>BSEG01000008.1:32890000-34140000 GCA_036245055.1 Diospyros kaki
TTTGTTAAGGAAAACACGACATAAGAACTACGGTGTTTTGATATTAATGTATCCGTTGTGTTATATTATGTCTCGTTTAGTTTAAGATTCTTGATCTTGATAGTTAAACGGGCAAGGCTGGGGTTCTTGGGGTTTGTATCTGTATGTGAAGATTGTTCTTGAGACACCGCGCGTGTTGAGCTTAGAGGAAAAAAAAAAAGAAATCCTGGGAATACCCTTATAGTGACACGCCTGACGAAACGGAGTGTTACAAAAAGCCTACACGATATAACCCAAATTTCAGAGGGTATAACTGCTCGCCGAAACTGGTTCTAACACATGCAATCTAAGCTCGAGAAGGCAGAACTGCTCGCCTGAACCCATTACACACACACCAAACCATTTTCAAGACAATGGATAAAATTGGAATCGAGCCACTCACCTTATTCAAAAAGTCAATTTTTGCCACGTAATGCGTCCTAAGTCTCGAAATGCGCGTTCGAATAATTTCCTTTCTTTGGCAAGCTCCTCTAGCCTCAAATTAATCCTCATAATTTTTTGAGATTTTTTTGAAGCTTTTTTCCTAATTTTCCCAATTTTTCTTCATATTTTCTCATTTTTCCTTATATTTTCCTTTTTCTTTTTCTTTCTTTTTCCTTTTCTTCTCTTCTCCTTCGTCTTCTTTCCTCTGCAGCTCCCACTTCCTTCCAACGAATAGAGCCTCACGCGAATAGAGCCTCTCGTACACCCTTTCGCCGTTATTGCCTGGCCTCTCGTCAGCCTCCCTTAGTCCTCCACCGGCCTTGGCAACCTCACCGCCCCACCTTTCAGCAACCATCATCGTGGCTGTTTCGGCTGCCATGGATGTTGCCCAGCCGTAGCAAGCTTACTGCTATGGTCGTTGCTTGCAATGCGGTCGACTCCAGCCGCCTCTAACACTCGTCGCGACCACCTCCGACCGCCCAAGACCTCGCGCAACACTAACCAGCCTCCTCCTCATCGCTGCTCGCCTTCCGCGTGTGCTGCCATGGCCGCGGCTTGTAGCTATGGATGTTGTTTGCCTACCGCAGACAACTTTAGTCACCATCTAGACCTTTTTGTGGCTACTTCCGGCCACAAGCATCGCTCCTAGCAATCCCTTTTGATTTCTCAAGCTCTCGGCCACTTCCCTCTTCCTTTTTTCCATTTTCCATTAAATCTCTTCACCTATTTATAGGCTTTCCATCAACTTAAACTGCCTTGGAGACCACTCTTGCATCTAAACTTGGCCACTACTCGAAGCAATTCGCAAGCGTACGAATCGCACAAGTAATATAATGAATGAGTAGAGTATTGATCCCACGAGGATTGGATTAAGTACCAAAATTGGATTAACTTTAATATTATTTAGACTATAAAAAGAAGATGAATTTGAATAAATTAAACTAATGAGAACTAAAATTAAATGCAAATTTAAAAGCAACTTAACTTGGAAAAAATGGAGGCAACTAGGGTATTTCGAATCCACTTATTAATCCATCTTAATTTTCAATCAATTGGGTTTCTATCACTTCAATGGGGTGAATATCTAAATTGGTTAGTTTCTTTCCCAAGATTTACTAACTTAATTAAATCTCAATTTGTTAACAATTAACCTATTTCCCAATAGTTATAACAAATCGAAATTCATTGTTAAGTTTCAATTCATTATCCCTCATAAGATTCAAGTATCAAATCCCTTATCAACTATCTATCTTATGAAATTTATTACTTCAACATGTTATGAAAATCACCTCTCGATCTCAAATCATAATACAAAATCAATTAAATGATGGTTAAATCACTTAATCGCATTAAGAATAAGTAATAAATAATTAAAATTACGATAGAAAGCCCAATCAATAAAAATCAATCATTCATAACAAACCCTAATTAAATAAAATTAGTTCATAATAGAATTAATGGAATCCATAAAAATAAAAATAGAAATCAAAGCAAAAAGAATAGGAGCTCCTTGCGCCGCTTCAATTGCGCGAGCGGCCTTCATGCGCCCACGCCTTGCTTCCAATTTCTGCTCAGCTTCTCCTTCCTCAATTCTATCTCTGTTGTGCCGCCAACTCTATGCCAAATCAATTCTCCTCAAGTTTCTTGTTATGCCGCAGCAGCCTTGCTTCGAATTTCCGCCGCACAGCCCCCTCCTAGCATTCCATTCTCCTCCTTTTAATCTCTTCTTATATATATATATATATATATAGATATAGAATGCACGGCCGCTGCCCTTCATTCCCTCCTTCAAGTCCTTCATTATTATTATATATATGACATACATGTGGCAGCCCTAATCCAAGTTTTCAATCTCACGCCACTGCCACCATGTTGTATATAAATAAATAATAATATATATAAATAATATAAGATAACATATAATATAATACATATTTATAAATATTATAATATCTAATATACTATTAATTATAATAACTTGGATTATATTATAATATTAATTATTTATAATACTTATTTTTTTATTTTTATTATAATATTAATTTAAAATATTAATTTTAAAATTAATTTTATAATATCTTTTTTTTTTCTTTTTATGCCCGAATCTTCGAAATAACATCCTTTGTTGGGTTCCTACAAAAAAAGATTAAAATGATGTAAAGTTTATGTAAACACATATTTTTGTAGAAAAAATAGAACAAGGTTAAGATGAAAAGTAGATAAAAATGTGCTTACAATTAAACCCTATAAAATACCCCCACACTTAACCTTTTGCTTGTCCTCAAGCAAAGTAGAGAAATTCCATACTAAAGAAAATAAAACATGTATTTGGAATTATTCATCATATTCAAAGATTTTGTTATGCCCACATCTAAATCTTCAATCGAGAATGCAACAATAGCAAATAAAGAGAAATTGAACATACTCACATTTCCTAACTCAAGAATTTATATAAAATTCTAAACTCAATCATGTTTTGTCATGTACCCAGCACAATCGAATAATGCAACACTCATTCTTGTAACCATCCCTTCTCACTACTACAAACAAAGGTAGCAAATTAGGAGTTTCTTTTTTTCTTTAATATATATATATCTTTAACGAGTGCATTTTATGCTCCATCTCATTTTTTTTTTTACTGTTGAACGAGTGCATTTTATGCTCCATCTCGCTTTTTCATTTTTTTTTTTTGAATTGTAGAACGAGTGCATTTTATGCTCCATCTCGCTCAACATTATTCTCCCTACTTACTTAAACCCTGTTTAGGCCTAGCTCAAAGGGAACAATCACAAGAAAAACATTGCATTTATCTTTCATGCCTAGTCACACAACTTACACGACTTCGCAAAGAACATGTATTTCAACGATCATAAAAACCCAAGTATGCTTAATCTTGCTTTATAAGATATTGTTCATTCCAAATAAAAGACTCAATGTTAAACAGAATAAAGGATCCAAATGCAAATCATGATTCTAAATAACAAATTTTGTTTATTTTATATTTTTTTTTTCAAGGCTTGGGGGTTGGGATTGGCCAAATGTGTACTTGATATAAGCTCCACCAAAATTTTCACATCAAAACACACATATGCAACAAAAATAACACATAACAATTAATAATGTTACCCCCTCCCCCAAACTTATTTAACACATTGTCCTCAATGTAAACCAAAAGAACATGAAATAAATACTCCCTTGAAATGCGAAGAAATGTCCACAAAAATTCTTTTTGTCATCTACTTTCAAACCTACAAAAGAAGAGAAAAAGAAAAGAAAAAAAAAATCAATGAGAAAAGAAATAATAACAAGAAGACAAAATCAAGAGACAAAACAAACAAACAAAAAAACATGCTTAATTTATAGTCTAAAGCTAGACTTTTGGAGCTTTGGTCTTCAAGTGAGTTAGATGGAAGTCTTTTGTGGAATTAGACTTCCATTGATGTATGGTTTCAAATGCTGCCCATTAACTTTGAAAACTTTATCACCACGTTGAACTTCAATTGCACCATGAAGGACAATTCGAGTGAGAGTAAAAGGGCCTGACCATCGTGATTTTAATTTTCCTGGAAACAGTCTCAAACGAGAGTTATATAATAACACCATTTGACCAATTTGAAAATCACGCTTTACAATATGCTTATCATGCCATTGCTTAGTTCTCTCCTTATAAATCCTAGCATTCTCATAAGCATTTAATCTGAACTCATCCATCTCATTCAATTGTAACAATCTTTTCTTACCACAAGCATGCATATCAAAATTCAAGAATTTAATAGCCCAATATGCCTTATGGTCTAATTCCACAGGCAAGTGACATGTTTTTCCATAAACTAGACGATAAGGGGACATACCAATAGGTGTTTTAAATGCGGTCCTATATGCCTATAATGCATCATCCAATTTATGAGACCAATCTTTTCTAGAGGTATTTACTGTTTTCTCCAATATGCTCTTAATTTCTCTGTTAGAAATCTCTACCTGGCCACTAGTTTAAGGATGGTACGGTGTAGCAACCTTGTGGGTAATCCCATATTTGGCTAGTAAAGAATCTAGTAAGCGATTACAGAAATGTTTACCTCCATCACTTATAATTGCCCTAGGAACTCCAAAACGAGAGAAGATATTCTTCTTAAAAAACTTAATCACACTTTTAGAATCATTTGAAGGAAGTGCAACTGCTTCTACCCATTTCGAAACATAATCAACAGCAACAAGAATGTATTGGTTTTTAAATGATGAAGGAAAAGGTCCCATAAAGTCAATACCCCAAACATCAAATAACTCAACTTCTAAAATGTTAGTTAAAGACATTTCATTCCTATAAGACACATTACTTGTTCTTTGGCACCTATCACATGAATGAACAAATGCATATGCATCTTTAAATATGGTGGGCCAATAAAAACCACTTTGAGGCACCTTAGCTGCAGTTTTGGAGGGTGCAAAGTGACCTCCTGTTTCTAAAGAATGACAATGAGTAAGCACACTAACAACCTCATCTTCATTCACACATTTTCTAATAAGTTGATCAGAGCAATATTTAAACAAGTATGGATTGTCCCAAAAATAATTTTTCACTTTAGAAAAGAATTTCTTCTTTTGTTGATAAGTTAGATCATGAGGAACAATACCACTTTCTAAATAATTCACATAATCAGCATACCAGGGCGATGATGAAATCAGAAGTGCATACAATTGTTCATCAGGGAAGGACTCATTGATGGGTAGACTTTCCTCTTTATGAGTGTTCTCCCTTTCAAGTCTTGACAAATGGTCAACTACCAAATTTTCAGCTCCCTTTTTATCTTTAATTTCCAAATCAAATTCCTGTAATAATAAAATCCATCCAATCAACCTTGGTTTAGCATCTTTCTTTGCTAACAAATATTTAATTGCAGAATGATTAGTGTATACTATTGTTTTATCTCCTATAAGATATGATCTAAATTTATCAAAAGCGAAAACAATAGCTAAAAGCTCCTTTTCAGTGGTGGCATAATTCAATTGCACATCATTTAAGGTCCTGCTAGCATAATATATGACATGCAATTTCTTGTCTTTTCTCTGCCCCAATACGGCTCCAACTGCATAGTGACTAGCATCGCACATCAATTCAAAAGGAAGAGTCCAATCAGGTGGAGTCATGATAGGTGCTGAAATCAATTCTTCCTTTATCCTGTTAAAAGAAAACAAACACTCATTAGTAAATTCAAATGGTATATCTTTAATCAACAAATTACAAAGAGGCTTAGTGATTTTAAAGAAATCTCTTATAAATCTTCTGTAGAACCCTGCATGCCCCAAGAAACTTCTCACTCCTTTAACTGTGGTTGGAGGTGGTAATTTTTCCATTGCTTCAACTTTTGCTCTATCCACCTCAATTCCTCTTTCAGAAACCTTATGACCCAACACAATTCCTTCTTGCACCATAAAATGACACTTTTCCCAATTTAACACTAAATTAGTGTCTTCACATCGCTGGAAAACTCGGGAAATGTTAGCCAAACAATTATCAAAAGAAACACCAAAAACTGAAAAATCATCCATAAAGACTTCAATAAAATTTCCAATCATATCATGGAAAATTGCCATCATACACCGTTGAAAAGTAGCAGGTGCATTACACAAACCAAATGGCATTCTCCTAAAAGCAAAAGTTCCATATTGACATGTAAAAGTAGTCTTTTCTTGGTCTTCAGGTGCAATAGGAATTTGTGTATAACCAGAATATCCATCTAAGAAGCAATAAAATTTATTTCCAGCAAGTCTTTCAAGCATTTGATCAATAAAAGGCAGAGGAAAGTGATCTTTTCTAGTGGCATTATTTAACTTTCTATAATCAATGCAAACACACCACCCTGTGACTGTCCTAGTAGGAATCAATTCATTGTTGTCATTTTTAACCACAGTCATTCCTCCCTTCTTCGGTACTACTTGAATTGGACTCACCCAACTGCTATCAGAAATAGGATAGATAATTCCAGCATCGAGCCATTTAATAATTTCAGCCCTAACAACTTCTTGCATGTTTGAATTTAATCTTCTTTGATGTTCAATAGATGGTTTAAAATTATCTTCCATTAAGATCTTATGCATGCAAAACGAAGGACTAATACCTTTGATATCCGCAATAGACCAACCTAAAGCTCTAATATGCCTTCTTAATACATTCAAAAGTTCTTCTTCCTCTTCTTTTGTCAAATGTGCAGAAATAATAACAGGAAGAGTAGAAGACTTACCTAGGAATACATACCTCAAATGTGATGGTAACGACTTTAAGTCAAGCTTAGGAGGTACCTCAATCGAAGGTCGAGATTCTTTCCTTAGCTGCTCAAAAGCCTTCTTTTCATCTTCACTAAATTGATCAATTCCATTGGGCTTTATAACAGTGTTTTGTGCATGTTCTGGTTCTTGCATGTCACCACTTTCAATAGTCAGTAGTTTTTCACCTAATGGCTCATGCAAACTATTAACATATTCATCAACACAATGATCAAGAACATCAATTCTTAAACAAGAGTCATCATCATTCAATCCTTTAGAAGCCTGAAAAACATTAAAATTCACCTCTTCAGACCCTATTCTCAAAGTTAATTTACCTTGTTCAAGATCAATTAAAGCTATACCTGTTGCAAGGAATGGTCTTCCTAAAATCAATGGTATTTCCCTATCCTCTTCCATTTCAAGCACAATAAAATCCACAGGAAAAATAAATTTAGCAACTTTAACAAGGACATCTTTTATGATTCCTATGGGATGCTTAATGGACCTATCAGCAAGTTGCAAGAAAACAGAAGTATGCTTAATTTCACCAAGGCCTAGCTTTTTAAACAAAGAATATGGTATCAAATTTATGCTAGCACCTAGATCACAAAGAGCTTTATTAAATTCACAATTTCCAATAATGCATGGTATAGTAAAACTCCCTGGATCTTTCAATTTTTGAGGCAACTTGTTTTGGATAATGGCGCTACACTCCTCAGTAAGCATCACTGTTTCATTCTCATCTAGTCGCATTTTCTTTGATAGAATTTCCTTCAAGAACTTTGCATAACTTGGCATTTGAGCCAATGCATCTGCAAAAGGGGCTTCCATTATAAAAGGGGCTTCCATTATTTAACCAAAACTAAATAAAAGGGGCTTCCATTATATTTCCTTTATATATACAGGAAATGGATACAACTTTCAATAAACCCAAAAGACGCAACTCACTACTTCTAGTTACGACCGCAACATATGCCCAAGCTAGCGAATAAACCCTTATCATGGCACCTTCCCCATACGACATATCACTACAAGAAAAATCATATTTAGCGACGGAATTTAAAGACAAAATTATTCCGTCGCTAATAGCGACGGAATTTTCGTCACTAATTTTTTTAAATATTTTTTTAATTTAGCAACGGAATTAGCGACGGAACACCCGTCGCTAAATTTAGCGACGGAACTCGCGACAGAAATCCAGTTGCTAAATTTTAATTTTTTTTATTTAAATTTATTTTATTTTTTAGCGAATTTGAATTTATTTATTTATTTATTTATTTTTATTTTTTAGCGATGGGATAACCCATCGCTAAATTTTAATTTTTAATTTAAATTTTTTTTCTTTTTTAGCGATAGGGATGACCCTGTCAATAAATTTTAATTTTTTTATTTAATTTTTTTTATTTTTTAGCGACAAGACTAAACCCGTCACTAAATTTTAATTTTTTTATATTTTAGCGACTGGGATGACCCGTTGCTAAATTTTAATTTTTTTATTTAATTTTTTTTATTGTTTAGCGACGGGGCCAGTCGCTAAATTTTAATTTTTTATTTAATTTTTTTTATTTTTTAGCGATGAGAGTAAACCCGTCGCTAAATTTTAATTTTTTATTTATTTATTTTTATTTTTTCGCGACAGGGTTGAACCCGTTGCTAAATTTTAATTTTTTAATTAAATAAAAAAATTTAAAAGTTAGTACCTCGTCACTAAAAAAAAAAAAATTTAAATAAAGAATTAAAATTTTTCATTTAAACATATCACAATAATTTTTACTAACATTAATATTAGTAAAAATTAAACTAATAATTTTTTAAATATATTAAAATTAAAATCAAAATAAAAACATAATTTTTCACTGCTAATATAATAATTAATAAATTTTTATTTAAGTTAATAACGAAATAAAATTAAAATTAATATTTATTTCCCTTTCCTAACATTAAATATTAAAATTAATATCATTAAATAAGTTTGAGAAATTTTGGTGTATAAATATAATTCTGAAATATTTGAAAGAGAATAGTATAAATATATTTTATATACATCAGTGAACAAGGACGCTTCTAGATCGGCTGGCTCGTGCGCGAAACTTGGTCATGAGAGGTTGGGGATTCGAATCTGGTTGAGAGCATGAGACAATAGCTAAGAGTATTATCCAAGCGCTGCTACGTGGCAAGTAGAGGAGCGGCCACATGGCGCACATGAGGGGTGGCTGGGGCTTGGTACGCGTTGAATTTTGAATTTTGGGGTTGAATTGTTGACCCCGTCACTAAAAAATTAAAAAAAATTAAATAAAAAAATTCAAATTTATTTAAAATAACCCACGTCGCTAATTAGCGACGGGTACAACCCCCGTCGCTGATTTCGTCGCTAAAATAATCCCGTAACTAACCCCGTCGCTAAATTTCAGAGACGAAAAGTTTCCCGTTACTAAATTCGTTGCTAAATTTTTTAGCGACGAAATTTTTCGTCGCTAAAATGTTGATTTTTTGTAGTGTTTGAAGTGCACTAATTGAGATATTACCCACGCACGCACATCGAAACCACAACCCTTAGAACAACTGTAGGACACTCACACACTTTTTACAAGCTCGAGCATCCTAGCTGTTATTACAATACATCACTTGGATTACATGGGTACATAAAGAAATAAAAAAACAGAGCTAGCCAAGCACCACCTTCTTGCCCTTACTCGCACTGGAACCTGAATCACCTGGTACGTCTCATATACCTGGAACGGTAAATGTTCCAGGGGTATAAAACACCCGAGTTAGATAATGACATCTAAGCGAGTGATACAAGAAAGGAAACAGTGCATGTAGGTGCAATATATAGATATGCCACAAAATCTTCTCAACGGTAGCCATGCTACGGTGCTGCCACGAACCTCTTGGCCCCTTTGCACTGGCATGAGATGGACATGCTAGAAACGTAGCCATGATCGACCCACTCGGCCTTTTTACACAAGCACAAGATGGTCTCATGTGATAGCAGATGCTGGGGTGTTGCCATGTCTGAACCTCTCGGCCCTTTTACACAAGCACGAGATAACCCTATTACGCGAGCCCATATGGTTAGCCCTCTTACACGAGTCCCCGTGGTAGTTCACATATGAAAAACCACCAACAAGCCACACTCATCAAACAACATGGTGTAAGACAAAGCAGAAGGAATATGCATAAAGCAAGGGAAAAATGATATGCATGCCACGACCCGGTCCTATTGCACGAACACGATTTCCCACGATGACCCATCAACAAACCACAACCACAAACTCCATTATGTGTTCAAAGATAGGAAAGATATGCTTGAAATAAAGGGAATATAAGACGTAAGCTAGAACCCATCCACAAATGAAACCAAGGATGGTCAAGAGGAAGCATGCACAAGAACCACTCACCTTGAATATTTACCCAAGAAAGCATTGTTTACAACAAGGGGGAACGGTTTTCTCCTGGTTTTCTGATTGATTGGCATGAACTTTGAGAAAGACCCAAAAATTCCGTAAAGGCTTATTCTCCCTCGACCTTCTCCCTTCTTTTCGATAGTGTTTCCTCTCTCAAATTCCCTTCTTTTTTCTCCTTTCTTGGTGCCTAAAATGAATAACCCCAAAGCCCTTATTTGTAGGAAACTTCGGCGAATCAAATCGCGCCACGTGTAGCGTCATCATTCCATCCATGAGCATCTAATTAAAATATGCCATGTGTCTCTAGAGATTTGTGCCTTCACATGTTTAATTAGATTTTCAAGATTCCCATCATTACATTCCACATGGTTAATTGAATTTTTCACATTTCCCATTATAACACTTCAAATCCTATCTCCAAGTGGCCAATGAATGGTTGCCACATGTCCTTAAGGATAAGGTTTGGAGACTTTTACAAACTCGGAGACTAAGTAAGTTTTTCCTTGGTTAATCACGCAATGCCACCTTAGGGGGTCATTATGAGCCATCATGTAACCTTATCTTATCTTCCAAGAGGCTAATGGTTAATTGCTATGTGTCCTTGAGAATAAGGTTTGAAGACTTTTGGAAGCTAAGTCTTGAATTTCAAAATGATCCAACGATAGATTAAATGTTATTTGAGATTCGCAATCATGACTTAACTATATTAGAATAAGTTTGAAATCTGCAATCATTACTCCCAAATGATTTAGTTGGCCTAGTTCATATTCCAATGATCTAGCTATAGGTTTCAAGAACTACACATTGGCCCGAACTTTTCGGGTAATTTGCACTTAGGCCCTTACAACTTGGCCCTCGGGCCATTTTTAATTGCACTTTTTGGTCCCAAAAAATGGATAAATTACGCTAATACCCAAAATTTTTAGGTAAATTACACTTTTACCCAAACTTTAATATTTATGATTTTGCCACTGACTCAAAAACTTAACCTGTCTCAAAGCTTCTATAATCCCTTAAAAGAACCTATTTCCTAAAGTATTAGAACCTAATAACCTCATGTATTACATTGTATTTGAGTTTGAAAATCTAGGATGTTACAATAGCCTTTTTTCGGTATCCCAAACTCATTCAAACAACGTGGCAACCAAACGAAACATGGGATATTATATTCATCCACAACATATTTTTTCTTCTAGAGATACTTATGTTTCGAGGTGTTCACTTTAATCGATTTGGTTGTTTATAATTCCAAGAAATTATACTTAAACCCCAAAACTTCTAATAATTTCATTTTTACCCCCGGATAAATTACTTTTGAGTCCTTTAAAAATTCTCGGGTATCACAGGTGTTCATGTTTTGTTCAAGTTCCCGGATGGGTTTTGTAGAGTGACAGCCAAATGGCTCGAGATAATCGAGATAATAGTCTAAGGGAGAATCCGAAAGAGCTCTTGCCAAAAAAGTCTGAGAGTCTAGTGAGGTCCATTTGTCCCAAAAAGGGCTCCTTGCTTTTAATGAGGCATCTATTTATAGGCAAAATGGTAGGACCCATGGTTGAGCCGAAAGGCTCTTTTGAGGAGACCCATCGGATGAGGCCAGAGGGCCTAGAGAAGTCATTGGGGGTGAGGCACCCCGATGGCTGTCTTCAGGTGGTCTCGAAGAGGTTTCTAGCCACCAGATGGCTTCGGTCTAGGAGACCCTGAAGGGTTTCCTTGGACTTTGGCAAAAATGATGCATGTTAAGTCGGTCCTGGAGGACCCATCAGGGGTTCGGGAGGCTCTTGTCCTAGAGATTGTCTGGGGATAATGAACTCAGAAATTTCTTGAAAACTATTTGAGTAAGAGATATACTTAGGCATACTCTACATTAGAAGCACACTTCAGCAAATCATTTTTACTAGATGAATGAAATTTCTTTGGAGCATTTTCTAGGTTAAACCAGATCAATGAATTTGTCCTTCTTGGATATAAGACTGTAAAACACACAAAGGACTTATGGAAACCCATTTTCTTGGGACCTTAAAGGTTAGTATGATAGATAGAAATTAAGAATAACCCTTTAACAAACATATAAATATATTAGTTCCACATAATGAATTTATATAGAAATGTAATGTGGTTTAAACCATTTTTTATTCAAAATGAGGATAAAATATTGAAAACATTTGTTGAGACATGATAACTCTTTTTGATAGAAAACTGATCTTCATATGCCAAAATAAATTTTTTATGAAATCCATTTGAAACAAATTTTTAATGAGAAATGCAACTGGTTTTTATTTAACCATTGTAAGCAATTTTCTATGAAATATATTTTGGAAAAGAGATTTGATGAACAATGCAAATAAATTTTGAACACATGTAAAATGTAATGCATTTTTAGTGAGATATGCAAATAGTTTGAAAATGTGTATGATGAAATGCAATTTTCAAAAGCAACATTTCCTGATAGCTCATAAACATAGACATACTCATGAGATTTATATACTAACATTTAAGCACTCTGCTCATGATTGATAAAGAATGCAGAGATAAAGGCTACATGATATTTTTCTTTTCAATTAAGAATACTTACTAGAATGATGCTTCTTAGGAGAAGTGCTATAGATGCTGCTGCTTCTTTTCAAATAAAGGTTAGAATAGATAAAAACATATGCAATTTTTGATATATCAAAAATACTTTGGAAAATCATTTTTATAGATAATCATATAGCAAAAACAATGATTTTATCAAAGTACATAAAAAATCACCCAATTCATATCAATGAGGCTCACAAGATCATATAAAAAAAAATGATACTAGATGATGCCATCAGAAAAATGAACTTTACCTCAAAAGGTTAGCTTTTAGGGAAACTCACCAGATGGCTAGTATCACTCCTAGCAGTTAAGCTAATATTCAGAGTGCCTGCTCTGATACCACTTGAAAGATTACCCAAGTGAGGGGGTGAATTGAGTGTTTTGATTATTTTTACAAATGATGAACATATATTTAGAAAAGTAATGCAGTAAGGTTATTTGATGAAATCATTTTTCATAAACTAAAAATAGATGAAGCAGCTGATGAAATAAGCATGAATGAGTATGTAGCATACAAGATCTTTCATAAACATGATTTGAGAAAACTTTAAGCATTTGATAAGTTTATATATGACAATATTAATATGAAGATGTATGCACTTAAGAAAGAATATAAGGGACATTTTCTGAAAAGATGGAACTTAGTTTGAAACATATCAAAATAAAAGTATGTAATGAAAAATGACTACGCAATTAGAGAAATTCAAATAAGTTCTTATATACAGAAAACCTAATGTTTAAAAAGCATATTATGAAAACTGAAACATAATCCTTTAGAGAGAGGATTTTCTTAGAAGTGTTTAGTATACGATAAAAGATATGTCTTATGAAAACTGAATGCAATTTGGAAAAGAATGTATGCAAATGAAAAGAAGCTCTTTATACATTAATGAAAATCGAATCTAAAAAGATTTTAAGATGATTTCAATAAAGAAAAACATTTGAATGACAGTTTAAGAATAATGCTACAAGCTGAAATTATTCATAAAACATTTGCATGATAGATAAAGAATAATGTTGTAAAAAGAATAAGAAACAAGCAACATGAACACAACAATTTTAGAGTGGTTCGTCTAACTGTCTAGTCTATTAGCTTAGCTCCTAACTAAGGATTTGAAAACATCCATTAAGGAAAATAGTTTTACAGGTTCAATTATAACCTCCACTTTTAACAAACTAAGTAGGAACCTCTTCTTTTACAGGTTAAGCAATAACCTTCACTTTTCATGGGGTAAGTAAGAACCCTCACATGAGGCTTTTTCGTTCTAGGCTAAGCCACAACCACCACGTTTTAAAGGATAAGTTGTAACCTATAACATGAGGATTTTTCATTCTAGGTTAAGTCACAACCACTGCCTTTTAAAGGATAAGATGCAACCTTTATAAGTTCACAATACAAGTGAAAGGATTTCTCAAGAGAAAGATATAAGATGCACAATGATATCGCTTTTCTCTTGGACTAAAGAGAGTTTGAAAGAATGAATGAATAAAGCACTCAACTCTCTTAATCCTATTTGGTCTAGAAAGATATACATGTAATCTCACTAGATAATAACTTAGAAGTGAAAAAGGCTGAGTTTGAAGAATGCTTACTTCAAGCATTTGTTCTCAGCCTAAAAAGAATATAGTTAGCCAAGTTTAGAGGAACTTCACCAACTTAGATTGATTCCTCAGCGAAAGCTTCATCTCTTGCTACTAGTGGCCTTTTATAAAAGCTTGAGACTTTGAAGATTTGGCATGGAAACCTGTATACACTCACAGCTTCTTTGATTTGACCATTAACGGTTAAATTAGTTAGAATCATATGCATAATATATATGGGAAGCATTAATCATGCTTGTATAAATATATTGTAACATTATTTTATAAGAGAACACAATTAGACGAATTAGAATAAGTAAATAAAGCTCTAATGGTCAAAACTGTCATCTTTTAACTTTTTTAGTAACAACTATAAAATTTGAAATAAGATGCCAGTTACTCAACTGACTCTTAGAGGTACTCGACTAAGGAAGCTCATACACGTTTTGACAATTTATGTAATCGATTATAGATAAGCCTCACTCAAGTATGACCAAGTCATTACTCGACTGACTCACAAGTCACAGAGACTTTGCATTAAGCACTTGACTACCAAGCTAAGCTTACTCGACTAATAAAATGATATATTCGAGTAGATATAACTGATACTTGATTAAAAATAAGCACAAAGACATAGCCATACTTCATCAATCTTTACTCGATTAAACTACATAAATAATCTATTTTAAAAAATACCTTAGTTGATTGAGAGAAAAACATACTCAACTAAGGAGATACTTGGATTTCTAATAATAGAAAAATACTCAATTGAAAACATTTCTTACTCGATTGATTTTGAAAATACAAAGAGCTTGTAAAAATTACTCGAGTAGGAAATCTTAGTAGTTGATTGAAAGAAGATTTTACTAAAGTATATAATCGATTGATTTGAAAATCACATAGAAAAGATACTCGATTAGAAATATGCTCAGATTTCACTAGCTATAAAAATACTCGATTATACAAATACCATACTCGATTGAGATCAAAGAAAACATAGCTTTTGCAAAACATGTTCGAGTAAGTTTTTTATGTAACTCGATTGAATACTTGAATATATTGAAAAATATACTAAGCAATATTTGATTGATTCAAAAGCTATTTTTAGATTGAAGTCAAGTGTAGAAGTTTTAAAAGATTATTTGAATATTTTTCCTTCAAAAGATTCAAAATACATATACTAAGTTTATCAAAAAGCTTTTATATGTAGTTGAACTTTCAAAATATTTTTTCAAATATTTAACATCAAGCTCGATTAATACAAAACTATATTTTGCTATATTGAAATATATAAAAATACATGAGCTTGAAGTTCTCCAATTTAAAGAAAAATATATTTATAAGCTTCATACTTCTTGATGAACCAAAAATAATATTTAGCTAATTTTGAAAGACATATAAATATATGAGTATAAGGTTTTTCAATATACATATATAAAATATTTTGAAAATCATCAATAAACTAAATTTACTAAAAATATATTTTTCAAAATTATTATCTCCATAAATCAAAATACAAATTTCTCATCAGACTTCAATGCAATGGTTCTTTTGTTCTTGTTGTTGTTGTTGTCATTTTCTTTTTCTTCTTTGAGCTCCATCCCATATTTAATGAGAGATCCCATCAGCTCATTAAGGGCAAGAACCTTGAGATTCTTTGATTCTTGAATGACAGTAACTTTGGGCTTCCACTCCTTTGACAAACACTTTAAAATCTTTTTGACAATTTCATGGTTAGGATAAGTTTTGTCAAGAGACTTGAGATTAATAATAATATCAGTAAATCTAGTAAATATTTTAGAAATACACTCATCAGATTTCATCTTAAAGAGTTTATAACTATGAACAAGCATGCTAATCCTAGTTACCTTAACTTGATGAGTCCCTTCATGTGTTACTTGTAACATATTCCATATTTCTTTAATAGTATCACAACTTGAGATTCTATTAAATTTAATGGGTGAAAGTGCATAATATAAAAGGTTCATTGCTTTTGCATTACTTTGTGCCTTCCTAGTATCTTCTTCATTAAAATCTTCCTCAGGTTTTGGGGCTACTTCCCCATCTTCTATAGTGGTAGGCATTTCTACACCTTTAGTTATCGGTTTCCATGCATCATAATCATTTGCTTGAACAAAAATTTTCATTTTAGCTTTCTAATAGGTGTAGTTAGTGCCACTAAACAGTAAAGGTCTATTTGTGGATGGACCTTCGGCTATACCATTACCAATAATGGCTGCCATAGTGTAAAATGAAGAGAAGATCACAAGTAAAACTAAAGACAACTAGAGCAGATTATATACCTGTTCTGACACCAATTATTACCTAAAAAACTACCCAAGAGGAGGGGTGAATTGGGTTTTTTTGAAAATTTGTAATTTTAGCTTTTGTTGAAAACTCTTAATTTTTGTGATCTTAATAAAATGTGATTAAGTATATGAAAATTTAAATCAAACAACTATAAAGAATAAGAGAATTTTATGGAGGTTCATCTCTTTAAAGAGTCCTCTCTCCCAAGACTAAACTTAAGGTTCCACTAAGGAGAATCAACATTAGCTTTTAATTAGAGCAAGAACCAACAAACAATCTGTAATGCCCCACTTTTCAAATATACAATAAAGTTATATGATATTCATTATGCGCTAATAACAACATTGGGTGTTATTGGAAATCCTTTATCAATGGAAGCAAGGATCGAACCTGTAATGCGAAATAACTAGGATTTCCACTAAATAATATAAACATCGCATCTTTTGCTCGTTGTTCTCAGTACAATTGTAGAACGCACCCATATCCATACATCATCTTATTAAGTATCGTACTTGCTAATTACAGTACAACTCTTTGGATTACAAGTTCATACAAACGAATCTAAGAAAAGAAAACCAAACATCAGCCATCCCTTCGCCTTTACTTGCGCTAGAACACAGAGTACCTGTCATGCTTTGACATACCTAGAACGTTGAATGTTCCAGGAGTATGAAACATCCAAGTTAGATAGTTACATCTAAGTGAAATGGTTCGTGAAAGAAGAATATATGTGTGCAAATGCGATATGCAATATGAAACCTCCCTTGTGGTAGTCATCATGGCAACACATTGGCTCACTACAAAAGCACGAGATCACCAATGATGTCCCAACAACTAGCCACAGTCACCCAAATGACATGATGTATGACAAAACAGAAGGAATATGCGTAAACCAATGAAAATATGATATGCAAGTCAACACCCACGCACAAGTGAAGCAACAAATGCTCAAGGTGTCACAAAACATACAGGAACGACTCACCTCAATAGTTTACCTTTCAGGTATACTGTTCACGCTCGTCGGATTAGGTTTTCTATAGAAAACACGTATTTTCGTAAACCTAAATCCAAATAATTTTACATAAGGTTGTAGAGCATTAAAAAAAGGTAAAAATTAGGAAATTGGAGGGAAAAGAGCCCTTCATGTGCACTCACGCATCGCTTTAAATGATGCCATGTGCCCTCACACGCAACCCAGTGGTGGCGCGTGTACTGTACTTACGGCCGACAACTTTGACACCTTTTCATTTTTTGACCTTTTCTCCCTCATTTTAACTACAATTTGACCTCTGTTTTTTCCTATACATTCATATTTCAACCTTCTACAAGAATATAAAGTTAGATCGGACTTACCTTGCAGATTTTCTGACTGTTCAGCATGATCTTCGAGAAAGGTTAAGAAATTTCGGCGAGGCTCATTTCTTTCTCGTTTTCAACAGAAGTTCCCCTTTTCTTTCTTGCAGAATACTCTCTCTCTAAAGCTCTCACTTTCTTCTCTTTTGGTTGCCCCAAAATCTTCCCCCAAAGCCTTGTATTTATAGAAACCCCGGCCAATCTCGCATCGCGACATGTCCAGCCACCTAGCGTTATAATCATTACACAACCACTTGTCCCTGCCACCTTATGCCTTGGTTTTTGTGTCCTATCATCTCATGCCACTTATCCCATTATTATGGGGCTTCATCATGCCTTTTTCTTTAGCTAATCTCATTGCACCATGCGTCGCCTCAATTCTTGTGCGTCATTATTACTATTCATGTGCATCAAACCAAATTGTGTCACTTGTCAAGCACAAGCCAATCACGTGTTTCCACCTAATGCCTCATCATAACTACCCATGTTCAACCAATCACAAGCCTGCACATACCTTGCCACTTGTACCCCCATTATTACCTTCCATGTGCAATCAATCAAAATCCTCCAAATATTGCTAACTTGTGCCTCATTTTACATGCTTCATCATTACTTCTCCTGGTCCAATCATCCTTTGCCAAGTGTCTTGCCACCTAGCACCCTTATCATGACTCATAATTACCTCCCAAATTGTGGCTAATCACTTTGTGCCACTTGTCCCAAGCTAGATTGCAATAATATTTAGAATCCAAATTTATATTGAAATGTAATTTGGAATTCAAAACTAGATTTAATAAGATTTGAAGTCCAAAACCAAATTTGAAATCCATGTGAAATCCAAAGCTATATTGGAATAAGACTTCACATCCGCAACCTTTGTGTTATTGCTCTTTGGCCCGAACCTTTCAAATATTGCACTCTCGCCCTGAACTTTTCAGTAATTGCACTTAGACCCCTTGTAACTTAATCCCCAGGTTGTTCTAAAATTTCCTTTATGCCCCAAGAGAAAGGGTTTATTACGTTAATATCCCAAGATTTTGATAAATTACACTTGTGCCTTGAGTTTTTCAGAAACTGCACTTTTACCTAGGCTAAAAAATTACGATTTTGTCACTAGTTCTGAAACTGTACTTATGTCTCAGAACTTCCATAACCCTTTGAAATATCCTATTTCCTCAAATGTTTGAACTTAAAAATCTCGGGTATTACATTCTCCCCCTTTAAAAAGAATTTTGTCCCCAAAATTATAGGGCTTTCATATAGTAAAAAATGAGTGTGTACTACTTGCGCATTTCTCTCTCACTTTTCCAAGCAAATTTATCAAAATCATCGTGTCTCTAGAACACCTTTCCTAAGAGATATCATTTCTTTCCTTAAGCCTTCACACTAGGGTGAATGATTTATTTAGTTTGGTGTGCCTCGTTCTATATGGTTTGCCTTAACTCTTGGTCCCAGACACATAAATTCGTTTCAGAAATTGAAGTATTTCATTTGAAAACCAAAGTTAGTGATTTTAGACTCGTTCCTAATTGTCAACACATGACTATACCTTCAAGTCTTTTAAAATAGCTTGCCAAGTCTGTTCGTCAAATGGGAGTGAATCACTAGGCTAGCGACGTAAATAGATATTCCCTTAGGAATAGCATTCACTATCAGCTAGCTAAAAGCTTTCACCAGTCCTACCCTCGAGTCATCAGTACAGGCTTATTCCTACATCAGCCACCACATTTACCTATAACAGACTATTAGAGTAGGCTCGTTAGCCACCACATTCACTTTCCCAAGGTGGTACTAGATCACACAATCGCAGTCTTTCAAAAACCTCCTTTATTGTCTTTGCCCCCACTCAAATCCCATGAGAGCACAAGTACCTCAAGCTTTCATGAATTCCTCAAATTTTCCCCACAAAATAGTGCCAACAAATTTTCAAGGCATACTCAACCACCAACGGGGTTTGTTTTAGGTGGAATTTTTATGGTGTATTCAATTTCTTGATGAGAGGGTAAGTTGGAAAATTTTCTTTCATTATGTATAACAATGTTATGTATAATACCAGAGGTGGATAATCTCTCAACACCAGCTTTCTTGGCTCTTCTGAGCCAGTCACAATAGTCAATAACTAGAGCCCATACATCCAATGATCGACTGTCAGGACTCGACAATCGATAATCAGTAGCTGATGGGTGATCAACAGTACCAACTCTCTTAGCTAATCATAACGGCCAATAGCCAGCGCCCATACATCCAACCATCAACTGCCATGATCCAACGATCGATAGTCACAACGACTGATAGATAGTGCCCATACATCCAACTATCGACTGCCACGACCCAACGATCGGTGTCCAATAGCTTTGTACCCCATACCCTTGGTCCCACATAGGTAATGTGATCCATTATTATACCTGTATTTACATGACTCCAACATTTTGGTATTAGGCTTTAGTATTGACATATTGGCATTTCATATGATTCCAGGGTAAGGATATGTACTCCCACATAGCGTAATTATTTGTATTACTTCACTCCCAAGGTTATGGATAGAGCCGTCATCACTTCCCTTATTGGTCGGTCCTTTGGGAAAACTCCACATAACATCAACTTACTCACTCAAAACACTTAGTTCACATAACTTACATAACCAATTGGCTTATTCCTACTTCAAGGCCAACTCCTAGGTACGCCAAAGCATGCCCACTACAGCATTTGCATTTGTATTAATAAGGGCAGGATTCGAGATAATCAAATCAAAGCCAATTGCTCATAGTTGCTGGGGTGTATAACAATCTACGTACTAAACCGAAGGTTAAGTTAATAACCAGAATAAATTCCCCCCCAAAGGCCAAATTCGGAGAACACAAATCCCTATGCTTGCTATTTTGGAAAACACGTTTTCCTAAGCAAGCCCTCGTCAGAATACATGCCTACATTGGGAAGCACTCCACTCATGGTTACGACCCATCCCGATCCACGTATGCACCAACCCTTTCCCAAACCTCTGAATCCCCCAAGCCCACTCAGCACATCATGTAGTAGTCAAATTTTGGCACCTAGGACCTCTAGACAATCCCGGGCCAAGCGGTCGCCTTTTCTTTAAGTATAACACTCTTTTGGCTTCCTATTTAGCCCTTAACTAAGTCTTCAAACTTGCAAGAATTTCAAAATGAAAGATAGTTACCTTTTGGTTTGAAGTTTCCTCTCTTAAATTCTCAGACCTTGTCTTTTCCTGAGTCATCATGTATTCCCTTGCTTGGAATAGTCATTAACGCAAGATTCTAATGAACCATATATATATATATATATTTCCAAGGCCAAATATGTCTCCCAAGACTCTGAACTCATCAAATTTCCATAAACAATTGTTAGTAAGGAACTCTGACGGATCCTATACGATCACATGAGTCACCTAAAGCTTCATCTAAGGGCATATTCTCATCAAATAACTAAAACACTTATCTCCATTTTATACCACTTACTTCTGACTCTTTTCTGGTACTGGGTTCTCGTGGGGAGTTTCTAACCTTTCCTCGTGGGGGTGTTGTTTGTCCTTCTCTTGAGTGTTGCTCCGGCGTTGGTTAGAAGTATTCGGTACATAGTTTTTAGGATCATCGAACATTCATCATCTGAAAATATCCATATGAGAGAGAGATCATAACATTAAAAATTAAATCTAAATCTTGGAAATAGCATAATTATTCGTGATTTTATATTACCCATGGATAACACGCAAGAATACGTAGTCAAGACAAGTAAAGTGATGAATAAGATATCATTCCCATGGAGATTGGTTAATAACCTTTTAAATACTAAAATTATTCACAATTAACTATATTTGGACAATTGATTAATTAATATATAATTAACAATTACCTAAGAATTAAAAATGAATTGGTTAAGACCTAGGATTTTCTAAATTCACCTAGCAAATCCACTCTATCAAATTACCTCAATTTTTTGTTGATCAGATTACGAACTATGTTAATGGAGCACTCTAATTTATTTGTTAACCTATGTCTAGTTCTAACAAGTTTATTCTACTAATCTAACTCACTATATGTCTATGTGAATTAGAATTAAAGAACACATTAAGCATAGGTACTCATTATATGAAAATATTCATTACAAATATACTAAAAAATTGCAAATGTAATCAAGTGAATGTCTTCCCCAATTAACACTTGTTATTTTGTCCAAAATCTATTCCTTATTTATATATGTCTAGCATCATAAGAAATCTGAAATCATGTAATTGGTGATCAAGCAATTACAAGCATTAAGTTTAGAACAAAATAAACATAGTTGATGTAACAATCACAACAAAAAATTGAGTAATCAATAAAGTTTCAATATATAGGATCATTTAAAAACCCTAGACAATTATTTAGCCACTCATAATGAATAAAATATTCTCAAAATCAACCAAGAGTTGCTTCATAATTGAAATCCTAAACAATTAAAGAAGAAAAAAAAACAGAAACTCAAAAGAAGGAAGGAAATAAGTCCCCTGCCCAGATTTGAAACAAAATCTGGTTCAGAGCGAATCCAACAAATCTACCGCTTGCGTCCGTGTCTTGCTGCTACTTTCGTTGGCCAAGCCTTGCGACTTGTTATGCCTACATGAAGGGCTATTGTGGCTGATTGCTGTGCGATATCCACTTTAAACTCCTTCGTTGCTCCTTCTTTGTCGCTGCTTTCTTCTCTTATTAATTCCCTTGCATCGACCCAGTCTTCAATTGCCTTCTTCCATTCTCACTTCATATTATAATATATATATACACACATGGACTTAGCCCTTCCCTGCACATTCACGACACTTCATTTAATAACATAATATATAATATAATAGTAATGTAATATATAATATATTAATATAATATAATATAATATATAAATAATATAATATTTAATATTTAATATACTATTAATTATATTAACTTTATTTATATTATTATATTAATTATTTATAATATTAATTTTTTTATTTTTTTTATGCCCAAATCTTCGAATTTATTTCATTTGCTAGATTCTTAAAAAGATTAAAATAATATAAAATCCATATAAACACACATTTTCTATAGGAAAATAGCATAAGATTAAGATAAAAATATGAATACAAGTAAGCCCGATTATTAACCCTGAAATATTCATACTCAGTTAATAGGGTTAATTCCTGTAACCACAAATTTTTAATTTTCCTTGGCTCTTGATTACCAATCCACCAAACACCTATATCTCCATTTAACCCTTACATGTATACCAAACACTTTTACTTCCCAAAGAATTTATAAAATACGTGTCTATCGAACCTTTGAATCCTTCAAGAACCTACAACCATGTGTTAATTCTAACGAATCGTAAATCAAGATTGCCTTCAAGAATTCAGTTAGTCTCCCAAAATTACAGCTAAAATCTTTAAAAGCGTTCTAATGGGCTGGGTGTCCATTAATAACCTCAATTAATTTGGATTTCCAAATTTCCAAAGTTCATGAAACACAAACAAATAATCTCCTAAATTTCTTAAACATTCCCGTAAAATAATCTCCAAAGAACCAGTTATCCAAAAATCCTCGAGGTTTTCAATTCCCTCAAATACTTGCAAACACTCATTAATGACATCATATCACAAGTCCAGGCACCCTAAAATCCAAATTTCCAAAATCTAGTTTGTTACCAAAACCTCAATCCATCAGATTTCTGGGAAACAGTTGCTTAAAGGATTCTGTCATGCCACGTCTCAAATTATTTTTTAAGAATCTACTGAGTCTCCCAAGATAGTAGCGAGGGGTTTAACTCCACCAAATAATCAAGATGCTTACCCATGCCATAGCTCGTACTACTTACTCATTAGATTTTGCTGGCTAGATGACCATATGATCTATCCTGTCTGCCATAAGCTCAAGATTAGTAACATCAAGTATATAAAGATCCCATATCACTTATTTTATTTCCTATGATCTCCAATAGTAGCCATATAACCTATCCTGTCATCAAAGCTCGAAGACCAATAATAGGAAAACATCATATAATGCTATTTACGTTTATTCATATTTGTTCACGTATATAAACTCCTCATTCCACTATTTTGTCCATATGTGTACATCTATCTATAATCCTTTGTCCTGCAAAACAAAAAATCATTCTTCTTCGGTTTTAGATGCATTCCTGCCATAGATCAAAACATCCTCAAAGTTAGTCAACTTAAATCGAAATCAAAACCACAAAGTCACCACAAACCCAAAATATCCTCAAAATTAATCAATGACACTTAAATAAGAACCATATATTCTAGCTCTGATACCAACTGTAACGCCCCACTTTTCAAATATATAATAAAGCTATATGATATTCATTATACGCTAATAACAACATCGGGTGTTATTGAAAATCCTTTATCAACGGAAGCAAGGATTGAACCTGTAATGCTAAATAGTTAAGCTTTTCACTAAATAATATAAACATCGCATCTTTTGCTCGTTGTTCGTAATACAATTGTAAAACACACCCATATCCATACATCATCTTATTAAGTAATGTAGTTGCTAATTACAATACAACTCTTTGGATTACAAGTTCATACAAACGAATCCAAGAAAAGAAAACTAAATGTCTACCATCCCTTTTCCTTTGCTTGCGCTAGAACCCAGAGTACCTGTAATGCTTTGTCATACCTGGAATGTTGAATGTTTCAGGGGTATGAAACACCCAAGTTAGATAGTTACATCTAAGTGAAATGGTTCATAAAAGAAGAATATATGTGTGCAGATGCGATATGCAGTATGAAACCTCCCCTGTGGTAGTCATCATGGCAACACGTTGGTTCACAACAAAAGCACGAGATCACCCATGATGTCCCAACAACTAGTCACAGTCACCCAAAGGACATGATGTATGACAAAGCAAAAGGAATATGTGTAAACCAATGAAAATATGATATGCAGGTCAACACCCATGCATAAGTGAAGTAACAAATTCTCAAGGCATCACAAAACATACAGGAACTACTCACCTCGAAGTTTACCTTTCAGGTGTACTGTTCATGCTCGTCAGGTTAGGTTTTCTGTAGAAAACACATTTTTTTATAAATCAAAACCCAAATATTTTTACATAGGGTTATAGAGTATTAAACAAGGGGAAATACTGGAAAATTGGAGGGAAAAAGAGCCCTTCATGTGCCCTCACGCGCAGCCCAGTGGCAGCGCATGTACTGCATGCATGACCAACAACTTTGACACCTTTTCATTTTTCAGCCTTTTCTCCCTCATTTTTTAGCCTTTTCTCCCTCACTTTTCAGCCTTTTCTCCCTCATTTTTCGACGAGGTTCGTTTCTCTCTCATTTTTGGCAGAAGTTCCCCACTTCTTTCTTGCAGAATACTCTCTCTCTAAAGCTCTCACTTTCTTCTCTTTTAGTTGCTCCAAAATCTCCCCCCCCAAAGCCTTGAATTTATAGAAACCCCTGGCCAATCCCGCGTCGCCACATGTCCCGCCACCTAGCACCGTAATCATTACATTGCCACTTGTCCTTGCCACCTCATGCCTTGGTTTTCGTGTTCTATCATCTCATGCCACTTGTCCCATCTTTATGGGGCTTCATCATGCCTTTTCCTTTGGCTAATCACATTGCAGCACGCGTCGCCTCAATTCTTGTGCATCATTATTACTAATCATGTGCATCAAATCAAATTATGCCACTTGTCAAGCACAAGCCAATCACGTGTTGCCACCTAATGCCTCACCATAACTCCCCATCTTCAACCAATCAAAAGCCTCCACATACCCTTCCACTTGTACCCCCATTATTACCTTCCATGTGTAACCAATCAAAATCCTGCAAATATCGCCAACTCGTGCCTTATTTTACATGCCTCATCATTACTTTTTCTGGTCCAATCATCATTTGCCAAGTGTCCTACCACCTAGCACTCTCATCATGACTCATAATTACCTCCCAAATTGTGGCTAATCACTTTGTGCCACTTGTCTCAAGCTAGATTCAAATAATATTTGGAATCCAAAGTTATATTGAAATTTAATTTGGAATCCAAAACTAGAGTTAATAAGATTTAAAGTCCAAAACTAAATTTGAAATCTAAACTTATATTGGAATAAGACTTCACGCAACTTTTGTGTTATTTCTCTTTGGCCCGAACCTTTTAAATATTGCACTCTCGCCTTGAACTTTTCAAGAATTGCACTTAGACCCCTTGTAACTTAATCCTTGGGCCGTCCTAAAATTTCCTTATGCCCCTGGAGAAAGTATTTATCACGTTTATATTCCAGAACTTAGGTAAATTATACTTATGCCCTGAGTTTTTTAGAAACTGCACTTTCACTTGGGTTAAAAAATTACGATTTTGCCACTAGCTTCGAAACTGTACTTTTATCTCAGAACTTTCATAACAATTTGAAATGTCCTATTTCCTCAAATGTTTGAACTTAAAAATCTTGGGTATTACACAATCCTTTGCCTAAGCAAAACTACTACCACAGTGCTAGCAAATACAATCTCCTCATACAACAAGTGAGTAAAAATAACAAACATACAACTAGAGACAAACCAAATAAGTCACCAACAATTGAGAATTCCATCCAACACACTTCTAGCACTTGTGTCTTCTCACTCTTGTTTGAATGTTCTATCAATAGTTTGTTCTTTTCTACTATGAAACCTTCATACTCACTCTTTATATATAGTCATCTTCAGCTAACTAGCTGTTACATGGAGGGGCATAAAATGATTTTAAAATTTGAAAAATTTTCAACCTTTTTCAGTCTCCAACAACAGTTATAGGAATAGCTTACACAAGACATTAGAGAGAAATCATTGTTCAAAAAGATAATCTAGAAAAGATAGGGAGACAACCTGAAAACAAAATTAGGCATAAAATTTTTGAGACAAAAAGCTCAAGTTAGAAACAGGACTTTGAAAAAAGAGAACTCAAAGAGCCTTTTCTTCAAAAAGAGATATTACCTTTTTGCATGAGAAAATTAAGAGATAATTTAAAAGTACTAGGTAAAAAACATTTTGCAAAAATATACCATTGGCACGCAATAAAAAGATATGTATAAAACAAGTACAATCAGACACGATCGTTGAACTTCGAACAACCTAAAACATAACTTCGGTCGATTGAAATTGTTCAATAGCCAAATGCATAACTTCGGTCAAAGGCTAGGTCGACCTAAGAACATGAAGCTAAACTTTTTGGCCAATTTCAATCGACCTAAATGGCTTATGACGAGAATTAAACATTTTGCCTCACTTTAGTCGACTTAGGCTAAAATATCAATCGACCTAAGATACATTGTAATGACCCATTAGAGGGTTTAGATTTTATTTAGAAATTATTGAATTTCTTAATCAGTTTTGTTTGGAGGATTTTTGCCAATTAATTGTTAATGTGGCAATTTAGAGATTTTAATTGAGGAAATAGTATTTAAATATCAATTAAATAGCATTAAATCATATTTCCTTATTAAAGGCAAGGGCGTGAAAGTAATTTAGAGATTTAAATAATAATTAGAATTTAATTATTATTAAGAGTTGTGTTCTTGAGGGAAACCAAGCGTGCGTGAGAATTAAAAGACTCCTAATCTCAATAGGAGAAGGTTTTGCGAGTCTCCAAGTTATAATGGGAATGAGATGGGCTTAGGGCTATCTATATATATATATAGATAATTGACCATAGCCGTAGTTTACACGTCGCAAGAACAGAGAGCAGGAACCAACAGTGGGTTCAAGTCTTTGCTTAGGAAGATTTCTAGTTGCAGTCGTCGATTCGATCCGATCAGAGTTAGCATAAGGCAAGTATCCTATCTGTAATTCCTTTCATTACAGATTCATGTTAATTCGTTCTCAGTTTATTCTAGCGCTTCATTGAGTTCTCAGATTTATATCAGTTCCAGCGTATATATATATATATATGTATATATTCGTAGAACAGTGAGTGCATGAAGAAGATATGTGTGATTCTTTATAGTGAATCTTTTAAATATGATCTTCAAATCATATTAGCAGTGATCTCAAAATACCAAGACTCTTTGTTTTGGGTTCCCAGTTTAATCATATGGTATGTTCATGTATATGCATATATATTCATGCGATATATCATTATCCAGTGAGATTTGATAAGCCATGCACAATTCTTTTCAGCGTTTTCTTTCAGAAACGATTGTTTTATCCATCTTGATATTATTCTATATCAATTGGGATTGTTCTCTCAAGATTTCTTTTGGAATGGTGTAGTAAGATAAGTTCTTGATTCAAGATATTATCTCTGTTATCGGGAGTTTTATTTCTGATGAGATTCAGTCATTCGAATGAGTCTTGTGTCATTCAAATAAGTTTTGAGGCATCCGAATGAGTTTTCAGTGTTATCATAAGTTTTTCCCTTATAATGTATCAGTCATTCGAATGAGTCCTTTATCATTCGACTAAGTCATGTGTTATCATATCATTCGTATGTGTTTTTGAAGTTTTGGGTCTGTCATTCGAATGAGCTTCCTTGTCATTCGAATGAGTCCTTGAAGATTTGAATAAGCTGTTGCTTTGTATAGTCTAGCATTCGAATGAGTCTCTCTGTCATTCGAATGACCCGTAAGTATCCCATTCATTCATTCGAATGAGGGTACTATTGCATTCGAATGAGTCGCTTTTTGCTAGTTCAAAAGTTGGAA
Organism: Diospyros kaki; assembly: GCA_036245055.1. Lineage (NCBI taxonomy): Eukaryota > Viridiplantae > Streptophyta > Magnoliopsida > Ericales > Ebenaceae > Diospyros > Diospyros kaki. Next base: position 32,918,629 of record BSEG01000008.1, read on the forward strand.
AATTGTCAAATTCATTCGAATGAATTTGTGAGTCATTCGAATGAGTCCTTAGTTAGATCCAAATAGCCTTTGTTATATATCATATATCATTCGAATGAGTCTCTGTCATTCGAACGAGTCTCTGTCATTCGAATGAGTTTTCTACCATTCGAATGACCTTGCTGTAGTCCATTTTTTTTCAGTCGAATGAGCTGCTGCTTCATTCAAATTGCTCCTTATACTTCCTCAATCACCTGAATAGTATTATATAGCATCTGAATGGCTTCCAATAAATTCTTGATGTAAGTCTCAAATTTAATATAAATACTTAATTATTTAAATATTAAATTTTATGCCAAGATATGATAAAATCTAATATGCCACGCCTATACTAAGAAATTTTAGAATCTTTGTATCTCAATATAGCTGGTAAAAAAATCATATACCATGTTTAGCAGTTAATTATGACATGATCAGCATTATTTTGTGAGATTATGTGCATACATATTTGTATGAGTATTGAGTACGACTTTATATGGAGTACTATATATTGTGTGCCAGCATTTATATGAGCATTTCATTATGTGCGCCAGGCGGCTTGTTCGCAGGGATCCCACTAGTATCAGTTTAGTTATATCTTAGTTATGAGATGCTCACCTGATGTCGACCAGGGGGCTAGGGGCATATTGCCCACAATATGTGCTTACAGTTTTTATGTTGCAAGTTCAAATTAGCCAGGTATGTATTACAGTTATGTGGGCCTATGTGCCAAAGTTGCATACCTGCATTTATCTTACAGTTTATGTGCATTACATTTATATATGCAAACAGATAGTGTTTCACTCAATACAAGTTCAGTAAGTTTTTCTTCAGTATCGATATTATTCGATTCAGCTTCAGTCATTCTTTCCAGCTTACTACTTGCTGAGCTTTGTAGCTCACCTTGTACTCTTCACTATTCCAGGTCCTAGCAGGGGAACACCAGACGTGGGGCCTAGCAATAGTGTCCAGTAGTATGTGTACGTGGAGCCGCTCAAGACCAAAGATGTCTAGGAGTTTTATCATTTTGTTAGTTTGGAGCATTTGATAGTTTAGTATTAGTTTATTTTTTAGTTGAGGGATTTCCCCTTAGACAGTGTTTATGGTTTCAGTTTTATTGACTCAGAGTTTTATTTCAGTTGATTGAGTTATTCATATTGGTATCAGATTTCAGTTTATCAGTCAGTTTTATATTTTATTTTTCGTAGCACCTCTTCTCGAGCAATTCTAGGAGAGGGGGTGTTACATACATAGACACGAAAAACATATATTTTACTTCACAAAAAGCTAATAAAATACATTTATATCATAGAAATAATTTTGTTATCATCAAAATCTTATTTACTTATCCTTGAGCTTAATAGTGTATGTGAAGTTTTATGTTATTTGGTATCTTATTTTGTTTCGTATGGTAAGATAGTCTGAATATTGTGTACAGGAGAATCATGCCTCCTAAGACACAAGGTGGTGTTAGTTAGAGATGTGGATGTGGCAATTGTCGTGGGGGTGGTTGTGGCAGTGGAAGAGGACAGGCAATTTCTAGGGGAATCAACTGTGGCTTGCCCATGCTTACCTAGGATGCCCATGGTAGGTGACCACATAGAGACAATGACAATCAATACCAAAGAGATGGGAACCCATTTGTTAATCAAGACATTGGAAGAGTGGGCAGATCCTCTAGCTTACCATAGTCTATTGATGACAGAATTCAAATGGGAGTGAATGCAGCGATAAGCGAGATACTGAAGAGTTTGGAGAAGCTTGGGCATGGATAAGGGTCACAAGGTGAGGGCCAGACTATGGTAAGATTGTAGGTAAGGTAAAATAAATTACTACAATAAAATAAGCTTTTGGCTACGATTTTTTTTTTCTGCATAGAAATTTTCATAGCAAAATGTTAACATTTTGCTACGAAACTATTAAATTGTAGGAGTTAAAATTTTTTCCACCAAATATAGCTTTTAGCTATGAAAATTTTAACTACGTTATAAATTTTGTAGGTAAAAGTTCATATTTTGCTACGTAATTATTAAATTGTAGACAATTTAAATGAGTTAATTTTTTTACCACCAAATATAATTTTTTAATACCAAAGTTTTATCTACGATCCTAAATTACATAGCTAAAAAACAAGATTTAGCAATAAAATTATTAAATTGTAGTTAAATGATAAGTTTAATTTTTTTATATTAAAAATAATGAAAATTGAAAAAATATAAAAAAAATGAGTAAGAACATTTGGTTGGAAAAAATTCACTAAAATTTTGTTTTTACTAAAAAAAATATAAAAACATAAGTTTAATTTTCACTTAAAAAACATAAGTTTACTGAAATTTAAATGAGGGAGCGTTTAAAAATTTTGTTTTAATTTTCACTCAACATTAATTTGGGGGCAAATCCTCCCTCCCTCTCTTGCAAACCTTCCCTCATTCTCGCACAAAATTGGGTTCTCTCTCGTGCAAAACTGACTCCAAAAGGCAAAGCAACCCAGTTTCATGCTCCCAATTCCTATCAAATCTAAATCCAAAGCAACCCAGAACAACCTAGAGCTTCAATCCCAGAAGGTGATTCTATAGGTAAATCACTCTAGAGCTTCAATCCCAGAAGGCAAAGCAAAGCAACCTTCATCCCCAGAATGCGATTCTGTAGGTAAACCACTCTAGAGCTTCAATCCCAGTGAAGAACAACCTTCATCCCCACCAAATCCAAAGCCTTCAATCAATCCCAGCGAATCTATTTATTCCCGAAGACAAACCCACGATGCGATAATCTAGTAGTTCAAATACCTCTGGTACGTCAATCTATTCAACGAGCCAAATTCAAAACCTCATTGCAGGGACGTCAATCTGGTACATCAATCCATTTCTTTCCCTATAAATTGGTTTACCTTTATTGCTTGGATTCATTGGTTATGTTTTAACTATACAAGCACACCATATGTTTGATAAAATGCCTAATAAGTGATTTGACCACTCTTCTACATTCTGTATGTTCAAGAGTTTAGTTAATTTGATACTCTGTGTGTGTAACATACATATTCCATCAAATCAGTGTTCGTATAACATTTTATCGGCGATTGATTTTATATGTTATTTATTGGGAAATCTGAACACTTTATTGTTATTGTTACACAAAGAAAATTAACAAATTAATGAATTTTGTTGTTCTAGCTGTATATTATCGAAAGGCTAATGTACGTGGAAACTAGGATGATTTAAGCATGTTAAGTTAAAATTGAGGATGAGTTTTGAGAGAAATCTTGTTATCCATTTTGTCAAAGTCAAAAGAAGTTTTTTTTGGCAAAAGAAAGAGAACCACATTTAACAATAGACCCGAATATCACACCAACTTACATTATAAAGACCACGTGATATAAGTAGAAGTGCAATTGGAGGTCGCAGTTGGTGAGGCCAGACAGAAGTGGTTTCGTTTAATTCATGGGTTAGCGGGGACCAAACAGTGCAACTAGAAGTGAAAGCCAGAAAAGTGAATTGAATGTCCAGCAAGTGAGAATGTTAAAGAGAAAAGATGCAGTAGCATGTACAAGTAACTGGAAGCAGGCAGCAGCTGGTCCCAATACAGTACGGTACAGTACAGAACAGTAGACAACAAGGGAAGAAAGTGGTAATTAGACAGTAAAACTTTGGAGGGGCATAACTTTGCGTGGGGTTGACCGTTTTGGGCAATCTCGGTGCCTATTTCGAGTATTTGTTTGAGATCTATGTGTGGCAAATAGCCATAGGCAGTTTGGTCCAGCGATTTTGCAAAAAAAAAACACTTCTTTTGCCTTTAATTCTCACTATTCCTCAGATTTGGCAAAAATTGTGAAGAAAAAATCCAACTAACGTTCTTCCAATAATGAGCTGTAGCGATCAACCAAGGCCTGATAATCATAGCTGGGGATGTACCCCAGGCACACGAGCAACTAAGAACAAATAATAAATAGTGTTCTTGGTTGATGTTTTTGAATAAATAAGTTGTTACATGACATAATTCACACGTGAGGTTCGGTTCATCTGGTCTCTGTTTCTCATATTCATCCACAAGGTTAAAGGTTCGATTCTGACACACTTTGAATTATTTTTCCATTTTCCTTCAAATAATCTGATTCATATATATATATATATAATTTATATTCATGCAATTGTTAATTCCTCTGTTGTGCCTTGATCTGTCCGTCTTTATCTCATAATGCCATGCGCAAGGTCTATGGTTCAATTCTCACAGGAATTGATTTTTCCATTTTCCTTTAAATAATTTGATTCATGTATAAAAGCTTATTCACGTTCCAAACCTTTTTACTTGCTCAATGGTTCGTCTATCTGTCTCTCCTTCACAATTAGACGTGCCAGGTATACGATTCTATTCGTGCACACACCTCTCTTGGAATTTATTTTTGCTTTTCCCTTCATCACATTGTTAATAAAACATGTATGAAAATAATTACAAAATAAACAATAATTATATATTGATTGCATAAATACTTTATGTTTGATGACGTATGAAAATTGGAATGGCATAAATAGACTAAAATATATTGAAACAATAAAGCCCATCTGTATTTATTTGCACAGTTAACATAAAAAATACCATCAGATTTATCTAGCACAACTAGCTATTGTAGCGACAATGAGGAGTTCGAGCCTATTGATGAATATAGTGACCTTGAACTTTGATTTGTACTTTTAGTTTAATATTCTATATGAAATTTTCTTTTATTCCAATTTTATGTAATGCATTTTTCAATAGTAACTTATTTTAGAGAATTACATAAATGTGTATTGAGAACTTCAATACTTTTTTTTATATTAAAGTTGAACTCTTTATTTACTTTAATTTCTCATTAACTATTTTATTTTGTATGTTTTTCAGGTTTTCTTCATAAGATCAACTTCTGATCAAATTTTGTTATTAGTTGCAAGAGTAACAGGTGATTTCTTTTCACAAGGTAATGCTACACAAATCTTTGTATACTTACATTGATTATACTTATTAACAGTTAGAATTTATGTAGTAAAAGTTTGGTATATTATTTATACCTTGTTTGTGATAGTTTGTGGGCTATTATGCATGTGTGAACTTTCTTGCTTAAACTTGGATTTTCTTTGTTGATTGGGCTTGGGCTTATGTATGGTCTAATTTTGATTCGTCTTTCTTTTGTTACTACTTAAGCTTTGACAGTAATAAGCTCAAAGTGCTTAAATGTTTTTTTTTGAAGATGTAAGTGCAATTAGGTTGTCTACTTTGGTGAGTATCTTTTACTAGTTTTAAGTTTTCTTTGGGAGGATTCATAGGTTTTGGGGAACTCTTGGAGATATTAATGTTTGTACAATGTATCTTGGATTGCATCTGCTAAAAGATTATTAGTGCAGAAAGTAGTGACATTTGGAATTATATTTAATTAATTTTTTCAATTCCAATCAACTTAATTAAAATTCAATCTCAAATTATTAACTCTTTAGCAATTGTTGTGATTTGCTAGATGATGCTTCCATTTGGCCAAATGTGATTGCATTTTTTCAATTTGTCCCAAAAGTCATACATGGGAGAAAATGGAAAATGGCATTTTATGATTTGCAGAGTTGGAGATTGAAAGTTGAATTATTTGGTAGTAGTTGAGATGTTGGATGAGTGTGATGCAGTATCTTTAGTTGTATTGTGGATACGGTGTCCCTCTATAGGTTGGCTAAGTCCAATTTACAGGGGAGATTTTGTCCAAATTTCTATAGAATTTTATAAAAAAATATATATACACATATATATGGTAAATATAGGTAATATAAAAGAGATCTAGGTTTAGGACTTCTAAACTTAGGGTGTTATTTGTTTTTGGAATTTCTAAACACATTGTGTTTTTGCTTTCTTCTTCCTTTTTGTTTTTTGTTTTATCTCTCTTTTTAGGCTACTTAACCATACTAAGCTTGAAACTCGCCATAGCCTAAATTGCTGGTTCAAGTAATAACATAGATGAAGTTATTTTTGGCTTTTACTTCTGATCTACAAGTCTAAAATATTATGGACTAAAATTTTTCAAGTTTCTTGCTTTGGGATCTTAATTCTATTAGAATTACTAAAGTAATCTTGCAGTACGAATGCATTTTATTTATTTCTTCCTTTGATTTGTGTTGACTTTTGTTTTTCAGGTTCTTGCCGTGCATAAGTAGTAGAGGAAGAAAGCGTAAGCAACAAAGAAAGAAAGCAAGAAAGAAAGACGTTTGGAGATAAATTTTCATAGTGTCAAATTTTTAACTATTTTCATTTTAGAATTTAATGTTGCTATCAATATTACATGTATTGGTTTTATGTACTAGCCACATTCAAAATAGTTGAAGATTGTGGCTGATATTAATTATATTTTATGTGTTTAATTAAAAGATTTTGAAATTATGTATTGTGTTTTAAATTTCATCTAAATGGTAAGGGTTGGTGTAGGTTTAGAGAAAAATATTATTCCCAAAAAAAGGAATTTTATTTTTTACTTTTGGCTACGAAATTGAATTTAGTGATATCATAGTAGTTTATTAGTTGTATATAGAATTAACTATGAAAATTTAATTTTTTATTACAAAAATATTGGTAGAGAAAATGAATTTGCTAAGAAAATTGGTATGTGAAAATTAATTTGCTACGGAAATTTATTACGAAAATTGAAATATGAAAATCAATTTGCTACAAAAATTGGTGTGATTAACTAAAATTTGTTGTAGTTAAAAATAAGTATTTTCTCTATGATTTGACATTCAAAGTAAAAGTTATGTTATTTGTTAGGAAAATTAACATCATCAACTAAGAAAATCAACATCATCACCTACGAAAATCAGTATAATTAGCTACGATATATGTCATAGTATAAAACTAATGCTTTCTCTACGTTTACCTGACTGTAGCGAAAAGTGTATTATTCTCTATGAAATCTTAAATCGTAGCTAAATACTATTAGTTACGAAGCTTTGGCTATGATTCACGCTACGAATAAAATTTCGTAGCTGATTGGTTTTTGGTATGAAAATTGAATTTTTAACTACGAAAAATTTCGTAGAGAAAACCAAAATTTGTTGTAGTGAATAAAATTAAAGTTTATTAATAGATAAATGAAATAAGGAGTGACATAAAGAGGAGAATAAGAAGTGTGGCTTGAGCAATTATAATTTTTGAGATAAAATCAAAATAAAGAGTGTAATACCTCGGAACTTGATATAAATCTTGGATGTTATAATGGAAATTATAATAGCAAAATGAATGGTATTTTGATTCAAGGCATTAACGTAATAAAGGGAACGATTGCAATGATGATTCCTTACCCTAGAAGACATGGCTTGGAGAGATAGGATTGGATTTGGAACTTCACCTTAAAGTCTTATGGGAGAATGATTAATCTTACACCAAAAGTCTTGAGGCTTAGTTTGGAAGTTGTAATAATGAATGTTACCTAAAAGTCTTAAGGTGGCTTAGCTTGGAAGAATAAGGTTAGCTTGGAAAGGAAGAGATAAGGGCCATGATGGGTTCTTACGTTAGAAGCCATGTGAAGATAAGATTTGTGAAGATTTGGGATTGGAAGAAAGGAGAAGCTTGAATAGGAAGATTGATTGTAATGATTAATTTTATCTTAGAAGTCTAAGATGACATAATTTGGAAAACTAGGATTGGCAGGATTGGCTAGGATTGGCTAGGATTGGCTTGTAAAGGAAGAAGATAATAGTGCTTATCCTAAAGGCCACGTGGCGGTGAATTTGGAGGCTTTGGATTGGAAGGAATGGTGGCTTGCTTTGAAAGATAGAATCAAAGGAGAAAAATGAGTAACTTGGAGGCTAAGAGAAATCTTGAAGATTTGGGATTTGAGAAGCTATATAAAGCGGAGAAGGAGAGTTTACATGAAGCTAAAGTGTAAGAAAGAAAACAAGTGCAAGAAATCCAAAGAAAAAGCGAAGAAAGAAAGATAGAGATATCTGGTCAAAAAACAGCAAAAATAGAAAGAAAATCAAAGAGGTAAGTCGAATTTCTTTCCATAGGGTCATAGAGCATGAAAAGAGGAGTCTGTAGGTTCAAACGGAGAGCGAATTGGAGCAAAAATGAGCAAGTTATAGCATTTTTAATTTTAGGTTGTAGAATCCGTAACAAGGGAGAAGGTGGCACGTAGCCCACCTTTTAGGGGCTCGTGAGGGTGAGTCCGGCCTCCGTTTGGTCTGAAATTTTCATCATTGTTCTCATATTTTAATTACCTAAGACCCTATGTAAAAATATTTAAGGTTCGGTTCACTGAAATGCACGATTTCTATAGAAATAGCCCTAGTACTCGAAACCAGGCTATAAACAGTGCTATCGAAGGCAAACGATCGAGGTGAGTGGTTCATGTATGTTTTATGACACTTTGAGCATTTTTTGCTTCACTTGTGTGTGGGTGTTGGCTTGCATATCATGCCTTTGTGGCTTACACATCTTATTTTCACTTGGCTATGCATATTCTATCTACTTTGTCGGACATTGTGTCATTTGGGTGATTATGGCTAGTTGGTGGCATATCGTGTGTGAACTACCACGGGGGCTTGTGTAAGGGGGCTGACCACATGGGCCTGTGTAAGGAGGCTACCTCGAGCTTGTGTAAGGGGGTCGAGGGGTTCATGCTTGACAAGTAAAGAGCATATCTCGTGCCTATGTAAAGGGGTCGAGAGGTTAGATCTCATGTTTTATTGCTTTAAGTATATCTTGTCTATTTTTGTATGCTTCTCAGTATTTGTATCTATAACTAGTTGTTGAGACATCATGGGGGATCCCGTGCTCTTGCGGTAAGCCTAGACCTCATGCTCTTGCAATGAGCCATGATCTTGGGAGATTTCATTCTTATTTCAGCATGTTACTTGGCATAATTGCATATTGCTCTTGCATGCGTCGTTTCTTTTCTTGTACCACTCACTTAGATGTAACAATCTAACTTGGGTGTTTCATACCCCTGGGATATTCAACGTCCCAGGTGTGTTAGACGTGCCAGGTGATCTAGGTTCCAGTTCGAGCAAGGACAAAGAGGTGGTACTTGGCTAGTTTTGGGTTTGTAGCTTGCTACGGGCTTTATTTCATTATATACCGTTGTAATCCCAATATCGTGTTGTAAATAGCGGTTAAGATGCTTAAGAATGTATGGCGTTGTATGTTGTTCTATGACTGTACCGCAAATTCATGTATTCATGAGAGTACTATAGTTTTCTAATATATGTGGTGCGTGACAGATTTTATTTAAGTTGTGGAAATCCTAGCTATTTAGCAAACTCAGGTTTGATCCTTGCTTCCGTTGATTAAGGATTTCCAATAACGCCCGAGGTCATTATTAGCATGTAATGAATATCTTATTACTTCATTATGTAATTGAAAAGTGGGGCGTTACAAAGAGTTACTTATTTATAATATAATACGGAATAAAATAGGGAATTACTTTGGAGTCAGCCTAATACCAGTCTTTAGCTCATAATAGAATGGGAGTGTGTAAGGTCCACAAACAAATATAATCAGAATAATTAGTCCTAAGTTTAAGTCAGCTAAATCATGGTAAAAACATGAGTAAACTAGACGCCTTACACTCGAAAATCAATCAATATTTGGTCATACCATCCAACAACTCAAAATTTAGTTAATTCTTATTTTATTTTAGTTTTACTTAACAAGTTATCAAGACAAATATTAACCTTTAAATGTATGAACTCACCTACACACATGCGGACAAAATATATCTATTCCTTCCAGCCCAAAAAGATGGTCAGGCGTGGGCTTGCAATGGCAAGAAATAGGCTTCGACAATCGATTCATCGGGGGGTGACTGGCACCTACAAGCACTTCGATGCTCAAGTAAAGAAGTAAATTAATAGAGTATCGGTAGGTTAGAAAAGAACATACCTTGACTCTGAAGAGAGCTGATCTATATAAAAGGAGGAGAAGTCCTCCTACATGCATGCTTGCATCAGGCATTGTCGGGTGATAGAACTGGATATCCGGTGCCAATGGGGCTTCCTAACAGTGGCATGGTGCAGGCGAGACCCTAATTAAATGTAGATGGGATCTGGAACGGGCATGTAGGTACCCAGTATAGGACGGTAATAATGCTTGTTGTAGACTAGCGCACGGCCAAGATTAGGTCAGGGTCATGCCAAGATTGAGTTGTGAGCCGAGATTGAACTATGAGCCGATGGTCAAGATTGGGTTGGAACGGCCCAATATCTATGTTCATATAGAAAAGGTATAGGTTTCATGCTTTAAACTATGATATCATATTTCAAACCAATCATATGTCATCCCTTGTTCGTTAAAAAGAATATACTTATAAATACACCTTCATCACAAATAATTAATAAGATAAGAAAATGATTAGAAACGCAATCTTAATAGCACAACACGTATGAAACACAGCATATTCTTTGGTGCGTGAATGTGATGCTGGCCGGATGCCAACAAATTAAGGTCTTACAATACAAGGCATCCATGAAAGCAAATAATTGGAAAGAGAAGTATTTGCAGCGGGAATCTGACGGGACGGGAGGGTGTATATTTCTCGCTTGCTTTGGGGACAAGAGAACAAATATTAATTATTGTTTGGGAAATAGTACAAAATTTACAGAGAAGGGAGAGTGAAAAGAACAGTTTTGACCAGTCCACCGCATAACATCCAGCGCTAGGGGACACCCACGACCACTGCGACCCTCTTTCCAAAATATGGGATTCCCTTCTCTCTCTCTCTCTCTCTCTGTAGGTTGATTGGCGGTCTTCGAGAGAGAGACCAAATTTTCACCGCTTTACAGTTCCAAATACATCTCATCTCGCCTTCGTGACAACATTGCTGCCTCTCGAACTGCACGCGGCACGTGAAGCCACGAGAGCTCGTCAGGTGTATTTATTGAAGTGAAAGATAAATCCATTTTAGATGAATAAAAGCGCGCGCTGCTGTGTCATCTCTTCATGCTCGACCGGCAGGCGCCATGGGTTTTAAATGCAATTTTGGATTCTTGTCTTCAACTGCCTGCATTCATGCATGCCGAAGCAACACTCTATCCGTATAGCCCGTCGCCTGCTTCCCTTTCAATGCACCCACCCTTTGGATTCCTCTCTCTCTCTCTCTCTCTCTCTCGTGGCATGGTCTGGTCGTTTCCACACCTAACGAGTTTTTGTTGTCCTGGTCTAGTCCGTATATAAATGAAATATAATAATTATATTTTATTTTTGTTCAAGACAATAAATATAATTTGTTATAATAAAATTAACTAAAAATATATATATTTGATAGAAATAAAGAGTGAATTACACTGCTATCCCTAAGGATTCACAAAATGACATTGACCCTATTTAGATATTGGAAATGACAAAGATCTCCCTTATTATTAATTAAAATTGTTACATAAAATAATAATTTTACCTTTATTATCTAAGTCTTCTCTCTCTTTTCTTCTTTTCTCGCATATTGTCCTATTTGGTGATTGTCCTCTTTTCAGCAATGATGGTATCGTCATTTTCTTCGTCATCTCTCATTTTCTCATTCTTTCTCTCACTCTATTCAAGAGATAACATAAATTGGTCTTCGATTTGTAGAAATATTATTTGCAAATTGAGGGTTTGATCTTTGCAAATTGAACACTTTGATGTGTGGAGACCTTTCGATAATGGTTTTGTTTGCAAATTGAATAACTTCACTGCAAATGTGTATGATAAGGGGATCATAAAGATGGTTTAGTCGAGGCATTACATAAAAGACGCCAATGCTTGATGCCATAGGTAGTTAAAGAAATTAATAAAGATCAATTAGAGACGTAAATAGACGATAACAAATGGTCAGTTTGGTGGTGGTGCTCTTAATAGAGTATAATGACAATGTGATACTCCACAATTGTAGTGGTGGCAAGGAAGTTAGTCGTGGAGTGAGGAGATTAGAGGTGAAGATGACGGTGGAGTGAGGAGATTAGAGGTGAAGATGACGATGACGTAGGCGTGGTTTTGCCTTTCTTTCTCTTTTTCTATGTCTATGTTTTCTCTTTCTCTCAAAGTGATACATGGTTAATTAACTACAACAAAAGTCTTTGTCATTTTTCAAAATGTTTGTGGGTTTGAGTCTTTTTCGTTAAAATTCAAGAGTGTGCCGTCTATTCAAAAATAAAATAAAATATAATTTATTCAATTACTTAAGCAAACATTCATTTTGATATATTAAAACCTTAAAGTTCCTAAAATGCCTTATTCTATATTTGTATTTTAAAAATACAAGTCTCAGTCATTTATTAGATATTATAATAAATTTAAAATCTAAATAAAAACTAATATTTTCACTTTGAAACTTAAACAACGATCAACTTGTACAATCAACAAGATTTATTTAAAAAATGAAACCTAAATTACAAACAATAAGCAACCCTTGTTAAATTGAGATTCCATTTAAAATTGTATTTCTAAAGGAAGGCTAATTTGATTATTAAACTTTTAGATTTAGTCAATTTAACTTAATTTTTTGAGAGTCAATGCAACCCCTAAATTTTAGAAAATGCTACTTGTACATAATGAATGGCCGGAAGGATGATCAAAAGGCACTAAAATGATAAAAATACCCTCACTTAATTTGCAAAATTGCTTCCCCTTCCCTTCCCATGGCCACCTCATCTCTCATTTCTTTCCCTTTCTCATGGATGACTCCAAGAATCGCCCACTGCCACTGTATCTTCTAGTCACCTCGTCTCGCACCGTCGTTGCATCTTTTCGTTGCCTCGCCGTCTCACGTCATCACCTCAGCTCGAGCTGCTGCATCTTCCTTCATCTCTCTCTTCTGATCATACTTCATCTATGGTTCAATCGGACTTAATCAATGGATGAAGTCCGATTAAGTCATATCTAACTTTATCGATGAAATTCAATCAAAAGTCAAATCAGACTTCGTCAATGGATGAAGTTCAATGAAGCCAGATCAAACTTCATCCATAAGGTTTAATCAGTAGTCCATGGCAGGCGGTTTCCCATTCTCTCTCAAGACCTTAGAGGATTGTAGGTTTCAATTTGGGAATTTTTGAATTAGCGACGGTAACAGGTGCAGACGAGTGGTAAGCAATGATAGTGTGACTGACAGTAATAGTGGATTTTTGTAGCTAGCAGGTAGGGGTGGGGGCGGTGGCGAGGGTGGGGGGCGACGGCCACAATCCTCTGAATGTGTTGTTAATTTGAGAATTTGAAAAAAAAATATTTTCATTATTTTATCATATATATATATATATAAAGCTGTATGTAAGGCTCTATGTGCATGTACTAAAGTCCCTAAATTTTTCCGGGTGGTTTACTTCATATATAAATGTGAGAAAAAAAAAAGAAAAGAAAAGTACCCTTCATTAAAGAAGTCAATTTGACCTACTTACTAAATATATTTTATCTAAAATTAAAATATATTTGTTACACTGTATTCATAGTCTCCTGACAAACACTAAGCAGAAGTTACCCTTTTAATTAATATTATATCTCATCTCATCGTATGATGGATGTGGGGAGCTGCGCAACGTCCATGAAAATCTGTGACATTAACCCTCCGGCCGCTACAAAACACCTACGCCCGTAGCGCAGTCATACATTCACCAAATCTCTCTCTCTCTCTCTCTCTCTCTCTCTCATTCATTCATCTCTTTAGCCACCCAAATGTACTAAGCTTGCAATTCCATTCCTAGCTACTCACTTCTCTTATCGTTGGTTCTTCTACAATCATTCGGCGTAGGAAAGTGGGTCAAACTTGAAGGCAAAGAAAGGAGGTAAATCGTGGTTGGCGCTTGTTAAGAGAGCCTTCAGGTCTCCAACCAAGGACGCCGAGAAGAAGAGTGCCAGAAGGAGAGAAGAAACCGAGCAAGAAGAAGAGGACGAGGTCACGGATAGTTTCTTTTTCTATCAATTCTCTCATTATTTAACTTTAATAGGAAAGTAACTAAAGATCATCAACCTCAAACTCAAGATTTCGGATTCAGAATACTATTCACTTTAAGCATAGTACAACTCCATGGTGTTTCAAGTTTAATTTAACATTTTGGTTTCTGGGTTTGTGCAGAAAAGGGAGAAGCGAAGATGGTTGTTCAGGAAACCTACGAATAGTAATAGTCTTCGGCAATGTGAAGCAGAAGTTGGAATGGATATAGACTTGGTGGCCGAGCAAAGACATGCAATCGCGGTGGAGGCGGCCACGACTGCGGCGGCGGAGGCCGCCGCTGCGACGGCACATGCCGCTGTTGACGAGATCATCCGCCTTACTAGACCTTCCACCTGGGCTAGGGAGCATTGCGCTGCAATAGTTATTCAGACTGGATTCAGAGGCTACTTAGTGAGTAAAAATATTTTATCAGTTTCTTTTTTTCTTTATTTTTTTTACTCAGTAAAAATATTCTATCCCTTTCTTTTTAGCATATCCAAAAGCTGCAGGGTTCCATTCCCGATTTTTGGAGTGATTTGTTAGATTAAAAAAGAAACCATCATTTTCAATCATATATATATATATAGATATTAGTTTTCGAAGTGAATTTGATGATCCTTCTGTTGAGCAAAAAAGAAGAAAGAAAATAATTCGATAATTTACCAGTTAACTCTCCATGTATTTCACTTGGGGCCGGATCGGCTCTTATTATATATCTCTTGTCTTTTACAAGGTCGTGCTTTCCCTATATTAGTGGTTGTTTTTGTTGATGATGTCCCTAATTCCGTTTACACATGTAGATCTGTTTTGCCTTTTGTAGCTCAAGTATACCCTGGCTCGAGTCTGCTTTGGGCCTTGTTTTGTACATTCTTCATTTTCTCCATACATATTTTTACTTACTACAAGAAATTGATGATTTAATCGTTGAAGGCAAGGAGAGCTCTAAGGGCGCTCAAGGGAATTGTGAAGCTTCAAGCTTTGGTGAGAGGACACAATGTTAGGAAGCAAGCCAAGATGACACTACAATGCATGCAGGCCTTGCTTCGGGTGCAGTCTCGCCTGCGCGACCAGCGCGCAATGCTATCGCCACGACAACACCAACACGGTCGAAAGTCCATGTTTGCTAAGACCTTCAACTTATGGGAACCCAGATACTCGCAAGACATTCGAGACCGAAAGTCAATTGTGAGTTGCTTTTATTGGAGCTTGTCTAGCGTTCGGCTTTGTTAGAAAACACGTACTCGAAGCACTTTCTTTGCGTATCGTCAATTAATGATTAATTCATAGCTGCCCTTCCATGTAGCAATCAAGAGCAGGAAGTTGCATTGAAGAGGATTGGAACGATTGCCCCCGCACGCTCGAAGAACTCGATGCTATCTTGCAAGAAAGAAAGGAGGCGTCCATGAAGCGTGAAAGGACCCTTACACAAGTATTCAATCAACAGGTTTCTCTATCTCTATATATGTTTCTCCCTTTTCATTTGATTCTTTTATGGAATTATGATCTGAAGATATTTTTGTGCTTTGAAAAGGAACAAGGCGAAAGAACATATTGGCCTGAACCCAAATGGGAAAGATATTCTTCTGCTGATGGAAGAGAAACTGTAAAGATTCTAGAAGTGGACTGTTATTCCAGTCCTAGTATGGCCAGATCAGAGTCGATTGCAACTCCACACCACAGAGCCTCCCATCCGCATCCGCCAACGACGCCATCTCCGCCGTCCAAAATGAAACCACTGCAAGTACGTTCCGCAAGCCCCCGCTGGGCCAGAAGCCACTCGGCGGCCAACACTCCAAACTTCGCGTCTGCACTGCCCAACTACATGGCGGCTACTGAGTCGGCGAAAGCTCGGGTTCGGTCACAAAGCTTGATAAGACAGAGGCCGGCGACGCCGGAGAAGGAGAGATGTGGGTCGGCGAAAAAACGACTCTCCTACCCAGTCATTGAGCAAAACAGCAGCCCTTCCCAAACTGATGGTCGGAGTAGTTTCAGCCAGAACTTGAGAATTCCAAGTTTCAAAAGCATTCAAGCTGGATTGTTGGGGATGGAACAGCAATCGCATTCGTCGTCACGCTATGCAGATAGCATCGGTGGGGAAATTTCGCCATGTTCCACAACAGATTTGAGAAGGTGGTTGAAATGATCCTCAAGACTACTACTACGGTATTAATGGTCGATTTGTTGAATTTGATACCCTTTGGTATTAACTAGGACGAGCAAAGACATGGCGATAAGACGATGTGGTCCATGATTTTCTTGTCCCATTATTCTTTCAATTCCATAACTTTGCCTATCTTATAAATTAATATTAGTTCTTTGTGTAATTGATTTTCTATTAATTGTTTTGTGTTAGCAAACCCCCGCTTGTACCCTGGACATCACAATCATAAGGCATATGTCCACTTCTCTAGGACGAGCAAAGATCACAATCATTGTTCTTAGGCACGCACGCTATTTAAATGTCGTACTTTTGCATGTGATAGTGTCTTCACCTGGCAAGTCCTATGGATCCATCTACAACACAAGCCCCAAGTATCACTTAGTCTGAGTCATGTTTGTTACTATCAATACTAGGTGAGAAAGTTTACCCCATTTATGCAAAATCGTTGCTAAACTGGGTATCTCCTCTTATTTTTGCCTCACAAAGTCTAGTCGACTCTTCTCTCACATCTGATCTCTCAACGTATATGTTAATGGAAAGCTGATCAGGAGAGATTAGTTAGTTAATTAGATTAGTTAGATGGTTAGCTTCCTTTATTTTTTTCCTTCCTTGCATCAGCATATCCTGTATATATAAGCCTTGCAGTTGAATCAAAGTGAAAATAATCATTTTTCCTCTTTACTCAATTTGTTACATGGTATCAGAACTCTACGATCTAGAAACTTCAGTCTTTTCCTCTCTATAAAAAGGGTTACAAATTTTTTTTCCCCTTCCTTTCTCTTCCCAAGCTTATCCATGGCAGACAACTCATCTATGGCTGCAGCAAAATGCCAGATTCAATCCACTCGAAGATCCTTCATCACCTTACTATCTTCATCATTCTGAAAATCACAGTTCTGTGATTGTTATTCCAGAATTAACTTCTAATTTCACATCTTGGAAGAGGTCTTTCTTGCTTCCTGTTTCTATTAGGAACAAGCAAGGTTTTCTTGATGACACCATTATCAAACGAGATCCTCAAGATCCTTTGTATCTGCCGTGGATTAGATGCAATAATCTTTTGGTTGCATGGCTCCTTCGATCCATATCACCACCAATTGCATCTACTGTATTCTACGTGGAAGATGCTACTCTAATCTAGAAGACTCTTAATTAACAGTTCTCACAACCTAATGATGCAAGAATCTGCCACCTGCAACATTTACTTTGCATAATTACTCAAGGTATGAAATCAGTGGACACCTATTTCACTGAGCTAAATGGAAATTGGGAAGAATTGAGGAATTTCAGACCTTTATCGCACTGTCTTGGTGGTAATTGCAACAAGGAATGTTTTCAAAGTTTTGCTGATGCACAGATGAAGGACTACGTGTTCTGCAGGTTTGCCAATGGGTTAAACGAGTCCTATCAAGCCCTAAGAACACAAATTATTCTCATGAAGCCTTTTCCTACACTTGATCAAGTGTATGACATTGTTTTGAGGGAAGAAACTCAGAAATTTAGCTTTACATACCCCAAACTTCAC
This sequence comes from Diospyros kaki, assembly GCA_036245055.1. Classification (NCBI taxonomy): domain Eukaryota; kingdom Viridiplantae; phylum Streptophyta; class Magnoliopsida; order Ericales; family Ebenaceae; genus Diospyros; species Diospyros kaki. The sequence continues at coordinate 32,936,233 of BSEG01000008.1, forward strand.
TAAAATCAGCTATGGCAGTGAAGAAAGATAAGCCTGACTAAAATCAGCTGTCTCAAGAATCCTACTAATCAATCATTAATCAGGTTGTTGCTAATCATTGTCAGCCAGAGGATGTTTCTGCCCAGTTCAATCTCTCCAAGGAGCAAGTTCAGAAGCTAATGGTCTTGTTGAAGGATCAAACTTTGGTGAACAATTCCTCTCAAACCTCATATCTTCCATGAATCATTTGTCTAATATGGCAGGTATATGCTCCATATTAATTCTCTGCAGTAAACTCAGCAACATTTAATAGAATTATGAATACCAAATTTGAAATAAAACCTTGGATAGTAGACACAGGAGCCACACCTCATATCATTCGTTCCTTACATTTTTTTTTATTCTTATATTTCTGTTCATAATTGTTCATTCCCCAAATGAAAGCAAAAGTCACTCACATTGGCCCAAAGGCATAGATTGGTGGTTTTGACGATTTTATTTGGAGCTTGCTTCGTCATGTTCAGAATGCTGCTCTGAGATCGAAACTCAAGGTCATCAGATTTTCTAATTTAACTCTTTCATCGTACTTTGGGACCAGTAGCTGAGGGCATTCGTGATGCGACGTTACCTTAAAAAAAAAATCACTTACATTGATAATGTCATTTTGAACTCCAAGATCATCCTGAAAAATGGTCTTCTTGTTCCTACTTTTACTTTCAATTAGTCAACTGACTCTACACAACCAATTTTGTCTCCTAATTCTTTAAATTTTGTTTCATCTAGGCATTCTCATCATGGATGACAGTTTGGACCGGATAAAATTCAAGATGGATTGTTCAACTTACAATAGGATTTCTAGCCTGCCCTTAATGAGTGAGATCCGCTGTCCCATCCCCCTGTCTCCTTTATTGTCTCTCTAATCAAAATTTATCACGTCACCAAATTAATATATATATTACCAAACAGTGATGTGTATTAATAAGGACAGAAAACTTAACGTTTTTTTTTTAAAATTTATTTTATAATTAATAAGAAAAAATTATCTCTTCCAAATGAATAAATAGATTTTTTTTTTTCACATAGAATATTTCCAAAGGGACAGTGATGTGTATTAATTTAGTAACGTGGAATATTTTGATTAGAGAAACAGCCAAAGAGACAGGAGATGAGACAATAGATTAGGGCTCCCCGTTAACAGAAAATCTCTATATAAGACGATGTGATCCATGATTTTCTTGTCCCATTATTCTTTCAATTCCATAACTTCACCTATCTTATAAATATTAGTTCTTTGTGTAATTGATTTTCTATTAATTGTTTTGTGTTAGCAAACCCCCGCTTGTACCTTGGACATCACAATCATAAGGCATATGCCCACTTCTCTAGGACGAGCAAAGATCACAATCATTGTTCTTAGGCACGCACGCTATTTAAATGTCGTACTTTTGCATGTGATAGCGTCTTCACCTGGCAAGTCCTATGGATCCATCTACAACACAAGCCCCAAGTATCACTTAGTCTGAGTCATGTTTGTTACTATCAATACTAGGTGAGAAAGTTTACCCCATTTATGCAAAATCGTTGCTAAACTGGGTATCTCCTCTTATTTTTGCCTCACAAAGTCTAGTCGACTCTTCTCTCACATCTGACCTCTCAACATATATGTTAATGGAAAGCTGATCAGGAGAGATTAGTTAGTTAGTTGTTAGATTAGTTAGATGGTTAGCTTCCTTTATTTTTCCCTTTCTTGCATCAGCATATTCTGTATATATATAAGCCTTGCAGTTGAATCAAAGTGAAAATAATCATTTTTCCTCTTTCTCAATTTGTTACATGGTATAAGAACTCTACGATCTAGAAACTTCATTCTTTTCCTCTATAAAAAGGGTTACCAATTTTTTTTCCCCTTCCTTTCTCTTCCCAAGCTTATCCATGGCAGACAACTCATCTATGGCTGCAGCAAAATGCCAGATTCAATCCACTCGAAGATCCTTCATCACCTTACTATCTTCATCATTCTGAAAATCACAGTTCTGTGATTGTTACTCCAGAATTAACTTCTAATTTCACATCTTGGAAGAGGTCTTTCTTGCTTGCTGTTTCTATTAGGAACAGGCAAGGGTTTCTTGATGGCACCATTATCAAATCAGATCCTCAAGATCCTTTGTATCTGCCATGGATTAGATGCAATAATCTTTTGGTTGCATGGCTCCTTCGATCCATATCACCACCAATTGCATCTACTGTTTTCTACATGGAAGATGCTACTCTAATCTAGAAGACTCCTAATTAACAGTTCTCACAACCTAATGACGCAAGAATCTGCCACCTGAAACATTTACTTTGCATAATTACTCAAGGTATGAAATCAGTGGACACCTATTTCACTGAGCTAGATGGAAATTGGGAAAAATTGAGGAATTTCAGACCTTTATCGCACTATCTTTGTGGTAATTGCAACGAGGAATGTTTTCAAAGTTTTGCTGATGCACAGATGAAGGACTATGTGTTCAGGTTTCTCAATGGGTTAAACGAGTCCTATCAAGCCCTCACCAAACAGTGATCTGTATTAATAACGATAGAAAATTTAACATTTTTCTTTCAAAATTCATTTTACAATTAACAGGAAAAAATTATCTTTTCTAGATGAATAAATGGAATTTTTCCCACACAGAATACTTTCAAAGGGACAGTGATATGTGTTAATTTGGTAACATGAAATATTTTGATTGGAGAGACAGCCAAAGAGACAAGGGATGAGACAACAGATTTGGGCTCCCCGTTAATAGACAATCTTCATATTTTGTTTCAACTTTTGTTATTGCTAAAGCTTGTAATGTTTCTTTTTCTGTTTGGCATCATAGATTAGGTCATCTCTCAGATGCTATTTTCAAAGTTATAAGATCTTTTGTTTTAGATATTCAGGATACAAATTCTCCACGTTTGACATGTCCTAAATCCAAATAGAAAAGGCTTCCTTTTCATGTTCATCTAAATAATACTCTTGCAGCTTTTGAAATTGTCCATATTCTTAGTCTGATCTCAATGGAAATCATTATTTTTTATTTGTAGTGGATGATTTCACAAAATGCACTGTGACTTGGGTCTTTCTAATGAAACACAAGTTTGAAGTATCTCACTTGATTCAACTATTTTATTTTCTTATCTTAAATCAATTTCAAGTTTCTATCAAGCATATCATGACAGATAATACTTTAGAATTTGTTATACCCACATTTTACTCAAAAGGCATCATTCACCAAACAAGCAAAATGGTTCGGTTTTGTTGAGAGGAAGCATCAGCATATTCTCAACATGGTTAGGGCCCTTTTATTTCATGCTTCTGTGCCAATTAAATTTTGGGGAGATGCAGCCCGGCTCAAGCGATTGTGGGGTTCTACGCGATATTTAGCGTAGGGGCTTTCTAAAAATTAATAAAAATTTATTTTTCTTATTTTTTGAGATTCAAAATCACTAATTAAATTTTTGTTTTTTAATTTAGAAAGTAAATATTTTTCAATTGACAATATAGCCAAATTACTTAAATTTTATTGTGATATAGTTGAACGTAAATAAGATTTTATTAATTTTAATTTTAAAAAATTTCTTTCTGCTGAACCTATAGTAACATGAATGATTAATAATATTTTATAATTTATCCATGCATTTGAAAAAAAAATTACCTTTTTATAAAATTTAATATCGCAAATGGTGTTTTTATTTATGTAGTTATAATTTCTTTTAAAACTTTTAATTCTGAAAATAAATCTAAACTATATATATCATAAAACATATCATGTTTAAGAAAATTTTCAAGATTTAAACAATTTTTCTTCAAATTATTATCATCAAGTAATTTTAACTTTTCTACATTATAAAAGAAATCAAAATTATTTTCGTAAATTTTAGATTGTTCAAATCTATTTTGAAAAGAAAAAATAATATAATCAATTCAATATCTAAAATAATTAATTATTAAAAAAATTATTCAATAAATAATTTAATCTTCTCATTTCCATTCTCATTAAATTGTTTCTTTCTCATCAAATTATTTATTTCCACTTATTGAAAGCTAAAAGTAGCCCATGTTAGCCGATAGGAGAGGTTATCCATTTCTTTCTTCTATTTCTAGGCTTTTCTCTCTCTCTCACTCTCACTCAAAAGTCAAAAAGTAAAGTCACCTTACTAGTCACTCACAAGTCCCACCTCACATACATTTATTGTAGCGGGCTGGCAACAACAGGGAAGAAGATGGTAGTTTGGCATTCGGAGGCAATCGTTCGGCAATGGGCAGCGCACAGCCGAGAGGCGAGGCCCTCTCTCTCTTTTTCTTGCCAATTATTTTCCTATGTCTACATGAACCGATTGATAACCATGGGTTCACTGTCATTGCCTTCCCTATTGACAACCGCATCCCATCGACATCTGTCGTATCCTCTAGTCTCCGTCAATTGGTTGGAACTAACCTCCTCCTCCTAGGTGGTCGGCAGCCTACTGATTCCTAAAGTCTAGATCGAACTGGGCTATAGAAATTCCCCCCCCCCCTTTTTTTTGAGGATTCTAGGCATAGGCCTTATAGTGCCCTATGCCTTAAGTTGGCCTTGGGTAGATGCCATCTATGAGCGGAAGATCTATAAAACAAGATATTAGTACAATATAATAAAAAAACAGAATCAAGCGAAAAATACCCATAGTATTAAAAAACTCCCTTTGGCAATCACAATTAACGCTCAAATCTGGGCAACAATCACCACTTAGGTAACTACAACAAGGCAACCAAGCCCCAGCGAAAAACCCAGCCTCAAACCGCCCAAATCGCCCCTCTTTCTTGACCAAAATTTGAAAAGCTCTTGCTAATAGAAAGCTTTACACGAAGTAGAGTCCACAAATGAACAAGAATCATGAAGATAAAGCGAGAAGCAAGAATCGTAACAATCGTAAAAGATTAACTCCCAACAATCGGCCATACTGAATACATAGAGAAGAAAATTGGTGAGGCGCGGTCCAAGAATGGCAAGGAGATCACCGTACAAACCAGTAAGGAAGCAAATCAGCAAGGAGATGTTGCACAAAGAAGCAAAGAAAGTCGGTGAATGAGGATGAGACATCGGCGCCGACTAGAGGAGAGAAAGAGAGACTTGAGTCTCCAAAAGAGAAACAAAGTATTTATATGAGGCAACTAGGGTATCACAATAATGGGCTTGCACAAAGCAAATGGGCTACAAAACAGATGGGCTTGCATAAAGCAAATGGTTCACACAACAAATGGGCTAACATAAGTAATAGGCTAGGTTTCTCCATCTCTTGAGCAAATGTAAGGCCCATTTCTCCTCCAAAGAGATGATAAATGAGCTTATGGCCTGACTTCTAATTTGGTTGCCAATAAGTGGTGATATTTGGGTTATACTTCAATCACAGGCCAAGACCTATGAAGATCATACTCGCCCGAAATATTGTCACTACCTTGCATCTTATTTGGAAACACAACCTAACAAATCTCTACCTTGTTTCCAAATAAGGCTAGCACACATATGCAACAAGAAAACATGCACATGCAACAAATGCATAAGTAGTCACATACCTTTACCAATGTTTAGAAGAGCAAGCCAACTTCTAAATTTTCCCAATGGGAGTAACTAGTTCCCATATTTGAAGGGTTGAATTTTGAAAGTAATTTCTCAAATAACATCTTGAGATACAATATCAAGTGAAACACAGGATTCTCACACAAAAGAATTGTTGATTGACTATCATAGAAAATAGTCACAAGATCACTTTAAAACACACAGTTCATTAAGTAATCTTTTAAACCACAGAGCTTCCTTAATAGCTTCTGTAGCAGCAATGTATTCTGATTCAGGGAAAGAGAGTGCACTAAAGAACGAATCACATAAAGTGAACACATAGGATGACATGGATTTCTTATTGTCTTTATCACCAACATAATCAGATTTCGATAAACCCTTTCACACTATTAGAATTATGCTAAGACACTAAGTAGCCCTCAAATAGTTTTCTAAAGGTGAATGCATGCCAAAAACTTTAACACACATGATGATTGATACAGAAACAACAATAAATTTGACATATCTCTTTCAATTTCCATACCTAAGATTCTCTTAGCAATCCCTAGGTCTTTCATATCAAATTCACTACTTAAAGTTGTTTTATGCCATTAATCATGTTAACATTTGAGCCAATAAGGAGCATATCATCAATATACAATAAAAGAAACACACAGTCTTTAATTTATGTTGAAACATAAGCAATGATTAAAAAACACTTCTTTTAAAAACCAAAAGATTTAATAAATAAATCTTACAGGTTCATTTTTACTAATGCCCTTTTTAACCTTATAAATCCATTTACATCCTATAATAGATTTGACTTTAGGTTTTGGAACTAACTCCCAAGTTTGGTTTTCAGATAGAGAACCCATCTCCTTTTTCATTGCTTTTACTCACTCTTTAGAGTATTCACTTCTAAGGGCCTCCTCATATGTGTTTGACTCATTGTCAGCTAGCTCTTAATAGCTAGCATAGACTACATCAAAATCTTCTAGCCTTTGAGGTATTCTCTGAGATCTCATTTCTCTATCTCGGGATAATTGGAAATCAGACAAAGGTAGTTGACCAATGGGAGGCTCATCTACTATTGTTTCTCTCTCCTTATCTAATAGAGGTGGGCTTTGTTTCTCCACCTCACTCGAGGTAAGGGGAATGTAGATACTCAATTTACTTGAGTCTTCTTTGGGGTTTCTCATTCTCATTTTCTTGTTGTTTTTGATTGATATATAGCAACTTAGACTTAAAAGTGACATCCCTACTCACAATGATTCTCACTCTCTTTTCGCTCCTATCCCAGAGTCTATAACCCTTAACTCCCTCAGAGTAACCTAGAAAAATACATTTTCTAGCTCTAGATTCTAATTTTCTCTCATTTTGGTGAGAAAATGCAGCACAACCAAAAGTCTTGAGAATTGAATAGCTAGCACATATTCCGTGCCATTTTTCATATGCAGTAGATTGAGAAAACATGTAGTCATAATTGGCTTGCCCCAAAGAGACTTAGGGATGCCTGAACTAATCATCATACACCTAATTTTATCCAAAAGAGTGCTATTCATGCTTTCCACCACCCCATACTTTAGCAGTAGACACATAAATTCCATTTTTCCTAATTTCTTTACATACCACCATATCTTCTTTAATTATTTTTAATATACCTCACTTGGATCATAAGAGGTAACCACATTTGTTTCTTTATGATCTCTCTCATTTTCTTTTTGTTTTCCTTTCTCGGTATAACAATCTTTTATGAAGTGTCATATTTTTCTATAACCGTAACACTTCTTACCCTTCCCTTGGGCTTTGGATTTAGACCTACTTTTCCATTTCTTCTCGTCACCTCCTTCTTGATTCCTAAATTGAGGTCTATCCCTCATCATGTGGACCACACCATATTTTTCTCTCACTCCTTAATTTCATTTCCTTACTCGTAAGAGAATCTATGACAATTTTAGGGGTTAATGTGTCCCTACCATACTTAATGGCATTTTTAACTTCTTTATAAATATCAACAATAACATTTAACAAAATAATTTCCTTATATTCCTCTGACATCACTTCACCATAGTTTGTGATATCTTGTACTAATTTGTTAAAGATATCTAAATTGTCATCTAGATCTTTAGACATGTCAATTTTAAAGTTGAAAAAACTTTCAAGTAAGAAAAGTTTATTTGGAGTGGATTTTTTCACATAAAGTTGTTCAAGCTTTTCCCAAAGCTCTTTTGTGGTTTTTAATTTTTCAACTTTTCTTAAAATCGAATCAGAAAGGTGCAAGATTATAGATGTGTAGGCTAGTTCATCGGATTCTATATTTTGTTCTGTTGTGTTAGTTGTAGGAAATTTGCCATCAATGGCTTTTGAAACCTTTTGTTGAACTAAAATTCATTTCATTTTTTGTTGCCAAATAGAAAAATCACATTTTCCGTTGAAAACACCCAATTCAAAATAATGTGTAGTCATGTTCATAAAGATTATACACCACAAAAAATTGCAACCTATAAAAGGGACTAAGAAACACAAAGTTTCAACCCAAATAACTAGGCAGCCTATTCACAAAGAATAACTTCAATTAGGGCAAATTTTTCAAGCAACAATCAACTAGCACAGATTTACTTGCAGAAAATTAAAAGCACTTAGTAGTTAATAATCACAAGTAAAAAACACACAGAGTAAATTTTTGAAATAGTATAGATTTTACCAATAGGAATCAGATCCGAGATCTAAAATTAAAAAACGGGCCAAATCTAGAGGTTGTTGCCAGCCTCCATGTGCCTTCACCGATTTCTCTATGCGCTGCCACTGACCGGCAAGTGGGCTTACACAAACCACACTGGTCGAAAGCCCACCAGCCATTAGTTTCGAATATGGGGTTCTTTCGCCCCAACTCAAGATCTACACAAAACAATTTGAGTAAAACAAATCTAGTTAACACAAAGCTTACCGTGAAATCGAAGTCGAAAACAAAGGGGGTTTTTCGATCTGCCTTCGAATATGTACAACCCAAAAGCCTACCAAGGCTTTGAAACCATTTTTGAGCAGAAGATCTACAAAATAAGATGTTAGTGCAATATAATCAAAAAACAGAATCAAGCAAAAATTACACAAAGTATTAAAGAACTCCCTCTGGCAGACACGATTAACGCATTTAAGGCTCAAATCTAGGCAACAATCACCACTTAGGAAACTCCAAGAATAAGGCCACCAAGCCCTAATGAAAAACCCAGCCTCGAATCGCCTAAATCGCCCATCTTTCTAGACCGAAAATCAAAAACCTCTTACCAACAGAAAGCTCTACATGAAGTAGAGTCCATAAAGGAACAAGAATCACAAAGATAGAGCGAGAAGCAAGAATCATATCAATTGTAAAAGCTTACCTCCCAAGAATCAGCCATACTGAATATATAGAGAAGAAAATTGGTGAGGCACGGTCTAAGAATGGCAAGGAGATCACCTCACAAACAAGCAAAGAGATGTTGCACAAAGCGGCAAGGAAAGTCGGTGAATGAGGATGAGACATCGGCGCCGACTAGAGGAGAGAGAGAGAGAGAGAGAGAGAGAGAGAGAGACTTGAGTCTCCAAAGGAGACAAACAAAGTATTTATATGAGGCAACTAGGGCATCACAAAAATGGCCTTGCACAAAGCAAATGGGCCACACAACAGATGGGCTTGCATAAAGCAAATGGGTCACACAACAAATGGGCTAACATATATAAGTAATGGGCTGGGTTTCTTCATCTCTTGAGTAAATGGGCTAAGGCTCATTTCTCCTCTAAAGAGATGATAAATGAGCTTATGGCCCAACTTCTAATTTGGCTGCCAATAAGTAGTGATATTTGGGTTATACTTCAACCATGGGTTGAGGCCTATAAAGATCATACCCGCCCGAAACATCGTCATACCCTTGGGTCTTATTCGAAAACATAACCTAACACCATCCTTACTGCCACTTACCTAACGAATAGAACTCCAACTCCTTTGTTACAAAACAAGAGCCTTTATGAATTACTTTTTCGTAAGCCTTCTGTATATAGGCAATTGAGATAATTTGGATGCTTGTGTTTTACTGTAAATTTAACTGCTCATAGAAATAAATCGAATTCTAGAGCCAGAAAATGCATTCTATTATGTTATCCCATAGGAGTTAAGGGGTTACAAATTGTATGATTTGGACTCAAAGTTTATTTTCATTTCCAGGGATGTTGTGTTTCATGAGAACATTTTCCCTTTTCAACAAAGTTCTCATCAATTCTTATTATACTTTGGATTTACCTACTCTCGTTGATTTTTCACATCTTGTTCTTCCAAATTTTTCAAATGAGTTTCATGATGACATTCCTTAATCTCATTCTCATAATTCTATTCCTAGGACATCAGTTCTCCATCTTATACTCCTAATAATTCTCCTGTTACTAATTTGTCTCAACCTGATTCGCATGCCATTCCATCAGCCATACCTTCTCCTTATTTTCTTGATACTATCACTTCCCAACCAACATTATCTCCTAGAAGGAGTACTAAAACTACCAAAATTCCCACCTATTTACAAGACTATCATTCTAGTTTTCCTTCCATGCCCTCTTTTACTACTTCTTGTGCTACTTATCCCATTCAAAACTACCTTTCTTATGATCACTTGTCTCTATCTCATAGAAATTTCATTTTATCTATTTCTTCCATTTTTGAACCTCAAAACCTAGCCATAAAGTTTGATCATTGGAAGCTGGCTATGGTAGAAGAATTGGATGCTCTTGAAAAGAATCACACTTGGTAAATAGTTCCACTTCTTCTTAGTAAAGTTACAATGGGCAGTAAGTGGGTTTACAAAATTAATTTTTGTTTAGATGAGAGTATTGAAAGGTATAAATCTAAACTAGTTGCTAAAGGCTACACTCAAAAGAAAGGATTTGATTATCAAGAGACTTTTAGTCCAGTATCTAAACACACTACTATTAGAGTCTTTCAAGCTTTGATTGCTACTAAGGGTGCATTTGTCTCAATTGGACATTAATAATGCTTTCTTGAATGGAGATCTTTTGGAGGATGTTTATATGGAACTACATCAGGGGGAGATTCTTGGTGTGTCTGATAAATCAGATGCTAATAATACTGCATTATTAATAGGAATTCAAAAAAAGTTGCTTGTATATAAGCTTTAAAATCCTTATATGGATTCAAATCGACATCAATGTCAAATTCATAGAGTGTTTAATTCAACATGTCTTCCAACAATCAAAAGCAGATTATTCCTTATTTACAAGAAATATAGATACAGGTTTTATTGCGTTGTTGGTGTATGTAAATGATATTGTTATTGGTCTCATTGATGACTTAAAGAAGAATTTGAAATTACATTTTAAACTGAAAGATTTTGTAAAGTTAAAGTATTTTCTAGGTCTAGAGATAGCCACGTCGAAGACTAGTATTCCAATATGCCAAAGAAATTACACGTTGGAGCTATTATAGGAATTTGGCTTACTTGTAGTAAAACCTAGTAAAATAACAATGGAAGTAAATCATAAGCTCATTCATATAGAAGAAGACTAGCTACGAGATCTTGCAATTTATAGATAGTTAGTTGGAAAGTTAATGTATTTGACATTGACTAGACTTGACATAAGCTATTCTATTGACGTTCTCACACAATTTATGGATAAGCCAGCTAAGATTCATCTTCAATCAGCTCATGCAGTTTTAAGATTTCTTAAGTTGGCTCCAGGACAAGGTATCTTCATGTCAGTAACATCAAGTTTCAAGTTCAAGTCCTATTCTGATAATGCCTAGGCTAGTTGCCTTGAGAGTAGGAAATCCTTAACATGCTTTTGCATATTTCATGGAAATGCTCTAGTTAGCTGGAAATCTAAGAAGCAAAGTGTTCTTTCCAGAAGCTCTATAGAAGTAGAATATAGATCCATGTTCAATACAAGCTGTGAGATCATGTGGCTTTTATACTTGTTGAAAATTTTAAGATTGATCATCATGATCTAGTAGAGTTATTTTATGGCAATGCATTAGCATTACACGTTTCCATAAATCCTGCATTCACGAAAGGACCAAACATATAGAATTGGACTACCATTTTATTAGCAAAAAGGTTATGTTTGGAATAATCAAGCCACTACATTTGAAAATAGATCAACAACTGGAAAACATACTCACAAAAGCTCTACATCCAGCTAAGTGTTGAAAGATGAGCATTCTTGACATATGTGCACATCTTGAGGGGGAGTGTTAACAGAAAGCTGAGCTAGAGAGATTACTTAGTTATCAGATTAATTAGATGGTTAGCTTTCTATACTTTTTCTTTTCTAGCATCAACTAGGATTGTAATCAAACTGAGTCGAGCCAAGTTGAGCTCAGCAAATTTGAGACTAGGCTCGAGCTCAAGTTAATCCTAGAGACTCGACTCAAGCTTGAATAATATTTCTCGACCTCAAGCTCAGTTCAGGCTCGAGCATGGACTCAAGATTGAGCATGGAATTGACAAGCTGAGCTCACCAAAAGGAAATGGCAGAGAAGGAGGGGATGTGCGATGACGATAAGAGGCAGCAGAGAAGAATGATGCAGTGACGGGCGATAGTGGTAGGCAACGACCTTGCAACTGCATGCTTCAAAAAGGGTAGCAACGAAAGGCAGTGAAAAGGGTGGTGGTGAGAGATGGCAGAGAGGGCAAAGATGAGAAGCTTCAGAAAGGCAACAACTTTTTTCTTAAGAAAGGCAATGACTTTCTTTTTCTTTGAGATGAGATAAGAGATGGAGGATGTAGCGGCGACAAGAGGTTGAGGTAATGAGAGAAGGCGAGATGGATTGTTGGAAAAGAAAGGAAACGGGAAAGAAAGGGAAGGGAAAAAGAGAGGAGAAAGAGGGAGAGGAAAAGGGCTTTTCGGGAGAGAGATAAGTAGAAAATGGGTTTCTTGGGGTGTGAGAGAGAGGAAAAGTGATTATATAATATGTATGTTATATAATATATTTATAAAATATATATCTAATATATTATATATAATATTATATCTAATGGCAAACTTTTAATCAAACATGTCACTAGCCTTTAATCAAATCAGTTCACGAACTAATGAGTCGAGCTTTATTGCGTTCAAGCCCAGCTCGTTTACAAATTGAGCTTCAAGCTTAGACTCAACCTCGACTCATTTACTTTAACTAACGAACTCGAATGAGCTTTTATTAAGCCAAACACTGAGCTGAGCTTGAACAACTCAGCTCATTTACAACCCTAGCATCAGCATATCCTGTATATATAAGCTTTGCAATTGAATCATTCAAGTGAAAATAATCATTTTTCCTCATTACTCTATCTATTACAATTTTTGTGGATTGACTATATGTAAACTTGAAGAGTTTACAATTTGTATGGAAGGCTACAAGCTCACTCTCTTTATTAATTATGAATAGAGAAGAATATAATCTTTATATACATCAACTAGAGATGATACAACAATGTTAATTTAGGTAAAGCCAATGATCTTTTGCAATTGTAGCTTGCTTTATTTACGTGATTTGGGTATCAACAGCTTCATCTAAGGGATTGTTTCCCTTATCACAACCAACCCACAATTGATTAACACTTGTGACAGTTAAATCTTTCATATGCTAATCGCCTTTCAATCAATTGTTCCTTTATTTGTTGTTGTCGATCGTAAAAAACAATAAATTTATTTACTAAAAACGCCATTGTTAAGCTGCTTACACTTTACAAGAAAAAGAATGATCAAAGGGCACAAGGAAATCCCTACAAAAACACTTCGATATTTAAGTTAGATATTTAACTTCTGTGAAGATTCAGATACAATATTAAAATTAGTATCAAAGACATACCTTTTTTAGAATGAGGTCTCATCTATTTATTGAGGATTATGGGAATTTGTGATCAATATTCTTGGTATTCTAAGATCTACTAGAATTAGGATTCTTATGGATAATGTCAATCCTTTTAGGAACTCTCGAAGGGATTTTTAGGATATCGAAGTTATCTTGTTTGCATTTTATTAGAGACCTTCCCAAAAAACGAAAAATTTATAGGATAAGCCATAGGATGATATAGTCTCCCGAAGCTTGGTTATAGTCTCTAGAAGACTGTAATAGTCTCCCAGGACCACTCTCTGGGAGACTGTAATCATCGACTAGTTTTTTTCGATCAGTCTCCTAGAGATGTTTAGTCTTTCGTATACCATTTTCAACCCAAAATGTACTTTGGGCTTTTGGACCTTTTTATCTTTTAGTGAGCTTTTGTTTATGATACATCACCTGTAAATGCCTATATATACATTTTCCTCATAGTCCCATTAAGGTAAGATAATGCAAATTACAGATAAACACAACTACATTATCATATATCTAATATGCCTAGCTTTAGTCTACCAGTATTAACAACTCATCACAAGGAAACATAGCGAAACCCTTCTTGTCCCTGGTCTTTTGCCGTGCCAAATCATAACATTTGTGACTGACCATTGATCTCTTTCCAAGGAGATTCAATGTCCACCTTTCTACTTGTCTTTCTCTAGGGTTCTTTTTTTAGAGTGGATTGCATCAAGCTTGTGGCCGTTACTTCCTACCCCCATACAATGTTCCATTACCTGCTCACCACCTATCGTTTTTTTTTTTCTTTTGTTTCTATAAATGAAAATGTATTAACAAGAAAACAAAAGCATGCAAATGTTTACAAAAAGGAAAACGGGGAAAACCCAACAAAACACAAATAAATACACCAACACTCTCACTAGAAATGGAAACAAAACCTCAACCACCTTAAATCAGCAAAGTAGAGGGAAACAAAGCTAGAAATAGAACAAAATAAAAGCATAGGAGCCCGACATTAAGTGTCCCAACGCAGCGAAAGGAACGAGGACCTTGGAAAAATCCTTGAATAACCATAAACCAAGATGGATCTGGAGAGGAAAACGAAGGCAGACCCACAACCGCCTCCTGAGTACTCCAAGGATGAACCACGTGAAGGAGGAATTGGCCAATAAAAAAGGAGCCCATCCACTGAGACCAACTCTATTCCCCAAAAAATATGATGCATGAGAAAACTAATCCTAATGAAAACTGCAGCAAAGGGAAGCTGCAAAAGGAGGAAAGGAACATGGGACAACCTTTCCAAAAACCCTACAAAAAAAGCCACATTGACAAACAAGAGAATCAACAACATCTGAAAAAAAAAAAAATAAAAAAGACGGCAAGGTTGTTAAAATCGTAAAATCGTAAGAGGGTCTTCGACATATAAAATCATAAAATCGAGTATAATTCAACTTCAAAATCGTAAATCATAAGAGTTTTCAGTAAAAAAATTGTAAAATCGTACCCGTAAAATCAGGAGTTTAACAACCATGAAAGGCAGTAGTTGAAACATGAAAATGAAAGTTGCCAAAAATAGAGTTGTGCAATCGATTATAACCAAATCGACCGAAAATCACGAACCAAACTATATATAATAACCGAACCGAACCGACTGACTAACCCCAACTAATCGAAACCAAACTAACAAGAGCGAGAATAGGGGGTAGGGAGGAACCAGAAACAAGATTCTCTGATTCGGTATGAATGAATCCATAGGGATTCAAAGAAAGCATGCATGAGATGCCAGAGCTCATCACCTCTTGTTCCATTGCCCTTTTAGTAAATCCCCTTCAAAGTTTATAATTTAAAACATTTAACTCTCTTATGATATTAATACTTAACTGAGAACCTTTTTTGACATCATTTTTAAGCATTAAAAAAAATAGGTTTAGATGCCCAAAAAGAAAATGACTATAATACTCTAATTAATTTTAAATAATACATGCAATTCTATTATTATAAATCAATTATAAAATACCAAAATTTTCCTTTAAGTGGAGGAAAATGGCATCTATTAATTATTTAAGAGGAAAAATAAATAAACAAAAGTGAGAAAATGTAATCACTAATCTTAATTAGTTCTTAAACCCAAACAAAATTTCAATTTTTCTCTAAATAAGTGTAAAAATTAATCAGTCACCATAACCTATGTGAAATATAATTTTTTTTTTTGAATCATAAAAGAAAATCAGTCTCCAATTTATCTTTGAATCATGGAAGAAAAGTATTTTTTAAATAATTCAAATTTTAATTTAATTTTCTTATTTTTTCTTAGTAAATATGGTTTTTGATTTGAATTTTCAAACAAGAATTCTTTAAATTTTCTTGTTTTTGAATTTTCAAACTCTATATTTTTGTACTTCTAATTTTAAAAATTAGAAATTACTTTGTTTCTTGGCAACAAGGAATGACAAAAAAAATTTATAATTTTTTTCACAGTGACAAATTGTGTTCTAAGCAATCATAATATTTAAAAGTACTCATCTACCGTTTCTATTATTTTTTTTCAAATCTCTTTAAAATTTTTGAAAACGAAAACAAGCAATCAAATAATGTTACATTTTAATTATTTTCAAAACAATGAAATTGAAAATAGGAAGTCAACCCAAATGAGCTCTAAGAATTTGTTTTTGATGTGGCACCAACTGAAATTACTAGAATATCCCTACGCGCTAATAGTCTCACCTGCCACGTGGATCACTTGAGAGACCGACACGTGGCAAGTCAACAATCCAGAGTGGAGCTCGAGAAATTCGGGTCGGACCGCAAGACCTGTTCCAACCTGACTGGGATTCTCGAGAGTCGTGCCCGCTCATCTCGGGTACCCAAAACGGGTCCGCCTATAAAAAACAAGGATTCTCGCTCGGTATATCTAAGCTCTACAGCTCTCACATTTATTTCTACTTGCATTTACTCTGCTGATTTGAGCGTCGGAGTCCACCTTGGGGGATCCTAGCCCCGACCCTCCATTGTCTTGCAGGTTTTACACCCGAGGTCTGACATCGCCAAGTCCAAGGTACCATTCCTGAGGTCCAATCGCAAAGGTGGCACGTGGTGGTCTGTCCCAAAAACCATACCGGGTGGTGGAATCTCTAAGTCCGAGGGCATATCGACTAGAAGACATGAAAGGCAAGCCCCTGAAGCATACTTGGAATGTGCAAAACTTAAGGAAGTTTTATCAATGGGGAATTCACCGAACCTCTTTGTACTCTTTTTCTTTACGACTAATGGAAAGACTTCGTATTCTCTCCATCTAATAGCAATTTCACAAAGGATTACACTTAGTTAAAGAAAAATCCATGGGTCACGAGCCCTAGGTCGTCCCAAAGGTGGACTAATGGCTCTGGACAAAATTCATCCAAGGGTCACGAGCCCTAGGCTGTCCCCCAAAGGTGGACTAAGGGTCACGGAAAAACTCTAGCCTAACACCCTCCTCCGCGTGGGAGTGGCTAAAATCCAAGGGTCACGAGCCCTAAGCAATCCCCAAAGGTGGACTAAGGGCCACGAAAAAATTCATCCAAGGGTCACGAGCCCTAGGCCGTCCCCAAAGGTGGACTAATGGCCATGGACAAAATTCATCCAAGGGTCACGAGCCCTAGGCTGTCCCCCAAAGGTGGACTAAGGGCCACTGAAAAACTCTAGCCTAGCGCCCTCCTCCGCGTGGGAGTGGCTAAAATCCAAGGGTCACGAGCCCTAGGCCGTCCCCAAAGGTGGACTAATGGCTACGAAAAAATTCATTCAAGGGTCACGAGCCCTAGGCTGTCCTCCAAAGGTGGACTAATGGCCAAGAAAAAATTATAACACAACATCCTCCTGATTGTTGACTTAAGGAGAACTAAGGGTTAGATTCACCCTCGTCAACTATGAAAGGGATCGAGGTTTAACTAGTCCCAGCCCATATGTTCACAATCAAAAGATGAACAGTCAAAATGAAATGGCATTGTATAAAAGCAAGACGGTCCAATACATGATGATAGAGAAAGTACAAAAGGTCCTAGCTAGAAAAAGAAGAAAAACTCAAGCATCGGGAGGCGCATCATCATCGTCGGCCATCTCCGAGTCCTCCATCCCAGCCACAATATTCGCAACAGACCGAACATTGGACATGTCCAAGTCAGGGTGAGCTTGTAATACTTCAGTCGCATGAGCTTGGAATCCTTTTGTCCAAGCATCCTGCAGGTTCTTCTGGAGGAACTCCTCCACCTCAGGAAGTTTGATGGGCTCAGCATACTTGCGCTCGTACTGGCGAATGACTGAGTTCGCCCAGGATAGCTTAGAGCTCGTTCAAGATAGCTCTTCCTCTAGCTCCTGAATACATAGGTCCGAAGCCTGCCGCTCGGAGGACAACTCATCCAAGTTCTTCCTATGGCTCTCCAATAATTCGTCCTTCTCCTGCAATTGGGTGTCTAGCTCCAAGGTCTTCTTGGAAACTTGAGAGAAACATCCAGAAAAGTCTGAAACGAGTGTGACCACCTATAATGGACAAGACAAGTAAGGGCAACATAGATGAGACTGGAAGATGTTGATAAAGTATAGGAGATTACCTGGGCTAAATACTTGCACAATGTGGCTTCTATGGCCTCTGATGACTGCTCGGCCAGCACCTGGCGATCGGCAGGTGTGGCGAACTGGTGAATCATGCGTCTCGCCACCTGAGTGTTTCGGATGAGATTGCTTTCCTTCACCCCCCAATCAGGAACATGGTCTGGACAGTGTGGGGGAGACTCGAGGGCTGGCATGAGATTTCTCGAAGGATGGGAAGTCCTTTTCCTCCTAGTACGACTAGGCTCTCCTTCCTCAGCAAGAGGAGGATTCAAGGCAACCTTTCCCCTCGTAAGAGCAGGGGCGCCCTCGTCCTCCGTGGGTCTTCGTTTGTTCTTCTCCCAGATGAAAGCTGTGCTCACCATCTCAGCTGCAAATGCACAAACAAGATATTAAGGGCAAGAAAAACAAGTCAGAAAAGTATGAAAATAGTGGGAAAATGACTACCCAAAGTGACATCAAGCTCAAAGCAAGTGTGAGTGGATAAACCCCCTAGGTACAAGGTGCGATCACATATCAAGGCCCGAGCGCTGATAGGGTTCAACTCCCTCAAGATCTGAATATTACGAAGCTCGTCCTACGTGATCTCGTGACTACGGACCTTTGAGGGATGGAAAGCCTACTTAACTAGCACCCCGAAGATGACCCCCCCCGTCTTTCAAGCCAGTAAAGAAAAATCTACTATTCCATCGTTTTACCGATATGGGGTTATCGACTATGAACTGACACTGGTTGAGGGGGGAAAGGCGAATCGAGGTTCAGTTTTGCTAATGGAAATTACCTTGAACATCCTAAAGAAGAGTTGGGCAGTGGAATCAATGTCCCGAGCTCGACAGCAGATAACGAAGGTAGATAGGCACCTCCAGCCATTGGGAGTCAACTGAGAGGGGCATGACCCCACGATAGAGAACACCGCAACTACAGGAGTCGCGAGAGGGAACCTAAGGCCAACAGCCAAGGCCTGCTCGTAGACGGTGATACAACCATGGGGGGCCTGGTGAGCTTTCAGACCTCGGGGTTCACTATACCAATACTCATCATGAATGAGGTGGTATTTTCTGAGGGAGGGAAACAACTCTCTCTCAGTTATGGTAGAACGGTCCATGGTTAGATCCTCGGGTAAACTTTCTAGGTTGGGATCATTACTCACATGAGACTCTGAAGTGGGATGAAGTGAAACTCTTTCGGGCCTCCTAAGTTTCCCAGGCCTACGAAGGGGGCCATGGGAGAGGCTAAACAACTCGATGTTTGATTCCTCACTACTAGAGCTAGTACTAGAGTTTTCTGAATCAAAGGAAGAAGAGGAAGAAGACATGCTAAAAACGAGCATAAGTAGTTAAGAGAAGGTCACTGACTAGAAGAGTGAAAGCCGAGGTCAGGAAAGAACAACCACGACTAGGCGTGAGCCTGGGAGAGCTCAGTAGGCGCGATTTAGCTTGAAAAAATCTCGAGTCACTCCTGCGAAAAAGAAGAGCCAAGAAAACGGGTTAGTCAAGTTAAACTTTGTTTTAAAGATTATTTTGTTATCACTAGCAAAGGATATTAGAAAAAAAAAAGGGGGGGGAGGGAAAAGCCCAAGGGTCGGCCATGGCTAACCCAAGGGTGCCCATTTATATATGTATGTATATATGTATATATATATATTAAAAAAAAAACAGGAAGAGGAAGCAAGAAAGGGAGGTCGGCCATGGCCGACCTTAGCCGCGACCGCCAAGATTTGGCGAGGCCGACCTCGGCCAGGCCAAGGCAGCCTGGCCAGGTCGACCTCGGCCAGGCAGAGACGCCTAGCCGAGGGAGAAGTTATTTCTTTTTTTAAAAAAACGGAAAAAAGAAAAAATAGACAAGCAATAAGAGTAAGGAAAAATAAAAGCAAAGGAGGATGAGAAAGACTAACCTCAAGAAGTTGGATGCTTGTTTTGAAATGATAATTATGGGGTGGGGCCTTAGGGCTTATATAGAGGGGACCCAAGGGGGGAAGAAAATTCAAAATGACAATGTTTCCCTCCAACGAATTTTTCCCTCCAACCAAAGACCCTTTATAATTTCAAGGTAGTAAATGAGATCGTTACGCATTAATCTCAAGTTTAAAAACACTCTTGTGCGTCTTGGGAAAAATCAACAGTCAAGTAATCTAAACAATTAAGCTACTCCTCGACCCATCATCATTTTCAGCTCGGCTCAAGGAGTGGGGGGCAAGTGATGTGGCACCAACTGAAATTACTAGAATACTCCTTCGCGCTAATAGTCTCACTTGCCACGTGGATCACCTGAGAGACCGACACGTGGCAAGTCAACAATCCAGAGTGGAGCTCGAGAAATTCGGGCCGGACCGCAAGACCCGTTCCAACTTGACCGGGATTCTTGGGAGTCGTGTCCGCTCATCTCGGGTACCCCAAAACGGGTCCGCCTATAAAAGACAAGGATTTTCGTCAGGTATATCCAAGCTCTATAGCTCTCACATTTATTTCTACTTGCATTTACTCTACTGATTTGAGCGTCGGAGTCCACCCCGAAAGATCCTAGCCCCGGCCCTCCATTGTCTTGCAAGTTCTACACCCGAGGTTTGACATCGCCAAGTCCGAGGTACCATTCCCGAAGTCTAATCGCAGAGGTGGCACATGGTGGTCGGTCCCAAAAACCATCATCAATTTTTTTTTTTTTTTATCAAAGAAAGAACAAAAGGAAATATAATTTTTGTAGGGTTACATTTCTCACTTTTTTTTCTCTATTTTTGCCTTTAAATTATCAATTGACGTTACTTTTCTCTATTTAAGGGTAAGTTTGGTATTTTTAATTTTAATTGATTTAAAATAATAGAACTGTTTAAGATTGGTAGAATTCTTTTTTCAACATGTAAATCTAGTTTTTTCATTGAAAAATGATGTTATATGGGGTTCTTTGTCGAAAGTAAAACAATAAAGGGATTAAATATCTTAAATTGTAAATTTTAAAGGGGTTTAGTAAATTTTAGCTTTTATTTTACTTAGTTATTTAATGTTAAATAAAGTTATCTATGGGAATTATATCTCATTAGATTAAATAATCCTAATATAAAAAGGGATGATATGTTGATCATTAGGGTTTGTGAAAACCTTCACCATCAACACACTTCATTTCTTTACTTTTGTCGTTTTTTAGCATCATTAACGCAGATGCCTATCATCATCATCCCTTGTGTCTCTATCGATCATCCCTTGTGTCTCTATCGATCCACTACCTCCTTCAATCATTAACACAAAATTTTATAGGATTTTGAAGTGTTCGTTCAAAGAAAGAAATTATTAAATTAATATTTTGACAATTAACAACATACAAATTGAGAGCATCGAATTTGAAATTTTTGAAGGGATGTGTGCGTAACACCCAAAAATTTTATAGAATTTTAGAATGTTAATCTCCAGAAAAAAAAAATCATTAAAATGGGCTTAATTGACTATTAACTTGAAAATTTGGATACTAGTGAGATTATCAAAATTCTTTAGTATTTTGGAGAATTAATTTTTCTAAAAAAAAATCGTTAAATGGGTGATCTAACAGTTTATTTGAAAATTTTGGGGTTGTTAGTGTAATTATAAAAAATATATGTAAGTGGCCAGCAGTTGCTCGCTACTGATTCATTGTGCTCAATGAAACAAGCAGGAAGCTGGAATGGGACCTTTGGTTCTTTTTTATTTTATTTTGTTTGTTTTTTCACTATCCCACCGTCCCATGGTATTCCCATGCTCAAATGGTTTAAGTTTTGAAAAAATAAAATAAAAGTTCAAAATCACAATAATGGAATAAAGTTTTTCACTTGTACTAATCGGGAAAAGTTCAAAATTGAACAAATTTAAATTTTTACTCCATTAAGAAGTGGGTCTTCCAAGGGATGGAATCGGGGACAAGCATCGGAGATCTATAAATGGGAGATGAAGGGTGGCATTCCACCGTTAGAGAAAGAGAGAAGAAAAGAGTGTGTAGCTTGGAGGTTGAAAAGAAAAGAGAGAAAAAAAAACGATAGAATGAGGACTAAGAGAGTGCTTGGCTTGAGGAAGAGACAAAATGAAGCAAAGGTGTTGATCAAAACTAAGGCTTGGGGTTAAGATTGTTAAACTTGAGATTTTACAGTGAGATCAAAGGAGGGTCTATAAAATTGAATGGTAAAATAGTAAGATTTTAAAGACATTTAAAAATATACTTTAATATATGTAAATATATGTTTAAAATGATATAATTTTATAAAAAATAAATTTATATTGCTTGATAATATGATTATTCCTTATGAATGATAAGGAATTTGGACAAGAATTTAATAAATAATTGCTTTTAGCATATTGTCAAGTTCTTTGGCAAGGGATAGTGGCATTTTATTCCCTACTAAAGGAATTTGGACATCATATACTCAAGGTTCTTTTTGCTTAGATGGGTAACTTTAGAGATTCTTTGATGATCAATAACATGAGGAAAAGGTATATTTTGGCACTACGTTGAAGGAAGAAGAAGAAGAAACAAACGAAGCTATGAATCGACGAAGAAACAAATAGGAATCGACGACGAACAAGAATCGAACCAAGAAATAGATAAAAGAAGAAATAGATGAAGCATACCCGATGTTAGGATTAGTGCATTAATGTTAGATTTAGATGACATTTGGTATTTATAAATTGGGACTAATGATGTATATCTTGCAAATTTAATGAAAATATGTTTTCATATTTTATGGTTATATCTTCATTCATACCTCTCAAATTTGTATATGAATAAGTCCTTAGATTTCCTAATAAATGTCTTATTCTTAACCTATTAAGAATATGTGACAAAGACCCTTGAATTTAGGATTTCTTAAAGAGATTCTCAGTCCTTAGATTTCTCAAAAGGGGAATATGATTAATCGATTACAGACTGATACATGGACTACTACCTTTGATTAGTATGAGATGCTAATGATAAAAGATGGTGAGTCACATGCCATAATTCATTAGATGAATATAGTAGACATGTGGTGCAAGTAACAAATTACATGGCTAAAAGGATTAAAGATCTGTTACTGGCTTCGATTATGCTACTGGTCCTTAAGCCAAAGGCAATACAATTGTCTTATATATTGGTGTCACAGATTTATTGTTGTGCAGAACCACCCAAATATCGTGGTGGGAATGTTCTCTGTGCGGTCTTTGTACAATAATGTATAGATGCAAGTGATTACTAATGGGATCCATTTGTTGGATTTGGCACAATGAATGGCACCACACACGGAAGAGGGGGGTGAATTGGGTGATTAAGAATTTAAAACTTTTTAGAAGGTTTTGAAAGATAAATATGAATATAATGAAATAAAACCAAAATAAAGTGTAAGAGGGACACAAACAATTTATAGTGGTTTGGCTAAACCTAGCCTAATCCACTCTTAGCTCCCACTAAGGATTTTAAAGCAATTCATTAAACCTCCTACTTGATCTCAAATAGGACCTCTAGCATAAACTGCTAGGATTACAAACCTCCTACCAAACCCGATAAGCCCTCTAGCTCATAAGTTAGGAAATATAAGAACTGAATACAAAGAGAGAATCTGAGAGATGAATCTATCAGTTACAAGATCTCTTAAAAAGATAAATACAAAGACTTGAACAAATTGATACAAATGATAATCAAAGCCTTTAGATATAAAATGAAAGCACAAATACAATTGAGAAGGATGAATATCTTTTGTAAGCTCAAATCAACTTATTCCCATCCAGTAGTCTTCTCAAGAGCATCCTTGAATTATATTTATAGGCTTCTCCAAAGCTTTAAAGAAAACTAGCCATTTATAGCCATTGGATCTGCAAAACTAGCCGTTAAAGTGAAAATGGTCGACAGTGTATAAGAAATGGTCAACTGGGTCCAAAACAATTATTCGAAAATGATGCAGTAGCGATTGACTGCACACGATTGAGAGTTTGCATAAAAATAGTCAATTAGCTATATGGTTGACAACAAGACAAAAACAGTCGACACTTAGAGAAAACAGTTAACTGTTTTTCAAAAAATGAATTACTCCTTTTCAAAAATGGTTGACTCCTTAGCCTTAGATTTTAAAATATTGCATTGACAGCTTTGACTACAAAATGAGTTTTCTTGGCTGCAAAATATTTTGCCACTTCTTAACACATTTGATTTAAACCAAGTACCCAAAATACATTTCAAAATGAATATTTTCCATTTCCAACGATAAAAATTAATTCATTTTTAAATGCCAAGAATATAAAGTTTTTCATCATCAAAACATTATGAAAGGCAAAACAACACCATTGACCTCCGGTGGGAGGCAAACATCATATGTGATCAGTTATGGCTTGTGATTGTTTAAACCCCTGGCCAAGGTGCACGTGATTGGAAAAGAGTTTCCAATGTCAAAAATAGTTCTAAAGTGTCATCTTAATAACACCATGCCGGAACTTGAAATAACTATCGAGTTCTGTGAGTTTGATTAGTCCATGACTCTCACTCAATCAGGATGTTATTTAGTGGAAGGATTATAGTATATGGGAATTGAAATCCCTAATAGACTCCCCCCAAATTGGTCGACCAGTTTAGAATAAAGGCGATCGACCAACCTTAGAAGTGGTTGATCGATTTAGAATCGGTCGACCATTCCTTGATGAATTAGTGTAAATCAGTCGATTGTGTCATCGAAATTAGTCAACTATTCCTTGCTGAATCAATGTAAATCAATTAATTGCATCATCAAAATTGGTCGACCATTTCTTACAATGAGGGCCAAGTTTGGGAACCTTTCTCTTATCATTTTCTGTAACAGAAATGAGCGATATAAAAGTTAGCTCAAGAGGGGAGTGAATTAAGCTCTTTCACTATAACACCCTATATTGCCACGTATTTTAAGTGAGTTAAAATACTGAAAAATATGTTTGAAATGGTAACAAGTGACCGAATCAGTTGCAGGGAGTGCCCTAGAGCATAGATACCTAAAGACAAAGGTATAATTTTAACGAGCGTCTCGAGGTGATACTTATTGCACTGAGAGAAATCAAATCAGAAATGGTTTTTGATTAAGCTAAGTTATAGCCTAAAAATATCGAATGATGGTAAGGGGCTTCCGAAAAATCGTATATATTGAGTAATTTTGAGTTAATAATTTTGGGATTTTAAGTATCTTGATAAATTTGATGTTTGAGGATATAATTCTAATTAGAGAAATTATCCAAATGAAAGAATGATGAAATTATGAGCTTAGGTGGTGAAATGTTAAAGTTGAAAACTTGAAATATGGACCAAAGTGTTATTTGAAAAAAGTTTGGGGTTTTAGCTTGGATTTCAAAATATGGATTAATTCTAGTTTTGGATTTCAAAAGCCACTCAATTATGGCTTTGAGTCTTTGGAGTCCATGGCTAAGATTGTGACAAGTGGCATAACACCATTGGTTGAAGGATTCTATAAATAGGCACCTTGAGTTGCTCTCAAACCATTCCAAACAAATTTGAGGAGTGAAGCACTCTAAGAGGAGGAGCTTTCTCTAGAGAGAGAGAAGGAGGTTCGGCAAGAAGGCGGGAAGAAAGCGAAGGAGAAGCCGGGGAGAACGAGCCTCATCGGAGTTACGGGTCTTTGCCAGAGTTCACCAAAATTAGTCATCATAAAAGCGAGGTAAGTCCCTTTTTTTTGATAATCCTGTAGAGAGGGAAGAGAGGGTCTTGTAGGTTCAAACGGGGGTCTAATCGGAGTTAAAACGAGGGAGATATGGCCGAAATACAAAAACGACGCGTTGTTGTTCGGAAGATGGTGCTTGCGCGTGAGTTACACGCGCCGGATAATGGCTGAGCGTGGGGCGCGTGGCCAGCCTTCTTGGGGCGCGTGAGGGCGCGTGAGGGGTCCTTTTTACATGAAATTTTCCAGTTATTCCCCTAATTTAATACCCTTCAATCCTATGTAAAAATATTTGAGGTTAGATTTACCAAAACATGTGTTTTCTGCAGAAACCTAGGCCATTTGCTGTAAAATTATACCGTCGAAGAGATAACCCAACAAGGTGAGACTCCTACACTCCAAATCCTATTTTTATTTCTCTTATGAGAGACTTCTATTGCATGACACGTGTTTCGTGAAGTTCTTATTCATAAACTCTTATTATTTGCTTACGTGAAATCATGTTACATCTATGAACTGATTTTTTCTGAAAATATATGATGTTAGTTTTTTAACTGTTGCATTTATAAAATTCGTGTGGCCATACTGTTGTACCTATTTGTTGTTGGCCAAAGACAAAAGTCGGAGATCTCCCGAGAGGCGCTATGCGTGCGCCATGGAGAAAGCTCTCGTAGGGAAGACCGTGAGTCTAAGGCACAACGGATGTGGTGCTTGAATGAGTTCTATGAGGTCGAGCCAAAGTGACATGGTTAGGGACCTCCCGAGAGGTGCTATGCGTGCGCCATTGAGAAAGCTCTCGTTGGAGGAGGCTGACGTGTTCACGAGGCACTTCAGAGTAGTTCTCCTTGTCTTCTCATGCATTTTATACCTGATCATGCATCGATATAAACTATTTTTGGAGTTTCTCACTAGAAGATTCATCTTCTAATTGGACTATGTCCCTGGAATATTCAAACGTTCCAGGTTCGACGAGTAGCTCTAAGGAAAAGGAGGTAGCTGAAGAATATGTTTAATTTACTACCTGTAACATGTTTAGCATACTTTTGTTTATGTGCGAGCTTATGTAATTTTGGATATGTTTAAGATATTTAGTTATCACTTGATGATGTCCATGTAATATATTTTGTAGACGTCTTGAACAATTTTATGATAAATAAAGTATTATGGTTGTGAACCATATCAGGTTCGATCTAGCTTCTGCATTCGAGATTTTAACACCTGTCTTAGCTATTTGATTATTAGGTTTGTTAAGCTAAGAAGGTAAAAATTAGGGTTTTTGGGATATTGTGTGGTGTATGATAACTATTGTGATATAAAAAAATTTTTATATTCCCGAAATCCTAAGTTATAACACGCTCAAGAAATTTGGGGTGTTACAATTGGTATCAGAGCGAACCTAAGGAAAACTTCGCATGTGGCTAGATGAGTAAAGCCACCATATGTCTTAGGAATTAAGATTTTTGAAATAATTAGTGGCATACTCTTGTTGCTTATTCAATTTGAATTGAACCATGCCGTGATGATTTAATAGATCACCCTGTCTTCTTGTTAGATGGTGAATACAAGAAAAAACAAGCGCGGGAGAGGCAATGGTGAAGAAAGCAACACCAACCCGCACCCAAGAGGTGGTGTGGAAGGTCAAAGAGATGCACGAGCTGACCTCGGTGAAGGCTGGATAGATAGGATCGAAAGAATCCTTGAAGGAATGGCTGGGCGAATTTTGGAGTTGCAGCTCGAGCAAAGAAGAGTAGATTCTCTAGAGAGGTATCTACGACAAAACCCACCAGTGTTTTGAGGAAAACCGGCAGATGACCCCGCAATCAGTGAATACTGGTTGGACCAGACCGAGAAGATCCTACAAAGATTGAGAATCTTGAATGAGGAAAAGGTCGAGTGTGCGACCTATATGCTGGAAGAAGAAGCTGCCCAATGGTGGAGGTCTGTGCAGCGAGTGATACCTAACCGGACGGGATCTCAAGGGTCGGCGATAAATGCAGAATTGGGGGAGGCACCCCAGATGTCGTGGGAACGATTTAAGGAATTATTCAATGGGAAATTCTTTCCCACTTGCTGGAAGTTGGCTAGAGCTCGAGAGTTCATGAACTTATGCCAAGGGCCAAATATGTCTGTGGCCCAATACGAGGCTGAATTTTTGCGGTTAATCAAGTATATGCCGTTGTACGAGATGGACGATGTGGAAAAGGGACAAAAATTCTTACAAGGCTTGCGAATCAAATTTCAACAACTGATGAGCCTGGTCCATGTGGAGTCTTATGCAGACATAGTTTTCAAAGCTATGACGGCCGAGGAGAATATGACGTGGGTGGCAGAACTAAAGGCCACGACTGTTCAAACTGGAGGACAATCAGAGAAATCCCACTTGACTATGGGACCTCAGGATGGGAAGATCGTGAAAAAGGGCAAGGCATGCTTTAAATGCAAGAAGAGGCACCCGGTCAAGAGGTGCGATGGCCAAAGCATTGTCTGTTACACTTGTGGACAACCTGGGCATAGTTCAAGAAATTGCTCAAGGGGAACAGTCCAAGAAGGTAAGGCCATAGCAGCAGCACCAGTGAATGTGATCTGCTACAATTGCAACCAGCACGGGCACATCTCGAGGAATTGCCCGAAGAAGAAAGAGCAGCCACTAAAGATTGAAGAGGGAAAAGGGACCAAACAGGGACGAGTCTATAATTTGACCAAGAAAGACGCAGAGGCAAACCCTGCAGTTATCCAAGGTACTCTCTTCATTTTGGATACTCCTGTGCATGCATTGATAGATCCAGGGTCTACTCATTCTTTTATATCGCATGCTTTGGCTGGGAGTTTGAGGGTAGAAACCAAGTCCATGGGGTGTCTTATGGTGATTTCGACACCTATGGATAAAAGTATAAAGTCCTCATAAATGGTAAGGGGATGCGAATTTAACCTGAATAATGATCGGTTCCAGGCTGATCTGATTCTGTTAGAAGTATATGACTTTGATGTAATCTTAGGGATGGACTTCTTGTCCAAATACGATGCCAATATAGACTGTCGTAGGAAGATAATGACCATAAGGAAACCCGAGAGAGGGTGGGTCAAATTTCAGGGGCAAGGCAACCCCGACGTTGGAAAGATGATTTCAGCAATAAAGGCTGCAAAGCTGTTAAGCCGAGGAGCTCATGGATTCATAGCTTATGCTCAGTTAGAAGAAAGAGAGGTACCGAAACTCAATGAGGTGCGAGTAGTACGAGAATATGATGACGTTTTTCCAGAAGAATTACCGGGACTACCTCCACCTCGAGAAATTGAATTCTCAATTGAGTTAGTGCCAGGAACCCAACCAATATCAATTCCGCCATATCGAATGGCTCCGGCAGAGATGAAAGAATTGAAGAGTCAGCTACAGGAGTTGATTGATAAGGGGTTCATTAGGCCAAGCACGTCGCCATAGGGCGCACCAGTGCTATTTGTGAAAAAGAAAGACGGGAGTCTAAGGATGTGCATTGACTACCGTCAGCTAAATGAGGCCACGGTAAAGAACAAGTATCCGCTTCCAAGGATAGACGAGTTGTTCGATCAACTACAGGGAGCGAAGGTGTTCTCAAAGATTGATTTGAGATCCGGATATTATCAGCTGAGAATTAAACCAGATGATGTTCCGAAGATAACATTCCGGTCAAGGTATGGCCATTTTGAGTATTTTGTAATGCCATTCGGATTACCTAACGCTCCAGCAGCGTTTATGGATCTTATGAATAGGGTGTTCAAGCCCTACCTAGATCAGTTTGTGATCGTCTTCATAGATGATATATTGGTATATTCTTCGAATGAGAGTGAGCACGAGGAGCACTTGAGAATAGTGCTAGGAACCCTCAGGAAACGCCAATTGTATGCCAAGTTCTCGAAGTGCGAGTTCTGCCTATCCCAAGTTGCGTTTCTTGGCCATGTGATCTTAGCCGAAGGAATCTCTGTGGATCCAGCTAAGATTGAGGCTATTCAAAGATGGAAACAGCCGACGTGCATAACCGAAGTGCGAAGCTTTTTGGGATTGGCAGTCTACTATCGAAGATTCGTGGAAGGGTTTTCGAAGATAGCTGCACCTATGACGAAGCTCATAAGAAAGGAGGTCAAGTTTGAATGGACTGCCAAGTGCGAGGAAAGCTTTCAAGAGCTCAAAGACAGATTGACCTCGGCACCTATTCTAGCAATGCCTAGTGGGCCCGGTGGATATGTTGTATACACCGATGCCTCGAAGGTTGGTTTGGGTTGTGTATTAATGCAGCATGGTCGAGTAATAGCATATGGATCACGCCAGTTGAAGAGGCACGAAGTGAACTACCCAACGCATGACTTGGAGCTGGCAGCGGTGGTATATGCTCTGAAGCTATGGAGGCACTACCTATACGGAGAGACGTTTGATGTATTCACAGACCACAAAAGTCTAAGGTATGTGTTCTCGCAGAAAGAGTTGAACATGAGGCAGCAACGATGGATGGAGTTCCTGAAGGACTACGACTGCACCATCTTGTATCACCCGGGGCGTGCCAATGTGGTAGCTGATGCTTTGAGTAGGACTGTGCCTACTATTATGGTCGGGTTGATGGCCCAGGAGTGGCTGTTGATTGAGGCTTTTAGCCTGATGACGGTGAGTGTAGTGCCGAAGGAATCTTCTATCCTAGTAGCCGGCCTGGCAATTCGACTGGATCTGGAGACCGAGATACGAGAGGCTAGTGGGAGTGATTGACGTATACGTCTATGGGTAGATGAGCAAGGCCAGCCCAAGAGTCTGAATTTTGAGATGCGAAATGGCATTCTTAGGTTTCGGGGTAGAATGTACGTGCCAAACCTTTGAGAGTTGAGGCAGAAAATTTTAGATGAAGCCCACAGAGCTAAGTATACTGTGCACCCAGGAGCCACGAAGATGTATCGAGATCTTCGAGAAATCTACTAATGGCCTGGGATGAAGGCCAGCGTGGCAAGGAGAGTCGCACAATGAGATATATGCCAAAGGGTAAAGATTGAGCACCAGAAACCCGCAGGGTTGATGAGACCTTTGGAAGTTCCCGAGTGGAAATGGGAACATATCACGATGGATTTCGTGACAGGATTTCCAAAGAGCCGAAGGGGTAATGATGCCATTTGGGTGGTGGTAGACAGGTTGACAAAGTCATCCCATTTCCTACCTACGAGGATGGATCAACCGATACGAAAATTTGTAGAACAGTACGTGAAGGAAATCGTACGACTCCATGGTGCGCCGGTAAGTATAGTTTCAGATCGGGACCCAAGGTTCACCTCGAGGTTTTGGGAGAGTTTGCAGGAATGCATGGGGACTTAGCTAAAATTGAGTACGGCTTATCATCCCCAGACTGACGGGCAATCAAAGAGGACAATTCAAACACTTGAAGATATGTTGAGATCCTGTGCCCTTGATTTTGGAGGGAATTGGGAGGAGCATCTGCCATTGGTAGAATTTGCGTACAACAATAGTTACCACGACAGCATTGGGATGGCTCCTTATGAGGCTTTGTATGGAAGGAAGTGTCGGTCGCCTATCTGTTGGACCGAAGTAGGGGAATGACGGATGTTGGGGCCCAAACTTGTGCAGCAAACTACCGATAAGATTCGAATAATCCAAGAGAGAATTCGAGCTGCGCAAAATTGACAAAAATCATATGTAGATCAAAGAAGAAGGGATCTAGAGTTCGAGGTGGGAGATCTAGTGTATCTCAAGGTATCACCCCAGCATTTGGTGACGCGTGGAAGTGGTAAAGGAAAGCTGAAGCCAAGGTATATAGGACCATATCTGATTGTGGAAAGAGTTGGACCTTTGGCCTATCGATTGGAGCTTCCACCTAGTTTGTCTGGGATTCATAATGTATTCCACGTCTCCCAACTTCGAAGGCATGTGCCAGATCCAACCCTCGGAGTTCGAGTGGAGACAATTGAGCTAAGGAATGACTTGACCTACCCAGAGTCACCTGGAGCAATTTTAGATCGTCAGACTCAAGTGTTGCGAAATAAAGAGATTCCGTTAGTGAAGGTTCAGTGGGGAAAGCACTCGGATGACGAGGCAACATGGGAACTTGAGGAAACAATTAGGAAGAAATATCCTCATCTGTTCGAGGAAATGGAAATAGAGTAGGAATTTTTTCAAGAAATTGTATTCCAGAATGCCATAATTATTTAACCTTCAATCAATTCGAGTATATTTCAAATTTCAAGGACGAAATTCTTTTAAGGGGGGGAGAATATAACACCCTATATTGCCACGTATTTTAAGTGAGTTAAAATACCAAAAAATATGTTTGAAATGGCAACAAGTGACCGAATCAATCGCAGGGAGTGCCCTTGAGCTTAGATACCTAAGGACAAAGGTATAATTTTAACGAGCGTCTCGAGGTGTGACTTATTGCACTGAAAGAAATCAAATCAGAAATGGTTTTCGATTAAGCTAAGTTATAGCCTAAAAATATCGAATGATGGTAAGGGACTTTCGAAAAATCGTATATATTGAGTAATTTTGAGTTAATAATTTTGGGATTTTAAGTATCTCGATAAATTTGATGTTTGAGGATATAATTCTAATTAGAGAAATTATCCAAATGAAAGAATGATGAAATTATGAGCTTAGGTGGTGAAATGTTAAAGTTGAAAACTTGAAATATGGACCAAAGTGTTATTTGAAAAAAGTTTGGGGTTTTAGCTTGGATTTCAAAAGATGGATTAATTCTAGTTTTGGATTTTAAAATCCACTCAATTATGGCTTTGAGTCTTTGGAGTCCATGGCTAAGATTGTGACAAGTGGCATAACACCATTGGTTGAAGGATTCTATAAATAGGCACCTTGAGTTGCTCTCAAACCATTCCAAACAAATTTGAGGAGTGAAGCACTCTAAGAGGAGGATCTTTCTCTAGAGAGAGAGAGGGAGGTTCGGCAAGAAGGCGGGAAGAAAGCGAAGGAGAAGCTGGGGAGAACGAGCCTCATCGGAGTTGCGAGTCTTCGCCAGAGTTCGCCAAAATTAGTCATCAGAAAAGCGAGGTAAGTCCCTTTTTTTATAATCCTGTAGAGAGGAAAGAGAGGATCGTGTAGGTTCAAACGGGGGTTGAATCGGAGTTAAAACGAGGGAGATATGGCCGAAATACGAAAACGACGCGTTGCTGTTCGGAAGATCGTGCCTGCGCGTGAGTTACATGCACCGGATAATGGTTGAGCGTGGGGGCGCGTGGCCAGCCTTCTTGGGGCGCGTGAGGGTCCTTTTTACATGAAATTTTCCAGTTATTCCCCTAATTTAATACCCTTCAATCCTATGTAAAAATATTTGAAGTTAGATTTACCAAAACGTGTGTTTTCTGCAGAAACCTAGGCCATTTGCTGTAAAATTATACCGTCGAAGAGATAACCCAACAAGGTGAGACTCCTACACTCCAAATCCTATTTTTATTTCTCTTATGAGAGACTTCTATTGCATGACACGTGTTTCGTGAAGTTCTTATTCGTAAACTCTTATTATTTGCTTACGTGAAATCATGTTACATCTATGAACTGAATTTTCCTGAAAATATATGCTGTTAGTTTTTTAACTGTTGCATTTATAAAATTCATGTGGCCATACTGTTGTACTTATTTGTTGTTGGCCGAAGACAACAGTCGGAGATCTCCCGAGAGGCGCTATGCGTGCGCCATGGAGAAAGCTCTCGTGGGGAAGACCGTGAGTCTAAGGCACAACGGATGTGGTGCTTGAATGAGTTCTATGAGGTCAGGCCAAATTGACATGGTTAAGGACCTCCCGAGAGGCGCTATGTGTGCGCCATTGAGAAAGCCCTCGTTGGAGGAGGCTGACATGTTCACGAGGCACTTCAGAGTAGTTCTCCTTGTCTTCTCATGCATTTTATACCTGATCATGCATCGATATAAACTATTTTTGGAGTTTCTCACTAGAAGATTCATCTTCTAATTGGACTATGTCCCTGGAATATTCAAATGTTCCAGGTTCGACGAGCAGCTCTAAGGAAAAGGAGGTAGCTGAAGAATATGTTTAATTTACTACCTGTAACATGTTTAGCATACTTTTGTTTATGTGCGAGCTTATGTAATTTTGGATATGTTTAAGATATTCAGTTATCACTTGATGATGTCCATGTAATATATTTTGTAGACGTCTTGAACAAATTTTATGATAAATAAAGTATTATGGTTGTGAACCATATCAGGTTCGATCTAGCTTCCGCATTTGAGATTTTAACGCCTGTCTTAGCTATTTGATTATTAGGTTTGTTAAGCTAAGAAAGTAAAAATTAGGGTTTTGGGGATATTGTGTGGTGTATGACAACTATTGTGATATAAAAAAAAATTTATATTCCCGAAATCCTAGGTTATAACACGCTCAAGAAATTTGAGGTGTTACATTCACCCTTTTTAAAATATGAACTTAAGTAAAAGAAATTGAAACAAGAATGTTGTAAATGAAATAACAAGAGCAGAACATAGGATGTAAAATGGTTAAGCCTCAATTGCTTAGTCAACTACCTTGGTTCACAACCATGGATTTTACAAACACACTTACAAGTGTATTATGTTACCTTGTAGTTTTTATAGGCTCAACTATAAAACTATACAGTTTGTTTTTTACAAAAAGACTTAGCTAATACAACTACCTTTTCACAGGATTAGGTGTAACCTTTACAAGAGGCTTTTCCACAAATAAGCTCAGCCATAATCACTACCTATTATAGGATCAGGCATAACCTTTACAATAGGCTTTTTCACAAATGGGCTCAACCACAACCACAATCTTTTACAGGATTAGGTGTGGCCTTTATAAGATTCACAACAAATGTGAAAGGATTTCTCACGAAAAAA
Organism: Diospyros kaki; assembly: GCA_036245055.1. NCBI lineage: Eukaryota > Viridiplantae > Streptophyta > Magnoliopsida > Ericales > Ebenaceae > Diospyros > Diospyros kaki. Next base: position 32,970,648 of record BSEG01000008.1, read on the forward strand.
ATGTAAAACACAAATTACAGGTGTTCTCTTGAGCAAAAGAAAGCTACAAGATATGAAATTGAAAGCACTCTCTTTTAGATTCTCGCAAAGATATAGTAAAAGTAAGCAAGTGAGAAGCAAGAAGTAATTGAAAGAAGATCGCTTGAAGCCCTAGAAGTTTGTTAGAGTATGCATGAGTAGTTCTTCCAAAATTCTTCAAGCAGCTTCATCTCCTATTTGTAGATTTCTTGCATTGATTATTAGCTAACATGGAAGAGAATAGTTTGAATGTTCAATTTGTTTCACAACTACCACTTTTTGTCTGTATAAATATTAAACAACATTTATTAATTCAATCAAGAACGCCCATGTTGTCTGAAATGCATTAAATGAACTAAAAAGTTAAAACTGGTGAGCATTTAATGCGTCCAATGACTATATTTTTCAAAGTCTAATAACAGTTACTCGACTAATGTATGAGTTTACTCAACCAATATAGCATTTACTCGATTGAACTTTTCAAGTAATCAATTATCTCGAGTGCGACCAAGTTATTACTTGACTAACTCAAAGGCCACAGAGACCTTGCATTACTTACTCGATTACTAGGCTAAGAATACTTGACTAATATAAAGTTTTACTCGAGTACCAACATTGGTTACTTGATTGCTTCTAGTTTTAAAGACTTAGCTAGAGACAAACCAAACTTCACTCAACTAACACATATATTTACTTAATTATCCAAATATTATTAGTCGTTTGAAAGTAAACTTTACTAGATTGAAAATATGCTCAAATTTCATAGTAATAGAAATACTCAATTTTCAGAAAGGGCTTACTCAAGTGATGAAAGACCATTACTTGATTATAAAAGCACCATACTCGATTTAGCTTTAAGATAACAGAGCACTTGCAAAACATAATTGAGTAGTAGCTTATTATAGTCGATTGAATCAATTCAAATACTCAATTGTTTTTGAAATCATACTAAGTAATACTCGATTGAATCAAAAGCTTTCTCATACTTAGTCGATTTTTCATAAAGTGTTCTCACAAGCTTTACAGCATACTTGACTAATACAAAACCATACTCAACAATGAGCATGTAGTTCTCCAATTTAAGAGAATTTATAAAATGCTTTGGAAATAATCGATAAATGAAATTTATTGAAAATATATATATATATTTCAAAAACTATATTTCAAGGAGGATGGTATGCATATAGCATGCCTCTCATTCCTCTACTTTTTTCCCTCTCTCTCTCTCTCTCTCTCTCTCTCTTAGTTAGTTTTGTTCGATTTTGTGCATGTATAAGGGTTAGGGTTTTGGTATTTAAGGGGAAGAGAAAAATAAGCTTTAGGCTTGTTGTCTTTTGCATACAAAATTCTCTCTCAGTTGTTCTCTTCTTTTCACTCTAGAAACCTTTCCTGCTCTTCCTCCCTTGCTCCTTTCTTATTAATTGCTATTCTAGTAACCCATTCTAACGATAAGACTTTTTGCTTTGGTTTGTTTCATGTAAACCCATTACATCACCCATTACCTACAAAGAAGCTTAGCTAGCACATAAGCTTCTTGTAGGGTTCCACCATTACTTAGAGCGTGGATTGACTCAGTCCCTCATGAAAGCAAGGGTGGATTGCTAATCTAGAAATCAGATTTAGAGCCATTCATGGTTGTTCGTGAAGCTGCCTCGAGAGCTCACAATAAGGATGGGAGCTACCTTAGTTGTAGTTTCAACATACTCATAACCAATGAAATCATTGGGTGAGGCATAATTTCTAATGCCCTATGGATGGTTTGGTTTTATTGCATATGGTTGTTAGATATTGGGTCTTGTAAAGTGATCTTATATTTCTTCCACTTCCATTTTAATGTTGTTTTCAAAAAAGTTTTGAAAATCATCTAAAACCTTTACATGAACCAAGTGTTGGCATTTCCTTTCAGTGGTATCAGAGACTCGATTTGGTATTTTCAATCTATGCTTGATGTTATGTAATATGTATTTATTTTCGACATGGAAATAACTCTTTGTTTTGCATGTTTTCCAGGAATTGGTCAACTGATTTGTCCATGTGATTGATCGTTCTTAGCTTTTTTCCTTGAGAATGGGACCGTCTGTGGAAGCGGTCGACCCTAACAAAGAGCTGGTTGAAAACTTCTTGTAAGCGATCGATTGATCTTCAGAAGTGGTTAACCACTTTTGTTTTAATGGGAGACCTTCAGCTTGTTCTTTTGAATAGTCGACTGATCCCCATGAAACATAGAAATAATCAACCGTTTGAAGCACTGGAAACTCACTAGTTTGGGTATTTTTTATATATGCCTAAGTGCAATGAGATTACATCGGGGCAGATCTGAATGAAGCTTCTTATATGAGATATCAAGTGTTCAAAAAAAGATATATATTACATAAACATGATTTTTTTTATCAAAATGTGCCATATGATTCAATGTAATTTAATAAATGATCATGGAATTGATTCAATGTGATTGAATGAATTATAAATGGATTAATGTTACAGGTATTTGTTGGAAATAAATTTGGAATAATTCATTTCATTGGGTATGCAAAAGAGACACAAGTCTCCTTGTATTTTTCATTTTAGTCTTAGAAATTGTATTATGCAATAATCTATGTAAAATGAAGAAGAAGGCATCAAGAGTTGGTGACTCCAAGGAGCAAGAAGACCAAGAGAGTATGTGCACATGCTGATGTGCACTGTTTGTATGTCTCTTAAATTGCTATTAATTAAATCTAGAGGCTTGGATTTAATTAATGAGCAAAAATTCCATGATCATCCTATTTATATGCGTCAGTTTTTTATGTATGTGATGCATGTTGGAAAACTTAATGCATGTGCAAAGTAACACCTCTAAATAAAGACAAAAATCTTCCCATAATTGTGCAAAATTAATATTAGATTAAAACGGTCAATATGATTTATCGTGCCCCTCCATCATCATAGGTAATCATCACTTGATTGGGTGCACTCTGGCTGCCTAAAGGTAGGAGGGTGCATTTCAATAGAGTTGATCGATGCCTATCTAAAGCATGAGATGTTGTTGATGTACCCAAGTGGATTTAGCCTAGAAACCTGTAATACCCTGGAATTTCTTAAAGTTATAAATGGTATATGATGAATGGCATAAATGAAATTTTAGAAAAAATGAGGCTTTATGATACACTATCGATGTTTTAAGAGACCGAATTAGACGAAGGGAGTACCCCGGATGCTAGAGAGCCAAGGAAAATGGTATAGTAAGGACGACTAATACGAGTTATGATTTTTGGAATCAAAAGAAGTGGGATCGAGAACAATTTTCAGTACAACTGTCGACCAGGCTGAGAAAACTGAATCGACGTAGGGATCATCCGAAAAGTCAACGGAGTGGCTTGAGGACTTAGATTTTGCATATTAAGCAACCCTTTAGCGATTTTGGGTTGAAACGAATGGATTTAAGGTCAAATCGAACAACCAGGCCAAAGTATAGTTTTCTAAATTTGCCCGAGGGAGGTCAAAACGATAATTTTTTAGGAATTTCGAGCGAGAAATGAGAAGTATTAAACTTGTGGGCCTTAGTGATGGTGTTGGAAAGATCAAGGGTCTCATGGAAGGGGCCAAAATGAGATTTGGTGAAATCAAGAGGTGAAAATGTAATTTAGCAAAAATGGGCAATGTGAACCCAAAGGAAGACGGCCGCCACAAATCTCCGCACGTGGAGGCCGATCTTGGTGATAGGACAGCCAGGGAGGAGCTGGGGGAGGTAATATACGGCCGAGGGATGCTTGATGGCCAAGGATTGGCCGCTGATTGGCCAGATCTTGGCCAAAAATTGCCCATAAAAGGGTAAGGGTTCAGTCGATTCTTTACTCACAAATTGCTCGCGTTTTGGTGAGAATCGAAGGTAAGGGATAGAGGGCTTTTGGTCTCGAGGCATCAAGGATCATATCTAGAGCATTTGGGATTAAGTGGTGTTCGTTTGGTGGCTGATTGAGCAAGGCCGGAAAAGCTGAGGCAGTCTGCCTACCGCGACCTGCAACTCGACTTTCGGTGGTTTTTTCGGTGGCCTTTTGACCTGAAACTGGTGGCGTTGTGATTGAATGAAGAAGGGCTTCAAGGGGGTACATTTGTTTTGGTCATCGGAGCAACCGTCGGCGGCCGGAATAACGAAGAAGACGATGGCATGTGACTGCATGCGCCAGCTCTCACTTGCACCCACGCACGCGTGACAAGGGCATTTTCGATAATTTTAATTCTAGAATTTTCCTTTAATTATTTTAGGATTTATTGTGTTGAAATATTTGGGAAAATGGTTGAGGAAATAATTATTTTCGAATTACCGAGATGAAAATTGGGAGAAAATAGAGGAAATTATGGAAAAATTGAGGAAAATGAACTTTGATGCTTCCTTAATTAAATATGGTGTTTAGGGAATATCTTGGCTTGAGGTTGAGAATAAATTCAAGTGTCTGTGATTTGACACGCAAAATGAGGTCGTGCGCGAGGATCGAGGCGATCCGAATACCTCGAGGTGAGTGTTTGCCCCCAAAACTTATTTATTGTGGGTGTTTCTACCCTAAAACTTAGTACTTGTGCTACTTAAATATATGGTGGTTTTACACAAAATGGTTTTGTTGCATGCAAACAAAAATCTGTGACGGTTGGTTTTATAAGGGAGGTTCATCCCTAAATATTTCGAACTTGTGCATTGTATTTTATAAAACTGTTGTTTATATAAAGCATTGAATTGTGAAATGCGACATTGTCTTGAGTTTTGTGTGTACGTATGGAATGTTAGCCTAAGATGTTATCTGGATAGTGTAGCCATAATTCTCCAAGGGCGTGACGAAGTAATAGGGGTATCTGATGCTGGTGTGCATGTCAGGATAGCCGCCTTAGTTTTTATGCTGGGCTGTTTGGTCAGGAAAGTTACACTAGGATGACTAGGTGGTCCATATTGTGTTGTTCATGTGGGATGTTAGCCTAGGATGTTGTCTGGATAGTGTAGCCATAATTCTCCAAGGGCGTGATGGAACAATAGGGGTATCTTGCGCTGGTGTGTATGCTAGGATAGCCACCTTGGTTTTCGTGCCAGGCTATTTAGCCAGGGAAGTTGCACTAGGATGACTAGGTGGTCCATGTGAAATTTTGGAGTTGGTATTATATGGTGGTTCCTGGATGCTTAGAGTGGGGAACGTAATCTGGTGAGATGCGTTAGCTGCCCCACTTAAGCTAGAATCGCGTCGTGTCGTCGAGTCGGTATGGTGGTATAGCTTTTAGAGAGATTGCTCTTTTCCCGTGGTAGGGCCAAGCGCTGGGGATTCTCTTAGGTTAGGGCTCACCAGGTGTATTGGTTTATTTCATGTCTCGCATTCATTCATGAAAATTGTGTTTTTGAACTCTCACTTAGATGATTCATCATCTAATGTGGACTTTGTCCCTGGAATATTCAAATATTCTAGGTGAAGGCAATGGTGCGAAAGGGAAAGGGATCGCCGAGGATTGAAGGCGAGTAGTGGGTAGTTTATATTATGTCATTTTCAGTTGTGTTGTTAATTTTGATGACATTATGTAAACGTTGGATGGCTTTATATTATGAATAAAGAGGGTTCGATTATGGTTTATTGAGGTTTCGATCTAGCTTCCGCATTTGAGATGATGTACCTATCTTAGTTTATCGATGGTTCATAGTTGATATACTGAAAAGATGAAACAGGATCTTCGGGGATCGATTTTGTGTTGGGTTTTCGTTGATTATATTGTTTTGGAAAAAAATATTCCCGAAATCTTACGTTACCTAACGCTCCAGAGAAGTGGGGTGTTACAATACCACCAAAGTGTTGTGGTCATAAACGTTCAAATGGATCAATGACCAAGGCGATGGGTCAAATCTAACTATGTCATCGTCCTAGAAACCACCATAACATTGTGGATTAGATGGCATAAGGGTCGAAGATTGAACCCCGCATGAGATGTGGAAGGCAAAAGTTAACTACTTGAATAGATGGGTATCCTTAGAAACCACCAAAGTGTAGCAGAGTATTTATGTAGGAGAGAACTTCATCACCCATTATGGGTAAAATGTGAGGATCGAGGACCAAAGGGACAGGGTGCCTTACTTGTGGAGAGCTTGGGCATTTTGCAAGAGATTACCCAACGAAGAAGCTGTTGAAGATTATGGATGTACCAAGGAAGAAAGTGACCTGTTATTCTTGCAATCAACCAAGACACTATTTGCTGGATTGTCCTTAGCGAGGCAAAGTAGAATAAGGGAATAAGTCCAAGAGGAAGTAGGGCTCCCAGTCAGCTTGAGTATACCATCTAATAAAGGTGGAAGTGGAGGTTAATTCGAGCGTGGTGGAAGGTACGCTCTTGATCCATGCTACTCCTGTGCATGCATTGGTGGACCCTGGTGCCACTCATTCTTTCATGGCAATCAAATCTTCTAGGAGTTTGGGTCTAAAACCTTTGGTAATGAATTATAGGGTTAAGATTCAGTCCCCGATTGGGAAGACTATGGAAACCAATCTTACGATTCGTTTATAGCGTTGTGGAAGTTAAAGGTGAGAAATTCGAGGTAGATTTGCTCTTGATGGAGATGCAAGATTATGATGTGATCTTAGGTATGGACTTTCTTTCTCGATATTGTGGCAGCACAGACTGTTTGAAGAAAATAGTGAGGTTGGGATGCCCATGAGGAAAAATTGTGAAATTCAGGGGTCAACTGGTAGAAAATTGACTCAAGTATGTATCAGTCTTGAAATCATGTAGATTGTTGGAAAAAGGAGCATATGGTTACATAGCTCACGTAGTAGTTGCTGGTGAGTCAGAAAATAAGCTAGAAGATGTGGAAGCAGTTAAGGAGTTTTTGGATGTGTTTCCCGAGGACTTGTTTGGTTTACCCCCAGACCGAGAAGTAGAATTCACCATTGAATTGTTACCGGGAACAAGTCCAATTTCCATACCTACTTATCAAATGGCACCAGCTGAGTTGAGGGAATTGAAGATACAACTTCAGGATTTAGGGGATAAGGGATTCATTCGACCGAGTACTTCACCATGGGAAGTTCCAATTTTGTTTGTGAAGAAGGACAGTAGTCTATGATTATGTAAAGACTATCGAACACTTAATAGAGTGAAGAATAAGTACCTATTGTTGAGGATCGGAGAGTTGTTTGATCAGTTAAAAGATGCCAAGATATTTTCCAATTTTGATTTGCGTTCAGGGTACTATTAGATGAAAGTTAGGGCCGAGGATATACCTAAGACGACATTTCAATGCAGATATGGTCATTATGAGTTTTTGGTGATGCCGTTCAGTCTAATGAATACACCCGCAACCTTTACAGATTTAATGAATAAGGTGTTTAAGCCATTCTTGGACCAATTTGTAATCATCTTCATAGATGATATTTTGGTATACTCATCCAGTGAGCAAGATCATCGTGAGCACTTGAGGATAGTGCTGGAAACCTTGCGTAGAGAGCGATTGTATGCGAAGTTTTCCAAATGTAATTTTTGGATGAAAGATGTGGCATTTCTAGGCCATGTGATTTCAGGAGATAGAGTATCGGTTGATCCGGCTAAGATTGAGGCCATTAAAAATTAGCATCGACTGAGGTCGGTGTTTGAAATAAGAAGTTTCTTGGGGTTGGTTGGATATTATCATTAATTTGTTGAGGGATTCTCGAAGATTGCCTTACCATTGATGAGTTTGACGCAAAAGAATGTGAAATTTGTCTAGGATGATAATTGTGAAAAGAGCTTTGAGGAGCCTAAGAAGCGATTAACCACAACGCTAATATTAACCCTACCTAAGGGATCAGTGATGCACAGTGATGCTTTTGGTTCAGGATTGGGATGTGTGCTGATGCAGAATGGAATAGTGATAGCTTATGGGTCTCATCAATTACGACCCCATGAGAAAAATGACCCCATTCATGATATGGAATTAGCTGGTGTTATCCACGCTTTGAAAATCTGGCGACATTATTTGTGTGGTGAGAAATTTGAGGAATATATTGACCACAAGAGCCTGAAATATATCTTCTCTCAGAAAGAACTGAATATGAGGTAGCGTTGATGGATGGAATTCTTAAAGGACTACGACTACACCATCCATTATCATCTGAGATGAGTGAATGTTGTGGCAGATGCCCTTAGTCGTAGGGATCTGGCGATCGCTGATCGAGGCTGTCTAACCGATCAGATTAGTGCATGTATTAGGACTGGTTTGCAGCTAGGATGCTCCCCAGGTCGTCTCCCAATGAACAGTCAACGAACTATCAAAACAAGATTAAACAAGGGGGGGTTGTGATGAAAATCGAACTTAAAAACGCTTAAGAATGAAGCAAAGATGAATTCTCGACCAACTAAAACGTAACTGGCTACAAACCCTTCCTCCTTACCACAGTAATCCCCGTCCTACTTATGAAAATAATCTGTTTGGTTTGATTTTCTTTTTGATTTGAAAAACTCTTCTACAACCATAAAAGATTAAATCGAAACGAGCAATTGCTCATACAATTTAGAATATACCGTTTCTTTCTAATCAAAGCCTCAACCGAGCACGTCAATTAAACCCATCCAAAGATCATGCATGTATTCACATAACCGCGTGAAAGAAACATACATAAACTTAGAGAAGGAAAAGAAACGAAATCATCAATAAAAACATGAAAATCGAGTTCCAAACCAGATTCGACTATATGACCGAGACTCAAACCGGGCAAGGGGTACGGGAATGTAGCAGATTACAAGCGAATTAGCCTTCCATAGCTTCTAGGTTGAAATCGTGAGAACCCTCCCAAAATCGGCCACACCCTAATGCCTCTTAGCTAGCTCTTATTTATAGGGTTTTAGAAAAGAGAAACCTAGGCTAAATGGGCTTAGGTTCTTTTTATTACATATGGCCCATAATTTAATTAATTAAAAGGGCCCAATGGATTCTAAATTTGCTCATAACCCATAATGAAGTATGGTTGCCTCTTTCAAACTCGATGTCCGTCCACCTCGTGAAGCCCATTTGCGCCTCTATTGAAATAGCTCAAATCTGCGGCCCAAATCTGCCAAATAAGAATAAAAATAGTGTGAAGCCCAATAAAATAAAATAAACATAAGACAAATGAAATAACCTAAATAGAGTGCAATGAAGATGGAATAAGAGGGATAAATAATATAAAATATGCGCGCCAGTGGGATGATGGTGCGTAAATGGCAGCTGATTGAGTGGGTCAGTGGGCTGACGATGAGTGTAGTGCCTAGAATAGGTTATCCATGCCTTTGAATTCAGCCAGGTGAGTGGGAGGAAATATAGCAGGCAACCATGGAGGATTGAAGATTACGCCAGTGGATAGATGAGAATGGGCAGCCAATAAAGGATGGGTTTGAATATAAAGATGGAATTTTGAGAATGAATTGGAGGATTTATGTGCCTAACCGTGAGGAATTGAGGCAAAAGATTTTGGACGAAGCTCATCGGTCTAAATACACCATTCATCTGGGGGGTAACCAAAATCTATAAGGAGTTACGGGAAGTCTACTGGTGGCCGGGGATGAAACGAAGTGTGGCTCATCATGTGGCATAGTGTGATACATGTTAGCATATGAAGATTGAACATCAACACCCAGCGAGGCTACTACGATGGTTAGAAATTTTGGAATAGAAGTGGGAGCACATATCGATGGATTTCATTGTAGGGTTGCCGAGGACACTGGGGAAGAAAAACTCCATATGGGTTGTGGTCGACAGGCTGACGAAATTAACACATTTTATACCTGTTAGAACTGGTTAAAGTGTAGAAGAGTTGTCACGGATTTATGTCTAGGAGATTGTGAGATTGCATAGGACACCCGTTAACATTGTGTCAGACAAAGATTCAAAGTTCCTGTCTAGATTTTGGGATTGTTTGCATGAGGAGATAGGAACGAAATTGAATTTTAGTACTACGTATCACCCTCAAACGGATGGTCAAACTAAACGAGTAAATTAGATTTTGGAAGATATGCTTCGAGTATGTGTTTTGGAGTTCGGAGGAAATTGGGATGAGTTCCTACCTTTGGTAGAGTTTTCGTATAATAATTGGTACCAAAGTAGCATTGACATGGCACCATATAAGGCTTTGTATGGGAGGCGATGCTGATCACCCTTATGCTGGCTCGAAGTGGGTGAGAAGCAATTGGCCAGGACTGAATTGGTATAGAAAGCTTCCGAGAAAATTGAAGTGGCAAAGAAATGTATGAAGATCACTCAAGATCGTCAAAAGTATTACACTGATCATCGATCTCGGGATTTAGAGTTTCATGTGGGAGATAGAGTATTCCTCCGAGTATCCCCTCAAAGGCCAACCATGAGAGATCGAAAACGTGGAAAGCTCAATCCAAGGTTCATGAGGCCATATCGAATCTTCGAGTGTGTGGGTTCCCTGGCTTATCGATTGGCTGTTAGAAACTGGGAAACCGTGAAGATTTGATTCTGCCTTGATTAATCTGTAGAGCTGCAAACACGAACTCCTCCAAGTCAGTCCACACGATCGGTCGTTTCCACGAACGCCTCGAGTAATGCTAGTAACCCTAGGCTCCTTTGAGAGATCCAAATTTTTTTTTTCTATCTTTCCATCTTCTTAAGTGGCCTATTTATAGAGTTTAAAAACCCTAATTGTGCCTTTGGAAAGCCCCTAAACATTTTAGGCCCGGCCCCTAATCATATTGGGCCGTATCTCTTTTTTAATTTGTGGAACGGGCTCGATCTAAGTGTGTGACCCCTTAGGTCCACCATTGGGCTAGATGTAGGCCAACTCTATTGGGTTATATGAATGTCCAACTCATTAGGTTAATTAAAACTCTTTAATTAAACTTATGGTCTTCATAATTAACTCATCCCATGGGCTTCTTAATTAAACTCTTTAATTAATAGTTTCAGAATTAATCATATTAATTCTAAACCCCTACATATCATGGTTAACGTCTAGTAACAAGCCATGAACGCCTAGCCAATGATGAAAAAATAGACATTTTCAATTGCAATTACCATATAGTAAAATCCTTTCATCAATCTATGTCCCGATTGAATTTAGAGTATGGTTTTATGACGAAACCCTAGTCATTCAACAACTATGTATCCATTCCAGATTTATGACTTGTTCGATGAAATCAAAACACCTTTTTATTTCCACCTCACCTTGGCCAAGGATTTCCTCAGTCATGAAATCATCGAAATACATAGGACATCTACTCATCTTATCAATAAGTGATGAATCCTATTTCAACATTCACAAGCCCTCATATGTGATAAGGTTACACCCAGTGATAATTTGTTAATAACTCCATTGAAATCCAAAAAAGAACCAAAGCGTAACCAATCAAATATAAGACTACCATGATGTCTCAAGTCTAAGGACCAATCCGCACTATTGCAACACAGAAGTTCCAATTTGACAATAAACAATTACCATTAGGAATTTTGTAATGGGTCAGTTTAGTGTACTTATTCTTATAATAAGCCCCCACATATATGCACTAGTGTCCACACACCAATGTCCATGAAACAAGACATTCTCCTAATTGAGCATGCATCGTATATGCTAGTCTATCCGAGTTATTAGTGTCCAATCCTAATCTACGACTAGGAACATTTAAGATCAATGCTTATAAGGAATATGTTTCATGATCGTCATCTCTATGCACGACCATATTCCATGAGCCTATCTGATCTATGGACTTTATCAAATATGAAAATAATACAGACAACCATCAATGACAAATAAAAAACATAATACCTTGCAATAATAATTGATTGAAGATAGAGAGTCATAACGTAAAATATGATAAATGACATGTAAATATAATTGGCTTGTGGGGTATATCTCTAAAATTGGCATTACCCGAGACTTTGGCAAGATTGCATGATGTATTCCACGTATCCCAACTGCGAAAGTTCATTCCAGATCTAAGATTGGAGGTCCTAGAGAAGGAAATGGAGGTTCGTCAAAACCTAACCTATGCTGAGCAACTAATAAAGATTTTGGACTGTCGAGAGAAAACTTTGAGAAGTCAGATGATTCCCTTAGTAAAGGTCCAGTGGAGTCACCACTCAAGTAGGGAAGCAACTTGGGAATTAGAGAAAGATATGAGACAGCAATTTCCCGAATTGTTTGATGACATAATGAGTGAATGATCTTGTGTACTAATGTTGTACTTATTGCTTTGGGTTAATAAAGGGGAATTTCAAGGATAAAATTCTTTTTAAGGGGGGTGGGATGTAACACCTTGTGTTGTGTGAGTATTAAATGAGTTAAGTTTGAGATTGAAGGCATGAGAATTTTTCCAAATTTACCTTAATTGGAGAAATAGGCGTGTATAAATTTAAGATGCCTTAAGAAGGGCAATTTGGTAATTTGGACCATATCCCTATAAAGGTAACTTATTTTGTGGAAAATGTATATATAAATGTATGTTTGAATTTTATGTGGAAAAATTTATTTTTGCTTTGAATTATGGAGAAATTAAAGGATGACTAAGATTTAAGATTTGGAGCCAAGTAAGAGTGGATTGTGACACTTGGCAAAGACTTATGCAAGGAGATGAAGATAAATTATAGAAATAAGAAATTTGCTAATTAAGGGTGGTTGAGACACTTGCAAGATCTTGTGAAGGAAGAATGAGGAATTAAAATTAAATCAAAAAGGAAAAGAAAAGTGTCTCTCAAGCATTTAATGAAGGCCATCATTCTGTTGAATAAAGAAAATGTAAAAGAAAATAAAAAATAGTCATGCATTTATTGTGTAAAATGGGAAGAATTAAATAAATGAGATCTAAATAGAAATTAGTCTTTCAAAATGATAGCATGAAAATAGTCTCATTAAAATAAATGGGGAGAAATTGGAAATTCAAGATGGATCCAATTGATAAGATTTGGTCTTGGAATGGGAATTGATCCAAGGGCCACAAATGAGTTTTGATAATTGGCATGGATTGCCAACATAAATTAAAATTAATTTTAAATGATTAGAATGGATGGTAGAGATTATTCTTGGGTAAGAATCAAGAGCCAAGATGGAATCTTCCATGAAGACAATGATTGTGCTTCTTCCTAGGGTGGAGATTAAATCTTATTAGATCAATGGATGAAATTAAGCCTCCCAAAGCACATGGATTGTGCTTGTAATGGAGGGCTAGGATTTTTCTCCCAACCCATTAAGATCCAAGGGCTTGGATTAAGTCTTAGAATGAAAATAATTAAAGAATAAAGAAAAGAGAGATGGTATAAATAGGAAGAAGTAGAAGAAGGCCAAACTTCTTTAGTCAAGAGTGCATTTTTTAAAAGAAGAAGAGAGGAAAAAGTAAAGAGCAAGAAGAGGTAAGCTCTTAACCTAATTGATTCTACGTAAAAGAAAGGAACGTCTTCTTGTTTCTTTTATTTTCTAGTCTTCAAGAAAGCTTTTAATGATCAAAAAATTTATTTTTTCTAAGGGTTGGAAGCAAAGGGTCTTAAAAGCTAAAGTTTGTTGAAGATCTAGAGGAGATAAGATAAGGGATGACCCCACGGGTGGTGGTCTTGCATGCTTTGTAAGTGATATTTTATGAGTTTTCATGTAGTTTCAAGCATTATGCATTTTATATGTGATCTAGTGGACCTATGGCCATAAGAAGGACTAGGAGTGGAAAAGGGGGTTCGTTGAAGCCTCCACCTTAAAAGGTTGTGAAGGCAAGGATCACTAGCCATGTTATGCATTACATCTTGCATTATATGACTACTTATGATTTCATTTACTTTGCATTGCACTCTTACTGAGCAATGGCTCGTAAGGTTATTTTGGGTCTCTTTATAGGTGTTGAAAACTCCAAGGGAAAGGGTATTTTGGAAGGTTAATGGCTATGAGCATGGAAGACTAAAGTTGTGTAGTCTATGTATTTTGGTTTGCGATGTAAAGTTAAGTTTGTAATTCATTTTGGTTTGATGTGTATGAAGTTTTCATGTGATATATGGTGGTTAAAGTAACGGATTTTTTATGCATATTGTTCAAAAATAATTTTTGGAAATTTTTGGGATTTAAAAAAAAAAAAGGTGATGGTGGTAGTAATGCAGCAGGCAGTGAGGCAACAGTGGTAGCGCATAGGTACGTGGTTGGTGCTTAGCGCATGGCTAGCGCGTGACGTAGCCCTCCACCACCTTCGCCATGCCCTCCAGCCAATTTTGGAAAAAAAAACAGAAAGAAAGAAAAAAGGGGAGAAAGAAAGCATTTCAAGTGAAGAAAAATATATATATATATATATTCAAGGGAAGAAAAATGGAATTTGGGTAAAAAATTTCATTAAATTATGAGAAATAAATTGGGAAGTCTTGGGAAAAATTTTGCAATCTTGCTAGATAAATTTTGAAAATTTTGGCAAGAAGGAAATTTTATGTAGGGATAATTTGAAGGCTTATTTTGGTAATTCTCGATATGTTATAATGAAAAACCGAAGATGATTTTTTTCGAAGTGGTAATGGTTGGACTATAATCAATAGAATCAAGGTCAAATAGAAATTACATAAATCCTTTAAACCCTTGTCGTCGTTAATCAATCTTAGGGATGCAAAGTGATTCGTTAGTGTGATTTTCAGTTGGATCTTGGGCAAGTCACCCTTACACTGTTAGTTGAATTCAAGGAGGGAGACACCTACTTAGGATTTTGGGTTTCCTATGCCTGTATTATAATGTCCCGCATCTAACGATAGAAAGGACCAGAACAATTTACCTTGATGGGCCTACGCGAACTTCCCAGGGGGTCACCCATCCTTAAGCTTCCCCAGCTCAAGCACGCTTAACCCTAGAGTTCTTTGCCTGCATTCAACTCAAAAGGTATCAACTAGTGTTGTTTCTTTTCTTACTTATCCTTGATATATACTACCCTTCTCTGGGCTGTTGGGGTATTACATTCTGCCCCCCTTGAGCACATGACATCCTCGTCATGCGACCTTACAACTGGTCTCAGACCTTCTCTCCTTTAGGGGCTACCATCCTAGAAGTTGCTCCTTGTACAGGCCCTCAAGCCCCGGCACCACTCCCCGCCCTCATTAGACCGCCTTCACCAAGGGTCAGCTCTGATACCACTTATAACATCCCGCATCGAGCGATAAGAAAGACCGGAACAACTTACCCTAATAAGCACGAACTTCCCAGGGGGTCACCCATCCTTGAGTTTCCCCAACTCAAGCACGCTTAACCCTGGAGTTCTTTGCCTACATTCAGCCCAAAAGGTATCCAGTTGATGTTGTTTCCTTCCTTACTTATCCTTGATATATACTACCCTTCTCTGGGCTCTTGGGGTATTACATGTATCCTCGAGTGAATCGAAGAGAATGACGAATCCTACTTCCAACCTAGGGAGTTTCGCTTTGAAACATAGTCTATCCCTTCATTATTGCCCTGCCATGTGAATAGTTCGGTTGATTATTCACGAGTGACACTCATGGTGGGAACGAGGGGTCACAAAAATTTGGAAACAAGACTTGAGGGCGTAGAATTATACTCTTACCTTCATGAGCAATGAGCTACAACATTAACATGAGCACATGGTTGATGCAGCCAACATGATTTTGAATCTACAGGAGCTCAATGGAAAGTAAAGAAGAACATCTAAATATGAGATATCTAAGCAGTTGTTCAGGTCTAAGATGATAGAGGGTTCGGATGTTGGGGACCATGTCCTAAGAATTATCAATTTGACTGGTCAATTGGACATTTTGGAATTTAACATGGATGTGGACTTCCAGATAGATTTCATCCTCTAGTCGCTTCAAGATTCATTCTCCCCGTTCATCATGAATTTTAATATGAACAAGATTGTGTGCACACTTTCGGATTTGTTAAACATGTTAACAACAACCAAGGCCTAGATTAAGAGGAAGAGCATGAAAGGAGTCCTTGCTATTGCTTCCTCTTTTATGACTTCTAGAATATACAAGAGTTCTTTCAATAAGAAGAAGTTTGACCCGAAGAAGGACATCTCCAAGCCAAATCCCAAAGAGAAATGATCAAGAGGGAAATGTTCCCATTGTTAGGTAAATGGGCATTGGAAGAGGAACTGCCCAGTGTATCTCCACAGCTTGAAATTCAAGCGGGCTTAGACTCAGGGTGCAAGTATATCTTCCTTATTTGTTATTGAAATAATCAATGCGATTGGTCATTCTCCCATCTCTTGGATACTTGATTCTGGTGCAACGTCTCATTTTGTGTTTGCATGCAAGACCTCAAGACGAGTAGGCTACTTAAGAAGTGGGAAGTTGTCCTAACAGTGGGAAATGGAGGTCTTGTTGAGCCATTAGCTATAGAGACATCTTTTGTTACTATTTCTTACGGGCATGTAATCAAATTAAAAGACTGATTATTTTTACCTAATGCTATTCAGAATGTAGTGCCCATTCCAAAACTTGTTAGAGACGGTTATGAACTATCTTTTATTTACAATATATGCCATATCCATTATTGTAATGAGGTTATTGGCATGACCATCTTAGTGACTGGTCTTTATATATTAGAGTTTCATGAAAGTATAAGACAAAGGAATGTAAATGTTGCATCGACAAGCAATGAGAAGCGTTCTCGTGATAACGATGTTGACCCTAAACAATTATGGCATCTAAAACTTGGCCACATTAATGAGAGAAGGATTTGCGAATTAGCCAAACAAGGATTGATTGATCTAATGGGTTCAGAACTCGAGCCAACTTGTGAATCTTGACTTCTTGGGAAAATCGCTAAGTTACCGTTTGTAGAACAAAGTGGGAGAGCTAGTGAATTATTGGGTTTAATCCACAAAGATGTTTGTGGACCGTTTTCTATCATGGGATAAGGTGGTTCTAACTACTTCATAACCTTTACCGATGATTTGTCTAGGTATGGTTATGTGTACTTGATGAAGTACAAGTCTGAGACTTTTGAAAAATTTAAAGAGTTTAAGGCAAAAGTAGAGAATCAAATGGGAAAGAGTATTAAAATACTTTAATCAAATCAAGGAGGAGAATACTTGAGTATTGAATTTAATCACCACCTAAAGGCCAATGACATCATTTCCCAATTAACTACTCTTGCAACTCCACAGTTAAGTGGTGTTTCTAAAAAAAGAAACCATACTTTGTTAGACATGTTACGATCAATGATCGCTTATGCAGATTTGCCAATGTCACTGTGGGGGTATGCTTTATCCATTTCCATATATCTCCATAACAGGGTACTAAGAAAATCTATTAAGAGTACACCATCTGAGATATGGGTCAGGAGACAACCCAGTCTTAAGCCTGTAAGGATTTGGGGTTATCCTGCCTTTGTAAAGAAACTCAAGACAGATAAGCTGGAATCTCATTCTAGCAAAGGAAGATTTGTGGGGTATCTTGAGCATTCTAAAGGGTACTATTTCTACTTTCTTAGTGATCAAAGAGTGTTGATTAGTAGAGATACCATATTCCTAGAGAAATAGTTTATTCAGAAGGGTGGTGTCAATAGAAAAGTAGAGCTATAAGAGGTGTCTTCTGAGTCACAAACCGGGCCTAGCCAAGAAGTTAATCCAGTACCAGTAGGTCCTAGTAATGTCATTCCACAAAAGACTCTCGTAGATCTAGTAGAGTATATTGTCCTCCATAATGGTATGATTTTAATGAAGGAGATACGAGAAGTGTTCCTATATGGAGATAGTGATCAATTGGTTAATCCAACTAATTATGAAGAAGTGATGTCAGACATTGATTCTAAGAAATGGCAAGAGGCCATGTAATCAGAAAAGGAATATATGTATTCCAACCAAGTTTGGACTCTAATAGATCCATCTAAAGGAATTGTTCCTATAGGATGCAAATGGATCTATAAGAGAAATATTGGTGTTGATGGGAAGGTGCAAACCTTCAAAGCACGACTGGTGGTGAAAGGGAGTCAGTGTGAGCATTTCTATCTGGGATAGGTTCTGTGTCCAATGGTTGCCTAGACCTAGGTTTCTTAGATGATGAAGGTTTGTTAGAATAGGGTAGAGAGGTTTCATTTCTTTTTGAAGCCATTTCTAAAAAATTGGACTCGATACAAAGAGTTCTAAATGAGACAATGAGATGATACTGAATAGAAATGAGTTAGTGATAAGATTGAATTAGGCAAAAATAAAGAGATTTGAAGCGAAAGATTACCTGGAATTGAGAGACAGAGAGCAAGAGTTCAAGAGGAATGCGAGAGGTAGGGTTTTAATCAATTGAATGTTTTATTTATACTGGCAGACTTGGCGCTTAAACTTCTTTATGTGAGTACGAGATTCTTTTACTTGACTAAGTTTTCAATTTACTCGAGTGACTTTTGGATATTTGAAGAATACTCAAGTGTTGGAATATTGTAATTGATTAAGGCCTTTGATTTACTGAGTAACTATGTAGAGTTACTCGAGTGAGATTTGAAATCTCTCAGCCATAATGTTTTACTCGACTAATTATCTGATTTAATCAACTATAAGGTTTTCCTTACTCGATTAATATTTTCACGTCTGACGGATTTTTATTATACTCGATTATTGAGATATTTTTACTCGATTGAGAATTAGCCCTATACGATTACAGAAATAGCATATTATAAACCAAATTTATTTGGGCTCCATAATCCATTATTTTCTCCTTCAAATTTCGATAATCCTTCATTTAATCCTCATTTGTGGGAACTGATTTCCTTTTCAATAATCCTAGAGAAGGTATAGACTAATTACTCCTTAAATGGTATATAATCTGCATATATCTCTTCTCGTCCTCCTGTCAGATAAATTTAAAGCTACCTTGATATGATATTATTCCAAGAATTTATATATGGTTCTTTTGCATTAAAGAACTACAAACTATTTGCTATACATGTTTTAGTTTGATTTTCTAACCAGGAAATTTAATTCTATAAAAAGAAAAATTGCCTTAGAGATGTTAATCTAAGATAACTATTTTATTTTGTTGTGGGGTGCCCTAAAATTTTTCTAAGTTTTAAAGCAATTTCTAAGTCCATTATCCCTTGGACAGTCTCTGGGACGTGAGCCTCCCGAACACTCGATGGGTTCTCCAGGATTGGCCTAAGCATGCATCATTTTTGCCCAAGTCCAAGGACACTTTTTGGGGTATGTTAGACCAAAGCCATCCGGTGGCCGAAGCCTCTTCAAGACCACGCGAAGACAACCATTGGGGTGCCTCACCCTGGAGACCTCCAGTCCCTCCGGCCTCATCCAATGGGCCTCCCCAAAAAAGTACTCTAGCTCGACCATGGGGCCCACCATTTTTCCTATAAATAAGCGCCTCCTCGAAGGCAAAAAAACCTTTTATTTTGGGACTCAACCTTTCGGACCTCTAAGACTCTTTTGGGACAAATGGATCTCACTGGACTCTTAGACCTTTTATGCAAGAGCCCTTTCAGATTCTTCCCTCAGATTATTGTCCCAACTCTCTGGAGCCATTCAGTCGTTACTCTGTAGAACCCATCCGAGAACTTCAACATAACACGAATATGATATAAGCATAGCAATGGCACCATGACCCAAGAGGGGGGTGAATTGGATTATTTAAAATTTTAACTTAAGTTTACAAAAAATTCTTGATTAAAAGTGATGGAAGACAAACTAAAAAAGAATATCAGTATGTAATGCTACATGAAGTGAAAAATAAAAGCAATAGCAGGAGACAAGAATTTATAGTGGTTCAGCTTTCCAAACCTAGTCCACTACCTTAGTTCCTCACTAAGGATTTTGAAAACAATTATATTAAATCCCCCTACTTCAAATTCTTTTGGAAGACCACATTCTTTTTAAAATTACTTAAAGTTTCATTTTCTTATGATTGGAGAATAGTTTGATTTTCATATCTTGAAAACTCTTTCAATAAGCTTTAGAATGAAAAGAGACTTTTGAAGAGCATATAAGAACATATCATATGACACTTTTGAAATTGATTTTTGAATTGCTTGGAATCATATACTTGGAATCACTTTTGAAATTATTTGACATATAATTTGTCATTATCAAAACAATACTCACAAGAGTAAAATATTAGAATAGCCCATCAGGATATTGATCATATACATACACTTGAATCATCTCCATGACATTGGACATACATATGGACATTTCTCTCAGACCATTGTCTGACTTAGGCATTATAGGGCTCGTGTGAGGAAGTCTCTCGCGTGCCTTTTTGACTTTCATTTGTGACCGCATGTTATGTTCTAGCCTAGCTCTTCAGCAAGATCAGAAGCCCCTTCTCCTGAAAATCCATCAAGGCCCCTTCCTCTTGACTCCCCAAAGGCCCATCCTATAGCCCCCCTCCCCCCGAGGACCCATTTGGGTTCTTGCCTCATTGGGCTCCATCCCCGACCTATTCCAAATACATTTAACCTCGCTCGTGGCATCTCGGACCCTCTGTTGTGGTGAAGGACTCTACTTTGGCTAATTCCAAGGCAAATAAATTTAATTGTTGTAGTTATTGGCACCGTCTGTTGGAAATAAACAAAAAGGGCATCAATCCATGGATAGATGAATGGGGTTTATCTGAACTAGAGGATCTTAGCGCGAAACAACCACAATGGAGCATTTGCCAAACCCTCCTCCAGAGTCAACGACACCCCAAAAAGGGTAAGAAAGTCAGGTGGCCAGTGGTCAACATCCCATAGTACAAGACTGGTCTGTGAAACAAACATCTCCAGCACCTTCTACACACATCACTCTTTTCCCTCGATCTTAAATCCAACTTACCCCAGAGGCTCTGAGCATAGTCGAATGCCAACTAACATACTAGATCCCTCCAGAACCAAGAAATTCTCTATAGTTTCCCTTGAAGAATTTTAGAAATTGGAACAAAGATATGAGGAATTAAAGAAGAGAAATGAAGAGAAGACAAAGACTCTACAAAAACTATCTAGTCTATTGCTCATGCTCCTACCTGCCCTAGAAGCTCAAACCCCTTTCAAGTGGTGTTCGCATTAGTGCCTCCACACCTCCTCAACAACCGCTGTTGGCCCAGTCAAAATTGCAGCAACTAAATCCCACCAAGAGAACTTAATACGAAGAATGGTGAAAGAATGCCGAGAATGGTCCTATGAGAGAAGAAACAATCGTGAGCACAACTTCCGCCCATAAGCTCGATATGAATGTCTAACCCAAATCCCTTCCAACTTCATGGGGGGTAAAAATTAAGAAATTGATCAAAGAAGTTTTTGAAAAGGTTGCCCGGGCTATTTCTGAGGACGCGCATCCACAGCAAGTACCCTTTACTCAGGACATGCTCAGCCACGTGGTTCCTCCCAAGTTTAAACTTCCACATCTACTCGAATACAGCGGAAGGGAGGATCCCATTCTTCATGCACAACAATTTGAGTCTTTAATGTATCTGTACAAGTGGGGTGACGCTACCATGTGTTTGGTTTTCCCACAATCATTAATAGAGTATGTGCATGCTTGGTTTAGTGAGTTGCCCTCTAGATACATTACTTCCCATGAACAATTGCGAGCGAAGTTCATCGCAGCCTTTACCACCCATACCTCAAGGAAAAAGGCCCCCACTTCCTTCCTTAGCATTTGACAAGGTCCTAATAAAACACTAAGACATTATATTAATTGCTTTTAGAATGCGATGTTAGAGGTATAGTACTTGTCATTTTAGCATTCCTATAAGGAACCATGCTTATGCCTCTCAAAGGGTCTCTTTCTCTCAAGCAACCCACCACTTTAGCTTATCTATTTTCCCATGCCAATAGGTACGTGGTGTAGTTAGACATTATGCAAATCTATAGACTGACTAAGCACCCCGAAGAGGGAACAAGAAAAAAGGGATGGCTCAGAGGCGATGGAAGTAGGAAAACGAACAGGAAAACCCATAAACCTAATTATTTTCTCAAACTCTATCAATAAACATACATACCACCTCTAGTGCTCATCATCCTGCCAACAGGACTTATCCGCTTTCCTTCCCCTTCTGAGGAGCCAAAGGGGAAGGCCTCTCAACACTTCTACCAGTTTCACCAGCACCTAGGTCATTTAACAAAAAATTGCCATGCTTTCTGTAAAACGGTAAGGAGATTGGCAAAGGAAAACGAACTTGGCCAAGCTCCTCAAATGGCACCTTATTATTAGCCCTAATAATGTAGGTTGCCTAAGGAAAATTGTGGTCCAATAAGGGGGTGACACAGAAGAGATGGCAATTAGCAGTATAGAGGACCGCTGGAACAATAGAGAGGACCCCCAAAGGGAGAGCCATTAATGCCCCTAGCATACAATAAACCTAATCAGGAGCATATCCATGTTATATTGGGAGGAGAAACCTTAGCTGGCGATTCTTTGACAGCTAGTAAGTTATATGTGCACCAAGCTTTGCATGTGGACTCTGTAGCCCACGTTGCACCTAATGAAGAGCCCATCTCCTTCACCCCAGTTGACCAAAGAAATACTCTCATGCCTCACGATGACCCTTTGGTCATCTCTACGATGATCTCTAAACATCTAGTTGACTGCATCCTTATGGATAGTAGCAACACCATCAATTTGATCTACTGGAACTACTTTAAACGTATGCACATTGCACATGACCGACTCCAACTTGTTTTCTCCCCATTGTACAGTTTTATTGGGGAAGCAATGCCTGTTACAGGGTTGGTATAGCTACCAATTACTCTGGGATCTCATTGTTGCAGTGTCATTCGATAGGTTAACTTCATGGTGGTGAAAACAACATTGAAAGCTTACAACATTATCCTAGGAAAAGCACTCCTCAACAATGTGAAAGCCATCATACACCCTGGTTACCTCTTAATGAATTGTCCAACTCCCGACAGTGTAGGCTAAGTTTGGGTGACCAAAAAAAGGCCTAAATTTGGTACATATCGTCAACCAAGGCCACAAAGGTGAAGGAAATTTCTCATACCCCAAATGAAACCATGTCCATTTCAGAGCAAGCCTCATTGAAGCCCTAGTTAGTGAAGACCCTAGAGCTTACTATACTTCAGGAAAATGAGGGAGACAAAGTAGTTTACATGGGAAGTTTGTTACCACTAGGGCAAAGAGAAGAGATCATACAGTGCCTGCAAAACAACACAAACATATTTTCCTGGATACCTGCTAACATGCCAGGAATTAACCCCCAAGTAATCTGTCATTAATTAAATGTAAGACTATAAGTCAAACCCGTAAAGAAGAAGAAAATGAACATTATGCCCGATATATTGCTAGCTCTTAAAGAGGAAGTTGATAAACTTCTAAAAGTCAGGTTCATTCATGAAGTCCACTACCCTGACTGGCTAACTAATATGGTCATGGTGAAGAAGCCCAGCAAGAAATGGGAAGTTTGTGTAGATTTTACAAATCTGAACAAGACATGTCCAAAAGAATCCTACCCATTATTGTGAATCAATCGCTTAGTGGATAACACCTTGAGGTATCATATGTTAAGTTTCCTGGCTGCCTTTTTGGGATATCACCAAATCAGCATGTTCATACCAGATCCTGAGAAAACTTCTTTCATTATTGAACTTATTTCTACCGGGATATGCCTTTTGGGCTTAAGAATGCTGGAGCCACCTATCAACGAATGGTCAACAAAGTATTCAAAGAATTGTTTAGAACAACCATGAAAGCCTATGTTGATGACCTAGTAGTTAAAAGCCACGTGGAGGAGTCCCATGTGGAAAAATTAGTACAAATCTTTGCAAGATGTCGTCAATATAATACGAG
The DNA here is from genome assembly GCA_036245055.1 of Diospyros kaki. Lineage (NCBI taxonomy): Eukaryota > Viridiplantae > Streptophyta > Magnoliopsida > Ericales > Ebenaceae > Diospyros > Diospyros kaki. Next base: position 32,994,333 of record BSEG01000008.1, read on the forward strand.
ACTTATGTAGAAATTACTAAGACTTAAAACAGTATGCACAGACCACAATTGTATCCAAATATAATGACACAAACATAGGTTTTTGGATTCCCATCTTGGTTCAAAGAGAAGATGAATAATGAGGATAGCGGAAGGGTACCTGTATCCATTGTTGTGATTGACCAAAGCGGGTTATGATATTCCAATTGATACGTAGTTCCTAGGAGTTTTTTTTATTTTTTTTTTGTTGATGGGGATGCATAGAGAAAGGAAAACTAAAGTTCAATTAAGGACCATGACCCATTATATCTAATTGAATTAGGCAGTTAACAACTTTCAGTATTTCTAAATTGGCCCCTCATAATTTAGAAATACAAATCCTGTCTTTACACATTAATTCCATGACAATTTAATACCCAATAGCCCAAAATTAAACTTTATAGATCATTTTTAATAGGCTAAACTTTAAGATATCATTGCACATTTAAAAAATACATTTGTGGCCCCATATGTCAAATCCTTTATTTTCAACAATCTCCCACTGGCAACATATGTAACCTTACAAATGTGCACAACATTATAAGCTCCAAAATTTTGTTATCACCATTAAGATTATTTCTGAACAATCTCGTCCATTGATCATACTGATATAGGATCAAAGCGATCTTCGTCACATTTAGCATGACTAAATCCATCAAATGTCATATATATCAATGCAACCAGATTACATAGATCAATCATGGATGCATAGCATGGAAATTACATGTGATGCAATCCAAACATGCCTATTTCCAACTAGTCCTACCTTATTCTTTAGTAAGATCGATACTAAACGTAACATAACAGAGTGAAATAAACTGAATACTTAACTTCTATATAGAAAATATCCAAAGACATGAATGTTTCCAAAACCAAACATAAAGCAACAAGAATACAAACTCCCACTAAAATATGACATCCTCACACAATATGTAACGCCCTGTTTTTTCCAAGTGTGCATTAACCCGAGATTTCGGGAATTTTCTTTTTCTCAACATATACTCACCATAAATTAAAACCCGACTACCATCTCAGCATATCAACTTAAAGGTATAAGCTAAGACAAGTAATATTATCACATCAGCGGAAGTAAGATCGAAACCTCGATAATACACAACCGTAATTCCTTTATTCATAATATAGAAATCGTATCATCGATATTTAACATGAGATCATTAAAATAATACACCTATAGCTGAATATCTCATACATAATAAAAGACTAACAAAAGATCTAATATGTAGCTATCAGCTACATCTCAATAACTTCCTTTTCTCTAGAGCTGTTACTTTCACTTAGAACGTTTAAATATTCCAGGGACAAAGTCTAAATTAGATGATGAATCATCTAGGCAAGAGTTCAAAACATTCTCATAAATATATGCAAAATCATGAATAAAACCGAAAAATCTCGACACGTCTCAGCCCAAAAGAATCCCACACACACTTAACCCTAACAGGGGAAAATGCAATATCTCTAAACACAACCACATCGACATATTGGCATAACACAATCCTGTTTAAGAGGGACAACCTCAACACATGAACCCGGGTATTACCCCTATATCATGTTAGGCATTCTAGATCTCAACACAACCCTGGCCATAAGAGGATCAACACTATCCCTAGAATCAACATCCACCTAGCCAATAATGTTATTTCTCAAAGGAACCTGGGGTGGTCTTGTCCACTCTCAGCCCCGCCACTTGAGTACCATAGGGTGAAGTCTGTCTTGTCCCTGTCCCAAGTTGGTCACATAGCATTAATCCTTGGCATGCATCCCAAGTGTTATCACTCAAGTGCCACAACACAAGTTGACAACCCATATCCCACATAGACATCACATAAACATGCCAATGCTATAATACACAACATGCATCATATAAAATCACCTTTTCAATGCATGAATTTATAATGCACAAAATTCAATGCACAGGTATAAAACAATTCAGAACGAATCTCCGAAATGAAATCAACCTATTGTAGGTTAAATGGTTTGTATAAAACAAATCAAGTATTGGGTTGAACCACCCAAAATAAAATCAAGTTTTAAGTAAGAACACTCACAATAAACCAAGTTTGAAGTGGAAAGTCTCACAGTAAACCAAGTTTTCGATAAAACCACTCACGATAAACCAAGTTTGAAGTGGAAACTCTCACAGTAAACCACGTTTTCGGTAGAACCACTCGCGATAAACCAAGTTTGAAATGGAAACTCTCACAATAAAACTAAATTTTCGGTAGAAATACTCACCTTGAACATATCTTAGACCACCTCGATTCTCGTGACAACCTTGATTTTTGTGCTAGTCCTCAAATAATTGTACTAATGCTTAACCTCGAGCATCAACGATCCCTAGACATCATATTCATTCAAAGAATATCAATATTTATTTTTTTCATAATTTTCTCATAATTTCTCCTCATTTCCTCCCTATTTTTTCCTCAAAAATTCTAAAATAAATATCTCATCAAGTATTTTTTCAAATTTTCTCCACAATAATTCATAAAATAATATTCTTAATTTTCTGAAAAAAAATTTCCAGATTTTTCTCCTATTTTTCTCTAATTTCCATAATTCCTTTTCTCTCAAAAATTAAAAAATAAATATTTCTTAAATAATTTCCCAAACTTTTCTCTACAATAATTCCCAAAATATTTTTCTAAAATTTCTATTTTTTTTTAGAATTTTTTCTTATTTTTTTTCTTTTTTCTTCTTTTTTCCCTATTTTCTTATTTTTCTCACCATCTTTGGTTGTCTTCTTCGGCGATGGTGACGATAACCTACAATTTTCTCCGATATTCAATCTGACTTCACCTTCTAAAAGATCTTCTCAAGTCAATCACAATGGTGCTCTTAGATGCTTGAAAAAGTGGCTAGAGATGCCTTGATCGGGCGTTTGGAGAACTGGCTCCAACAACCTTGCAATTTTTCGGTGAGGCTTCAATACCCCTTCAAACGAACTCTAAACCACCTCAAAATTTTCAGAAATGCTCTCCAAGACCTCTAGAGCAAAATCCCTTTATCAAATCTCTCAAAAATTCACCAAAACTCGAGCAAATGGATGCCCCATTTTTTACGAAAACTTTCACCTATTTATAAGCAAAATTCGGTCACCTCGTGGCCAATCACCAGTCATAGCTTCACCCGCACGCCTCCTAAACCATGCTTGGCCATGCCCTGGCAAGAGATAGTCGTCCCATTGCCAAATTTTTTGGCCCATGAGCGATCAGATCTGCGATGCCTTGTCCAGAAGTTCTAAAAATTACATTTTAGCCCCTCTTAAAAATTTCTTTTGCATTTTGGCCCTCTCCTCGAGGCCCCTGATCTTTCCAATTATTTCACTAAGCCTTATAAGTTCTAAACCCTTTATCTCACCCCTAAAGACTCATAAAACCATCGTTTTAACCTCCCTTGACTAAAATTAATAAATCACACCTAGGCCCGAATATACGTAAGATCGTGTTTTGATCGAAATTACTTTTGTTTCTTCTCAAAACCACTTAAGGGTTGCTCCTTATGCTAAATATGAACCTACTTAGGGTCCCATTGACTTCCTGAAAGTCCCTTATGATTATTCAATTTCTTAGACCGAATCATAGTTGTACCGAAAATCATTTTTGATCTTATTTCTTTTGGCGTCAAAAATCTTGCCTCGAGACGCTTGTCGATGTCGTACCCTTTTCTTTAAACATCTAAATTTTGAGGCACTCCATGTCGCCGATTTGACTATTTATTTTTACTATCAAGCCAATTTTTGGTATTTTAAAGTCACTTAATTTACGTGGCAACCTCATGCCAATATGGGTATTACACAATACAACACCCATATGAACAGTGTGCTCATGAAAGACATTGGGTAGTAATTCCTTAGTAAGCGAATTCACAATCATGGAGTTTGTTCCAATGTGCTCTATGGAAATTTGTCCACTTTGCACTCTTTCCTTCACAACTAGGAACTTTATGTCAATATGCTTAGACTTAGATGAGCTTCTATTGTTATTAGAATATAGAACTGTTGATTTATTATCACAATATAACTTAAGTGATCTTTCTATACCATCCAAAATACGCAGTCCAATGACAAAATTTCGCAGCCATATTCCATGGTTGGATGCCTCATAACATGCCACAAATTTTGTTGCCATGGTGGAAGATTCTATAAGTGTCTTCTTAGAACTCCTCCAAGAAATAGCTCCTCCAACTAGTAGATAAACGTAACCTGAAGTGGATTTCCTACTGTCTTGGCATCCTACATAATCGAAGTCAGAACACCCTATGATCTCCAACTGATCTGATCTCCTTTATGTGAGCAGGTAATTTTTTGTTCTCTATAAGTACCTCATAACCTGTTTAGCTGCTTTCCAATGATCAATCCAAGGTTGTTTAAATATCTGCCTAGCATTCCAACAATGAATGCTATGTTCAGATGTGTACAAACTTGAGCATACATTAGACTCCCAACAGCTAACGCATTGGGAATCTTTTGCATCTCCTTAACTTCAATGTCATTCTTAGGGCACTGATCAAGACTAAATTTGTCTCCCTTAGCGACAAGGGTGTCCCCTAGTTTACAATCTTACATGCCAAATCTTTTAAGAACCTTACTGATATAGCTCTTTTGTGATAATCCAAAAGTATACTGAGATTGATCTTGGTGTATCTAAATCCCTAATACAGAATAGGCATCATCAAGATCTTTCATCTTAAAATTCTTTGATAGATATCTCTTGGTTTCGTGCAACATGCCTATATCATTAGGGACAAGCAGTATGTCATCAACATATAAAACCAGGAAAATATGCTTACTCCCATTGAACTTGTGATACACACAATCATCCATAGCATTTACCTCAAAACCAAACTTGATAATTGCTTGATGAAATTTATGGTACCACTTATGAGAAGCTTGTTTGAGCCCATAGATGGATTTCTTTAATTTGCAAACCATATTCTTTGGGTCTCTCGACACAAAGTTTTCTAATTACACCATATACATCGTTTCATCAATGTTGCCATTGAGAAATGTTGTCTTAACATCCATCTGATGTAACTCAAGATCAAAATGTGCAACAAGCGCCATAATAGTCCTGAAATAGTCTTTGTAGAAATCAAAGTGAAAGTCTCTTTGAAGTTGATGCCCTCCTTTTGGGTAAAGCCTTTAGCTATAAGATGAGCCTTATATCTTTCCACATTACCGTTTGAATCCCTCTTGGTTTTAAATATCCATTTATAACCAATGGGCTTCACACCTTCTAGTAATGGGACAAGATCCCAAACTTTATTGTCTTGCATAGACTTGTACTCCTCGTTAATGGCATCAATCCACCTTTGAGAGTTAGAACCCTGCATGGCTTGATGGAAGTTGATTGGATCATTATCCACTATTCCAATATCCTCCTCATGTTATTAGAGAAATACTATATAATCATTTGGGACCTCCTTAGTTCTTAAGGCTGTTGATTTTGTTCTTCTGGAATAATTACTACATTTCGAATGGGAGGTTGTTTGACACTGTCTTGTTGAGGTTCTTGATTCCCTTCTTGATCAATGATAGGTATAAAAGCCTACACTATATCAAAAAAAATAGTAGAAATTGAAATCGATTCCTCCTCAAAGACAATATCTCTTGTAACAACACCAATTTTTAGGACAAATAGCAAGGTGGCTATGATGGTTATTTTCGGGAGGAATAGAAGATTTATGAGAGCTTTAAAGGGACTTCTTCTTGTGGAGTAGCAAACTCGTAAGGGGAAAACAACTTAGATATGTCATGCCAAATAATAGGAAGATGACTTGAGTAAAGCATATTCAATTATGGGGAGGAGATATTCGGATGTGTGGTTTAATATCCGAATGCAAGGGTAAGTTCATGGGGTATATCCGGATGAGCTAGAGGTGTGTTCAGATATGCTAAAAGAAATGAGGACTGCATGTATTCGGATAGTAGGAAGGGTATTCAGCTACCCCAAGCCTTGTATTTGGATGGCATGGAGCTTATCCAGATATGTTGAGGTATATCTGGATGTATTCAAAGGAAAGAAGCATGTATTCGGATAGTGGGGGGTGTATTCAGATATGTTAAAGGAGAGAGGTGTGCATGCATTTCGATGGTGTGGAAGGCATTCGGATATGCCAAGCTACTTATTCGAATATGGGGAGCAAGGAAAAAAGCCAAATTTGGATGTGGGAGGCCTTATTCGGATATGAAGAGCCCCATTCAGATATGTTTAAAGGAAAGGATAGGATATTCGGATATGTTAAGTTATGCATTCGGATATGTGAAGGAAGGGAAGAAGGAATAGATTCGGATATGGGAAGTTCAATTTAGATACATCTAAGAGAAAAGTGGGAGGCATCTGAATACCTAGAGGGTGTATTCGGATACCACTCTCAAAAGAAGGAAATTAGTATTCAGATAGCCTAAAAGAATCTGGATATCGACCATGCATCACGTCTTCATGCATTTCTTTCTCTCACCTCTTTGGTTCCGTCTTACTTTGTGGCCAAGTAAGACATTAAGGGGGTTGCCAGAATAACGGATACATGGCTTAAAACAATGATGGGTTAGTATACCTAATGACTGTGTGAATTAATTAAAGGAATGATGTGAGATGGTGAGGATGTAGTCATGAAGAGGCTCTGACAATTATAAATGAGAGAGGAAGGCTGAGCTAGAGGTAGAAGATTGGAGAAGAAGCGTTGGTGGTGGCTGGAAATCAGAGGAGAGCTAAGGAGAAGGAAGATGCAGCCGGTCGATGAAGAGAAGAAGGTTGAAGAAGATGGTTGCTTAAGGCAAGCTCTTTACCCCTCATCTTTATGTTTAAGAATTATAAGCTCCTTGAGGTTTATTTATGTTTTCTTGAGCCGTTGTAACCTCTTTCTTGAGCATTAAAATAGGGTTTGTTTCACCTTATTATTCTTTGGGAATGATGCTTTTTTGGCTAGGTTTAGAGTACATAGAATATTGTAACATCCTATAAGGAAGTGGTGAATGAGTTTGTTGTGCTTCTTATGTTACTAGGTTTGTTGAGTTTGTTGGGTTTTAGGTTGAGAAGTCCTCATATAAGAAGGGTTAAGGTAGAAAGAGATATATAGTTTAGTGCTTGGATAAAAATGTTAAGCTATGATAAGAATCTTAAGGGAAAAAGTGCGGGAAGAGTTATGGTAAAGGTTATGCTAAGATAATGTTGTTGGTATGTGGTTAAGGGTGTGGGGTGCAAAGCTACTAGCTATCGATCGTGGGTTGTGGTAGTTGATGGCTGGATGTATGGGCGTCAGTTATTAGCTGTTACGATAAGCTATAAACAGGCTAGGAAAGCTAGTACTATCGATCACCCACCTTGATTTGTGCATAACATGATGTTATGTGATGCATGGGGATTGGGTTGCATTTGTTGGAGGGACATGCTTTGTGTGTGGGGGGCCGAGCTAGAGGAGGCCAAAGGCCTAAGAGGGTAAATGTTCAAGTGCTTGAGCACAGGGTCATCTTGACCGCGAAGATTCTGGGGATGTGCTGGGGTAAGGGGTCTAATGCTTGAAATCCTCACTAGGAGCTTTTGTTTGAATTATGTATTAGAGTGACAATGTTGTAATCGTTATGTTCTCGTCATGTAAAAGGAGATAGTGAGGAAAATGGGAGGTATTTTTATTTAAATTTTTAGTCGCAACCTCTGAAATCTGGGGTTGTGACATCTCTAACCTTATTTCTCCCCCTAAACTCAACATCTTCAAAAAATGTAGCAATTCCCATTTCAAAAATTAACCTAAGTGTGGGATCATAAAATTTGTAGCCCTAGATCGCTCAGAATAACTAATAAAGTAGTTGCTCACTATTTTGGAGTCTAATTTCTTTTCATGTGGCCAATAAGGCCTTGCCTCAGCTGGACATCCCCAAATGTGAAAATACTTTAAACTAAGCCTTTTGCCTTTCCAAAACTCATAAGGTGTTTTGGTAGTTGCTTATTAGTTAGTACGCTATTAAAAATATAAGATGCAATCTTTAGTGCTTCTCCCCAGAGTGATTCTGGTAAGGTAGAATGACTAATCATACTCCTTACCATATCCTTAAGAGTTTTGTTTCATCTTTCAACTACACCATTCATGATAGGAGATCTTGTCATGGTGTACTATGGGACAATTCCACATTCCTCTAAGAATTTAGCAAATGGTCCTAGACGTTGTTCTCCTGAACCATCATATCTGTTATAGTACTCACCACCATGGTCAGACCTAATACTCTTAATCCTTTTGTTAAGTTGATTCTCAACCTCTTCCTTAAAAGCTTTGAACAGGTCCAGTAACTGAGATTTCTCATGAATGAGATATAGGTACCCATAATGTGAGTAATCGTCTATGAATGATATAAAATATTGTTAACCATTCCAATAAACTATAGAAAATGGTCCACAAATATCCGCATGAATCAATTATAAGACATTTGAAGTTCTGTTAACACCTAATCTCTTAGTTTTGGTCTGTTTTCCCTTGATGCAATTAACGCAGACATCAAAGTATGTAAAGTCAAGGAAATCCAAAATGCCATTAGACACAAGTCTTCAAATTCTAGCTTTTGAGATATGACCTAATTGCTTGTGCCATAATGATGCTGAATTTTCTTTGTTTAATTTGCGTTTAGTACTATGTGATTCCACATGCAAGGTTTCATTATATGACGCAACAATATCAAGCAACTATAGGTTATCATATGCACATAATGAACCAATACCAATAACATTTGAATTTAATGAAAGAGTAAATTGATTGTTTCCAAATGAACAATAATATCCAAATTTGTCTAATAAAGAAACAGATACCAAATTCGTCTAAAAAATGGTATAACAAAAGTGTCTTTCAAATCCAAATAATAATCAGTTCCTAACAATAACCTAAAAATGCCTATTACATCAACTTCCACCGATTTGTCATCACCCACAAAGATGTATCTTTCACCATCATTTTGGCTTTCAGTAGCTCAAGCAACCCTGCATCTAACCACCAAGTGTTTTTAGGTACTGAAGTTAAATTAACCTCAGAACATACCAAAGTAAAAATTATACCTTTATTTGCACGTGAAGCGTGATATTTGGCACAGTCCTTCACATGTCCAGTCTTATTGCAAAAGAAACAATCCTCATTGTCTTGTTATTATTTCTTTAGTGCTGGACCCTTAGGAGTAGCTTCATATCATTTCTTTCATTTCTTGCCCTTATCTTTAAAGGTGTTTTTCAAGTGAGCACTTTCAGTCCTATCTTGCTTTAACCTTTCATGCTCTTGCACACAATATGAAATGAGCTCATTTAGAGGCCATTTCTCCTTCTATCAATTATAACTTACCTTAAATTAACTAAATTGTGTTGGAAGTGAGATCAATACCAAATGTACGAGTAAGTCATCAAACAACTCAACCTTTAGTTCCTTAAGTTTTGAAGCAATGTGAGACATCTCCATGATGTACTCCCTTATGTTCCCCTTGCCTTTATATTTCATTAAAATCAAGTTTTGCAAAAGTGTGCTTGTTTCAACCTTATCAATTTTTGCAAAAATGCTTCTCAATTTTGGTAAGGAAATCCTTGGCATTAGTTATCGCTTCAGATACTGCACCCCTAAAGACTTCCGGAATGTCACGCTTAATAATCTTAAGACTCTTCTCAAAATTCCTCCTGTCATCAGGAGAACTTACATCCGTAAGAGAAGCGGGTTGCTCAATCCTTAGCGCAAGGTCTTGATCCATGCAGCCAAGATTAATCAATATGTTCTCTTTCCAATCCTTGAAGTTTGTCCCGTTCAGTATGGGAATTAAACTTATGTTGGCAGATATTGTAATAGTAGACACATTAGCTATACAGAGAATAAAATAACCAAATGAAAATTATGCTTAATTAATATCCATAATTAATAATCAATAAATTCAAATAGTGGTAAGCCCCATCTCAAGATACCCAACACAACATTAATATTAAGTTTTTGGACAGTAGTATTAATTGTAAGTGGTACTCTTGTTGTAATGATCAAACATTGACAATAACTCCTGTCAAATAATAAGCCCATCTTTGGATTGACTTACTATTCACATGGAAACCTGATAAATGTTACATTTTTACCACCACAAGTGTGTATGCAATTCGAACAAATATTAACCTTCCTTTAGGCCGGTTTATACCTGCATGAATAAACACACACAAAACCATCTAATTATTCTTAATAAACTAATCTCCACAAGAGAGGTCACTTTGGTGACATATTGTGTCAACTAGCCTATTTAGGATATTAGACACCCATAAGTAATAATATGATATACCAAGTATTTGAATTATAGTTGATTCTTTAATTTATTCTTTATTATCGCAATTCGAAAAAGAAAGAAAAGAAAAAAGTAAAAAATAAAATAAATTTAATTTATTACTTGTACAAAATACATTTTGGTTATATTGAAAGATATAACTATATATGAGCATGAAGTTTTCTAGTCTAAAATGATTTATAGAAAAATGTTTTGGAAATAATCTATAAACTAAATTTTCTAAAAGATATATTTTTCAATATTATTTTCTCCATAAATCAAAATACAAATTTCTCAATAGTCAAGATGAGTTTGGTTACAAATTATATTATCCTATTAAGAAGAAAATAGTCAGAAGTAGAGATGTTGTGTTTGTGGAGAATAAGACAATAGAGAATATTAACAAGGTAGGTAAGTCAATGTCTCAATATAGTGACGAGTCATTTGATATGAACATAACTCCTCATACACTTGTTCCAGAACAACATGAACATGAAGCTCAAAATGACCAACAAGGCTCAAGTAACACAGATGAGCCTATACAAATTGAGGCAGAAAATAATGTTCATGATTAGCAACCAGTATCAAATGATTCCTTTAAAGTTTCACTTAGAAAATCTACAAGAATTCAGTAGCCTTCTACTAGCTATTCTATTAATGAGTATGTTTTGTTGACAGATAGTGGAGAACCTAAGAATTATAAAGAGGTCATGCAAGATGAGATAAAATCGTTGCACAAGAACCATACCTTTGATTTGGTAAAGTTGTCGAGGGTAAATGACCTTTAAAAAATAAGTGGATATACAGAGTGAAGCAATAATAACACACTTCACAACCATGATACAAAGCCAGAGTGGTTGTTAAGGGATTCAGTTAAAAGAAAGGTATTGATTTTGATGAAATCTTCTCTCCGATTGTTAAGATGTTGTTCATTCGTGTGGTTTTGGCTTTAACGACTAGTCTTGATTTAGAGGTTAAACAAATGGATGTGAAGACTGCCTTTCTTCATGGTAGCCTGGACAAAGAAACTTATATAGAGCAACCATAGGGTTTCAAAGTGAAAGGAAAAGAGGATTATGTGTGCAAGTTCAAGAAAAGGATTTATGGTTTGAAACAGGCATCGAGACAGTGGTACAAGAAGTTTGAGTTAGTTATGGAGGAGCAAAGCTACCGTAAAACAACATCTGACCATTGTGTTTTTATACAAAAATTCTCTAATGATGATTTTATTATTTTGTTACTCTTTGTTGATGACGTGTTAATTGTTGGTAAAAATGCTTCAAGAATTGATGGATTGAAGAAGCAATTGAGTCAGTCATTTATTATGAAGGACTTGGGACCAACAAAGAAAATTAGTCGAGATAGAATAACTAAGAAATTGTATGTGTCATAGGAGCAATACATCAAAAAGGTTCTTCAAAGGTTCAATATGAATAAGGCTAAAGCAGTTAGCTCTCCTCTTGCTACGCATTTCAAGTTGAGTACCAAACAAAATCCTTCTACAGAAAAAGAAAAATTAGACATGGAAAGAGTTCCATATGCCTCGGTTGTATGAAGCTTGATGTATGTGATGGTGTACACGAGAACAGACATAGCCTATGTTGTTGGTGTTGTTAGTCGGTTTCTATCAAATCCAAGAAGACTGCATTGGGATGCAGTCAAGTGGATTATGAGGTATTTGCAAGGTACTTCTAGTATGTGTCTTTATTTTGGTAGTGAGAAATAAGTTTTAGTTGGCTTTACAAATGCGGACATAGTTGGAGATATTGATTCACGCAAGTCAACCTCAGGTTACTTGATCACCTTTTCAGGGCGGGGGAGTTGTGGCTTAGCAATCAAGATTATAGAAGTGTGTCGCACTTTCTACCACTGAGGTAGAATTTTTTGCAACAACTGAAGGTTGCAATGAGTTACAATGGATGAAGAACTTTCTTCATGATCTTGATTTTCAGCAAGATCGATATGTTCTTTTTTGTGATAATTAAAGTGTTATTTACCTCGGTAAAAATTCTACCTTTCATGCAAGATCAAGGCACATTGATGTGAGATATCATTGGATAAGAGATGCTCTTAATGACAAGTTATTTGAACTTGAGAAAATTCACACTGATCACAATGGCTCTGATATGTTAACAAATGCACTATCAAGGGAAAAAATGGAGATTTGTCATTCTATTACCGGGATGACAAATCTCTCCACATAGTCGGAAAGAGGGAGATTTGTTGGGTTGGGTTTCCTCTTTTGTGGAGATGGCCCATTAATTTTTAATTAATCATTAATTAAGTAAAGTTCATATGAGTTAGGCTTATATGGAAGACCTAGGGGTATTTTTCTCTTAAAAAATATCAAGTATAAAAGGGTTTTAAACCCTTCTAATGTGGCTACCATACATAAGAAAAAGGGGAAGAAGAAAAGTACAAAAATTGGGAAAAAGTAGTTGTCATTACAGTCTAGTTTTGATTAAGAGGTTGTTTGGGGTTCGATCTGTGGTCTAATTTGGCTGAAATTTGGTCAATGTGTTCACAATGCACGACGCTGTGATCTGAACAGTGGAGATCAGTTTTGGAGTTCTCTATTTATAGGTTTCTACAGTAGTTGTCAAGTTCTTTTACTCGGTGAAATCTCTCATATTTCCTATTGCAGTTATTTGGTTTCAAAAGTGGTTATTCTTGAAGAGATATTGTTATGTGCCTCTAGTTATTGAAAACTAGTGAAGAATTTCATGTATTCCCATTATTTGTTTGATTTTGGGGTGAATTGTAGTCCCATGGTTTTTACTCCTTGCATTGAGGGGGATTTTCACATAAAATTTTGGTATTCTTGTAATTGAGTGATTGCTACACTTATTTATATTACTTTATATCTGCTTGATTTAACTCCTACTAAATTCACACAAGAAGGGAGAGAACAAAATATTTGAGCATCCTTGTATTAAGTTATTGATTTGAGATGTTTTTCTCCTAACAACATTTTGTCTCCCTCTCTCTTTATTTTCCTCTTTGTCTGACTAACGAACTGACCAAAATTTGTCTGTTTTTCAATCTCTTTCTCTCTTTGTGGTTCGATGATGGTTTTAGGAGAGAGATAGAGAATCGTTAACAAACAGCTAGATTTTGCCTAGTTTTCCATACAATGAGAAAAGAAAAAAAAAAGCAAAAAAATTCAAAGGTATTTTTGTTATCTTAAATTTTTTAGCATTTGCTAATTAACAAAATGGTAGATAGAATTCTAAAGTCAAGAGATATATTTGTCATCTAAAATGTAAAAGGTGTATTTGAATTTTTATCAAACTAGTGTTGAGTGTAATGTACTCTATAATGACCCGTTAGTGGGATTGGGCCACTCGGGTGATATTATTATATGGGTTGAGTATTCATTTAAGTTGAGTATTAAATTTGAGGACAATATATATGATTATGTAGACAGCATGTGGAAAAGTAAGCAAAGGAAACTATATATAGTCAAGTGTTGAATAGTCAAAGTCAAAGGAAATTGTGCATATATTGAGTGGTCAACGTAGTCAAAGCAAAGGAAGAAATTTCAAGGGATGTTGAAAAATTGGAAAAGTCAAAATTGAGTAAGTGGCGGTAAGGCTGCCGATTTTACAAGGTATATGTATATATATCTAAAATTTGTGGTATTAATATATACATGGAATAAGTGGTGATATTTTAGATATTTTATATATGTATGTAGAGTGTGGAAGTAAAAAGAGAGAAAAGGATTGAGAGAGTGAAGATGGCCGATTGTGAAAGAAAAGAAGCTAGGGTTCTTTAAGTCTTCTTCTTCTCTTCTTCTATCCTTCTTCTCCTTTGATCATAAAGGCTCCGTGGAGGGTGTAGAGTGCTAGTAGGAGCTGTGTTTCTCTCTTTTTCCTACTTGCTATTCGGTTTCTCTGCTTTAAGCTTTGAAGTGTAAGTATGCCTCTTTTGTGGTAGCTTTTACAAGTTTAAATCAAAGGAGAAGCATAATAAGGCAAGTTCTAATCTCTTTTCTGGCTCTCTAACTCTTAAAGCAAAGTATCTTTGTGATTTATCAATCAAAACTCCCTATTTTGAAAGAAAAGTTCTTAAAACATGTTTATGTAGAAAGCATTGTAATGCTCCCTTGATTTTTGGCTGATCTTGTTGAAACCTTTTGAAACTTCAAATGGGGTTTGTTTCACCCTATAATTAATTAGGAATGATGTATTTCTTGATAGGATCTAGATCATGAGTGGATTTTTGAAAAGCTTGCATGTTAATACTCTATTTTGGGTTGCAAAACATTCTGCTGATTGACAGATGGCTTGGGAGCTATTGATCATTCGTCCCCAAGCGCACTGTCGATCAACATATGCCTTGGAAGCTGTTGACCGTTTGGCCTAAAATGGGCAGTTGTCGACCATTTTTTAAGGCTGTTAACCAATGTTGTTATATTTCCACTATAAAAATCAATTTGCTTATTAAGTGTTTTCCTCTTGATTTCATTTCTTGGGTAAATGTTTTTGGGGGATAAATATGCATGCATGGGCATGATAAAGAGCTATTGTTGGACCATGCGGAAGCTTGTGATTGGAAAGCATTTCATATGCATGTTTTCATATATTATGTTGTGTATGTTACTTATGTGCCAAGGCTTTGGGTTGAGCTAATGGGCCTTAAGGTTCGTATGTTATATATGGGCATAATCTTTGAGTTGAGCTAATAGGCCCCAAAGACCTCGTGGTGTTTGATATGGTAAGACCTTGGGTTGAGTTAATGAGCCCTAAGGACTGTATGCTATTTATGGGCATAGGCCTTGGGTTGAGCTAAAGGGCCTCAAAAGTCACTTGATATGTGTATATATGAGTTTATATGGTTACAAAGATTTGCAAACCTTATTCATTGAGCATATGATAGGGGTGCATAGCATGAGTGCATTTCATGTGGCCAATGATTGGGTGTTCCATGACTCTATCTATTATTGTAATCTATATTCTCATGCCCTTTCCCTTTTATATTATACTTGTTGGATCTTGTGACTCATTCTTATTTTACATCATTCCGAGTAAAAAGAAGGCTAAGGTGGTGGGTGATTCTAGTGGGGCTTGATCTTTTTGGCTCAAAGGTGTATAGAGCTCTCCTGAAGCAAAAGGTGTTGGGATGTTAATTGGTTTGCGCCATGCTAATGGCTGCATTTTTGTTAATAGGACTTGTTGTATATCTTTTGAGAAAGTCTAATGAGATGTAAAGAATGATGTTTAGTTTGTCTTGAATGGAAAAATGGTTGTAGATTTTATTATTTATGATGTTTAGTTTGTCTTGAATGGAAAAATGATTGTAGATTTTATTATTTTGTGTAGTGGAGTGAATGTTCTTAATTGAGTTTTATTTTGTATCCATTCTTTTTAATGCTCTATCTCAGATTCCTTGGTTGTGAAAACTCTAGGAATGGGGTCATTACGTACTCAATCATCAATAACAAAGATTTTGCCTTAGTTGTCAACAGAAAAGAGAAAAAAAGTAGGATTGAGAGAAAGAGAAAGAGAGTAAGCCAAATACCAAGGATAAAATGAAATTTTTATCTAAATTTTTAATAAAAAGGGTTATTTTCAAAATCATAGAGGTAATTGGCATCTTTTCCCCAACTCTTATAAATGCCATGGGAAATTTACCTTTGTTCATACAATTTTGAATTTATCCAAAATTAAGAGTTTAAATGACAACTTGGGATTGAGTTAGTTAAAAAAAAAGATGATGTGGACAATTACTAATGAGATAAGTTATCAATTTTTAATGTATTTTATAATTATAAGAAATTAATAAGTTCAATTAATAAATTGTTAAAATTAAAAGTTAAAATTGTAACAAATCTAAATGTAAAATATTTTTTATAATTTATTCCTTAATTTTAAAGCAAAGTGTCAAATTAACCATCATAATTTAAATAGTCAAATAAACTACTATACTTTAAAAAGATAAATAGCAAATATATAAAGTTTTTTAAACTTGAATACGAAATTTAATTTGGGCACTTGTGACTTTGTGGGATTATTTTGATTGCAAATAGAGCTAATACTATAAAATAACAATAAAAAAACATCTATCATAGAGGGTAACGTAATTTCAAATTTAAAAATATAGTAATTTATTTTATTATTTTTAAAATATAATAACTAATTTAAGTCTTAAAAAAATAAAATAATTTATTTAACCAAATAAAAGCAAGAATGTTATGTTGCATGCGTCGAGCAACATAACGTTTTCCCAACGCAGGCAAAATGAGAGGGGAGTTTGTACCCCCCCCTCCCCCTGAAACACTCCATCTTTGCATACCCACGTCGAATTATCTAATGCAACTAACAAAACAAATCTCATATTATATTTTTTTTATAAATAAAATATATTAATAAAAAGGCACAAATATTATACAATAGAAGTAAAGGCATACCCCGCAAACAAAGACACACAAAATCGTACCCCACAAACAAAGACACACAATCGATGTCTAAACCAACACTCAAAGAATCAATCCCTCAAAATCTGAGGAATAATACAACAAAGACACACGATGGATGCCTAATCCAACACTTAAAGAACCAACTCAAAATTTGAGAAAGAATATGGTGAGGAGATATTTTACTAAGGACAAATTTACTATATTACCTTCGGAGAGTACCAGCCTAGTGCCGCCACATGCCTGTCTCAGAAAGCGCCACGTGTCCTCTAAATTTTCATCCCATATTTGATTTTGAACGAGAGTGATTCGGTCAACTGAGATTCTCATCAACGTCTTTTTCAAATATTATTCTATCTCTTCAGAGGTCAACTCTACGCCATCTTTAAATAGAGGTCAACTTCTATAAGTATAGGGATATGACGACTGAATAACTTTCCATTTCAGGTATCTTTTTCTACTGACTTGTGCGTTGAAGTTCTCCCGAGAGATTAAAGCCCTACCCTTATAAGTATTTAGTTTAAGGTAAACCTCAATGATTGATCCAGCATCATCAGAATACCTAAACGCTGAAATCACGAAAAATGTAAGATGAATACACCCTAAATCTCATATTATAAGACTGCAATAAAAATAATATTGTAACTTATATATGGAATTTAATGCAAGCAAAAGCAAATGCGTGAGGATATAGATGGCCGAAAAGCATGATGGTACTGGCAACTACCTTGCCACACGTGTAAACCAGGTATCCTCACACGTGTAATTGGTACTGTGCTTATTATTATGATTATTATTATTGGGCTGTATTTATATTAGCCATGCGACAGAAATGTAGAAGAGTGGAAGACGTCTTCTTGGTCTGTCTTGGATTGTAAGTAAATGCAATGAAAGCAGTTTCTTTCTATTTTAGGACAATGAACGAACACGAATTACAACGTCTTTTTTTTTAATGTTTCCAGTTACGTGTACAAGTTCTATTCTAACGTTAAGGCTTCCAAAAATATAACCAAAATAAACCTCGCCAGCCCAACAACCTCATATGAAGCCAAACAGTCCGTGACACGTGGATTAGTCCCCAGATTTAACATCTCCAACAAGGTGATAGCATGCCTTTAATACTAGCCCCCTCTCAATCAATTTTTTAGTGTGTTATTTTACAATTTTATGTAAGCCTATATTTTGAGAACATAATTAAAATAAAAAAGAAAAAGATTAAAATAGCCGAGAGTAGATCTAAGAATTTATGTTGGAGAAGACTGAAATTTGAAAAAATTAATTTAATAAAATTTTTATGTAATCAAAAAAATCAATGCAATAAATTTTTACTAAACTTGTGTCGATGATATTTTAAAATAAAAAATTCTTTTATAACAAAATTTACATATCAATTGTGAGAGCAAGTTCTCTTTCAATATATAATATTATACAGTTACTAAGGAAGTTATCATTTATTTTGTTATGAAATGATTGAATTTGGTTCATTTTGTTGGTACTGGGTTTCTCTCCCTTTGCTAAATTGAGTGTTGAAAGTATTATTTGGAATTATTTTAAATTAATGATAGGATTTGAGTAGGTTTGGTCTTGACTTTATAATTTTTTACTTATAAATAAGTTATGGCCAGAAATAGAAAAGTGTGCATCACAGATTTTGGAGTGAGCTGTAATTTTTTTTTTTTTCGATTGGACTGTTATTAAATTTTTTTTATATTTAAAAATTGAATCTAGTAGTGAGCTACCCTAAGCTTCAAGGAAGCTCGCTAGTAGATTTACCCCTAAAAATAGCGAATAAAGACCATTCCTCCAAATAGAACAAAAAACTATATTCAACATGAGAAAAAGGCTTCAAATGGTTGATCTTCGAAAAGCAAAGTCTCAATCTTTATTTGTCAAAATTTCCTAAATACTAGACGATTTTCTATATGAATATTTACATTTATGATGTTAAGAACCGATTACTTAACTTAAAAATACTTGAGAAAGACACAACTACATTTAAAATCATCAAATCATTGACATTCTTAAAAAATATTAAGTACATTCGCACAAATATTAATAAAAAAATATTAAGTATGTTTGCACAAATATTAATATTTGTGATGAATACGCTCCAACATATATTTCCTAAATAATAGGTTAGAGTGGGTAAAGCACACTCCTAAATTGTCATAATAAGAAATTTTATTTAAGCATAATAAATGATTTAAGTGTCGAAATTAAATCCCATGAAACATGAAGCCTATGTTTGACCTATAAAATTATGTAATATTGGGTAGCAATCAAAAGAGTCTCAATAGATCCCGTAATCTCCATGTTCTAATAGCAATAAAATAATATAATTATTTTAATTACTCTTATTAATTTCAATTATCAAATATTTTATATAAATTTATTTATTAAAAATTTTAAAATAATTTAAAGAATAACGTAGGTGTCATTATATAATTAATTAATTAATTACCCCTAATGGCCCATGGACCTGTTGATAGCCTTTCCCTTGGTCCCACCGGAGAGCCCAGTGGGCCTCTTATTAGGACTCCCAATACCCAAAACAGCAAACGCCGTGACATACATACACTGATGGCAGCCGTTTCTTAGCGGCAACCGTCGTCAACTCATAAACTAAAGGATAGATATACGCACCATAATGTGCATTTGTCGTTAGCCGTTTAGATAATAATGTCATTATTTTATTAATGTTAATTAATTAAATAATTGAAATGTAAAACTAAATTATAATAAAATACCATTATCTCAAAACTTCGTGCCTTTAACGTTACTTACTCATTGGTTTAAGAGCAATTTTGGCTTTCAACTTTTCATTATTTTAGTTGTAACTACACTCGAATATATAGATTAATTACATTAATAATTATTGAATTTTACATTTTATTATCACTTGATCATTAAACTTTAAAATGTTATTCATTACTCATTCATCTTATAAAATCATTTTTCATTCGTTACTGTTAGCTAACTATTAGTTAGAGATAACGGTGTTAAACGAAAAACACACATGACGTATATGCGAATTGATAGTGACATTAACTATCAATCATAATCTAGTACGTGTCTAACCCTTCATCTCCCCACCTCCCCCATTTCTCTATCTCTCCTTTTTGATTTTGTCGATAGTAGTAGACCCGTTATTCGCCACTATTGCACTTGTCGTTCGTTCGCTCGCTTCCGTCGACAGAAGTGAACTGCGACCACTGCAAACTAGAATCATTGATGGTTGTGACTTCAACGATGCGTCGAATGAAGACTGCAACAGCGAATGTCGATGGAGGCTGTAGCAGATGAAGGGTACGACGATGGGTGCAACAATAGCGAACGATGGGTCTGCTATTGTCGTTTAGATAATAATGTCATTATTTTATTAATGTTAATTAATTAAATAATTTAAATCTAAAACTAAATTATAATATAATTCTATTATCCCCAAACTTCGTGCCTTTAACGTCACTTATTCATTGGTCTAAGAGCAATTCACGCTTTGAACTTTTTATTATTTTAGTTTTAAGTAAAGGTGAAATATATCTTTATGCTTTATGAATTTTATATTAAAGTATGTTACATCAGTTTTTTAAAAAAAAAATTAATAAAAATTCAAAAGAATAGTTAAATTTAAAAAAAAATAAAGTTAAGTGATTATAGTAACAAAAGTTAAAATACAATGACAAATTTATTATAAAATATAAATTTTAAGAAATAACAATTTATTTTATTCATATATTGGTGGGATAAAAATTTTCTATTGTCCATATTGAACAATATAAAATTAACTCCACGTTGACAAATTGAAAGAGGGACATAAGTCTCATAAGAGTGGGACCCACATGTCGATCCCTTATAAGTCTGCATTAGACAACATATCAACTCTAATTGGTGAGGGCTTAAAATGCAAGTAATAAGGGGGTGTGGATAAAATAAAATAAATTAAAAAATAGTTAAATTATTTTTAATTTTATAATAAATTATATTATCTTAATTTTTGTTAAAAATTAATTATTTTTTTAAATTTAATATAAATCCTATTAAAAGAAGTTTTGATGTGACATTAATTAAGTAAATTACAAAATTATCCTAAACTCCATAATTTATTTAATTCATGAGTTTATATTAATATATGCCGTGCAAATTTTTGTTAATAATATTTAACTAAAAATTAATAGAGAGATTACGTTTTAAAACAATTAAAATTTAATAATTATAATGGTAAAAAATTAAAGACAACGTTAATTTATGAATGATGCTATTAAGCATCAATAAATATACCTTAGTTTTTGACAAATAATATTTATTTTCAACAACTAAATAATTTTATTGATTGATTAAATAATTTAAAACATAATGCACTTATTATTAACTAAAATAAATTATTTAAATATTAAAATTAAAATATAATAAATATATTATTTAAAAATAAAATACATTTATTAGCACTTTACTTCTACTTCTTTTAAAGCGATAGTTAAGATAATAAGACAATTATGTTTAATTTATTTTTTATTATAAAACGTAAAATTGAAGCAATACAAATATAAATTTAACCCAAAAAATTTGCGGGACTTGGAAAAGAGGGTCATGGGTTATGGTACAATGCACTAACTGTGAGCCCTGATTTAGTCACAGCCAATGAACAATAGGCCCCGATTGCCAAATATAAGATGCCCAAGGCTGTTGCCTGTTCTGTTGCCGTACTCCCAACTCTCTCTTCTCGCAATCACATTAAACCAGTTCTTTATTGTCATTTGCATCATCAGCCACGCTGTCAACTCGCAATCCTGAACCATTGATTTCTAGATATTTCCCACTGTTAAGCATTTGGCGTGGAGATAAAGAGAGGAAGAGAGAGAGAGAGAAAGGCGTAGGGGACCAAGTAATACGGGCCTTTGTCTGTATTCCACAAGGGGTGCGAATGTTGGAAGCATAGGAAGCAAAACCGCAACCCATTTTGGCTGAAAATGGCGGCACCCTAAATAAAATCCCCAAATTGAAAAACAAGAGAGAGAGAGAGAGAGAGAGAGAGAGGTGATAGAGATAGGGACGCTTGGGTATGGATGTATTTGTATAAACACTTTTAGGGAGAGAGAGAAGAAAAAGAAAAACCCATTGAAACAGGGTTTCTTTTCTTGCTTCAACTTTCGGGGTTGCTGTATTTTTGGGTTTCATTATTATTATTTTATGTTTTTGGTGATTCGGGCTTCGGGGTTGTTGTTGTGGTGGTTGTTGTTGTTCATGTTGTGAAGATGGGGATCACTGGAAATAAGAAGGGGGTGGTAGACGATGGTACGGAGAAAGCAGCATCTTTGCAGTGTGAGGTTGGGTTGGGTTTGAGGACGCAACGCACCGAATCATTCCCTACTAAAAGCATGATGGGGATGCCCCATCGTCTCCCCCCTCCTCCTCCTCCTTATCTTCATCCTTGCTCTGAGACTACTAGTATGAGTTTTGGTGGCGGCGACGGCGTCGGCGGCGGCAGGACCAGTTTTTGCAGCCTGAGCAACCAGGTGGGTCGTTTGAGCAAGATTTACGATGTTGTGGGTGGGGGATCTGTTTCTACCGGTTCTGTAGCTGTGCCAAGGAGTACCGGTTTCCTCCCATTTCCCTCTGATTCTTCCTTAAAATCCTCAGGTAAAATGTTGTTCGAGTTCAGGTTTCGTGAGTTTCGGTTGCTTTTCAACCGAGTCCCAAGTGGTATAATCTTATTTACGGTTCTGGGTCGGTTGCAGGAGATGGAGGCATGCAAGTTGGAGCCAGTGCAAGAGGAGCTGCTTTCACAGCCTCTCAGTGGCAAGAGCTTGAGAGGCAGACCTTGATCTACAAGTACATGATGGCCGCCATGCCTGTGCCGCCTGAGCTTCTTGTTCCCATTTCCAAATCCCCATCTCCATCTCCCGCATCTCAATCCAACAGTAATCTCAATCTTGATTTGCCTTTTCACTTGTTAACTCTTGAGATCTTTTCGTGGTTTCTTTTTCTTTCTTTTTTTCATTTTGGGGCTGTTGGTTGAATGTTTTTGCAGTGTCTGGTGTTGTGGATTTAAGGTTTTCAAGAAACTCGGATCCAGAGCCGTGGAGGTGTAAACGGACGGACGGGAAGAAGTGGCGGTGCTCGAGAGACGTGGCCCCACATCAGAAGTACTGCGAGCGACACGCCCACAAAAGCCGATCTCGTTCAAGAAAGCATGTGGAATCATCGCAACACCACCCCGCCGCCACCGCCACGGCCGCCGCCTCCTCTAAAATCGTCAATACCAATTTGACCACACATCCACTTCGTCTCCCCGCCAATTCCGCCGCCCAGGCCTTCCAAAATCCAGCCTTTCACCTCCCAACCATGGCTTCCGGTGCAACCTGTGGTCAGTCCAGGTGGGTTAATTAATCGAGTTTTTAAACTTTTTCACACTGAATCTTAGGACCCAATATCTGATTTCGTTTACTCCTTAGGTTATTTATTGTCAATCTATGGGTTGATTAGTACCCAAGTTGTAATCTAGTAGTAGGATGCGGTGCTGGTGAGCCCGAGGCCTTAAAATCGAGTCTAGTCTTTAGTTGTTTCCTGCTAGTTCCCAAGTGGTGTAATTTGCTTACCGGATAAAAACAAATTTATGATTGAAGGTGCTCGGAGTGGGTGATCAAAGGGGATCCTATACCCGGTTCGACACTAGACCAGCAATGGCAGCAATTAATGCTACCCTCGCCGAGACTGAAGATGTACAACAACGACCAGAGCAAGGATGTTTTCGTTTTCCAACCACAATATGAAGAACAAGAACCTTTGAGCACAAACTCGTACATTAATGATATGGTTGACAGCCAAGGATTTAACAATCAACAGGCCAATGACCAATTCTGCCCATTGATTGGTCCAGAAATGCTACAAGGAGCTACAAATGGTGACGGATCGCAGAGGACAAGGCGATTCATCGACGCTTGGTCATTGGGAGAGAGATCCGGAGAGGAGGTGGATGAAATTGGAAACAAGTGCTCTGTTTCTTCCGGCAGGAAGCTGCCATTATCGTCTCTCTCTCTTTCCATGTCAGGTGCTATTGGGATGGATGAAGAAACCACGAATGCCCTCCCGTTGATGGACCCTGAAAGGGAAGGTGGCTCTAGCTTCAGATCGCAGTGGCCTAATCTTGTTTCCTGGATGAGTTCGCCGCCGGGTGGACCATTGGGCGAGGCCTTGTGTCTCGGCATTGTGAGCAACGCGAAAGCATCGTCTGATGCGCCGTCTCCTCACGGCTGCAGCAACAACAGCACCACCACCAGCAATTGCAGCAAAAGCTCGTGCGAAGATAGCAGCCAGCAGGGGCTGCATTTTCATTGACATGTTAAGCAAAGTTGGTCCAATCGAATGTTCTCTTCTAATATATGATTCGTATAAAAAGCTTCTATTTTATCATTGTTTTTTGCGTACTTTTACCTCTGTTCTGTGCATGCGAAGTTGGGGGGAAGAAACAGGCAACGCCCACTTGCACTTGCTTGCTTGTATGCTCGCATAAGCTGCTGAGCCCACAACTTTTCTCAAGTTTTGAGCACAATATCTAGCAAAGATTGATGTATAGTTGTGAGTCTCCATAGATATGCTTCCTAGATGTTGTTCCCATTAGACTTGATTCCTCACTAGACGTATGTGTTCAGCAAGAATTGACTTTAAAAGGCAAGATGTGACTAAAGCAATTGAAGCTGCTGGTTAAACCATGTAAATTATCCTTCTGATTGTTGAGTTGTCCAAATGGTCTTTTACAGAAAGGATAAAATAATGGATAAAAATAATATTTTCTCGTTACTTTTTTTTTTTCAACTTTTAGCTGTTGGGTGTTCTAGTCTTTGGTTGATTATTCCATGGAGTTTGAAGACAAAGCTAATGGAGGGCTATCTATCCACCAAGCAAAGATAAACCTCTTAGAATGAAGGTTCACCAAGAGGAATGAGAAGAATTGAACTCGCAATTTCAGGCTTGACATTAAATGTTGGTGGTCGCCGGAGCTGCCAATGGAAGATAATATATATATATATATATATATATATGGTGGAGAATTTGGCGTCTGAGAGACAATGTTGTAGATCCAAGGATGATGTGGGGTTCGTTTTTGACTCTTCTGCTTTCGTGGGGTCTCTTGTTTTTGAAGTAGGTACTCTGATATATTGACGATACAAGCAACATAGCCTGTACGGCACCTCTACTCTTAACTCTTCTTCGTGATTTAATTTCTGAAGCAATGAATTCATTCTAGTGGTGACTAGCTAGGCGGCAGTTCATGTTTTGGTGTTTAGGTGCATTTAATTCTTAAAATGCTTTAAAAACTAAATGTATCAATGATCAGTGAAGCACCTCAAGTTGCAACTAGTGATTATTACAAGATTGTTGGAGTAAATATAATGACACCATTTCAAGTTCCTCAGGTGAAACCCAGATCAGGATTTGTTTGTGAGGTGAGAAATGTATGGTAGCTAGCTAGTCTAGAGGGTATAATTTAGTATCATGAAATTATCGTTCTTACGCGGTCCCCTGCTATTCGTGCTCTCAATTTTAGAAGAAGAGAAAAATTGCAGGTGAAGAGTTTGTCTCACTACATAGGGTTAGGAATCGAATTCACGACCTATTGGTACGAATCTCAATTTATCGTTATTCAATCACTTGATTTGCGTCCTGTGAGTGTACAATTTAAGATCTTGAACGATAACAAAATGATTTGAATAATATGTCAAGTAGTAAGGTGATGATAATTATTGAGTTCAAAATGAAGTATCTTCCATTTTAAACTCTTTTCAAGAAGGCATCATTTCATCAGTTCAAAAGTAATACATCATTTGAAATGACCTTATGTTGGGTGTGCAAATTTAAGTCTCACGTTGGCTAAATATGGGGAAGATTAAGAATGTATAAGTGTGGGGAAGATTAAGAATATATAAGTGTGGACAATATCTCTATTAGTATGAGATATTTTTGGTAAAACTCAAAAACAAATCCGTCAAGAATTAGGTCCAATGTGAACAATATCATACTAATATAGAGATTTGAGAGGTCTATAGTCCTAACAGCGATATTAAAGCCTAGTCCCCAGACTTAGCAAGGAGAATGTGTGGAGGAAATTCTTAGAATGCCAAACAAAGGTGGCAGGCCCTGATTAAGCTCGCAATTGGATTTGTGGTTGGGCTTTACTTGGGACGAGCTCTTGAGGTAGGGGGTACTCTGAAATTTCACGAGCGTGTTATTAGCCCATCGTGAAGATGAGTAATTGATCTCGATGGAGCAAACAAATGGATGATTGTTGGAGGGAAGGCTCGAAAAAATACCACAATGATATGGTCCTTTGTTTGAGGGAATGATTGTTGGGTATGCAAACTAAAGTCTTACATTGGCTAGACATGAGGATAAATGACACATATGTGGACAATATCTCTATTGGAATGAGACATTTTGGATAAAATTTAAAAGTAAATCCATGAATACTTAGGCCCAAAATAGATAATATCATATCAATATGGAGATTTGGGAGATCCATAATCCTAATAACTTGACCCTTGCCCTCCAAGAAGAATTTTATATTCTTCAACTTTCAAATATATACAAGGAATGAGATTTTCTTTAACCCAATAATCTAGCTCTTGTTTCCAAACTTCAATGAAATAGACTCTCTTCCCAAACAAGAGTGAAGAGACAGCCAACTAAGTTTTTGAAACTTGGACCAAGTGTTTAAAGCTAAAGCAAATTAGCTGATCGTGGCGCACGCACAACTCATTTGACTAAGTTGGGCAGAAGGTTTGAAAAATTGCAAAGCTCAATTTTAGTTTGCTAAAGGGCACACATAGAAGAGAAGTCGCATAAACTAAGTTAAACTCAGTTGCATATCGATACGGGTATTTTTGAGACCGCATGATTGTGGGCCGAGGGCGGCTCAACAGGTCAGCCCAATCATCCGAAGCCCGGTCAGCCCAGGGTCAAAGCCATCAAGGCGAGCTCGTAGGTTACTTAAACCAAATCTAGATCGTGGAATGGCGTGAACAACAATCTATGTCTCCGGCTCCTCGCATGGTTGCTAAGCTCGCAAAATATGGTAGGAGCGGGTTTATCGTAAATTCTCAATAGCCTAATTGGAGGAGTCATCTTTCCCGATTTTAAATGAATCAAATCCCTACTAAAGCGGAGTTCGTTCCTAATTAGAAGGAAGCAAAGAAGGGAACATTATCAATGTGATAATATCTTTTTATTTTGAAATCTTATCTCAATTATAAATACCCCACGCTATAAATAGGGGTTGAAAACCATTGTATAAAAAACAACAAACAATAACACACTGTGACTCTACTGGAATAACTAGAGGAACAATCGTAGACTAGGTATCGTTCAGGCCGAACTATTTAAAAACTTCCTTGCGTACTTCCTCTTCCCTTCTTTTTCTTTGAAATCGTGTTTACCTTCTCAGTGCGGGAAAACGAACCGCAATCGACTGATTCTCAACATTAACACATATGTATTCTCAAAATGCACCATTCTTGTAGGTAAAAGTTCTATTTTGTCTTATCTAATTATTTTAATATTTATCAAAAGAATATAAACTTTTTTTTTTAAATAATACTCATCTGGTTTTTCGTATTCGATCCACCACCATACCAAGTTCATTTCTCGAAGAAATCCCGTAATTTTCCTTGTCGCTTAATTAACAATGCATGTAAGACTCAACGTTATTTCTTAAGTAGCTTATGGGTGTCTATTTTTAATTTTCATTTAGAAACACGAGATTTTAATCACTTATTCTTGTATATTTCATCCGTTTCAATATCTAAAAAGTCATTTCATCGAAGTTCATTCTCAAGACCCTGTTCAAAAATTGAAAAGCCAATTTTCTACTAAAATTGGGTCATATTTGAAAGTAGACGCTATTTCAAAGTACAAATAAAAATCTAGAATAATTGTTCATGAGTTTTTTTAATCTATTTTGAAATACTATATCATTATTTCAAATCAACCATAGATTACGCCTTGAAATTGACCTACTGTAGAAATACAATTTGTTATTTTTCGCTCTCAAAACCTTTCATATTAATGGTCTTAGTGGTTACCTTGTTCAAACACCAATTGATGGTTTGAAACACTTGGACATTGTGCTAAGGGTAGTGCAGACCCAAAGTTGCTTTAAACTTTAAGAACGTAACCATGATGTATATTTCACTAAGAAATACATTTACAAAGCATTCAAACAAACTAACTCTCTCCTATCTCAATCCCAAGATCAGAGGGCACTCAACCTTTCAAGGTCTCCTATAGTCTCCATAATCACCCGAAAATATATTAAAATGATAAATATAGTATAGGGACTAGGAAAATAAAACCTATAACGGGGGCTCAATGTTTTATTTTTTTCCACAAAAATTTGAAAACGTTGGAGAGATTTTCCACAAGAATAGTAGAGTACTTTTTCTCCCCCTCCCCCCCTCCCACCCCAGGTTTGGTTTCTCCTTTCCCCTTTCACTGGGGATCAAAAGAGATAAAATTTCTCATCTTAAAGGACCCTTGCATCCCAATTCTATAATTTTTGTAAGAGAGATAAATCACGAAATCTAGTAGTGAGATTCGAACACGGAATCTGTGACTATTTCCCCCTTCACTTGATCCTTATAAATAGGTAGTTTATGTAGCCTTGGTATAATATAATTTGATAGTGGCACAACTTGGCTCAACTAGGGAGAGCCAGTAGCCCGAAGGCGAGCTCGACTAGACAAGGTCCAGCTCTACAGCATCATGGGTCCAGGTTGGTAGGGAGCTTGACGGAGTGAGGCGGCAGCTCAGGAAGGGGGAACTCGCTTTAATCTTATGCTCTGCATTTTTTCACTTATGCTATTTGTTGTCAATAATTCAAAGCCACAAAATTCACAAAAAAGAAAAGTAACCAAACCTCTAAGTTGAAATCGTATCATGGAACCCACCCCAATGAAAGCAACAACTAGAAACAAAAAGAACAAGAAAAGAAACAAAGCCAAATTGCTCATCCATTTCACCAGAGCACTTTCTTGGCAAAAGGTAACTGATACCATCAGAATTGCCGCTAGACTTTCCAGGGACAAGCTGACTAAAACATCATCAGAGTAGCCACCCACATGCATCGTCTTGGGGACAAGCTGCTGCTACTCTTCATAATGAAATAATTGCCTCTAAGGCTATCTCCGACGGCTTCCCTATCTCAATTCATAAAGTCAAATTTAGGAAGCCAACCCCCAAATCAGTCTTCCAATGCTATTCGTCGAGCCAAATCTCAATCGTCAAAAATCATCCCCAATTGTGGCAAAGGAAACCCACGCTGAGAATCATCACCATCTCAGCAGAAGACAAATTGACCAGCGAAGGCTGCAGAAGTGAATGTGGCAACTAGTTCCGGTGGAAGAGGCGGCGGCGATCAGAAGCGACGACGCCCAAATCCGACGGTTCTTGAGCGTCTTGTTGTTCATCGTCCAACTTTGTGAATTTTTTTCTATTTTTTTTATTTATATATATTAGATGAGTGATATTGTGTATTTAGTTATTGATTTGTATATTTGATTATTGAGTTTGTATGTGTGCCAATTTGATTATTGATTTTTTGTATGTGTGTATTTGATTATTGATTTATGTATTTAATTATTAATTTTGTATATGCGTATTTAATTATTTTGTATATTTGATTATTGATTATAAATAAAAAAAATAAAAAAAAATTTATTAATAAATAAATAAAATAAAGAGTGAAATAGAGAAGATAACACAGATTGTGATTGGAATACACACAATTTTTGAGGTTAAATAAAAGTAGAGAGTTAATTATTTATAATATAATAAAAATTGAGATAAGAAAATGGCCTAAGTCATTGCTAATTGCTGAATTACCCTAGAAGTTCATTTAATAGTTAAAATAGAAATGCAAAGTACTCTCGTACCTTGTAAATTCTATTAAGAGAATGTCAAATTCTTATTATTCTATCCAAATTCTATTAATAAGAATGTTAAATACTTGTTTGGTGATGCTTTCATTTGGATGTAGTTTGCTTCTTGCTAGTTTTCAATCTGTATTAAACCCTAAACTTTAGTGGTGTGCTTGATTGGGAGTGTAAAGTGGGACAGAATTCCAATTTTATAGAATTTCAAGTCTCACCCTACTTCTTATAAATTCTAATTTCTTGATTTTGAGGAAAATTTTTATTTTTTGAACTAAAATAGAATTTAAATTCTATGAAAAAAAAATTATTTTATAAAATTTGTTAAAATTTAGATGAAAAATAAATTACTTTCCCATTTCCCACCCCGAACGCACCCTAAACAAAATTCAAACAAAAGAAAGAACAACCTAGGAAAAGGACCTATCTAGAAAGAAAAGGACCATGAAACAAAACAAAGGCAAATCACTCATCCATTTCACCACGACACCTCCATGACAAGCTGAATGATACATCAAAATTCTACCTTTATATAAAGCTGAACATGTCCACTTGCCCAAAAAAAAAAAAAAACATTTTTCAATTTCCCTAGAAAATCAAAACCGGCCCTACCTAATTTTTTTTTTTTTAAAAAAATATGGCACTTTCGTACTAAGGTAGAAAACAAATTTCATAAAAAACGTAGTCAATCAAATACCCAAAATTAAAATTTAGCTGGAAAATATATATATATTTTTTTCATATTTTTCATGTCAATCAAACACATGTATTTATACCCTTCAAAATCTATTAATAAGAATTTTAAATGCTTATTTTTCTAATTCTACTCTTCTTAAATTTTGATGGGTTATAGAAACAATGATACTTGATGGACATAGTGCAACGCAAAAGAACATAAAAGGGGAGAAATGCCCAATCTCCCACTATCACAATTGACCTGGACTATCAACAAGGATCGAATCTAATGCAATTATACACAATGGTAAGAAAGGTAATATTCATTTTTATGCCAATTGAATTATTAATTTCTATTAGTTTTATATTGTACCTAATTGCTATGTTGCACGAAAACGAAAACGGGAAACGTTTCCGATACGAAACTGAAACATGAAAATGAACATTTTTCTAAAAAAATAAGTATAAATAGGTTCTGAAATGGAAATGAGAAACGTTTCGGATATGAGGAAACAACTCTTTCGAGCTGTTTCTGTGCAACATATTCTAATTGTTAAAATATTCTATTACCAGCAGATGGACATGTTTTACGACGAAAGACTATATATGGGACAACACCATGGTCTAGTTCTGATGGAACAAATGTATCCAATGCACAATATTCTAGCATTCCTACTACAAACTCACTCTTCAAAGAGTAGTAAACTCCACCTTTATTTATATAAAATCTTATTTATCTTATTTTTATGTGCTTAGGTGTTTATGATTGTTACACCTCTTGTGGTTTGTTGATTGTCAAGTTAAGAAGACTATCTATTATTCTTATGGATGATTTCTATGGCTACTATACACCATTATATAGAACTATATTTTTTGATAAAGCATGAAAAATGCACCTACACTAAGCAAGTATCGCAAAAGATTCATTAGGTTTTCGAAAACATTTTTCAAAAACAAGTAAATGTAGTAGAAATGGAACGAAAAATCTCTTGCAAACTCAGATGTTTCAACCATGTACATATTTTTAGTCACAATGAAAAAAGTCATAACAATAACATTTACCTTATGGAAAAGAGATTATTGTCGGTTCTCTCCTTTGTACACATTCCTAAACTTTTCGTTTATCCTTCACGAACTATTTCATGCCTTCTTCACGAACTACTCCTTGTTGTTTTTCCTTTGATTGACCAAGCCTCCTTCACTAATGTGAAAGACTAAGTTAATCCACACTGAAACCACAACTAAAACTTTTTCTTGATCACTTGTGCTAATCGAGATCAAGCAAAGGTGATGGGAAATTGACTGTAGGATTCTTTTAAAGGAAGAAGCTCACCACATGAGTAAGGGTAAAATGAAAAGGAAGAGAAAACAACAAGAATGAGGAAAGCATGCAAAAAATTGGAGCTAAGCAAGAAAAAAAAGAAGACAAAAAACTCAAGCAACAACTTCCGAGAGAAAGTTCAAATTTTCTGCCTTATTTGAGACATTCTCTATTCCTTCTTATTTGTTCTCCTTTCTTTCACTTTTCATTTAATGCACTGAAAAATGCATTAAATGAAAAGATCAGAGCATTTAATTATTTGTTGATAGACAAGATAGAAGAATGGTCTCATTTTTAGAAACCTTATCGAACAAAACTATCGATTGTTTCTAAGGACTGGTTGATAATTTCTCAAACTTATCTGATCGATCGACTGGTTTGAACAATGAGTCAACAGTTTTACA
The DNA here is from genome assembly GCA_036245055.1 of Diospyros kaki. Classification (NCBI taxonomy): domain Eukaryota; kingdom Viridiplantae; phylum Streptophyta; class Magnoliopsida; order Ericales; family Ebenaceae; genus Diospyros; species Diospyros kaki. The sequence continues at coordinate 33,026,371 of BSEG01000008.1, forward strand.
TCTTCTACTGAAACTTCTATCTAATTACATTTAGGCCCACATTAACTCTTAATAGTACTTCCATTAACTCTTAATGAAACTTGGACCCCCTGTTAACTCCTTAAAGGAATCCTTATTAACTCTTAATAATATTTAACTTCATCAACTCTTAATGATAATCAGGAACTCATTACCAACTAAGCATCACTAATTTAGTGCTTCACTTTTTGGTGTGTGACCTTATAAGTTTACCTCTAACTATCAATCAGGAAAAGTTAAACTCCTTTGACACTGATTGAGCTCTTCAACCTATTTTGAGAATCTTTCTATCTTCTCAAAATAACTCAAAAGGTCTTGCATGACAACTAACATTATATCAAGATTATCTTATAACGCAATGAAGTTTTCCTTCACGTGATCCTAATTCAGCTAATGATTACCAATAATACAATTCTTTCATTAACTTCTTAGGGGATTATTAGGCCTTAACATTCCTTATGTGCGCTTGTGGTTATTAATAACTCCCCGGGGCTTAACATCCCAACCTATTAGCACCCAAAGAGTGAAGCCTCTCATGTATGCCTGTCGATTAGTGGGGGGTTTTGGACTGGCTGAGCTTAAAGAAATAAAGTTGTGTCTCTAATCAAGAGATCGCTTTTGGCCTGGTGGTAAGCGCTTGATCCTAGGTTCAACTAGTATTAGAGCAAGGTCATAGGTTTGAGTCACCTCAGAAGCAATTTTGAGGGGGGAATTATTGGGGTTATGGGGCTTCAACATTCATTCTGTGCGCTCACGGTCATTGGTAATTCCCTAGGACTTAACATCTCGACTCGTTGGTACCCAAATGATGCAGCTTCTCATGTCTTCCTACCGTTTAGTGTGGGGTTCCAAATTAAGCGAGAGCCATGGACTGATTAAGCTCACTGTGTACCCAAATTTTTATATATTGAAAGTATTTTATAATTTGTAGAATTTTTAGGCCAAAACACAATTTTGCCATATTTTAGGGCCAAAGCGTGAAATATGATTCTTGGAAAAAACTTGAAAAGATATTGCCAGGGATGGAAGGACAAAACTTGGGGGATAAAAATGCTAAAGAATCAAAGGATTTGTAAAATTAGGATCAAAATACAAGATTAGGGGCACTTGGGCCAAAATCTAAGATTTGATCGAGGGTGGTCAAAACGAGGGTTTTTCTAAACTTTTGGCGGTGTAATGAGACATCCTAAACTTGTGGGGCTTAATGAAATTATTGGGAAACCTAGGGTTTGAGGGATAGGGATGAAGTGCAAAACATTAAAACTTGGGGAGGTGAAAGTGCAAATTTTGAAAAGCAAGTATGAAACTTGCAAAACGCTTGCTGCGGCCACCGGCGAGTCCCCCAAGGGATACCCTCCAGGCCATGATGGCCTAGTTTCGACCCGATGGTGAATTCAATGCTACCCCCTTGAATTACTCCTTAAGGCGAACCTGGGGGTGCCCTTGGATGCCCAAAAACTTCACCGACGGTGCCTCAAATAGCCAAATTACAGTGCATATCCGGCGAGCCCTTGAATTTTCTAGCAATCCCTCGTATCTCACTCAAACCTAAATGAAACCTTACAAAATTCTCCATAAATGATCTACAAGCTTCAAGGAACAAAAGCCTCTTATCCTTGACTCTCGATTCAACCTTTGAGCTCTTGAATTTTAGTTTGAACTTACTGAAAACCCTAGGTCACGAGTTTGAGCTTTTATATCCAAATTCCACCGATTCTTCAACGAATCCCAGCCTTTCTTGGTTCCTAAGTTTCATTCCTAGCCCTTGAGTGCCCTATAATGCATCATAACAAGCTAAAATGTTCAATCTAATCCTCAAAAAATTCTTTTAAATTTTTTGACAGACTCTTAGCCAAATCACGGCCAACCGGCTGCCATACATGGCTCCCAGTCGCTGGAGCCGGAGAAGATGGTCGGCAAGTGTACTGCACGTGCATATTTCACTCTTAGCACATGCACCAGGTGCATGAGGACGCGTGAGCTTCGGGGTAAATTCGTAATTAATTTTATAATTTCTAGAAAATTATTTTAGGAATATTTGTGAAAAATATTTGGTGAAAATAGGTGTTACATATTTATTAAGAATTTTTGAAGGAAAAAGAGGATTATGGAAAATAGGAAAAAATAGGAAAATCTTAAGAAATTAAGGATTTTGATGTTTGGTGGAAAAATCATTGACCAGGAGGTAACTTGGTCATACGGGCTTGAGGATTTTGTGGTGTTCGAGGTGATATGCTTGTCGAGGTTGAGATCGAAACGTTGTTAAGGTAAGTGGTTCAACCCAAAATTTGGTTTAGTTTTCAAGCAAATGATTTAACCTATGGATTGTTGGTTTCATGTGAATGTGTTGCTTAAAGACTTTTGATTTACAAGCATAATGTGCATATTGAGTTTGTTACATGATGCATTAATTGGATATGTTCTGTAAAAATGCATGGCGTGTGGTTTTCATGGTATTATTATGATGTCCATTAGGATGGGATGGGGTCTATTTGAGAATGGGGCAATGTTAATTTCAACCGTGATGAGGAAGGGATTACCTCGGGTGACGTCAGTGTGCACCCCAGAGATTAAGTATGTCGCGACAAGGTTAATCTCAACCGTGTGATGTGGAATGGATTTTCCATGAGTGATCACCGATATGCACCCAAGAGATTGAGGATGCTAGGGAGATTTCTCAAGGTTGATGTGTCGTGTTATTTATATATTCCATGCTCATGATCATACATGCATTCTATAAATTGTTTTTATGCCATCACTTAGATAATTCAATATCTAATCTGGGTTATGTCCCAAGAACATTCAGACGTTCTAGATAAGGGTTGCAGCAGGGGAATGATGTGATTTGTTAGGGCTGATAGAGTACGAGCATGATAGTCGTTATTTACATTTTTGAAGTTATATAATCCTTATTTTGATTGGAGGACAATATGTATGAACAATAGCAGCAATCTATGTTATGTGATCTTATCATTTTCGTTGTGTAATAGTATGCCCTACTTAGCTGAAGTCCATTAATCTTGTTAGCTAAGCAGATAAGACTGAGGTTTTGAGATTTTTGTGAGCATGTGAAGACTGTTCTTTGAGACATTAAGTGTGTCGAACTTACGTACGGAAAAAAAATCTCAGTAATTCCTTATAGTGACACGCTTTGTGAGGTGGGGTGTTACACACTGGATTTGATAACTATGCCAAGATCTAACTTAGTGCATGTGATCGAGATGACACACCAAAAACTCCTTTTTTAACATTTATATCTTGGCCAGGGGTTTTTACCAATTAACCACCAACAAAGATTGCATAAGACATTCACCTCTCACAGGAGATTAATGAATCCTATCTAGCAATCACCTACCTCTATATATTGATAAAAGAAAGACCACATAGAGACAGGGGTATACATTCGGTTATAACCGAACTGAATTGCCCAATTTTAGCTCCGAACTGAACTACCCCCTAAATATATAACTGAATCGAACTGAACTGACTCAATACATTAACGAAAATAACCAAAACTGAACTAACAGATTTTGACTTTGAGCTAATGAATCAAAAACCAAATCGGAAACCTACCAAAAAATTAAACCGAACCAAATTTAAATAAAAAATCGAACTAATCGATTTTGACATTGAGCTAATCGAATCGAAAACTAAACCGAAAACTACCAAAAAATCAAACCGAATAGAACCAAATCTAAACAAAAAATTGATTTAACTGACTACTCGATTTTTTTAACCAAACTACACCTAGTCCACATGGAGGAGTGTATAATTCTATCTAAAGCTAATCACACATCTATACTATCAAAGAGAAATAATTAATCCATCGTCACCTTTTCCAAACTCAAAACCAATATTGCAATTTCAACATATCTTTAATAGAAACCTAGGGCACACATCTTTCCAAGTATCAATGTAATACCTCATTTTGGCATAAGATTGTCATGTAATTTAAGTGAGATTAAAATACCAAAAATTGGTATGATAGTGAAAATAAGTAGCTGAATCAATCGAAGGGAGTGCCCTGAAACTTAGATATCAAAGGAAAATGATATAGTGTCAACTCGGGTCTTGAGACATGTTTTTTAGCATCGAAAGAAATTAGATCAAAAACAGTTTTGGATACAGCTAAAATACAGTTGTGATTTAGGCTGAAAAACTGTATAATTGTAGGGGGCTTTTAGGAAGTCAACGGAACCATGAGAAAGGTCATATTTGGTATATAGAAAAAACCTTTAGTGGTTTCAAGAAGAAACAAAAGGGTTTATGGCTAAAACGAAGATTCAGGCCTAAGTGTAATTTCTCGAATTTGCCCGATGGAGGTCGAAATGATGATTTTTTGAAATAGTTGGGAATTAAATGAAGATATTAGAACTTGAGGGTCACAATGGAAATGATAGAGAGATCAGGGGCTTGATGAAAAAGGGGCAAAGTGTAAAAAGTCAAATTGGAGGGGTAAAAGTGCAATAAACCAAAAGAAAGAGCTGCTATGGTCGACTAGAAGCTCTTTCGATCACCAATCGATGCTTTCGACTGTAAGGAACCCAAGGATGGTGGTCAAGGAAGCTCAAGGACCAAGCCTTGACCGACATAGGACACAAAATGATCAATTTTTTTGAGGTTTCCGTTATGGCATGGCCGGACTTCTTGACGCCCTGTAAAACATGTCTTGGGGTTGGGTGAGAGTGCTTTTGGGTCGATCTAGGTAAGCTTGAGGCATTTAAGGCATCAGAATGGGCAACCATGGGTGTTTCGAGGGCTAATTTTGGCTATAAATAAAAGAAAAGTGGCCGAGGGTTTTAAAGAGTTAAAGCTCAAAATTGAGCATGACAGAGGGAAAATCGAGACATCTAGATAGAGGGCTTTTGTTCCGGTGTTGGTGAGGAGCATTTTTGAAAAAAATGGAGAGTTTTCATGTGCATTTGGTGGGGGTTTTAAGAAGTCACAAGCATTAGCCGAGGCTTTGAGCCTCCGGTTGGCTCCCTTCCGGCCGACTTTCCAGGCCATTCAAGGTGCCATTTGGATCGAATAGGGGAGAGGTTCCTCGAGGAGTAAAGATCTGTTGTCGCCGGTGTGCCATCGCCAGAGAAGAAGGTTGGAACGTGGCCTTCACACGTAGGCTTCACAGGAATAGTCCACGCGTGACGCGTGCGGGCACGTGGCATTGGGGTATTTTTTTGATTTTTTTTAAAAATGATTTGAAAATTATTTTAGGAATTGTTATGTAAAAATATTTGGTGAAATAGTTTTGGAGATATTTATTTTAGACTATTAGTGAGCAAAAATGGGAGAAAAATAAAGAAAATGTGAAGAAATTGAGGAAAAAATAGGTTGTGATGCTTATTTAAATAAATATGATGATTAGAGAGCTTTGAGGCTTAAGGTGAAGTGCCTTGTGCGAATTTTGAGGTTGGCACAAAAATCGAGGTAATGTTCACTTTTTGAGAAAATTCGAGTTGTATCTAAAGGAGACAGTTCTTAGCCTTAAACTTGATTTCTTGTGAGTGTTCGCCCTATAACTCAATTTATTGTGAGAATTCCTAACCAAAATTTTGTTTTACTATGAGTAATCTTATCCTAACCTAGTTTTGTGAGTGTTCTTACTTAAAAACTTGGTTTATTGTGAGTGTTCTAACTTAAAAACTTGGTCTATTTTGGGTGGTTCGACCCTATGCATGATTTGTTTATGCAAATGAGTTGACTTGTGATAGGGTGTTTGCATACGAATGGTTCATCCAAAGTGGTTATTTACATGTGCATTGAATTTTATATTTTAAATTATGTACATACAAATGTTGAGTTTATGTGATGCATGATTTGTGTTGTGGTATTGGCATGTTTATGTGTGGTCCATGTGGGATGTGAGTTGTCAACCTGTGTATGGCACTTGAGTGATAACACTCGGGATGCGTGTCAAGGATTAATGCTATGTGACTCACTTGGGATGAGATTGAGACAGACTTCACCCTACAATATTCAAGTGGCGGGGCTGAGAGTGGACATCACCCCAGTTGTTGGCTCAAGTGGCAGGGGTTGAGAGTGGACACCACCTCAGGTGCCTTTGAGAAATAACATTATTACCTAGGTGGATATTGGTTACGAGGATAGTGTTGATCATCTTGTGGCCAGGGTTGTTGATGAGTGCATAATTTCATAAATTTATTTCCCTTACATATGGTCTTTTGGGTGAGATTTATGTCTTATTGTATTAATTTATGCTTATTTTTAGAGTTAAGGCAATTTTGGATAGGTTAGAATAAATTGGGCTTTTACTTAGAAAATTTTAGCTTTTTAATATTTTGACCTTTTGACTTTCTTATAGATTTTTCACCATGTTAGAGTTCAAGAACATCAATGAGGTCTTCAAAGATTTTGTAGAGGACTTCTTGGGCTTTTCAGAATGGTATTATTTGTCCAAATCCAAGTTTTTTTGGGCCTCCAAACATTACTTCAACGTTAGGGCCAAAAAGCTGGGCCAAATCCTAATCGGATTAGAATTCTACACGAACATTGAATCTTTAAAAGGCCATAACTTGAGATTTTGATGTCCAAATCGAGTGATTAAAAGCATAAATTCATCTACACATTCTTAACTACAATTATTAAGAAGGGTCCGAAGCCCAAAAAGTTTTTTATCTGACCCAAAATGGGCTCATAATTTACGGGAGTTTAGGAAACCCTAATTCTTTGGCTGATTTGGATTCTTTGGCTGATTTGGATTCTTTGTTGGGGGCTATTTAAGGTCTTGATCAAAGCATGAGATGGGAGAATTTCTAGGAAGAAAAAGAGGCAAAGAAGCACATCCAAGAGGAGGAAGAAGCATCTTTTTCATTTTTTCTCTTCTTTTTGTGTTCTTTCTCTCATTATGTGTGGCTAAACTTTGGTTTTTCGGTAGAAGGATATTTTGAAGCCATGGTGAAGAACATTGTGAGATCTTTTTGAGTTTATTTGAAATTTGATTTTCTCTTGAATATTCATGTATCTTCTGATTTTAATGTTTATGATTGTGTGTTTTGACTACATAGACGATCGTTATTCAATTCTTGAGGCATGATCAATTGCTAGCTTAAATACCAAATCCGTAATTGCTTAGTATTTCTTGCATAAGTAGCAAATAGGGTTGATGATTATGGACAAATTTTCATTCAATTCCTAAGGAGTACATGTGTTGAATTAAATAAACCGAGCTTGTGTATTTATTATTTAGATTCGGTCTTGTTTCCACAAAGTTTAATGCTGCCTTTGAATTAAATTCTAGAGAGCTTGTTCTAAGGTTGTTTGAAGGTAAGGATTAATTGAAGTGTTTATTTTAATTAACTAAGAAGTAAGGGAAACATTGAATGAATAGAGCTTGTTGTTCTTTTTAAGGCCAAGTATTCGAGGAAAATTAGTGACTTTGGCATCAATGATCAGTGTCATAACTATTGGTTGATAAATCCCTTTTACTGGAAGCGTTTCTATTGATTACTTTAATCTTTTTACATTCTAATTTGTCTTATTAATTTAGAATAATATTCTATTTTTAATTGTTTAAATTTCAAAATTCAAAACCCCCTCAATTGTTTCTTCTATTTATTTTAAGTTTTCAAAGGAATAGATCTAACCAATCCCTGTGGATACGACCTTACTCATCACTATCACAATTTCCATTTTTAAGAGCAAGAATTTATTATTTGTTGGATTCGACACCCATAAGTTGTGTTGAGATTCGGATGCTTTTAAGTGGGAGCGTAATGCCTAATATGATATAAGGGTGATACACAGGTTCATACGTTGAGGTTGTCCCTCTTAAGTAGGATTGTGTTATGCCAATGTGTCGATGTGGTTGTATTGCCTTTGGAGAGATTGCATTTTTCCCGGTTAGGGTTAAGTGCTATGTAGGATTCTCTTGGGCTGGGACATGTCGGGATTTGTCGGTTTTATTCATGATTTGCATATATTCATAAAAATACTTTTGAAACTCTCCCTTAGATGATTCAACATCGAATTTGGATTATGTCTCTAGAATATTCAAACGTTACAGGTGAAAGCAGTAACGCTAAAGGAAAAGGGGTTATCTAGATGTAGCCTTTGATTTTGTTGGTAATCATTAGTATATATTTTGCTATGCTTGAGGTGTTAGTAGTTGTTGTTGAGAGATGAGACTCGATGCATTTTGTTTTGAAATGTCTTATCAAACAATTTCTACATTATGAATAAAGTGAATTCGATTATGTATTTTCGAGATTTCGATTTTACTTCTGCTAATGTGATGACATTACTAGTCTTAGCTTATTCTTTTTAGTTAATATGCTGAGATGGTAGATTGGGATTGTCAGGGTTTTAATTTATGTTGAATGATTGTTGAAAAAAAAATATATATATCCTTGAAATTCCTAGTTAATGTACGCTTTAGGAAAACGGGACGCTACAGTTGGTATCAGAGCTTAACAAACACATTTATATACCAATGCATAACAAACACATTTATATACTAATGCACATAACAGTTCTTAGGCCCACAAAAGAAATGCATAACCTGGCGCCCAAGTCCTGGCATACAAACCTACCACAACCATGATTAACTGGCATAAGATGCATAAGCCTGAGGCCCTTATAACATAATGCACATGAGCTTAAGGTTCTCACAACATAACCCACATGAGCCCAAAGCTCTCTCAACATAATCCACATGCCAGAGTTCCTAAGTCATAGCTACCCGGAGCCCAACTCTACTCATAGCTATCAAGGGTTAACTATATACCACAATCCACACCAAACTGTAGCCATGCAATGCAACAAATAAGGAATGTAATGGCTTTTGCAACATTAACGTGATGACAAAGCTTGCATAAGCCAAGCACTCAATAGGCCAATTGTGTCATGCCAATGCTCATACTCCCAATACATACAAGCATGACTCCCAATGAATGCAAGCCAAATCCCATGTACTGCAATGCCATGCGATATGTCACATAATGGTAGAGTCGGTCAATAGTAACCAGGCACGAGTCGACAGTTCATGAATAGGAATAATTGGTCGACAGCTGTCCACGGCCCGATCGACGGCTTGCTCCAGTGTCACTCAACGGTCGACACGTTACCTCACCGGTCAACAGCTTCTACACCTTGCTACCACAACTCATACTTGTGGGAAACCATAACCACAACCAAATCTTGTCAACCCTCAAGGAACCTAACCCCAAATTAGTTCGGCATCATCCCCAAGGAAGTAGCAAATAACACCCTAGAAATCTCCTATTTAATTCATTTTAAATTACACCAAAGGAATCCATAATGTAAATAAATAACACTCATAACTAAATCAGAGTAATGAAGGAGAATCACAAAGAGAGTAAGGAGCTTGCCTTTAATTAGCAGTTTCCTGTATTTTTTTACCCACATGTCGTTAAATTAATACACGTTGTAAAATAGTATAATTCCACCAAAATTAATAAAATTGCACCCAAAATTAAATTCTAACTATAAGAATTTATTAATACATTTTTCCCCACTTACTTGATTATTTAACTTTGATTAACCTGAGTTTTTTCTTGAATTTCTCCTGAATTTTACAGCTTCTATGCGTATTCCTTCTTCCTTAATTACCCCATTGCTTGTTGTTCAAAAATAACCTCGAATCACGCTGAAATCAGGGGTTTAAAAAGGCTGAAGGAAGGCAGCCCAACATGAGCCACATCGCCTCCCCGAAACGATGTTGTTTCAGGGAAGGCTTTGTTGATAAAAAATAGCATTTTTCCCCCCAGCTACACGAGCACCAAGCCTAGCTCTAACCAATGACCTGCCATACCCCCTTATGCGTACGTGCCATTTCACCTACAAGCCTTCTCAACATGTGTATGTGCATAATTAATTTTAAGGTAATTCCCAACCAAGTTTCAAAAATTATACCTAGACCCCATAATTTTTAGAGATTACCTCACGCACCCCACTTAGTAATAATTCTCATACCCCAAATTTTTCAACAATTATTTGTTCATCTGTTTAATACAAAATAAGTTAATATTTCCCTTAAGTCCACAAATATTCAATAATCATATCAAATACAATAATTAATAATTATTAACTATTCCCGAATTACTGGTATGTTACATGCCATAGCAATGACTTCACCCTTGTGACTAGATATTAGACAAAAATTTAAATTTTTTTCTTCAATGTCTAATTATTGTCAATAGAGTGCACTGTCAATCACATATAATTAATCCTTTGAATGGAGGTCCATGTGTCAGTGGTTAAGCAAACTCTTTGACATGAATTTTTTTACCTCATTCATCAATTTCAACCTCTCTTCATTGAATAATTCAAAACAATCACAAAAAATTGTTCAACGTGAAGGAATCTAAAATTTTGAACAAATCACATTAATGAAGTGCCTAAAACCCTCACACTCAACAAATTTGAAAAACATCTCATCTACCATCACAATGCGAGCTAAAGCCTTTCTAGAAAACACTTGATCAAATTTCCAATTCAACAATCCCATACTCTCCCCCTCACTTTCACCCCCATTGAAGTTGGTTGAAAGTTCCCAAATGAGGATGTTTTTTACATGTTCCCATATGATTCCTTAGAGTTGCAGTCCCATTTTTTTTAGGATCAAAATGGAACTCCCTAGGATAATATTTGCATCCTTTTTAATCAGACCCTCTGAATTTTTGTAAACTTGGTAAAATGATCCCATAGATTTAACTTAACTCTTATTGTTTTTTGTTTTGTCTTTCCTAGTGATGTTTCACCTCTATCAGGTTGAGATTAGCTACCTTGGCTTGGTACTATTGGTGTAGGCCTTGAACTATCATCCATACTAGGGATGTTTGTGGTGTGACTAATGTCTTCTTCTCTTGTCATTTAAAATTAATACAATTGTAATTAATATGTATTGTATTTAAAGAGTGAGTTTAAATATCTTCTAGTTATTGTTGTCATTTGATTTGTGTTTTAGAGAATGAAAAGATCTCACATCATTTATAAGTAAAACAATTGGCAAATTAGGGAATATGTCTTTTCTATAATTGAAACATTTTAAGTAAAATCTATATTTATTAAGTAAATCTACTAATATTAAGAAGGAGATGTTTATATAGAAACAAGAGAGATAAACAGTTGAGTACTTAACAAAATCGAAGATGAAAGGAAGAAAAATCTCAGAAAACCAATTTCAATTTATGCCTACAGGATGCAAAAACCTATATTAAGGTTCCTTTGAAAATAACATGGAACAATTTGTGTAGAACAATATCAAACATATACTACAAGTGTAATTTCAAGCAATATTTTAGAGAACAATTTCATATACTGATTACATCTTTAATGTAATATTTTCACATACTAAATCTGCACTACACATAACAATTTCAAGCAATATTTTAGACAATAATTTCATATACTGATATACATCTTTAATGTAATGTTTTCACTGACTAAATCTGCACCGCACCTAACAATTTCAAGCAATATTTCATATATTTTCATATACTAAATTTGCAATTTCAAACAATATTTTAGACAACAATGTCATATAATAATTACATCATTTCAAGCAATATTTTAGAATAGTATTGAATTTGCATAGAACAATTTCAGATGAGTGGACGGACAAAAGGGAACAATGAAGAATAAAAGCAGCTTAAACAATTTCAAGCAATATTTTTTTAACACTTTATTCCTTTAAATGGTGCATGATACAATTTTTTGTCAAATAAAAGCATTTACACAAAAAAGGTTATGAGTCATCCCAAATGGATAAAGTATATGGAAGGTAAATGAAACTAGATCCAATAAGATATCACTTTTTTATGTTACTTTCTCCCCTTCATATACTTTTTTTCTTGATGTTTATTAATCAAGAGTTACAATGTAGAGAAAGAAAATTTTAAACATGATGAGTTACCTTTAACATTTAGGAGTGGACGAATGCTGCTGATATAGTAGTTTCTACATAATCAAAATAAATAAATAAATATAGAGTGTAATGGCCCGCCTCTTAGAGCCCCCACCGCATATAGAGGATTCGTGAAAGGGTCATTAATTGAATGATATAGAATAACAACGCAAGCTAAAACCCACTCACAACCTTTATTGAAACCATAACCTTTTTATCACATATCATTCCATAACCATCATTACATAACCATTCACAACATGAGCCCACCTAGGCTTACATAACACACACCAATCTCAAGAACATAAAAGCATTACCTTGACCAATGATTTGGACCCAACCCCATCGAACGTACTAGCCAACACGAGCGTCTCTTCTACCTGGAATGATGGTCAAACAAAGGGTGAGTCGTGAGACTCAGTAAGCTTAAGAAAGAAAAGGCAATAGGTTACATGTAGACTTCCTCAACACCCCATGCGTTTCATGTCAATCCAACAACATACCATGCCACGTTCAATGCATGACTTAGCTCTAAATGCATAAACATAAAGTAGACTACACATAGAGGGTCCTTAGGGCCCACATAAGACACACATTGGGGCCCAAGTTCTGCATACAAACCTATTAGCAGCTTAATATAGAATACCATATCATCATTCCTGAACTAACTTTTATCCCATCATTTGGCTTTTTTTGTGATTCATAACATATCGCCTTTTCCTGTCATCATTATATCATCATCATAACATATAGCTGCCGTGGGTCTCAGCCCCACGGTCTTGCACATCATCACATGTAGTTGCCGTGGGTCTCATCCCCACGGTCTTATGCACCACTATGGCCCTTGCCCACCTCTTATAGCCACTTATCCTCACCATGCAATGCAACAAATAAGATATGTAATAACTTCTACAGCATAAACGTGATGTCAAAGCCCCAATAAACCAAGCATCAGGACATGCTATGCCCACATAAGAATACACACATGCGAAATGCTCTAAATGCATATGCTCACCTAGGGTACCCAAGTTGGCTCTTAGACTAATCGGGTTATGCAAATGCTCACACATCCCATCACACACAGTAAAACTCCGCTGCTACCTCCATTGCTGCTGGTGTAATCGGCCAATGCCGCCTCCATTTCAGGACACCTCCAGTTGGCCATCTCGTTCTCTCGATCTCTCCTTTTCTCTTTCACTCTCGATCTGCTCTTTCTCATTCCAAATTTCAGAGACGAAACACTCTATGAAGCTTCCTCCCCAAGCTCGCACGCACGCATGCGCGCGCGCGTGCGCACACACACACACACATATATATATACATAAATATCATATTTAATCCTCCTAATTTCTCTATAATTTCACTTGGGAATTTCATTTAATGACACTTTTACCCTCCAAGATTTAAATTAAATACCATCAAGCCCCTAAACTCTTAATTTCTTCTAAAATTAATAACTGGCATCTACTCGAGAATATCGATTTCGTCCCTATACTTGCATGGGACTTCTATACCCGAAAAGACTTCAGGGTTGCCTTACTCACAAAATTGGACCACCCTTAGGGTCCCCTTAGCTTCCCAGAGGTCTATTATGACCATTCAGTATTGGCACCCATTCAGACTTATACAGAAATTATTCTAGAAATTATTCCCGATCTGACTGCTTCCTGTGTCATTAACCTCATCTCGAGACACTTACCAATCACATGCCCTCTCTCCTGGACATCTAAGTCCCGGGACACTCCCTGCAGTCGATTAGGTAATTTTATTAATAAATTTCTCGAAATCGACCTTTGGGCTTCCCGGACCACTCGAGGTCCTTTCCAAATTATCGAAAATCATATCCTTTCCATCACCATGTAATATCGGGTATTACATTCCACCCCCGTTAAAAGAATTCGTCCTTGAAATTCACTTTACCTTACTCTTCTACTTAAGACAAATATATTCTCGAGTTATTTCTTAAATTCCCATACTCGAGATTCTCATAGCTCAGTCATTGCTCACCTTTCCCTTGGGCTATCCTCACTTTGAGGTTTCGCTTAGGCTACTGATCCTCTCGCCCTTGAGGATATTCATCATTTAATGCCACTTTAGTCTCTCGCCAAATCCCACAACAGGTTATTGGTCATGACTACTGCCATAATGTCCATCCTCTTGATGGATTTCAACTGCCTCTAAGCATCACTTTGCAGCCAACTTCCTATTTTTCACATCAAACCAAAATCAACCCCCGACAATGCCAATCAAACCTGACAACACTGCATCACTGATCAGTCAACAACAATTTTATGCCGATTAAACACGAAAACGTTTCCCTTGACAATCACACATGGCCACACTTTTACACTGATCAAATATAACAACATCTTAGCATTGATCAATCACAACAATGTCACGTCTAATGCCCATCAGGCACGTTAACACCCATGCATCCATGGCATTTCGTCGTCAATCACATACATCCATAGCTTGAGTCGATCCCCATGGAAACATCTCATTATCAATCGACTATAGCCATACTCGCACTATATGGGAAGCAATCATCTAGCTCTTTTAGCCATAATCTACCATTCTTCATATGGTCTACTACTTAACCTGCCAACCTCCGCTTATCGCTATGACATAAGCATAACGCACATACCCATACATCATAGTGAGTAACTTCATGCTTTAACTAATAACATGTACTACCCGAGTCCACACCTCGAGCTTAACGAAGCAAGCACTATACCACTCTCCTAACTAGGAATTCTATCCATGCTCAACAAAGATACTTAGGCTTTTCTTATTGGCCGATACCACTCTCCAACTGGGGCCACTTACCCACATTTGGGATTCTCGTCGGGCAACCCCTCTTAAATGTTTTGCACCCATACATTAGTTGTAATACCCAAATTTTATATTAAAAGTGTTTTAGAAATCTTTTGGGTTAAAATGCAATTTGTCATACTTTCGAGCCAATGTGTAAATTCTAAAAATATGAACGAAAAGGTAAGTGACCAAACCAAGATGAAACTTGGAGGGTAAAAATGTCAAAAGAGTCATGGTTGTCAAAAAAAAGAGATTCACAAATATTTGGGGTCAAAAATACGCGATTAGGGGCATTCGAGCCAAAGTGCAAAATCTAAAATTCGATTGAGGGTGGTCAAAATGAGAGCTTTTCTAGACTTTCGAGGGTGTAGTATGACATCCTAAACTTGTAGGGTCTAATGATATAAGTGAAAAATCCTGGGTTTGAAAGATAAGGGTAGAAATGAGAAATAACAAAAGTTGAGGGGTGAAAGTGTAAATAATGGAAAATAGGTGTCAAACCTGCAAATCACTAGCCAACCTTGAAGTGGCCGTTGGTGGGACTTCCAAGGGGTACCAGAGTGCTCTCCAAGCCATGATGGATCAATTGGGCAAAGGTATTGGCCAAGATCGATGGTGAGATGACAGGAAATTAATTTCAAAACAATCAAAAATTTGGCAGGAGATTTAGAGGGAATTTCATTGCCATTTAGCTCGATTCAAGACTTGAAATGATGAGGATTTGAAGCTTGCGGACCAGGAAAGCTTCTGTATGTTTGAAAATATGGTGGAAATTGAGTATAAATAGGATTCAAAGGGCCGAGGGTTTCAAAACAAATCGAAGGAAATTGGCCTCGTTTTAACTTGAATCGAGCCTCAAGGATAAGGTGTTGTTGTTCTTTGAGTTCTAGGGAGAATTCTTGGAGAATTTGGAGGCCTTTGGTATAAGTTTAGCAAGGTTTTAGAGACCTCGCGGGAAAATCAGGCCTTGCTGAACCGCGACTTGGAACTGAGCTTTTGAGGGTCTTCCATCCATCTAAGGGTACCTCTAGGATCGGCTCGATGAGTACTTCAAGACCCTATAGATTGTTTGGCCATTGGGAGTTGTCGCCGGTGGCCATCATTGGAGAAGAAGGCCGGAGAAGACAGCCCACGCGTGTGCACACGCGGAGTCCACCCTCAGCCACTTGCTCAGCACGTGAGGGTGTGTATAGATTTTGTTTAAAATTAATTTTATAATTTTTGTAAAATTATTTTAGACATATCTATGTAAAAATATTTGGAGAAATTGGGTGTTAGGTATTTACTATGAATTTTCTAAGGAAAGAATGGTTGTGGAAATTAGAAAAAATAAGAAAAATTGAGGAAATTTTGGAAAAAAAATAGAAATATTAATTTCTATAACCACGACGGTAAATAGGAGATGCTTTGACCGTTAGAGGAAGGGATTGCACGACTATTGAGGCTTAGCATGCTTTACGAGGTAGAAATCGACATTTCAAATGAGGTGAGTGAGTAGTTCTTTGAAAACCTAGTATGATTTATGTGGGTGGTTCGGCCTAAGGTTCAGTTTATGGTTTCATTTCGAGGTGGTGATTTATACGTGGTTATGTTGCCTTCTTGTTTTAAGCATACTGTCCGTATCAAGTTATTTTTCACGTGATGCATCAACTGGATATGATTTGTGAAATTGCATGGCAAGTGGTTTTCATTGCATTATTATATTGAAATCATGTCATAGTCTGGTAGGACAGGATGGGGTCTTCTTGAGATTAGGGCAAGGTTAATCTTTGTTGATCGGGTGACAATATTAGGCACCCGGAGATTAAGTATGTCGCGGTAAGGTCAATCCCAATGGTGTGTGGAATGGATTTTCCACGAGATGTTGAGTATGTCAGGGAGATTTCTCAAAGTTGACGTGTCATAATGTTTTTGTATATGTCTTACTTCTGTTCGTTTCATGCATTCTATAAAACTGTTTTATGTGCCATCACTTGATGATTCAACATCTAATCTAGGTTCTACCCCTGGAACATTCAACGTTCTAGGGTAATCATAGGAATCAATTGTCAATAGTTATGGAAGGAGAGAAGAGGATAATCTTGAGGAATAGGGTAATTATAGGAATCACCCAGGAAGGAACGATAGGTATGATGGAGAATCAAGCACAAGTGAAAATCGATTTGATAAAATGGAAAGGTTTTTGGAAAGTATGTTGACTTATGTGAGTAGAGAGGAACCTACTCAACAAACAACCACAGTAGTGGAACGGTATCGACACTTGTGACCACCAGTGTTTAGGGGAAGAGCTAGTGACGATCCCAGCTCAACTGAGTACTGGCTTGAGCAAATAGAAAAATTACTCCAACACCTTCAGTGCAGTGAGGAAGAGAAAGTAAGGTGCGTCGTCTACATGCTGGAAGAAGAAGCTAGGCGATGGTGGCAGTCAACAGAGCGTTCATTACAAAGGACTCATCAAGGGCGTAGAACGAAGTTGGAAACACGCCAGTCCTTACTTGGGAAGGATTTAAGGAAGAATTTAACAATAAATACTTTCCTAAAGCAGGAAGGAAGAAAGGGTTTGGGAGTTTATATAGCTAAAACAAATCGGGGAAATGACAATAACGCAATATGATACATGATTCATTCAATTGAGCAAGTATGTGCCCATGTACGAGACCGACGAAGGTCAAAAGGCAAAAAAAATTATATCAGGGTTACAAGTGAACCTTCAACAAGCTTTAAGTACATGGGCTGTTGACTCATATAAGGAAGCTTTAAATCGAGCCCTAATCACAGAAAGAATTTGACGCGAGTGAGGATGATCAGAACTGAGGAAGGAAGCAAGGGAAGTAAGACAATAAATTCATCGTTTCAAACCAAGGATGAAGGGAAGTGTCTTCAGTGCAAGAATAAACACTTTGGGAGGAGAAGCATGGTGAAATGCTATGATTGTGGGGAAGAGGGTCATATTAGTAGGAATTGCTTGAAGAACAAGGAGGTACCTTAGGGTGGATACCAAGGAAGAATCACATGCTATAGTTGCGGTTAACCAAGACATATTTCAAGAGAGTGCCTGAAAAGGCAAAAGATCGAGCAGCCAAGCGGGGGAGCACAGAATGTTTGCCATGGGCATGTGTATAACCTAACCTGCGAGGATGCAAAGGTTAACCCTGTGGTTATTGAAGGTACACTATTTTTCTCCAATACTCCCATTCATACACTAATAGACCCCGGCTCTACGCATTCGTTTATCTCTTATGGAATAGCATGCAGTTTAAAATTTGAACCAGAGATATGGGGATGTCAGATGATCATAGCTACCCCTATGGGTACAACTATAGAAATGACAATGGGTTGTCGAGAGTGTAATTTAAAACTGGGAGGAGAAGATTTTAGGATGGACTTGGCATTACTAGAAATCCAAGACTTTGACCTGATTATAGATATGGATTTCCTATCATTATATAGTGCTAAGATAGATTGTAAAGATAAGTTGGTAAGTTTGTTAAAACCAAACGGGGAATGGGTCATTTTCCAAGGGCAAGGAAATGAAAGGCAGGGCATAACACTACAAGCGTTAGTATCAACAATACCTATTATGGTAGAGGAAAATCTAGGATTAGGGATGATAAGGATCGTGAATGAGTACCCTAAGGTTTTTCCCGAGGATTTACCATGTCTACCTCCCCATCGGGAAATTGAATTTTCCATAGATCTAGCACTAAGCACTTAGCTTATTTCCATACCGCCATACAAGATGGCCCCAACTAAAATGAGAGAGCTAAAAGATCAGTTGTAAACATTGATAGAAAAGGGTTTCGTTAGGCCAAGCATGCCACCTTAGGGAGCCCCAATACTTTTTGTTAAGAAAAAAGATGTTAGTATGAGAATGTGCATTGATTATCGACAGTTGAACAAGGTTACCATAAAGAATAAATATCCACTCCCTAGGATTGAGGAACTGTTCAATTAGTTGTAAGGTCAGGATATCACCAATGAGAATTAAACCAGAAGATGTGCCTAAAATTGCTTTTAGATCAAGATATGGCCATTATGAGTTCTTGATAATGCCATTCGGATTAACAAATGCACCAGTTGCATTCATGGATTTGATGAATTGAGTTTTCAGGGCCTACTCAGACAAGTTTGTCATAGTTTTTATAGTCAATATCCTGATATACTCTTCGAGTGAAATGGAACATGAGGAGCATTTGAGGATAATAATGCAAACATTTCAGGAACATAAGTTATACTCCAAATTCTCAAAGTGTGAATTTTGGCTTACTCAAGTAGCATTTCTTGGATATATCATCTCAGCTGAAGGCATAGCTGTAGACCCGGCAAAGATAGAAGTTGTGCGAAATTGGCTAGCAACCAAGAACGTTGGAGAAATTTGAAGCTTCCTTGGATTAACAGGATACTATAGAAGATTTGTGGAGGGATTTTCCAAGATTTCTGCCCCACTTACCTTATTGACGCAGAAAGAAGTTAAATACGTTTGGGATGAAAAGTGTGAGCAAAACTTTCAAGAGATTAAGACGTGATTAACTACGACACCCATATTGGCAATGCCAACTGAATTGGGAAATTTTGTGGCTTATAATGATGCTTCAAAAATAGGCCTGGGATGCATTTTGGTGCAAGATGGTAGGGTAATAGCTTATGGATCCGAATAGCTAAAGAGGCATGAATAGAATTACCCAACCCATGATTTGGAATTAACAACCATTATTTACGCCTTGAAGTTATGGATACACTATTTGTACGGAGAACAATTCAAAATTTTTACGGATCACAAGAGTTTAAAATATATATTCTCCCAGAAAGAATTAAACATGCGACAAAGAAGGTGGATGAAATACTTGAAGGATTTTGATTGTACTATTTCTTACAACGCAGGGAAACCAAATATAGTTGCAGATGCCCTTAGCTGGAAAAGTTATGAGATTGTGGCAAACATGATGATCAAAGAAAGGAAAATGATTGAAGATTTCAGCCATCTAACGGTAAGTGCCAAGTCTAAGTCAATCAGCGGATATCTTGCAAGTTTGGTTATCCAACCTAACATAATGGACCAAATCAAGTCAGCTTCCAATGGATTCACAAAGAAATCTATGGATAGATGGAAATGACCAAGTGAAAGCACCTGAATTAAATACCAAAACGACATACTTCATTTTTGAGGAAGAACATATGTGCCAAGGGAACAAGGTTTGAGACAATCAATATTGGGAGAAGTTCACTGAGCTAAGTACATGGTACACTCGGGAGCCACAAAGATGTACAAAGATCTCAAGGAAGTTTATTGGTGGCCCGGAATGAAGAAAGATGTAGCTCGACATGTGGCACAATGTGATACTTGTCAACGCATCAAAACTGAGCATCAGTGCCCAGGTGGATTATTGCAACCCTTAGACATCCCTGAGTGGAAATGGGATCACATGACCATGGATTTCGTGACTAGCTTGCCTCGAAGACCCAAGGAAAACGATGTAATCTGGGTGATAGTAGAGCGGCTAACATAATTTGCTCATTTTTTGTCTATTAAGATAGGACAACCAATACATGTATTAACACAACTGTACATTGATGAGATTGTTTGATTACATGGAATCCTTGCAAGTATAGTGTCGGATCGAGATCCGCGTTTCACATCAAGATTTTGGGAAAGTTTCCATAAGTGCATGGGAACACAGCTAAAGCTCAATACAACTTATCATCCTTAGACTGATGGTCAATCTGAGCAAACAATCCAGACATTGGAAGATATGTTGAGAGCTTGTATTCTTGATTTTTCTGGAAGTTGGGAGAATCACCTACCGTTGATCGAATTTGCCTACAATAATGGATCTCACAGTAATATAGGGATGGCACCCCATGAAGCATTATATGGACGAAAATGTAGAACACCACTTTGATGGGTAGAAACTGGGGAAACAAGATTAGTCTGACCCAAGCTAGTTCGAGAGACAACCGAGAAAATCAAAAGAATTCAAGAAAGAATGAGAACCATTCAAAGTTGTTAGAAGTTAAACGAAGATGAAGTATGGAGTTCCAAGTTGGAGACAGAGTATACCTGAAGGTTTCACCATTCAAAACAGTGATTCGAGGACCAAAAAGAGGTAAACTAAACCCAAGGTACATCGGTCCATATGAAATCCAGGAAATAATTGGATTTGTGGCTTATAAAATACCACTACCAGTAGCTTTATCCAATATCCATAATGTGTTCCACGTGTCTCAGTTGAGGAAACACGAGCTAGCCCCTATGCAAATCCTTCGAAATGAAACCATTGAGATCCAAGATGACCTAACCTACCTTGAAGAAAATGTTCAAATCTTGGATCGAAAAGAACAAGTACTAAGGAACAAAGTCATTCCTTTGGTAAAGGTATTCTAGAGAAATCACAGTGAAGAAGAAGCCACAAGGGAACCTGAAGAATATATAAAGACCTCTTATCCATATCTATTTAGTTCTAGGAATGAATGATTTTGAGGACAAAATTTCTTTTTAAAGGGAGAGGATGTAATACTCGAAATTTTATATTAAAAGTGTTTTAGAAATCTTTTGGGTCAAAATACAATTTGTCATACTTTCGGGCCAATGTTTAAATTTTAAAAATATGAACGAAAAGGTAAGTGACCAAACCAAGATGAAACTTGGAGGGTAAAAATGTCCAAAGAGTCATGGTTGTCAAAAACAAGAGATTCATAAAGATATGGGGTCGAAAATACGGGATTAGGAGCATTCGGGCAAAAGTGCAAAATCTAAAATTCGACTGAGGTGGTGGTCAAAATGAGAGTTTTTCTAAAATTTTGAGGGTGTAATATGGCATCCTAAACTTGTGGGGTTTAATGAAATAAGTGAAAAATCCAGGGTTTGAGAGATAAGGGCAGAAACGAGAAATAACAAAAGTTGAGGGGTGAAAGTGCAAATAATGGAAAATAAGTGTGAAACCTGCAAATCACTAGCCAACTTTGCGGTGACCGTCGGTGGGACTTTCAAGGGGTACCAGAATGCTCTCCAGGCCATGATGGATCAATTGGGAAAAGGTATTGGCCGAGATCGACAGTGAGATAATAGGAAATTAATTTCAAAATAATAGTAAAATTGACCCGAGATTTTGAGGGAATTTCATCACCATTTAGCTCGATTCGAGACTTGAAATGGTAAGGATTCGAAGCTTGGGGACTAGGAAAGCTTTTATATGGTCGAAAATTCGGTGGAAATCGGGTATAAATAGGGTTCAAATGGTCGAGGGTTTTGAAACAAATCGAAGGAAATTGGTCACATTTTAGCTTGATTGAGCCTCAAGAATAAGGGGCTTTTGTTCTTTGAGTTCTAGGGAGAATTTCTGGAGAATTTGGAGGCCTATGGTATAGGTTTAGCAAGGTTTCAGAGACCTTGCAGGACCACGACCTGCAATCGAACTTTTGAGGGCTTTTCGGTGGGTGTTCCAGCCATCTAAGGTACCTCTAGGATCGCCTCGATGAGTACTTCAAGACCCTGTAGGTTGTTTGGTCGTTGGGGGTTGTCACCGGTGGCCGTCGTCGGAGAAGAAGGCCGGAGAAGACAGCCCACGCGTGTGCACGAGTGGAATCTACCCTCAGCCACTCGCTCAGCTTGTGAGGGCGCGTGGGGCACAGGTTTTATCCGAAATTAATTTTATAATTTTTGTAAAATTATTTTAGAAATATCCATGTAAAAATATTTGGAGAAATTGGGTGTTAGGTATGTTAGGAAAGAAAGGTTATGGAAATTAGAAAAAATAAGAAAAATTGAGGAAATTATTGGAAAAAAGTAGAAATATTAATTTCTATAACCACGATGGTAAACAAGAGACATTTTGACCTTTAGAGGAAGGGATTGCATGACTATCGAGGCTTAGCATGCTTTACCAGGCGAAAATCGACATTTCAATTATTGTGAGTGTGCAGTTCTTTCAAAACCTAGTATGATTTATGTGGGTGGTTTGGCTCGAGGTTCACTTTATGGTTTGATTTCGAGGTGGTGATTTATATGTGGTTATGCTTCCTTCTTGTTTTAAGCATACTATCCGTATCAAGTTATTTTTCACGTGATGCATCAACTAGATATGATTTGTGAAATTGTATGGCAAGTGGTTTTCGTTTCATTATTATATTGAAATCATGTCATAGTCTGGTGGGACGGGATGGGGTCTTCTTTAGAATGGGGCAAGGTTAATCTCTGTTGATCGAGTGACAATGTTGGGCACACAGAGATTAAGTATGTCGCGGCAAGGTTAATCCCAATGGTGTGTAGAATGGATTTTCCACCGGATGTTGAGTATGTCAGGGAGATTTCTCAAAGTTAACATGTTGTATTGTTTTTGTATATGTCTTGCTTATGTTTGTTTCATACATTCTATAAAACTGTTTTATGTGCCATCACTTAGATGATTCAGCATCTAATCTGGGTTCTACACTTGGAACATTCAACATTCTTGACGAGGGTCACAACAAGAATGAGGACTTGATTGGATAGAGTTGAGGAAGTATGAGCATGTTAGATGATATATATATGTTTTCTTTCAGTTATGTAATCCTTATTTTGATTGGAAGACGATTTGTTTAAACGGTTGTAATATCTTATGATGTTAGGCTTCGTTATTTCCGCTGCGTGAGGTTATGCTTTGTTTAGTTTAGATCTGTTGGTCTTAATAATACAAAGGCTGGACTGGGGTTTTGGGATTTTGTTAGCATGTGAAGATTGTTCTTTGGAAACACTGCGTGTGTATGGATCTTATGTATTGGCGAAAATCCCGATAACTCCTTATAGTGGCATGCGAGACGAGGTGTTACATCAGTTTTCCACAATCATGCTCCATGCTAAGCCTTACTCCAGCTGTCAAACCCTATGACGAGTGATTGATCATACAATTTTGCGTTAAAGTCATGGAACTTTAACCGCAACCTTCGCTATCCCTTACTGTGCATGCTACAGATCTTCGGCCCCTACCCACCCGCATAATCACTATGTTGCCCTGTGCATTAAGCAAGCCAACACCCAGTTTCATGACTGTGTTGCTCCTACACAGGCACATCGGGGCCCAACACTAATCTCCAGCAGCATGGCCTAGGTTCGTCATTGATTGCACCGCACCCATGGTATGACTCTGGGCCTTCGGGTCCCGCCTCCACTACCTCAAGCCATCATGGTTACACCACCACTCATGTAACGATTTTCTAGCCAGGTTTACTAACTTATTTTCAATTCCATTCATACATTTCTATATTCCATAATTCCTCGACACCGTCTCACCCTCACAGGGCATGAGACTACATGGCCATCCTTAACAGCTTACTTCTCAATTTGCAATTGACACTTGACCTTGAGACTCTACCATGTACAATGGTACTCTTTGTCTTTCTCGGCAATGTCATCACCTTGACCACAACAAGAGTCTTCCCAAGGTTGTTGCATCATAAATCTCATAGGTCGTCATAACCTCCACGACCAAAATCTTGGATTAACCTTTCCCTCATTACCTTGCCATTCATTGAATGGCTTACTAATTTTCGAGAAACTCCGGCTTCTCCCGGATTCCTCTTGTCAACCACACATAAAAAGCCGGCTTCTCTAGCCTTTCCTGGCTTCTACCGAGCTCACCTTATTTGGTTGGCAGCTACATTGGCTGTAATGCCACCATCGTCAACCAAGACAAACTCTTTTCGTCGCTTGTCGCCTCATCCGACTGCAACTACAGCTCCAAAGCCACCAGTGTCATTGACCGGCCATCCTTACGACGCCTCACAGCCCTGTCTGGCCGTTGCTCGTCGTTGCTGCTGTCACTGGTCGACGCCTTCAGTAGCCATCAGCCACTCCCAGCTAGTCATCGATTAACTCCACTAGCTGTTTTCTTTCACACCCATTAACCCTAACCACAAGGTTAATTTTCATCAGTTGCTTGAACACCAGGGCATCCCCCTAAGTGTATCACTCACAACTATAAGATGATCTCATTAGCATCAAAACCTCATTCATGAGGACCAATGTCATCCCATATCATACTGATTCGAGTTCTCAATACCTATTGGCGAAATCTCAAATTCGCCCTCACCATCCATCTAATCCATTTGATTAGTTCTAGTTGAATTGTCAGGCTCGCAACCAACACAACATTCTTCTAGGCACTACTCTAGCTACAGAAACCCCCTGAGCTTAGTAGCTTGGCCTCCCACCAGCTCAGCAGCTCGACCTCCCACCAACTCGGTGACTCATGTAATGCCCCATTTTTTCCGAGCATGTTATAACTCAGGACAATTCTAGGATAATTTCTTTTTTTATATTACTAAAACTAAGACTAAACCATATCATTGCTCTTATCCATCCCAAAATTTGCATTCATTTATCTCCAAGGAAAATCATCATAAACATTAAATGTGGAAGCTAGAATCAAACCTAACATCATAACATTAATCATAAATCAGTTCTTACATCACAGGAACATAAATTTCTCAACATGACTTAATACATAACATAAGTTCTCAACTAACATTAACCCTAAATAGGGTTCTACATCATCATTTCTCAAAACGTTCAGAATTCGAAGTAGCAAAATTTATATATATGAGCAATATAACATACGTTCAATTGATCATACAACTCATCATGCACTTTGCTAAGTGACGTTACATGTCTCATTCATCCTCGTTTCTGCTACTATCTTCATCTGGAACGTTTGAGTATTCTAGGGGCAAAGCCCAAGTTAGATGATGAATCATTTAAGTAAATGAACAAAACATTCAATGCTCATGTATGTATGCAATGCACATAACATCATAACTCTCATGTTTGGGTCGACTGCACCTTAAGATTACCTACCATTTTTCCAGTCTCCCTTCCAGACCGAGGTGTATGGGTGTACCCTTGACAAAGTAACGGAGCCAGTACCTAATCCTAAACCCATGCAACGTATGACCGTGAATCTCATCATGCTTATATGCATACTTTGTCATCAATACATGTAAATGCAATCCACATGACATGTTCACATCAAAATATGACAACATGATGAAAATATTTACATAAAATCAGGTTTTGGTGGAACCACTTTCAAGCAATTTTCATAAACTAAATTCAGTTGAATAGTACCACTTACCTTGCAAAAAGACAATTTTGCCTCAAAATTCTCGTCGGACTTCCAATCATACTCAATTATGAACCTTGACGTATCCTTCTCGCGGAGCGATTCGGTATTCTTTTATATTGCGATGAAGCCTCGATTTGCATGCCAACCTAAGAATTTGCACAGTCACTTCAACTTTAAGTCTCAAAGCATCCTAAGTACCATATTTATATAAATATATGTATTATATAGTCTTATCTCTCCAACAATTGCTCCGGATTTCTTACTGACAATTGCTTGGGATTATCTTCAATTTTTCATCCTAATGCCTTTAATAATTGACCCTTAATAATTGTTGTAACTTGCCCGCTTCACGCACGTATATATATATATATATATTATATTTTATATATAAAAATTACTTATTGAAACCCCAATTTCTTCTTTATTTTACTTGTGAAATTTATTAATTATGTTTACATCCTCAGATATCTAATTAATTTGCGTCACGATACAATAAATCCAAAATTAATAATTCAAGATTTACTCGATAAGGACGATTTCGTCCTTACGCCCTCACCGGACCCTTGTTTCATCCCAAAACCACTTCAGGGTTTATCCTTACGAGAAACCAGAGCCCTCTCAGGGTTCCGTTTGTTTTTTTGGAAGTCTCTTACGATGATTCGATTTTTCAGCCTGAATCAAAATTATATTTTAGCTGTACCAAAAAATGTCTCAATTCCAATTTCTTTTAACACCATAAATCTTATTTCGAGACGCTCATTGAAATCATATAATTTTTCTTAGACAATTACAGTCTAAGGCATTCCTTTCAGTTGATTCGGCACTTATAACTGTAAGAAATTATACTTAAGTCTCAACTCTTTTGATAATTTCATCTATGGCCCACGTTAAAATTACTTTTGAGCCTTTTTGAAAAATCTGGGATACTACAACTCGACCCTCCACCAGCTCTGTAGCTTGGCCTCCCACAAGCTCGACAACTCGACCCTCTATCAACTTTTCTTGGGAGAACATCTCAAGTGTCATCCTAAACCACACTTGAAACTTCCATCCTTGACCCTTGCTACGGAGCAACACTCAATCGAGCTTATCCTTGCTCCTACCATCCACCTTCTTAACTCTGGATCTTTTTCTCAAAATCGATTGATTTGAGCACCATACCTCACTGAATCCTCATACTAGTGGCTTACACAGCAATCAACAAAGCTTTACTTCACAATTATTGAGCTTCATGCTCCCATCATTGCCATTATCGGTGTTATCACTTGGCAATTAATCCTGTGTCATGAACTGGAAACCCATTTAGTGCTACATGAGGATGCCTCGTCATCATCACATTGACACATTCAGGATTAACACTCGACTGTTCAACTGTGACCCTTCACAGATTTCGTAACCATGCTGTAGCCATATGTTCAGCTCATCACAGCTCACGTCACAGGTTTAGAGATGCATATACCTGAAAGCCCAACATGTTTCAGTATTCGCATCTCATGGTTGGCTTTCATCTCGTAAGTCTTGCCCTCCACGACACTTACTTCACAAATCCTCCTGGGGTCATTTCCCAACTCTTCTCATCATCCTATCCTCGCAATGCCATAGGGTCACATTGGGTCCACCATCCCAATTTACTAGATCGACCTTGATCAGCTTTAGACACAAACGTGCTAAGATCCCTTAACAAGGAACATCATCACGCATCTTGTCATCATCCCCAAAAGACATCACAAACCCATTTCACAAGCTTTCAAACTTCTGTGACAAGCTAGCAGCACTATTACGACACTTCAGTGCCTATGGAACTTAGGCTTAGCCTGGGACCTACAGTTCACTCCAGGTCTTCGGAGTCTAATCGTCTTTAGAGTAGACTGGTTACCCCACATAGAGGGTCGCGATCTCTCGTCATGAGATAACCCAATGGCCACTTTCCATCTGCATTTAGTGGTCCCTAGCATTAGACCCGTCACCAATAGGCATCACCTGTAGCATTATTCCATGCTAGAGCCATTCCTCGTTCCTTTGGTTCCACTCTCTTTGGACATCTCGAGACACCACATGGTCTTAACATTCAGCGAACCATTTCATCACCGCTTCACTACTACAAAGGACTTAACCCTCATTTGGGCCTTTGTGCACTTCGTCTAACTTGGCCTCCATACACTTACTTAACTCGTAACTCTCAGCTACTCATCTGAGCTCGTCTTTCGACACTAAGCGACTAATAACCATGATATATGAGACATTATTGCTAACCATGCTACCCTAGTCTCTCGGTCACCTTGACCTTCACGGACAATTTTCAGTCCTACGAAACCTAGACCCTTAATCGACATAATTCCTATAGTACTGCTCCAGATTTTCGGCACCTAATCGTCACTTGTAGTTCATTATGCTGCGCCGGCCAATGGGCCACCTGCCCTTACTGCGAGCCAACTCATTAGTCCTCTGCCACATGGTCCATAGCATCAGATCTGTCACTGCGAGCCTTGCACCCGTAGCAATAATGCCACGATAAAGCCTCCGTGAGCTACGTTAGTTCCACCACCATCAAACGGAAGCAACCTTGTCAGGCTGTCCTTGCCTTGATAACCTCAGGCTCATTCTATGAGCCTCATTCCTTAAGACTTTACATCTCTTACAACCCTATAGAATCTCAAACCAATCCAACTCTTAAAACCTCATGATCTTACCCCACGAGATCATACCTCACGACTTTTCAATCAAAATCTGAAAGACCTATCTTTCCATAATAATGGATCCAAGTCCCTCATAAATCACTTTACCACCAAGCTTATCCCAAAGCTGGTCTACCTTAGGTTCGGACACCCACCGTCCAGAGCAAATCCTGCCACCCTCTAGGTGAGTCGAGACCTTTCATCTCCCCTTGCATACCCCCATATGCATTCAATCACTATGCCCAGCTCGACCTTTCAACCCGTCTTACTCGAGCTCCCATGACTTTGGAATTACAACCGAGGCCTCTACATCACTCGCCACGCCCCCTAACCACTAAAGCATCTGCAGTTGGCATTTCCTTCACATGTACAACCCATGGATGTCCTATTGCCACAATCTAGTCTATCCCTACCCTCGGCCCACACAACCCATTCATACCTTTCGTTGGGTGACCTCCTCATCACCCTAACAAGAATCTCATTACCTTAGGCATCCTCCCCGACCCCAAGCATCACAATGAGGGTCTATTCATTCCTTATCTCCCATGAGCTTAGGTGTCCCCTAGATCCCAAGTGTCATAATGAGGATTTGCTTCGCCCTTCATCTATCAACACATGAACGATTTTCTTGGCTCTTCACAACATGGACTTCTAATCCAATGGCTCTCACACGCATATTAATACGTGCCAAACTCATTCAACCCCGACTCGGGTTCTTCTGAATCTCAACTCGACTCGCTAGGGTTTTTCACCTCATTCAAACACTCGTTAGGGTCCATTTGCCACACACCTATCCTTCTCTAGGATAGATCCCGATTCATCCTCAAACCAACTAGGGTCCACTCGTGCACTAGGAGCAATCCCTCTGGGATCATCATAACAATACACTCACATTGCACCACTTCTAAGGGAGAAACTCTATTTCCCTTATACACACTTGGCCAATTCCACAAACTTAGGGACGTTCTACAAATCCCCTCCCAGATTAGTTATACCTCAGGCTCTCCTTGCCTATTCATTACTCTTATCATGACCTAGCTTCGTGTCCCCACATGAGCCTCAACACTTCAATCCCAAGGAATTCTCATCCTTAGAATGCTTAATATCACCCAAATTCTCACATTCAAGCTTCTTGACACCAACACCCACTCTTGGGTTTTTCATTCTTCGTTGCTTGACCCGTAAACCTCTTAGGGGATATCATCTTGACCCATAATATTTCCTGTTCCTATAACTGGAATATCTGAGCACACCATTCAAACAATCACAGGCCTCAACACCTCGACCCAAACCCTAGGGTCCTTGGACCAGAGGTCCTACATTTGAGGCCATTGAATCAACCTGACATTGAAATCTGAAAATTTCAAACCAATCGTTCCTAACCCCAACTTAGTAGCTAGGACATTCTGACTTACATCCAAATCATGCAAGACATTCTCGACTCCAAACTTTGGCAATCGCTCACATCAATCACTTAACCGACCATACATGACACCACTAACACGCGAGGTTTCTCCACTCATATTGCTAGCTATGCTCTGATACCAACTGTAACGACCTGCTCCCTCCTACGGGTGTTACCAGTGAATAATCAATCGGATTACTCACACAAAAAACCAACAACTAAAGGGATGAACTATGTTGCAATAGGAAACGCCCTAGGTGGGCACTAGGTTTTGTCCTTCCCTTTGCTCTACTTGACGAATTGGTCCCAAAGTATAAAAGGATGCACAGCGGAATGGGACTCGAAACCCAAGTAAGTGTCACTTTTCTTCAACTTGTCCCACAACAAGACAAAGGTGACCTAAGCATAATACTAGCACATCAAACATCTGCTGAGTACTGGGGATTTATCGGAACATACCTTTCAATCCTTACCTGATCTGAAACTCGACTCCACCAACTAAAGCCATATACCTCAAGCAATCTCACAATCACCCATCACACTATGATGATTACAACAACTAGATACATCTAACGATCAACAACATTTACATTCAATCGCATGCATACATACATGAATATCCCATAGATAATTACGGGAGAATATACAACAACCACATCTTAGGCAACAACGCTAGTCACTACTACGTCCTCCCTACGCCATCCCTGCTTGCATCTGGACTTGCAAAATCTACAACATGAGGTAAACCTCATGAGTTATAAAGACTCAGTAAGGGTGTAATGCATAAGTAAATGAAGCATGAGAGAGCATGTAATGCAAACATGTAATGCAAAATGGGTCGTCTTCCATGCCCTCATAATCTCCATAGATTAAGGCATCAACCAACCTTTCCCATAATACTAGTCCTGCATATGGCCATAGGTACACTAGAACTCATAGGATTCAAGTGCTAACCACTATATGCAACTCATAAGAAAACATTTACAAATGCATGCAAGATCACAACCCTTGGGGTCATCCATTACTTAGCTCAAAGCCTCTTCTGCTAAGAATGAGAACACCTGCCTGAACTCTGAGCTCCTTTAGGATCATTGCCTCCCTGATTGAACCTAGATGCCATCACACAAAAATCCCACAATATAAAAAATTAAGCCAAATTAGGGCCTTCACTCGTTGCTAAACACCACAAACATCACCCATTGACAATTTCCAACCAACCCCAACCAAGGGTTTTAACTAACCAACACTTCACATTATATCATTCCATAGCATCTCACATACAGTGAAGAATTAAAAAGGAAATAATTAATTACCTCGATCAACATGGAGGAGAAATCCAGAAAATGCCCGTATCGGTGCTGTCTCCTAAGCTGCCACCTTGC
The DNA here is from genome assembly GCA_036245055.1 of Diospyros kaki. Taxonomy (NCBI): domain Eukaryota; kingdom Viridiplantae; phylum Streptophyta; class Magnoliopsida; order Ericales; family Ebenaceae; genus Diospyros; species Diospyros kaki. The sequence continues at coordinate 33,057,645 of BSEG01000008.1, forward strand.
ACTCAAATTTCCATTTTCGAGCTTCTGGCACACTCCTCGAGCATCAAAATAATTTCTAGAATTTTTCCCAATTTTTCTAAAATTTTTCAACTATTTCTCCCCATTTTTTTTTTCAGATTTTTCATTTTCATTTTATTTCTCTTTTTTTTTCCCTTTATTCTTCTCATTCTTCTCCACTTATTCTTCTTCCTCTTATCTTCTTCTTCTTCCACGGCATGCACAGCACTTGCACACGCCAGCAACCAGCCACTGCCTGGCCTCCTTCAGCAACCGCCTACCTGCAGCACCACTGACCGTTTCTCGCCACCACGCACCCACCGCCCATCAACCTCTGCCACTGCGGCCTGCACTTCCCTGCGCGCACCAGCCACTGCCATGGCTGACCTCCATTGCAGCCTTCGCCTTCAGCGACTACGCCTGCCACTGCTGGACACCGTGGTCACCACTAGCCTCCTCTCTCACCATGGATACTTCGCCAGCCATCGTAACCGACTTCCATGGCCTTCGCAACACCATGGCAGCCCAGCTCTACCCGCTGCTACCTCTATCGCCGCCGCTGCAGGCTACCTTCGGTCGGCCATCTCGTTCTCCCAATCTTTCCTTCAATCTGTCACTCTCGATCTACTCTCTCTCTCATTTCAAATTTCAGAGATGAAACACTCTAGGAAGCTTCCTCCCTAAGCTCATGCGCGCGCGCGCGCACACACACACACATATATACATAAATATCACATCTAATCCTCCCAATTTCTCTATAATTTCTCTTGGGAATTTCATTTAATCACACTTGGACCCTCCAAGCTTTAAATTAAATACCATCAAGCCCATAAACTCTTGATTTCTTCCAAACTTAATAACTGGCATCTACTTGGGAATATCGATTTCGTCCCTGCGCCTGCACGAGACCTCTATTCCACCCGAAAACACTTTAGGGTTGCTTTACTCGCAAAATCAAACCACCCCTAGGGTCCCCTTAACTTCCTGGAAGTCCCCTATAACCATTCAGTACTAGCACCCATTTGGGCTTGTACAAAAATTATTCCCCAATTTGATTGCTTCTAGCGTCATTAGCCTCACCTCGAGATGCTCACCAATCACATGCCCTCTCTCCTGGACATCTAAGTCCCGGGGCACTCCTTGCCGTTGATTCGATAATTTTATAAATTAATTTCTCGAAATCAACATTTGAATTCCCGGACCACCCGAGGTCCTTTCCAAATAATCGAAAATCATATCCTTTCCATCGCCATGTAATATCGGGTATTACACCTGCAAACACTCCGATACTTAGGTGAGTGAGAGTTCAAAGTAACAAAGTTTCTGTAAGGCTGAAAAAATAAACATATCTTGGCTGGCGGCTGATTAACTTATATATAGGAGAGAAGAGGAGAGCCCCTTGAGTGTTATCGGTTGTTGTAGGTGGGTTGGGAGTCAAGGACCTCGGGGTAGTTGAGGCTCTCCATGGGCGCAGGTGATCAGGGTATGGCATCAATGGGATAGAGGATGTTGTTAGCTTGACATTGATGCGATGTGGGATGTTGCTGAGCTAACGTTGATGGGAGGGGCCCTAGGGATTGGACTTAGTACCGAGCTATGGGCTTTTTGTTGGGTTGGGCCCAATAGAACTAGTATGATCCATATTTTTAGGGCGCGCTCCTGGATTTTCCCGCTAGCATAGGAAGTCCAAGAGAAAGTCCATTCAAGATGGATACAAATACAAAAAACACTCAAAATTTGCCAAAAATTTCCTAAAATTTCCATATTTGCTCACTATCAATAAGAGCTATAACAAATATTATACATTCTTTACATCATCATCTCAAGCTTACCACCCATACAATTTCAAAATAAAAGGGCACTGAGACTTTGAATACAAAATGAAACCCTCTACTCATACCCTCAAAATTTACACCTATGGATCTTGAGGTTGGGACATCTCTATATACATTTAACTAGAATTCGCCTCAAATATCTATCTTTTATTTTCCTAAAATGACAAAAGAAACAAAGTGAACCACAAAGCTTAGCAAGTATATAGCAAAAGGAAGCATCAATAAAACAATATATGAAGGCATAAATTACTTAAAGCCAAAAGAAAAGCACAACCCGATATCTAGACAACCATAGGGTTCATGCCTTCTACACTTGACAACAACATGCAATATAATTATGCCGCCATGCAATATAATCCCACGGACACACCGCCATGCAATATAATTATGCAGACATAACATAATCACACGGACACACTGCCATGCAATATACTTATGCAGACACATCGCCATGGAAGATAATTAGGCGGACACATAGCTATACAACATATTCACATGGACACACTGCCATGCAATATACTTACATGGACACACCGCCATGCAATATATTTACGCGGATACACCACCATGCAATATAATCCCGCGGACACACTACCATGCAATATAATTACCCGGACACACCGCCATGTAATATACTTACGCGGACACACCGCCATGCAATATAATCCAGCAGACACACTGTAACGCCCCACTTTTCCAAATACACAACAATGTAAAATATAAGCTAACATCACCGCGGGCGTTAGGGAAACCCTTACCAACGGAAGCGTTGGATCGAACCTGAAAGCTTAACCAAAGCTAATTAAATGGGTTTCCACTAGATTTACTTTACAAGTACAAGAAATGCTCACGACTTCCAATACTCCAAAAAGGTGACACATCATTGTAGGAACAATTATAGGACACCAACACATACTTCTTACAACCTTGAGTATTCTAGCTGCTATTTACAATACATCATTCGTATTACAAGGGTACATAATGGAATAAAAACCAAAGCTAGCTAAGCTCCACCTCCTTGCCCTTGCTCGAACGAGAACCTGCATCACCTGGCACATCTGATATACCTGGGACGTTGAATGTCCCAGGGGTATGAAACACCCAAGTTAGATATTAATATCTAAGTGAGTGACTCAGAAAAGGAGAGTACATGCGTGCAAATGCAATAATGTTATTATGAAATCCACCCCTGTGGTAGCAATGCCAAGGTGTTGCAATCACCTCCGCGGTCATCATAGTCACTCTTGGCTCATCACCAGAGCACGAGGTCTTCCATGATGTCCCAACAACTAGCCACAGTCACCAATATGAACATGATATATGACAAAGCAGAAAGAATATGCATAAGCAAGGGAAAATATGACATGTAAGCCACAAAGGCATGATGTGCAAGTCAACACACAAATGAAGCAACAAATGCTCAAAATGCCACAAAACATGCAGGAATCACTCACCTTAATCAGTTACCTTAGGAAACATGGTTTACAACGAGTGGAATGGATTTTCACGTAGTTTTTCCTTACTACTTGGCACGAACTTTGAGAAAGACCCAAAAATTCTATCAAGGCTTATTCTTCCTTGACTTTCTCCCTTCTTTTTGGTAGCATTTCTTCTCTCAAACTCCCTTCCTTTTCCTCCTTTCTTGGTGCCCAAATGAATAACCCCAAAGCCCTTATTTATAGGAAACTTCGGCGAACCAAATCATGCCACGTGTCGCGTCATCATTCCACATGAGCATCCAATTAAAATATGCCATGTGTCCCTAAAGATTTGTGCATTTCCATGCCCTTACGACAAGTCTCCCTTGAGATATGAGCCATCACATGTTTAATTTGATTTTCCAATATTCCCATCATTACATCCCACATGGTTTAATTCATTTTCCACATTTCTCATATTACACTTCAAATCCTATCTCCAAATGACCAATGAATGCTTGCCACATGTCCTTAGAGATAATGTTTGGAGACTTTTACAAACTTAGAAGATAAGTAAGCTTTTTCTTAAACAATCATACAATGCCACCTCAAAGGGTCATTATGAGCCATCATGTGACCTTAATTTAACTTCCAAGTAACCCAATGGTTGATTGCCATGTGTCATTGAAGATAAGGCTTCATCATTTCTCCCATGTGCATCCAACTCAAATGCACCTCTCGTCTCTTAATTGAATTTAATAGAGTTTGGAATCCAAAATTCCATTTGTTTTGAGTGTTCACACTATGCTCATCATTACACCCATAATCATTAAATTTTAACCAATCCAATTGTGACACCTAGGGGGGGACACTTGGCCATTCATGATTGGCCCATGGTTGATATTTTTAAGGTTTCAAGAACTACACATTGGCCCGAACTTTTTGGATAATTTGCACTTAGGCCCTTGCAACTTGGTCCCTGAACCATTTTTAATTGCACTTTTTGGTCCCCAGAAAATGGATAAATTACACTTAGCACCCCAAGATTTTAGGTAAATTACACTTTTACCCGACTTCAATATTTACGATTTTGCCACTGGTTCAGAAACTGAATTTTTTCCTCAAGGCTTCCTTAATTCCTTGAAATGGCCTATTTCCTCAAGTATTAGAACCTAATAACCCTAGGTATTACCTCATATTTGAGTTTGAAAATATGGGATGTTACATCCTCCCCCCCTTAAAAATAAATTTCGTCCTCGAAATTCCACCTCATTCCTCAAGATTATGGTATCCCTATAACACGTTCCTCAAAAGATATCATCTCACTTCCTCAAGACTCACATCAGGATGGATAATGTACCCGACTCGGTGTGTCTCGCCCAGCATGGTTTCCCCAACCTTTTGACGTAGGCACCTGAATTCGACTTAGAAATCAAAGTATTTTATCCACAAAAAGACGTCAGTGTTTTTGACCCATTCCCAATTGACACCCTTCATAAGTCTTATCACGAACACTACTATTCTTGGGAATCCCTTTTCGAATAGATTGTCAACCTAAAAAGCTTTCAACCATCTACAGAGAGTTAGGGATCATATCACAGAGCTCCGGTCCTTTGGGACTTGGATTCTAGTCCCAACATAACAGCCACAGTGCTGCCCAAACTTTGGCATCTGACCGTCTCCGCAGTCCACTAAGTAGCCCTGACTCATGGGTCTCACACCCTTACTGCGAGCCAGCCCACAAGCCGCACCGGTAATCAGTCACGAGCCCATCACTAGTCCTCTGCCTTGGTCCTTAGGCTCAGATCCGTTGTTACAGGCCACACACCCATGGTGCTATTGTTAGGCTAGAGCCTCCTATCCCGTCTCCGAGAGTTGTAATTGACCCGACTCCTATCACTTCTGATACTTCTTTCAGTACCAGCCCAAATCTCCAAATCATGAGTAACACAACACTACTCACAATTTCCCCTCTACTGGAACCCATGCTCCCAAGTGTACCAGAGTGTATCTACTACCGCATCATCCAATATTCCAACAGGGCAAGATTCAAGATAATCAAACTAGAGCCAGCTGCTCATAACTATTAGGATGTACAACTGTCTGCATACCAAATCGAAGGTCAGGTTAGTAACCAGAATAAATTTCTCCCCCAAAGGCCAAATCTAGGGATCACACATCCCCATGCTTACTGTTTTGGGAAACACGCTTCCCTAAGCAAGCCAACATCACAACACATGCCTTTATTGAGGAAACATACCACTCATAGTTATGACCTACCCTACCCACGTATGCAACCACAGTTTCATCACCCTCCTCACGCACAAACTTTTGAATCTCCAAGCCCATATAACATACCGTGTAGTAGTCACTCTCTTGGTACCTAAGTCTTTCCCTTAGATCAATGATCCCAACTTTCCTCCATTTTCTCTCACAAAGGAAAATACTTAACTTTTAAAAGTTCTTTAATTCATACCCACTCTATATTCAGCATACCTTGCTTTTCACAATCCGACAAAATTCTTATCATAGCTTCCCACCAATAGCCCGCTTCGTCCAAAGCATAAAGTGGAATAGATGATCTTTTCCCTTTTTGCTTGATCGTCGCTTTCAATCTTGTCTTGCCTCGATCCTTGAAAGACTCACGGCTAACCTGTTTCTTATAACTTAGAAAAATTACCTGTAGCGCCTTATAAGACAATCCTCGAGTATTGCTCGATTTCCCTGCGGCTAAGTGAATCAAAATATACTCAACCAATATAATCATAAACCAATCCTACTATGATTTTGAACATCCTAGGTATCGAATCCATAAAATCATCCCAAATGGAAATACCACATATCTTTGTAGTCCCACAACAACCACAAAGGAATAATTAATCTTCTTAATTACCTAATCCACTATTGGACATTCCATTTCCTGTCAAACTATAAGTTGACACATCATATCATTATTTTCCAGTAAGACTTATTAGTTCCAAGAAATTATCTTACTGGATTACTAGGACATTTTCTTCATTCATAAACGTAACAAATTTAAATTTTCTTTGGCTTCTTCTTCTTGGATACTTACAAATCCCGTATCTCCCAAATAACCACTACTCATAATCCTCGAGATTCCAAAACTCATTAAACTCCTGCAGCATATTTGTTAGTACAAGGCTCTAGTAAACCATATCTTGAAGTACTAACTAAAAACTCATTCGCCTTTCTCTGAAAAAAACATATATGAGATCAACATTTAAAAAAAATCTTGAATGTTCATAACTAGTCAACAACTATCCCATTCTTTGATTATCAATCCATACCTTAAATACATAATTGCATGAATTTACTGACCATCCTTTGCTCATCTCGTTTTGATTGATTCTTTCCCCCTTGCGGGCAATTCCTAGAGAGATGGCCAATTTGTTGGCAATTAAAGCATATGGGCCCGTCTGGACAATATCGGGACAAATGGCCTTTTTCCCTACAGGTGTAACATTTTTGGCTTCTCTTTTCACAGGGTTTTCCGACATGAGACTTTCGACACCTACGACAATTACCTTTCAACTTGAAACCTCTTCCTCGTGCTCCCAAATTGTGTCCTTGGTTTCTCTCATTTGGCTTATTGACTTTCCTTCTCTGTGGGCAGTCCCTAGAGAAGTGGCCGACTTGATGGCATTTGAAACACCTCGGTCCTTCCAGACAGTCTCGTGCAATGTGATCACTCACTCCACAGGTGTAACATCCTTGGGTTCTTTCTTCACATGGTTTGCCAGGGTGAAATTTCTGACATTTGGGGCAATCTCTCTTTAGCTTGAAGTTTCTTCCTCGAACCCCCAAGTCACGTTTCTTCCCAAAACTTTGAGAACATCGGGTATTCTTCATTTGGAATAACCACACTCAAAATCATAAGGTTAACAAGTAAACCTTAGCAATAAAATAATTCCGAAACATATGTAACCAACTAACCAAAAACTCAAAAATCATAAGTTTTTCAAATTCCCTGACCATTGTGGACCAAACTGATTACTAATCCAACAAATCCCAGTTACCTATATCCTCAAATTTGTACAAGGATTTCACGCACTAGGTGTCCACTAGACCTTTATTGGGTTCATAACCTTGACTCGGGATATTACCAACATTTTTATAAGACCAAATAGTCCTCCAAACTCCAAAATTTACATAGACGATAAAGTACTTTCCCAAGTGCTTGTTATGCTCCAAAATCCTTGAAACACCCACAAAACATTTGTTAATTCTAACAAATCGTATATCATTATATTCTCAAAAATCCAATTGGTCTCTAAAATCTCATGAGTCATCCAAGCTTCTGGCTAAGGGCTTAATCTTACCAAATAATGAGAATACCTCAGATTCTTTTGACAGTCATCCATAAACTTGCTCCATGTCCTATCTTAACACCAAGGAGCTCAAAAGTTAGTAGCGTCTGTTAATTGCCATAAACACCACATATCACTATTTATCTTCATTGGTGTATATTTATATAGGCTTTTCATTTCACCACATAGGCATTAGGACAATTTCTCATATACTTATTGTCCACAATCCTCAAGATTTTCAAGTACCTAAAATATTTGCAAACATTTAGTAAGTCTAACAATCCTCAAATCAAAGTACTTACTCGTTGGACTTTACCGTAGTCATTGAAACAACCTCAACCGCCATGTAACCCGTCCTGTTACCAAAGCCCCAAAGATTAGTAACATCAATTAAAACATCTCATTTTACTATTTTACCTTCTAGGATCCTCAAAACAACCATATAATCTATCATGTCACCAAGGAACTCTAAAGTTGGTACCATCAGGTGTATCTCTTGAATCCCAGAATTTATGTAGAAAATAAAATAATCTTCCAAAGAAACCCCCAAAATCCTCAAATTGACAAAGTGTCTTCATGACCTTGATTTCATACACTCCTCAAGTTTCAAGAATTCTCATAAATAATTTGACTTACAAAATAACCTCTCGAAATCCTCAAGACCTAGGTCCACCAGGTTTTGTTAATAAAAATTTCCCATCTCCCAAAATGATCAAATGATCTCCTTAGCACCCAATAGACCTCAAATAAACTCCCATATAAAGGGTTTTATCTTCCTTCAATAATTTAATTAGTCCTTCCCAAGGTTTACCATATAACCAAATACTTACTCGCATCTTATCCAACTTACTTTCTCTCCAGATCCTGTTGTCCTTAACAGGGATAACCTTAAACAATGAGTAGCCTATCCTGTCATCAAAACTCAAAGATCAGTAACAGGAGAACATCATACAATGCTATTTACATTTACCCGCATTTATACACGTATATAGACTCCTCATTTCACTATTTTGTCCATCCAGGTACATCTAAATGCAATCCTTTGTCTCGCAAAACCATAAATCATTCTTCCTTGGTTTCAGATCTATTCCTGCCATAGATCAAAACATCCTCAAAGTTAGTCATTTCAAATCCAAATCAAAACTTCAAAGCCACCGCAACCTAGATATCCTCAAGGTTAGTCAAATCAATATCCCAATCAAGATTATAAAAATCTAGCTCTGATACCAACTGTAACGCCCCACTTTTCCAAATACACAACAATGTAAAATATAAGCTAACATCACCGCGGGCGTTAGGGAAACCCTTACCAACGGAAGCATTGGATCGAACCTGAAAGCTTAACCAAAGCTAAATAAATGGGTTTCCACTATATTTACTTTACAAGTACAAGAAATGCTCACGACTTCCAATACTCCAAAAAGGTGACACATCATTGTAGGAACAATTATAGGACACCAACACATACTTCTTACAACCTTGAGTATTCTAGCTACTATTTACAATACATCATTCGTATTACAAGGGTACATAATGGAATAAAAACCAAAGCTAGCTAAGCTCCACCTCCTTGCCCTTGCTCGAACGAGAACCTGCATCACCTGGCACATCTGATATACCTGGGACGTTGAATGTCCTAGGGGTATGAAACACCCAAGTTAGATATTAATATCTAAGTGAGTGACTCAGAAAAGGAGAGTACATGCGTGCAAATGCAATAATGCTATTATGAAATCCACCCCTGTGGTAGTAATGCCAAGGTGTTGCAAACACCTCCGTGGTCATCATAGTCACTCCTGGCTCATCACCAGAGCACGAGGTCTTCCATGATGTCCCAACAACTAGCCACAGTCACCAATATGAACATGATATATGGCAAAGCAGAAGGAATATGCATAAACAAGGGAAAATATGACATGTAAGCCACAAAGGCATGATGTGCAAGTCAACACACAAGTGAAGCAACAAATGCTCAAAATGCCACAAAACATGCAGGAATCACTCACCTTAATCAGTTACCTTAGGAAACATGATTTACAACGAGCGGAATGGATTTTCACGTAGTTTTTCCTTACTACTTGGCACGAACTTTGAGAAAGACCCAAAAATTCTATCAAGGCTTATTCTTCCTTGACTTTCTCCCTTCTTTTTGGTAGCATTTCCTCTCTCAAACTCCCTTCCTTTTCCTCCTTTCTTGGTGCCCAAATGAATAACCCCAAAGCCCTTATTTATAGGAAACTTCGGCGAACCAAATCATGCCACGTGTCGCGTCATCATTCCACATGAGCATCCAATTAAAATATGCCATGTGTCCCTAAAGATTTGTACATTTCCATGCCCTTACGACAAGTCTCCCTTGAGATATGAGCCATCACATGTTTAATTTGATTTTCCAATATTCCCATCATTACATCCCACATGGTTTAATTCATTTTCCACATTTCTCATCATTACACTTCAAATCCTATCTCCAAATGACCAATGAATGCTTGCCACATGTCCTTAGAGATAATGTTTGGAGACTTTTACAAACTTAGAAGATAAGTAAGCTTTTTCTTAACCAATCATACAATGCCACCTCAAAGGGTCATTATGAGCCATCATGTGACCTTAACTTAACTTCCAAGTAACCCAATGGTTGATTGCCATGTGTCATTATAGATAAGGCTTCATCATTTCTCCCATGTGCATCCAACTCAAATGCACCTCTCGTCTCTTAATTGAATTTAATAGAGTTTGGAATCCAAAATTCCATTTGTTTTGAGTGTTTACACTATGCTCATCATTACACCCATAATCATTAGATTTTAACCAATCCAATTGTGACACCTAGGGGGGACACTTGGCCATTCATGATTGGCCCATGGTTGATATTTTTAAGGTTTCAAGAACTACACATTGGCCCGAACTTTTTGGATAATTTGCACTTAAGCCCTTGCAACTTGGTCCCTGAACCATTTTTAATTGCACTTTTTGGTCCCCAGAAAATGGATAAATTACACTTAGCACCCCAAGATTTTAGGTAAATTACACTTTTACCCGACTTCAATATTTACGATTTTGCCACTGGTTCAGAAACTGAATTTTTTCCTCAAGGCTTCCTCAATTCCTTGAAATGGCCTATTTCCTCAAGTATTAGAACCTAATAACCCTAGGTATTACCTCATATTTGAGTTTGAAAATATGGGATGTTACACACACTACCATGCAATATAATTACAAAGACACATCACCATACAACATAATCACGCGGACACACTTCCATGCAATATACTTGCACGGACACACCGCCATGCAAATATAATCTCGCGGACACACTGCCATACAACATAATCTTGCAAACACACCATCATGCCACATACTTACCCGAACACACCGCCATGCAATATAATTATGCAAACATACTGCCATGTAATATACTTACGCGAACACATTGCCATGTAACATAATTTTGCGAACACATAGCCATGCAACATAATTCCGTGAACACATAGCCATGCAATATAATTACGCGGACACACCGCCATACAAAATACTTACGCGGACACATCGCCATACAAAATACTTACGCGGACACACCGCCATGCAATATACTTATGCGGACACACCGCCATGCAACAAATCCACAAACAATGCTATAACAAGTGACATTTACACATCCTCAAATTTTGCCTATTAAGGTTCTTGGCTATTTCACACAATTCACATTTAAATAGGTTCCACCACATCAATTAAGGGAAACTACATGATATTATTGATAATCGGATTAAGGTGGAAAGAGAAAGCTATGAATCAAGCATACAGTTCGAATGAATCCCATGGACTCAATAGTTAACCAAATGGTTCAACTCCTATACCAAATCGAAGCTTGTCAAGTTAGGGTTGCAACAAAAAAAAAAAAAAGGATCTTAATTTCGATATCAGGACAAAAAATTATGGTCTAAAGAGTACAAGGTGCATAGTTTGAAAATGGAAAATCGACTTCTGGAAAGTCGACTCTTGGAATTGGAAAGTCGACTTTTGAAAAAAGAAAGTTGACTTCTACATCAACTTAGTCAACCCAGCCAAGAGCTTAACCTACAGAGTCAACTTTTATACAAACAATCGACTCCTACCTTTACGAAGTCTACTTTGATGATCCCAAAAATGAAAAATACGAGTAACAACACACAAAAACCCCCATGGATAATTTCCTAACCCCTAAGTTGTCATTCCTTGAAAAAAATACGAGATAAACAAACCCCAATGAAACACCAACAAGACCTAACATCATGGCTATGAGAAGACCCACTAAGATAAAAATGGGAACAAATGAATATATTCACGGAGAAGATTACAACATTTATAACAGAAGCTTTTTTGCAATGAAATGGAGAAGAAAAAAAAGGAAATATTTGCACAACCCATGAAAAGAAAGTGTAAGAGAACTTGTCGTGATGATGCTATAGAAGAAGCTTTCCCCAAAAATTTGAAAATTTTCCCTTTTGAAGCTTCAATGGACAATAATAATGAAGAAGAAGAAAAAAAAGAGAAAGAACAAATAAGAAGAACAAGGGAACTTCTGGTGAAGGAAGGAAAGAAAGAGAGAAGGAAGACAATGCAAAAAGAAGAGGAATGGGGGAAGAGTGGTCTACCACCCACTCTCCAACAACCCCCTTACATTTTTACCATTTTGCCCCTCACTAATACACACACACACCACAAGCTCATTAAACCCATTTGAGACATTAGCCATTTTCCATTTTTCATTTCTCTTTTCTTTATTTCCTCATTTATGGATTTCCACAATTACCCTTAACTTTTTCCGCACACACACATAGCATATAAGCCCTCTTTGGACATTTTACATTTTTCTTATTTTTTTCTCCTTTTCTTTATCAAACCAATTATGAAAATCCCTTTTTGTCCTCACCTTTCTCATAAAGCATGCCCTTTTTTGTCATTTGCCACATTTCTCATTTTCATTTAATTATAATGCCACCTTTTATACACATAGGCCTAAGCCCAAATCAATGACCCAATTAAATAAAATGACCCACTTCCATCTTAGGCCCCAACCCAATTTACACATATTTACTTTATTTTAAGCCCAATGGCCTCAATCTAATTTATCAATGAATTTCAACTCTTCAATTCTATTGGGCCTTTTAACTCTTGGCCCAAACCCATTATCTACACAATATTATTTACGTAAATTTTCCACATAAATTTTTTTTCCAACATTTAATTTAATAGGGACATAATCTCCAATGCCCAAAAAAAAAATATTAATAAACTCCTAAACCCACTATCGGGTCATTACAGTTTCTCCCCCTTTTAGAGAATTTGGTCCTCCAAATTCGGACTTGATCATACAAACCACGGGGAAGGAGATGCCTCATCTCAACTCAACTCCCGGGTAGCCTGGCTCGGACGAGAACGCTGCCACCAAACCGATACATACAGAATCAATCGACTCCTCAATGCCTTCCCTTTATAATGCTCAATGGAATTTCCTCATATGACACCTCAGCCTTGACCTCTATGGTCTAATAGTGGACCATATGCTAAGCATATTTTTATAAATATATTACTTAACATGCATATATATATATATACACACACACACATATACCTCCCCTATACATACATATCGCCCCCCTCTCTCCCCTGTTTATTCCTTTCTCTGCCCAAGACCCATTCTCCTCCAAACCTGAGAAACCCACTCTCTTTAAACCCTATTTTTCTTCCTCTATTTCCTTTCTTTTTCCCTTCGTTGTTGCCAGATCTTTTCTTCTCCGTCCCTTTTCCTATCGCTGTCGTCTGTCATTGCTAAAGCTCGTCGCCGCCACCTCTTGGCATTGAAGCCTCTCGCCGCCAGCTTAAAAGACGAAGAGACACACTACTGAATGGTGAATCTGAGTTGCTGATCGGAGGGCCAAAACAAAGAGAAGAAAGAAAGAAGAGAGATGGCAGTTGACAATTATCGTTGCGGTGATGGCAATGGCAATGGTGATGGCCTTGAAGAGAATAGAATAGAGAAGGAAGAGTCGAATGGAGGATGGAAGCTGTTTTCTGTGTTTTGGATTTGGGAGATTGTTTTGACTGAAAACAACCAAAATGAGTTTTACATGTTTTGAGTTTTGTGTATAATTTTTATTTTTTTTGTGTTTTAAAAAATGCATTTTTAAAAATGAATAAGTAAACACGTTTTGAATGTTTTAGAAAAATAAAAATTAAGAAGGGTCTGAAAACAAGAAAGATAAAACAACTTAAATTTTTAAAGGTTCAAACTTAAAAAAAAAAAACATTGCTGCCTAACACTTCTTGCTTGAGATCTATAATTTTTGTTTCAATATGAAAAACATCTATGCTTTTAGCATCCACATTTGTCCATATCCCACGTTGGTTTGAAGATAACATAATTTAGATTAACTACACTAATGATAATGTTGGTTACAAATTAACAAAAAATCTTGATTCAAAATAAAATTGTTATTACCTAAATATAACGATAAATTTATAACTGTAAGGGAGTATCCGTTTTGAACTTCTAGTCTCCGGGAGACTTAAGAAAGAGAAGGCGATTAAAAGCGCAGATGCCTTCCACACATGGCCCTTTAATACTTAAATTTATCTGTGCAAAAGAGTAGAGAAAAATAAGAAGATTAAGCTGTGTTTTCTTTGTTGTTTTCAATTTATTTTTAATTTTTAATTTTCTAAAATAATGAAAATCCATATACTTTGTTATTTTCAAAGATACATTTTCGAAAACAAGAAAATTTTTGTAAAGGAAATCCAAAATTTGGTTGTTTTCAACCAAAACAATCTTTTTAGGTCCAAAATATAGAAAACACAATCCATTTTTCATATTTTGGCACTAAAAAAAAAAAAAAAAAAGAAGAAGAAGAAGAAGAAAAAGAAAAATTTATTCTTAAATTTTAAAAATAAAATTATATTTATTTAAAATTAAAAAATGTAATATATTTATATTATAATTAAAAATATAAGATAACATATAATATATTATTAAGTATATTACACATATTATGTATAATAATATTTAATATAAATTATTACTTAGATATTAGTAATTTATTAAGAAATTTTATTATTTTATTTTAATAGTAAAATTTTATTAAAAAGAGCTAATTTTATCATATAATAATTAAATTCATTGAATAAAATATCATAAAATATTTTTTCTCAAAATTCTAAAATAAACGCGTTTTCTATTTTTTTGTTTTAAAAAAATTTAAAATGATAAAAAAAACACGTTTTTAATTTTTTATAAAGAGACTATCAAAACAAAAAACTGAAAATAAATTTAAAACTAAAAACTAATAATTGGAAACACAAAGAGAACGCAACCTTATAGTTTAAGCAGAGTTTTATAGTCTTATTTTGATTAGAGGAATTACCTCTTATTTATTAAGATCGAAATTGATAGGTAGATGAATATCCATATCTTTTGAATCATTTGTTTCAGACTTCTAAGCAGAGACATTGAAAGTGAATTTGAAACATTCTTGAACCCAAAAGAGGCCACTTGGAAGGTCTTCGAGTACACGAGAGATGTTTCTAGGAGAGTCTATTAAGAGCAATTATGTCAAAAGGACTTTTCGGGCTTCTTTTTTTTTTTTTTTTTTGGATTTCTTTCTCTTGTGCTTATATTGAGTTTAGATACATTTTCTTGACATAATAAAAATAAAAGCCCAAGATTAGCCTAGTGATAAAAGACCTAGCATGTCCTCCTCTAACACTAGCTAGGTAGGGTTTTAAAATTCGGGTTGATTTATAAACAATTTTTCATGTGTTTTCCTTGTTTGCGGTTCATGGATTAATTTTGCATATTTAAGAAGTTTATCCAACACACAATCAAATCGTAATAGTTGAAAGTTCTCATTAAACATAAAAAAGAAAAAAAAAAAGATAAAGCCGAAAGCACCTATAATAGTTGAAAGTTCTCATTAAATGTTGATGGTGCACTGCAGGAGGTGGATCGTGTTGCTATATATTATACATTGGTTTCATTGTTCCTGAATGTTCGAGAAATTTTCTTGTTTCTTTATCAAAACTTGTCCCATTCTCAGATACTCTGCCTTATACTGAGGCTCAAGCCATGTAGAAGGGACTTAAAACATGTCAAGGCTCTTCAGCTGCATGGTTTCCTGCTGGAAGGTGATTCACTGAGATTGTGCCTGATTTACAGCATCGGTGTCATCTTTAGTCCTCCCACTGCCATTTTCTTTAGTTGATTTTGTCTATTCGGAAGTGATCTGTTGCTTGCGTTGCAAAGGGGCTGGAGTGGCTCCCACGTCCCCCTCTAAGTTTGTTCGCGTAGAAAAATGTTATGTTATTTGATGTGAACAACATAACATTTTACTTTGTCTATTTTGAATGCTTGTCCTAGTATCTAGTTTTTACTCTCATGTTAGGGGAAGGGTAATCAAGTGACTCACTATTTGGCCAAGATGGGTTTTACTAGGGGTGTGCAATGATTGGTTTGGGAAGTGTTTTGTAAATCAAACCATCTAGGAGGCATTTCAAACCATCTAAACCATAATTTAGCAGTTGGGACAAGTTCGAAGAATGTTAAAAACATAGTCGTTAGAGTTTAAGAATTAGTACTCACCAAACAAAATTAAAGCAGTACCACAAAACCAGTAAAGTTGTGAATTAAAAGACATAACTATATGTCAATTTGTCTAACACACTTCATGTCAAAAATTCAAATTAAAACATTATCCAACAACTTTTCATCAAATTCAAAGTTCCAAACACACTTTATTTCAAATATCCAAATTAAAACATTGTCTAATAACCATTCAAAACATTCAAAGTTCCACCACACTTCATTTCAAATATCTAAATTAAAACATTGTCTGGTAACCTTTCAACAAATTCAAAGTTCCAAATACACTTCATTTCAAATACCTGAATTAAAACATTGTCCGACAGCCTTTCAAATTAGGGTTTTTTTTTTTCAAAAAAAAAAAATAGTGTTAAACTTTAATTACATGAATTTAATTCTAGGTAATGATTGCCTAGAAAATAAAAACTACCCCACTTTCTTGAAAAATGAATTCCATAAAAAGAATCTTTAAATAGTTGTACATATACATATTTTCTATAAGAAAGTTAGAAGTGTTTGATTGGTTCCATAGAAAATATGTGTAATAATTACATATTTTTTTATAGTAAATATGTGCAATCAAACACATTTTTAATGTTAAACTAGTGGATTACATGAGAAATAGATGATTAATTTTACATATTTATTTACCGAACTATAAAATCGACGCCCATTCTCAAGGTCAATTTTTTCAGCAGCCCAAATCGCTACTGACCACTCAAATCAAAAACTTGCAGTTTTAAGGGTTTGGGTCAGTTTAGTTTGGATGGCTTAATTTTATTTTTTTTTTCACATGCCTATGTCTAACGACCTGAATTGCTTGTAGAAGGATTGATCCCCTCCAAAGGTCTATAGCACTAACTTGTCTGATGTTTCTCAGTTTTGTTTTGTATCATCTTTTAATAAAATAAAATAAAATAACAAGTGATATGATATTTACTGAAAAAAGGTAAGGTTGTGTTCTTTTTTATTTTTAATTTTTAATTTTGAGTTTTAAATTTATTTTAAATTTTTTATTTTAGTAGTTTACTTTCAAAAAACAAAAATTGTGTTCTATTTGTTATTCTGAAAAATTGTTTCTCAAAACAGAAAATTAGAAAACGCGTTCTGTTTGGAATTTTGAGAATAATTTTTTAATTATATTTTATTCAATAAATTAGAATTATTTAATATTAATATATTATTAAGAAATATATACATTTTAAAGTTGATAAATCTTGCAATATTTTTTCTCGTTACAAGAATAAAATATGAATAAATAAATGAGTTGTCCCCTTTTTTTGTGTTTTGGTTGTTTTGGCTCAAAACAACCAAAATAATTTTTTATTGTTTTGAATTTTTTTCACAAATTTTTCTTATTTTTAAAAATGTATTTTTGAAAATAGTAAAATAAACAAGTTTTTACTATTTTAAAAAATTAAAAAATAAAAATGACATGAAACAGGTAAATAAAATATGCCCTAATTTTCTCCATTATGGATCTTATATTGTCGGAAATGGGCGAAACATGACAAGAAGTTAGATAGAGAACACCTCAATTGTCAACGATTGTTTGGATTTTACCATTTGATTGTGAAAACTTAAATTTCAAACTTTAAATTTTCAAAGGTTCAAGCTTAACAAAAAAAAAAAATTGCTGCCTAACACTGCCTGCTTTAGATCTATAGTTTTTGTTTCTATATGAAAAACATCTATACTTTTAGCGTCCACTTGTCCATATCCCACGTTGGCTTGAAGATAACATAATTTAGATTAATTAGACTAATGATAATGTTTGTTACAAATTAACAGAAAATCTTGATTCAAAATAAAAATGGTGTTCTTTAGATACAGCAATAAAGAATTTCTATAAAATTTTTATAAATTTATAGTTATAAAAGAGTATCTGTCTCAAGCTTTTAGTTTTCAAGAAACTTACAAAAAAGAAAATGGCTAGAAGTGTGGGATGTGTCTCTTAAGTTAATCTCTAAAAGCGCAGGAAGACAAAAAGGTTGTAGTTTGAGTGGAGTTTTAGCTTTACCCCAATTGAAAAAATTATCACTTATTTATAAAAGTTGAAATTGACATGTGGATGAGGATATATGTTTTTTGGACCATTTGTTCCAAACTTTTAAATGGAGATATCGGAGATGGGTTTGACACATTTTTGAATCCAGAAAAAGCCCTTGAAGGGCTCTCCTAAAGGTACTTAAAAAATGTCTTTGGGAGAGTCTCTCGAGGACAATTGTGTCGGGAAAACTTTTTGAATTTTTTCTTATTGGATTTCTTTCTCTTGATCTATCTTGAACTTGGGTTCATTTCTATTTACATGATGTGTCTTTGAAAATGATTTTAACCATAAAAAATTTCTATAGATATTACTCGTTCTATCGCATGTTTTTATCTATGAACCATAGGGAACAAGAAATTATTTAGTCACTGGGAAAAGAAAAAAAAATTGTTTAGCCAGCCACCACATATGTAACTCTAGATGTAATATCTCAAAAATTACAAGAAGTATATATCCTAGCAATTTAGAACAACTACTACTCATATTGTTAAAAATTAAGATGAATTGACTATTTTACCCCATATTTTCTCCCATCTCTTTCTAAACTAAATACACGTATGTATAAAGTTTATTTTAAAAATATATTGAAAATCTGCACTACAAATATATAATTTCTAATTACACAAAATACATTATAGAAAAACTAATATTATCATAAATATTTTACATTAAAAAATATATTTATATATTTTAAACATGTACTTAGAAATTAAAATATGGGGTGTGTGTGATGGGGGGGGGGGGTGGGAGACTAGACAACTAGACAGTGGCTAAACCTCAACAAATCGTTGAACCCCAACTAGGGTTTTAAGAAATCACTAAGGTTTCATTGATATCTATTAAGTTTGGTTGAAGGAAAAGCAAAAGAGACTGAGAACGAAATGAAACGACTATTTCGTTTCATCGCCATCATTGGTATAGACAAAAATAATTGATCATATCATTTCATTATTTTGTTTAATATGTCTTCATTTTGATAGAATAGAATGGTACAAAACAATGGAAAATATTGTTGGTATATCATGAGTTACACCATAGGCTACATAATGTAGTTAAAATATTCAAAATATCTCTCATTCAAAGTGATGAAGTGAGACAATGAGCCGATGTAAAGTGGTGAGATATATAACTAAAATACCTCTCACCCCAAGACGGTGAGGCACAAAGGGCATTTTATTATTTATGATGCATTGTGTAGCTCATAGCGTACCAATAGTATAATTCTGAAATAATTAGTTTATGAAAATGCGCTTTTACATTATGAAAATTGAAAAATCTTATAAAAAAATATATTTAATTCAAAAAAAATCATAGAATTAATAAATACGTGTAAAAAAATTATTTTCCCCCCTTTCTAGCTAATAAAAACTGAATAAAAATTTTATTTAATTTTCAAAAAGGTTATTTAAATTTAAATACTTAAACTAGATTATAGTGTACTTTCCTTTGTCATTTGTAAAGAAGAACACAACATACAAGTCCTTTCATCAAGACAAGATCACTGCCATATTTTTCCACATTCGATTTTAATCGAAACAAATAAGAAAACAAAGCAATCATTCTGTCCAGACATAAGGGAGCAAAATTTTGCAAGAAATAACGGCCCCGGGGGGGGGGGGGGTTTGTGCGGTGGTATCGGTGGTGGAGGGGGCGAGCATCAGCGGATTCCGATCGGATCTGGTTCGGATGAGGCAGCTGGTCCCGGTGGTTGGGACTAGGGTAGAACCAGAGCTTGGAAGGAAGTGAGGAGAGGAAGGGAGAGAGAGGACAGAGAGACCTGTTAAAAGGGTATTAAAAGTTGTAACTGTACATGCTAAAACAATGACCAGACCAGGGCCAAAATGCAATAAGATTTCCAAGGAAAGTAGTTCCCGTAGTAGTTTCTCACACGCCCAAAATATCGTATGTTTTTAGACTAAACCTGGGGCTGAGTGGACCCAACGCAACGCTGGGAAGGGCATGCAGCGTCCTTTGGAAGGCCGAAGGCCTCCTCTCCTCTTTGCCTGTCCCACGCCTACCTTACTGCCAAGCCAAGTCCTACTTTTGCACAAAGATGCATACAAGATAGATTCCAGGCTGTGTTTGGGATGGAAAAAGCAGTTCTTGCTGCGTAACTGTATTTTTGTTTTAATTCTTTTTGGTGCATAAAAATAATTATAAATATCCGGACATCTAATTTATAATTTAAAAAATATATGATAAGTCATCATCATTAAAAGCAGTTTCAAAAAGAATTTGAGTAGATATAAAGATGACATTATTAACTCGTCAATTATCAAACTACTACTTGGTGGATCACTTGCATCGATTATTGGATACAAGTGTATGGGTATATATAAATATTTCTTGGCAAAATCATCATACATATATGTATGGATTACTACTCACAATATAGTCATCATAGCTTTTCCAGTTTAATAGTCTCTTACATGATCCCTTCAAATTAAAATTAGAGAATAGTACCACATGGAGGGTCCATGTATATAGCCCACAAAGCAACAACATGTCAAACAATTGATTTTCTTTCTTTTTTTTTTTTGTGTGCTTGTGTTTTTAACCCAATGGCTTTTAGTTACCCTTTCAATTTTGTCCGTAAATTAAGTAATTGATCCAATGGGTTTATTGGTTTTAGTTTAATGAGATAGGGTCTATGATGCTATTAAGGTTTAAGGGAACCTTAGCAAGAAGTTATACTTATGAGTAAAGAATGGACAGATGTCTAAGCTGAATTTTAGCCGTGTAAACAGCTTGCATACACTCTTTTATGGGTAATCAATATACCTACCCTCCAAATTTCTAACCTAATTCACTAATACTATTAAGAGTTTTTGTCATTTTACTCGAAAAAATATATTTTATAGAAGTATTTAATGCATTCTCTAAGTCACGAGTGTAAATAATTTTCTCTGCAAGCATTATTTACTGTATATATTTTTATACTCATAAAATCAATCGTCCATTCTCCTTAAAGCTTATTTCTTCTTCCACCCATTGCTCACCTTGAATGACACCTAACTCCTGGACCGAAATCAAAGCCAAAACATATGTACAGAAGATCCGTCATCTTCCCAAACTATAACTGATCATCCACACAACCAAATCTTGCTTCAAATCCAAAGCAGAATCAAATTTCGATCTCAAGACAGCAGAAAATCAGAACTACAAAAGAACACAACAACAGCAACCAAAAAAAAAAAAAAAAAATAGAAAACATATATATAACAATTAGTGAAGAAAACATATACAGTACTGCGATATCCCCAAGGAAAATCTTGCAAGCGCCTTATCCATTTGCAGAGAAGCAATGAAGCAGAGAAGCAATGAAGAGAAGACAGCAACCAAAACTAAGCACAACTAAGCTATATCTATATATCAACTTATAATAGGGTTACTGGATCGGGTAGGGCTCTTCTGTTTGAGAAGCAACTTGAGCTGAGCCTTTTGACACTCCAACTTGGAACCCAGATGCCTGTTTCTCGACCCAATGGCTCTAACCACCCTTGGAAACTCTACGAAGCCTTTGATCCCTCTCTTGATGTGCGGATTCTCCGGTTCCGGCGACACCCTCCGCTGAATAGACATAGAAATTCGAACGCCGCCATTGCCATTGTTGTGGGCGTTAACGCAGCCACTTGGCTGTGCATTTTCTTCCTGAAAATTCTCAATCACTGGCTTGGAATTAGACCGACTGATCTTGTTCAATTCCAGCATTTTCTCTTCGAGCAGAAGCTTGGCCTCGTGGAGCTTCATCTGGACTCTCTCTTCTCGAAATACCTCGGCCATTCGCAGCATCTTCCTCTCTTCCTCCATCTCCTTCTTTATTCGGCCGATCTCCGCCTTGTCGGCCGAAACCTCCCTGGCCAGCTCTTCGCACACTCGCTCCAAGGCCTCTCTCCCCTTCCTCTCCTCAGACAGCTCCCTGGCCAGCCTCTTGTTCGTCGACTCCATCTTCTTCCGAGCCTTGCGCTCGTACTCGAGTTCAGCCTTCAGCTCCATGACCTGGGCTTTGGCCATGTCCAGCTCGGAGTCCATGATCGGCCTGATGAAGGTCAGATCCCAGAACGAAGCGGCGATCTTGCGCGCCGAGACAGGGAGGTGAAGACGATGAAACTGTTTGGGTTCTTGTTCTTGAAGATGACGATGATGATGGGAATGTAATTGGTGATGGGGATTATTATAAAATGGGTTCTCGTACAGCTTCCAGGTTGGGCAAGTGGAGGTGGTGATGGGTTGGTCGGAAAAGGGCGGATTTAGGTGATTCTCCACCGGGTCTGGGCTGTGGCTGCAGCGGCTGCTTCGGATCATCATCGTCATGGTCATCATCTCCTCCGTAGCCTTTTTTTTCTCCCGTGGAAGAAGCTAAGGAGCTTTTATGTTTTTTTAGCTTTGCTTTTGCTTTTGCTTTTGGGTAGTGTGTGTGTGTGTGTGTGTTCTCAAGGGGGCCTATTCTGTTATATCCTATTCTATTCTATTCTTTCTTTCTTGCTTTCTTTATCTCTAACTCGCTTTCAAGCCGTGGCATCGCTTAAAGGGATAGATACATCACATGCTCCTCATCTTAATAAATACTGGCGGAGGAGGTTGCCTTGCCTTGCCTTGCCCCTCTCATCTGTCCTCATCTCTCTGAATTCTTCTCGCTTTCTCCCAAAACTCAAGCTTCATGGGTCCGAATGTGCATACTCCATGGAAGAGATGGCATGGGCTTAGGTGGGTTGATTGCATTGAATATTCAGGTAAAGGGTCTCGTCTTAAAAACCTGACTCAAAGTATAATATGAAATGTCCCTCCTAATTAACCTTACTTTTTCACCTAAAAGTAAAAAGACTGCACAAAAAGGCATCCATAAGGCGGAGTCAAAGTTTGAAGACTAAATAAGCAGCTAATTAAGCTAATTGGGTGCCACTAAATGACACGAGTTTCAACAAATTTGACCTGAGAGTAATAATATTTCTAAGTTAAGCGGCGACAGCTACAGATTTAGCAACATGATATTCCGTCTGTAAAGGCTTTCATAAACAGCATGCCATTAATAGGATTCCACAGGAAAGTATAATAATAAAATAAAAACAACACACAGCAGAAACGGCAGCAAGAGGGTAACATGGGGGCCCAACAATTGTGTATTTGATACGGCAAACTCCACATGGATGTGTGCCCGCAGGGTCCCCTTCCATTGCTTCTCTTGCTTCTCTTTGTTAATGGCTTGAAGGATCAATCAACTGTATATTTCTAGCATGATTTGGGACCATACATCATGGATGAAGTGGCCATTGCTGCTGCGGGAAAAGCCCGAAACTCCTTCCTTATGAAAAAACAAGGAAGATAGAAAAGAAAGTTATATATGTTAAGAGGAAGAGTTGTTTCTTCAACAAATTATGGATGAATTCAACAATCAACCAATGAGGGACTGTGGTGCAATTGTCAGGGATGGCTATGGCTCCGAAGACAATGGTCCAACCAACCCAACCCGGTTAAGAGTACACCCATTTAAACACCCCCCCCCCCCCCTTCCCCCACCACAACCTCGGCATGATTTGGCCCATTTTACCTTTTACCGGGCCCAACTTCACTCGGCCAGCCTGTTTATTTGCTTAGCAAAGTATCATATTTTCAGTACATTATTGTAATGAATTTCATGTTTTGCACAAATTGTTTACAGACCTCTTATTTTTCTGTATGAGATTTTCAATAGCTTATTTTTTGTTCTTCAAAACTCTATCAGATTTATATTTTTTACTCAGAGACCTTCCTTTATGTTGTAAAAGTTGCACTTATACCTTAATATTTGATTTTTTTTTTTTCAAATTGGCCGCTATTAAGTATGATAAAAAATGCATACAGAATATAATTAATCATCTTTAAATTATATAGTTTTTAGTTAAAATTTAATTTGTAATTATAATAGGCATTTTTTAAATAAAAAATATATACTGCCAAATTTAGGAGAGGCATAACCCCCCTAACTTTTTGGAAAAATATTTTGATTTTATACCTTAATTTATTAGATGTAAAAATATACTTATTGCCACTTTATTTTTTTTTGGGAAAAGTTAAAGGATGTTACTCCATGCATGTTTTCAAATTAGACGGGTAGAGTATGTGTTAGTGATGTGCTTTAATGCTAAATTTAAATGATATTTAGTAAGCATGTAAAAAAATTTGATATATGTTTGTATATATATTCATAAAGGCAAGTTTGCATCATTCATTACTCTCCAGTTTTATGTATGAATGAATCCCTAGATTTTCTGTAATCTCATTTTTAAGGTGTTAATAATATATGATGGAATTATCTAATAACGAGATTTTTTAAATGTTCTTAATCCTTAGATTTTTCAGATGTGAACTTTGATTAATTAATTATGGACTAGTACGTAATTTATTTCTTTGATAAGTATGAGATACAAATGGTTAAGTGTGGTGAGTCAACACAGTATATGATGCTTATAGTAAACTCGTGAGTGGTTATTGGAGAATAATGCATTAAATATGACATTGATAATTGATCACACGGTATGGTGGATAATAATCTTGTCATCAAATTACAATTATGTAACTAATCTTTTGACTTGAAACGACACAATTCTCTTATGTATTGGTGTTCGAGATTTGCTAATGTGTCAAACAATCTAACTACGAGGTGAGTATATTCATTTATGTGGTCTCATATTGCTGGTGCATGGAGGCAGATGTTTGTGGATAGGATCTGTCACCCTCTTTAAGTTGAGGTAAACGTCCTATGCGGTTTACTATTAGTGTAACGAAAAAGTCCTTGACCAAGGCAGTATGATTAATTAGAAAAGAGTTTCTTGAGATGTCATCTAGTTAATCTGATTAGATCAGACACATAGTTACTGGGTTTGTGAATTTATCATTCAGTGTCTTTCCCTCAGTCAGAATGTCAGGTAATGGAAGAATTGTATTACACGATAATCGTCAACTATAATAGACTCACTTGAAGTTCGACTTCATTGCCTTTTATATTGTTCTAAGTCATTGCTAGACACTATTCAAAACCATTAGAAAATCTTAAGAAGATGGATATATTCTTAAGATGGGTTGAAGTGTTGAACTTAGGAAGCCACACACCAAAAAGTGTAGTGTTTGGAATCAAAACTATGCATTTATTATGTTCTCAACACTATTAAGTATTAATGGTGGGTCTTGAAATGTCATTAAGAGTTAATGATGGGGTTTGTTAAATGTGATGGATCGGATGCAAAAATATATGGGACCATGTAACACGCAAGCCAAAACTGTTAACTATTTTTGTAACGGTCGACTAGGTTTTCAAATTGTTGGGAAAACGATTGACAGTTTAATGAAGAAGGTTGGTCGTTTTTCCAAAGAGTTGAAAAACTGGTTGACAACCCAAAAGAAATGGTCGATCTTTTTTGTCGCTTTTGCTTGGTTTAATGGCTTACATGCGTCTCTCTCAGCTCTATTCTTGAGGAAAGGTGTGGGGCTACTATTAGGCCCCTCGATTAGCAAATGAATAAAGGATTAAAAGGATAGAGATGAGCTTTATGTATGTATTACAAGTTTTTGTTCTGGGCTGTTTCATTAGTGCATTGTTTCTTCTCTCTTGCTCTCTATCTACAACTTACAACAACAGGCTCAAGCATTCATGTAGGGTTTTGAAATACTAGGAAAATCAATTGAGAGCTAGTAACTTGACCTCCTTTGGCTAGCACAAGTGCATTGTTTCTTCTCTCTTGCTCTCTATCTACAACTTACAACAACAGGCTCAAGCATTCATGTAGGGTTTTGAAATACTAGGAGAATCAATTGAGAGCTAGTAACTTGACCTCCTTTGGCTAGCACAAGACAAGTACAACAAGTTAATTCTAGAAGGTTTGCTTGGTGTGAATAGACTAAGCCATCCATAACTTGAGGAGGATATAGACTTAGTGTAGAAATTGTTTCTACACCCACCTGACATCGGGCTTTCAGGTACACATTTAATTTATTAATATGATGTGATCTTTTGCATTGTTTAAATTGTTTAAATATTCAAACTACATGTGATTTGTGTAGAATTCCGCTGCTGCGTAACTCTAATGTAAAATTTTTAAAATTACACACACAACTGTATAACTATTCCAACAGTATGACCTAGACCGGATTGGTTTCAAACTCTTAAAATTCAAATCTATTTATGATGAACTTAGACCAGACTTGATAGATCTAAATCCATTAGATTTATTTATTAAATAAAACGAATTTGAGCGTACCTATTGGATTTAAAAAATACTCAAACCCATTCCAGTGCCCGTAAACCCCAAACCTGTTCCACTCACCACTCTCAATCAATCTCTCTCAATCTCTCAAAAACTGCTAGGGTTTCCAGTGGCTATCGCTACCATCGTAAATCGACTTGGGCCACCTCAAACCATCTCCACACTTTTTCATCCTTTGATTAACCTGACGCCTCTATATCTCAGGCCACCGACAATCCTCCTCTTCTTTGTTTCACCACTCAACCCGATGATCTTCCTCCTCTCCGTTCACTTAACCCGGCACAACCATTTCTGGCACCGACAACCATCCTCCTCCTCTCATTTCTTCTCTCAGCCCGATGCCACCATCTTTGACACCGTGAGCCTCCGTTAGTCACTACACCACTTTGTCATCTCCATTATCCTTGGGTTTGAACCCTCCATGATTTGCTTGGTGTATATACACTCAAACCTTTTTTTTGTTCTTCTAAGATCTATTTTGTATGATTTTATTTTTTTCTTTGGTTAGGGTTTGTAATCAATTACATATATATATTTATATATATATAGTAATCTACATATACTTCCTATGCTTTATGGGACATGGCAATTAATCTTTAGTGCTGAGTTTTACCCTTAAATCCCTTAGTCATATTTACTTTTAATGACAATTAAAGGTGAAATTTGAGCATACATATCGTCGAGCCTAAGTATCTATCTCATGATGTTTAAACTTGAAGGGCTCTGGGAGAGTAATTAGGTCTAAGAAGGAAACTTTGGCCAAAAAAAAACAACTCATTGAAGAATGTACCAGTTGGGTTTCTGATTGGCCCTTCAGTCCTCTTTAGACAGTTTGGTTCAATATTGTGCCATTTTGTGGCATCTTAGAAGCATTTACCAGGTATTTTGAGGAGATAAAGTGAATATTGTCATTGTTTATGTTTGTCTTTTGTATATTTTTCTGGAAATGCTGAAATGGGTTTGATACATATATGGATTAGTGTTTCCTGGATATATACTCGTTTCCAATCACGAATAAATTTTCACTATCATTGCCAAACTTTTTCACGTAATGCAGCGGCTTTGAATATTACCATTTATGCTGAAACCTCATTTTCTGTCTTTGTGAATGGATGTGCAAGTGGAGCTTTGGATTCCTAATGCTCATAGTCGTATTCCATGCCATGCCATGCTTAAGGGTTCTTTAGACGCCAAATGCCTGTTAGTTCCATGTTATGTCTGCAGAAATTGTCGAGCTTTCATTGAGCACCTGGTGTGGTGCTTCTCATCTCCATTTTCCTGCTTTCATCTGCTGTTAAAGTGGCTGGTCTGATGATATTTGTATGGCACCGTCAATTTCATTTACCAACATACGAGGACAATGTTTTTTTGGTAAGATTACGAATTATATCTTAAACAATTGATTTTATGAGTTGGTCTTTCGTCGCATATATATATATATATATTAGCGTATACCCGTACCTAAAGGCACGGTGTAAATAATATCAAGATTAAAATACAGTAATAATTTATACATATTATGTTGAAATTTGTGAAGAATTTATAATAATTTTTCTTATATTAAACATATAAGATTTATAATGGTTATTAATATTGCAAATCAAAATATAAAAACAAGTAAAAAAAAATTGTAAACATTGAACAAAAAACAGAAATTAAAATTATTGTATATTTGTTAACATTTTATAATAAAAGGAAAAAAAACTAAATTTATATAATAAATCACATCAATAAGTAAAAATTAAATTAAATTAAAATTAAATATCAAACAATACATACCAACTGCCGCCGGCTGCCATGGTCATGACCATCAACCCGGGGGGAGGGGGGAACTCTGGTCCGGGGTCAGAGAATCTTGGGTACCCTTGTGTTCCTGAACCCTGAGTTTCCCGACCAAGCGTGGTCGAGAACTCTTTAATTTTTATATTATTTTAATTTAAAAAAAATTATAGTGTTTAAAATAAAAATATAATTAAAAAATAAATGAATTTGTTTTGAATATTTCCATATTTAAGTAACTCAATTGGATAGATTAACCAATTTCATATTTCTTTAAGTCTAAAAAATTCAACACCTAAAGATAAAAATATTAAATTTTGAATTAAGTTTTCTACTTTGATATCATTATTTGAATAAAGTTTTACACTAAAAATAACATTTGACCATCAATGATTTAAAAAAAAAAATTATTTCTTTTGGAATTGAATCATCCGTGTCAAATTCGTATACATTAAAATTTATACTGTTGGTGTTTTTTAATTTAAAACTTACATGATATTTCAAAACTTACACGGTTGATATTTAGAATATTTAAAAATTAAGTATTAAATGATTTTAAAATTAGAATATTTAAAATGATACTCTTTAAAGAAAAAAAAATTCGCAGTCTATGATATTCTTTATTTTACAATAGTTGAGTAGACACAAATTATAATTGTAATTTTATCTTATTAACATACATACGTACATAAGTAGATACAAATTATAAGTGTAATATTTTTAATTTTAAATATCAATTAAGGAAAACTTTAAATATCGATTAATGTTTTTAACTTTAAATATTTTACCTAAAAATATTTTTACAAAAAAAAAAAAAAACAACGAAAAGGTAATATTTTAGAATGTTACAGAAACATGTACTGTAACATAGGGAGTGAGCGAGCAGATTCATCCACAAACAACTTGAGTCATTCACAAACAACAAATTCATCCGCAATCACGAACTCTCCTATTTATTGGTTTGGGAAAACACTTCGGCTCTAAGGACATAAATCGATTCAGCCAAGAAGATTATTACAATTCATAAATCATCCACAACAACACATATCCAAACGAAACACAGCTCGTTGACAACATCAAAGATCAAGAAAATAATTTCCAGTTACAAGTTCTCTCACAATGAAAACTAAGCTTAAGAATAGATTTACAATGATAAAACGAAGCCTTGCATAAAAAAATATAACAATGAAAGCATAGACTCTTGTAAACCTCGAATAAATTGATTGGTAATCTCTAGATCAACTTGTTTCCGTCCATTAGCCTTCTCAAGTTCATCCATGACTTGTATTTATATGCATCCCAAGAGCTTTTCCCGAACTAGCCATTTTGTGACCGTTGGAGTTTGAAAAACTAACCATTACAACTTTCTGCAAAATGAAATAGTCGATGGATTCATAAATAAAACAAGGCATAGTCGACTACATTTTCAAATAAAACTAAGGCATAGTCGACAGATAAGAAAGCATAGTCGACTATTGTCCAACGTGATAGTCGACAAACACATTCTCATAGTCGACACCTTCAAAATATGAAGAGAATTTCAAATATCATGCACACACATAGTCGACAGAAGAAAAATCATAGTCGACAGACCCAACATAATAGTCGACATAATAGAATATAGTTGACAGAAGCATGAGGATAGTCGATAGATTAAAAAACATAGTCGACTATTCAAGGCATAGTCGACAAATCAAAAGGTATTGTCGATCATAAGCACATAGTCGACTATTCACTTTAGAAAAATTCAAACTAAATTGATAACATGTAGAAGAACACTTGATTGATACAAAATATTACCACATATTTACATTTATTTAGTTTAAGTAAATGTTCTCATTTGTTTAATTTATGTTTTACCTTTCATTTACTTTAATACATAAATGTAAATAAGAAAGTACCCTATATTTGGATTCAATAAAAATATTCAAAAAATCAAAATCCATAACCATAAGAAAATAAAATTTTGGTTTTAGTATAAACTCGGGATTTTGCAATTTTAAACTCTCAAAATACATACCTTCTATTTATTGAAAAATTCAATAAAAATCGTTTTAACAACAATAAATACTATGTATCAAAAGAGGAAGGCCGCCAACCCACAATGAATACTATCAAAAAAGAATTGATCATTTGGAGGGGTGAAGAATACAAGGTGAGCTACAAAGCTCAACAAGTAATAAACTGGAATGAATAATTGAAGTTAAATCAAAGAATATCGATACTGATAAATAACTCACTGAACTTGTATTGTATAATCACTGTCTGTTTACATTCATAAAAATGTAATGCACATAAACTGTAAACTAAATGCAGGTATGCAACTTTAGTTCATAGGTTCACATAAGCTGATAAAACATACCTCATTGATCTGAATCCTATAAACAAAAAAAACTGTAAGCACATACTGTGGGCAAAGCCCCTATCCCCTTAGTCGTCACCGCGGACTAAGCCGCCTGGCGTACATAATGCAATACTCATATAAATGCTAGCACATGATATGTAGTGCTCCATATAAAGTCATGCTCAATGCTCATACAAAGATGAATGCACATAATCTCACGAAATAATGCTGAACATGTCATATAAACACTAAACATGTAATCTCATCTTCAATATATTGGAATACAAAGATTCTATAAATTATGCATTATGGTATAGGCATGATTAACTTGTTATATTCTAGCATAAAATTCAATATTTGGAGGTATTGAATATATTTATTTGAATAAAACTTGAATTAAAATATCACTGGAAGTTCACTTGGATTTCTGGAAAAGCCATCCGAGTATTAGGGAGGATATCCGGATATGAGGAAAGACATCTGGATAGAAAGAATGCTCATTCGGATACGATGGCCCTCAAATAAAAAGCTATTCAGATATGCTGGTATATATTCAGATAGAAACTAGGACATCCAGATACGATTCTGGATATTCGGATATCTCACAAGGCACTCAGATATATATATATATATATCAGGAGACTTATTTGAATATAAAATTCAACTTTGGAGAAAGGCATCCAAATATGCTAGACCTATACGAATAGAGGAAAGGGCATCCGGATATGACTTCACTGTTATAAAGAGAAGGAGTGGATGAATCTTGTCAATGATCAACTTAATATAGCTTATCAAATTGGGGTACAAAAATTTCTAGATTATGCTTTAAAGAAGTTGGGTGCCAAAAATAAGATTCGGTGCCCATGCACGAAATGTTGCACTACTGATCTTGGAACTCGTGAGTCTATTGAGGCACATCTAATGATACATGGAATATCTGAAGGTATGCATTTTGGTATCATCATGGTGAACTGAGCAATGAGCCTCAATTTGAGTCTGAGGATGAAGAAAATGAGATCTTACAATATGATACTAGTGCTCCAAATGATAGTGATGATGAGATCCAACAATTCATAAATGATTTGTACCCTCAGTTTAAAGGATTAGATGAAAATAATGAAGATGTTGAATTTCCAGGTACCCAAAATTTGCCTGAAATGGAACAGAATAATGGAGCCAAACAGTTCTACAAGTTGATAGATGACCTTGAGTAACCAATATATCCTGATTCACTAGTTTCAAGATTATTTGCAATTCTTAAATTGTTGCATATAAAGAGTCTTGGTCGTTGGAGTAATAAGTCATTCACTATGTTGTTGCAATTGTTGAAAGAACTCTTACCTGAAGGGTCTTTCTTACCAGACTTATACTATAATGCAAAAAAGGTATTGAGGATCACCGTAAAGATGCACTTTGTCACATGCGTTCCTTGTGGAATAATTGGAGGTCCTTATTGAATAGAAAAGATATCAAGCCATACAATAGTGTACAAGGCATTCTAAAAAAAAAAACCCATCGAGATCCAAGATCAAGAAGATTAGGAATGGCTTGTTAAAAATCATTTTCAAGCTTCATCCTTCAAGGTAAACAGCCTCGAATTTTTTTGTGATTCTACTTCTAGTTTTTTAAGGAGAAGCATTTTTATCTCATTGATATACTTTATGTTATTAAATTCTCTAAATTTGGATAGGAAAAAAGTGAAAGAAATTCAAAAAATGGAAAGCAGCCACGTATGCCCCATAGGACCGGAAGCAAACCAATGCGGGAGATTGCATACGAAATGGTACTATAAAATATACCTTTAACAATTTTCTTACTTTATACATATCAATAGTTTTGTTAGATAGTGGTTACTCTAAACTTTTCATTTTATTTCGGGAGGCAAAAATGGTCATGAACCCAATTTAAAAGAAATGTGGTTTTCAACTAAGAAGAAAGGTGAGAAGTTGGTGGAGCCAAAAGAACAAGAAACATATGTAGTTAAATAGTTAATGACACTCGCTTTAATTTTCTTGTTCATTTTTTCACACCCAATTATATTTAATGTGTATTAAATTATACCATGAACATGTTTTGTAGGATCAACTAGTTCAAACCATCCAATCGAATCCTGAAATGTCAAATCTTGAAATCATTGAGACTTGTTTTGGCCCCCAAGTCAAGAATCATGTTCTTTTGTATGGTGGCGGCGTGAGACCTAAAGAATTAAAACTTGCGTCTTCAAGCAAGAATGAACTGGAAGAAGAGAACAAGATGCTTAAAGACCGGGTGAAAGCTCTAGAAGATGCATTTAAGGAATTTATGCAATTTAGGAGTCAAGATCAACCTTTTACATCTCAATCTACTTAGGTAATATATAATTCTTTATTACTAAATTTGGACATGGCTTTTTTCTTTTTTACCCAATTTGGTGAATATTAATGTTGGTCATAGTTTCTTACTATGGCCAACATTATCTTTATCCATAACCGTCTCAGTTTCTACATCTTAGATATATAAATTAATAGTTTATTGGAATGACTTTACTTTCAAGTCTCACCATAATATCATTGATAGGTCTATTTTCACTAAACTTATATTTCATATATTCAGCTTTCTACTGTCCCAACTTGAAGTCTTTAAATTCTTAGTTTAGATTGTTGATGTAATCCACTTATAATTGAAAAAAGTTTCAAATTCTTCTTCATAAATCCTAACACAAATTGTTGTCCAATGATTAATTATATTACATAGGGTATGTCTTTAATAAACAACTGTTAGGAAATTAAATTATAAGATTCCTTTAAAGATTTTGTTGTAGGTTTTAGTTTCATGCCTATAAACATCATATATAAATAATTATGTTTACCCCCCGACCTTTTTTTAGATTTTTGCAAGTATAGCTTTTGTTGTTAACTTATCGAGCATGAAATTAAATTAGTGGAGTAGAAATGTTTATTTTCCTTTTTAAACTAAGAGAAATTTAGAATTGCCATGAATGCAAAAAATGGGTGGTTGCATAAAGCAGAAAACCAAAAGCAGCAAATCTCTAACATATGCATAAAGTGGAATACACATTTGACATACATATAGTTATTTGACATACATGCATAAAGTATGAAAGTATTCATAGCAATTGTTTGCCATAATATTTAATTCATAGCAAATGTTTTCAAAAGTATGAAAGTATTCAAAACAGATTTTGTGCATAATTTTCAAAATAACTTAAAAATTTTGAAACACTAAATTCGGCCACGGATTGATGGTTGGTTTGGTAAAACTTGGATACTTGAAATTCTATGGAGAATTTTCTATGTCAATGGTTAAGAGAATGTTGCTTGACATGGTGGTGGTGGGTGGAAGAGCATCATATAGAAGAAAAGCTAAATATGACTAGAAAATGAAGTTTTAGTGAACTTGTGTGTTCATATTGAGTTGCCTGAATTTGTTTGCTCTGTGCCCTACTGTTGTTGGTAATGGGAGGGACCTTAGGAGCTGGTGATTCATCATGTCCAAGTAATTTTTTTTCTGCTTCTTGGTTCATCCCAGTGCCATTAAACTTGGGAATCAATTAAATGTTTTTGACTGAGTAAGTGATGATGAAGCTAGGAAAACCTAGTCACAGTAGCCAGCAGAATGGGAAGAGGAAAGAAACAGGGAACATGAAGATGGTGCTAAGAGAGATGAGGAGATATGAAAGAATGAATGAATGATAAAGAGTGGACAAATTATAGGAAGGGTGGTAGGAGGAAGGTGGAGAGAAAAATGGATTCTTGGAAGTTTTTTAAGTGTTTCATATTTTCATAAACTTGATAGGATTTACAGATTAGTGGTGTGGTTCAAGTGGGATGTATTTTTATAAAATAATTAAATATATATTAATTAAAATTGTGATATACAAATTTTACAAATAAATTTCATCTCATAATACTTATAATGCATATTTGGGTAAAGCTTTAACCCCACACGCAAAAAGGATTCTTTACTTTAGATCTTAGTGATTGGGTATAAAATGGCTGCTTGTTTCTAAGGTATCTAAGTGGATGATGGAGAAGGCTTAGAATAAGAGAATAAAGACATGACTTTGAAATTACAATTCATATAGGTGGCCCATTCCATAGAACTAAGGCTTAGTGTTTTTGTTAATCTACATCTCAATCTACTCTATATTTAAGTGTTTCTATGTTTTGGTATATTTTAGTGATTGTATATTATGTAGTTTGTGATGTAGACATTTTGGGTTTTATTAATTCTATTTCTAACATTTTATAAAGAAAACATGAACACTTCTTTGACTCTAATTTCATGTTTTATTTCTTTTTTTGTAAGTCAATGAGACAACAAGACTCTAAAGGAAGCAACTCCTGTCTTAGAGTACATGAACAGTTTTATGACTATATATATATATAGTGTTTTGTTGTACATTTTTGAATAGTATATATGATTGTTAAAATGTTACTTTTAGTTGAATATCTTTTTTGGTGTACATTTTTGAATGGTATATTCAATTGTCCAATTGTTATTTTTAGTTGAATATATTTTTTGGTGTAATTTATTGGCAATTAACACTTATATATTACTACTTTTGGTGTGTAAATGTAATGGATAATGATTACTTTGGTGTTACTTGAATGATATGTTTAATTTTATGAGTTTTATTCCAATTTGATATAGATAATGATATATAGGTTTGGTGGTTTATATCAAAATAGTATGTTTTTGTCATTGATGACTAGCAATTGTTTTCATACTATTAAAAAAAATTAAAAAAATATATTTTTTTAACGATAGGAATCATACCGTCGCTAATTGTTCACATTATTAACGAGAGGAAATATTATCGTTATTGGTTTGTGTTTTGATAATTAAAAAGTTATTTTTAACTATAGGAATCATACGATCGCTAATTATTTAGACTATTAACGACGAGAAATATTGTCGTTATTGGATTATAATTTGATAGTTAATAATTATTTTTAAGGACGGGTTTATCATTCCCGTCGTTAAAGACTTTTATCCTTGGAGGCAATAACGACGACCGATGACAGGAAAATTCCTGTTGTTATAACTTTTTAACGACCGAAAATCAACTTTCAACGACTGTTGTTATAACTTTTTTCCATCGACTAATCATTTGACTTGAAATAATATAGTTGTATTGTGTATGGGTGTATAAGATTTGTTAATGAACAGACTCATGCAATTATGAGGAGGGAATGCTCATCGTGTGGCCTTGCATTGCTAGTACATGGATACAAGTGCTTGTTGATAAGATCCACTACCTTCACTGTGATGAAGTGAACATGATCTTTTATTAGTGTCATAAGAGAAGTCCTTGACCAAGGCATGAATGATTGGAAAAGAGTTTTTCGATGTATCATCTAATCACACAGATTAAGGTTAATCACATGATTACTAAGGTTGTGAGTTTATTACTTCATGACTTTCATTCAATTTTGGGATGATATGTGATGGAAGGATTCCATTACACAATAATCATCAACTGTTATAGGTTCACAATGAACAGACTTCATTGTCACTTAGATTATCCTGATATGTTGTTAGACATCACTCAAGATCGTCAGATGTTTTAAAAAAATTGAGAGATTCTTAAGATTGGTCGAAGTGTTTGATGTCGTTTGAACTCTACT
Organism: Diospyros kaki; assembly: GCA_036245055.1. NCBI lineage: Eukaryota > Viridiplantae > Streptophyta > Magnoliopsida > Ericales > Ebenaceae > Diospyros > Diospyros kaki. The sequence goes on from BSEG01000008.1 coordinate 33,093,880, forward strand.
GGATAGTAAACCTAGAAAGTGTCACACCAAAAAATGAAGCATTCGAAATCAAATCTAAGTCACTTGTAAAGTTCTCAATGCCATTAATAGTTATTGGTAGGTCTTGTAAAGTCATTAAAAGTTAATGACGTGCATGATTAATTAAGTGTTAACGAAACACTACATTATATGAAGGACCATGAAGCATGCAAACAAACCTATCAATTTCTTTCTACAGTCGGTTAACAGTTTCTCCAAAAGTTGGGAAAACTATTAGCTACTAAACAAAAACTATTAGCTGCTAAACAAAAAATATTGACTAGTTCTATTTGTCAGATTGTGTGCAAAAACTTTAGGAAAAAACTGGTTTTGCTACTCACTTGCTTCCAGTTGTCCTCATTTAAAGGCATGTTGTGGGGAGGTGTTACACTCTTATTGGTTTTTCTAATTTAGCTGATGAGAAGAGAATAGAAGAAAGAAATAGAAGATTAAGCTTTTGACATATGAGACTTTGACTATTTTTTTGCTTAAGTTGCTTGCTTCTTCATGCTGCCTCTTTTCTTCTTTTTCTAGCATCATAGTCGCAGATTTTTCTCTTAAGTGTTGAGCATATTTTAAAGACCAAAAGAAAATTAACAAATACTAGTAGCTCGAGATCTTTTAGTAAGCGGTTGACAGAAATTTTGAGTTGGTTTCATAAGACTAGCTTGGTGGGGACCGACTGGCCTTCCATGGCTTGAGGAGGACAAGGTTCTCACATAGAAATTGTTTCTACACCTTCTTAGTATCTTTTAACCTGGTATGTACTAAACCATTCAATTTATTACCTACGATGTAATATTGTATTGCTTAAACATCTAAATATTCATATAGTTTGTGTATCAATTCCACTACATTTTCATGAGATCAAATCTTTAAAATATACACACATCCACGTGTGTTCCCCAATATCATTATCTTATGAAACAACTAAAAACTAAAAATGTTCAATTAGTTGATTATTATTCCAAAAATATGTAAAACTTAGAAGCCTCTATTTAGTTTTAAAAATTACTATCATGTCAGACATTAGAACACACAAAAACTCATTGTTGTTTATTATTTATAAAAAAATTATATACATTTTTAAAGAAATTTGCTTTTAACACAAATAATGACTTGTGGGTTATAATTTTAGTCAATAAATATCCTACTGAGTGGTAAGATTTTAGAGATTTTAATTAATTTTATAATACTAACTACACTTTTTCTTATTGTTACTTTACATATATTAAAAACCTGGGCTTTGGCCCTCATATTCTATATTATCTGTTTAGTCTCCAATTTAAATAATTTCTTCGCCATTCGACCACGATTTTTCTAGGGATTGAAAACCTAGGCTTGGGACCACTTTTGGGATTCATTTGCTTAGGCCAAATGACTAAAATACCCCTAAGCGGCAAATGATCGAAATACCCCTAGCGCCAAAATGATCGAAATACCCCTAGGTGGAAGTTCGAGAATTCTATGGCATAACAATAAAAAATAATATCGGTAGACAATGTTGTTGACCCACTTATTAAGGCAATTACTCAGTTATAGTTGAGTTGTCATCCTGAGAAGATGGATATCAGATACCAGACGATGATGCATTAATTTTATGTAAATTAGCATTAGTGCAAGTGAGAGATAATGTAACACTCTCTCTCCTAGAACTGCCCGAGAAGAGGTGCTACGAGAAATAATATAAAACTAACTGATAAACTAAAATCTGATGTCATAATGAATATCTCAATCGAAAAAAATAAAAACTCTGAGTTAACATAAACTGAAAACCATAACTACATCTAAGACACTATAAAACTATCAACTGAAAAATAAACTAATAGTAAATTGTCAAACACTGTAAAACTAATAACTCCCAGACATCTTTAGTCTTGAGCAACTCTACGTACACACACACTACTGACCACTGCTGCTAGGCCCTACATCTGGTACTCCCCCGCTAGGATCTGGAATGGTGAAGAGTACAAGGTAAGCTACAAAGCTCAGCAAGTAATAAACAAGAAAGAATAACTTAAGCTAAATCAAAGAATATCGATATTGATAAAATACTTATTGAACTTGTATTGAGAAATATAATAATCACTGGATTGCATTTACAAGATGTAATGCACATAAACTGTAAACTAAATGTAGGTATGCAATTTTGGCTCATAAGCCTACATAATCTGATAATACATACCTGTCTGATCTGAGTCCTGCATACATAAAAGAACTGTAAGCACATACTGTGGGTAATATGCCCCTAGCCCCCTGGTCGACATCAGACGAGCAAAACATAAACTGAAACTTAAACTGGTGGGATCCCTGTGGACTAGCCGCCTGGCGCGCATAATGCAATGCTCACATACATGCTAGCACACGATATGTAGTGCTCCATAGAAAGTCATGCTCAATGCTCATACCAAGATGTATGAACATAATCTCACAAAATAATATTGTTCATGTCAAAATAAATGTTAAACATATAATCTGATTTATTATATTGGAGTACAAAGATTTACTCGTATTTTCTCTTGAATTGTAATACTTACTGATATTTATTTAATTATTTAATAATTTATTTATTGCAACATAAAGACTTCCTAGGGGGGTCACTCATCATAGAATTACTCCCACTCGAGCATGCTTAACTTTGGAGTTTTGAAGATGTTGGAACCAAATATGAAAAAAGATGGAATTTCGATGTGAGTGTTATACATCCTAGGCCCATTTGGATATGAAATTGGCACATTCGAATACGAGACACATGAACTTGAAATGAATTGTGAGAGACATCCGGATGAGCAAGGTCTCATCTGGATACATGACACATGAACTTTGGATGGGTTGTGAGAGACATCCGGATGAGCAACGTCTCATCCGGATACGAGACACAAACATATTTGGACACATCTGGATACAACACAAGGTATCCAGATATCACTCTCAAAAAGCCTTAATTAAGACTCATTCGGATACGACACAAAGCATTCGGATATCACTCACAGACAATTAAACACATCCGAATACAACTCAAGGCATCCAGATACTACTCATAATCACTGCAGGACACATCTAGATACGAAAACGAAGCATCCAGATATTACTAAACCATCCGGATATAAACAAGATCTATCCGGATGTCACTCATATAAAACTTTTTGCCCCATCCAGATAGCCTTTAACCTATCTAGATGCTACTCACATGCTTTGAAAAATCTATCCGGATATGAGGGAACCTATCTGGATGTCTGCAACCTGATAACCCAGAAACGAATGAACACCGAGACTCCGTTCTTAAACAAATCTTAACAAAACTACACCATTCTGAATAAAATCTTGGGAAAACAATTCCCACTCGACATGCAACAATAACAGGGATGATTTAAAGATAGCATTTTGTTGAATCGCTGGAAAAATCATGCATGAACAGATCAAAACTCACTGTAAACGCACATATATATACATGTATCTATATAATCTGAAACTCAATGAAGCATTTTTGAATAAACGAACGAACTAACATGAATATGTAATGAAAGTAATTACAGATAGGATACTTGCCTGATAGAACTCTCTGATCGAACCCTTGAACGATCTTGAAGACCCTTACAAAACTCTGCTATCTCTCGGGCTCTCTGTTCTTCAAAACTTCTTCTTTTTTTGCAGCGTGAGAAGATTGTGGCTTATAAACTATGCATATATACTGATTTGAGAAGCCCTAACACCACAACTCATTCTCTTAATATAACTTGGAAACTCTCAAAACCTTCTCCAATTGGGACTAGGAGACTCTTAAACCCAAAGCTTTCATACTCATGGATTCCCATTTCCTCAATAATTTTAATTAATTAATTCAATTCTAATAACAAATCCTTAAATGACACCCATATCCTTGCATTTAATTTTCATAATAAATAAATATAATTAAATTCTATTTAAATGTTATTTTCTCACTTAAAATCTACATTGCCACATTAACAATTAATTGACAAATTCTCTTAACTAAATACCTCACTAATTAATTAAATAGTTCTAATTAAACACTGGGCCCGCTAACGGGTTGTTTTAATTTCTCTCCTCAAAAGAATTTGTTCCTCCAAATTCGTAACTGATTACTCGAATAACGAGGGGTAAAGATGCCTTATTTTTTCGTCTAATTCCCACATTGCCTCTTTTGACGAGTGTAATGCCATTGCACTCTCACAAGAGGAATTAATCGATTCCTCAAAGTCTTTTCCTTCCGCTCTAAAATACTGGTAGGCATCTTTTCATAAGATAAGTCTTCTTTAACTTCAAGATTCTAAAAATCAATCACGTGCTAGGGATCTGGCATATACTTCCTCAACATCGAAACGTGAAACACGTTATGAACATGGGACAACTGAGGTGGCAAAGCTAACTCATATGCCAAAGTCCCTATGCGTCTCAAAATCTCAAACAAACCAATGTAATGAGGACTAAGCTTTCCTGTTACGCCAAATCTTTGAAATCCTTTAATAGGCACGACTTTCAACCAAACATGGTCACCTACCTCAAACTCGAGGTCTCGTCATCGCTTATCTACAAAACTCTTCTATCTGTCTTGGGCTGTTTTCATTCTTACTTTGATCACTCAGATCTTTTATGTCGTCTACTCCACAATTTTAGGATCTAATAAAGCCCTATCTCCAATTTCTTCTTAACATATCAGCGATCGATACAGTCACCCATACAAAGCCTCATACGGTGACATTCCAATACTTGAATGGAAACTATTATTGTAGGCAAATTCCACCAAAGGTAGATGTTTATCTCAACTACCTTGGAAATCTAGAACACAAGTTCTCAACATGTCCTCGAGAGTCCTGATAGTCCTCTCTGACTGATCGTTTGTCTGCGGATGAAATGTCGTACTAAACTTCAATTGAGATCCTAATGCCTCATGCAAAGCTCTCAAAAAATGAGAAGTAAAACGAGGATCTCGATCTAATATAATGCTGGATGGAACACCGTGCAATTTCACGATCTCCTCAATATAAATCCTAGCAAATCTATTCAATGGGTAAGTCTTCTTAATAGGTAGAAAATGGGCTAATTTAGTCAAACAGTTAACAATCACCTATATAGCATCATATCCTTTGGTAGTCATGGGTAAACCCATCACAGAATCAATGACAATATTATCCCATTTCCACTCCGGAATAAGTAATGGAAGTAATAAACCTATGGGTTTCTGATGTTCTACTTTAACTTGTTGGCATACTAAATACTGTGAAATATATTTCGCTACATCTTTTTTCATACCACTCCACCAATACTGTTGCTTAAGGTCGTGGTACATCTTCGCAACACTTGGATGAATAGTGTAACGACTCTTGTGTGTTTCATTCAGAATCTCTTGCTTAAGATTTCCATCATCGGGTATACAAATACGTCCCTGGAATAAGAGTATGCCATCACTTCGTAGAGTATATCCCAAAGGAGAAAATTTCTCAATATCTGCCAAAATCTGCGCCAACTTCTCATCTTTTAATTGCTGGTCCTTGATTAAATCAAATAACTCGAGTTGCACCCTCATATAAGCGTCACTCATTACTGTACTATCCTCTGGGACCGAAATAGATAGAGCACTTAATTTTTCTAATAACTTCTATTCTTGAACCATCATCGTAGCCATAGAAGCTCCTCGCTGACTCAAAGCATCGGCTACTACGTTAGCCTTTCCTGGATGGTATAGAATGACAGTCGAAGTCTTTAAATAACTTGACCCAATATCTCTGCCTTATGTTTAATTCTTTCTGTGATAGAAGATAATGTAAACTCTTATGATCTGTATAAATTTTAACTTTCTCATCATATAAATAGTGTCACCATATCTCCAATGCAAATACTACCGCTGCCAACTCCAAATCATGAGTAGGGTAATTCACCTCATGTTTCTTCAATTGTTTGGAAGCATAAGCATTAACTCGACCCTCTTGCATCAATACGCAACCCAAACCTGAATGGGATGCATCGCTGTAAATGGAGTATTTCTCTCCAATTCTTGGAATGTCTAAAATTGGTGCAGTAGTCAACTTCAGCTTTAATTCATGGAAAGCACGTTCACACGCGTCATTCCATTCGAACTTCTCTCCTTTTTTGGTTAGCTTAGTCATAGGGGAAGATAAACGAGCAAATCCCTCAATGAATCGCCTATAATAGCCTGCAAGTTCCAAAAAACTACGTATCTTTATCATTGTTGTCGGCCTCGGCTAATCCACAACTGCTTTAGTCTTGTCTGGATCCATTGAAATACCATCTCCAGACACCACATGGCCTAGAAATCCAATCTGAGTGAGCCAAAACTCACACTTGCTAAACTTGGCGTACAATTGCTCTTCTTTAAGCCTCCGCAATACTAGAGTAAGATGCTTTATATGCTCCTCCACATTAGGTGAGTAAACTAGAATATCATCGATGAAAACAATAATGAATTGATGTCGGTACTCATGTAGAACCCGATTCATCAAATCCATGAAAAAAGCTGGAGCATTCGTTAACCCAAATGGCATCACCACAAACTTGTAGTGTCCATAGCGAGTCCTAAAAGCAATCTTCTAAATATCCTTATCTCTAACTCGAACCTGATGGTATCCCGATCTCAAATCTATCTTCGATAATACCTTAACTGCTCGCAATTGATCTAACAAATCATCCACTTGAGGTAAGGGATACTTATTCTTCACTGTCACATGGTTTAATTGGCGATAGTCAATACATAATCTCAGAGATACATCTTTCTTCCTCAGAAACAATACTGGTGCACCCCACGGGGATGAACTGGGTCGGATAAAACCCTTCTCTATTAATTCTTCTAACTAGACCTTCAACTCCTTTAGCTCATTAGGTGCCATCCGATATGGAGCCTTAGAGATAGGGTGCATACCAGGCAATAACTCAATAGTAAATTCTGCTCCTCTCCGATGAGGTAATCCTGGTAACTCATCAGAGAAAACATCTAGGAACTCACGTACTACTGGCACCTCAGATAACTTCTTCTTGCTTCCCTCGTCAGTGGTTACAAAGCCTAGATAAACTTCACACCCATCACACATCAGCTTCCCGACTTTCATCATTGAGATCATAGGAATCGTAAACATAGGCTTGACTCCTTTGTAAATAAGAACAGGCTGTTGAGGTAGTTTGAAGTCAATAATCTTTCACTAACAGTCGAGTCTTGCATAATGTCGTGAAAACTAATCCATGCCAAGGATCAAATCAAAATCTTTAACATCGAAAATTACCAAATCTCCCAATAGCTTTTTATCATGAACCTCGATCTCACAATTCTCAAACATTTCTCTAGCCACCATAATCTTATCTCCCGGCGTAGATACAATCAAGTGATATGGTAAAGAAATCCGGGAATAGAGAACATAACATACTGTGCACAGTGCAATAAAAGAATGTGTAGAACTAGTATCAAATAATACATGCACATCATGACCATATAGGGATAAAATATATTGGATAGTCCTGTCACCTTGTTCTGCCTCAGCTGTGGTGAGGGCATAAGCTCTACCCTACACCTATCTATCTGCAGGAGGTGGATGCTGAGCTACTAGTAGTGTTGGTATACGTGCTCCTGGTCCTCTAGCTGTTGGTGGCCTCTGATTCACCTGCTGGCCTCTATTCTGGGGCCGTTGTGTACACTGGTTAGCTGTGTGTCCTTTCTATCTGCACCTGAAACAAGTTACCTCTAGTGCTGGGAGCGCTGCTTGATTCCTCGTACAATCTTTCTTCCTATGCCCTTCTTGTCCACACTTGTAACATACGTTTTTCCCAACTAGGCATGGTCCCTCGTGCTTCCTCCCACATTGACCACATTATGGATTATTCTCTGTCTTATTTCTTAGTCTAGTTGTCCACTTCCTCTTCTTATTATTGGATAAGCCCTAAGATGTACCTATGCCCTTCTTGGCTTCTTATGTTACTCTCGACTCGTTGCGATCCCGCTCGATAGGATACGCTTGCTGAACTACCGTGTCATAATCCACGCTCAAAGCTCCTCCAAAAGCATGTCGGATATCTGCACGCAATCATCTCTGAAACTTGGCGGCCTTCTTTGCTTTAGTAGACACCAACTCTAGAGCATATCGAGACAAGGCTATAAACTCTGACTTATACTGGGCCACTGTATTATTACCTTGCACCAACTCAACGAACTCACAGACTTTCTGTTCCTTGACCCATGCTGGGCAATAAGTGTCATTGAACACTTGCTGAAACTCGACCCATGTGGGCTCTCGATTACCAAACCTCTGGTGGGCAGTCTCCCACCATCTCTCAGCATCGCCTCTGAACATGAATGTGTTAAGTCATACTCGTCGGTCGTCCACACAACCAATATAACGGAGATGCTTCTCTATCGATAGCATCCAATTCTCTACTGCTGCTACATCTGTACCTCCATGAAACGCTGGTGGTCGGAAAGCCATGAAATCTTTTAGTAATTGGCTTCCAGTATCTATCACTACAATTGGAACTGTTGGAACAACTAGCGGATTGCCTCCATTACCTCCTGCTTCTTGGGATACCTGCAGTTACCTTGCCTGATTTGTAACTAGGGTATTGACTACCTTCATCAAACCTGCCAACATGCATCGCATCTCGACCATACCCTATTGCAAGTCACCATCAGACTCCCCTAGTGAGTCTGATGTAGGAATTGGAACCTCGTCCAGCGTAGAAGTAGTTTGTCTGCGGGTACGGGGTCATCCTCTTCTATTACTCATTTTCCTGCATCATCACTTAGGGTTAGAATACTATAAATTGAGCCACTTATCTAACTGACAAATATAAGTCCTAACTCTACCCAATATCCTATGTGTGTTTGGGAGACTCCTCAAAACACCGTTCTGATACCAATACTGTAACACCCACTTTCCTAGAACTGTCCGAGAAGAGGTGCTACGGGAAATAATATAAAACTAACTGGTAAACTAAAATCTAATGCCATAATGAATATCTCAATCGAAGAAATAAAAACTTTGAGTCAACATAAACTGAAAACCATAACTACATCTAAGGCACTATAAAACTATCAACTGAAAAATAAACTAATAGTAAACTATCAAATACTATAAAACTAATAACTCCCAGACATCTTTAGTCTTGAGCAGCTCCACGTACACACACACTACTGACCACTGCTGCTAGGCCCCACATTTGGTACTCCCCCGCTAGGACCTGGAATGGTGAAGAGTATAAGGTGAGCTACAAAGCTCAACAAGTAATAAACTGGAAAGAATAACTTAAGCTAAATCGAAGAATATCGATACTGATAAAATAGTTACTGAACTTGTACTGAGAGATATAATAATCACTGGACTGCATTTACAAGATGTAATGCACATAAACTGTAAACTAAATACAGGTATACAACCTTGGCTCATAGGCCCACATAATTTGATAACACATACCTATCTAATCTGAGTCCTGCATACATAAAAAAACTATAAGCACATACTGTGGGCAATATGCCCTTAGCCCCCTGGTCGATATCAGGCGAGCAAAACATAAACTAAAACTTAAACTAGTGGGATCCCTGCGGACTAGCCACTTGGCACGCATAATGCAATGCTCATATACATGCTAGCACACGATATGTACTGCTCCATAAAAAGTCATGCTCAATGCTCATACCAAGATGTATGCACATAATCTCACAAAATAATATTGATCATGTCAAAATAAATCTTAAACATGTAATCTGATCTATTATATTGGAGTACAAAGATTTACTCGTATTTTCTCTTGAATTGTAATATTTACTGATATTTATTTAATTATTTAATAATTTATTTATTGTAACGTGAAGACTTCCCTCGGGGTCACCCATCATAGAATTACTCCAACCTGAGCATGCTTAATTTTGGAGTTTTGAAGATATTGAAACCAAATATGAAAAAAGATGAAATTTCGGTGTGAGTGTTATACACCCTAGACCCATTTGGATATGAAATTGAAACATCCGGATATAAGACACATGAACTTGAAATGAATTGTGAGAAACATCCGGATGAGCAAGGTCTCATCCGGATACGAGACACAAACATATTTGGACACATATGGATACAACACAAGGTATCCGGATATCACTCTCAAAAAGCCTTAGACTCATCCGGATACGACACAAAGCATCTGAATATCACTCACAGACAATTAAACACATCCGGATATGATTTAAGGCATCCGGATACTACTCACAATCATTGTTGGACACATCTGGATACGAAAATGAAGCATCTGGATATTACTGGACCATTCGGATATGAACAAGATCTATCTAGATGTCACTCATATAAAACCTTTTGCCCCATCTGGATAGCCTCTAACCTATCCGAATGTTACTCACATGCTCTGAAAAATCTATCCGGATGTCTGCAACTTGATAACCGAGAAACGAACGAACACAAAGACTCCGTTCTTAAACAAATCTTAACAAAAGTATACCATTCCGAATAAAATCTTGGGAAAACAATTCCCACTCAACATGCAACAATAACAGGGATGATTCAAAGATAGCATTTAGTTGAATCGCTGGAAGAATCATGCATGAATAGATCAAAACTCACTATAAACGCACATATATATATACACGTATCTGTATAATTTGAAACTCAATGAAGCATTCTTGAATAAACTAAGAGTGAACTAACATGAATCTGTAATGAAAGGAATTACAGATAGGATACTTGCCTGATAGAACTCTCTGATCGAACCCTTGAACGATCTTGAAGACCCTTACAAGACTCTACTATCTCTCAGCCTCTCTGTTCTTCAAAACTTCTTCTTTTTCTGCGGCGCGAGAAGATTATGGCTTATGAACTATGTATATATACTAATATGAGAAGCCCTAACACCACAACTCATTCTCCTAATATAACTTGGAGACTCTCAAAACCTTCTCCTATTGGGACTAGGAGACTCTTAAACCCAAAGCTTTCATACGCATGGACTCCTATTTCCTCAATAATTTTAATTAATTAATTCAATTCTAATAACAAATCCTTAAATGACACCCATGTCTTTGCATTTAATTTTCGTAATAAATAAATATAATTAAATGCTATTTAAATGCTATTTTCTCACTTAAAATCTACATTGCCACATTAACAATTAATTAGCAAATTCTCTTAACTAAATACCTCACTAATTAATTAAATAATTCTAATTAAACACTGGGCTCGGGTCGTTATAGATTATCAGTGATGTGACCTGATACTAGATTTAGATGATATCTATTGGGCTTAAAACATTTTATGTATCTTTATATATAATTAATGACAAGTTTATCTTCATTCATTATTCTTTAATTCTTGTATAAAAGAGTCTCTAGATTTCCTGTTAAAGATCTCATTCTTAAGTTATTAAGAATATATTGACAAGATTCTTTGCTAACAAGATTTCTTAAATATTCCCAATCCTTAGATTTTTCAAATAGAAATTATGGACTAACATGTAAGTTTTCTACTTTAATTAATATGTAATACTAATGATAAAAGGTGGTGAGTCACATACCACAAAATATGTGATGCTTATAGTAAACTTATGAGTGGTTGTTAGTTGAACAATACATTGAACATGACGTTAATAGCAAATCACATGACAAAATAGATAATGATTTTGTTATCAAGTTGCGATTGTGTAACTAATCATTTGATTTGAAATAATACAATTGTATTATGTATGGTGTATGAGATTTGCTAATGAACGGACTCATGCAATTACGAGGTGGGAATGTTCATCGGGTGGTCTTGCATTGTTAGTACATGGAGGCAAATGCTTGTTGATAAGATCCATTATATTCACTATGATAAAGTGAACATCTTATGCAATCTTTTATTAGTGATAAGTGAAGTTCTCGACCAAGACATGAATAATTGGAAAAGAGTTTTTTGATGTATCATCTAATCACACTAATTAAGGTTAATCATATGATTACTAAGTTTGTGAGTTTATCACTTCATGACTCACTCAATTGGGATGATATGTGATGAAAGGATTACATTACACAATAATCATCAACTGTAATAGGTTTACAATGAATACACTTTATTGTCACTTAGATTATCCTGATATGTTGCTAGACATCACTCAAGATCATTAGAATATTTTAAAAAGATGGAGAGATTCTTAAGATTGGTCATAGTGTTTGATGTTGTTTGGACTCTACTGGATAGTAAACCTAAAATGTGTCACACTAAAAAATGAAGTATTCGAAATCAGATCTAAGTCACTTGTAATGTTCTCAACGCCTTTAATAGTTAATGGTGGGTCTTGTAAAGTCATTAAAAGTTAATGATGTGATTAATTAAGTGGTAACGGAACAAATACATTATATGAAGGACCATGAAGCATGCAAACAGAACTATCAACTTCTTTCTACAGTCGGTCGACAGTTACTCCAAAAGTTGGGAAAACTATCGGTTGCTCAACAAAAACTATTGACTAGTTATGTTTGTCTGATTGTGTGCAAAAGCTTTGGGAAAAAAATGGTTTTGCTACTTACTTGCTTCCTGGTGTCCTCATTTAAAGGCATGTTGTGGGGAGGTGTTGCACTCTTATTAGCTTTTCTAATTTAGGTGATGAGAAGAGATTACAAGAAAGAAATAAAAGATGAAGCTGTTGACATTTGAGACTCTTGACTATTTTTTGCTTGAGTTGCTTGCTTTTTCGTGCCGCCTCTTTCTTCTTTTTCCAACATCATAGTCATAGAATTTTCTCTTCTTTTTCTAACATCATAGTCGTAGATTTTTCTCTAAGTGTTGAGCATATTTTAAAGACTAAAAGAAAATTAACAAGTACTAGTAGCTCTAGATCTTTAAGCTAGTGCTTGATGGAGATTTTGAGTTGGTTTCATAAGGCTAGCTTAGTGTGAACTGACTAGGCCTTCCACGGCTTGAGGAGGACAAGGTCCTCACATAGAAATTATTTCTACACTTTCTCAGTATCTTTTAACCTGATATGCACTAAACCATTCAATTTATTACCTACAATGTAATATTGCATTGCTTAAACATCTAAATATTCATATAGTTTGTGTATTGATTCCACTGCATTTTCATGAAATGAAATCTTTAAAATATACACACATCCATGTGAGTTCCCCAACATCATTATCTTATGAACCAACTAAAAAATAAAAATGTTCAATTAGTTGATTATTATCCCAAAAACATATAGAATTTAGAAGCCTCTAATTAGTTTTAAAAATCCCTATCATGTGAAACATTAGAACACACAAAAACTCATTGTTGTTTATTATTTATAAAAAAATTATATACATTTTTAAAGAAAATTGCTTTTAACACAAATAATGACTTGTGGGTTATAATTTTAGTCAATAAATATCCTACTGAGCGATAAGATTTTAGAGATTTTAGATTGTATATGTGTTGGTCCCAAAGATTTTAGAGATTTTAATTAATTTTATAATTCTAACTACACTTTTTTCTTATTATTACTTTACATACATAAAAAATTATAATATGACAAATATTCATTTTCTCATACGGTGAACTAGCCTAAATTCAACTCTCTCTCTCTCTAGTTTGGCATACTTTTAGCCATTGTCACGTTAGAGATAAAGAAAGAAATTAACAAATTACTCGATTCTCGACAGTTTGGTGGGCAAATGAAGAGAATAAAATGCTAAAAAAAGAAAATGCAGGAGAATTTTTATCGTATTAACAATTTTAGTGATAAAAAAAAAATTGAAGTTAGAATTATAAAGGTAGGAGACGTCTAAATGTCAAGAGAGTTTTTCTTACCCTCAGCCCTTGCCGAGGGTAACTTACCCTTATTTTTTGGGCCTTTTCGTCATTTATGGGCCCCCTTATTTCATGTACTTAGACCCCTCTCTTGGGCTATAACTGTTTCCTCGTGGGTTTAATTCATATGTGGCTAGTTACCTACTATACTTGCATCCCCTGTTTTATTCTAGCTCTCAATCGACAACATCCTCCCCTCCCCAATCAGAAGTCTAAAGCTTTCTTCCTCTTCTACTTACAGAAACTAGTAACTGAATTGAAGAACCTTTGAAAAGGCTCACCTCAGGATCAATCACCAATTGCAGAGCCATCGAAGAAACAAAATTCCGAATCGAACAGTAGTAACAGTTACAATTCGAACTCGTCTTCAAGCTTCAGAGCCTCGGCCGCGGCTTCCTCCTCTTCATCGTCAATGACGAAGTACGGATTATGCGCCTCCGGCTTGAAGTTATAGCCTGTAAACAGATAGAAAGCCAGCGTCGCCAACTCTCCGGCCACCGCACTGGTCCACAGATACCTGTACGACGTGATCGTCTCCAACGCATAAATCACAACCCTCGTGAAGTAAATGTAGCAGATCACCACTATGTAGTATTGCCGGAACAGGGTCAGCTTCATCAAGTTCACTGCCGCCTTGCCGTCGCTCCGGGCGGCCTCACGGAGGTTCTTGATCGACCAGACGATCGGGAACAGGACGGCGCAGCAGCATATCACATCAACCAGTAAGAACACCTGCTTCCAGGTGACCCAATCCTGGCCGTATGGCCCGGTCTCGTCGATCACGACCTGGGCGATGTTGGCCACGACCTGGAGCGGAATCACGATCATCAGAACTTTCTTCTCCTTGTCCTGCAAATAGGGCTTCAGGAAGGACCAACCGGTTCCGATCAGGACGATCAACGTGAACAGAGTGATTCCTTTCAGGAAGCTGAAGATGTAGAACAGAACGTCCCAGCCGTGCGCGGTGCCGGTCCGCTTGATGTATGATTTGTCCTCGGCTTCGCAGAGGAGATTTAGGGCCTTCAGGATCAGGACGGCGAGCATGAAGAAATGGATCTGGAACACAGTGAGGCGCTTCTTGTGCAGTACGTGGATCCAGACGCCGGCCAGGGAGAAATAGATCAGAGAGAAGAGGAAATAAACCCTAGGGAGAACGGTCCGGCCGGCGGAGAGGTAATCGCGAGTCTCAGTTCTTCCGTCGAGGTTGTACATTGCGGATCGGACGTCCATGGAGACCTTGATCTCCGGCAAGCAGTTGGCGAAGACGAGGGAGTACTGATCGGCTTCAGATTGGAGGTGGAGGGCGTCGAAGCGGTCGGCGCCATGGAGAGAATGGAAAGTGAAGACGATCTTGAGGAGATGGGACTGAAGAGGGCACGAGATCTCAGCGTCTTCGAGCTGCTGGAGGACGTGGAGCCATGCGTCTCTGGTGCAGAGGAAGAAGCCGAGGTTGGAGAGGTCTGGATTAGGGTTAGGGCTAGGGCTGGGGATGGAGAGGGAGATATGGGAGACGTTGAGCTCAAGGCGGCCACGGTGGGTGAAGCCGAACTCGTCCAGGGGGATGATGGTGCGATCGTCGGATCGGATCTCCGAGAAGCGGATCTCGGAGAGGACAACGGAGATAGAGAAGGAGAAGATGAGGAGGAGGATAATGAGAGAGGAAGAAGGAACCTCGGCCATCGGAGAGAAGCTTCGTGGTTCCGATCTGCGATTTTCTTCTTCTTCTTCTTCGACGTGATCTGATAAATATATATATATATAGAGAGAGAGAGAGAGAGAGAGAGAGAGAGAGAGAGATAAGAAAATTAATTAAAAGCACATAAATGAAACCCTTTGATTTAGTTTTAGAAGGGCTCATTTCAGTTTTGACGGTAACACTTTGCCCGATCACCTGCCACCTGCCACCAACTGGTTGGCATGATGAGTGTAGTGAAAGCCTCCTAACAAAGGGTCGGCTCTTCAAAGATCCCCAAATTCAGAATTTATACTCAATAAGTAATGTGTGTGTGTCCGTATATATAATATATATTTGCTTGAAAGTGACGATGTGATATCTTACTTGTGATGTGCCTACCAATAGTCGTTTGTTTTTTATATCAGGGGACGCATTCTGTTTTACGTGCCTCCATTGCACGTGCTTTGGCTCGGGCCTTCGGACGCCGTGAAATGTTGCTTGGCGTAAGAAACAGCTCCTCTCCGAGTGCAAGATTTGTCTTCAGTTGTCTTCAGAGCCCATATAAAATAGTTGAGTACCGATGAATTAGAATTTGTATTAATAAATTATAAATTTAATGTCTTAATTTATAATTTTTTTTTATTAAAATTAAAAATACAAATAATAAAAAAATACACAAAAACGATTAATCTCAAGATTAGTCTTGAGTTAAATTAAGAGGTACAACTGCTCTTTATTCCATCAATTGTCTTTATAAACAAGTTTGAGTAGGAGCAGATTTAAATGTGAGTTGTCTTGAGTTGAAGCCAGAACAACCCACAACAAAAATTAAAATTTTAAGATAAAAATTCAGCCCAAATCCAGTTCAGCCTACCCTCCCGCGGGTCTAAGGCAGTTACTAACCAACCACTTCCTGATAATGGCTCCTTGTTAACAAAATTACTGCAAGTGTGTTGCTAAAGCAGAAGGGGGCAGCTGCCGAATGGAAATGGCAGTTGAAGACTGGGTCAAGCAAGTGGTGGCCAGCAGCGGAGGTAGGCAGTTGAAGGCTGGGTGGATGATGCAACATTCTGTTATTTATTTTTATCTTAACTTATTCTTTCAACTGTGAGATTAGAACTCATTAGAATCGACTTTTGTTATTAACAATCATTTTCGAGATTTATAGGAACAGAAGTGCTCATGTGTTGTCTATAGATTCTGATGTGTATATGGTCCAAGAAAGGCGCACAGGAGATCATGCCCACATGCCTAAATATAAAAGTTGAACAAGTTTGTTGAGCAGAATGACTTTTAGGGACCATTTTGGGCGATGGGCTCTTGGGAGACCCCCTTGACAGGCCCACGAAGGAGATCTTAAGAGACTCTCTCAAGTAATCCCTCGTGGGACATTGTCCTGATATTTAATATAAATTGTTGCCTCTGAAATCTTTTCCCTAAAAGTTAGAATAAACAATTCTAAGATTATGGGAGATCTTACTGTTACATATAAATACTTCACAGTATATATATTAAATGCACATATTATATAAAACACTGATATCTACAAGAAGAAGAATACCTCTCATTTCCATTACAGTGAAGAAATGTGTTGTTTGTAATGGCCAGCACAAATGCACTGCACCCAACTAGATCTTCCTCTTCTTCTCTGCTATTAGGCCTTAACCCTTTTCTTAATGAGAAGAAAATGGTGTAATAGATTGATTAGAGAGAAGAGGGGACCTAGCCATATATATATAGAGTCAATAGGGTTTTGCCCATCACAAAACCCTATTGGGCCTACACTTATTCCACAAACCATATGTATATAAATAGGCCTAAGCCCATTAAGGTGCACCAAGCCCAAAGTCCAATTATGATCACATATAATCCATTTGGGCCTCTAGGCATTGTTAAGCTATAACCCAACTAGTTTTTATTCTTAAAAACAAGATCCAATTAATATTACACACAAAATGGAAAAATTCTAACATTCTCCCACTTGTGCAATATTAGTTGGTGTCAATAATTTTTTTTTTTTTTTTTGAAATTGACTCTCCAGTTGGACAACAAGAATTTGAAAACTTGAGTGGCCACTATTTTGAAAGCATATCTTAACAGATAATCACCTTTAAACATGTTCCGTTCGACCTAATTGTCAAAATTAGATCATAGCCGTCAAAATGTATTTATTTCCATAAATTCGCACTATGGTCATAACTTTGACAATTAAATTAACATAAACAAAATATGATTTGAAAGTGTAGTATAGACAATAGCATATACCTTATATGATCTTCATGCCAAGTCTATATCAGTCCTTTAACTATCACTATCCATGAAAGCTGAATCTGAATGCCTTCAATAGTGATAAAAGAAACAAGCATAACAGCTCCAAAATATACAGTGATATCACCAATCTAATGTCATGAAAAGATACATTAGCATGCATATGACTTTAAAATTTAACATGGATCCATGAAATAAATAGTCGAGCTCATTACATAACAGTGATTGAGAGTAACAATTCAACAAAAATAATAACTCCCACTAATCAAGCACATCAAAAGACTCTAAAATCCCCATATTAACAACGTGCCTTTTAAAATCAATAGGTCGAAGTCCTTTGGTTAATGGATCAGCAACCATAACCTGAGTATTTATGTGCTCCACAATAATATCACCTTTCTTGACCATGTCTCTGACTAAAAGATATTTGATCTCTATGTGTTTGGAACCACTAGAACTTTTATTGTTTTTAGTAAAGAAAACTGCAGCACTATTGTCACAATAAATTTTGATTGGCCTTGAGATGGAATCAACGATCAAAAGCCCAGAAATGAAGTTCTTCAACCACATAGCCTGTGATGCCCCTACATAACATGCTACGAACTCTGCTTGCATAGTAGATGAAGCTACAAGTGTCTGTTTTGCACTTTTCCATGAAATTGCCCCACCAGCTAACATGAAAACATATCCAGAAGTGGATTTTCTTTCATCAGGACACCCTACAAAATCTGCATCTGTGTACCCAACCACCTCAAGGTGATCAACTTTTCTATATACTAGCATAAAATCTTTTGTTCTTTGCAAGTATCTCATAACTTTCTTTGCCAACACCCAATGCTCAGGCCTGGATTAGAAGAAAATCTCCCCAACACACTAACTGCAAAAGCAATATCGGGCCTAGTACAAACTTGAGCATACATCAAACTTCCAATAGCACTAGCATAAGAGACATTTTCCATCTGTTGTTGCTCTATTACATTTTTGGGACAATTTTTCTTACTAGGCAATTCTCCCTTAGCTATAGGCACTTCCCCAGCTCTACAATTTTGCATATTAAAGCGATTGAGGACACGATCTATATATGATCTCTGAGAGAGTCCCAACAAACTTCGAGTCCTGTCCTTTTTAATTTCAATACCAAGAACAAATGATGCTTCACCAAGATCTTTCATGTCAAAAGTCTTGGAAAGCATTTGTTTAGTATCATGAAGCAGGTTCAAATCATTACTCACAAGGAGAATATCATCAACATATAGCACAAGAAGAACAAATCTGATCCCACTGATCTTGAGATATATGCATTGGTCTATCTTATTTTCAGCAAATCCAAAGGAAGTAATTACCTCATCAAACTTTAAATACCATTGTCGAGAGGCTTGCTTTAAACCATAAATAGATTTCTTCAACCTGCATACCAAATGTTCTTTGCCACTTTCTTTGAAGCCTTCAGGTTGCTGCATATATACTTCTTCATGCAAGTGTCCATTTAAAAAGGCTGTTTTAACATCCATCTGATGAAGTTCAAGATCAAAGTGTGCCACTAGTGCCATAATAATTCTGAAGGAATCTTTTGAGGAAACAGGGGAAAAAGTTTCATTGTAATCAACTCTTTCTTTCTGAGTAAAACCCTTAGCCACTAATCTCGCCTTGTACCTCTCAATACTGGCTTTTGAATCTTTCTTAGTTTTGAACACCCATTTGCAACTTATAGGCTTGACTCGTTTAGATTGTTCAACTAGTTCCCACACATCATTGCGTGCCATAGATTTCATTTCATCCTCCATGGCTTCCAACCATTTATCAGAACAAGTACTTGAAACAGCTTGGCTATATGAGATTGGATCTATAACATGACTAAAATCGTAGTCATTTTCACCAAGGTATACCACATAATCATCTGATATAGCAGATCTTCTTTCTCTCTGAGGGCGCTTATCAGGAATTTCAGGATGTGAAATGTGTATTGGAACATCTTCCTATTGGGATACTTCTTCTGTTTGATCTGGTTCAAACATCATCCTTTCATGTACAACTGGTACTAGCATTATCATAATTTCCTCTTCCACATTAACATCCCTTACACGAGAACAAGAACATTCACTTGTATCATTCTCCAAAAATTTTGCAGTGATAGAATCCACAATCTTTGTGCCTCGACTAGGGCAATAAAATCTGTATCCCTTAGAATTGTCAGGATAACCAACAAAGAAACAGCGTGTGGTCTTAGGATCCAATTTACTCTCAGAAGGATTGTAGATTCTTACCTCAGCAGGACAACCCCAAACTCGGAAATGATTTAGGCTCGGCTTACGACCAACCCAAAGTTCAAAAGGAGTCAAAGGGACAGATTTATTGGGAACTCTGTTCAAGATGTACATTGCAGTCTTTATGGCTTCACCCCAAAGAGACATGGGTAGATTACATCTACTCATCATCGTCCTCATCATATCTTTTAGTGTGCGATTTCTCTTTTTAGCTACTCCATTTTGATCTGGTGTGCCAGGCATGGTATATTGAGCAACTATCCCACAATCTTGTAGATACATGGCAAACGGACCCATACATTGTCCACTAGGTCCATGCCTACCATAGTATTCTCCACCTCTATCAGATCTCACAACCTTTATACTTTTCTCTCGCTGCTTCTCAACCTCAGTTTTGAAAACCTTAAACTTTTCGAGTGTTTGAGATTTATCCGCAATAAGATATACATATCCATAGCGAGAAAAGTCATCAATAAAGATGAGAAAATATTTGTTCCCACATAATGTAGAGACATAAGGTCCACTTATATCAGTGTGGATAATTTCCAAAAGCTCATTACTACGAGTTGCACCTTTTTTCTTGGTTTTGGTGAGCTTTCCCTTTATGCAATCAACGCAAGTCCCAAAATCATTGAAGTCAACAGTAGGAAAAATACCATTTTTAACAAGTCTCTCCATCCTCTCTTTGGAAATATGACCCAACCGTTTATGCCATAAGGTTGAAGAGTTTTCTTTAATCAAGGTTCTTTTAACACCAACATTCTCAACGTTCAAGGAAGTAGCCATGGAAGAAAAATTCAACTTATATAACCCATCACACAAGAGTGCAGTGCCAACAATAACTGAATTAAAAATCAAATTCAAACTTCCATTGCCAATACCAAAATGATATCCCGCACAATCCATCTTAGAAATGGAGATCAAATTACGCCTAAAGGACGGTACAAAAGCAACATCATTCAAAACAAGGGTATATCCAGTTTCTAATCTAAACTCTACTGCTCCTATATCTTCAACTTGTACTCGAATGCCATTTCCAACCACCAGCGTTCTCTCATGATCATTTGGCTTTCGCTTGCTCTTGAACCCCTGCAAGGTATTGGCCACATGAATAGTTGCCCCGGAATCAAACCACCAAGAATTCAATGGAACATCTATTAAATTGGATTCAAAACAAACAAAAGCAAGTGGTTTACCTCCACTTTTGTTCTTTGCCAACCAGTTCTTGTACTTGTGACAGTCAAATTTCTTGTGACCCTTTTTCTTACAGAACTAGCAATTGATCTCTTTCTTGATAGCAGGTTTGGGGCCATTGCTCTTCTGATTTTTGATCTTGTTGCTACCTTTGTTGCTTTTGTGATAATTGTGGCTTGAGGAATGCCCTTTCACGTTTGGTTGACTAACAAAATTCACACTACCACCAGAACCTCTAAGGATCCTCTTTTCTTCTTGGTCACAGATAGAGATTAGCTCATTGGTATTCCACTTATCCTTCTGAGTGTTATAAGAAGTCTTCAATTGGTCAAACTGTGAAGACAAGGAATTAAGAGCATGATGAACAAGGAATGACTCAGTAACGGGGATCTCAAGCTCGGTCAGTCTAGAAGTTATATCAACCATCTTCATAATATATTCTCTAACACCACCAACCCCATCATACTTCATTCCTGTCAACCTATTCATAAGTTCTCCAGCATCTGCTTTTTCAGACGATTTGTATTTTTCAGCTATATCATCAAAGAATTTCTTAGCATTTTCTGTCTTAGATATGGCACCAATGAGAGTATGGGAAATAGACCTTTTCATTATCATCAAACTCAAACGATTCGCTCTTCCCCATTTTTCATACCTAGCTTTCTCTTCAATGGAACTCCTCACAGTTGGCTTAGGAGGCTCATTCTCATGTAAGGCCATGTCAAGATCCATCAAACCCAGTTGAATTTCAATATCTTCTTTCCATCTTTTAAAATTGGTTCCAGTCAAAGCCTCAATGGTCGAAGTCTGATTACCGACATTGAAAGCGCAAGGGGCTGTATATAAAAAAAAAATATATTGCAATTAAATGTAAGCAAAAGATAAACAAGAATAAGCCCAAACATCTTTATGGCATTATTCTTACAAAAACTTAAGATGCATATTATAAAATCACCTTTGGGCAGAAAATATAATATACAACTTAAATTTTCAACTAAGTAAATCAAGGACAAAGGATAAACAAGAATAAGCCTTAAACCTTTATGGCATTATTCTCACAGAAATTTAAAATGCACATTATAAAATCACCTTTGGGCAGAAAATATAATATACAAGTTAAATTCCCAAATATGAAAAATAAGTAACTCAAAAACAATCTCCTTTGGGATAAAAGTTTCAAGTCACAATGTATTTTTTCACATTTACATCATGTCATCTAAATTAAAATACACAATTAACACCTTTGGGCAGAAAATTATGCACCTCAATTCAAATAACAAATGTCCCAAAATAATCAAGTGAAATCAATCAACATAAATTTTTCTCCCTTTTTTTTTTTTTTTGAGTAATGGATTTATCATTTAATTATTAATTTTTAGGCTCAAAATAAAATTTTAATTTCAGACCCAAAAATATAATTTAAATAATTAAATGAGTAAAGCCCATAACAAAACATATATATCCCAATAAACACATGGGCTAAGTTAAAAGAAAACAGCCCAAATAATGAAATTAAAACCCATAACAAAATAGGCCCATAATTGAAATTAGCCCACGTGATAAAAGGATAGCCCAAGTCCAATAAAACAAATTTTGGATCTGCTGGAACAGATCCATTTATGGATCTTAACAAAACGGGTCAAACGCCCAGATCCAACCCAAAGACTAGCCCAGCTCTCATAAACCCCATCTTTTTCCTAGGGTTTCTTCTCAAACCCACCGCCTTCACAGCCTCTCCCTTCCTCACTGTGCGCCGCCGCCGCCGCCTCTTCTTTCTCTTAATTTCGTCGGCCGCCTCACCTTCTTCTTCTCCATTCAAGGCCGCGACTGGCGACGCGGGCCATCGGCGACGACGAACTACGCCATGGCCGTCGCTGCCACTGTCTTCTCCGTTTTATTTCATCGCCATCAACCCAGCGGTATAGCCTCTCTCTCTTTCTTAAACCGTAGCAGTGAACAGATTATGAATATGTATGTATATATATATACTTTGCTTAGTTGCAAAGAGATTGGAGAAGACAGGGCAATGGAAGATATATATCTTGTATAATATAAGTATTAGTTGCAGAGAGGTTGCAGAGAGATTGTTTATAATATATATATATATATGTATGTATTATATATATATATAAGTAAATGTTCACGGCAGAGATGAACAGTTTGTAATACATGGACATTGCACAGTAAAAATTCACAATATGTGCATTGAAACTTACAGTACGTATAATCAGGTCTTATATAAATATGTGTTTGCTCTGATACCACATGTTAGATATAAATACTTCACAGTATATATATTAAATGCACATATTATATAAAACACTGATATCTACAAGAAGAAGAATACCTCTCATTTCCATTACAGTGAAGAAATGTGTTGTTTGTAATGGCCAGCACAAATGCACTGCACCCAACTAGATCTTCCTCTTCTTCTCTACTATTAGGCCTTAACCCTTTTCTTAATGGGAAGAAAATGGTGTAATAGATTGATTAGAGAGAAGAGGGGACCTAGCCATATATATATAGAGCCAATAGGGTTTTGCCCATCACAAAACCCTATTGGGCCTACACTTATTCCACAAACCATATGTATATAAATAGGCCTAAGCCCATTAAGTTGCACCAAGCCCAAAGTCCAATTATGATCACATATAATCCATTTGGGCCTCCAGGCATTGTTAAGCTATAACCCAACTGGTTTTTATTCTTAAAAACAAGATCCAATTAATATTACACACAAAATGGAAAAATTCTAACACTTACCACCTATTATCTATCACCTCTATAAATAGAGAGTGAACCCTTCTCTTCAGGTATGCAAAAAGACTACATAGAACTCTTTACATTCTTCTCTAATTTCCAACAAATTTGACTTAAGTATCGAAAGGGTTGCACATGAACACCTTGCGTCCTCTAACCAGTTTCTTTTTTGTAACATCTTTATAGCTCAAAGATGATTCCTTGACATCTAAATTTATTGTTGCATTTAGATAACAACAATTGGTGATATTTGTGGAAAACTAATCAAAAAGCCTAGAAAAAGACAAATGGGACTCACAAGATCTCTAATTACAGAAACTAATAGAGTAGCAAGGTGTTTGATGTTTAGTCTCCTAGAAACCTCCAAAGACTGCATGAGACTCTCTTGGCAAGAACTCTAGGGACTTCAAGGACAACTCCTCCAATTATGTCTCTCACCGAGCATGAAGCACTTCGAAGATAACATATGAAAAAGTTTAAGCTCTCTAGGAAATGGAAAGCTCCCTGTAGAGTATCATTCCCAATGCTCCACTGCCACAAAACTCTATAGAACTTTGTGATAGAGAAACAATCTGAACCCTCTCTTGTGACTCTCTTGGGAGCTCGAGAAAGTCTTTCATTCCTGAAAGCTCCCAAGGAGTAAGACACCGAGGAGACTCTCCTGGAGCCATCTTAACTTCAAGGAGACATGTTGACTAGAAATGACAAGTTGTGAGAAAACCTCATCAGAAGGAGAAACACTTGGAGATTGTTGAGAGCACGATTGTTGGAGAAGATTGAGATCCCCAAAAAATTTAACCCAGAAAAGCCATAAGATTGGGAATCAGTTCGTATTTAGCACCTTAGAAATAGTGGACATGAAAAAGATGATTGAAGAGATACTGGAGCAAAAAATGCTAGTACTAGTTGAAGAAGACCAACAAAAGA
Organism: Diospyros kaki; assembly: GCA_036245055.1. Taxonomy (NCBI): domain Eukaryota; kingdom Viridiplantae; phylum Streptophyta; class Magnoliopsida; order Ericales; family Ebenaceae; genus Diospyros; species Diospyros kaki. The sequence goes on from BSEG01000008.1 coordinate 33,118,770, forward strand.
GAAAAATTTATTTCACCCTAGAGATCATGAAAAAATCTCTCCCATTAAAATTTAAGATGTCCCAACTGGGCACTTATTCTGGAAAGGGATGTCCCCATTATAACCACATCCAGAATTATGAGTCCCTAATCACTACAAAAAAATCAGATTTTAGTAGCAATTTTTTTGTCATTCTACAATTTTAAAAACCGTCGCAAATATAGCTGTCGCAAAACATTTAGTGAAGATTTTCACAAATCGTCGCAAAGTTATATTTTTTGTGGCGATTGGTAACATTTAGCAATAGTTTCAGAATCGTCGCTAAAATATGCTAAAATCATTGAACTTTAGTAACGATTCTGAAACTGTTGTTATTTCTGGTGTATGTGCACACACATGGCTTTCGGCCTTGCCTGATCGCGCATGCGCGGCTCACTTCGCTGCCCTAGGTGCCACATGGTTGCATGTCCGCTCACCACGTGGCAATGCTGAAACTTTATTCTAGCTGCTGCTTTCCCTAGTTTTGATCCCAAAACCTCCCGTACATGCGTGCGCACGTGAAGCTAGTTGATCTGCAAAGCCTTGTTGTTATATACTCGCGCATATTAATTATACACTAATCCAACCACTATTTTTCAAAATTACATTATATATTTTTTAATATAAATTAAGAAAGTAATTAATTGATTAAATGAAAAATATATTTTTAAAGGAATAATGGAATAAATAAAAAATAAATTAATTGATTAAAAAATAAAAGAAGAGTTAACATAGTTTTTTAAAATTTCTTTTTATAAATTATCAAAATTTTATATATTTTTAATAAGAATATTAGATTATTTTCTAAAATTTTGCGATGTTTTTCAATTTCACCACAAATGTTAATTTAATTTTTTTTTAGTTATTAAATTATTTTTTAAATCTTATGGTGGTTCTTAACTGCTACAAATGTTAATTTAATTTTTTTTAATTATTAAATTATTTTCTAAATTTTGTGACATTTTTTCAAAAATTGCCATAAAATTTAATTTTTTTTAATGATTAACTTAATAAAATTTGCGATCGTTCTTAACTGCCACAAATGTCAATTTAATTTAATTTTTTAATCATTAAAATATTTTCAAAATTTAATGACGATTTTTGAAAAATCGTCTCAAATTTAATTTTAAAATTTAAAATTTTTAAATTTTGCGACAGTTTTTTAAAATCGTCGCAAAATATCAATTTTTTTTGTAGTGAATGTTACTTTATGGCTAGGAGGATGCAATCATGCACCTTGCTTTCCCTAGACTCTAATTGACCATGCAAATGCTTAGTTCAATGGCTTGGTTGAAGGGTCTATTGGCTTTTTTGATTAATTAAGGAGAGAGTTTATTAGATCTTTAATTGTTAACATTTAAGGAAGAATAATGTTGCCTACCTCTTCAACATACGACAAGGTAGCAAAGAGACCCTCTAATAGTATGTTGATCAGTTATAGAATGTATCATTGGAAATACAGGACCTACCGGTGGGAGTAGTAGTTGTTGTATTGCTTCAAGGGACTAGGTTAATGCTGCTACAAGAGTTTATCACCCAAAATTAGCTTATCACCCTGGTAGAATTGTTTACTTGGGAAAACAAGTACATTTTGCAAGCTACAGTAAGAAGGATGGCTAGAAGGAAGGACAAGAATGAGGTAGAGAGAATCCCATCAGGGTACCAACAATGGGGTAAATAAATCTAGAAAGTCAAATAGCCTTTCTCAACTTAAATTTGGATATTACATGTAACATCCTGTCTCGGTAATTCAGGAAAAAATAATAACTATTAATTTATGTATTTGAAGTGATTATATTGAGGTTTTTAAGAGAAATGATTAAGTGTAGCATCTTGAGATTTTAATTTTTATATTATTATATCACTCAATGTGTAGTATGTATTATATGTTAAAAATAAAATAAATTAATTAATAGAAAAGCAATTGGGAAATTGGAAGTGGTAGCCGAGCATTAGTATACATAAGAATATATTAATAGTACATGTGATCCCATGTAAATGAATATATTAGCTAGTAGAAGTTAAAAGGAAAAATTGAAATGAGGAGACTGTCGAACTGTAAGGAATGAATGCGTGTGTGTGTGTGTGTGTGTATAGAAGGGCTAATTTTTGGAGGAAGGCTGGAATCTTCCAGCAAGAAGGCACCCAAAACGGTCAAAACGGTGCCGTTTTGGAGGGTGGAGGCGGTGCTGGTAGTTTCCATGCGGTAGCTACTGGTGGCCTTCCTTTTTCCCTTTTAATTCTTCATTTTAGCGTGCAAATGGGGTGGTTTAAAACAGCAAGCAGTGGGGGAAAAAATGGAAGAAGAGGAAGCAACATGCAGAGGATAAAATTGGGGAAGAAATTTAATATTTAAATGCAGTTAATTGAGGTTTAACTAGCTAAGTACGTAGAGAAATATGTATTAATTATTCTATACGGTTGGAATTTAATTTTGGGTCCAGTTTTGTTAATTTTGGGAGTTTATGTTAATTTGCAGCGTGTATTAATTTGGTGGCGTACGAGCATGAAAATGTTGAAATTAGCTAAATAGAGGCAAGCTCCCTTCTACTTTTGTGAGCTCCTTCCATTTTGTGAACCCCACGCCTTTCCTTAATTCATTTCGGTTTGTATTAATTATATGAATCGAAGATTTTATTAGCATGAATTAATTTAAATTTAATATGAGACTCGTTGGAGTTTTATTTGTTGTGTGCTTACGGGGTATTGTGTATCACCCCCATTCCTTTCAGAATGATGTCGAACCCAACTTGGGGGCTAGGTTTTTAGTGGTACGAGTTTATTTATGGATTTCTCGGGTATGGGTCGGTTAGGGCTATCGAGCAGTGGGGCAAGGGTCGACTGTTTAGTGAAGTTGGAGTAGACTATTGTACGACCCTGAAGTGAACCGTCGGGCGGACACTCCTAGTCACTGACCGTTGACTGGTGCCGGACACTCCTAGTCACTGACCATTGGCCGGTGCCAAACACTGTTAACTAGCTCTGCCATTATGTGATTTACTACGTGATTCAATATGCTGTATTACCGTTCGTGGTTTGATATGCACATGGGTACAGGATGCATGTTGGGGTATTCATTTATTGAGTATGCTTGGACACGGATATTCTAGCATGGTTAGATTGCATCCGGCACAGGCATATGCATCGCATGTGGTTTAGTATGTGGGCGGAGTATGGCCTGATGCCTGGATATATGAGCACTAGTGTATCACATTGATACTCACTACACCATTACATTTTTATGTGCATTTCATGGTTACTATATGTTCAGCAGCTTGGACGGGAGAACCGTTCTGAGAGAGCCTATGGCTCAGCTATTCTACAGCTCGGGTGTCGGGAGGACTGACGTGAGCACATGGGTGATAGGAGCACCGACCCGGGACGGCGCACACAGGTTTGCTGGAGGTATATGTTGCCGTTAAGGGCAGCGACAGGTTCGTATGGGACTTGGGTGCCGTGTGTCTTATGTGGGCCCCAAGGACTAGTACGTGCTTTTATACTATGTTGGGTGTCTCATGGCTTGTGTGTGCTTGGGGGTTGGTGTTTTGGGGAGAGTTTACTAGTTATGTTCAGCCTACTGTCTTTTTTTCTTTATGCTTGCTAAGTCTCTCGACTCGCTTTACTTTCTATCATTTCAGGTAGTGGCAGCGTAGGTCAAGGGCAAGGGAGTCAGCATCTAGCGGCAGAGTTGGTATGGTGTACAGGAAGTTCCGTCAGTCCCCGTCACTGCCATGTCAGCCTTGGTTGACTCTGATGTTTGAGTAAGATTTATTCTATTATTTTAACTGTGCTAGGTCATTCCTCGTGTCTCATGTATGTTAGCATAGGTGTTTGTATGTATTTGTTTATCTTGTGACCACTGTGCTAGCGGAGTACCCATAATGCATGCATGTGTATAGCTTAGTTTCCTCTGTTTTAATTTTTATGTATGCATGCTAGGGTAGTTCACATCTTATGTTTCATTCTTTCTCCTTCCGTAGGTGCTCCCGTTTGGGTAGTCCGGGTGGTTGGGATATCTAGGCGGGGGTGCTTACATTACACCCAACTCTTCAAGCCATAATTTGTTATCCTCATAGCCATTGAAAGGACAAGTCTCATTAGATTCTCAAAAAAGGTTAATCACCCTATGGGAAAATGCAGAGATGCATTTTACAAGGACCATGGGGCCTATGGTTCTTCGACTGACCAATGTTGTAAATTGATGGATCAGATTGAATCCCTTTTACAAGTAATTGAGGAGCCCATCATCTTTATTCCTGAAGATGGAGAGGATGTCATCATTGTTAGTGTTGGTGCCCTAATGTTAGATTTAAATGGCATCTAGAAATTGTAATAATGGGTCTAATGATGTAATTCTTGCATATATAATAAAATATGTTTTCATATTTTAAGGTCATATCTTCATTCATAACTCTCTAATCATTATATATGAATGAGTCCCTAGATTTCCTATTAAAGGTCCTATTCTTAAGTGTTAAGAATATGTGACCAAGAATCTTTGTATTAAGGATATCTTAATGATAATTTTCAGTCCTTAGACTTCTCAAAATAGAACTATAATTAGTCAAGTATGGACTGACAAATGAGATACTACATTTGATTAGTATGTGTAACGACCATTAGAGGGCCCAGTATTTATTCAGGAATTATTTAATTAATTGTTAAAGTATTTGATTAAGAGATTTTACCATTTAATTATTTAATTTGGAAATTTAGAGATTTTGAAGGAAAATAATAGCATTTAATTCTATTTAATTTTGGAGTTAAAAGAATTTGCCAAGGTGGCATCTAGTAATTTTTAATTGAGATGATAGTATTTAAATAGCTTTTAATGATATTTATTTGGTGGAAATTAAATGTAAGGACATGAAGGTCATTTAGAAATTTGATATTAGAATTTAATTATTAATTAAAGTTATTATGATTAAGGGATTAAAATAATCTATAAGTGAGATGGTTTTGGTTTAAAGTGTCCTAGTTATAAGAAATCCATATGTGAGATGGTTTTGGTTTAAAGTGTCCTAGTTATAAGAAATCCATATGTGAGATGGCTTTGATTTAAAGTCTCTTAGTTATATTAGGAGAAAGAATCCAAGTTGTATAAGGAGATTGTGAGGGCTTTAGGGTTGCTCTCCTTCTCTATATATATATAATCCCCTAGCCATATTCTTCTCACGCCATATAGATGAAGAATAGAGAAGCCAAGAATGAGCCACAGTTTCAAAGTGTTTGCATAGAAGGCTCTCATTGAAGTCATTAGAATCGACTAAAGAGATCATAAGGCAAGTATTTTCCCTGTAAATCCTTTCTTTACAGGTTCATATCAGTGTTTTCAGATTAAACAAGTATTCTTGTTAAGTTTCAGTTTTCAGATACGTATGCATATATATATATGCATTACAATGAGTTTTATGGAAATTTTGCATGACTTAATAGCGATTCAGTCAAGTTTAATCCTTAAATCAACCTTAGTATTGTCTCTTGTCAATTGGGTCTTGTTTCCTCAAGATTTTATTCAGAATGGTATAGATTTGTTAGTATTTGTTCTAAGGCAGAGTCTCTGTAATCGTTCATGTTTGTCAAGAATAGTTGCAGACATCCGGATGGAGTTTTTAGTCCACGTGAGTAACATCCGGATGAGTTAGAGGCTATCCGGATGAGTCAAAAAGATTTATGTGAGTGACATCTGAATGGTCCTCATTCATATTTGGATGGTCCCAGTGATATCCGAACGCTTTGTTCTCGTATCCGGATGTTCTAGTGTTATTCTGTGAGTGATATCCGGATACCTTGTGCCGTATCCGGATGTTTTCCTCATACATCCGAATGAGTTAGAGGCTATCCGGATGAGTAAAAAAGATTTATGTGAGTGACATCCAGATGGTCTTTATTCATATCAGGATGGTCCCAACGATATCCGGATGCTTTGTTCTCGTATTCGGATGTTCCAGTGTTATTCTGTGAGTGATATCCAGATACCTTGTGTCGTATCCGGATGTGTCCAGAGTTATATCCGGATGTTTTTCTCATACATCCAGATGAGTCAAATTCATATCCAGATATCTTGTTCCATATCCGGATGCTCTCTTAGAAGTTGGAATTTTTATATTCGAATAAGCCTCAAGAATTATCCGAATGTCTTAGTGAGATATCCGGATGGCCAAAATCATATCCGGATGTCCTAGTCCATATCTGAATACTTCGCAGTATAACCGAATTCCTCGTTCCTTGTGTTCCTAGTGTGTCCGGATGACTTGTTTCATATCTGGATGTCTCAACTCATATCTGGATGCTTCATTCATTATCTAGATGCCTCTCTCCAAAGTTGAATCTTTCATTCGAATAGTCTCTAGTTATATCCAAATACATCAGTAAGAGATCCGGATGACCCGAATCATATCCGAATGTCCTAAGTTTCTATTCGAATATATGCCAGCATATCCGAATAGTTTCTATTTTGAGCGCCAATGTATCCGGATGAGCCTTCTTCATATCCGGATGTCTTTCATCATATCCGGATATCCTTCCTGATATCCGGATGGCTTTTCCAGAAATCTAATTAAAGTTCCAGAATAGTTTAATTCAAGTTTTAGTTAAGTTAAATTATTCAATACCTTCCAATAATGAGTTTATATGCCAGAATATGCAAGTTAAATCAGGCCCATACCATAATTCATAATTTATAGAATCTTTGTATTCTAGTATACTAAAGATCAGATTGCATAGTTAGTAATTATTAAGACATGTTCAGCATGATTCTATGAGATTCTGTGCATATATTGTGGTGTGAGCATTTAGTATGACTTTATATGGAGCACTACATATCGTGTGCTAGCATATATATGATCATAGCATTGCATTATGCGCACCAGACGGCTTGTCTGCGGGGATCCCACTAGTTTTAGTTTTATCTCAGTTTATGAGTTGCCCTCCTGGTGGCCACCAAGGGGTTAGGGGCATATTGCCCACAATATGTGCTTACAGCTTCTATGTTTGCAGGATTTAGATCAATCAGGTATGTATTACAGTTATGTGTGCTTATGTGCCAAAGTTGCATACCTGCATTTAGTTTATAGTTTATGTGCATTACATTTTTATGAATGCAAAACAAACAGTGATTATATAGTACCAGTTCAATGAATTATTTATCAGTATCGATATTCTTCGATTCAACCTCAATTATTCTTTCTAGCTTATTACTTGTTGAGATTTGTAGCTCACCTTGTACTCTTCACCCCTCCAGGTTCTAGCAGGAGAGTACCAAAAGTGGGGCCTAGCAGCAGTGGTCTATAGTGTGTGTACATGGAACTGCTCAAGATAAAATATGTCTGGGAGTCTGTTGAGTTTTGTAGTGTTTTGTCAGTTTAGATATATTTTATATTTCAGTTGAGGGATTGTCCCTTAGTCAGAGTTTATGCTTTTCAGTTTGTATTGACTCAGAGCTTTTATTTTAGTTGATTGAGATATTCATTTATGGTATCAGATTTCAGATTATCAGTTAGTTTATTTTATTTTCGCTGTCGCACCTCTTCTCGGGCAGTTCTAAGAGAGGGAGTGTTACAATATGAGATACTAATGATAAAGGATGGTGAGTCGCATACCATATTCCATAAGATGGATATAATATACATGTGAGTAGCTAGTGGAACATTTATTGAATGTGATGTATGTGATAGATCACATGGCTAAGAGGATTTATGATTTATCTCAAGCTTCGATTGTGTTACTAGTCCTTAGATCAGAGGCAACACAGTTGTCTTATATATCAGTGTCAAGGATTTGCTGTTGCTAAGAACCATCTGATTATTGGGTGGGATATGCATTATGTGGTTCCTATGGAATGACATATGGAGGCAGGTGATTATTAATGAGACCCGTTGACCTCCGGCGTAAGGTGAACATCCTATACAATCAGTGGTTGTTGTTGCCAAAATACAACAATTAAAATTTGTGATGTATGGGGTCCACTCGAGCTTGATGTCGGGTGAAGTTGGGTTGCCATTAGAGATGCTGTCACGAGGGAGTTTGTTGTTAGGATACTCGCCACAAGGATTCGTCTCAAGTCTTCGCCGCTAGCCTTTGCCACTAACTCTTGCCACTAGCCTTTGCCACTAGCCTTTACCACTAGCTCTTGCCACTAGTTCTTGCCACTAGCTCTTGCCACAAGCTCTTGCCACTAGCTCTTGCCACAAGCTCTTGCCACTAGCTTGTGCCACTAGCCTTTGCCACTAGCTCTTGCCACTAGCCTTTGCCACTAGCTCTTGCCACTAGCCTGTGCCACTAGCTATTGCCACTAGCTCTTGCCACTAGCCCTTGCCACTAGCCTGTGCCACTAGCCTTTGCCACTAGCTCTTGCCACTAGCCTGTGCCACTAGCCTTTGCCACTAGCTCTTGCCACTAGCTCTTGCCGCTAGCCTTTGCCACTAGCCCTTGCCACTAGCCTGTGCCACAAGCTTCCGCTGCTAGCTTTTGGCCCTGTTAGCACTGAGAAAAATAGGTTAGAAGGCTCGCAGGAATCTTCCCCGCGAAGACCCTCCGATGCCAAAGTCAGTCCCCAATCCCAATGACTATTCACTACGAGCAATAAATGTGCAATCAAAGTGTAAATTTTTACTAGAATCGGAAGTCCTGTTCATTGTCTTCTAGTTGGGTATTTATAGAGCACGATTTTTAAGGGTATCTCATGATGACACGTGGCCTCTTCGGTAGGTCCCGCATGCCTAACGGTTGCGAGCTTAAGACTCGCATTGCCGCGAGCTTGCGGCATGAATTATCGCGAGAGCGGCTATGCCGCGAGCTTACGGCATGCTGCCGCGATATTGCGGCAGCGAGCCGCCGCGAGCTCGCGGCAAGGCCTGCCCGTGACGTGTGGCTTTGCGCGAGCAGGCCTTTGCCGTGAGCTTGCGGCAAGTCCTGCCCGTTAGCTCGCGGCTTTGTGTCACGATCTTTCGACGCAACGTCGTTAAATTAATTAAGACAATATTTTCATTTTTTCCACCCAATTTTCTATGGCACAACAGTGGTGGTTTTAACTGAAGAAACCCTTGGGCAGGGTACACTTGATTGGAAAGTATTCTAATGTCAAAAGGAGTTCCAATGTGTCATCTCAATCTCACCACACTGATTTTGGCTAAGTCACTAAGTTAGTGAGTTTGATCAGTCTGTGATTCTCACTTGATTAGGATGATAATTGATGGAGGGATTACAATACACGGGAATTGAAAGCCCAAATAGGTTATATTCTAATGTAAGACTTTATTACTCGTAAGTTAACCCTGACATTATGCTAGTTGTCACTTAGGGTCTTTCGAGGTACATTGGGAAAATGAAGATATTTTGATTGTAGGTCAAAATGTTTGGTCGAAGTCAAAGAGTTTGACGTGTCCTGATTGCTACTTAGTAGTGAAGCTAGAAGGTCACACGCATATTTGGGTGTGATGGTTAACTAAGCGATTAAAGTTGAAATTGTTATAAGAGTTAATGATATCATAATTAAGAGTTAACGAGTTGGGCTTAATGATCAAATTAATAATGAGCAAATGTCAAGAGTTGACAGGCATGCTGTTAAGAGTTAGCGAGGGCCTCAGTTTCATCATGAGACGTTGAAAGGGTCATTAAATCTTAATGACAGGCCTAGATGCAATTTATGGAAACTTGGTTGAATGGAAGAAAAATGATCAACAGCTTGTTGACTGATTCTGTCGATTAGTTTGTTGAGCCAACATTGCACATATTAATTAAGTTTTGATGATTAACAAAAATGATATTTTCAATATTCAAATTATAGTGTTTTGATGATTAATAAATAGAGTATTTTTCCTAAATATATTAATTGTAGTGCTGAATTATTTTTGATTAATTTATAAAATATTTTTTCACAGCATATGTATTGCCAAAGTTATTATTTTTTATTAAAAATATTTAATAAATAATTTTAAATGCATAAAAATTATTTTAAAATATTTTTTTACAAAATTCTGGACCGAAAATCGACTCTTGAAATGAGGAAAGTTGACTCTTGATGCCAAATAATCAAAAATATGATTGTTCCAAAATCTTCCAAACAGTTGCTAACGAGGGTTGACTTTTGCTGAAATGAGTCAACTCTTGTTCAAGCAAGAGTCGACTCTCGACATTTGGAAAGTCGACTCTTGCCCAATGGCTAGAAATATAACCATTGCAATAGTGTCCAAAATGTCTATAAATACCTTCCAAACTCATTTTTGAGACATTCAAGTGCTTCCATTACAAATTCAAAGCACCGAAAAGCTCTCAAATGCTCTCAAGCAAAAAAATCAAACAATCCGAGACTCATGAAGTATTATTGCACATCAACAGAAGAGGCACAAGGAAAGAGGAGAAAAGTTTTTCAAGTCGTCTACGACAAATCTAAAGTTCTCCATTTGAAATTACAAATTTATTTATTTATTTAAATACTATTGTCTTCTATAATTTGTTCTTAATTGCTTATTTGTGTTCAAGTGTGAACAATTATTTGTAAAATTTTAAACTATTGTTGTGAATTGTATAGGTTTCCTAGAACCATTAAAATTTAGGTGAATCTAGTTTCCAAGGTAAGATAGGGTAGAAACCTTGGTGTAGTAGTTGCCTAAAATCCATTGTAATTTATGTGTTATCTAGTTTCCAATGTGAGTTAGTGTGGAAATCTTGATAAAATTGGTTTAGTAGAATCCCAAAGGTGGTTAGACTTTGGGAGAGTGGACTAGGTGTGTGTTGAGACATCGAACCACTATAAATTATCTTATGCCTCATTTTATTTATTTTAACTATATCTCGTCGCTTGCATTTATTATTAATCTCAAAGATTAGTTACTATAATTATCAAATATATATTCTTTAGTAAAATCATTAATTAAGAATATTTATTAAAATTGATAAAAAAAAATTAATCACTCAATTCACCCTTCCACTTAAATAACCATACCCTAAGGGACTAACATAATTAAGCCAAATGGTCAATAGTTCCTTTGAAACTGTCCACCGTTTCTATTGTAGAGGGTCACAAATTGTTAATCGATTTGTCATATTTGTAACGGAAAGAGGGGTATGTGGCGCGGGAGGATCAGAGGGGTGACAACATGCATCCTTCTTGTCACCCTTTGGTCTCCTTTCTCTCTTTTCTATGGCTGATTTGTCTGTTTATGCTAAGCAGGTAGGGTTTCGATTTTTGGGCATGTATATATATGATATATGAGAATGGAGGACGAGAAGAGGTCTGCCTTGTGCAATTCTCTCTTGGCCTAAGTTGTTCTTCTCCCTCAAGAGAGTCTGGAAACCCTATCTCTTTGCCCCTTCCTCCAATGCTCTTTTGTTCATATTGCTATAGTAGTAATTCCACCATAATAGTGGGGCTATTACTGGGTCAGAATTTTTCATACTTTTGAACCCATTTTTTAACTCAATCTCCTTCACTCTCTCTGGCTAGCACATAGAGTGAGTTGAGGGATTCATCCATTTACCGGTGTATGGATTGACTAGGCCTCCCATGCTTTTGGGGGTTAATTTGGTCAAATCAAATTTCTGTTAGAGAGCTATTCGGGAGCAAGGAGTTGCTGTCCGATGAGGATTCTAGCCTCTACATCGGCCTTCTAATTTCTATGAGGTATATATACTAAACCCCCTATGGAATGGTTTGGTCTTACATTGCATATGGATTTTGGAAACGGGTCTTGCAACGTGATTTTAATGTTTATTTCCGCTACCTTATTTGTGTTTTCGAAAAAATATTTTTGAAAACTGATTAAATCCTTGCATTAATACACCAATAGTTGGTGTTTCCCTTCAATAATGCCCTATGACGATCTCATGGTCATTTATACTATTATATCCAAGCATCCTATTGGAAGGATATTAGTGGATAGTAGCAGTTTAGTCAACCTTATCTATTAGAACTGCTTTGAGCAAATGAACATGTCCCTTGACAAAATGAAGGGCGTAACCTCTCATCTTGACAACTTTACTTGAGAAGTTGTATCAATGGTTGGATCAATATAATTGGCTATCACGTTAGGAACTGAGCCTCAAAGTGTGACTCAGTAGGCTAACTTTTATGGTAGTGAAGACTTCCTCATTCACCTATAATGTTATATCGGGATGCTAGCTCTTAAATGACATGAAAGCAATAATTTCTTCAAGGTACCTCCTAATAAGATTCCCATGCTAAATAAGGTAGGGCATGTCTGCGGGGAGTAGAAAAAGACAAAGAGTTGCAACATTTCTTCTACTAAGGGCAAGGGAAAAGAAGAAACATTGACTAGCACTAAGCAAGCCATAAACAAACCTCAATTTGTGGAAAAATTAGAGGTTGTGAAGTTGAGAGATGATGATAATGAAAAACTAGTGTATGTGGGGAGCCAATTCTCTGGGAAAGGAAAGCGAAAAAGTTGCGCGGTGTTCACAAGCCAGTGTTGATATATTCGTTAGACATTAGCAAACATGCTTGGGATTAGCCCATAGGTGATTTCTTATCATTTGAACATTGATCCAAATATTAGGCCTTTTAAATAACAGAAGATGAATATTGCTCTAGATAGGCAATAAGCCCTAGAGAAAGGAATAGAGAAGCTACTAAAGGATAGTTTTATATAGGAAGTGATTACCTTAATTGGTTAGGGAATGTGGTCAAGGTAAAAAAAAACCAACGATAAGTGGAGGGTATGTGTAGACTTCACAGGTCTTAATAAGGCCTAATTTAAAGATTCATATCAACTTTCTTGAATCAATAGTTGGCTGATGAGACATTTGGTCTGATACATTGAGATGGAGAGATCCTCGTTGTAGATCAAAGTATTTGATCAATGTCAAAGTGTCTAACATTTCCCAATTGCTACTTAGTGGCAAATCTAGAAGGTCACATGCATATCCGAGTATAGTCGTGGATTAGTGATGTAATATTGTAATTAATTATTGATCATCATTAAGTGTTAATGATGACACCATTAAGAGTTAACGGAACGGGTTTACTTAACATGAGTAATTGTTTAGAGTTAAGCGGCATGTCGTTAAGAGTTAACGGGGACCTCGGTTTCATTATGAGATAATGAAAGGACTATTAAGAGTTAATGATGGGCCTAGATATGATTTAGAGAAACTTGAGATGAGGGAATAAAGGAAATTGACATGTCCTTAGTGGGTTATCCTAAACTAGTTGGCTGATTCAAAATTGATCAACCAGTCTTTCCTAATTCAGTGTAATTCGGTCGACCATTTGCCAGAAATTAATCGACTATTTCTTACAACGAGGGTTGAGTTTGGGAATATTCTCTTATCCTTTTTTGTAATGGTAAAAGAGGTACATGCTTGGGAGGATGAAGGGAAGAATAACATGTAGATGGCATGCCTCTCCCCCTCTCTACCTTTTCTAGTCAGTTTTGTTTGACTTGGGCTCATGTGTAAGGGTTTTAGGGTTTGGATATTTAAGAGGAAGTGGTGAAGAGGGTTTAATCTTTTTGGTTGATTTTGCTACTACTACTATCTCTCTCTCTCTCTCAACTATTAGCATCCTTTACCTTTCAGAAACCAAACCCATTCCTCTTATCTTTCTTCCCTTGCTCCTTCCTTTGTTAGTTTCTTATTGAGCAACCCAATCCAACAGTGAGACTATAGGGTTGTTAGTTCTCATAAACCCAAATTTACAGAACTCGTCACCTACAAGGAAGCTTGGCTAGCACATAAACTTCCTGTAGGGTTCTTCCATTGCTTGGAGCGTGGACTGACTCAGTCCCTTGTGCATGTGAGGGGTGAACTGGTCATCCAGTTATCTCATTTGGAATAGTTTGTGATTGTTTGAGAGCTACCTTCAGTGAGGACAGGAGCTGCCTTGCATTTCAGCATTCATATCTTCAACGAAATCATCCAATGAGGTATAATTTCTAAACGCCCTATGGATAGTTCATTTTTTGTTGCATATGGTCGTTAGATTCTGAGTTTTGCAAGGTGATCTTATTTTCTTCCGCTGACTTTGTTATGTTGTTTTCTAAAAATTTTTGAAAACTGTCTAAAACCCATGCATGAACCACTAAGGGTTGGCATTTCCTTTCACTTTGGTAGATGAATTACCCTCCATATTATAGGTGTTTGGGATGAGCAAAGTGTCCATGGGTGAGACACCATTCAACCTTAAAGATGGGTCTCCAAGAGTGGGGCCCTTTAATGAAAAGGAAAACTCTAAAGCCTTAAAAATGAATTGGAACCTCATTAAAGAACAAAGAGATAAGGCATGCATATGATTGGCCACATATCACAAAAGGGTGGCAAACTATTATAACTCTCGAGTACGGGGTAGGCCACTACAAGATAGGGACCTCATTATAAGAAAATCAACAGTGACTAACACTCTCAGAGATTAAAGGAAGCTTCAAGCAAATTAGGAAGACCCATATAGGATCCAAAAGATGATTGGGCAGAATACTTGCATACCACAGATACTTCAAGGAAGCAACATGGGTAAGACCTGGAATACAAATCACTTGAAGCTATATTTTCCTTAGGATACATGATGAAATCCTTAATGAGGTTTATTTTTAAGTGGCTATGATGTTTGTAATTATAATCTTCTTGAAATAATGAAAAGGAACCCCAAGTACAGCCATAAACACAACCATTCTTTATTGAACCATGTAAATCTTGTCTTATATGTGCAATTTTACTTTTGTTCATTAAAACATTCAAGCTTACCCCCTTTTGTGTATTTTGCTTTAAGAAACAAGGAACACATGAAAAAGGCATCTAAAGAAGGTTGCTAAGACGTGTAATGAGTTGAAAGATCCATTGCAATGCACGTAGCTCAAAGTTTTTAAGACATGCAATGGACAAAAAAAACTCATTGTGCTGCACGTAGTATGAAATTCTATAAGGGAATTAAATTATGAAAAATAGGAAAAATAGTGAATATTCAATTATGAGAGAAAAAATTGATTTTTCTCTAAATTGGTGAATAAATGTGGTGATACCACATGGATGGTTGAAATGGAAGCTTGGAAGCCAAGTATGGTGTCTTAGAGTGATACATGGCAATATCTGGTCCAAGATAAAAGAGAGAATTAAATAAATGCAAAAGCAATGGTAATTGGTGTTGTAAGCATTTAATGAGAGGATGATTGTGTTGAATTAAAAGAAAATCCAAAAAAAAATGGTAATTAGTCACCATTAATGCCTGAAAAATATGGGGATTTAATTAAATGAGAAGGAAATGGAAATTTAAGATGATCCAAGGGTGGAGGATTATTCTTGAAAATGGGAAGTGATCTAAGGGATGAGATAAAAATCCTTCAAGTTGGCATGGATTGCCAACTCATTTAAGAAATCTTTTTTTTAAATTGATTTTGGATGGTGGAGATCATGAGTTAAAAAGAGAAAGGCTAGGATTAAATCCTAGCAAAGCACTTGGATTGTGCTTTTAATTAAAGGTTGAGATCTTCTCTTGGAAAGTAAATAAAATCTAATAGATGAGATTAAAGAAGGCAAAAAGCACATGGAATGTGCTTTCTTTGGATGGTTGAGATTTAACCTTGTAAAGTGAGATAAAATCCAATGGTGGATTTATTTAGAAATTTGGGGTGTGAGCGAAATAAGTGGAAATGGAAGTTCGGGTGTAAGGGAAATTATTAAGGGGGCGCGTGTGTAATTAATGAAAATTGTGGGTGCTAAAATGTAAATTGCAAAAGTGGCTGCAGGTTCACTTTAAAATTAATGGGGGTTGCTTTTATGTTGAAGGTGGTGTCTGGCATGAGCGGTCGCGCGCGAGGGGGACCAGGGGCTGGACATGGGATAAAACTCGTTGGCATGCGCGCGAGGCTGGGAGAGATTTGCTAATTTTTCAGCAAAATCCTCCCCGAAACAGCGTCGTTTCGGGGAGGCGGTGGTGCTCCCCAGCGGCAGCCTCTGTGATGCCCCGCTCCCACTTACGGGTGTCACTCGTGAACAATCATTCGAACTGTTCACATGCCAGGCCATTTGTGAAGGGTGAACTATGTTTCAACATCAAAACGCCTTAGGTGGGAACTAGGGTTCGTTCTTCCCTTCCCTCAATCCCAAGATTGACTAGCAGATTTGGGCTTTAACAATACCAGAGTTGGCTAATTAATTTTCCATTAAGCTTGCTCTGTCATCATGATTAATATTTTAATTCTTCTTCTTTCCAAGAATTCCACCAGGCTCCAAATATTTTTAAAATTCCAAACATCCCATTGGTTTTTCGAAATTCGAGGAAAAATTTATAAATTTTTATTTTCCAAAAATTTGGCATTTATCTAAACAATGCCCAACAGATCCCTTTATTGTAAACATTCCTCAAGGGCCAAAAATCAACCAAGAAATGCTTGTAAATTTTCCAAAATTTTCAAAATTTTAAAAAAAATTAGCCAGCGGGGCCAGCTGGTGCCCCCGGGCCTACACGAGTCCCTGTGATGCTCTGGCTGAGGGCTGCACACTTCTATCGCGCGCCCAGCACCCGCACCCCTTGCTGCCACTGTGGCCCCCTGCGGGCCACCTGGTGGCCTCGACTGCTGCTGCTGCTACCTTCTTCACACTTTTTCTCTTTTTTTTTTTCTTTAGGGCTTCCTAACCTAAATTTTTTAGAAATTAAATTAAATAAATATACTTCACATTCATTCAATTTTTGCTTCTATTTTTCCATAAATAAGGTTTAAACAAAATTCTTGATGCTTGCACAACATACATCAAATACCCAATACTTTTCCACAAAAGCTTACACAACAAAAGAAAAAAATAATATTTCTTACACCCTCTTATGGTGCTTTTTACAACATACATCAACACGGCAAAGAAATAAACTTTCATAAGCCATACAAAGAGCTTGAATCTTCATTCTCATGCTATCCATCCTTGTCTTGACTTTCCCATGCCTTGACAACCTATAGGTGAGAGTAAAACCTCATGAGCTATTAAACTTAATAAGGGTGCAATGACAATAAGTATGAACATGAATATAAAATGTGATGCCAATGCATGCAATGTAATAAAGTTAGGGCTTTCACATCCTCACAACCACCTTGGTTTGAGACTTGAACCTACCCTACCTCACACAACCTCATGGCTATAGGTCCTTGAACACAAATAACATGCCAATGCACACATATTTGCTCATGAACCATACTTACAACCTTGCAAAGCCACCATCTCATGGGGCTATCCCTTACCTCCTTCCATTCTTTTAAGCTTCAAGAACCTCCTAGCTTCATTTCCCATTCTTCTCCTTAAGAGATCTTTGAAACAAAAAATAAAGAAACTAAGCTACCAAATTAATTTATTTTCTTCTTTCATTATTCCTGTAGAAACTTCCTAATAAAATAATTATTTATCCTAATTTCCTATTTCCTCAAAACCATATAAATTATTATTTCCTCATAAATTCTCTTATATTCAATAGTTATTATTTATCTTCAAAATTTTCAGGATGTTACATTTATAAAATCATATATTAGAGGAAATAGATATTCCTAAAAGGATTATAAAACTCTTGAGGTAAAAGTACAGTTTCTGGGAAGGCCGGGGGCAAGAATACAATCTTTGAAAGGTTTGGGTCAATGTACGATACCACAAAAGCTCAAACCAAAGTATAATAGTACAAAGATTCGGGTCGAGATATAATTTTTGAAAGCTCGTAATTGGATCATTAAAGAAATGAACCTGCGTAAAGGGCCATTGGAAGTAATGATAGGGCACACAAATCAAGGCGCATAGGTGGCAGGGCATGTGGCAGGCAACCATTGGCCATTTGAAAGTCATGATGAAAGCTCAAAATGAAAAAGCAAGTGGCAATACGTGATTAGCCGAGAAAGTCTATAAATATGGCCATGGTTGTGAAGATAAAGCATTTAAAATAATTTTGGATCAATAAAAGTTCCATTTTGAGGGATTGAGAGTGTGAGGTGTGTTCTTGAGAAAGAGGGGAAGGTTTTGCAAAACGAAGAAGTGAAATTGGAAAAGAAATGAGGGAGAAACAAGTCTCGTTGGAGTTTTTGAAGCCTTATCGGAATATGGGCTGAAGCTGCTTGAAAACAACAAGATAAGTCTGATTTAAGCTTACAATCGGGTAGAGGGGAAAGAGAGGAAGTCATAGGTTCAAACGGTGGATCGAATCGAAGATGAAACAAGGGAGATATGATAGAAAAATCAAATGTCTATTGCGTCGTTGATGTGGTGGGAATTTATTCACACATTTATTGGTCATAATTGAGTAGTGTTTTTAGTATTTTATATGTGGTTTACCTAGAATTGTCTAGTATTTTGAGTTTCTTTTATATATATTTAATTTATAGTATTTCTTATTATTTTACAGGAATATTACTTGGTGTTTAGGTTAAAAAAATAAAAATAAAAATAAAAAATAAAAAAATTATAAAGTTAATTTCAAAATTAATACTACAATATAAATAAAAAATAAATATTATAATATAATTAAAGTTAATTTGATTAATAGTATATTAAATATTATGTTAATTATATATAATACATATTATATGTTATATTATGTATATGTATTATATATATTATTATACTAAGTATAGTGGCGTGAAGTTGTAAACTAGGGTGGCCATGAACATGCATATATATATAATAATATTATGGAATTGGATGGTAGGGATTTAAGGAGGATTTGGAGAGACTTCAAGAAGGTAGAATTGGAGTGGCATAGTGAAGGTAATAGAATTAATTAGAGAAGCTTGGTGGGGCGCATGAGAGCCCCCACGGTACAGGTTAAGTGGTTGAGTTATGATAAGTTAAGATTCGCACAAGTAGATCATGAGTTTGATTTCTTATCCTATGCAGTAAGACAGTCTCCACTTGTAATTTACCTCTTCTGTCGAAATCAAGAGCACGAGCGGTGGAGGACCGTACAAGGGCGATAATCCCAAGGCAAATGCAAGGCAACACGAGCAACAAGCTAAAATGGCTGAGGCAGATCCGTTGGGCAGCAAGCTTTAGATCTGTTCTAGATTTGGGTAGAAAGATTTGTCTTATTCTTTTTTCTTCTCTATTCAATTAATTTCCTTATGCTCCATATGATGATTTGGATTTTAATTAATTTTGTCATGAACTAATTTATTAAACTAAGGCCATGTATTGGTTGAAATTATGATAATGCATTTTTTATAATTTTATGTGATTGAATAATTTGGGTTATGTTGAGTTGTGTGGTATTGAATTTAATGCTTGTGAATAATTGACAACTATTTACATGATTTGATGCCTAATCTTGAGACCAAGAGGAGATAGGTTGGGGATTGCATCGTAGGTACTATACACCATAAGGTAAAACCGGCTAGAAATAGAATTCGGTTTCTTTGTGCGACTTTCAACGATAAACTAGGAATTTCACAAATTGTAATGCTATTTTATTTAATTAAATTTTTATATAAAT
The DNA here is from genome assembly GCA_036245055.1 of Diospyros kaki. Classification (NCBI taxonomy): domain Eukaryota; kingdom Viridiplantae; phylum Streptophyta; class Magnoliopsida; order Ericales; family Ebenaceae; genus Diospyros; species Diospyros kaki. Next base: position 33,138,193 of record BSEG01000008.1, read on the forward strand.
ATATGAAGGTATTAAATGAGAATAGACTCGTTATAACCTATAATAGGAGATTTCGCTATCACATACTCAATTTATCAATTCACTCGCATAAAAATCTATGATTTGCATTGCATAGCCAGGTTCATGCATGTGTCTTAGTTATTAGTATCCACTAATTTCTTTGGTTCTAGTTGTCTTCTAAATCAATTTTATTTTATTAATTTATTTTTTCTCTGTTATTTGAAATTATGGTATTTGAAATATTTCCTCGTGGGAACGATATTCTTACTCACTACTATATTACTTGTTTGACCCGTATACTTGTGGTAGATTTTAGGGCGATCAGTCATCAGGGGAGAAGATGGTGGCGCGTGTAGTACACGCGCCGAGAAAGGTTGAGTATGCAGCCGCGTGAGCCCTCTTCTCGAGGCAAGTGAGGGCACGCAACTACTCTTTTTCCCTTATAATTTTCCAAAAAAATAATATAAATTAGTTAAAATATAATTATGTAAAAATATTTGGTATTTGTGTTATGGAAACTCGTGTTCTCTACATAAACCTAAACCTGCTTACTATGAACAATACAACCAAAAGGTAAAACAACAAGGTGAGTGTGTTTTGCATGCATCTTGCTTTATCTGATCATCTTTGGTTTCATTTGTGTGTGGTTTGTGACTTGCATATCATGCTTTTCCTTTACTGAGCATATTACTTTCTTTTATCATGCGTCACGACATTTTTGTGGCTAGTCGGTGGAGCTGGGGAGTTTGAACATGATGACTAGTGAGGATGATGACAACAAGGGTAGATTTTCATTTCATACTGCATATTACATTTGCACGCACGTACTTTCTTTTTTGAACCACTCACTGAGATACTTCATATCTCATATCGGCATATTCAAACGTGTCAGGTACCCCGAAAATAAGTAAAGGAAAAGGAAAGGAAGTGGCTGAAGCTTAGATTAAATTATTATATACCTCCATATATGTACCTATACAACATTGTATTTCAGTACTATGTAAACCAGAACTACTATGAAACACAATTTTATCTTTGTTGTTCCTTAAATATTGAGGGTTATATGTTCTACTTGTACTGGTAATAAAGAAATCCAGTGGAAATCCTAACTACTAGCTTCAAGTTCGATCCTTTGCTTTCGTTGGTAAGGGTTTCCATATCGCCTTTGTGTTGTAAATAACATGTATTTAGCATCATAGTGTATTGTGAGAAACGGGGCGTTACACTTTAACTTGAGATAAGGGTGAGCCAAGTAAAAACCATATTTAAGAAAACCACTCGCATATGTTTATTTCTTGTTATAGCAGCCTTGGGACAATCAGTACTCTCTAATTGACTCTGTTTATACCATGGAGTGATTTAGCTCTAATTGATGCTCTACAATCTTTAATCTCTCTTGAATCTCTAACTCGCAGGTATAGCTAGAAGCAAGCTCCTTGCCCTACTGATTATGTTCCTCAAGGAAGACAGAGTAAGAACTCGTAACATCCTTGTTTAATTTCCTATGATTCTTACTCGTTGTCCTCAAATCATGAACCTTATTTTCAAAAGCACTAAGTTTAGTGGCATAATCTATGCTGACATCCTCCAACTAGCCATGAAGATCTCTGCACTTCTTCTATAACTCCTTATATTCCTTTTCAAGCCTCTGATGAGTATACTAGAGATATCTATACAATTGGGCCTCTTGGTCACATCTCTCATCCCTTCTCCAACCTTCAAGCACTTCTTACATGTGCTGGCGGTAAGCTCGGATTTGGGCGTTTGCGGCCACCATCCTTTGCACACCCTTAGCAAAATTCGAAAAGAAAAAGAGTCAAGAAAAAGAGGAAACATGCAAAAAAGAGTAATAAAGACAACAAGTTTGAAGTACTTACCCTAATAATCTCCCGCTCAGGTTCATCTAACACCCTAGGGAAATTGCTAAAGACCCTCTCCTCTTCTCGAGGAAGGATAGTTAAATAAATCAAGTGTGGTTTAATCCTTGGGTCTTCCATGGAATCAGTGTCTATTAGCTCAAGATAAATCTTGAAGTTATCTCCCCTTAACCTTTGTGTTAAAATAAAATAATTTTGATGCTTACAAAAATTTATCTCCCTAAAAATTACAAAAAATTTTAACTTATGCTTAAAGGTATTGCACACATTTTCATATGCATGCTCTATCTTCGCTATGAATCCAGGTATCTTCGATCTAAGTAATGCAGAGAGTGTGTATTTGTATGCATGTAACTTAGGTCGACCGAAGTTTATCTTTAGTTGATTGAAGCTGGCTTGAAAGTTGGCCTCCATCTTTAGTCGACTGATAAGTCAACCAAATGTTTTGCTTGAGTCACTAATTAACTTAAGTAAACCAAAGCATTATCTTCAATTGACTTAAGGGAACCAGACTGTCAATGTTTGATCTTCGATCGACTGACGATGTAACTTCAGTCGACTAAAGTTAACGATCATCTTTGTCTCCTTTTTCGTATTTCATGCACGCCAAGAGGTATATTCCATGGTCATGCTTTTCTCTATACCCTATTACTCAGACCTGCCATTCATATGCATAAAGATAAGTTTATTTTTATAAATAAAGCTACTTTCAATTAACTTTTTGAAGATTCTAATTTGCTCTAACACATATGCTACTTTTTGTCTCCATAAAGTTTATGTTCAATTATGCTTTAGGTTGTCCCCTCATCTTTATCAGTTTAACATTGTGTATAATGTACTCTCATGTTTATATTGATCCCAACAGCTGTTGAAAAAGTAGAAGATAAAGCTGATGTAAATTTCAAATATACCTTTAGTTTTTCCCTCTTTCCATGTGCCCATACTTTTCTCAAAAAGGTCACTATTTATGGAGAATCAGTTGTTGATGAAAAGAAAAAGTAAACAAACTTTGAAGAGCATTCAAGCAAGAGAGTTCAAGTGCTAGTGAACAATTTGTTGCTATTGCTGATTACTTGTTTGATTGAAACTCTTGGTTGTAAGTTTGTTGTTTACTCATTTATATGTGAGGGGATTGTATGTGCTACTGTAAGCTAGTGTTTATTCTTACTTAGGCAAGGAATTTTTTGTTGGTTCTAGCTTCAATTAAAAGCTAGAGTTATTATCTCCCTAGTGGAATCTCAAGAAAGAGGATTAAAAGCTAGAGTTAATCTTGAGAAAGAGGATTAGGCTCTTTATAGAGTTGAACCTCTATAGAATTCTTCTGTATCTTGTGATTACATGCTTCATCTATATCCACATTTATTGTAATCTCAAGATAAAAGATCTCATTAAAAAGATTTTGCAACATAGAACGATAGTTAAATATTTTCGAAAAACCCAATTGACCCCCCCTTCCCCACTTGGAAATTTATTTAGGCAACACTTTGCCCATCAGAAAGGTGGACTTGGTTCAGATGATTGGACTTTGGGTAGGATAGGAACATTGCAAAGATCGCTTTCCACCCTTAAGGTCCTTCGGTCTTTACGATAAGGAGATCGAGGGCTATTGCACTTTGTCTTATCGCGACAGCGACATTCCTTTAAGTTAAGGACAAACATCACCTCTTGACTCTAATCATGGGTAGGAGCATGGGGAGGAGAAGGAGATCGATGAGAGCTCTTAGTGTTGAAAAGTTTAGCTTAAAAGAGGGGTGAATTAAACTTACTCCATATCTTTTAAACCAAATAGAAATATAAATAATCATAGAAAAGAACATAATAAGCAACGAAAGAGAAGGGGATAACGGATTTATAGTGGTTTAATCTAAGACCTACTTCCATGACCTTGATACTTGCTAAGGATTTTGAAACAACCACTAAACTAAGTGCTTTTTGAAGAGGCAAACACTATCTTTTAAAACTTATAAAGTTTTTTCAAGGAGAAAGCTTAACCCTCTAGTTACTTTTTCACTTGGGCTCAAGCATTAACCCTCTAAATCTCACATTGCAAGTGATAGAAAGTAAACCAGAAAAAGATGTCAGAAGATACAAGGTTTTCTATCAAGGATGATACAAGACAAAATAGAGAAAACACTCAAAAGATGTTTTCAAACTTGAAGATGTAGGCTTTGTCTCTTGAACAACTTTCAACGAAAGAACATATGAATATCTTTAAACTTAGAATTTTTTTTGAATTTGTATATCTATACCTTTCTTTTAATCGATTATTGTCCCAAAAAACTCTCTACTTTTTTTTATCGAACCTGTACATATATATAAAATAGGAGAAAATGTTTTCTCTACAATAGATCACATCAGCTGTTTTATTTTTCAAATTAATTTCAAAAATAAAGAAATGTATTCAAGTAGCAAAAAAATGGCATGAAATCTTCTGTAGAAATGTGTATTCACGTCAACACATCTTACGATGTTCAAAATAGTAAATGCATATGCTAGATTATTCAATTAGAGAAATAATATAAAACTAAATTCTCACAAATAGTTTACTCAAGTATGAAGTATTTTTAGTCGAGTAACTCAATCTAATAGTTGAGTAATATGTTGGGTTACTCAAGTATAAACTTTCAATACTTCTAGGGATTTCAACTTTTAGCATATAATAGTCGAGTACAAAGATAAGGTAGTCGGGTCTATCACAAAGTACTCAATTATTTTAATCAAGTAGTTGAGTAGAATATATCAAAATAAGATATTCACTATAAGCACACAATTACTTTGTGATAAACCTGAGTACAACTGTAACAGTGACTTAAGAGCTCTTCTTCATCAAATCACATTAGTCGAGTCTATCTACTTATTAGTTGATTACATTTTGAATAGGTCTGTTGATATATAGGGAGCCTACTAATATAATAAATTAGGTGAGTAATCCTTTGCTATTTTAATCAAGGATCCAACTTTAGGAATCGAGTAATAATTGATATCAACTGAGTACAAAATAGAGAGTTCTTTGTATCTTGATAGGGAGTTAACTACTTATAGTAGTAGTCAAGTAATACTTTGAGAGCACAAGCTAGGAGTCAAGTATAGTTTGACTACTCTCTATTTTTAATAGGAAGTAAGTCGACTATTTTCATATCATAGTTGAGTAATGTACGTAGGTTTAAGGTTGGTTCTTCTTGCATTTTCATTCAGTTAGTCAAGTAATAACCTATATTACTCAAATAACATTTACACTCTTACTTGAGTTTACAATTTAAATGTTTTTAACACTTCTCATTACATTAGATTGTTTTGGATAAGCATGAAAATAATCTTTTAAACACAACACTCAGCAATAGCTACTCGAGAGGGAGGTGTATGGGCCATCTGAGGTTTCAGGGGGAGATGCGTAAGCTATCATCAAATAAGAAAAAAACACATGAGGTGGAGAGATGGTCAGCTAATTGCCTCACTGCTGGTAAATGCCCCCGCTTAGGGATGCCTTGCGCTTACCAACCTCTTCAGTGTCAAATCTCCTAAGAATCACACCATGAAAGCTATCAATTTTTGCAAAATTAAGGAAGATAATGAATGTCAATAATGTAAATTACCATAAAAAAAAAAAGAAAAGCCTGAAAAGGGAAAAAAAAAAGAAGAATAGAGAAAAAATACCCTTATGAGAGACATTGTAACGACCCATCAAAGGGTTTAGTATTTATTTAACATTGATTAATTTATTTAATTAATTTTCAGTTTAAGATTTTGCCAGTTATTATTTAATGTGGCAATTGAGATTTTATTTAAGAAAATAGTATTTAAATAGCATTTGATTCTTATTAATTTGTGAGAATTGAATATAAGGGCATGACAGTCTTTTAGAGATTTGTTAATTAAAATTAAATTATTTAATTAAGAGTTATTATGTTGGAAGAATCCCTGTGAGAAGAGGGATTAAATTATAGTCTCCTAATTACAAAAGGAGTATGAGTTATGGGATTTAGGGTTGTATTTTCTACTTATATATACATATATATAAGCTTTTAGACTCTAGCATGAAGTCACGCCATAAAAAACAAAAGAAAAGAAATTGAAGAAGCTGAGAGTTCATTCAAGTTTCATCCATTTTGGTTTTTCATCGGTCGATTGATCCAATCAAAGGCAAGTTCTTCTCCTTGTAAACCTTTCTTATGGGAGCATGTATAGCAATCAAACTCAACTTTTGTAGGATTTATATTGAGTTCCAGATCAATTTTTCAGCCAAATATAGAGTTATATATACATATACATGAATGACAGTAAGTGGAATCAAGTTGTGCGATAGTTTTATCATTGATTCTTCAAGTTGTCCTTATAAAGCTTTCTTTCAGGATCCGATTAAGCCCTTGATATCAGTTTTTTTGGTAATCCTTCGTTGAGTTTCAGATTCATTTGGTTATAGTCAGTTCTATAATTATACATACATAGATATTAGCGTAACAATGTGCATGATCAGATCATTCATTGGATTTTTATCTATGATTCTTCAAGTTTTAATCCGTTGTTCATTCATATGATTGATTCTTACCAATTGGGACTTGGTTTCCCAAGATTTCATTCAGAATAGTGTTGTTGTTAAGTTTAAAATTAAATCCATGGCCTCTCTGTTCATGTTTCATTTCTAGGCTTGGAAGATGAAGGTATCTGAATACTAGTATTCAGTATTCGGATACCCAGCATTCCAGAAAATTTTTGTTCTCTTGTAGACATATTTTAACCTTGATAAAGCCCAAATCTCGGAAAATGAAAAACATGAAAGTTGTAGGTCTTCTTCTTGTCTTTCCATAGCAATTTGAATAAGCTCAATTAGAGTTCAAAAGAGAGAGTTTTGACCAAAATACGAAAGGGTATCAATTTATCCCGAATTCCGTGTTTTCTTAAAGTTGTCTCTTTTGGTATCCGAAAGCCTTTATCCTAGACTATCCAAATACCCTTCAGATTATCTGTATGCCCTTTTCTAGTATCCGGATAGGTCTTCTCATAATTTCAAATAGGCTTCCAGAAAGTCCAATTCAAGTTTAATTTCGATAAAATAGTCAATACCCTCACCTATTGAATTTAAATGCCAGATTATATCAAGTTAATCATGCCCATGCCATAATACATAGTTCATAGAATCTTTGTATTCTAATACATTGAAGATCAGATTACATGTTTAGTATTTATTATGACATGGTCAGCATTACTTGTGAGATTATGTGCATACACTTTTGGTATGAGTATTTGGCACGATTTTATATGGAGCACTACATATTGTGTGCTAGCATATATATGTGCACAACATTGCATTATGCGTGCCAGGAGGCTTGTTTGCAGGGATCCCACCAGTTTTGTTTTCAGTTTTGTTTTGCTCATCTGTTGTCGACCAGGGAGCTAGGGGCATATTGCCCACAGTATGTGCTTACAATTTTTCTGTTTATAGGATTCAAATCAGTCAAGTACGATTTTTCTGTTATATGGACCTATGAGCCAAAGTTTCATACTTGCATCTAATTTATAATTTATGTGCATTACATTATTAAGAATGCAACCAGTTAGTAACTATACTCAGTACAAGTTAAATCAGTATTTATTCTCAACACCAGTTCAGTAAGTTTTTATCAGTATCGATATTTCTTTGATTCAACTACAGTTATTTCTTTCTAGCTTACCACTTGCTAAGCTTTTTAGCTCACCTTGTACTCTTCACCATTCCAGGTCTTAACAGGGAAGTACCAGATGTGGGGCCTAGCAGCAATGGTTTATAGTGTGTGTACGTGGGGCTGCTCAAGACCAAAGACTGTCTGGGAGTGTTATTAGATGTATTAGTTTAATTAGTCGTTAGGTCATTGAGTTTATCAGTTTATATTTATTTTATGTTTCAGTTGAGCGATTGTCCCTTAGATAGAGATTTTAATTTCTATTTACGTAAACTCAGAGATTTATTTATATTTTAGTTTGACTTAGATGTTCAGTTGGTATCAGATCTTCAGTTTATCAATCAGTTTTATTTTATTTCTCGTAGCATATCTTCTCAGGCAGTTCTAGGAGAGGGGGCACTACAGACATACTCTTATGGGGGTGTGGAGGTATGTAAGTGAACCTACTCTCTTCTCTTTGTCCTTCTCTCTCTTTACCCATCACTTAAAGGAATCATGGGCAGAAGAAGAATAGGAGAAAGAGTTCTCATTGAAGTCTAAGGGAGAGATTCCTCCCTCAACTAGAGGATAAACTAAGGAGCATTCCTCCATCACAAACAGGAGCCAGAAAGTTTGTTGGGACCTGTGCCTCTCCTATAGGTAGACAGTCTGCCACAAACCCTATCCGACTACAACAACATTCTCCTGAGTTAAAACCTCATGGAAAGTAAGACGGACTCAAGGAGTCAAACTGTGTTATGGCTACACAACAGTGAGTATGGATTAAGATAATGGTGAGGAGGTGAACCACGTGGCCTTTTCGTTCCTTATCCCAACACCTCTAAGGAGGGCACTTTAACTAATCAGCGGTTTCACCATAAACCATTTCGGTTCGAAATGTTGGACTTACTTGGGAAGATAGGCAAAAGGTTTCTTAAGCCCCTACAATAATTGGAGTGTGTAAAAGCTCACACGATGGTTAATCCCATTGCAGTAGGTGGAAATTACTAAATAACCCTATGGTAGGCTCCACTCCACGTTGGTGGCAAAGAATAATAAAGCCACTAGCTAGGCCCACCCACTAGGATGAAGTTGGGGTGGGACTAAGTGATTCTCTCTCAAAAAGTTCATCCCAAAATGAGGGAGAGCAAATCGAATACCAACCAAGAAATAAGCTCTGTGGATACTTACGTAATTGCTGAATACACAGGCAGTCTAGGTGTTCCCTTCCTCGAGGAGCCCAACTTTGTAATCCTCAAGAAAAGGGAACAATGACAACATCCTCACAAAATCATCCCCTCAAAAGGTGAGACGAAGTACCTAAAATTGTTTGTGCTTCCCATATCTAAAGACAAGTCTACAAATTTGCTTTACCCTAATCATATAATATAAAAAACTCTCCAAAAGAGAGGTTGAGAAACTACAAAGAAGAAGTTTGGCTAAATAAACTAGGAGAATCTCTAAGAGTTTCCCAAGTGGAGTCGTCCCAAAGAGTCTCCTAAGAGATCGAAAGAAGTATGGGAGCAAGTTTGAGAGAGTCTCCTGAGAGAAGAAGGTCTGTGAGCGAGTTTGAGAGTTTCTCGATGAAGAGAAGTCAACTACTGAGTTTAAGAAAACAACGAAAAAGTCTTAAGAGAAGCTAGATAAAGCAGCAATTTGCCTTGGTCAAAAAGTAAAATAAAATGATTGTAGTCCCATTTTTTTGTAGGCTCCCCCAAGATACGAAGTAGCAGGGACACATGATAGTACTCCAGATGGAGTCAATCATGTTGAATGAATGATTCAAACTATTAGTTGCTATTTTTTAGGAGCAGGTGTTTATTTGTTAGAGACATTAAGTTAGTGGTCAGTTACATTTGGCACTAAACTTGGTCATGGGTTTGTGACCCTGTTTTTTAGCATTTTCTGTTGCTCTGTTAGCACTATTTAAGGCTTGGTGTACTGGATGTAGTTGATTTGATGAACTTTGTTATTGATCTTGCCTCTCAATATTCTATTTCAATATAGTTCTTTTCTCCATTTTACTAACATTTGTGATATCAGAGCCGTAACCAAGTTTCGGTTCTTTTTTCCCACAAGTAGGGAAAAAGAGTAGGTGAGAGAAAAAGAGAGAAAAAGAATCAAAGGTGATTTTTGATTTGTAGACCAATGGCAGCAAATGGCACAAATGCATCATCTCAACCCCTTATTCAAATTTTCAAAGGGATAAATTATCATTTTTGGAGTCTCAAGATGAAAAATCTCTTCAAGTCTCAAGAGATATGGGACTTGGTAAAAAACGGGTTTGAAGACAGGCAACCAGTCGAGCCTACTCAACAGCTACCGGAGAATCGTAGGCAACCAACTGAGCGCGATCAACAATTGCGGGAGAATCGCAAGAAGGACTCCAAGGCTCTTTTCATGATCTAACAAGCTCTTGATGATGAAATATTTCCCAAAATTGTTGTAGCAACTACTTCTCATGAGGCATGGGAGACTCTAAGGCAAGAGTATATGGGAGACAAAAAGGTGATTACTGTGAAGCTGCAAACTCTCCGTCGCAATTTTGAAACATTGACTATGCAAGAAAAAGAATGTGTAAGAATTTTTGTCTAGGGTGTCTGGTATTGTCAATCATATGAAGAGCTATGGTGAAAAATCAATAATGAGATAGTTGTGTGCAAGGTTTTGAGGAGTTTAACCACAAAATTTAATTATGTTGTTGCTGCAATTGAAGAGTCAAAGGATCTGTCCACTAATTCCTTTGATGAATTGAAGAGCTCTTTGTTAGGTTATGAAGATAGGATTATCAAATCATTTGAAAAGGTAGAGGAGAAGGCTTTTCAGGTGAAAGGGGAGTCTTCTTTCAAAGGAAAGTCAAAAAATTCAGGAGGCCGAGATAAGGGCAAAGGTGGATTTCGTGGACGAGGTCATGGTAGCAGAGGTAGAGGTCAATTTGGTGAATCATGTCAATACAAGAGCTTAATCCAATGCAGATATTGCAACAAAATGGGGCACAAAGAAGCAGACTGTTGGACCAAACAGAGGGAAGAACAAAAGTAAGCAAATTTTACAAAGAACGTTGAAGAGGAGAGCAAGTTATTCATAGCCCATTTACCTATTCAAGATACACTAAATCGCAATACAGTATGGTTTTTGGATAGTGGATGTTCTAACCATATGTCAAGAACAAAGTCGTTGTTCAAAGAGCTTAACGAGTCACAGAAAGGTGAAGTTCGACTCAAGACGACAAACAGATGCAAATAGAAGGGAAAGGTACAATTGCCATCAAAACCTTACAAGGTAATGTCAAACTTCTTTATGATGTGCAGTTTGTGCCTCATTTAGCTCATAACTTGTTGAGTGTTGGACAATTACTGATTAGTGGATATAAGGTTGTGTTTGATGGTGATTCACGTGTTGTTAATGATAAAAAATCTAGTAAGGTCATTGCAAATGTCCATGTGACACAAAACAAAATGTTTCCTCTTGATGTTTCAAACGTAGTGAGCAAAGCCTTAGTTGTTAGGGAAAACAATGAGGTTAAATTATGGCATTTACACTTTGGGTATTTGAATGTGAATGGTTTAAGACTTTTAAGACATAAAGAAATGGTTGTTGGCTTGCCGGAAATTAGTGAACTTGATTTTTGTGAAGGGTGTGTTTATGGGAAATAGAATAGAAGATCATTTCTTGTTGGAAAATCATGGAGGGCTTCAAATTGTCTTGAACTTGTGCATGCTGATTTATGTGGGCCTATGCAAACTAAGTCGCTTGGAGGTAATTGTTATTTTTTTCTATTTACGGATGATTATAGCCGTATGAGTTGGGTTTATTTCTTGAAATTCAAGTCAGAAACCTTTAAAAATTTCAAGAAATTCAAGGCATTAGTGGAGAAAAAAGGTGGCAACAATATAAAAGCACTTCAAACCGATTGAGGCGGTGAATTCTTATCTAATGATTTCACTGGTTTTTATGATGAGCATAGCATACGTAAAGAACTTACAGCACCTCACATGCCACAGCAAAATGGCATTGCAGAGCGAAAAAATCGTACAGTAGTAGAAATGGCCAAAAGTATGATGAAGGCAAAGGGGTTTCCAAATCAGTTTTGGGGAGAAGTAGTAGCAACAACAGTGTATCTCTTGAATATCTCTCCGACGAGGGTTGTTCTCAATCAAACACCATACGAAGCATGGAGGGGCAAGAAGGCTTGGGTAAGCCACTTAAAAATCTTTGGTTGTGTAGCATATGCTTTGGTTAATTCTCGTTCTAAACTTGATGAAAAATCTGAAAAATGCATTTTCATTGGCTATAGTCCTCAATCCAAAGCATATCGCTTATATAATCCTATAAGTGGCAACGTGATAATTAGCAAGAACATTGTGTTTAATGAGGAGGCTTGTTTAAGCTGGAATGTTAACAAAGAAGGCATCGCCAATCAAGTTCCTGCAAATTTTGATGTTGAATAATCAAAATTGCCATCACCTGGAAGTTCATCCCCTGCAAGTTTAACTTCTTCCTCACCTGGTGACAATAGCAATATAAGCCCAGCAAGTTCAGATTCTCCATCGTACGGCTCCTCCAACAACATCGAAATGCTACCTAAAAAATTCAAATCTTTAATAGAAATTTATAATTCTTGTGACTTTGCCTTTTTAATCACTGATCCAACTTCTTTTGAGGAAGCTGCAGAAAAATCAGAGTGGTAGATTGCTATGACAGAGGAGATGCAAGCCATTGAGAAAAATTCAACATGGGAGTTAGTTGATATTCTTGAAGGTAAAAATGTTGTAGGACTCAAATGGGTGTTTCGAACAAAGTATAATGTTGATGGAAGCATCTAAAAGCAAAAAGCTCGGCTCCTGGCTAAAGGATACTCACAATTGCTAGGTATAGATTTTGATGATACTTTCTCTCTCGTTGCTCGATTTGAAACTGTGAGAGTCATGTTAGCTTTGGCTGCCCAAATGCAAATTTCTGTGTATCAATTTGATGTGAAATTTGCCTTTTTGAATGGTGACTTGAAAGATGAGGTTTATGTCTCACAACCTAAGGGCTTTGTTATCAATGGCAGCGAAAACAAAGTTTATAGGTTAAGAAAAGCTCTTTACGGGCTAAAGCAAGCTCCGCGTGCGTGGTATAGCAAAATTGATGCTTTCTTTCAAGATAGCAGATTCACAAGAAGTGAAAATGAGCCCACTCTTTACTTGAAGCGACAAAGTAATAGAGATTTTTTGGTAGTCTGTGTTTATATGGATGATATGATTTACATGGGTTCCTCGAAGTGTTTAATTGTTGATTTTAAGTCTAGCATGATGAGAAAGTTTGAGATGACAACTTTAGGGTTACTACAATATTTTTTGGGTCTTGAGATGCAACAAAGTGAAGAAGGGATTTTTGTGTGTCAAAAGAAATATGCTACAGACTTGTTAAACAGGTTCAATATGAGCAATTGTGAGGTGACAGCCACACCAATGAACATTAATGAGAAGTTGTAGCGGGAATATGGGACTGAGAAGACAAATCCAAGATTGTTTAGAAGTTTAGTTGGTGGTTTAAATTATTTGATACACATTAGACCTGACATCAATTTCTCTGTTAGTGTTGTGTCTAGATTCATGTGTAATCCTACAAAGCAACATTTTGGTGTAGCAAAAAGGATCCTTCGTTATGTTGCTAGAATAGTTACTTTTGGTGTTTGGTATTCCAAAGTATCAAATTTCAAGTTGTTTGGTTTCACTGACAATGATTTTGTAGGATGTTTAGATGATCGAGAAGTACATTCGACAACCTTTTCAGCTTTGGTTCTGGAGCAGTGACATGGAGTTCAAAGAAGCAATAAAATGTAGCTTTGTCATCTTTTGAAGCAAAATATACAGCAGCAACTTCAGCAGCTCGACAAGCTTTATGGCTCAGGAAACTTCTTGCTGATTTTAATTATGAACAAAATGAAGGTACAAGATACTCTATGATAACAGGTCTGCAATTGCAATGGCAAGGAATCCTATTTTTCATGGCAGAACAAAGCACATCGACGTGCAACATCATTTCATTCGGAAACTGGTAACTGATGGAAAAATAGTGCTAAAGTTTTGTGGTACAAATGAGCAAGCAGCTGATATCTTTACAAACTCTCTTCCCCAAGCCAAGCATCAATTTTTGAGGTCTCAATTGGGAGTATGTAATTTTGAATCAATTGGGGGGAGAGGGGTGTTGAATGAATGATTCAAACTATTAGTTGCTATTTTTTAGGAGTAGGCGTTTATTTGTTAGAGACATTAAGTTAGTGGTCAGTTACATTTGGCACTAAACCTGGTCATGGGTTTGTGATCCTGTTTTTTAGCATTTTCTGTTGCTCTGTTAGCATTTTTTAAGGTTTAGTGTATTGGACATAGTTGATTTGATGAACTTTGTTATTGATCTTACCTCTCAATATTCTATTGCAATACAGTTATTTTCTCCATTTTATTAACAAATCATTGGATCAAGAGAAGAATGGGTAGGGACATGAGACACTCTAGATGGAAGCCTACGGAATACCTTACCTGTTAGATCAAGAGACAGAGCGACAGGGATACGCACATTTCAGGTAAAAGCCTTTGAAAAACCTCAACAATTACCTATGGCGCTTTAGATATGAGCTCATGAAAGATCTCAGCTAATAGATCAAGGTAAAAAGATTTGATTTGGTAAGAACCTTAACAAATATTAAAAAAATCACCACCTTGAGTAAGAAATCTAAAAGTCTCTCGAGAAAGAGCCTCCCCAAAAACATGGTTCCATTGAAAAACTACTCTTTCATCTAGGAGACCTAAAAGAAAAGGTGGGAGCAATTGATGTATCACGATAAATTGAGATTCGCACTCGTAGATTGTGACTTCGATTCTTTTGTCCTTCACAGTGAGACAAAATCTCCACTTATAATTTCTCTTCTTGATCAAAATTGAGAACACAAATGATAAGAGATATCGCAAGGACGATAATCCAAGTAACCCCTCATACGAAAATCTATCGGAAGAACAATTGAAGCTTTTTAGGCTTAAATTTGATTTCTTGAATTTGCAGGTACTATTACCTACCATAGGTTATACTGGGGTGCTGGCATTTTTGAAACTAAATTAATTTATTAATTCATGACATTGTTTTGCTAATAAATTTACTCGTAAGTTTTTGTCAAGTTGATTTTAGTGTTTTTTTTAATTTTTAATTTCGGTTTTCATTCCTTAAGAAGAAACATAAAAAAAAATCATTATTTAGTGCATTGTTTTAGTTTTTCAAAAATGAATATAATTTTAACTTTCAAACAAAAAGAAAATCAAAGCTCTACTTATATTTTAATTCTCAATTAACCGACTAATCAATATAATTCTTGACAATGGATTAGTTACCTTTTTTTTTTCAACTTAATCTCTAGTAGTCGACCAATCATTTTTGTATAGAATGGATACGTCGTCAATATAAATAATTCTTATATATATTTCATCATTGCCTCAAATATAGTATATTTGACTCAATTTCAAACATTATTTTTATTTTTTTTAAAATTTTAAAAAGCAACAACATTATCAAAGCAATGCTGAGTTTATTTTTTTCAATTTCTGAATTAGACGAGAATTTGTTTTTCAAAAAAAAAAAAAATCAAATTGAGACAAAAATTGGGAATACAATTGTGGTGACCATGGCTCAGCCGGGACGGACCCAGGCACTGTGCGCAGTAGCCCACCTCAGGGACTTCTCGCTCCTGCTCGGGCAGCCGGTACGGATCCAGGCACTGCGCGCGCGAGATATGTGCTCCTCCCCAGACTCGAACCCGGAACCTACAGGTAAAGTACCCAAGGTTCAGTGAGCCTGGTACCACTGGGCTATGTAGCTCAGTGGTACCAGGCTCACTGAACCTTGGGTACTTTACCTGTAGGTTCCGGGTTCGAGTCTGGGGAGGAGCACATATCTCGCGCGCGCAGTGCCTGGATCCGTACCGGCTGCCCGAGCAGGAGCGAGAAGTCCCTGAGGTGGGCTACTGCGCACAGTGCCTGGGTCCGTCCCGGCTGAGCCATGGTCACCACAAAAAAGGGCGCCCTTTTTTGTGGTGACCATGGCTCAGCCGGGACGGACCCAGGCACTGTGCGCAGTAGCCCACCTCAGGGACTTCTCGCTCCTGCTCGGGCAGCCGGTACGGATCCAGGCACTGCGCGCGCGAGATATGTGCTCCTCCCCAGACTCGAACCCGGAACCTACAGGTAAAGTACCCAAGGTTCAGTGAGCCTGGTACCACTGGGCTATGTAGCTCAGTGGTACCAGGCTCACTGAACCTTGGGTACTTTACCTGTAGGTTCCGGGTTCGAGTCTGGGGAGGAGCACATATCTCGCGCGCGCAGTGCCTGGATCCGTACCGGCTGCCCGAGCAGGAGCGAGAAGTCCCTGAGGTGGGCTACTGCGCACAGTGCCTGGGTCCGTCCCGGCTGAGCCATGGTCACCACAAAAAAGGGCGCCCTTTTTTGTGGTGACCATGGCTCAGCCGGGACGGACCCAGGCACTGTGCGCAGTAGCCCACCTCAGGGACTTCTCGCTCCTGCTCGGGCAGCCGGTACGGATCCAGGCACTGCGCGCGCGAGATATGTGCTCCTCCCCAGACTCGAACCCGGAACCTACAGGTAAAGTACCCAAGGTTCAGTGAGCCTGGTACCACTGAGCTACATAGCCCAGTGGTACCAGGCTCACTGAACCTTGGGTACTTTACCTGTAGGTTCCGGGTTCGAGTCTGGGGAGGAGCACATATCTCGCGCGCGCAGTGCCTGGATCCGTACCGGCTGCCCGAGCAGGAGCGAGAAGTCCCTGAGGTGGGCTACTGCGCACAGTGCCTGGGTCCGTCCCGGCTGAGCCATGGTCACCACAAAAAAGGGCGCCCTTTTGGAGAACCGGGGCCAGGCCGACCTGGGTCGCGCGCTGGAGCCTCGCGGAATCACCGTCCAGTCCTCTCGCCCCCCCCAGCGAGAGTGTACATTACCCTCCCCAGCCTCGAACCCGGGACCTAGGGGATAAGTCCGCAACATTCATCACAAGGCCGGTACCACTGGGCTATGTAGCCCAGTGGTACCGGCCTTGTGATGAATGTTGCGGACTTATCCCCTAGGTCCCGGGTTCGAGGCTGGGGAGGGTAATGTACACTCTCGCTGGGGGGGGCGAGAGGACTGGACGGTGATTCCGCGAGGCTCCAGCGCGCGACCCAGGTCGGCCTGGCCCCGGTTCTCCAAAAGGGCGCCCTTTTTTGTGGTGACCATGGCTCAGCCGGGACGGACCCAGGCACTGTGCGCAGTAGCCCACCTCAGGGACTTCTCGCTCCTGCTCGGGCAGCCGGTACGGATCCAGGCACTGCGCGCGCGAGATATGTGCTCCTCCCCAGACTCGAACCCGGAACCTACAGGTAAAGTACCCAAGGTTCAGTGAGCCTGGTACCACTGAGCTACATAGCCCAGTGGTACCAGGCTCACTGAACCTTGGGTACTTTACCTGTAGGTTCCGGGTTCGAGTCTGGGGAGGAGCACATATCTCGCGCGCGCAGTGCCTGGATCCGTACCGGCTGCCCGAGCAGGAGCGAGAAGTCCCTGAGGTGGGCTACTGCGCACAGTGCCTGGGTCCGTCCCGGCTGAGCCATGGTCACCACAACAATTAATTCTACTTAGTATTAAGTTCTTGTGTCAACAATTCAACAGCCCTATAGATTAAAGCCTAAAGAGCAGTACACATGGGATCTTTGATTGTAACAACATCAAATACAGCAAACCTTGACATCTAATTTGGTTCTATTGCATATATATTATCTGGAAGTGGAACCATATCCATTTCCAGAGGTGGTCAACATCATCAACTATAATATGATCTTCAGCTTGCTGTGGATTTGGCAGAGAAGAAAGCCACAGCCCCAACAAACGGCGCATTGATATACGTCGCCGGCTCGGATTGCCGGTAATTGTTGCGATCGTCAGCGAAGTTGTCGTTGTTGTCCGGCCCACCCAAAATAGCTCCGACCAGAACATTCGGATCCGGAGAGCCAGACTGGAGGTACTGAAAGCTCTCACTGCATCCAATATGGGGAGGATGTGCATCTATGGATGGCACAGAGGCTCCCCTGTGGTGCACATGCAGAGGGTACCTATTGAGAGTAAAAACAATAACATTAAGAATAAAATTAACTTTTTATTTGCCAGTTTAAACTTATAGATAAGAAGATGGTTAATAATTCTACAATCCCTCTGCCCAAAGCCCACCATGTAAGACATCTTCGCTGGATTGTCCCCCAGGATGTAGTCAACCTGCTTCTCCGCCTGGGCGATGAGCTTCTCCGCAGTGATGGTTGATCCGCCGCAGGAGGCCGCGCCGCCGTTCGAGCTCAGATACTTGGCGTATGTCAGGAGGAGGAATGTTGAGGAAGTGACATATTGAAGGTTGCTCTCCCCTGCCTTGTACAGAAGCCCCCCTGTAAGAGTAAATTAAAAACCATTTTGATTCAGTGATGGATCATCCAAACATGTTTGAACTCTGAATCAAAAACGAGGAAATGGGTTTGGATGCATTAGACCTGGGGTGTATTGGGCTTGAACACTAGGTGATCCTGGAATTAAGGAACAAATGTAGTTGTCAGAGTGTGATTTATATAGCTGAAATTCTTGGATGTTATTCTGTAAAAAGTCCTGGGAAAGAAGGATTTTCGTCCCGGCTCGCTTGTCGTCCCAACTGAAGGAGTTGCTGTCGTCCTCTGCTCCTAGTGTGTGGCCATTGGACTGGATGTAAGACAAGTACGAAGAGTTCTGTGAAGCCTTATAGATCCATGAGGCTCCCCATAGAAGCTCATCCTAATGAGAAAGAACAGTCGTCAAGCAATAAGACTGATTTGGTAATTGGTACCAATTCAAGCAAGAAGTGGAATGCGTGTTTCTTACATTGAATCCTGAGTAGGAACAGTAGAAGGGGCAGACAGCCGAACCGATAGAATCACTGTAAGCTCCTCTGTATCTGTCCGCGAAATCGAACATCTGCAAATTATGATCAGTGTTTAATTTCATGGAAGTTTGGTTTGAAGTAGCTATAAATGGACTGTGCAAGGATCGGTGTTTAATTACTCTCATGGCGGTGAGAAGTAGTTTGGAAGAATAAGAAGGATCAGACTCCTGGAATATAATTGAAGCTGCAGCCAAAGCAGCAGCTGTCTCGGCTGCAACATCAGAGCCTGGATTCTGAGCCGACACTTTGTATACGTTTCGTGGAGTGTCCATGTCTTCGGGCCTTTCCCAGCATTGGTGATCCTTGTTCGGATCTCCCACCTGCACCATATCCATGAACAACACAGTTTTAAACAAGAAGACGACCACGAAAAAGAAAAAGAAGAAGATGAAGCAGTTTGGCCTCTTCACCTGGACATACAAGGAGCCAGGGGTGGCTGTGGCTGCTTTTAGAAGGTAATCAGTGCTCCAACGTACGGCAGCCCTGGCATTCTGGATTTGGCTTTGCATTGAGCCACCAAATTCAATTACACTCCATGCTAACAACGTGGTCGTAAAGGCCATTGGCAACCCAAACTTGACGTTATCCCCGGCATCATAGTAGCCACCAACAAGATCAACCTGAAATGGAAGAACCCAACTAAGAGAACTGAAAAATAGACAAGAATTACGGGAACTATCAGTATTTTACCCTCGGGTCCATGCCCCGCTTCTTACCCAATACATGTGATGTTACAGTTTGCTTGAACCCATGACGATTAGTTGGGTCAAAGGCTCAAAAACTTAGTGCCAAAACAACAACAACAGCAGCAACAACAACAACAATAATAATAATAATAAAAATAATAAAAAAAGAATGAGACGAATTTGCACGAACATGATCAAGGGCGCCATCAGAGAGGCCGGAATCAGCCCTCCATTTGAGCCGCTGGTTGGAGGGCAGCTTGCCGGAGCGCTGGGCCTCGTAGAAGAGAATGGACTTGTCGAGTGCGTCGGCGTAGTCCTGAGCAGTGAGGGCCGAGCAAGACACGTCCATAGAAAACAATAAGGTCATAAAGAGAAGCGGCCATGCGGATGGCAAATGCACTGCAGCACAACTCATTTTTTTCTTCTTTTACGAGCCTATATTGTCAATCTCAGAACACTTATGCTGCGGTGGTGGGTTGGGCTTTGATTGGGCGCGGAGGTATTCATAGAGGAGAAACAAGTTTGCTGAGAGAGAGAGAGATAGAAAGACGTTATGTCAATCACGGGATTAACTGTGCCAAACCGGCCATACTTGTGGTGATCTTGTTGAAGTAAGCAACCTGAGAGTGAGGCATGACAAGAACAGGGAATTAATCCTACAGTCCTTACTATTTAGTCTCGTGTGTCAACTGGTTCTTATTCTTTGCCCCACATGACAATCTTGGTCGATCTCTCTCTCTCCCCTTTTCTACATTTTGGTGTCATCTATGTTTGGACAATGAGAAGATATCGACTGCAATTGTCATATCAAATCATTTTCCTGAAACCTTATAGCAATCTAGGCTGTGTTTGTGATAGATTAATTCAGTAATAAAATAGAATGAAATAAAATATAAATGGATGGAAAAGAAATTAAGGAAATAAAATAGATTAGACTGGTTCTCATTTACACCTAATATCCTCCAATTTAGGGAGATTAGAAGCACACGTTTTAAAAACCCTTTCCATTATATATATTATAAAAAAATCTCCCAAATAAAAAGGGTCCATTTTCATCATTTACTATTGCATTTGATTACATTACTTTTTGATGGGAGAGAGAGAGTAACCAAAGATTCACAAGCTCTCTCTATTTGATTGAACCTGTGAGGAGTGAACACAATAACACAACAAATACCACAATATATGTAGTACAAAAATAAGTTAAGAAAGAACAAAACTTCAACGTACAAGATAAGCAATTTTTAATGTGAAAAACCCCTTCCAATGTGAAAAGGTAAAAATCATGGGACCCAATGGTCCACTCCAAAAACTCCACTATGAATAATAAGCTTCTACAAGTAATTGTTCAGGAGCAACAGCAGGTACACAACCTCAAATTGGCTAACTATCATGAACAACTTCAAAGTATAACACAAAAAGAGATACTAGAGATATATCATCGAAATTAGGCTGCTATTACAGAGTACAAAAGTGGAGTTGTAAAGCTCAAAAATCAGCCCAATCGGACCATGGATGACTCTCTAATCTACAAATGATCAGAAACTGTTCGCTACTCTTCAACTTAGAAAATTCCAGACAACAAAACCTTTGTTCGGAGACCAATAACTGGAGTTGAAAACCTCAAAACATTAATCTGACCATTAAAAATGAAGAACCAGATGTCTTCTACAAGCTAACCAAAACCCAGCAAGATTGAACCATGAATGATGCCTCAATTGATCACTTGATCAAACCTACACATTCCACACACCTCTTTTCCAACTCTCCTATCTTCTCTCGTTCAAAAACACATAGCTACCCACACACACACCTTTTCTCCTTTTAAACTGAAATTTTAGAAACCCCTAAGGGCCTTGGGCTTCTTGCTCATGGGCCAAATAATTTTTGGGCTTCTCCACATAGGAAGGGACCCAAAAAATCCAACAATTCTTCTTCTCTCCACTATGTGGAAGATTTTGCTACTCCCATAATGGAATAGCATAACTCAAACTTCCCTCTTGGTAACGCTATTGTCATCATATCAGAAGCATTATTATTAGTGTGAACCTTCTCAAGTTCTAACAGCTTAGCATCTAGAACATCTCGTATTCAATGATACCTTACATCAATATGTTTTGATATAGCATGAATAGTTAGATTTTTACCAAGATGAATAGCACTTTGACTATCTCAAAATAAGACATACCTATTTTGTTGAAAAAAAAGTTCTTGCATAAATCTCTTCATCCAAAGTAACTCTTTTCCTGTTTCAGTTATCGCACTGAATTATGACTTAGTAGTAGAAAGTGCAACACACTTTTGCAATTTAGATTGCTAAGCCACTACTCCTCTTGCGAAAGTGATCAAATATCCTGAAGTAGACTTTCTTGTGTCAATGTCTCCATCCATATCAGAATCCGTATAGCCAACTAGAATGGGTTTCTCATTCCCAAAACAAAGTTTCAAATGACTGGTTCCTCAGAGATATCTTATGATCCACTTCATCACATTCCAATGCTCCCTTCTTGGATTTGAAAAGAATCTACTAACAGTGCCAATAACATATGCTATATCTGGTCTTGTACATACCATTGCATACATGCAGCTTCTAATAGTAAATGCATAAGGAACTCGTTGCATATCCTCATTTTCTTTTTTTGTTGATGGACTTTACTCTTTACTTAGCCTAAAGTCAGTAGCAAGAGGAGTACTTACCACTTTAGATTTATCCATATTAAACCTTTAAAGTAACTTCTCAATATACTTCTCTTGTGATAGCCATAACTTCTTCTCTTTTCTATCACGTGTAATTCTCATGTCCAGAATTTGCTTTGTTGGTCCTAAGTCTTTCATTGCAAAAGACTTACTCAACACTTGCTTCAACTTGTCAATCCTGGAAGCATTACAACCAACAATAAGCATGTCATCAACATAGAGCAATAAAATAACAAAATCATGGTTAGAAAATTTCTGCACAAAGACACAATGATCAAAGTTTGTCCTTTTGTAGCCTTGCTTCTCCATAACGGACTCAAACTTCTTATACCATTGTCTTTGTGCTTGCTTTAGACCAGACAAACTCTTTTTCAACTTGCATATATAGTCGTATTTCCCTTGCACATTAAAACCCTCTGGTTGCTCCATGTAGATGTTTTCTTTCAAATCACCATGTAGAAAGGTTGTCTTCACATCCATCTGCTCAACCTCTAGTTTAGAGTTGTAGAAAAACCCAACACAGCTCTAATGGAAGACATTTTTACAACTGGGGAGAAAATCTCTTCAAAATCAACTCAGTTTTTTCTGATTGTACCCTTTAACAACCAATTTGGCTTTATATTATGGCAAAGTATTTTCCTTTTGCTTTAACCGATAAACCCATCAATTTTTCAAAGCCCTCTTACCTTTAGGTAGTTTAACCAGCTCATAACTGTAGTTGTCATGTAAAGACTTCATTTCTTCATTCATTACATCAATCCATTGTTGCTTATGTTCTCCTTCATAATAATTGGATAAAATGGAGGCAACTAGGGTGTTTCGAATCCACTTATTAATCCATCTTAATTTTCAATCAATTGAGTTTTCATCAATTCAATGGGCTGAATATCGAAATTTGTTAGCTTTTTTCTCAAGATTTACTTACCTAATTAAATCTCAATTTATTAACAATCAACCTATTTTCTAATAGTTATAATAAATCGAAATTCATTGTTAAGTTCCAATTGATTATCCCTCATAAGATTCAAATATCAAATCTCTTATCAACTATCTATCTTATGAAAATCACCTCTCGGTCTCAAATCATAATACAAAATCAATTAAATGATGATTAAATCACTTAATCGCATTAAGAACAAATAATAAATAACTGAAATCACGGAAACAAACCCAATTAATAAAAATCAAGACTTCATAACAAGTTTCATCTCAAACCTAGTTAAATAAAATTAGTTTATAATGAAATTAATGAAAAATATAAGAAGTTAAAAGGAAATAGTAGCTTCCTGCCTAGATCTAAAATAGATCTGGGTCAAACGACTCTGGTACAGCGCTGCTCCTTCGTTGGTGCTTCGACCTTCTTGTGCGCACAGCCTCCAGATCTTCCAATCTCCAATTTACGCCCCCCTCCGCCTCGCATTCCAAGTTCTCTTAATCTCTTAATATATATATATATATATATATGTATATATGATGCACAGCCACTGCTCTCCCCATCAAGTGCCTTTATTATTATTATATATATATATATATATAAGATCCATATGGCAGCCCTAGTCCAAGTTTTTCAATCTCACGCCACTGCCACACTATTATATACAAATAAATAATATTATATATATAAATAGTATAAGATAATATATAATATATAATATAATACATATATATAAATGCTATAATTTAATATATAGAATAATATATAATATCTAATATACTATTAATTATAATAACTTTGACTATATTATAATAATAATAATAATTATATGAAATATTTATATATTTTTATTTATATTAAAATATTTATTTTGAAATTAACTTTATAATGTTTTTTTCTTTTCTTTTTATGCCCAAACCTTTGAAATAATATCCTTTGCTGAGTTCCTACAAAAAGAGATTAAAATGGTGCAAAATCTATATAAACACATATTTTATGTAGAAAAAATCACACAAGATTAAGATAAAAAAATAGATAAAAATATGCATACAATTAAGGCCTATCAATATGCATGCAATAAACATAAATAATACAAAATTAAAATTAATAATTAATCATAGAGAAAAAAAATATGCATTTAAAAGTTAAAATAACAAAATACTAAAAATATAATGCACAAAGAAAAAAAAATACCTTATAGATTTTGGTGAGGCTCATATCTTCTAAATGAAGAATAGGATACAACAAAAAAATTGGACAGGTTGAGAGTGGCAAGGATTGTAGAAGGGAAAAAATGGAAAGGAGTAGAGAGGGAGACAGAAAGTGCAGAGGAATGGTGGAGGGGGGATGCTATTTATAGAGGGGGCGTGAGCCCTAAAGGAGGGAGGGGGAAATATGGTGACCCCGCCTTTGGACACCCCGATCGAGGAAACAAGGGAAAGGTGTCAAAAAGAAATGGTACCTGTTGGGGTTACAGGGGACATACACACACAAGATTAGAATAGATAACAAGACTTTATATACAGCAAGAGAACATTCTGCCATGTACAATGGGTCATACATCTGAAATAGTACAACAAAAGACAAAATAAGGCCCACAAAACTGTATATCTACAGTCCAAGCACCTGCCAAAACTCTCAAGGTTCTTTCGGTCATGGACGACTCTGTACACACCTAGACGCCGGACCCTGCTTGACTAGGCTCCCCGCTAGCCACCGTCTTGCCCTTACCTGGAATGATGTAAAACCAAGTGTATAACACCCTATATTTTCGTGAAATTGCCACGTATTTTAAAGTGAGTTAAAATACCAAAAAAATATGGTTGAAATGCAACAAGCGACCGAATCAGTCGCAGGGAGTGCCCTAGAGCTTAGATACCTAAGGACAAAGGTATAATTTTAATGAACGTCTCGAGGTGAGACTTATTGCACTGAAAGAAATCAAATTAGAAATGGTTTTCGGTTAAGCTAGGTTATACCCTAAAAATACCGAATGATGGTAAGGGGCTTCCGAAAAATCGTATATATTGAGTAATTTTGAGTTAATAATTTTGGGATTTTAAGTATCTCGATAAATTTGATGTTTGAGGGTATAATTCTAATTAGAGAAATTATCCAAATGAAAGAATGATGAAATTATGAGCTTAGGTGGTGAAATGTTAAAGTTGAAAACTTGAAATAAGGGCCAAAGTGTTATTTGAAAGAAGTTTAGGGTTTTAGCTTGGATTTCAAAAGTTAGATTAAATCTAGTTTTGGATTTCAAAAGCCACTCAATTATGGCTTTGAATCTTTGGAGTCCATGGCTAAAATTGTGACAAGTGGCATAACACCATTGGTTGGAGGATTCTATAAATAGGCACCTTAAGTTCTTCTCAAACCATTCCAAACAAATTTGAGGAGTGAAGCACTCTAGGAGGAGGAGCTCACTCTAGAGAGAGAGAAGGAGGTTCGGCAAGAAGGCGGGAAGAAAGCGACGAAGAAGCGGCGGAGAACGAGCCTCATCAGAGTTGCGGGTCTTCGCCGGAGTTCACCAAAATCAGTCAGCAAGAAAGTGAGGTAAGTCCGATTTTTTTTTTTATAATCCTGTAGAGAGGGAAGAGAGGGTCGCGTAGGTTCAAACGGGGGTCGAATCGGAGTTAAAACGAGGGAGATATGGCCGAAATACGAAAACGATGCGAGCTGTCCGAATTCTGCTAGGCAGCGCGTGAATTACACGCGCCGGATAATGGCTGCGCGTGGGGGCGCGTGGCCAGACTTCTTGGGGCGCGTGAGGGCGCGTGAGGGGTCCTTTTTACATGAGATTTTCCATTTATGCCCCTAATTTAATACCCTTAAAGTCTATGTAAAAATATTTTAGGTTAGATTTACCAAAACATGTATTTTCTGCAGAAATCTAGGCTGTTTGCTGTAAAATAATACCGTCGAAGAGACAACCCAATAAGGTGAGTGCTCCGACTTAAAAACCTAGTTTTGTGTGACAAATTGGTTGATGTGAGACTCCTATACTCCAAATCCTATTTTTATTTCTCTTATGAGATACTTTTATTGCATGACACGTGTTTCGTGAAGTTCTTATACGTAAACTCTTATTATTTGCTGACGTGAAATCATGTTGCATCTACGAATTGAATTTTCCTGAAAATATATGCTGTTGGCTTTTTAACTGTTGCATTTATAAAATTCGTGTGGCCATACTGTTGTACCTATTTGTTGTTGGCCGAGGGCAAAAGTCGGAGATCCCCCGAGAGGCGCTATGCGTGCGCCATCGAGAAAGCTCTCGTGGGGAAGACCGTGAGTCTAAGGCACAATGGATGTGGTGCTTGCATGAGTTCTATGAAGTTGGGCCGAAGTGACATGGTTAGGGACCTCCCGAGAGGCGCTATGCATGCGCCATTGAGAAAGCTCTCGTTGGAGGAGGCTAACATGTTCACGAGGCACTTCGGAGTAGTTCTACTTGTCTTCTCATACATTTTATACTTGATCATGCATCGATATAAACTGTTTTTTGGAGTTTCTCACTAGAAGATTCATCTTCTAATTGGACTATGTCCCTGGAATATTCCACATTCCAGGTTCGACCAGCAGCGCAAAAGGAAAAGAAATAGCGGAAGGGTAGATTTATGTTGCCGCATGTGGCACACTTATCATGTCTTTTACTATGTATGATGTATTAAATGACGTAAACCCTAGCATGTTTTGATTATATTTGAGGCATTCAGTTAATGTATTGGGAGACATCATCATGTATTTCGTTTGGAGAACTTTTGGAACGATTTCATATATTAAGTGACGTAATATGTTTATGCACTATATCAGGTTCGATCAGTCTTCCGTAGTCGCTATTTTATTGCCTGTCTTAACTGTCTATTTATTGAATTTGTTAAGTTGAGAAGGCAAGACTTGGAATTTGGGATTTTATGGTTTTTAGAAATTGATTGGATAAAAAAAAAAATATTCCCAAAATTCTAAGTAGAAGTAACGCTCCGAAAAAGGCGGGGTGTTACAGTTGGTATCAGAGCGGAAGTAGGAAGAATCTGATTCGAGAGAAAGGAATGCATAATAAACCTAATAAAGGTTATTCAAATTTGAGGGTAAGTGAGAAATAGTATATACGTGTAAGGAAGACACGTAATCTAGGTACGATCTTTAGAATGGGACATGTGGTTAGGTTATGCCATAGGCAACCGCATGGGACCCAAGTTAGGTCAGAATTTTTATTTGTTGCTTCTTAGAATTAATTTTTGCCATGCCTAATGGCAATCCGCCTTTTTCTTCTTGCAAGATGGTGAACACAAGAAGGACTGGGCGCGGACGAGGCAATAGCGAGGAAAGCAACACCAACTCCCATCCGAGAAGTGGCGTGGGAAGGCAAGGAGATGCCGATCTTGGCGATAGTCGGCTGGATAGGATCGAGAGGATCCTAGAAGGAATGGCTGGGCGAATCTTAGAATTGCAACCCGAGCAAAGAAGAGCAGATGCCGTGGAGAGATATCTTCGACAAAATTCGCCAGCATTTCGAGGAAGGCCGACGGATGATCCTACTATCAGTGAGTACTGGTTGGATCAGACTGAAAAGATCCTCCTGAGGTTGAGGATCCCGAATGAAGACAAGGTCGAGTGTGCGACCTATATGATGGAAGAAGAAGCAGCCCAATGGTGGAAGACCATGCAGCGGTCAATACCTAGTGTGACCGGATCTCAGGGGTCGGCACCCCAGATGTCATGGGATCGCTTTAAAGAATTGTTCAATGCGAAGTTCTTTCCCACTTGCTGGAAACTAGCAAGGGCTCGAGAGTTCATGAGTCTGCGCCAAGGGCCGAACATGTCAGTAGCCCAATATGAAGCTGAATTTCTGCGGTTAATCAAGTATATGCCGCTGTACGGAATGGATGATGTGGAGAAAGGACGAAAATTCCTGCAAGGTTTGCGAATCGAGTTCCAACAGCTGATGGGTCTTGTTCACGTGGAGTCTTATGCAGACATAGTCTTCAAAGCTATGACAGCTGAAGAGAACATGACGCGAGTAGCGGAGCTGAAGGCCATGACAGTTCAAAGTGGCGGACCGACAGAGAAAACAAACCCGAACTTGAAAACTCGGGATGGGAAGATTTTTAAGACGGGCAAGACATGCCCTAGATGCAAGAAGAGGCACCCGGGGAAGAGGTGCAATGGCCAAAGCATCATTTGTTACAACTGTGGACAGCCCGGACATGTCTCTAGAAATTGCCAGAAGAATGTGGCCCGAGAACATAAGGCCATAACAGCAGCACCTGGGGGCGTGGTTTGCTACAACTGCAACGAGCACGGACACATCTCTTGGAATTGCCCAAAGAAGAAAGAGCAGCAGCTGAAGATTGAAAGTGGAAAAGGGACTCGACAAGGGCGAGTATACAATTTGACCAA
Source organism: Diospyros kaki (assembly GCA_036245055.1). Taxonomy (NCBI): domain Eukaryota; kingdom Viridiplantae; phylum Streptophyta; class Magnoliopsida; order Ericales; family Ebenaceae; genus Diospyros; species Diospyros kaki. The sequence continues at coordinate 33,166,406 of BSEG01000008.1, forward strand.
GGAGGACGCAGAGGCCAATCCTGCAGTTATTCAAGGTACTGTTTCCATTCTGGGTACTTCTGTGCATGCATTGGTAGATCCAGGGTCTACTCATTCTTTCATATCGCATGCAATGGCTGAAAGTTTGAAGGTAGAAACCGAACCTTTAGGGTGTCTAATGGTGATTTCGACGCCTATGGGTAAAAGTATGAAGTCCTCTAAAATGGTAAAGGAATGCGAGATTAATTTGGGCGATAATCGATTTCAGGCTAACTTGATTTTATTAGAAGTGTATGATTTTGATGTGATCCTTGGGATGGACTTTCTATCCCAGTATGATGCTAAAATAGATTGCCGAAAGAAAGTAATGACCATTCAGAAACCCGAGGGAGGGTGGGTCAAATTTCGGGGGCAAGGTGACCCTGAGGTTGGGAAGATGATTTCGGCAATGAAAGCAATGAAGTGGTTGAACCGAGGAGCTCAGGGATTCATAGCTTATGCTCAGATAGAAGCAAAGGAGGTACGGAAGCTTCATGAGGTGCGAGTGGTACAAGAATTCGAGGACGTATTTCCAGAAGAATTACCAGGACTACCACCACCTCGGGAGATTGAGTTCTCAATCGAGCTTATACCAGGGACCCAACCAATATCAATCCCGCCATACCGGATGGCTCCGGCGGAGATGAAAGAGTTGAAGACCCAACTTGAGGAGCTGACCGATAAGGGATTCATTAGGCCTAGCACGTCGCCGTGGGGAGCGCCAGTGTTATTTGTAAAGAAAAAAGACGGGAGTCTAAGGATGTGCATTGACTACCGTCAGTTGAATAAGGCCACGATAAAGAACAAGTATCCTCTTCCAAGGATAGATGAGCTGTTTGACCAGCTGCAGGGAGCAAAGGTGTTCTCAAAGATCGATTTGAGATCTGGGTATTATCAGTTGAGGATTAAGCCTGATGATATTCCAAAGACGGCATTTCGGTCAAGGTATGGCCATTTTGAGTATTTTGTAATGCCATTTGGATTAACAAACGCTCCAGCAGCATTCATGGATCTTATGAATAGGGTGTTTAGGCCCTACTTAGATCTGTTCGTGATCGTGTTCATTGATGATATATTGATATATTCGTCGAATGAGGGCGAGCACGAGGAGCATTTGAGGATAGTGCTAGGAACCCTCAGGGAACATCAATTATATGCCAAGTTCTCGAAGTGCGAGTTCTGGCTATCTCAAGTTGCATTTCTTGGACACGTGATCTCGGCCGATGGGATCTCGGTGGATCCGACAAAAATTGAGGCCATTCAGAGATGGAAGCAGCCGACGAGTGTGAGTGAAGTTCGAAGCTTTTTGGGATTGGCAGGCTACTATCGAAGATTCGTGGAAGGATTTTCGAAGATAGCTGCACCTATGACGAAGCTTATTAGGAAGGAAGTCAAGTTTGAATGGACTGCCAAGTGCGAGGAAAGTTTTCAGGAACTCAAAAGCAGACTAACCTCGGCACCTGTTCTAGCAATGCCTAATGGGCCCGGTGGATATGTTGTATACACCGATGCCTCGAAGGTTGGTTTAGGCTGTGTATTAATGCAGCATGGTCGGGTGATCGCTTATGGATCCCGCCAATTAAAAAGGCACGAAGTGAACTACCCAACGCATGACTTGGAGCTGGCAGCAGTAGTATATGCTTTGAAGATATGGAGGCACTACCTATACGGAGAGACATTTGATGTGTTCACAGACCACAAAAGTCTGAGGTATGTGTTCTCGCAGAAAGAGCTGAACATGAGGCAGCGACGGTGGATGGAACTCCTGAAGGACTATGACTGCACCATCTTGTATCACCCGGGGCGTGCCAATGTGGTGGCCGACGCTTTGAGTAGGACTGTGCCTACTATGGCCGGGATGATGGCCCGTGAGTGGCAATTGTTGGAGGCTTTTAGCCTGATGACGGTCAGTGTAATACCAAAGGGATCGTTTGTTCTAGTAGCTGGCCTAACGGTTCGGCTGGATCTGGAGAACGAGATACGGGAGGCTAGTGGGAGTGACCGACGTATACGTCTATGGGTAGATGAGCAAGGCCAGCCCAAGAGTCCAGATTTTGAAATGCGAAATGGCATTCTCAGGTTTCGGGGTAGAGTGTACGTGCCAAACCTTCAAGAGTTGAGGCAGAAAATTTTAGATGAAGCCCACAGAGCTAAGTATACCGTACACCCGGGAGCTACGAAGATGTATCGAGATCTTCGAGAAATCTACTGGTGGCCTGGGATGAAGGCCAGCGTGGCAAGGAGGGTGGCACAATGTGATATATGCCAAAGAGTAAAGATTGAGCACCAAAAACCCGCAGGGTTAATGAGACCTTTGGAAATTCCCAAGTGGAAATGGGAACATATCACGATGGATTTCGTGACAGGATTTCCGAAGAGCCGAAGGGGAAATGATGCCATTTGGGTGGTGGTAGACAGGTTGACAAAGTCAGCGCATTTCCTGCCTACAAGGATGGATCAACCAGTACGAAAATTTGCTGAGCAGTACGTAAAGGAAATAGTACGACTCCACGGTGCGCCGGTAAGTATAGTTTCGGATCGGGACCCGAGGTTCACCTCGAGGTTTTGGGAGAGTTTACAGGAATGCATGGGGACTCAGCTAAAATTGAGTACAGCTTATCATCCCCAGACTGACGGGCAATCAGAGAGGACAATTCAAACACTTGAAGATATGTTGAGATCCTGTGCCCTTGATTTTGGAGGGAATTGGGAGGAGCATCTGCCATTGGTAGAATTCGCGTACAACAATAGTTACCACGGCAGCACTGGGATGGCTCCTTATGAGGCTTTGTATGGAAGGAAGTGTCGGTCGCCTATCTGTTGGACCGAAGTAGGGGAACGACAGATGTTAGGGCCCGAGCTTGTGCAACAGACTACCGATAAGATTCGAGTAATCCAAGAGAGAATCCGAGCGGCGCAAAGCCGACAAAAATCTTACGCAGATCAAAGAAGAAGGGATCTAGAGTTCGAGGTGGGAGATCTAGTGTATCTCAAGGTGTCACCTCAGCATTTGGTGACTCGTGGAAGCGGTAAAGGAAAGTTGAAGCCAAGGTATATAGGACCCTATCCGATTGTGGAAAGAGTCGGACCTTTGGCCTATCGATTGGAGCTTCCACCTAGCTTGTCTGGGATTCATAATGTGTTCCACATCTCCCAACTTCGAAGGCATGTGCCAGATCCAACCCTCGGAGTTCGAGTGGAGACAATTGAGCTAAGGAATGACTTGACCTACCCAGAGTCACCGGGAGCAATTTTAGATCGTCGGACTCAAGTGCTGCGAAATAAAGAGATTCCGCTAGTAAAGGTTCAGTGGGGAAAACACTCGGATGACGAAGCAACGTGGGAACTTGAGGAAACAATTAGGAAGAAATATCCTCATCTGTTCGAGGAAATGGAAATAGAGTAGGGAATTTTTATATTTTCTTCCAGAAATTGTATCCCAAAATGAAATAATTATTTAATCTTCAATGATTTCGAGTACATTTCAAATTTCGAGGACGAAATTCTTTTAAGGGGGGGAGAATATAACACCCTATATTTTCGTGAAATTGCCACGTATTTTAAAGTGAGTTAAAATACCAAAAAAATATGGTTGAAATGCAACAAGCGACCGAATCAGTCGCAGGGAGTGCCCTAGAGCTTAGATACCTAAGGACAAAGGTATAATTTTAATGAACGTCTCGAGGTGAGACTTATTGCACTGAAAGAAATCAAATTAGAAATGGTTTTCGGTTAAGCTAGGTTATACCCTAAAAATACCGAATGATGGTAAGGGGCTTCCGAAAAATCGTATATATTGAGTAATTTTGAGTTAATAATTTTGGGATTTTAAGTATCTCGATAAATTTGATGTTTGAGGGTATAATTCTAATTAGAGAAATTATCCAAATGAAAGAATGATGAAATTATGAGCTTAGGTGGTGAAATGTTAAAGTTGAAAACTTGAAATAAGGGCCAAAGTGTTATTTGAAAGAAGTTTAGGGTTTTAGCTTGGATTTCAAAAGTTAGATTAAATCTAGTTTTGGATTTCAAAAGCCACTCAATTATGGCTTTGAATCTTTGGAGTCCATGGCTAAAATTGTGACAAGTGGCATAACACCATTGGTTGGAGGATTCTATAAATAGGCACCTTAAGTTCTTCTCAAACCATTCCAAACAAATTTGAGGAGTGAAGCACTCTAGGAGGAGGAGCTCACTCTAGAGAGAGAGAAGGAGGTTCGGCAAGAAGGCGGGAAGAAAGCGACGAAGAAGCGGCGGAGAACGAGCCTCATCAGAGTTGCGGGTCTTCGCCGGAGTTCACCAAAATCAGTCAGCAAGAAAGTGAGGTAAGTCCGATTTTTTTTTTTATAATCCTGTAGAGAGGGAAGAGAGGGTCGCGTAGGTTCAAACGGGGGTCGAATCGGAGTTAAAACGAGGGAGATATGGCCGAAATACGAAAACGATGCGAGCTGTCCGAATTCTGCTAGGCAGCGCGTGAATTACACGCGCCGGATAATGGCTGCGCGTGGGGGCGCGTGTCCAGACTTCTTGGGGCGCGTGAGGGCGCGTGAGGGGTCCTTTTTACATGAGATTTTCCATTTATGCCCCTAATTTAATACCCTTAAAGTCTATGTAAAAATATTTTAGGTTAGATTTACCAAAACATGTATTTTCTGCAGAAATCTAGGCTGTTTGCTGTAAAATAATACCGTCGAAGAGACAACCCAATAAGGTGAGTGCTCCGACTTAAAAACCTAGTTTTGTGTGACAAATTGGTTGATGTGAGACTCCTATACTCCAAATCCTATTTTTATTTCTCTTATGAGATACTTTTATTGCATGACACGTGTTTCGTGAAGTTCTTATACGTAAACTCTTATTATTTGCTGACGTGAAATCATGTTGCATCTACGAATTGAATTTTCCTGAAAATATATGCTGTTGGCTTTTTAACTGTTGCATTTATAAAATTCGTGTGGCCATACTGTTGTACCTATTTGTTGTTGGCCGAGGGCAAAAGTCGGAGATCCCCCGAGAGGCGCTATGCGTGCGCCATCGAGAAAGCTCTCGTGGGGAAGACCGTGAGTCTAAGGCACAATGGATGTGGTGCTTGCATGAGTTCTATGAAGTTGGGCCGAAGTGACATGGTTAGGGACCTCCCGAGAGGCGCTATGCATGCGCCATTGAGAAAGCTCTCGTTGGAGGAGGCTAACATGTTCACGAGGCACTTCGGAGTAGTTCTACTTGTCTTCTCATACATTTTATACTTGATCATGCATCGATATAAACTGTTTTTTGGAGTTTCTCACTAGAAGATTCATCTTCTAATTGGACTATGTCCCTGGAATATTCCACATTCCAGGTTCGACCAGCAGCGCAAAAGGAAAAGAAATAGCGGAAGGGTAGATTTATGTTGCCGCATGTGGCACACTTATCATGTCTTTTACTATGTATGATGTATTAAATGACGTAAACCCTAGCATGTTTTGATTATATTTGAGGCATTCAGTTAATGTATTGGGAGACATCATCATGTATTTCGTTTGGAGAACTTTTGGAACGATTTCATATATTAAGTGACGTAATATGTTTATGCACTATATCAGGTTCGATCAGTCTTCCGTAGTCGCTATTTTATTGCCTGTCTTAACTGTCTATTTATTGAATTTGTTAAGTTGAGAAGGCAAGACTTGGAATTTGGGATTTTATGGTTTTTAGAAATTGATTGGATAAAAAAAAAAATATTCCCAAAATTCTAAGTAGAAGTAACGCTCCGAAAAAGGCGGGGTGTTACAAAGTGAGTTACAAATCTCAACAGGTACATAGATTAAAGGGCAAGTAGGATAAGGAGCACCATACGAAAATAGTCATCAATATCTCGCCTATGCACAAAATGGGGAGGGTAATCATGCACATGCAAGTTTCAGGCCATCACAACAGATATATATAAAATGCATGCCTCTACATAACCATCATAACACATACAACTAGTGTAGTAAAGAAATCTGGGTCCCACATGAGTCTGGCCTTAGGGCCTACTCATGGGTCCCACATAAGTCCAGCTCTCTAGCTACTCGAGTTTGACAGTGTAACACCATAAGGGACATTTGTACACAAATAACATGCCCTATACTAATAACCACACTGAATAAAACAAACAATATACTCATGATACATGCAAAGGATCTCCTCACATTAGACATATGAGATTAAAACACTCATTTAACCAAGGGTGATATGCATGGGATGTGCTTATGAATAAGGAAGCCCGAGCCAAGAGGAAGAAACGGGAATCCAAGCTTGTAGAAGGCTTTCAAGCCAAAATAGGGGTTGTCGGTCGACAGATGCCTTGCCATCTGTCGATAGATCTCCTTTAAAGGGGAGACCTGTTGACAGATTGTCCCCAATCTGTCGACCGGCAGAATCCGAGAATTCTTGAAGAGGGCAGTCGGTCGACAGATGCATTGACATTTGTTGACAGATCACCATTATAAAGGTAATCTGTCTATAGATTACCTTCAATCTGTCGATTGTCAGAACCCGATCACACCCGACTCCCCCTACTATTCTCACACGAAAGTTAGGCAAAGTGGCTCAAACTCTTGCCTAATCTTTAATCCAACAAAACACATCATTCCCAAGAAAATTTTAGGGAGAACAAATCCCCTTGGAAACATTAAAGAAGGGAATAAACGAAGAAACAAGTAAGTTACAAGCACGTAGAGATTTATTCCAAAAATAAAGGATTTTGGTAGAGATCATTTTTAACAACTGGAATTTCAGATTAAAAATCATAAGTAGGGATTAGAACTTGCCTTAAATTCCTTGTCTAACACCCCCTAGACCTTCTTGACCTTTAACTCCTCACGTAACCTGCTATACATGGAAATTCCCAGCTCCTCTTAGCTACAAAACAGGGGACAAGCAGGTTTCTAAGCTAAAGAAAGGCTAATAGATAGTTTCCATACCTTAAATTCCTCTCTTGAGATCTCTAGCAACCACAAGGAGAAGAGAATGAAGAAGAGAAATAATCCTAGCTGCTGGAAGAGTCTCTCAAAGCTCTCCACGCCTCACTACTCTCTCCCTCTTTAACTTATCTCTTATTTATACTTTCCTTATTTTTTTTTTGTAAGTAAACTACTACATGTCCAGCCCACTTAAGTCCCTTTAATCCCCTCATCTTATCCCTTAATCCTCTTTTAATTAGAAGCCTCCTATCTCACTTTAAATATTCCAAGTTTACCCTTGTGTTGACTTGTTTTCTTCTCCCATAACTTTGACAATTCAACTCTTCCACTTGACTTCTTGTTCCACTTCTTGTTCCACTTTAGCCTTTTCCTTCTTACACCTACCAAATTAACCCCAAGTTAGTACCACTTCACAAAGGAGAGAATTCCCCAAAAATAAAGCATAACCGTCTCGTAATAATGGGGCGTTACAAGTTCTCCCCCTTTTATTGTCTCATCTTGTCGTCCAACTGCCACGTAGCCTCTTTTGAACTATGGCGTTGCCACTGCACCTTTACATAGGGAATACTTCGAGTCCTCAACACTTTTCTTTAGATCCAAGATGCAAACAGAAACTTCTACATAACTCAAGAGTTTGGTAGTCAATGATATGCTCCGAATCGAGTACATATTTACGTAGCATGGATACATGGAACACATTATGCACATGTGACAACCGTGGGGGTAACGCTAGGTGGTAGGCAACTGATCCCACTCGCTCTTGTAACATCTCGATAATTTGGGAGTAGTTACTAGTTATTAAATTTTTCATTTGAAGTAGTTTTTGATTTATTGGAATTAAATAATTTAGTGAACACTTGATAATTATTACTTATTGTGTATAAGGTGATTATCAAATATTTGTAGGTTTAAAGGAAATGTTGATTTAATTTTCGTTTACGGTGATTATTGAGTGTTTATTGTTTAAAGAAAATATTAAATTATTTTGTATTAAAAGAATGAGGCATTTAACTATTAAAAATCTTATGAGTATTTATGGAAATAAAGAAAGATTAAAATAAATTGATTTGGGTGAATTTTTGAAAATTTGGGGTGTTAGTGGAATAAGTGAAAATGGAAGTTTGGGTGTGAGTGTAATTAATGGAAATTGTGGGTGCTGAAATGTGAATTGTGGAAGTGGTCGAGATTCACTTTAAATTTAATTAAAGCACATATAGGTTAAAGGTGATGGCTAGTGTGGGATCGAGGCTTGGCTAGTGCACACACTGGAGGAATTTTGTGGGATTCTTGTTAAGCCAAGGGCACCCAAAATGGTGTCATTTTAACCTGAGCGATGGCCTCCCAGCACAGCCCAGTGGCTGCCACGTGGTCGCGTTTTGGCCACTTATTTTTAAGCCCAAATTGGGCGTCTCCGAGCCAACAAAAATTAGTAAGAAATTGAAAAAGAATGAGCAACGCCCAGTGATGAAGAATGGAGGAAAAAATCAAGATTAAATGTGGTTTAATTGAGGTTTAATTAGCCAGGTAAGTAAAGAAATATGTATTAATCATTTTGTAGGGTTGGAATTTAATTTTAGGTCTGATTTTGTTAATTTTGAAAAATTATATTATTTTACAGCGTGTATTAAATTGGTGGTGTACGAGCGTGAAAACGTTGGAAACAGCTAAATAGAGCCAAGCTCCTTTCCACCTTTGTGAGCTCTTTCCATTTTGTGAATCCCACGCCTTTCCTTAATTTGTTTCAGTTGCACGTATTAATTATACAACACGAGGATTTTATTGGCATGAATTAATTTAAATTAAATATGAGACTCGTTGCGGTTTTATTTGTTGTGTGCCTACGGGGTATTGTGTATCGCCTCATTCCTTTCGGAATGATGCTAAACCCAACTTCGGGACAAGGTTCTTAGAGGTACAGGTTTATTTATGGATTTCTCAAGTATGGGTCTGCTAGGGGTATCGAGCAGTGGGGCAGGGGTCGGCTATTTGGTGACATTGGAGTAGACTATTGTACGGCCCTGAAGTGGATCGTTGGGTGGACTCTCGTAGTCACTGACCGTTGACGGGTGTTAGACACTATTGACTAGCTCTGTCAGTATGTGATTTATTTCATATTTTGATATGTTGTATTACCGTTCATGATTTGATATGCACATGGGTACGGGATGCATGTTGGGGTATTCATTTATTGAGTATGCTAGGACACGAACATTCTAGCATGGTTAGATTACATCCAGCACAAGCATATGCATTGCGTGTGGTTTACGGCGAAGCATGGCCTGATGCTTGGATGTAAGGGCGCTAGTGTATCACGTTGATGCTCACTACGCCATTGCATTTTTATGTGAATTGCATGGTTACTATATGTTCAACAATCTCGCACGGGAGGACCGTTCCGAGGGAGCCTATGGCTCAGCTATTCTACAACTCGGGTGTCGGGAGGACTGACACAAGCATTCGAGTGACTTGAGCACCGACCTGGGACAACGCGCATAGGTTTGTTGGAGGTATATGTTACCTTTCAGGGCAACGACAGGTTGGTATGGGACTTGGGTGCTGTGTGTCTTGTGTCGGCCCCAAGAACTAATACGTGTTTTTATTAACGCTCTTATATTGTGTTGGTTGTCTCATGGCTTGTGTGTGCTTGGGGGTTGGTATTCTAGGGAGAGTTTACTGGATATATTCAGCCTACTGCCTTTCTTTCTTTTTGCTTGCTGAGTCTCTCGACTCACTTTACTTTCCATCATTCCAGGTAGTGGTAGCGTGGGTCAAGGGCAAGGGAGTCAGCATCTAGTGGCAAAGTCAGTATGGTGTATAGGCAGTTTCGTCAGTCCCCGTCACTCCCCTATTAGCCCTAGTTGACTCTGATGTTTGAGTAGGATTTACTCTATTATTTAGACTTTGCCAAGTCATTCCTCGTGTCTCATATATGTTGACACAAGTGTTTGTGTCTATTTGTTTAACATGTGACCGATGTGCTAGCAGAGTACCCGTAGTGCATGTATGTGTATAACTTAGCTTTGACTCTTTTAATTCTTGTGCATGCATGTCAGGGTAGTTTTTGTCTTGTGTTTCATTCTTTCTCCTTCCATAGGCGCTCCCGTTCGAGTAGTTTGGATGGTTGGGATATCCAGGCGGGGGTGCTTACATTTGTTAGTATCAGAGCGTTGTTGAGTCAGTTTTGGGCAAATGAGTTCCTGTACACTAAGGTTGTCAGGTAGAGTTAGGGAGGTCTAGGTGAATTGAATAGGGTCAGGCCGCGTTAAGTTGAGTTTTGCTGATTCGTGTGAGAGACTATGTCCCAATTTATATTTGTGCCAGGGTGATAAGTGCACGTTAGGATGGGACCGTAAGGTGGTATGAATGGGATTTATTTAGGACTTATGCCTGCCCTTAGGTGTTTGGGTAAGAGGTTGGTTTAGCCTTAATATATTTGCCTGATATTTAGTGTTATTTGCAGATTTTGAGTATTCCCAATGGAACCCAAAGGACTAGATCCTGGTGTACCCCTACCCAATCCGGATGACCTCGCAACATTGGATCATTTATGGTGACGGTGGGAACAGGAGTTCCCTTTTAGATGGGGAGGCGGGCAAGACGAAGAGGAATACCTAGTGAGTTATATGTATCAGCTTAACGAGTTGTTTCAAGAGACGATCCACGAGATCTCTTGGGGATTGTTAGAGAGACAAGTCTTGTTCACCCGTGAGCACATGAATGACGTATGGAGGCGACTGACTGAAGTAATGATGAATGATGTGAGCCTTTGTTCCCAATATGATACTTTTTCCAGGGCTGTGAGGCAATAAGCTGCCATTTAGGAGCCCTACTAGGGGCCAGTATAGGACGTGCCTAGGATTGGAGCACCAATTGGCACCCAGATTATCCAAGCCACCATGAGGGAATTGTCACAGCCACCAGAGGGACCTGTTGAACCCAGCTCCAACGTAGCTAGCAATGACGACTTAGCTTACCTGGCAAATGAAGTTACCTCGGTTTCCAGGGGTGATGAGGGGAGTTCTAGATAATATGGTTATTAGGGGGCTATAATGTAAATGTATGGTTGTAAATTATGAGTTTTGTAAGGATGATAATTGTGTGAGAAACATCATGTACCATGTTTGAAGGTATTATGTAATGAGATATATTTAGTAAACTTATGAGCCTTGGGATCCTTAAGAATCAAGTAGTTATTGCTATTAGCAAAGAGTATCCTAGTGATCTGATGTGATGAATAGTATGAACCTGGAAAGTCATAGGTTTGGCCTACGATGGACATTTGGTTGCGGACCGTTTTCACTAAAACTGAGTGGACAGGATACCTGACTTGTGGTGGACTTGTTAGGTCCCTAACCATTGTCTATTAGTGATGCGGATTAGGGATAACACGTACTTTGTCTAAGGGAAGTGATTAAGGGAACTTTTAAAGCTATATTTAGGGTGCACGTTGTTCATGATAAGGGCGTGTATGACTGGATTCCTCCCCCGGATGTGAATGAGCGTGGGATACTCTTGACTTTCTTGAAGATTTACCAAGGAGGTTGCTTTAGTAAGGGATTGACCCTGTAATTGAACCGAGTAGCCTTGAGGCATAAATATCCTTCTTCCCGAGCAGATGATTTGTCGGGCTAATTCTGAGGTGTTTTTTTAACAATTACTTGTCGTACTCGTACGACTACTATAATTTCGTGGCCATGCCATTTGGACTGACCGACGCCTTAACAGTAGTTATGGATTGGTCGGGACAGGCAACAGAGCTAGAGGTCTAGAGCTTCCCTTGGTCTCGCCAGGCGTTGTTGATACCCTACAAAAGGCTTGCATTAATTTCATGATAGATGAGGTCGTGGTAGAATGTGAGTTTGAGCTCCATGATTGGATTTTTCCAGGAGTGGTACGAAAAGGTCCCACATGGCAGGAATGTGCTATAGGAGTTCGATGGTAAATGGAAGATATGTAGGTACCGAGATGTGTACATGACGTACTGAGACGGAAAATTGAAGGTTGGGTAATGCGGTAGCTTGTGTGCAGTTGACAGTTCAATTGTTTGTACATATTTAGACGAGAGATGCATAATGTGATGGGGTGTGAAGGCAACTTGAGGTTCTAAGGGATTTGTATTCCTTGGAGGTTTAGGGCATCAACCCTAAGTTTAATCAAATCTGGATGGATAAACCGGAACACTAATACGAAGGTCCAAGTTCTAGGTGGAGCTTAACAGATAGAACACTGAACCAAATGTATTTATGATAAGTTTGACCCCAAGAGCGATCTTGATTGGAATTAACTGAAGGACTATTACAGAATTGTGGACTTGGAGATTACAACGGTTATGCTGTTTGGAGATTTGGCATCACTACCTAGATAGGGTATAAGTGTTTAGTTCTCATAGGTGGTAACAGATGTTTTGGGCTGTCGTGGAGCATCTGTGATAAAGTGAATTAGAAATAAGAAAACCCGGGTGTATGCCCAAGACTGAAGTTAGTTGTATGTCTAAGTAACTGCTGGGTTACGAAAAAGGGGGTAACCTAGTGTAACCTTAAGTACATCGTAACAAAAACAATGACCCTATAGATCCTACTAAAAGGATAGTGGTTGCTATGAGTACGTTCAGTACTAATCGCGGACCATACGCCCTAGGGTTGGTTATTGACCGATTGAGGGGATGAGACTCCTCTGGGTGCTAGTCAAGTGATACATTGACAGAAACATGAGATAGCTTGTTATGCTAGTCAGAAGAATGCTTAACCTACATATTTAAGGTATTTTTCGCTTTTGGGGAGACCTATGAAATGCCTTGGGGATTAGAACAGTTACTGATACGGTGAGGTGCTTTTAATCGAGCAAGCTTCAGAGCAGATAACACTGGTTCTAAAGATCATGTTCCAACTAACTTATATAATCTTTGAAGAGGTCAGGGTTAGTATTTAGTGAACAAGAGGAGGTATGGCCATTTAGCTATTTGAAGTTAAGATCAGCAGTAGGACAAGACTGAGGGTTGGTGGTCACTGAATAAGTCATAGTAGGAAGCAACAATTGGGTATGTCGATTCCTTTAGGGGAGAGATCTGGTGACAATGTAGATCTCGAGATGTACTGAGTGGAGAACATATATTCCTTGAAAGTCCTGATTAAATGACTACCCATATTTATTGACGAAACCCTAAGTGTACGCGGTAAATTGTGGGAGAAAGTACTGCCGAGAAAATGCTGTGTACTTGGTTAAGAATTAGTTGAAAAAAGTCAAACTAAAGGATATTGCTGTTGAATTCTTGATTGAGTATGTTGTATCGCTTCCATGTTCTTATGATTCGTAAGTACGTGGCAAGTCCTGATCACGTTACCGAGTATTAGCATCTCGTCATGCAAGAAGATGGCTCCACTCCTATCACTACTGGTTGTATTCGAAGATTGTTGCATTTGCATTCAGCTTTGTACTGCGAATCAGTTTATCATTGGGATTGAATACCTCTGAATCAGTTTATCATAGTACTAAACGGAAGTGCGATGCGAATGAGAGATATCTTTGGGGAACGGTTGTATTATGATATTGTAATAAGAGAACCTTGTTATTGTATATAATATGATTGATAATGTTCTTTAAGTTGGTTAAGGTATTAGTGGTCATAACGTGGTTCAATAAATAGGTGTGTCACCCTGATTAGCTTGAACTAACCAACGAAAATTTCGAGGACAAAATTTCATTAAGGGGGGAGACTGTAACATCCCGATAATTTGGGAGTAGTTACTAGTTATTAAATTTTGCATTTGAAGTAACTTTTGATTTATTGGAATTGAATAATTTAGTGAATACTTGATAATTACTACTTATTGTGTATAAGGTGATTGTCAAATATTTGTAGGTTTAAAGGAAATATTGATTTAATTTTCGTTTACGGTGATTATTGAGTGTTTATTGTTTGAAGAAAATATTAAATTATTTTGTATTAAAAGAATGAGCCATTTAACTATTAAAAATCTTAGGAGTATTTATGGAAATAAAGAAAGATTACAATGAATTGATTTAGGTGAATTTCTGAAAATTTGAGGTGTTAGTGGAATAAGTGAAAATGAAAGTTCGGGTGTGTGTGTAATTAATGGAAATTGTGGGTGTTGAAATGTGAATTGCAAAAGTGGCCGCGATTCACTTTAAATTTAATTGGAGTGCATATAGGTTAAAAGTGATGGCTAGCATAGGCTGTCGCGCACACGTGGGGGCTTGCGGCAGGTCACAGGATCGAGTCTTGGCTGGTGCCCACGCTGGAGGAATTTTGTGGGATTTTTGTTAAGCCAAGGGCGCCCAAAACAGTGTCGTTTTGACCTGAGGGATGGCCTCCCAGTGCAGCCCAGCAGTTGCCACATGGCCGCATTCTGGCCATTTGTTTTTAAGTCTTTTTAAGCCCAAATCGGGCGTCTCCGAGCAAGCAAAAATCAGTAAGAAATTGAAGAAGAAAGAACAGTTCCCAGTGATGAAGAATTGAGGGAATTTGAGGAAAAAATCAAGATTAAATATGGGTTAATCGAGATTTAATTAGCCAGGTGAGTAGAGAAATACGTATTAATCATTCTGTATGGTTGGAATTTAATTTTGGGTCCGATTTTGTTAATTTTTGAAAATTATATTATTTTACAACGTGTACTAAATTGGTGGCGTGCGAGAATGAAAATGCTAGAAATAGCTAAACAGAGGCAAGCTCCCTTCTACCTTTGTGAGTTCTTTCCTTTTTGTGAACCCCACGCCTTTCCTTAATTCGTTTCGGTTGCGCATATTAATTATACGAAACGAGGATTTTATTGGCATGAATTAATTTAAATTAAATGTGAGACTCGTTGGGGTTTTATTTGTTGTGTGTCTACGAGGTATTGTGTATTGCCCCATTCCTTTCGGAATGTTGCTGAACCCAAGTTGGGGACTAGGTTCTTAAAGGTATAGGTTTATTTATGGATTTCTCGGGTGTGGGTCGGCTAGGGCTATCGAGCAGTGGGGCATGGGTCGGCTGTTTGGTGACGTTAGAGTAGACTATTGTACGACCCTGAAGTGGATCATCGGGTGGACACTCCTAGTCATTGACCGTTGACCGATGCCGGACACTGCTGAGTAGCTCTACCAGTATGTGATTTACTGCATATTTCAATATGTTGTATTACCATTCATGGTTTGATATGCACATGGGTACGGAATGCATGTTGGGGTATTCATTTATTGAGTATGCTTGGAAACAGACATTCTAGCATGGTTAGATTGCATCCAGCACTGGCATATGCATTGTGTGTGGTTTACTATATGGGCAGAGCATGACCTGATGCCTGGATGCATGGGTGCTAGTGTATCACGTTGATGCTCACTGCGCCATTTCATTTTTATGTGCATTACATGGTTGCTATATGTTTAGCAGTCTTAGACGGGAGAACCGTTTCGAGGGAGCCTGTGGCTCGACTATTCTACAACTCGGGTGTCAGGGGGACCGACGTGAGCATTCGGGTTACGGGAGCACCGACCTGAGACAGTGCGCACAGGTTTGTTGGAGGTATATGTTACCTTTCAGGGCTACAGCAAGTTGGTATGGGACTTGGGTGCCATGTGTCTTGTGTGAGCCCCAAGGACTAATACGTGCTTTTATTTACGCTCTTATACTGTGTTGGTTGTCTCATGGTTTGTGTGTGCTTGGGGGTTGGAATTCTGGGTAGAGTTTATTGAATATGTTCAACCTATTGCCTTCCTTTCTTTATGCTTGTTGAGTCTCTCGACTCACTTTGCTTTCCATCATTCCAGGTAGTGGTAGCGTGGGTCAAGGGCAAGGGAGTCAGAATCTAGCGGCAGAGTCGGTATGGTGTACAGGTAGTTCCGTCAGTCCCCGTCACTCCCCTGTTAACCCTAGTTGACTCTGATGTTTGAGTAGGATTTACTCTATTATTTTGACTGTGCTAGGTCATTTCTCGTGTCTCATGTATGTTGGCACAGGTGTTTGTCTGTATTTGTTTATCATGTGATTGTTGTACTAGCGGAGTACCCGTAGTGCATGCATGTATATAGCTTAGCTTCCGTTGTTTTAATTCTTATGTATGCATGCCATGATAGTTTCTGTCTTGTGTTTCATTCTTTCTCCTTCCATAGGCGCTCCCGTTCGGGTAATCCGAATGGTTGGCATATCCAGGCGGGGGTGCTTATAGCTCTAGTATCTCAACAGGCCCAATGTATCGAGGACTGAGTTTCCTGGTCATCCCAAACCTTCGCACGCGCTTTGAAGGCATAACTTTCAACATCACGTAATTATCGATAGTAAACTCCAATTCTCGTCGCCGCTTATCTACGTAATTCTTCTGTCTGTCCTGGGCAGCCTTCATACGGTCTCGAATCATTCGGATTTTCTCTGTCGTCTGCTCCACTATTTCAGGCCCCAATGCTGCCCTATCTCTTAGTTCCTCTCAACATAAGAGTGATTTACACGGTCGACCATGCAAAGCTTCATATGGCGGCATTCCAATGCTGGAGTGATAGCTATTATTATAGGCAAATTCTACCAAAGGTAGATGAGTTTCCCAATTGCCTCGAAAATCTATCACACAAGCTCGCAACATATCCTCCAATGTATGTATGGTCCGTTCTGACTGTCCATCTATCTGTGGGTGAAACGCCGTGCTAAATCGCAATTGGGCCTCCAGTGCATCTTGCAAAGCTTTCCAAAAATGAGATGTGAAGCGCGAATCGCGGTCAGACACAATTGTAGATGGCACTCCGTGCAACCTTACAATCTCCTAAAGGTATAATTCAACCAACTTACTCAGAGAATAAGTCTTCTTCACTAGAAGGAAGTGCGCTATCTTCGTTAATCTATCAATGATCGCCCATATGGAATCATATCCTTTCACCGTCCGAGGCAAGCCAGTAACAAAATCTATACCCACATTATCCCATTTCCACTCTGGTATGGGTAAGGATTGTAATGTACCTGCGGGTTTCTGATGTTCTACTTCCACTTGTTGATATGTAAGACATTGAGATACAAACTTGGCCACATCTCTCTTCTTGCCGTCCCACCAAAATTGACGTCGTAATGTCTGATACATCTTAGTCATCCCTGGGTGTACAGTGTATCACGCTCCATGAGCCTCAGTAAGGATTCCCTGTCTCAAATCCTTATCATCAGGCACACATAATCGACCCCTATACAACAATAGCCCATTCTCGTGCTGGTTGTATCCCAAAGGAGTGAATCTCTCCATATCCCCTATGTTCTTTCCCAGTAGTTTGTCATCTCCCTGGCGTTCTCGAATCCGATCAGTCAACTTTGGTTGCACCTTTATGTAAGCACAGTATACCATAAGCTTCTCGGTCATAGGGGTGATAGTCAACTCACTCATATGTTCCAAGAGTTCCCATTCATACACCATCATTGCCGCTGTAAATGCCCCACGATAGTTCAAGGCATCCGCCACCACATTAGCCTTACCAGGGTGGTACAAGATCTCACAATCATAATCCTTAAGCAACTCTATCCAACGCCGCTGCCTCATATTTAACTCTTTTTGAGAAAACAATTACTTAAACCTTTTATGATCAGTGTAGACCTCCACTTTCTCCCGATAAAGATAATGCCTCCAGATCTTAAAAGCAAAGACCATTGTGGCCAACTACAGGTCATGGGTAGGATAATTCATCTCATGCTTCTTTAATTGCCTAGAGGCATAGCCATTCACGCGCCCCTCTTACATCAAGACACAACCCAAACCTGAGTAAGAGGCATCACTATAACAGTAAACCCTATCCCGCTCTTAGGGATGGCCAAGATCGGTGGGGTAGTTAGTCGTTGCTTCAACTCTTGAAAACATCTTTCACACGCTTCATTCCAATCAAATTCCTCCCCTTTCCCAGTTAACTTGGTCATAGGTAAGGCCAAGTGGGCAAACCCTTCAATGAATCTCCGATAGTAGCCGGCAAGCCCAAGGAAACTCCGAATCTCAGTCACAGTCTTAGGCCTCGGCCACTCAACTATTGCCCTCGTCTTCTCCGGATCCATAGCAATGCCTACCCCAGAAATTATGTGTCCTAGAAATCCACCTGTGTTCGCCAAAAATCACATTTACTGAGTTTCGCGTACAGTTGCTTCTCCCATAGCCTCTGCAATACCAGTCTAAGATGGCTCTCATGCTCTTCATAACTAAGGGAGTATACCAGAATATCGTCAATGAACACAATCACAAAACAATCCAAATATTCCCGAAACACTTGATGCATGAGATCCATAAAGATAGCTGGGGCATTGGTCCGCCTAAACGACATCACTACAAATTCAAAGTGTCCATACCGGGTACAAAAAATGGTTTTCGAAATATCTTCATCCCTTACTAGAATTTGGTGATAGCCTGACCTCAAGTCAATCTTTGAAAGACTGACGCTCCTTGCAGCTGGTCCAATAAATCATCCACACAAGGGAGAGGATACTTATTCTTTAGGGTTACTTGATTCAATTGCCGATAATCGATACACAACCTTAGTGACCCATCTTTCTTCCGCACGAATAAGACTGGGGCACCTTAGGGTGAAATGCTAGGTTGAATGAACCCTTTATCTATTAACTCTTGTAACTGCATCTTCAATTCCTTCAACTCATTTGGAGCCATTCTATAGGGAGCTTTGGAAATAGGTTGAATTCGGGGTACCAAGTCAATCGAGAAGTCAATCTCCCGCCGGGGATGTAAGCCTGGCAAGTCCTCTGGAAAAACATCAGGGAACTCACACACTATGGGTATCTTTGCAATCCCCACCTTATGATCCTCAACCGTCACCACAAAAGCCAAGTACACTTCACAACCATGTTGCATCAACTTTTATGCCTTCATAATCGAAATCATAGGAATGGAACTAATTGGCTTGATCCCCCGATACATAATAGTAGGCTGCTGAGGTAATTCAAAACAGATAATCTTTTGCCGGCAATCAACCTTGGTGTAATGCTGAAAGAGCCAATCCATTCCCAAAATAAGATCAAAATCTCTAATATCCAACACTATCAAATCTCCGAGGCACACCTTGTCATCCACCATGATCTCACAGCTCCTAAGGACTTCGCTACCCAATAGAACCAAACCTCCCGGAGTATCCATCGCTAAGTGAAATGGTAAAGAAGTCTTAGGAATGGGAACATGACACACCACATGCGGAGCAATGAATGAATGAGTGGATCCTGTGTCAAATAGCACACGCACATTCTTACCACACAGAGAAAATACCTTGCACTATCTCATTACCCTTCTCAGCATCGACTGCAGTGAGGGAAAATACTCGTCCCGACACCGAATGTCTGTCAAAAACTAGTGAAGGTTGTACCGGCGGTAATGTCTTTTATGGAGTTGCTCCTCTAGGTGCAGGTGGTCTCTGATTAGGTCTAGGTCCCTGCCCACCGAATCATTGTCCCCCAAACTGAGGCTAGAATGCCCGTGGGCAGCTAACTACATGATGCCCTTTCTGGCCGCATCGGAAACATGTCACATTTGCATCCCTGGACACATTCACTAATCCCTAGCGCTATGGGAAATCCCTACGCTGATGTCCCAGCTGTCTACACACATAGCATACACCACCCCCAAATCGACAAACTCCCCCATGCCACTTCCCACAAATACTACATGCTCCTCAACAGATTGGCGGACGCCCTCTATGACCGCTCATCTTCCTTGCACAATCAACATTCCAAAAGGTAAATATAATTCCACAACTATCTATTATTTAACCGTAAGACTCTTCCTTCCTAACTCTACCTGATACACCTACGTGTACAGAGCCTTATCCCACGACCCCTGCTCTGATACCAAA
Source organism: Diospyros kaki (assembly GCA_036245055.1). Taxonomy (NCBI): domain Eukaryota; kingdom Viridiplantae; phylum Streptophyta; class Magnoliopsida; order Ericales; family Ebenaceae; genus Diospyros; species Diospyros kaki. Next base: position 33,186,181 of record BSEG01000008.1, read on the forward strand.
ATTATGGTGACCCCGCCCTTAGACACCCCGACCGAGGCAACAAAGGAAAGGTGTAAAAAAGAAACGATACTTGCTAGGGTTACAGGGGACATACACACACAAGACTAGAATAGATAACAAGACTTTATATACATCAAGGAACCATTCTGCCATGTACAATGGGTCATACATCTGAAATAGCACTGCAAAAAACAAAATAAGGCCCATAAAATTGTATATCTACAGTCTAAGCACCGTCAAAACTCTCGAGGTTCTTTTGGTCATGGACGGCTCTGTACAGACCTAGACGCTGGACCCCACCTGACTAGGCTCCCTTCCAACCACTGTCTTGCCCTTACTTGGAATGATGTAAAAACAAATGAGCTACAAAGCTCAGCAAGTACATAGAATAGAGGGCAAGTAGGATAAGGAGCACCATATGAAAATAGTCATCAATATCTCGCCTATGCACAAAATAGGGAAGGTAATCATGCGCATGCAAGTTTCAGGCCATCACAACGGATATATATAAAATGTATGCCTCTACATAACCATCATAACACATACAACCAGTGTAGTAAGGAAATCTGGGTCCCACACGAGTCTGGCTTTGGGGCCCACTCGAGCTTACACGAGTCCAGCTCTCAAGCCACTCGAGCTTGACGGTGTAACACCGTAAGGAATATTTGTACACAAATAACATGCCCTATGCTCATAACCACACTAAATAAAGAAAATGATATACACATGATAAATGTAAAAGATCTCCTCACATTAGACATATGAGACTAGAACACTCATTTAACCAAGGGTGATATGCACGAGATGCGCTTATAAACAAGGAAGCTCGAGCCAAGAGAAAGAAACGAGAATCCAAGCTTACAAGAGGCCTTCAAGCCAAAACAGGGGGTTGTCGATCGACCATCAGAACCCGATCACACTCGACTCCCCCTGCTCTTCTCACACGAAACCTAGGCAAGGTGGCTCAAACTCTTGCCTAATCTTTAATCCAACAAAACACATCATTCCCAAGAAAAGTTTAGGGAGAACAAATCCCCATGGAAACATTAAAGAAGGGAATAAACGAAGAAAAGAAAGTAAGTTACAAGCATGTAGAGATTCATTCCAAAAACAAAAGATTTTGGTAGAGATCCTTTTTAACAACTGGAATTTCAGATTAAAAATCATAAGTAGGGATTAGATCTTGCCTTAAATTCCTTGTCTAACACCCCCTAGACCTTCTTGACCTTTAATTCCTCATGTAACTTGCTATACATGGAAATTCCCAGCTCCTCTTAGCTACAAAATAGGGGACAAGCTGGTTTTTAAGCTAAAGAAGGGCTAATAGATAGTTTCCATACCTTAAATTCCTCCCTTGAGATCTCTAGCAACCACAAGAAGAAGAGAATGAAGAAGAGGAAAAACCCTAGTAGCTGGAAGAGTCTCCCGAAGCTCTCCACGCCTCACTACTCTCTCCCTCTTTAACTTTTCTCTTATTTATACTTTCCTTTTTTTTTTTTGTAAGTAAACTACTAAATGTCTAGCGCACTTAAGACCCTTTAATCCCCTCATCTTATCCCTTAATCCTCTTTTAATTAGAAGCCTCCTATCTCACTTTAAATATTCCAAGTTTACCCTTATGTTGACTTGTTTTCTTCTCCCATAACTTTGACAATTCAACTCTTCCACTTGACTTCTTGTTCCACTTCCTGTTCCTCTTTAGCCTTTTCCTTCTTACACCTACCAAATTAACCCTAAGTTAGTACCACTTCACGTAGGAAAGAATTCCCCAAAAATAATAGCATAATCGTCCCGTAATAACGGGCCATTACAGGAAAATTCAAAGAAAAGGTGCAGGCGGGAAGAGGGGGAATTCAAAGGGTGGGCGAGTGACTTAGCGACGGATTTCCCGTCACTAAACAGCGATGGGACATGACAACGGGTAGCTCCCCGTGCTATTTAGCAACAGGTAGCCAGTCGTTAAGTGGCTATTTTTTAAAAAAAAATCAAAAATTAAAAAAAAATTCAAATATTTTATAAAAAATCATAAAATATAAATAATATATATACAAAAAAAAATATTTTATACTCAATAATAAACATAAAATAATATATATAAATAATAAACAAAACCCCAAATTTAGAATATCTTACTTTCACATAATTCACAGGGCTCAACAACTAATCAATATTTCATGATCAAGAGTAATACTCTTTCTGGTAGCGGTCCTTCAAAGAGGGATTAAATAATATATAAATAATATACTAAACGAAAAAATAATAAACCAAAAATATTATATAAATTATTTATTTATACTAAATAAATAAAATATATATAAATAATATTTTTATACTCCAACTTAATGTTAATTCAAACGGATATTAATTTTAATTTTAATATTTATTAATATTATTTTGTTGCTAATTCAAATAGAAGTTTTATCAATTATTATATTAGCGGTGAAAAATTCCGTCCCTATATTGATTTTAATTTCTAATTTCATTTTTTTTTAATTTTGCATCTTAACGATGGAATATTGCCACTAATTTTGAATTTAATTTGATTTTTATAAATTCTACAATTAACTATGAAAAATTTCTTTATCAAATGAGATTTTAAATTTAATTTAAATATTTTATGAATTTCATATTTTAACATTGGAATAATTCGGTCGCTTAAACTTATAATATAATTTTTAATTTTTTAAATTTTAGTGACAAAATTATTCCATCACTAAAAAATGTTAATTTTAATTTAAATTTTTATTCTTTTAGTGACAAAAATATTTTATTGCTAAAAAATTTTAAATTAAGTTTTAATTTTAATTTCTTTAACGACGGAATTATTTCATCTCTAAAAGATTTTAATTTTAATTTAATTTTTTTCCCATTTAGCGATAGGTATTTCCGTCGCTAAATTAAAAAAATATTAAAAAAATTAGCGACGAAATAAATTGTCGCTAATTTCTCGCAAAAATTTAGCGACAATTATTTTGTCGTTAATCTGTCATAGTGACGAAAATATTCAGTTGCTAAATTTCATTGCTAAAAAGTGTTTTTCTTGTAATGACCATTTCATTATAAACCATGTCCAAAACTAAGAAATGGTACTCGAATTTGTTTCAACCGACTTACAATTAGTGAATATTTTTACAAAACCTCTTCCAGAGGATCGATATTCACAGGGAATTAGGGATATTAAACACTTTTGGATGAAGGAAATTAGCTATCATGTGGTGCGGTTCATTCTATTTCATATTAGCAAAAATAGTCAACTTGCTAGAAATTAAAGTCGACTAGAGCCTATTTATAGTCGACTCGCATCAATTAGTCAACTCCCAAATGAACAAGTCGACTCATTGTAAGTCAACTAAAGATTTAAAATAGTTGACTGTTCCGAGATGTAAGGCGCCCATTCGAACGACCCTCGGCCTTCCCTTCTCTTTCTTCAAAACCCACTTCCTCTTTCTCCCTCCAAGCCCTCTTGTCTCCTCACCCACATCCCCTCTCTATCTCTCACTCCATCGTATCCTCTCTCCGTTGGCATTATCATCGTCGATTGTTGTCGCCGTCCTTATTTTTGCCTTCCCCACAACGATCCCTTTTCGCTCTCCCACTTCGGTCTCAAGTAATCCAGTCTTTTTTTGGTATCCAACATTTCAATCATATTCATTCGTGACCAACGTGCTATGCAACCATCTCTTCGGTAAGTTTTATAACTCTATTCAAAATTTCATTATGCCACAATGGTTCTATTCATTTTGCGTCTATCTGTGAATGATTGTTGTTCATGTGTTTTTATTTTTTTTTGTTGGTTTCATTGTTTTTTGGTTTTGTATTATTTCTTGCGTATGTTTTTCCCATTTGGGTTGAAATAGTAATCTATCGTCTTTTTGAGTCAACCCATTACAATCATGTTAGTCTCTCACAAACGATCTTGAACCTTTACCTCAACATGACACCCGTCCTCTCCTCCTCAACATGACTTAGAGGCACATTTTTATAAAAGCATTCCATGCTTGAACTGTTCTTCATGGCAAGGACATCTTTCTCGAATTCTTTGATGCCCATCAATTAAACTTTTGCACATGGCTTTTTGAAAATCGCCCCTAGACAATTCTTCTTAACCAAAGTTGCCATGTGTACATGTTCCTGGTTCGTACTTTCTATAGTAACCTCGACGATCTTTGTCACACATATGTTAAGGGAGTGGACATCACCGTAACCCAGGAATTCTTATCAAATGTTTTTAACATTCCACTCGTTGTTGACAAATCTGAGATTCCATACACTGACGTACCATGGGAAACAATAATTTACATAACTGATAATCATAATCTCATTCTCCAAAACAATTACTCAGTCACCTATCTCAAATCACTCGACCTTCGATTAGCTCACAATGTCATCACTCATATTCTTCTTCCTCGCCAAGGGACCCACAATAGTTTCACTCCTACTAATGCATGTCTATTATGGGCTCTAATGAACAATCGTCCCATAGATATCATGTCCCTTCTTGCTGAACACATAAAAAATGCCGCAAGTCATAAAATTTCTCCTCTTCCATACGGTTGCTTCCTTACTCATATCTTTACTTACCTCCAAATAGATATTGGAGACAAAGAATTTGAGCCACCCTCTATCTATCACACCATTAATGAAGCCACCGCAGCTTGAATGCATTACAAATACACCAATCACGCATGGGTGTATAAGCCTCCTACCATCCCTACAACTTGAACCGAACATGTACCACCAACTAAAGAAAGCAATGCTCGTACTTCTGTCCACCTTGACCAGCCACTTGACATAGCTGGCCCATTCTCTCCTCCACCTCCCTCTTCTCTTTCTATTCTTCAGGAATGCTTGGAGCACCTTGCCATTAATCATGAAGCTATACATGACGAGCTTTGAGAAGTCTAGCACTTCATTACTGCATTGGAGGAAAATATGATGACTATGTTTTGTGATCTGTTTCGTGTCATTGATAGTCATCTACCTCGATGATCGGATCAGTCTGATGATACTCCCGCGTGGTTTCTTACACTTAGGGATGCCTAGGTTTATCTTTCATTATAGTTCCTAATAATGATGATGTATATCTCGAATACTATATTTTTATTCATTATGATTACTTATATGGTTGTTCTTGTTTCCTTATTGTAACACCCCACTTTCTCAGGCGTATTATAACTTAAGACAATTCTAGGATAATAATTTTTTTGTTCAAATTTAATGCTAAATCATATCATTCCTCATATTCATCCCAAAATTTTCATACATTAATCTCGAAAGAGAATCATCATAACATCAAATGGGGAAGCTGGAATCGAACCTAACATCTTAACATTAATCATAAATCAGTTCTTACATCATCATTTCTCAAAACTTTCATAATTCAAAGTAGCATAACTTAAATACATGGGCTATATAACATACATTTAATTCATCATGCACTTTGCTAAGTGTCATTCCATGCCTCATTCATCCTTGTATCTGCTACAATCTCTATCTGGAACGTTTGAATATTCTAGGAGCAAAACTCAAGTTAGATGATGAATCATCTAAGTAAGGGTACATCATTTAATGCACATGTATGAATGCAATGCACATAACATCATTACTCTTACGTTTGGGTCAACTGCACCCAACTGTTACCAGTCATTTTTACAATCTCTCTACCAGATCGAGGTGTATGAGTGCACCCTTGGCAAAGCAACGATGCCAGTCCCTAATCCCAAACCCATGCAATGTATGACCGTAAATCTCATTGTGCTCATATGCATATTTTATCATCAGAAAATGTAAATGCACTCTACATGACGCATAGCATGGCAAGACATGACAACATGATAACAAAACGCTTTCATGAAACTAGGTTTTTGGGTTGAACCACTTACCTTCTCAAGTTTATCTTGATACCTCGATATTCATCCCTTGCTTCGAAATACGTGTATCATCTCAATTTGCTTGCCAACCTCAAAACTCGCACAAGTCACTTCAATTTAAGCTTTAAAGCACTCTAATCATCATATTTATTCAAATAAGCATTGAAACCTATTTTTCCATAATTTCTTGCATCTTCTTTATTTTTCTCTCTATTTCTTCCTATTTTTCCTCAATAAATTCAAACTAAATATTTCTCAAATATTTCACTATAATAATTCATAAAATAACATTCTTCAATTTCTAAAATTTTCTAGGAAATATTACTGACCTTGAAGGTTTATCTTTGGAAGTTACGGTTTCACAGCAAACGACCTAGGTTTCTGTAAAAAACACGAGTTTCAGTAAACCTAACCTCTTATCAAGGGATGAATGGCGTCATGTGAATGGTGGATTTCAAATCTCAAACCAATACGGATTTGGATTTCAAGCAACATTCAATTCTAGTTTTGAGTTTTTGGAGTCCAAAGCTTATCAAGGGACAAGTGGCAGCATGTGATTGGTCTGAAAAATCTATAAATAAAAATCATTCATTGTTCTCAAATCTTTCCAAGGGAGTTTGAGGCTTGAGGGATTCTAAGGTGAGGAGCTTATTCTTGAGAGTGGGGAGAAAATTCTGCAAGAAGAAGGGAAGGAATTGGAGAAGAAGCGAAGAAGAATGAGCTTCGCCGGAGTTTTGGATTTTTATCAGAATTCATCCCAAACAGTCAAGAAAAAGGCAAGGTAAGCCCAATGTTTTTAATATTCCTATAGAGGGGAAAAGAGGGACTTGTAGGTTCAAACAAGGGTCGAATCAGAGTTAAAATGAGGGAGATATGGCCGAAATAAGAAAGTGACGCAGTATTGTCACTACTATGCGTGAAGGCACGTGGGCCACCTTCAAAGGGCGCATGAGGGTGTGTGTGGGGTACATTTTCATTGAACTTTTCCAGTTATGATCCATATTTAATTTCCTTCAACCCTATGTACCCAACGCTTCTTTCAAATGCCATTTTAACCCTTATTTCAAGTCCTTAAACTTTGATATTTTATCACATGAACTCCTAATTTAATCCTTATTTCATTTGGATAGTTCTTTAATTACAATTACACCCTCAAACATCAAATTTATTCTCATTGAAATATTTAAAATCCAAAATTAATAACTCAAAGTTTACTCGATAAGAACGATTTCGTCTTTACGCCATTTTAGAACCGTTGTTTCATCTCGAAACCACCTCAGGGTTGATCGTTATGAAAAATCGAGCCTCTTCAGGGTTCCATTAACTTCCCGAAAGTTCCCTACGATGATTCAATTTTTTCAGCCTGAATCAAAGTTCTATTTTAGTTGTACCAAAAATTGTCTCAATTCTAATTTTTTTTAATACCATAAATCCTATCTCGGGATGTTCGTCGAGACCATATTTGTTTTCTTAGGCAATTACACTCTGGGGCATTCCTTCCAGTCGATTCAATACTTATAACTATAAGAAATTATACCTAAGTTTTTAATCTTTTGATAATTTCACCTATGACCCACGTTAAAATTACTCTTGAGCCCTTTAGAAAATTTAGGATATTACACTTATTGTCTCCACTAACACTATTTTGATTATGACAAAAACTGGAGAGAAATATGGCAGTATGGTAGTCCAATGTATCCTGTGAGGTTAAGAATTGCATGAGTTACTTTTATGATTATCATTGTTGCATGATTCCTAATTGCTTACTACTGTTTCTAGCTCTTAACACTTAATAGTTTTTTTATTCTTGAAATTGATATTTCAAATCCATAAAAAATAAAAAATTCTTGATATTTCAAATTCATAAAAAAATAAAAAATAATTCTTGATATTTCAAAATCATAATTTTTATTTTTTTTATAAGGCATAACAGTTTTCTTTGATGTATGCCGTTAGTATTATTGAAAAAGAGAGTTTTTCTATAAAATTGAAGGGGAGTTCAAAATATTTTTAAACTATTTAATTATCATATTTTTGTCATCATTAAAAAGGGAGAGAATGTTGAGTCTACTTGATATATTTAATTAATTTTGGAGTTTTGATAATTAACAAAAAGACCAATCTTGACTTATGTACAAAATGTTAACCTCTAAATTTTATTTGTTAATATTTTCTCTGGCTTTAATTCCAGTAAAGTGTTTTTATTTATTCAAACCATTTTGCAAATATGATTTAATGGAGAAAACTCATTTTTTGCATATTTGAATCATTAGTCAACTAAACCTAAGGCATTAGTTTACTGAGCATAGAGCATTTCTGCATAAGTGTTTTATCTCATGCAACATTAGTCTGATAGAATTGAACTGATATGGCACACACCAAGAGGGGGGCTGAATTGGTATAAAAAAAATATTCTTTTGAGAAGCAAAGATACTTTCAAATGGTGAAGAATAAAAATGAAATCTTATCAATAAAAAAACAAAGTCAGTAGAAATAGAAATGCAAAAGTAAGCAAGAAAAGAATGGAAAGCAATGAAGACACGAATTTATAGTGGTTCACCTTTTCAAGCTTAGTCCACTACCTTAGCTATCTACTAAGGATTTTAAAACCAATCTTTACTCTCAAACCCCCTACTCAATACGAGCAGGTCCTTTAGTCCTTGACTAGGTAATTTACAACCTCCCAACACTACAAAAAAAATGGTTTTAACGAGGGGAAAAGTGGTCGTTAAAAGTCAATTTCCCTTCGTTAAAGAGTTTTAACGACAGGAAAAATCCTATCATTGCCCTTCGTTAAAACTTCTGTCGTTAAAAGTATTAACGATGGAAAAGTTAATATAAGTGGTGAGGGGCATAAGTCCTATCATTAAAACTCATAATAACGACGAATATTCCCGTCACTATAACAATGTGTGTGGTCGTTGATAATAATATATAACGATTGATATTTCCGTCGTTATTGTCATGTTTACCAATCACTAAATATAATATCAACGATGGATATTCTCGTTGTTATTGCAATATTTACCAGTCACTAAATTTAATATTAATGATGAGTATTCCCGTCACTAAACATAATATCAACGATGAATAGTCCTGTCGTTATTGCAATATTTACCTGTTATTAAACATAATATGAATGATGAATAGTCCCGTTGTTATAACTATATTTACCAATCACTAAAAATAATATCAGTGATCAATATTTTTGTCGTTATATATATATATATTTATTTGTCATTATTACTATTATTACAATTCTAATGACTATTTTTATTATTATATAAAAATTTATTTTGTACCTATTAATTTTGACAAGAGATATACTAATAATAAAAATGTCATCACATTAATTTAGTAGAAAACAAGATATATACAAAAAACGATCATTGACATTCATTATTTATTGATTACAATCATCATAAGAGCTTTTATACTCTCCACAATCATAAAAAATGAGAAAAAAAAAAACTATGAATTTCATATTATTCTAATCTCTCCCTATAATGAAAATCAAAAAATTATTACAAGTATGGCTAAAATCCACGTATTATTCACAACTAATACCAAGAGTTTCCTACTCGACTTGTATCTTCAAATACCTACAAATTGCAAAGAAACAAAATCATATTACTTGTCATTCTCCAGCATTGTTTGATAATCTAAACATAAATCTCATAAGTCATAATGTAATCAAATATAAAAGATGAATTAGTACTGCAAAAGATTTGATCAGACACCTTTCCCCTTTCCCCTAACCCAAAGTTGACAACCTATTAATTTCTTTTATCTTAGAAACCCAGCTGTAAATAGTAAGGTTGATACTTTGGGACTTAAAGGTCACTGGTTTGAGGTGTGGAAACAACCTCTTTGCAAAAATACAAGAGAAAGGTTGCATAGAAATACAACCCTCCCTTTACCCTCACAGAACAAGGATCCCGACTCACTGGGAACACCCTCTGGTCTATAGATCTTCTATATAAGTTAAAAGTATACAATGCAGGAGTAGATTGAACCCTCCAACAAGTTACTGCTACCTTAGTGTAAACATAAATTAGTTATGAGAACATGTACCTATAGTTTCCAGTATCCATAAGATTTCAACCAAATAAAATTTATAAGCATAACTATAGTTAAATCCTACAATGTTCCCCACATTAATCATTTTTTTAATAACAATAAGAATAAAATCCAGGAAGGGCAGTGAATCTAAAAACCTTTTGTTCACAATTTTACTCTGTTAATTGCAGAATAGTTTGTACAAAAGTTGGATCCTAATACTAGTTGGATGTAGGAAAATTCTAACGATAATATTTATGTAAAAAGGTTAATTATATATAAAGAAAAAGAAAGAGAAAAAAATGAAGCACAAGTTCTCTTATGCTATATCTCTTTACTATTTTGCATTTCTCAAACTTTCTCAAATACATTTTACAACCGAAAGGAAAAATGACTCTTGTTTGATATTCCGTATATTGGCAAGATAAGTGATTTCTTATATCATTTAGTTGTTTTTAAGGTGTTTCAGAATGTTTATGTGGGACAACTTGGATTCTGATTTTTCTATCATTGTTCTGTGCCATTTTTCTAAGAAACTAGAACATTTCAGCTATTTTAGAACCATCAAGCATCAACATCCAACAAGTTCTTAACAGAGTCTACATCATCAATTCATTTTTCAAACAATTTTGTTCACAACAAACCACCATTGCAACACACAAAATTTTAGCATATATCAACACATATATACCATCATCATAAAACTGTTCAACTCATTCAAAATTTCAACATACTTTCAATCACCCAAACTCTCAATAATCATCAAATAAGCTCAATCAACCAAACTCTCAACTATATATATACCATCATAAGCATTCTCCCCATTTTTTTCATTATCAAAACAAATAGGCAGCAAACCAAACTTATTTCGCCCAACAAATAGGCAGCAATTTCACCAAACTAATTCAAATTTCAGCCACAATTAACAACAAAAGCAATATTTTCAATATATAAAGAATGATAGTAAACTGAGAGTTCCAACATCAAACAAAAACATAATGATATATCAATAAGAATCAAATATGTATATAAGTATGTATAATTCAAATCTGCCAACAATCTAAAAAAATAGTGTTTTCACAGCCAAGTAACAATGTTTTCACAACCATTAATAAATGATAGTAATAATAGAAACCATGGTAAACAAATCAACCATTGGCTAATGTCTTAAGAGGACATTATATCATTACAACCATTCACATCCAACTAACAAGTACCATGGTAAACTCAAGGTTTATGCCCTAGTGCCACGTAAAAGAGGAAGTTTGTATTGGAACAATCCAGGATTTGTGATTGAAGCTACTGTTTGAAGGATTGTCTTGGTTGAAGGAAGCATTGTCTTGGTTGAAGGAAGCTCCAAGAGCTTAGTATAGTCAAATTGACCAAAACTTTGGTCTTTCTTTTTGCTTGTAAATTCAGTTACTGTAGTGGATAAGATTTTAGGAAAATGCAAAATTGAGGCAACCTTTTATGTTAGGCATGGAAATATTGAGAATGCTATTTTTGTTGCATTTTAGGTTGATGATTTGTTGACCACAGGAAAACAAAAATTGGTTGAAGAACTGAAGAAAGGCATGATGCAAATATGTGAGATGGAATATGATGAGGGTTGGGCTATGGATGAAGTTGAAACAGCGTTAGCATATCTGAAAAAGTTTGATGCGTCTTCAAAGAAACGGGCTTAGAATTTGCATACAAACTCCGATTTCGGCCCATAATGTATGCTTTTGGTGTAGCTCGATGAGACGGATGCAACTTGGAGCATTGCTGCTACCAATCATGTTTCTTCGCCATTTGAATTTTCCTTTTATGCTAAAACACAATTTTTTAGTTATTCTATTGTCTTTTATTTCGTGTTGGGCCTCGAATGTAAGGGCCTAGTCTTCTAATGCCCATATATTGCTACTAGCCAAAATAGGGCCCGATCTTCTAATGCCCATTCTTTATACCATTACAACCATTCATTTTATCTTAACCAACTAATTAATTACAACCACTCATTTTATCTTAACCAACTAATTAGCAATAGTCAATATAAACAAAGACAGGCTGTAGAAAATGTGTAGCAAGTGAGAGCAATTTTAATTCAAGGTGGCAATTGATGGAAGAATTTTCAATGTTCAGCATGATCTCAATATATATCAGAAGGCTAAAGTCATCAATCTAGCTGTTTCAAGGCCTGGAAAACAAGGCTGCTAGTCCACATGGAAACTATAGTCTACAGATGTTTCCAACACTACTCGATAGTACACCAGGACTCATTGTCTAAAAGTGACTTTCAAATTCCTCATACAAGTGTCTACATTTGTAATAAACTATGCTCACAACAATAATTTTCCTCTTGTGAGCATAGGCAAATTGACGCCTTCTGCTCTATGAAACACAAATCCCTATTGTGAAATATGCAGTAAAATTGAAAAAGTATTCTCTCAGTGTGTTTTCTTTGAGGCCTTTATTCGAACATGTTTAAGACAATTCTTTTCTTGCTAGAGTTTTAACGATAAGAATTTAAAAAAACTACCAAACAACACATTGTTGCTGGGTAACATGGAATAAAGACGATGTACAACAAGAGAGATGGTAACTTGAAGGGATGATAAAAAGGATGCATTGATGGCTAATTGAGCTTGGGGCCCCGCCCCAATCTGGCTACAGCTTCACTGCTATTTGGCCTTCGTTTTCAATCTGAAAATGTAATGATTCCCTAACTCCATTGAAACACAAATTATTTTCTCCAACCAATCATCGTCTTCAAGAACATGTTTAGGAACCATGTTTAAGCAATTGATTTCAGATTTTAATAAAATTAAAGAAACTTATAGATTTTAATAAACTTACATAGAAATCGAGATCGATAGATGATAGAAACTTAAAAAACTACCTAGATATAAACTTACAGAAACTTATAGAAACAGAGAAACTTACAGAAATCAATAGAGAAACTTACAGAAATCGATAGAGTTTTAGACAGCGATAGAAAAACTTACACAAACTAAGATTGAGGACTTCGACATAGGCAACAATGATATGTAGGTCTTCGATCGTCGATGGTATAAAAGAAGAGTTCACAACAACAACGAGAAGAAGAGACGAATTTAGATCGACGGGAGAGGCGATTTTGGATTGACGGGAGAGGGACTTCGGATTTGGATTTGGTAGCTAGGGATTTGGAATTTATCACAGGAAGAGGCGGGGATTGGGATACAGGAAGAGGCGAGAAGGAAGATAAGGAAGATTATGTTGTTTTCTCATAACCTAATGAAGATTATGAAAAAAGAATATTAAATGTAAAAAGAAAAATAAATAAAAAATATTACCTAATTAGAATTATAAATATATATTTGGAGGGAAATATTTTTGTTGATTTTCTAAACTCAATAACGACGGGATTTTCAATTAATAGTGAGAAATTCAAAAGCTCGTCGTTAAAATACTAATTTTATACCACATTTAGCGAGAGTATAAATTATTTCTCGTTATAATCATGAAAATTATACTTTTAACGATGGGGCATTTATCCTCTCGTTAATTTTCCCTCGCTAAAACCCCTTTTTTTTTTTAGTGCAACTTAATGGGCCCTCTAGCTACTGCTAGGAAAAATACAGAAAATGAAATAGATATTCTAAGAGTACAACTCTTAGTTACAAGCTCTCTCTTTAAATGAATGATCGAGGCTTAAAAGTAATAGAACAATAAGATATCAAAGCCTCTTAAATGGAAATACAGAGAGAAAAAGTTAAAAGCTCGATGTAACAGTGAAGGCACGGTAGTTCAAGATATTCATTTTTTTCCAGCAGCCTTTAATGCATCTTCAACCACCTATTTATAGTTGTTGGTGGGCAACTTTGAATTTTGGACCATTGTGGGTGGTTGAGCGAGCATTTAATGTGCCAAAAACTAGTCGTTATAAGTTTCTGTGAAACACATAGTCGACAGAGAAAATAGGTTAGTCGACTATTTCATCAAATAAAGCTAAGCATAGTCGATAGACAGAAAATGATAGTCGACTATTTCTAACACAAAAATCCCATAGTCGACAGATACATATGCATAGTCGACATATGTAAAAATATGAAGAGGATTTTAAATTTTAAGAACAAAAATAGTCGACAGATGAAAAGCCATAATCGACTATCCTTATATGATAGTAAACAGATCCAAAAATAGTCGACAGATGCCTTAAATAGTCGACAAATCAAACCAGCATAGTCGACTATCCTTATAACATAGTCAACTATTTTTAGGCATAGTCAACAGCATTAAACCACATAGTCGACTATCCTTTTGAAAACATTGAAAACTTAACAAATCCTCATTTTGATCTTTTGAAAACAAGTTGAGATTATCAAAAGTATATTTTGAAACAAACCTCACTCAACCATACTCAATATTTCTTTTATAGGTTTTCAAACCTTGCTTCAAAATTCATATATTAAAAATTCATTTTCTCATTCATAAAATCCATATAGTAGAGATTGATTTTCATATAGTCATTATCAAAACTATTTTATTTCCAAGAGTAAAATATCAATCTCCCATTTTTTGATGATGAAAAAACAAATATGAAAAATATGAAAATCAATTACTCATTTTATCTCCCCCTTTTTGTCAATATCCAAAAAAATAAATACTCCCCTTTTTTGAAACATGGTGAGGCTCCCCCTTAAACCAAGCTGTACATAGAGAGAATTCAACTAAACCATGTAGTCAGATTGAAACATACATTAATAAGAGTAAAATGTCAATACTAAAACATCCATTCATAAGGTGATGTTTGAGTTCAACAAACCATATAACAAAAACAACAGGTAAATCTGCCAAAATAAGCATACATAAATCAAAGTAAAGTGGAATGTATGATGAGGGCATCATCTAAACATCTAGAGAGATGGATGAAGGAGAAGACTGAGCTGATGAAGGAAAGGCAACTAATGGAATGGATGGAGATGTAGTAGGAGGAGGGAACTGAGAGGATAGCATCTAAATAAGGTGCCCCATCTGAGAAGATAGATCTTCTTGCTGCTGATGAAGACTCTGTAGATCTAACCTGACTTCTTCTTTGAATTCTTGCAAACTGGCTTCAACTCTTGATATGTCTAATTTTAGATCTGCCATACCTTGAACCACTAAGTCTTCATGAGATGAAGAGGGTTCTTCTAATCTTCTCTTCTTTCTAAGATTTTCAGGTTTATCAGCTTTAACCCATTCCCCATCCTTATTTGCATAACCAATTCTAATGGGTGTGTTGTCATTTATGTGTTGAGAGAGGCTGAGATATACTTTTCTAGCACTGTCCATGTTCCCAACCAGACTATCCAGTAAAACACTGACTGCCATACCATAGGGAAGTGACCTAGTTTTGGTTGAAAAGGAGTCTATCATCAGATTTATCATTAGTAAACACAGATTTGGCATTCTCTTAGCCTTAATGCATTGGAGTAGCCACAAGTCAAGTCTCGTAACAAGAGAGAAACTTCCATTTCTAGGGTAGATCATCTGACAACAAATAAGATGAAGAATCCTAGTGTTCAAGTCCATACTTCATGTGTCAGAGATTTTTGTTGTAAGAGAGTCATCTCCTATAACTTCTTTACTGGCCTGAACAAAATCTTGAGTCCAAGAGGCATAATCCTCTCCATCTAAAGGAATTTTAAATTGATCGTGGATTAGCATCAAAGTGATTTCCAAATGAGAATCCCCAATGTTGGTCTTAAACTTTTTATCCGACTTTCTCTTATGATAAGTATTGTCAGCATTTGAATAAAAAACCCTAACCTCATCTTCATATATGCATCTATGAATTGTCAAAAAATCCCACCAACCAAAGTCCTTAAACGTTTGAATGTATGGAAAACCAATGGTTTCTAGAAATGATAGATCCAAATAACGACCGATAAGGACTTCTCGAGACTCAAAATGAATGGAGTACCTTTCTTGTTGTCCTTCAGAATTGAAAAGTAGAAGTTGAGGCCTCGGTTGAGATAGAGGACGGCTTGAAGAACCCGATACCTTCTCTTTTCCTTTTCCTTTGCCCTTGTCCGAGTTCTTGGTATGAGCCATTGAGAAGAAAAATCAACTCGAGAGAAAGAGAGCAATAGAGGTCTCGGAATATGGCCGAGAAAACAAGTACCGGATATAACCAAGTAAAAGTGGGCGATTTTGAGAGCAATGGCACTTTAGAGAGAGAGATAGGCGATCGAAAATGCCAAGAAGATATGGAGTTCAACACTTACAAAGAGAGAAGGAGAGAGCAAATCAGCCACAAGGGAGAAGTTAGGGTTTTAAGAAAACCGATAGTCGCATGTTCTTTAAATAGGCTGGATATGATAGTCGACAGATGAAATGGCTTTGTCGACTATTGTATTAAATTTCTAGGGTATAGTCGACAGATGAGAGAGGTATAGTCGACTATTATTAAAAGAAACAAAGGAATAGTCAATAGATACAATATAGTTGTCGACTGATTTATGGTTTACACTTAGTGCATAGTCAACTAGGCTGAGCCTTCTGTCGACTATCTTAGCAATCTCACAACATCTTAGTCGACAACAACACAAATGATGTCGACTATATTTAAGGATAAAACAGATTAATTTGCAGAGATGTGCCCCAAACATCACATATAAATTTTGGCTCGAATGCATTCTTTCAATTATATATTGATTTGACAGATTTGAATCTTGGCCTTATCAAATATATATATATATATATATATAAACAAGAATAAGAAAAGAAATCAAATACCACATACTTACTCAAGTTATAATTAATCCCAGTTCACTCCTAAAATATTCAAACTTTTCTCTATCAAGAGGTTTTGTAAAGATATCTGCTACTTGATGATTTGTATCTATGAATTCAAGACTTATGTCTCCTTTTTGAACATGGTCTCTAATGAAGTGATAATTTACTTCTATATGTTTAGTTCTTACATGAAACATTGGATTTTTTGTTAAAGCTATAGCACTAGTATTGTCACATTTTATTGGGATGTTTTGAAGTCTTATGCCATAGTCTTCTACTTGGTATTTCATCCACAATATTTGAGCACAACAATTTCCAGCTGCTACATACTCAGCCTCAGTAGATGATAGAGCCACTGTATTTTGCTTTCTACTTAACCAAGATACCAAACAATTTCCTAAGAATTGACATGAGCCACTTGTACTTTTTCTGTCTATTTTATATCCATCATAATCTGTATCAGTGTATGCTATTAGATCAAAAATATTTGATTTTGCATAAAATAGTTCTAGATTTGTAGTTCCTTTTAGCTATCTCAAGATTCTTTTAACTGCTTTCAAGTGAGATTCTTTGGGATTAGATTGGAACCTAACACATAAGCACACACTAAACATAATATCAAGTCTACTAGCTATTAAATAAAGCAAAGAGCCAATCATACTTCTATAAAGCTTGTTATCTACAGCCTTCCCTAATTCATCTTTATCTAGGCTTTGAGAACTACTCATAGGTGTAGCCATAGGTTAACAATCTTGAACATCAAACCTTTTGAGAAGATCTCTTATGTATTTTTGTTGAGAAATATATATACCTTCTTCTTTTTGTTTTATTTGCAATCCTAGAAAGTACTTAAGTTTACCCATCATACTCATCTCAAGTTCTCCTTGCATAAGATTTGCAAATTGATCACATAAAGATTTATTTGTAGATCCAAAGATGATGTCATCTACATATATTTGAACTAATTATAAATAAGGTTGTATCAATTTGGCCTCTTTTAAAACCTTTTTCTAAGAGAAACTTACTAAGTCTCTCATACCATGCTCTAGGGGCTTGTTTTAGACCATACAAAGCCTTAGACAACTTGAACACATGATCTTCATACTTGTGATTTTCAAAACCAGGGGGTTGTTCTACATAGACCTCTTCATTAATATACCCATTTAAGAAAGCACTCTTAACATCCATTTGATATAACTTGATGTTTTTGTAACAAGCAAATGCTAACAACATTCTTATTGCTTCAACCTAGCAACAGAGGCATAGGTTTCATCATAGTCAATACCTTCTTCTTGACTATAACCTTGAGCCACTAGCCTTGCTTTATTTCTAGTTACAACTCCATTTTCATCTATCTTATTTCTAAATACCCATTTTGTGCCTATAATAGTATAATCTTTTGGTCTTGGCACTAATTTCCAAATTCCATTTCTTTCAAATTGATTTAATTCTTCTTGCATAGCTATAATCCAAATTTCATCTTCTAAAGCTTCTTTGATATTTTTGGGTTCAACTTGAGATAGGAAGGCAGCATATTGGCATTCATTTCTAATGGAAGATATCTAATGCCTTTGGATGGATCTCCTATGATTTCATTCTTTTTGACATATTTCCTTTCTCTTGGAAATGTTGGTTCTTTTTCTACTTGATGCTCTTGTTCTCCTTCAATCGGATCTTTTTCTTGAGTATTAGATTCATTTTGCTCTATTGAAAGTTTTTTAAAATTTTTGGTTACTTCATTTTCACCATCTTCCTCAAGTTTTTGGAGTCTCAATGCTTATGTCATCAACTATTACTTGAATTGTTTCCTCTACTACTAAGGTTCTTTTCTTGAATACCCTATAACCTTTACTTCGAGATGAATATCATACAAATATACCTTCATCGCTTTTAGCATCAAATTTACCTAGTGATTCTTTTCCATTATTGAGAATATAGCAAGTGCTACCAAAGACATGGAAATGACTTATGTTAGGATTTCTTCCTTTAAATAATTCATATGGAGTCTTTTTCAATAATGGTTTCATTGAAACTCTATTTAGAATATGGCAGGCAGTATGCACAGCTTCTGCCCAAAAGTATTTAGGAAGATTTTTATCACAAAGCATTGTTCTAGCCATTTCTTATAAGGATCTATTCTTTCTTTCTACTACACCATTTTGTTGGGGAGTCCTAGCACAAGAGAAGTTATGATCTATTCCATTTTCTTCACAAAATAGTTTAAAAGATTCATTTTCAAATTCTCCTCCATGATCACTTCTAATTTTTGAAATACAAAAGCCTTTTTCTCTTTGAATTCTTTTACTAAAAATTTCAAATGACTTAAAGGTTTCATTTTTGGATGCAAGAAAGATAACCCATGTGAATCTAGAATAATCATCTACTATTACCAGAACATATTGTTTACCTCCTAAGCTTAGAGTTCTCATTGGGCCAAACAGGTCTAAGTGAAGTAGTGTTAGAGGTCTAGATGTTGATACTTCATTTATTGGTTTGAATGAAATACTAATTTGCTTGCCTTTCATGCAAGTGCCACAAATGTGGTCTCTTTCAAATTTAAGGTTGGGCAATCCAATGACAAGATCATGTTTTACTAACTTGTTTATTAGATTCATACTAGCATGCCCTAACCTATTATGCCACAGCCAAGAATTTTGAGATAAATTTGCAACTAAACAGTTTTCCATTTTGGGTGATTCTAGGAATGTGAGATAGATGTTTCCTACTTATTTCCTTTTAATTTCGTTTCTTTTGTCTTAGAGCAAATAACTTTACAAGAATTAGAATCAAAACACACTTCATAACTTAAATCACACAGTTGACTAATGCTAATCAAATTATGTTTAAGACCATCAACAAGAAACACATTTTCTAATGTAATATTGTCAAAGGAAATAGAACCCATACCTATGATCTTACCTTGAGAATTGTCACCATAGAAAAACTTACCTCCTTCCTTGAAAACAATGTTGCTGAGAAGATCTTGATCTCCTGTCATGTGCCTTGAGCAGCCACTATCAAGGAACCACTTGCTCCTTGAATCATTTGAAACCAATGCAGCCTACACAAGAAATCATTCACGTTGTTCTCTTTGGTACCCACATCATCTTGGGTCCATTCTTGTTAAAAGATACTACATCTTTAGGAACCCAAACTTGTTTGAATTTTTGAGGAAAATTTCGTATGAAACATTTGTTAATTGAGTGACCATCTTTTCCATAGTAGTGACAGGTAATACCTATATTTGAAAACTTTGGTTTGAAAAATGATTTTCTTTGAATAAATTTTTGGTTTGATGCTTTAACAAACACTATTTTATTGGAGCTTGCTTGGAATGGATCAAATGGAATGGATCAAATCCAATTCCTTGTTTATTTCCAAAAATTCATTGAGATCCAAGTATCATTTCTAGTTTATTTTTACTTTCAACTAACTTTTCTAGCAATTCTTTCGTGTCTTTGTTTTCTTTCAAAAGATTTTCCTTCTCAGTACTTAGACTGTTTCTTTCATTTTCTAACATTCCTACTTTATCTTTCAGATCATTTACCTCATTTTCTAAGGAATTCAATTCCCTTTTTAAATCAATATTTTCTCATTCATATGCTCACATTCACTTAGCAAATCATTGAATGCATCATGTAGTTCTTCAAATGTAAACTCAGAGGATGAATTAGAATGCTGAGAATTTACCTCATCTTCAATATTGGCCATAAAGAAAATGTTGGCAACTTCATCATCTTGTGATTCATCACTTGATGAGAGCTCTTCTTCACCCCATGCAGCTAGAGCCTTCTTCTTCATTTTTCTTTCCTTGCAATCCATTTTTTTTAGTTGGGGGCAGTCACTTCTAATGTGACCTAGCTTCTTACATTCAAAACATCGAAACTCATTAGATGGATTAGACTCTTTTTGATCTTTTTCTGTTCGAAATGTTTTCCTTTGATTAAACCTACCTTTCTTCATAAATTTCCTAGCTAACAGTGCAAAATCATCATCTTCACTATCCTGAGAGTCTTTTTCTTCTTTTTCAACTTTAAAAGCTACATTCTTATCTTTCTTTGGTTCTGTATTATCACTTCGTTTCATCATGATTTCATGAGTCATTAGTGATCCTAGTAGATTATCAAATTCAAGTTTGTCTAAATCTTTTGCCTCAGTAATAGCAGTGACTTTAGGATCCCATGATCTAGGTAAACTTCTTAGAATCTTCCTAACTTTTTCACCATTTGTAAAAGATTTTCCTAGAGACTCTAAAGTTGAAACAATATCATTAAATCTGGTGTACATGTCTTTAATAGATTCATCTTCTTTCATAGTAAATAACTCATAGTCATGAACCAGAATATTTATTTTTGTTTCTTTTACCTGGTTTGTACCCTCATGAGTTACCTCCAGTTTATCCCAAATTTCCTTTGTTGTCTTGCATGTTGATATTCGGTTGAATTCTTCTGGGCATAGTGCACAAATCAATGTGTTCATTGCTTTTGGATTTGTCTCCATACTCATTCTCTCTTCAGCTGTCCATTTGTCCATCTTTTCCATGTCAGCCAAGGTGACTCCTTTCTTAATAGCTTGCATAAGACTTGAGTCCTGCATAAGATAGATGTTCATTCTCGCTTTCCAATAATTGTAGTTAGTACCATCAAAATAAGGTGGACGTGAAGTACTCTGTCCTTCATGATGAGAGGAGCTAGAAAAGTATGCCATTATGTGGATCTTGACCCTAGGTTGTTAGACCTAATTGAAAACAATGGGAACCAGTGCTCTGATACCAATTGATTGAATTGAACTGGTATGACACACACCAAGAGGAGGGGTGAATTGGTATAAAAAAAATATTCTTTTGAGAAGCAAAGATACTTTCAAATGGTGAAGAATAAAAATGAAATCTTATCAATGAACAAACAAAGTCAGTAGAAACAGAAATGCAAAAGTAAGCAAGAAAAGAATGGAAAGCAATGAAGACACGAATTTATAGTGGTTCAGCTTTCCAAGCTTAGTCCACTACCTTAGCTATCCACTAAGGATTTTAAAACCAATCTTTACTCTCAAACCCCCTACTCAATATGAGCAGGTCCTCTAGTCCTTGACTAGGTAATTTACAACCTCCCAACTTAATGGGCCCTCTAGCTACTGCTAGGAAAAATACAGAAAATGAAATAGATATTCTAAGAGTACAACTCTTAGTTACAAGCTTTCTCTTTAAATGAATGATCGAGGCTTAAAAGTAATAGAACAGTAAGATATCAAAGCCTCTTAAATGGAAATACAGAGAGAAAAAGTTAAAAGCTCGATGTAACAGTGAAGGCACGGTAGTTCAAGATATTCAATATTTTCCAGCAGCCTTTAATGCATCTTCAACCACCTATTTATAGTTGATGATGGACAAGTTTGAATTTTGGACCGTTGTGGGTGGTTGGGCGAGCATTTAATGCGCCAAAAACTAACCATTATAAGTTTCTGTGAAATACATAGTCGATAGAGAAAATAGGTTAGTCAACTATTTCATCAAATAAAGCTAAGCATAGTCGACAGACAGAAAATGATAGTCGACTATTTCTAACACAAAAATCCCATAGTCGACAGATACATATGCATAGTCGACATATGTAAAAATATGAAGAGGATTTTAAATTTTAAGAACAAAAATAGTCAACAGATGAAAAGCCATAGTCGACTATCCTTATATGATAGTCGATAGATCCAAAAATAGTCGACAGATGCCTTAAATAGTCGACAAATCAAACTAGCATAGTCGACTATCCTTATGCATAGTCGACTATTTTTAGGCATAGTCAACAGCATTAAACCACATAGTCGACTATCCTTTTGAAAACATTGAAAACTTAACAAATCCTCATTTTGATCTTTTGAAAGCAAGTTGAGATTATCAAAAGTATATTTTGAAACAAATCTCACTCAACCATACTCAATATTTCTTCTATAGGTTTTCATACCTTGCTTCAAAATTCATATATCAAAAATTCATTTTCTCATTCATAAAATCCATATAGTAGAGATTGATTTTCATATAGTCATTATCAAAACTATTTTATTTCCAAGAGTAAAATATCATAGTCGACTTGGCCGAGAAGTGTTTTTCAATCAGTCAACTAAACCTCTACATAAGTAGACTCTAGATCCAAATAAGTTGACTCCATATTCAACTTAGTTGACTAAGGTCTCAACATTAGTCGACTAAAGGTTTAGCTTAGTCGACTACTACTGTCTAACAGGAAAAAATATTTAGAAGTAAAGCTGGTCGCCCTAATGAGTATAAAATCAAGCTAAGCATAGATTGAAACCTCCTTAATCACATTTTGAACACTCCAAGAGCATTCAAAAGAGTTCTCAAAGTCCTCATTGATTCATTCAAGATCCACAAGGCTTGCGTGCCCTATTGCACAATCAACAATAAGCCCAAGACAATCGGAGGTCGAAGCGCTGAAAAGTGAGTCATTTTCATCTCCATAAACTGAGGGTATAATCGATTACTATTTTACTATTACCTTGTAATATTTTGATTTCCTGGCTTATTTGTGTCCCTGTGAGGATGATCTCTGCAATCTTTAAACTATTGTGTGGTTTTGTTTCGTTTTCCTAGATCTGGTGAAAATCTAGGTGTTTGTGTGTAGTTTCCAAGGTAAGTTAATGGAAAACCTTGGCGTTAATTGGTTTAGTGGAACCCCAAGAGTGGTTGAAATCTTGGGATAGTGGATTAGGTGTTTGTGACACATTGAACCACTATATATCGCCGTGTTCATTACTCATTCTTTATTACTTTGATATTTGTATTGTTGTTTGTAGTAACATAGATACAATATAAGATTGAATGAATAATCACATAAATAATTAAATAAGCAAAAGTTTTTTTATAATCACTCAATTCACCCCTTTCTTGAGTGGCCATTACCTAAAGGACCAATAATTGATCACCATCATCATCTTCATTTGCACCAATATCAAAATTTCCTTCATCGTGTTGGTAATTTTGTCCCCATTAAGTATCATGTGCATTATTCTGAACTTCAACTTGAGCATTATCCTCAATAGGACTAGGCACATCTATTAAAGGATCCAAATCAATGAAACTATCATTTGCCTTATGAATATCTTCAATTGTCTGATCCTCAAAGAATACCACATCTCTGCTTCTAAGGAGCTTCTTCTCCACATGATCATATAATCTATACCCAAGCTCATCTTGGCTATAGCCAAGAAAAATACATTGCTGAGTTTTGGCATCTAACTTCTAGCTCTCATGCTTTGGAATATGCACAAAAACCTTACAATCAAAAACATGCAAGTGATCATAAGAGACATCCTGACCAAACCAGAATTTTTCTGGAACATCACCCTATAGAGGAACACTAGGCGATATGTTAATTACATGTGCCATTGTGGATAAAGCTTCACCCTAAAAGGATTTTGGCAGCTTTGCTTTTGCAAGTAGACATCTGACCCTCTCAACTAATGTCCTATTCATTCTTTCAGGGAAGCCATTCAACTAAGGTGTCTTCAGTGGAGTTTTCTTGTGTCTGATACCTTGTTGTCAACAATATTCTTCAAATTGGCCTCTATATTCACCGCCATTATCAGTTAGAATACATTTTAGTTTCTTCCTTGTTTGTCTTTTAACCATGGCATGAAACTGCTTAAACACATCAAGTACTTGGTCTTTTGTTTTCAAAGTATAGACCCACACCTTTCTTGAATAATCATCAATAAATGTTACAAAATAAAGTGCACCACCAAGTGACCTTACCTTTAAAGGACCACAAATATGATAATACACTAACTCAAGAACATTGGCTTTTCTCACGGGAGGATGCTTATGAAATGAAACTCTATTTTGCTTTCTTGCTAGACAATGAACACATCTCTTCAATGTTCCACTCGTAGTTCCAGGAAGCATGTAACACCCCAAAATAAAAGAAAGTAATTTCAAAACTTTTAAGAATTTTTCAAGTGTCTATGAAGTAGTTTAGAGAACTAAAAGTTAGTGTAATAAGCCGAATCCACTAAAGGGAGTACCCCAAAACTCAGATACTTAGAAGAAAGATATGATATTGACAAGTGTCTCGAGACAAGATTTATAATACTGAAAGAAATTAAAATGGAGACAGTTTTCGATACAGCTAAAATATAGCTTGAAAAACTGAATGATCGTATGGGACTTCCAGGAAACCAACAGAATCCTGAGAGGGCTTTGGTTTCATGTAAGGAACAACCCTAAAGTGGTTTCAAAATGAAACAAAGGTCTTGTGAGGACACTAGTGCAAAATGTACTTATCAAGCAGCCCTAAGTTATTAATTTTGAATTTTAAGTATCTCGATGAAAATTAATTAAATGTTTGTGGGTGTAATTGCAATTAGAGAAAAATACCCAAGCGAGATGATGAAGAAATTTGGGAATTAAATGAACAATTTTCTAAGTTATTATATTACGTAATATATTATATAGTTATAACATAATATATAATATCTAATTATATATATATGGCCATGGCCAGAGTCTTTGGGTGAAAGGTGGGAGCACATAGGAAGAATTATATATGTATATATATAGCTTGGTGCCCAAGCATTAGGTGTGTGTATAAGGGGCGCATCATGGAGTTTAAAGAAGTAAGTAAAGTTGAGAAAGATCTTGAGAGAGACATATGAGTGGTTGGGCAGATAGCAGCCAAGGCAGCTCGGTTGCAGCGGATGCGATGGTGGCTGACGATGGTGGTCATGGAAGCAGTCGTGAGGAATAGTGGCGCAACGGCACTGTCGGAAGTGGCCTGGAATGGCCGAATTCAGCCATGGCAACAGCAGCAAAGCTGTTATGCAGCTTCCATTGTAATAGATGGTGAACAGAGGGTTGCGGTGGTGGTCTTGTGCGGCGGGCGGTCAAGCCATGGTGGGGCACAGAGGAGACCGACGACGGGCACGAAAGGGTCAATGGCTAGCCATAGTGGCAGAGGTGCTGCGTGCACAATGTGGCAGTGCACTGGAGGAAGAAGGAGGAAGGAGAATAAAGGAAAAAGAGAAAAAGGAAAAGAAAATAAAGGGAAAAAAAGAAGAAGAAAGGGAAATAAGAAAAATGAGGAAAAACAAGGAAAAGTTTCGAAAAAATTCTCGAAAATTCTAGGAATTAATTCGAGGCTAAAGGAGCATGATCGAAGTTAGGAAATTATTTGAGCATGCATTTTGAGGTTAAAACACGCATATCGAGGAAGCCTGAGAGGCTAAGCCAAGGGTACATTGAGATTCTGAATTAAGTACATTAGAAACCTAGCACGAGAATCAATATATTCTGATATATGTTCGAGGTGAGTGTTCTTACCTAAAGGGTTCTTTTCCAAAATAACTCGAAAATGCATTATTTGTCATATTGTCATGTGTTGAGATGCATCATACATTTAGAAATGCATTCATATAATGTGTTGTTATGCATATGTACATTCCTAATATCTCTTTGGCATGTATCGCATTTGGAATGATGATATGGTTAATCTATCACATATATTATAAGCACATCCCGCCCTTGGAAGTAAGGTTGCATAAATGATAATTAACATGATTGATGATGTCGCTAATCTATCACGGATGTTGTAAGTACATCCCGCCCTTGGAAGTTGGGTCACAAAATGATAATTAGCACGAAAGGAATGATGATATATTTTGCACTTGCATGTCACGGATGAGATTTTATTAAATAAAATCTCAATTAGATGATTCAACATTTAACTTGGGCTATGCCCCTGAAATATTCTAATGTCCAAATAGAGATTCACTACAACAAAAATAGGCATTAACGACCAAAAATTAGCGACAACATTAGTTTTGGTCGTTAATGTAATACTATTAATGACTAAATATAAATCCCGTCATTATAAGATAACTTTTAACGACAGGCAAAATAAGTCATCGTTAATAAACCATTTTTCCGTCGTTATTGACTAAATTTTTTAATTCTAACTATGAAATAATAAAAAAAAATTATTAAGATTTAAGTACTACTTATAATAATTAATTTATTATAATTATTAGATTTATAATATAATTATATTTTTAAATAAATATTAATTTGATACAATAATTTAAATTATTTTATTACCATATTTTATATTATTAATTAAAATTATTATTTTATTAGTTATCATAATCACAAATTATTTTATTTTTATAAATTAAATAATTAATAATATTATTTGTATAAATTATTTGATTTTTATTTAACAAATAAATATTTAAAAAAAAAAAATTGGGCGGGAATACTCCCGCTGTATATCTCTCTCTCTCTCTCTCTCTCCCCCTCTTCCTTTCCCCTCCTTCCCCAAATCATCAAATCCCTAAATCCTATCTCCCCCCCTCTCTCTCTGTGAAGTACTCCCGCTATCGATCGATTCGCCGCTACCTCCGCCTCCTGTCGTCGTCACTGTCGCTGCCTCTGCCTCCGATTACTGTCGCTGCCAAATCCACATCTGCCTTTGCTGCCTCAAAAAAGGTATATGCGTATATATATATATTGTATGTGTGTATATGTAGTCTGCGTGTATATATGTATTCTATGTGTATATATGTATATATGTATTCTGCGTGTATGTATATGTATTATGTGTGTATGCATATATATTTATTTGATACAATGCTACACTTGAAAGCACAGATTCTGAATGAAGCATTAATTATCAGTAAAAATTTGCATTAATTTCTCTTGTTTATATAATAGCTCTTAACATTTTATGGTTGAATGATGAATTTAAGGCTAGATTATTCCAAACTGACAGGATACTTGACAATTGGTAAAAGCGACACTAATGGAGCTTAATAAAAGCTATACTGCATGGGCTTGGGTATGGGATTTAGGTGTGTTTATATGTCAAATGTTGAGCCAATTTAATTATCATGTCTAAAGGCACAAGGGTATGGGTTGTATGGCTAAATTTCAAAATTTTAAATACTCATTTATTATTTATTTATAAAATTCTGTTTGTTATCTAATACAACTTTTGTGCATGGAATGAGAATCAAGGTAAATATAATATGGTACATGGAAACAAAAGAGAAGGCAAATATTCCATCCTTTGATACTATAGAAATTGCTGATAGTGCACACTTGATCCACTGATCTCTAGGTTTTACGCTTGCACAATTGCTATGTTATGGTTCTTTATTTATATTTTTCATCTGCCTATGCCAGAGGAATGAAATCTCATAGTTGACACTACCTTTATACTTGGAATTATACAATGTCTACATACATTATTTGCTACTTTTCTTATTTTAAGTTGAAAATTCCCCCCTTGACTTCAAATTTTGATGCAACCACCTCTGAGCAGTGTATTGGACTACTCATTAATTTGTTTTATTTATTCTTTCCATAACGTATTAAGACTGTGTGACCAAACCCTAAGCTTTCAGATACTCATGTTGCATCTTCTCATCTTAGTTTCTATTGACTAATGATATGGAGAATGGCTATCTGGTTGTGAGAAAGGTATTTTGTGCTTGTGGGTGTTAATTTTTTCACTCTGCAATACCCTCTCTCTCTCTTCAGTCTATCAGAATCATTAGATGTCAGTATCAATGTGGAATACCCTTTTTCATTTTTTGGCATTTGTTCACTATTCTATGGTTGCCTAAGTTGATACTGAGATCTCGTTTATTGTCTTTTTGAATTGGTTTGGTTCTATTATCTTTCTGAATTAGTCTGGTTGTATTGCCTTTTTGAATCATGTGTTATCCTAATAAGTTATTAGATTATTGTTCACGCATAAGAAAAGTGAAATTGAGCCTTCAGAATCTTTACCCTGGTCATTGTTGGATGGGCAATCATCTTGTTCCTTTGCCAAGAGAACAAAAGCTCTCAATTGAAGATCAGTTAAGGCGAAAGCGTCAAGGTTAATTATGTATGCCTTCTCAAAGAAAGTGTGGCACTGGAAAAGCAATATGTTTGCTTCCTTTAAAGGTTGTGTATGAAATACATGCTGCTGGCTGGCGATTACACTGCCCTTTAGTCTTGTTAGTTGGTGTTTATTGTAGCTTACCCTGTTTTGAATACCCAAAATTGACCAGCCTTTAACTGATGTACTTGTTTCTCAACGTAATAAGAACTTAGCCAGATCGAAGAGGTACAATGTGCTAATTGTCATTCATGGATTTTACCTGCTAATCTTGTATATTTTCACAATGAGATGCATGAGTACTTTCCAGCATCTTTGAGAATCTAGCACATATTAATCCTCTGTATTATCTTAGTTGAGGACATCTGAATGAGTTAGAGAAGTTCCCATTAGCCTCTTGTTATTCAGTAGTCTTTATAGATTATTTTTTCTTAAAATAGGTTGAGAGAGGGACTGGTGTCTACTTAAGTGGCCTATGGGAGAAATATTTTGGTGAAGTTTTCTTAAATGCCTTTTCTGGTCTAGGAGGTTTTTTGTCATCAAGAATGCCAGATACAGTCCTCAAAGAATCACAGTCAGATCTGTATGAGTATTTGCAAACAAATGAATCTGCTGCTCATGAGATTGGAGGCACGTCGAATTTGGGTAGTACATCCAAAACTGGAAAAAGACTGCACCGAATACATATATACATATACATCATGTATGGGGATGAGATGCAGGTTACATGTGATGCTGATTTGCTTCAAATGTTTCAAGGAAGTCATAATGAAATGAATATTCATATCTTTGTGTACGAAGATAAGTCAACACGCCCAATTCCCTTCAAGTTACCAAAACATATCGAAGGACCAGGTTTGGAGATATTACTTCTTAGTTGATTTTAGATCTTTGAAGATATTATTAAGTCATTAAATTTTGTTTTTTCTTGCTTCACATAAAAAGAAATAGGATATTATTAGTTTGTATTAGACTTACATGTTTAAAATTGTTTTCTTCTTAAGTATTTAATTTTACTAATTAATTGAATGATTATAGGCCATTTAAGATATTTATTTAGAATCCATTAGGTTTTTTCATTTTGTTTTTTGTTGCTTCACAAGAAAAAAATAGGTTGTGCCTTTAATTTTTTCATTCAATTTGTTGCTTCCCTGCATCTTCAATTCCAATCTTCAATTACACGTGGACCTCCAAGTTCACTTCCTTTGATTTGGACTTCACGCATGGCTTCCAAAATTGAGTATATGTATTTTAATGTATTATATATATATATATGTGTGTGTGTGTGTGTCATGCATGAATATATGTGTTGAATATATATGTATCATAACATATATTATATTTATTTTTTATTATTTTATGTTGGGTCATAGGGCTACATTTTAGTAGATAAAGAGATGTGAGAAGATATGGTGATGGATAAAGATAATTCACAAATTAGAATTCATATAGGTGACCCCATTCTATAGAACTAAGGCTTGGTGTTTTTGTTAATTTACATCTCAATCTACTCTATATTTAAGGGTTTCTATGTTTTGGTACATTTTAGTGATTGTATGTTATGAGTTTGTGATGGAGATGTTTTGGGCTTTGTTAATTTTATTTCTAACATTTTATAAAGAAAACATAAACACTTATTTGACTCTAATTTCATGTTTTATTTTTTTTTTTTTTTGTAGGTCAATGAGACAACAAGACTCTAAAGGAAACAACTTCTATCTTGGAGTACATGAACAGTTTTATGACTATATATAGTGTTTTGTTGTACATTTTTGAATAGTATATATGATTGTTAAAGTGTTACTTCTAGTTGAATATCTTTTTTGGTGTATGTTTTTGAATAGTATATACAATTGTCAAAGTGTTATTTTTAGTTGAACATATTCTTTGGTGTAATTTGTTGGCAATTAACACTTATATATATACTACTTTTGGTGTGTAAATGTTAATGAATAATGATTACTTTGGTGTTATTTGAATGATATGTTTAATTTTAAGAGTTTTATTCCGGATAATAATATATATGTTTGGTGGTCTATATCAAAACATAATATTTTTTTCATTGATGACTAGCAATTATTTTCATATATACTATTAAAAAAATAAGAAAATAAAAAAAAATATTTTTTTAACAATAGGAATCATACCGTCGCTAATTGTTCATATTATTAACGAGATGAAATATTGTCGTTATTGGTTTGTGTTTTGATAACTAAAAAGTTATTTTCAACGATAGGAATCATACGGTCGTTAATTGTTTAGACTATTAACGACGAGAAATATTGTCGTTGTTGGGTTATAATTTGGTAGTTAATAATTATTTTTAACGACGAGAATCATACAGTCGCTAATACAATTAACGACGGGTTTATCATTCCTGTCGTTAAAGACTTTTATCCTCGGAGGTAATAACAACGACTAACGACAAGAAAATTCCCGTCATTATAACTTTTTAACGACTGAAAAGCAACTTTCAACGACTGATTTTCTCGCCGTTAAAACTCGTTTTTCTTGTAGTGATTGTAATAGAAACAAGGATGAAAGAGGCATGTTGTAATACCTGGGAAATCCTTAAGGGAAAAAATGGTATTTTATGAAAGGTATAAATGAAATTTTTGAAAGAAATAGGTTATAAGGTACACTTTCGCAGTTTTAAGTGACCAAATCGATAGAAAGGAGTACCCTGGACCTTAAATAGCTAAGGAAAATGGAATAATACCGACAAATGATTCGAGGCGTGATTTTTTGTATCAAAAGAAATTGGATCTAGAACAGTTTTCTGTATAGTTGTCGATCTAGCTGAGAAAATCAAATTGACGTAGGGAACATCCAGAAAGTCAACGGAGCATCTTGAGGACTTAGATTTTACATATGAAACAACCCTCTAGCGAGTTCAGGTTGAAACGAAGGGAATTAGGGTTAAAACGATCAACCGGGCCAAAGTGTAATTTTATAATTTTTCCCGAGAGAGGTCAAAATGATAGTTTTTCAAAAATTTCGAGGATGAAATGAAGAGTACTAAACTTATGGGTCTTAGTGGTATTGTTAGAAAGATCAGGGGCTCAATGAAAAGGGCAAAATCGAGATTGGAAGAAATCAGGGGGTTGAAGTGCAATTTACCAAAACTTGGCAGTGTGAACGCAAAGGAAAAAGGGTCGCCGCACTGACACCACACATGGCCACTGTTTTCGACGATGGGACACTCAAGGGGGGCTTGGGAGAGGTGGTAT
Source organism: Diospyros kaki (assembly GCA_036245055.1). NCBI lineage: Eukaryota > Viridiplantae > Streptophyta > Magnoliopsida > Ericales > Ebenaceae > Diospyros > Diospyros kaki. The sequence goes on from BSEG01000008.1 coordinate 33,217,975, forward strand.
ACAGTGTAAGGAGGCTTGGGGGCCAAGCCTTGGTGTCTGATTGTTGCAAAATGGCCAGAAATCGCTTATAAATAGCTAAGGTTTGGCCAAAACTTTACACAAAAATTACTTACATTTGGGAGTGAATCGAAGGAAAGAGGTAGAGGGATTTTGTTTTTGATAGATCAAGGATAATTTCTGGAGAATTTGGATTATTTTGGAGCACGTTTGAAGTTGTTTTGAAGCTTGTCGGAAAGCTCGAGGCAAACAGCCTCGCCGTGCCTGCAACTGCCTTATTGGGGGCTTTTCCAGTGTTGTTTCGGCCAGTAATCGAGAAACAACATCAGAAAGATCATGACAACAATAATCGTGTTAATGTTACGACCATTGATGATCTTCTTCTTGTTCATGATGATGATGTGATCACTCTTGTTATGAGACTAATTGGGCGATAGACCGTGGTGCTTCACTTTATGTGACATCATGGAAGGAATTTTTCACATCTTATACTTCTAGTGACTTTGGGACATCGAAAATGGGCAATTAAGGGTTCGCTCAAACAGTTGGCATTTGCGATGTTTGCTTGGAAACAAGTAATGGAACAAGATTGATGCTTAGGGATGTTAAGCATGCTCCAAATATGTGTTTGAACTTGATTTCAATCGGTAAGCTTGATGATGAAAGGTATTGTAATACTTTTAGTGAGGGAAAATGAAAGCTCACTAAAGGCTCCCTTGTTGTATCTTGAGGAAACAAATACTCCAATTTGTATCTAATGGAGTAGTGAATGTGGCAAAAAATGAAAGTTCAATTGAAATATGGCATAAGAGGCTTAGTCATATGAGTGAAAAAAAGGCCTAACTGTTTGGCAAGAAAGAAGTTACTTTGTAACACTCTATTTTTTCGAGCATGTTGTAACTTAAGACAATTCTAGGATAATAATTTTTCTTTTAAAACTAATGCTAAACCATATCATTCCTTATATTCATCCCAAAATTTTCATTCATCTATCTGGAATAAGAATCATCATAAATATCAAATGCAGAAGCTAAGAATCGAACCTTAACTTTAACATTAACCATAAGGTTATACATCATCATTCTTCAAAACATTCAAAATTTAAAGTAGTAGAACTTTAAAAACAAAGGCTGAATATACATACAACTAATACATCATGTACTTTTGTAAAGTACCATTACAGGTGTAATACCCTGCTTTCTCAGGGTGTTAGGTAACATAAGATTCAAGGGATATATATATTTTTTCAATGGAAACTCAACACAAAAATCGTTCCCCGAAGATCCCGTTATACCTTCTCAGAATATCAACTTAGAATCCTTTATAAACTAAGATATGTAAATCACCTCAAATGCGGAAGCTAGATCGAAACCTCAATAAATCATAACCGAACTCACTTTATTTATATCATAAAGTCAGACCAACGTTTACATGACATCATCAAAATAAACGCATAATTGAAAACGACATACTATATATTATCCACTATTTGTCGTCACTTCTCGGCAATCCCTTTCCTTTTCACACCACTGCCTTCACTTGGAACGTTTGAATATTCCAGGGACAAAGTCCATATTAGATGATAAATCATCTAAGTGAGAGTTCAAAAACGTGTTTTCATGAATGTATACAAGACATAAAATAAACCAACACAACCCGACAAGCCCTAGCCCAAGAGAATCTCACAACGCTTAACCCTACCACGAGGAAAGAGCAATCTCTCTAAAAGCCATGCCACCATACAGACACATCGACACGACGCGATTCTAGCTTAAGAAGGGCAAGGTCAAGGCATCTCTGCAACATCTCGGGAACAATCGTTACGAACTCCCGGCCTAGGAGGGTCACATCAACGCAGGAACCCGGCTCACCACATTTATGTTGAAGATTACGTTCCCACTCAAAAGCATCCAGGAATCACTACCCAATCCCAACTCAAATCTCATATGGACCACCTAGTCATCCTAGTGTAACTTTCTTGACCAAACGGCCTGGCACAGAAACCAAGGCGGCTATCCCAGCATGCACACCAGCACAAGATACCCCTATTATTCCGTCACACCCTTGGAGAATTATGGTTACACTATCCAGACAACATTTTAGGCTAATACTCCATATGAACAACACAAAACACATGACTATGCCACACTTCACAACTCAATGCATCATATAAACAATAGTTTATAAAATGCAATGCGCTAGTACAAAATGTTAGGGACGAACCTCCCTCATAAAACCAACCATCACCGGTTACCGTTCGCATGCAATAAAACCATTTTGCATAAAACCACAACACATTTAGGTAACACAGATACCAAGTTTTAAGGTAGAAACACCCACAATAAACAAGTTTTGGGGGAGAACCACTCACCTCGAATGTATTCAGAATGCCTCGATTCTCGTGCACTGTCTCGATTTGAATGCCAAATCACAAACACCCGAACTTATACTCAACCTCAAGCCACGATACTCCCTAAACATCATATTTAATTAAAGAGTATCAAAATCTATTTTTTCTCCAATTTTTCACAATTTCCTCTATTTTTCTCCCAATTTTCACCTCGATAATTAAAAAATAATTATCTCCTCAAACTTTTTCTCAAATTTTTCAACATGATAATTCTTAAAATAATTAATGAAAAATCCCAAAATTACCTCTGCCCACGTGCCCTCATACGCCTTGTGCGTGACTGCGCATGAAGGATGGCATGTGCAGCCATGCGCTAACACCCCGCCTCGCCAGGGCGCGTCACTATAAGGTAATTCGCGAGAATCTTTTTTTTTCCAAGTCCATCATGTGCGGTGTAATAAGAACAATCCTCACATGCAGATAAGATCTCGAGAACCCCAGTCTTGCCAGTTTAACTAACAAGATCAATAATCTTAAACTAAACGAGACATAACATAATGCATCGAATATAATAACATCAAAATGCCATAGCCTTCCACGAAGTTCTTACATAGTATTTTCCCAACAAATTACGTAGTACAAATCTATTAGATGATAACAACAGTATCATACAATTGTTCATACATATATCAAAATAAGTGCTAACATCTCAAAATGATAAAAATACTAACATACTAAACACCGTTGGCCCTTAACTGGCCACGTCCTCGCCTTCACAGCAGTCTTTAGTTGGAACGTTGAATGTTCTAGGGGCATAACCCAAATTAGATGATAAAACATCTAACTGATGGCATGATACACTTTACTGAATGCATGAAACACATACGAGCATGACATATACAGACAACAACAACATGTAACACATATAACTTGAGAAATCTCCTTGACATACTCAAACTCCCATGGAAAATCCATTCCACACACCTTTGGGTTTGACTTTGCCGCGACATACTTAATCCTTGAGTGCCCTACCGTGTCACTCAACCACTGGGATTAACCTTGCCCCATTCTCAAGAAGACCCTGTCCCATCCCCCATGGACATAACAACAACATAAAAATCAATACCCTAATGATATTAAAAATCACACGCCATGCACCGACTCTTTTACAAGCAAAAACAGTTGATATAATATATCACATGTTCAATATGCATATGATACCACAAGTACATAAGTAAAATGCCTTTGCATAGTATCCCAAGTTCTGGAGGGTACAACCGTTCACTTGAACTGGTTCAATCACGTGTACCCTAAGTTCGGGAGGGTAAAACTTCTCACCTGAACCCATTACACACACACACCAATATGCTTCCAAACAAAGGTAAGACTAGAAATCAAACCACACACCTTAATTCAGAAAAGACCAATTTTTACCTCAAAAAGCGTGTCGTACCTCGAAAAACGTGTAATCTTTTCCTTTAACAGTCTAGTCATCTTTTGTTTACCATTATGACTATAGAAGTCAATATTTCTATTTTCCCCACAATTTCATCAATTTTTTCCTATTTTTCCTATTTTTCCAAATATTTCTTCCCTTCAAAAATTCATAATAAATACCAAACACCAAATTTTTCCAAATATTTTTACACCACTATTTCTAAAATAATTTTATAAAAATAATAGAATTAATTTAAGGCCCAGATCGTACCTCACGTGCCCTCACGCGCTGGCGCGTGGGTGAGGTTGAAGTCCGCGAGTGCACACACGCAGGCTCGTCATTTTCGATGGTCTACTCCATTAATGGCGGTTAGCGATGGTCTCCGATGGCCAAAACAATGGCAAGGCCTTGATGCTCTCGATGAGACGATCTTGATGGCATCCTCAAACGGTCGAAAATGTCGTTGGAAAAAGCCTTAAATGGAGGTTGCAAGTCGCAACTCTGGCGAGCCCGACTTTCTGGCCAACTCGTTAAAACCTAGTGATTTCTATACCAAATGACTCCAAACTCTCCAAAAATGCTTCCCACAACCCAAAGAAAAAAAGCCACCTAACCTCTTTGCTCGATTCAACCTAAAATGCCCTGAATTTCTCTCGATTTCTTTTGAAACCCTTGGCCTCACTTGGGCTATTTATCCCCATTTTTGACACTGATTTCCACCAAATGTTGCTTGTTCTTATCCGTTAAGCCCCAAATATAGCATCCAAATCAATCATCTAGCCCTAAATCATGAGATATGGCCTTTGAAAATCTCGGCCAAATCGGCAATCACCTCTGCCATTAAAATCGATAAAATCTCAGCTTTTTTCAGCCAATAGCAAGCCCCACTTGCTTTATCATCACCTGGAGGCTATCCCTGAGCCTCCAGGTGAGCTTCTAGACACCTCTAGGCAGCTGGCCAGCGGCTATGTGCGACCGGTCGATTTGACACCATGAAGTTTTCTTTTTTTGCATTTTAGCCCCGAAATGTTTTCCAATTGCATTTCCACCCCCTCCTTGATACCCCTGAACTTCTGTTAATTCCTCGACTGCCCTCAAGTTCTAAGATACTCATTTCCCTCAAGAATTTCTAGAAAATTCATCGATTTGACCTCTCTCGATAGTTTATGTAATTTGCACTTTTGCCCAGATGCCCCTAATCATGTGTTTTTTACCTCAAACCTTCGCAAATCTCTTAGTTTTGTCAAATATCGCTTATTTGGGAAATTTTACCTTCCTTGACTTGCTTTGACATGGATTCTTGCCTTTTGTTCATGTTTCAAATATTACACATTGGCCAGAAACTTTGATAAATTCCATTTTGACCCCTCAATCTCAAAAAATACCCTTGATATTAAATACTAGGTATTACACACGTCGGTCTTGTTCCTTTCCAACTGACGTCGGCTGCTTCGATGGTCGAACTAAGACCACCGCCTTGAAGCCTTTGAGTAAGGGTCAACTACACCCTTTATGCTACTCACCATTTTTATGGCCACCTCTTTCGAAACCAGGGTGTATGGGGGCACCCTTGGTAAAGAAGCGATGCTAGTTCGTACTCCCAACGGACTCAATGCGCGTGATCAATGATTTCAACGTATACATATACATTTCATAGTCATGTCATGTATGCAGTCTACATGATGGATACATATCAGGGTATGTCAATATGACAAAAGCATCTTCGAGGATCAGAGTTTGAAACATAAACTTATAACCATACAAATTTGTAGAAGTACACTTACCTTAAAATCAAACTGCCTTGATAAGCATGACGACCTCGATAAACGTGCTAGATGCATTATTTCTCAATCCTTGGCCTCACAGGTTCCTAAAAACATTAAATTTATTCCAGAATATCAATTTCCTATGTTTCCTGATACTTCTCATAATTTCCATAATTTCTCCTTATTTTCGAAGTCTTATTTCCTCAAAAATTCATAATAAATATACAAACCCTCATTTAACCCAATTTTCTTCACTAGTATTCCTAAAATAACATTTCTAGACTTCTAAAATTTTCTTGTAATTTTTCAGATTAAATTTCTATTTTTTCCCTATTTTCCATAATAACAAAATCAGAAAATAAATACTTAATTTATCATTTTCTAGAAAAAAATTTCCAAAATAACGAATAAATTAAATTCTAGGTTTTCTGAATTTTTTCCAAACTTTTTTTTCAAAATTCTTCCTATTTTATTTTTTTTCTTTTTTTCTTTCCTTTTCCTTTCTTCATTTTCCACCTGGCGCACGCGTGCAGCCCACACGCCGCCCCCACATGCACTGGCGCGTGTCGCGACGCGCTCGACCCATCTGGGTCGTCTTCTCCTGTAATACTCGAGAATGATTTGAGGCTATAAATAATATTTGATAGATGGTACAAGTGGAATTAAAGAAATAATGAGACTGTAGGATATACTATCACTATGTTAAGAGTAAGGACGAGTAATACAAGTTATGATTTTTAGTGATGAAAGAAATTGGATAGAGAACAGTTTTTGATACACCTGTCGACCGAGCTAAGAAAATTGAATTGACGTAGGAGACATCCGAAAAGTCAATGGAGCATGTTAAAGACTAATATTTTATGTATAGAATAATCCTTAAGTGATTTCAGGTTGAAACAAATGGATTTAATGTCAAATTGACTAGTCAGACCTAAGTGTAATTTTCTAAATTTGCTCGAGGGAGGTGAAAACGATAATTTTTTAGGAGTTTCGAGGATCAAATGAGAAGTACAAATTTTGTAGGACTTAATGGTGGTATTGGATAGTTCATGAGCGCATTGAAAAGGGCATAAGTGGCAATTGAATAAGTCAAGGGCTGAAAGTGCAAATAAGGAAATTTGGTGGTGTGAACGCGCAAGGGAGAAAACGGTCGCTGCCTTCCATCGCTCATGGCTGCCATTTCTGACGATGGGACGGCCAAGGGTGGCTCGAGAGAGGTGGTATCCGGCGCTAGGAAGCTTGGGGGCCAAGCCATGGCCTCTGATTGGTTGCAAGTTGGCCGAAAATTGCTAATAAATAGCGAAGGTTTCGACTGAGACTTAGCATAGAAATTGGTCGCGTTTTGGTACAATTTTGGGAGCTTTGATAAAGGGCTTTTGATCCTTGCATCAAGGAGAAGAGATTGGGAGTGTTTTGAAGCGTTTTTGTGTGAGTTTGAAGGCCATTTGAAGCTTGGCCGAGAGCTGAAGGTGGACCACCACCGTCGACCTGCAACTCACATTTCAAGGCACTTTTCGGTGGCCTTTCTGCCTGAAATTGGTGGGGTTGTGATCAACTTCAAGTGGGCTTCAAGAGGGTGTCTTCATTTTGGTCATCGGAGCACCCGTCGTCGGTTGGATTTTTGGAGAAGACGGTGGCGCGTGAGCTGCACGCGCCACACACCACTCTCACCCACGCGCTAGGCGCGTAAGGGCGCATGATAGGGGCATTTTCGATAATTTTAATTCCAGAATTTTCCTTTAATTATTTTGGGATTTATTGTGTTGAAATATTTTGGAAAATGGTTGAGTAAATAATTATTTTGGAATTATCGAGGTGAAAATTGGGAGAAAATAGAGGAAATTAAGAAAAAATTGAGGAAAATGGATTTTAATGCTTTCTTAATTAAATATGATGATTGATGATTGATGATTGGCAACTTATCTAGAGATTTCATTATATATGGAAACAAGTTTTTAGAGAGCTTTCTAGAAATTTGAGTATTTGAGCTATATATGGAAAGTTCTTGGAATAGAAAGTCTAGAAGATATATATATATATATATGGAATCCTTGTTTATATATGAAAAGTTCTTCTTGGAATGGAAAGTCTAGAAGATATATACATATGGAATCTTTGTTTATATATGGAAAGTTCTTCTTGGAATGGAAAGTCTAGAAGATATATATATATATATATATATATGGAATCCTTGTTTATATATGGGAAGTTCAAAAGATCTATATGGAAGTTTTTGAGGAGATTGGAGTACTCCACTATATGGAGTTGCCATATATGTATCTTGGCGACGTGGCATTGTTAATGTGGCATCTTGATGACATGGCAGCCACGTGGAGTACACTCATCAAGGTCACATCATCTCGTTGGTTTAAAAATGGTAAGAGAATCATGGAGTAAATTTAAAGGTTCTTAGAAGCTTATTTACTCAGTTAAATATGGAAGAATTTTTGAATTGCATTCAAATGGAGAAGTTAAAGATTCAGCCTTATTGTTCAACATTAATGGAGGATATTAAGGTTTGAAAGTTAAACCTTGATTGATATTACTTTCCTTTATTACTGATTCTCTTTTATTAAAAGGATCCTCTACTCAAATCATGGAATCAATTATCCTACTCATTATGACTAATTGATATTCTCATTATGGCTAATTGATATCTTCATTATGGGAGAATATTCTAAGGATATCTTGCATATATTCAGCTACACAAATTGATTCTCTTTTTGTTGTCAACATTTTTAGTATGGAAACTTGATCAATTAAGGGCTTTTGAAGTTATGATTGATATCTTCATTGTTTGGACAAATTTACTTTATTATTTGAGAATATTTGGATGGATTTTCCACCATTTGGAGGTTTAAATTCAAATTTCGAATTGGCTATGCTTGTTATGGAAGCTAAGGGGCCAATTACACAATCAAAGGTGATTGAAGATTCAACTAGAAGTCAGAATTTATTATTTCTGATTTATGGACGATTTTGCAAGAATTATGAAGGATTTTTGATGATATTTTAATCCTTAAAATCAGTCATGCATTATTAGAATTGATTTGCTCATTCAAGGCTGATTGGAGATCAACAAAAGTCAAAGATCTTGATGATCAATCAAGTTGGCTTATTATGGAAGGTAAATCAAGAATTCAAATGAAGGGCTGAGATTGGCTTGAAGACTTGACACATGGAGGGCTGAGATTGATCAAGGAAAGCCTACTCTAGCACTATATAAAAGGGTCTCTTCAAGGCTTTAGGACAACTTTTTGGAAGCCTTATCATTTTCTACATCATTGGCCAATATTTTCATTCTCTCCAAGTCTTTCTTTTCCTCTATATTCTTGAGAGAAAACTAAGAGAGTTCTCTACACTTCATTGTATTATTTTTGAGAGAACCCTATTCCTGAATCTCTACTATTCTTGTATCTTGTAAAGAGCGAACAAAATCCAAACTAGTGAGTGTGAGACTCCAGAAATAGTTTGGTGGTGGTGAAGCCAAGTGAAGGCTTTGGTGGTTGTAAGAAAAGTTTCATATAGTGGATTTGTTTGAAAATCCTAAGGAAGGGAATCCTTAGGTAGTGGATGTAAGCCATAAGGGCCGAACCACTATAAATCGCTGTGTTCTTCTTCTCTTTACTCTTACTTATTCTTGTTAGATTATATTCTGATTTGCTTAAATTGATTATTCTTTGTACTAATTCAATATTCCATTTGGCTTATTTAAAGTGCATTCAAATCACTTATTTTCACCAAGTTGTAATTTGAAGAGTATATTGGATCAAAGCACATACTAGCACAGCTGGCGGATATCATATTATCCATCTAGTATTTAAGTGCTCCCGTACTCTCAACTACAATTTTGGTTTATATTAAATTTGTTTTCTCATATATATGCGTGCATAAGTTTCGCATTAGAATTTTAAAAAGGTGTCAATTCACCCCCCCTCTTGACTAGGTTAGAACTCAACAAGTGGTATCAGAGCGAGGTTCCTAAGAGAGTGATTAATCATCACTAGGTGTATCCATGGCATCGAGTTCGCGTTTCTATGAAAATGAGGGTCGTTCTTTGTCTAGGGCACCATTTTTTGATGGCACTGATTATGCATATTGGAAAACAATGATGGAAGATTTTTTAACTGCATATAGTCTTGAATTGTGGGAAATAGTTAGAGATGGTCCATATGTCCCTAAGGAAAAGGTAAAGAGAGGAGATGTAGAAGAGATAATAGAAAAGAGTAGAGATAAGTACACGGATGAAGATAAAAGATTAATTGCTTTAAATGCTAAGGCTAAGAGTGCATTTCATTGTGCTTTGAGTAGATCTGAATTTAATCATGTACAATGTTGTAAATCTGCTTATGAAATTTGGAAGAAGTTAGAGTTAAAATATGAAGGTACTAGTCAAGTTAGAGAAACAAAAATAAACATGTACATACATGATTTTGAATTATTTTCTATGAAACCTAATGAATCTATTTCTGAAATGTATACTCGCTTGACTGATATTCTTAACTCTCTTGAGTCTCTTGGTAAATCATTTTTAGATTTTGAAAAGGTGCAAAAGATTCTAAGATCTCTACCGGAGGCATGGGATCCAAAGGTGACAGCCATTCAAGAGGCCAAGGATACCAAGAAGTTGTCACTAGATGAACTAATGGGTTCACTAATGACACATGAGCTTACTCTCAAAAACAGGTATAAAATCAAAGAAGATTCTTTAAAATCTAAATCAATTGCTTTACCTGTTGCACAGGAATCTAGTGGAGAGGAGGATTCCGAAGAGGAGATTGCCATGTTGGCTAGGAGGCTCCGAAACTTTATGAAAAAGAATAAAAGGAGTTTCAGCAAGACTAAGCCCGTAGAAGCCTCAAATGAAAAGAAAGTAGAGGTTACTTGCTACAAGTGTGGCAAGATTGGACACTACAAGTCCGAATGTCCCAAATCAAAGAAGGGTAGATCCAAAGGAAGGAGAAAGGAAGAGAAGAAAGATAGAAAAGCATTCAAAGCAACTTGGGATGATTCTAGTGAAACTGAACCATCTTCAAGCGATGAAGAAGAAGAAAAGGCTAACTTTTGTTTGATGGCCAAAGGAGAAAATAACTCATCTTCCACAGATGAGGAGGTAAACACTTCTGAAATGGATGCATTGCTAGAAGAGTTTGATTTTCTGTTTAAAAAACATAAAACGGCTATTAGAGAAATCAAGGAGCTTAAAAGAGAAAATGGTATATTAGAAAAGAAAGAGGAAGAGTACATGGAAGAAATAGATGAGTTGAACTCTAAAATTAGGAAAATGGAAGAAAATAAACCAAATGAAGTGTGTGCATTAAAAGATACTATAAATGAATTGCATGACACTATTGATAGTCTTAGGGAGCATGAATGCATTGTATGTGATCATTCTGAGTTACTAAATGAAATAGCATGTTTAAAAGAAAAGAATGAGCACTTAGAAAAATCGTTTTTAAAATTTTCTTTGAGTTCTAGTAAATTGGATTCTTTGCTTGTATCTCAAAAACCATATTTTGAAAAAGGCTGGTCTTGGTTTTGACCCTAGTAAACTAAAAGAGAAAATCCAAAAATCTGGTTCTCCCACTCATCTTATTCATTCTAGGCTTGTGCATCATGCTAGAATCATTAAAGGGGCAAAATATCTTCCTAGAGCTAAATATTCAAAACTAGCTAGAACTAGAAATAATAAAGTTGTTAAAACTAGGAGTTTTTGGATTCCTAAGGGTTTAAATGATCAAAAAGCTAAGGAATATATCTTTGATACATATGGCTATGATTTCATGTTCTCTAACCCCCAAGGACCCAAAGTTTGGGTACCTAAGGTCCCTTGATTTTCTTAATAGGTGTGCTTGAAGGCCAAAGGCACTTCAAGCCAATGGTTCTTGGACAGCGGATGTTCAAGGCATATGACTGGAGATGCCACCTTATTTTCGTCTCTTAAAGCTAAAAAGCATGGAGGTAATGTCACTTTTGGTGATGGTTCAAAAGGGAAAATTGTAGGCATTGGAAACGTGGGTAATCCTTCTAAACTCATGTTTGAAGATGTCTTATTTGTGAGTGGCTTATCCTACAACTTGCTTAGCATAAGTCAATTAATTGACAAAGGCTACATAGTTGCATTTGAAGGTAGTGAGTGCTTGATTAAAGATTCTTTAAATAAGATTGTTTTAAAAGGCATTAGAGAAGGAAACATTTATGTGCTAAATCTGAATTCTTTATGTGTTAATGATGCTACTTGTCTTGTGGTGAATGATAACTCTATGGATCTATGGCATAGAAGATTAGGTCACATTAGCACATCTACTCTTTCTAAACTAATAAAGAAAAATCTGATTAGAGGAGTGCCTAAATTGAATTTGAATGACCTACATATGTGTGATGCATGCATTAGAGGAAAACAAGTTAGAGAGTCATTTAAATCAAAACAAGATGTTACCACAACTAGGCCATTAGAATTACTTCATTTAGATTTGTTTGGTCCTAGTAGGGTTAAAAGTTTAGGTGGTAAATCATATGCATTTGTGATTGTGGATGACTTTTCTCGTTTTACTTGGTGCTTGTTTATTTCTCATAAAAGTGAGGTATTGCATGTTTTTGATAGTCTAATTCGAAAACTACAAAATCAACAAAATGCATGTGTAATTAAGATTAGGAGTGATCATGGTGGTGAGTTTGATAACTTTGGTTTTGGTGAGTTATGTGATAAATATGGTATTTCTCATAATTTTTCTGCACCTAGGTCTCCACAACAAAATGGAGTAGTTGAAAGAAAAAAATAGGTCATTACAAGAAATTGGTAGAACTATGTTAATTGAAAGTGGTTTACCTAAGTCATTTTGGGCTGAAGCAATTAATCATGCAAGTTATGTGTTAAATAGGTTGTCTATTAGAAAAGGGCTAAATAAGACACCATATGAACTTTGGCATGGTAAGACACCTAAAGTAGATTATCTTAGACCATTTGGGTGTAAATGTTATATTTTAAACACTAAATATAATTTGGATAAGTTTGATGCTAAATCTGATGTAGGCTCTTTGGTTGGTTTTTCTTCTACTAGTAGAGCATATAGAGTTTATAACTCTAGGACAAAAACGATAGAAGAGTCTATTCATGAAAAATTTGATGAATCACTAGCTAAGAGTTCTAATATTGAAGAAGATGAAGATGTAGTTTTTGAACAACAAGTAGAGTCTGGTTTAAAGGAATCTACACCTAATAGCATGGATTCATATATAGAAGTAGATAAATTGGAAAATGAGACTCACTTAGAATCGCAAGAAAATAATGAATTGATAGGTCCTTTGAATGATCAAAATTGGTATCAAATTAAAAATAAGCATCGACATCCTAAAGAATTAATAATAGGTGACATTTCTCATGGAGTTAGAACTAGATCATCTCATGGTGTGCATCTTTTTAGTTCTCTTGCTTTGATTTGTGAAATTGAGCCTAAATGTATTAATGATGCTCTAAAAGCACCCGATTGGGTAATAGCAATGCAAGAAGAGTTAAATGAGTTTGAAAGAAACAAAGTGTGGAGTTTAGTTCCTAAACCTAAAAATCATTCTATTATTGGTACAAAATGGGTTTTCAAAAACAAAATGGATGAAAATGGAAAAGTGGTTAGGAACAAGGCTAGATTAGTGGCACAAGGGTATAGTCAAGAAGAAGGAGTAGATTATGATGAGTCATTTGCACCGGTAGCTAGAATAGAAGCTATTAGGTTGTTAATGGCATTTGCATGCTTTAAAGGTTTTAAATTGTATCAAATGGATGTTAAGAGTGCGTTTTTAAATGGCTTTATTCAAGAAGATGTCTATGTGAAGCAACCCCCTGGTTTTGAAAATCAAAAGTACCCAAATCATGTTTACAAGCTTTTTAAATCTCTTTATGGCTTAAAACAAGCTCCTAGAGCGTGGTATGATCGTTTATCAAAGTTCTTGCTTGAAAATGATTTTAATCGTGGGAAAATTGATAGTACTTTGTTTGTGAAGCATAAAAATGATGATTTGCTTATTGTACAAGTCTATGTGGATGATATTATTTTTGGATCAACTAATGATTCTTTGTGTAGAGATTTTGCTGATTGTATGAGTGGTGAATTCCAAATGAGCATGATGGGTGAACTAACGTTCTTTTTAGGTTTGCAAATAAAACAAAGTGAGAATGGCATTCACATTAGTCAAGCTAAATGTACTAAAGATTTGCTATTTAGATTTGGGATGGATTTAGCTAAACCTTGTATTACCCCCATGGCTGCAAATACAAAGCTTGATAGTGACATAAATGGTAATGAAGTAGACCAAAAGCTATATAGATCTATGATTGGCTCATTGTTATATCTTACTACATCTAGACCCGATATTATGCATGCTGTGTGTTTGTGTGCTAGATTTCAATCTAATCCTAGACAATCACACTTAATTGCGGTAAAACGGATTTTTAGATACTTAAAAGATACCCCTACTCTTGGTCTTTGGTATGATAAGAGTTCTTTATTTGATTTGTATGCTTATAGTGACTCGGATTATGCTGGTTGTAGATTGGATAGAAAGAGTACTACGGGCACTTGTCAATTTCTAGGAAATAAGCTCATTTCATGGTTTTCTAAGAAACAATCAAGTGTAGCACTCTCCACTACTGAAGCTGAGTATATGGCCATAAGTAGTTGCACTTCACAATTGCTTTGGATTAAACAACAATTAGAGGATTTTGGTTTAGAGTTCAAGAATATTTCCATTTATTGTGATAACACAAGTGCTATCCATTTATCTAAGAATCCAGTGTATCATAGCAAAACTAAGCACATAGAAGTTAGACATCATTTTATTAGAGAGCATGTGTTACAAGGTGATATTGTGATTAAATATGTGGATACCAAGAATCAACTTGCTGATATTTTTACTAAGCCTCTTTCAAATGAAAATTTTCTTTTTCTTCAAAACTCACTTGGGATGATTCCTATTCCCTAATTGTATTTTTTTCTTTCTCATGTATTTTTTTTTGATAGATTACAAAAAAGGGGGAGAGGAAATATGTAGCTAAATAGTGATTTAAAAGGATAAGAAGGAGACTAAATTAAGGGGGAGAGAGCAAGTTAAGGGGGAGCCTAAATTAAGGGGGAGCAAGAGCAAGCTTAAGGGGAAATCATATTTTTGTTAAATCATTTAAGTATAGCTTCTTTCACGTTTTTGCAATCATCAAAAAGGGGGAGATTGTTGAGTATAGATTTTGATGATTGATGATTGGCAACTTATCTAGAGATTTCATTATATATGGAAACAAGTTTTTAGAGAGCTTTCTAGAAATTTGAGTATTTGAGCTATATATGGAAAGTTCTTGGAATAGAAAGTCTAGAAGATATATATATATATGGAATCCTTGTTTATATATGAAAAGTTCTTCTTGGAATGGAAAGTCTAGAAGATATATACATATGGAATCTTTGTTTATATATGGAAAGTTCTTCTTGGAATGGAAAGTCTAGAAGATATATATATATATATATATATGGAATCCTTGTTTATATATGGGAAGTTCAAAAGATCT
Source organism: Diospyros kaki (assembly GCA_036245055.1). Classification (NCBI taxonomy): domain Eukaryota; kingdom Viridiplantae; phylum Streptophyta; class Magnoliopsida; order Ericales; family Ebenaceae; genus Diospyros; species Diospyros kaki. The sequence continues at coordinate 33,233,079 of BSEG01000008.1, forward strand.
ATATGGAAGTTTTTGAGGAGATTGGAGTACTCCACTATATGGAGTTGCCATATATGTATCTTGGCGACGTGGCATTGTTAATGTGGCATCTTGATGACATGGCAGCCACGTGGAGTACACTCATCAAGGTCACATCATCTCGTTGGTTTAAAAATGGTAAGAGAATCATGGAGTAAATTTAAAGGTTCTTAGAAGCTTATTTACTCAGTTAAATATGGAAGAATTTTTGAATTGCATTCAAATGGAGAAGTTAAAGATTCAGCCTTATTGTTCAACATTAATGGAGGATATTAAGGTTTGAAAGTTAAACCTTGATTGATATTACTTTCCTTTATTACTGATTCTCTTTTATTAAAAGGATCCTCTACTCAAATCATGGAATCAATTATCCTACTCATTATGACTAATTGATATTCTCATTATGGCTAATTGATATCTTCATTATGGGAGAATATTCTAAGGATATCTTGCATATATTCAGCTACACAAATTGATTCTCTTTTTGTTGTCAACATTTTTAGTATGGAAACTTGATCAATTAAGGGCTTTTGAAGTTATGATTGATATCTTCATTGTTTGGACAAATTTACTTTATTATTTGAGAATATTTGGATGGATTTTCCACCATTTGGAGGTTTAAATTCAAATTTCGAATTGGCTATGCTTGTTATGGAAGCTAAGGGGCCAATTACACAATCAAAGGTGATTGAAGATTCAACTAGAAGTCAGAATTTATTATTTCTGATTTATGGACGATTTTGCAAGAATTATGAAGGATTTTTGATGATATTTTAATCCTTAAAATCAGTCATGCATTATTAGAATTGATTTGCTCATTCAAGGCTGATTGGAGATCAACAAAAGTCAAAGATCTTGATGATCAATCAAGTTGGCTTATTATGGAAGGTAAATCAAGAATTCAAATGAAGGGCTGAGATTGGCTTGAAGACTTGACACATGGAGGGCTGAGATTGATCAAGGAAAGCCTACTCTAGCACTATATAAAAGGGTCTCTTCAAGGCTTTAGGACAACTTTTTGGAAGCCTTATCATTTTCTACATCATTGGCCAATATTTTCATTCTCTCCAAGTCTTTCTTTTCCTCTATATTCTTGAGAGAAAACTAAGAGAGTTCTCTACACTTCATTGTATTATTTTTGAGAGAACCCTATTCCTGAATCTCTACTATTCTTGTATCTTGTAAAGAGCGAACAAAATCCAAACTAGTGAGTGTGAGACTCCAGAAATAGTTTGGTGGTGGTGAAGCCAAGTGAAGGCTTTGGTGGTTGTAAGAAAAGTTTCATATAGTGGATTTGTTTGAAAATCCTAAGGAAGGGAATCCTTAGGTAGTGGATGTAAGCCATAAGGGCCGAACCACTATAAATCGCTGTGTTCTTCTTCTCTTTACTCTTACTTATTCTTGTTAGATTATATTCTGATTTGCTTAAATTGATTATTCTTTGTACTAATTCAATATTCCATTTGGTTTATTTAAAGTGCATTCAAATCACTTATTTTCACCAAGTTGTAATTTGAAGAGTATATTGGATCAAAGCACATACTAGCACAGCTGGCGGATATCATATTATCCATCTAGTATTTAAGTGCTCCCGTACTCTCAACTACAATTTTGGTTTATATTAAATTTGTTTTCTCATATATATGCGTGCATAAGTTTCGCATTAGAATTTTAAAAAGGTGTCAATTCGCCCCCCCTCTTGACTAGGTTAGAACTCAACATTATCATCTAACCTGGGTTATGCCCCTGGAACGTTCAATATTCCAGCTAGGGACTACAGCGAGGGCAAGGACATGGCCAGTTGGAGGTCAATGGTGCTTAGATTAATAGTCGTTGTAACTTTTTGGAGGTTTTAGTATGTATTTCAGTTTGTGTATGAATAGTTGTATGATAACGTTGTTATCATTTGGTTATCTATATTACGTATTTTGTTATAGAAATATTGTGTAAGAACCACGGTGTTTGATGTTAATGTATCCGCTGCATTGTATTATGTCTCGTTTAGTTTAAGATAATTAATCTTGATAGTTTAACGGGCAAGGTTGGGGTTCTCGGGATTTGTATCTGCATATGAAGATGGTTTTTGATACACCACGCGTATTGACCTTGGAGGAAACAAAAATAATAATCTCGGGAGTTCCCTTATAGGGACGCGCTCGTGCGAGATGGGGTGTTACATCTCCGATGGTTGCTTCGCCGTCGGTGAGCCTCAGAGCTTCGAAACGATCGTCCACCCCCCCTAAATCCAACCTCTCGATCCCGAATATAGCCTTAGAATTTAAAAAAAAAATAATCAAAAAGTACCTCGAATCGTCGCTTGAAGACTCAGCTCTGGCGGTGGCGCGATTTTTCGGCAAGCTTCGATTCTCCAGTTCCTCTGCTCCGTTGGCCACCAAACTCTCCAGATTTCTTGCCCATGACTCAAGGATCAAGACCCCACGTACCAACCTCTCAAACACTGCCCCAATCACCCAATCTCTAAAGTAAAAATTTTGATGAAATGGGCGACTCGAACTCGGCTATTTATAGCTCAAATCATCCAAGACTTATCCCATCAAGGACACTCTCAAGTCCTAAGAGCCATCCCGACGGCCATTTCGGCCTTAACCTCCCCCATTGCCCTCTGATTTCGTGTTGCAAGTGCAACCAGAGCATAGCGGTTGCGTCTGCTCTGATTTGATTTTTTTTCGGATGATTTTTTTAATATATATAATATACATATATACATGTATATACGAATTTATAGCATTCTAAAATAATATTTGCAAGAAAATTCTAATTTTTAATATATAATCTTATAGAATTTTCGGTATAACTATACATTTCATAAATACATTTTCTTATACAAATTTATAATTTATACATACCTAATTTTATTAAATCCACTGACAGATACTACAATTTTAATAATTTTACTATGGCCCATATACCAAAATTACGCTTGTTTATTCACAACGTCCCAAGGTATTACATTCTCCCCTCCTTACAAAAATTTTGTCCTCGAAATTTGATCATTCTTCGCTCATTCTGATTATAGGGTCCTCAAATAGGTATGGAAAATTAATCTTCATATCTTCTTCTCGCTCCCAAGTTATCTCTTCACTTACCAGGTTTCTCCACAGAACTTGTACTAGCGGAATTGACTTGTTTCTCAGAACTTGATCTCTATGATCCAAAATTTGGACCAGTTTCTCAAAGTACGAAAGATTTTCTTGAACCTCAATAGTTTCGGTTGGCATTATCTGGGAGGGATCTGGTTCATGCTTACAGAGTTGCGATACATGAAATACATCGTGGAGGTTTGATAAGGCCAGGAGTAGAGCGAGTCGATAAGCGACTGGTCCAATTCTTTCCACTATATCATATGGACCTATACCCCTGGGACTTAACATGCCCTTCTTCTTATTGCTTCGAGTTACCAATCTTAGAAGAGATATCTTTAAATACACCTTGTCACCAACTTGAAATTTCAAACTCTTTCTTCTAGTATCTGCGTAAGATTTTTTACGATTCTGGGCCTCTTTGATTCTTTCTTGAATGATCTTTATCTTTTCTGATGTCTCCTGAACTATTTCGGGTCACAAGATTTAACGTTCCCCTACCTCAGTCTAGCATAGCGGGGATCTACATTTTCGTCCATATAAGGCTTCATATGGAGCCATTCCAATACTACTGTGATAATTGTTGTTGTTGGCGAGCTCTACCAAAAGTAAATGTTCCTCCCAGCTCCCCAGAAAGTCGATAACACATGCTCGCAACATATCCTCTAGGGTCTGAATGGTTCTCTCTTACTGACAATCAGTCTAGGGATGATAGGTTGTATTTAGCCTAAGCTGAGTACCTAAACATTTTTGCAAGCATCCCCAAAACCTAGAAGTGAACCTTGGGTCGCGGTCTGACACAATACGTACAAGTATTCCATGCAATCTGAGAATCTCGTTGAGATACTGCTGGGCTAGCTTGTTGATTGGTTGGCCTACTTTTATAGCCAGAAAATGAGCAGACTTGGACAGTCTATCGACAATCACCCAAATAGCATCATTTTCTTTAAGACTTCTTGGCAATCCCATCACAAAATCCATCGTGATGTGTTCCCATTTCCATTTTGGAATTTTGTAATGGTTGCAAACTTCCACCCAGTTTTTGATGCTCAATCTTAATCCTTTGGCACATATCACATTGACTAACGTATCTTGCCACACTTTTCTTCATTCCCGGCCACTAATACACGACCTTCAAATCTTTGTACATCTTAGTGGCACGAGGGTGTATCAAGTACCTGGATCGGTGACCTTCTCCAAAAATTACTTGTCATAATTCCATTACGCGAGGTACATATATCCTTCCCTGAAATCAAAGAATGTTTTCTTTTACCTCAAATTCTAGTCTCTTTACTCGCCCTTGCTCATCAACCCATAACTTAATTCGAGAATCTTCTGAATAGGCCCGACATATTTGATCCATTAAGTCCTGTTGTAGGGTAAGACTAGCTACGTAAGCAGAGTTTCCTCGAGAAACTACTCCCACTGTCATCAGACTAAAAGCCTCAACTAGGTTCCATCTGGATATCATCATTCCAGCCATACAAGTGGTTTATTTTCTACTTAAGGCATCAGCCTCAACGTTAGCTTTACCTGGATGGTATTGGATAGTGCAGTCGTAATCTTTTAACAGCTCCATCCATCTCTGTTGCCTCATGTTCAAATCTTTTTGCGAGAACACATATTGTAGGCTTTTGTGGTCAGTAAAAATTTCAAACTTCTCGCCATATAAATACTGCCTCCAAATCTTTAAGGCGAACACTACCGTCGTCAACTCCAAATCATGGGTCGGGTAATTTCGCTCATGGTTTTTAAGCTATCAGGACCCATAAGCAATGACCCTACCGTACTACATCAGTACACATCCCAAACCGTTTCTTGAGGCATCGGTAAACACCATAAATCGTCCTGACCCGTTAGGCATAGCCAGTACTGGAGCAGTCGTGAGTTTATTCTTAAGCATCTAGAAGCTTTCTTCACACCGCTCGTTCCAATCGAACTTCACCCATTTCTGGGTTAACTTGGTGAGGGGTGTTACGATCCTAGAAAATCCTTCCACGAACTTCCTATAATAACCAGTTAATCCCAAGAAACTCTTAACTTCTGTAACGGACTGAGGTTGCTTCCAACCTTTCACAGTCGCTATCTTTTTTGGGTTGACCGATATTCCTTCAGCCGATATGACATGTCCTAAAAATACCACTTGATCTAGCCAAAATTCACACTTTGAGAATTTAGCATAAAGCTTATGCTCTTGCAATGTTTGTAATACCACTCTTAAATGTGACTCGTGCTCTTTCTCAGAATGAGAGTATATCAGTATGTTGTCTATAAACACGATCACAAATTTGTCTAAAAACGGTCTAAAAAATCAGTTCATAGTATCCATAAAAGTTGTTGGGGCATTGGTTTGCCCAAATGGCATCACCATAAATTTGTAGTGCCCATACTGAGAACAGAAAGTTATCTCAGGCACGTCTTTTGCCTTGATCCTCAATTGATAATACCTTGATCTTAGGTCGATCTTCGAGAAAATCTTGGCTCTTTATAACTGGTCAAACAACTCCTCTATTCTGGGGAGTGGGTACTTATTCTTGATAGTTATCTTGTTCAGCTGTCGATAATCTATACACATCCTCAAACTCCTATCATTTTTCTAAACAAAGAGCACTGGCACGCCCCACGATAACATGCTTGGTCTGATGAACCCCTTGTCCAACAACTCTTGAAGTTGGGCCTTTAATTCTCTTAATTCTACGGGAGCCATTTTATACGGGGGTATGGAAATCAAACTTGCCCCTGGCATAACTTCTATTGAAAACTCGACCTCTCTTTGTGGTGGCAATCCAGGCAATTCTTCGGGAAACACATCTCCGAACTTTGTAACGATTCACACTTCTTCTATTTTTAACGGTTCCTCATTTTCCCCTTAACACAAGCCAAGTATCCCTGTGCCCCTTGTCGTAATAATTTCTCAACTTTTAGGGTCGAGATCCATTTCCTTTCATTTTCCCTCGAAACTTGACATTCAAGTCCCCAATCCTGAGACTGGTTGTCTTAGCCTTACAATCCAATGAAGCGTTGTATTTGGTTAAGAAATTCATTCCTAGAATTACGTCAAAATCTCAAAATTCCAGAAGAATTAAATCCACTAGGAACTCAACTTCTCCTATCTAAATTTTTCTATTTTTATATCCTGAGGAGGTTTCTAGAGATTTCCCCATCGGGGTTGCCACGATCATATGACAGTTCAAGTTTTTCGATTTTTCTCTTAGTACTTCAGCAAATGCATGCAAAATGAATGAATGACTTACTCTTGAATTAATCAAGACATGTATAGGAATACCAGATATAAACATGCTACCTTCGATTACGGCTGGGTCTTCTGTCGTATCTTGTTGAGTTAGATGGAACACCCTTCCTTGTTGCACCCTAGCATTTCCTGATGACCCCTGAGGTTGAATCATCTGTCGTGGCTTGGGGCAGTCTCTTACAAAATGTCATGTTTGCTGGCAGTTGAAACAAGTGATTCCTTTCTTGGGGCAGTTTAGATTGATATGCCCTTCCTCTCCGTAGTTGGAGCAACCTTTCATTCCTAGCCGGCATAGCTTCCTGGGTTGTTGCTTCTTGCATTTTGGACACGAATTACTAGGCTTGAACTTAGGCCTCTTGAGACCTAGCTTCTTGCCAACTCTATGACTACTTGCTTGCTGACTTTCTCCCTAAATGGCTTCGATCCGGCTCAGATTAACCTCAGTTGTGACGGCTTGCAATACCACTTCTGCATAAGACTGAGTACTTACGCTGCTCAAGGCTCTCTGAAGCCTTAGATTTAACCCCCCCAAGAATTTTTGGGCCTTAATTCTTTCATCTCTTTCATAAATGGGCATGTACCTGATCAACTGGTTGAAGGCATCTTCGTACTGGGCTACAGTCATATCCCCGGTTGGCCTTAACTCCGTAAATTCTCTCTCTTTCTTCACTCTCAGACTTAGAGAAAATTACTTCTTGTCGAAAAGTTCCTTGAATCGATCCCAGGTGACATATGGTGCCCTAGCTCGTGGGGTCATTGCTCACTTGACTCCCTTCCACCATCTGTTCGCCTCGTCTTGGAGCATGAAGGTGGCACAGTTGACTTTCTCCTCTTCTCCGCAGTGTAAGTGGTCTAGCAGCTTCTCCGTTTGTTCAATCCAGAATTCCCCTTCGCTAGGGTCCGTGCCAAGTCTTCCTTGAAAGACGGGAGGATTTTGTCGACGATATAGGTCAAGCATGTTGACTGCATGGCCGTCCCGGGATTGAGTTCCTTTCATAAATCCTATCATGTTTCCCATTATTCGCTCCATTTGGTCGAGTCAGTTGCTTCCATTCTCCAGGCTTGAGCTGTCTCTCGGGTTGTCACTTGCATTCCCTTCAGCATCGCTAGCTCGCTAATTGGGAGACCTAGGTCCTACAACTATCTCCCTTTGGGTATTTTCCATCTGGAAAAAATAACATTCTTGATTAGATCACGAAGTCTTGTCATTCATTAAAGCTTAACCTTTACAGACTTATAAGGATATTATACATCTGACCACTCACAAAACGTTCTAGTTAATACACTACCTAGTTTGTTAAAGCATAGTTAACGTACTACGTAAGTCATTAAGATAGTTAGAACATTTCTAGCTATATCTACTTTGAACCGAACGACTTCCATATCCAGGTGTTCTTCTCGTCCTCGGACTCATAAGGTGGTCCTTCAAGGTCATCTCTAACCTCTTCAATCTCTTCCTCATCCTCGGAGTCGGTGTCCTCGAACTCAGGAGGGTTATTTTTGACCCAGAGCACAGGTACATTTTCTTCTTCCTTGGCCTCGATTGGGTTTTCCTCTTCTTCGTCAGATTCCTTAACTAATACCGGTACATATAGTTTTGCCAATAGTTCGCGAATTCGCTCACAATAGAGATGGAATTCGGGGAATTCTTCACCCTGTCGAAATCATTCAGCAAAGTACTTTGAACCTAAACTAAATTAGGCCAGAGGCAGTAGCTAGGGGGTACCTCATCAATAATCTCTTCCATCTAGACCAAATGCTCCATAATGCCCTCGTCAGGTTCTGGGTTCTGGGTTCCGGGTGCTAAGGCGATGCGCCCAATGATCAACTAACACCTGTTCTGAGAAATTTCCTACCATCTTGCCATCATAATCCCCGTTAGTACCCCTAATTTACCTTGAGTTGATACTTTGAAACCTCCCAGATTCTCAATATAAGTGCTAACATTCAGTCTAAATTCTCCTTACTAGGTTCTCTATTTGATTGAGCTCTAATACCAACTGTAACACACCACTTACCCAATACGTGTTATATCTTAGGAAATTTGGGACTTATTTTTTGTTTTCTTTTTACGTGCTAAATTAAATCATTCCCGAAATTCCCTTAAACCTATATAGTGCCAAGCTAAACAATTCATATGCTAGATTTAAATGGAATCTTATAAAGCGGAAGCTGAAATCGAATCTGATCATAGCATCTCATCTATTGATAACCGAACATGGTTCGTAATACAAAATTCTATAAGACTCGATACAATACATAATCTTTCAAAATATAACTTAAAACATAGGTTCTTCTTTTGACATAGTACATAATACTTGAAATACTTATTCTACAACAAAACATGGTACAACTTGCTCATTCCTCGATAACTTGTGTCGTTACACATCTTCAATTTCTGTATCTTCACTACAAGTCCCAACTAGAACATTGAATGTTCCAAGGGCATGAGCTGAATTAGATGACGAACCATCTAAGTAAGGCACAAAATGTTCTATCATTCGTGTATGCAATGTCTTACTTCATCGTAGGGGTCAACTGCACCCTTCATGCTACTCACCATTTTTACGGCCACCTCTTTCGAACCCGAGATGTATGGGGGCACCCTTGGTAAAGCAGCGGTGCCAATTCATACTCTCAACGGACTCAATGCACGTGATCAATGATTTCAACGTATACCTATACATTTCATAGTCATGTCATGTATGCAGTCTACGTGATGGATACATATCAAAGTATGTCAATATGACATAAGCATCTTCGAGGATCGGAGTTTGAAACATAAACTTATAACCATACAAATTTGTAGAAGTGCACTTACCTTAAAATCAAACTACCTTGATAAGCGTGACGATTTCGATAAACGTGCCAGACACGTTATTTCTCAATCCTTGGCCTCACGGGTTCCTAAAAACATTAAATTTATTCCAGAATATCAATTTCTTATTTTTCCTCATACTTCTCATAATTTTCATAATTTCTCCTTATTTTCTAAGTCTTATTTTCTCAAAAATTCATAATAAATATCCAAACCCTTATTTAACCCAATTTTCTTCACTAGTATTCCTAAAATAAAATTTCTAAACTTCTCAAATTTTCTTGCAATTTTTCAAATTAAATTCCTATTTTTTCTCTATTTTCCATAATAACAAAATCACAAAATAAATACTTAATTTGGCATTTTCCAGAAATTTTTTTTCCAAAATAAGGCATAAATTAAATTCTAGGTTTTCTGAAATTTTTCCAGATTTATTTTTCAAAATTCTTCCCTTTTTTTTTCTTCTTTTCTTTCCTTTTCCTTTCCTTTTTTTCTTTTCCTTTCTTCATTTTCCACCTGGTGTGCATGTGCAGCCCACGCGCCACCCCCCCACACACTGGCGCGTGCCGCCATGCGCCCAACCCATCTAGGTCGTCTTCTTCGGCAACTGCTTCCCCGCCGGCGAGCCTCCCGAGCCTCCGAGCTTTGAAACGATCTTCCAACCCCCCTAAATCTGACCTCCCGATACCGAATATAACCTTAGAATTAAAAAAAAAAAAAAAAGAGTACCTCGAATCGGCATTTGAAGACTAGGCTCCGACGATGGCGCGATTTTTCGATGAGCTTCCATTCTCTGTTTCCTCTGCTTCGTTAGCCACCAAGCTCTCCAGATTTCTTGCCCACGACTCAAGGATCAAAAGCCCACTTACCAACCTCTCAAACACTGCCCCAATCACCCAATCTCTGAAGTAAAAATTTTGATGAAATGGGCTACTCGAACGCAGCTATTTATAGCCCAAATCAACCACGACTTGTCCCATCAAGGACACTCTCACGTCCCAAGAGCCATCCCGAAGGCCATTTCAGCCTTAACCTCCCCCTTTGCCCTCTGATTTCGTGTTGCATGCGTGGCCAGAGCATGGCCATTACGCTTACTCTGATTTAATTTTTTTTCTGATGATTTTTTTTTAATATATATAATATACATATATACATGTATATACGAATTTATAGCATTCTAAAATAATATTTGCAAGAAAATTCTAATTTTTAGTATAGAATCTTATAGAATTTTCGGTATAATTATATATTTCATAAATACATTTTCTTATTCGAATTTCTAATTTATACATACCTAATTCTATTAAATCCATTAACAGATACTACAATTCTAATAATTTTACTATAGCCCATATACCAAAATTACGCTTATTTATTCACGACGTCCCAGGGTATTACACCACCATTGACTAATTCCATGGACACAACACCATTGGGGGTAGAATTAGTAAGTGAAACCCTAAAGGTTTCCCAATAATCTGGTAGTGTAGCAAGCAACCAAAGTCCCAACACTTCATCATCAAACTTGACACTCATAGCAGACAGTTGATCTATAACCCCTTGAAATTAATTCAAATGATAAGCCACTGAATTTCCTTCTCTGTATTTCAACTACATCATATTTTTCAACAAGAAGAGCTTGTTGTTATCACTCTTTGAAGCATATAAGGTTTCTGGCTTAGTCCACAATGTTCTTGCATGATTTTCATTACAAATGTGATTATAAACATTGTCATCAACAAATTGTCGAATGAAATCACATACCTACTGATGCTCAAACTCCCAATCTTCATTTGATTTAGACTTTGGTTTTCCAATAGTAAAAACTGGCAGGTGCAACTTTTTTACAAACAAAAGATCTTTCATCTTACTCTTCCATATATGATAATTTGAACCATTAAGATAAATCATCTTACTTGTATTCAACTCCATAATTCAATCAAATCAAACACACAACCTAGTTCTGATACCACTTTGATGGGAGAGAGAGAGTAACGTAAAAAACACCACAATATATGGAGTACAAAAATAAGTTAAGCAACACCAAAACTTCAACGCACGGGACAAGCAATTTTTAACGTGGAAAACCCCTTCCAATATGAAAGGGTAAAAACCACGGGACCCATATGAATAACAAGCTTCTACAAGTGATTTCTCAGTAGCAATAGCAGATACACAACTTCAAATCAGTTAGTTATCATGAACAATTTCAAAACATAGCACAAAAGAGAGACTAAAGAGATATTACCAAAATTAGGTTGTTGTTACAGAGTATAAAAGTGGAGTTGTAGAGCTCAAATAAACGATCTAACTATCCAGATTGAAGTTCTAGATGTTCTTTGTCTTCTGATAAAAAATCAGCCCAATCGAACCACGAATGACCCTCCAATCTGGAAATGATAAAAAACTATTTGCTATTCTTCAACCCTATCTTCGGAGACCAATAAATGGAGCTACAAATCTCAAAACATTAATTTGACCGTACAGAATGAAGAACCAGATTTCTTCTACAAATTAGCCAAAAATCAGCAAGATCAAACCACGGATGATGCCTCAATCAATAAGTTGATCAAAAATGCACACTCCACACACCTCTTCTCCAACTCTCCTTTCTGCTTTTGTTCAAAAACACACGGTTGCCCACACACACACACCTCTTCTCCTTTTATGCTAAAATTTTAGAAACCCCTAAGGGCCTTAGGCGTCTTTCTCATGGGCCGAATAACTTTTGAACTTCTCTACATAGGAAGGGACCCAAAAAACCCAACACCTTTCACTCTTCAAAACACACCATAAATCAATAAAATAACCCCAAAATTAGTAAAATAGTGAATGTAAATTATTATCAACATAAAAAAAGATACTTAAAAATGATTTCTAATTGTGCTCCAAAGAGAAAGGAGGGGAGGGGAGGGGATGGGATCAGCTATGGACTGGTGATCATTTAAAACCTTTCCTTTACAATAAAATAAAGGGTTCTCATTTCCATAGTTTTTCCACACATTTTTCTCTTTGAATGAATTTAAGTTCCCATTGTCCCGTTCTGAAAAGAAACCCAAGAAGTGAAATGCTTGCTTACAAGTTTTCTTTCTTTGTTTTCTTTATTTTGGGTATATCATAAAACTATATAATAGGTAGTATTTATTAAAATGAGTAAGATAAAATTGTATCAAGATAACTTATTTGTAAGATCCAATATAACTTATCCAAATGAGAGAAAGATAAATTTATCTAGAAAGTCCAAAATAAGAAGTCACGTGACTTCTTTTTAAATAAATTTAACAAATACAATAAAAATATTTTTGTTCAGAATACTTTTCATATTCCGCTTTTTTTTTTATTCTATATCTTGGTTATTCACTTTAATCACTATCTAAATATTCATACTAATTCACACGAAAAGAATGACATAAAAAACATAAAAGCATCGTGCTGTTACACATTCACCTCGTATCTTATTAAAATCTAGTTAATGGAGTGTATTTTTCTATATTTTAACTTATCAGTTTTAATTAATGTATAATCAACCATCGGCTAGAAAGCTGATGCACATGCACCATATCCATCTTTAGTGCATTGTTTTTAGTCCATACTTAAAAAAATCATTATTTAGTGCATTGTTTTAGTTTTCAAAAATAAATATAATTTTTATCTTCAACAAAAAATTAAAACTCTACTTATATTTTGATTCTCGATTAATTGACTAATCAATATAATTCTTGACAATGGATTAATTGTATTTTTTTTTCAACTCAATCTCATGTAATCGACCAATCATTTTTGTATAGAATGGGTACCCCGTCAATATAAATAATTATTATATATATTTCATCATTGTCTCAAATATAGTATATTTGACTCAATTTCAAACATTATTTTCAATTTTTATTTTTAAAAATTTAAAAAGCAACAACATTATCAAAGCAATGTTGAGTTTTTTTTTTTCAATTTCTGAATTAGATGAGAATTTGTTTTAAAGAAAATCAAATTGAGGCAAAAATTGGAAATACAATTAATTCTACTTAGTATTCAGTTCTTGTGTCAACACTTGAACAGGGCTACAGATTAAAGCCTAAAGAGCAGTAGACATGGGATCTTTGATTGTAACAACATCAAAAACCGCAAACCTTGACATCTAATTTGGTTCTATTGCATATATATTATCTGGAAGTGGAACCATATCCATTTCCAGAGGTGGTCAACATCATCAACTATAATATGATCTTCAGCTTGCTGTGGATTTGGCAGAGAAGAAAGCCACAGCCCCAACAAACGGCGCATTGATATACGTCGCCGGCTCGGATTGCCGGTAATTGTTGCGATCGTCAGCGAAGTTGTCGTTGTTGTCCGGCCCACCCAAAATAGCTCCGACCAGAACATTCGGATCCGGAGAGCCAGACTGGAGGTACTGAAAGCTCTCACTGCATCCAATATGGGCAGGATGTGCATGTATGGATGGCACAGAGGCTCCCCTGTGGTGCACATGCAGAGGGTACCTATTGAGAGTAAAAATAATAATATTAAGAATAAAATTAACTTTTTATTTGTCAATTTAAACTTTTAGATAAGAAGATAGGTTAATAATTCTACAATACCTCTGCCCAAAGCCCACCATGTAAGACATCTTCGCTGGATTGTCTCCCAGGATGTAGTCAACCTGCTTCTTCGCCTGGGCGATGAGCTTCTCCGCAGTGATGGTCGAGCCGCCGCAGGAGGCCGCGCCGCCGTTCGAGCTCAGATACTTGGCGTATGCCAGGAGGAGGAATGTTGAGGAAGTGACATACTGCAGATTGCTCTCCCCTGCCTTGTACAGAAGCCCCCCTGTAAGAGTAAATTGAAAACCATTTTGATTCAGTGATGATCATCCAAACATGTTTGAACTCTAAATCAAAAACGAGGAAATGGGTTTGGATGCATTAGACCTGGGGTGTATTGGGCTTGAACACTAGGTGATCCTGGAATTAAGGAACAAATGAAGTTGTCAGAGTGTGATTTATATAGCTGAAATTCTTGGATGTTCTTCTGTAGAAAGCCCTGGGAAAGAAGGATTTTCGTCCCGGCTCGCTTGTCGTCCCAACTGAAGGAGTTGCTGTCGTCGTCTGCTCCCAGTGTGTGGCCATTGGACTGGATGTAAGACATGTATGAAGAGTTCTGTGAAGCCTTATAGATCCATGAGGCTCCCCATAGAAGCTCATCCTAATGAGAAAGAACAACCGTCAAGCAATAAGACTGATTTGGTAATTGGTATCAATTCAAGCAAGAAGAGGAATGCCTGTTTCTTACATGGAATCCTGAGTAGGAGCAGTAGAAGGGGCAGACAGCCGAACCGAGAGAATCACTGTAAGCTCCTCTGTATCTGTCCGCGAAATCGAACATCTGCAAATTATGATCAGTGTTTAATATAAAGGCAGTTTGGTTTGAAGTAGCTATATATGGACTGTGCAAGGATCGATGTTTAATTACTCTCATGGCGGTGTGAAGTAATTTGGAAGAATAAGAAGGATCAGACGCCTGGAATACAATTGAAGCAGCAGCCAAAGCAGCAGCTGTCTCGGCTGCAACATCGGAGCCTGGATTCTGAGGCGACACTTTGTATACGTTTCGTGGAGTGTCCATGTCTTCGGGCCTTTCCCAGCATTGGTGATCCTTGTTCGGATCCCCCACCTGCACCATATCCATGAACAACACAGTTTAAACCAGAAGACGACCATGCACGAAAAAGAAGAAGAAGAAGATGAAGCAGTTTGGCCTCTTCACCTGGACATACAAGGAGCCAGGGGTGGCTGTGGCTGCTTTTAGAAGGTAATCGGTGCTCCAACGGACGGCAGCCCTGGCATTCTGGACTTGGCTTTGCATTGAGCCACCAAATTCAATTACACTCCATGCTAACAACGTGGTCGTAAAGGCCATTGGCAACCCAAACTTGACGTTATCCCCGGCATCATAGTAGCCACCAACAAGATCAACCTGAAATGGAAGAACCCAACTAAGAGAAGAACTGAAAAATGGACATTAATTACGGGAACTATCAGTATTTTGCCCTCGGGGCCATGCCTTGCTTCTCACCCATTACATGTGATGGAACAGTTAAAGTTTGCATGAACCCTTGAGGATTACTTGGGTCAAAGGCTCAAAAACTTAGTGTTACCAAAACAAGAACAACAAGAATAATAATAATAATAATAAAAGAATGAGACGAATTTGCACTAACATGATCAAGGGCGCCATCAGAGAGGCCGGAATCAGCCCTCCATTTGAGCCGCTGGTTGGAGGGCAGCTTGCCGGAGCGCTGGCCCTCGTAGAAGAGAATGGACTTGTCGAGTGCATCGGCGTAGTCCTGAGCAGTGAAGGCCGAGCAAGACAAGTCCATAGAAAGTAATAAGGCTATAAAGAGAAGCGGCCATGCGGATGGCAAATGCACTGCAGCACAACTCATTTTTTCTTCTTTTACGAGACTGTATTGTCAATCTCAGAACACTTATGCTGCGGTGGTGGGTTGGGCTTTGATTGGGCGGGGAGGTATTTATAGAGGAGAAACAAGTTTGCTGAGAGAGAAAGAGATAGAAAGACGTTATGTCAATCTCGGGATTAACTGCGCCAAACCGGCCATACTTGTGGTGATCTTGTTGAAGTAAGCAACCTGAGAGTGAGGCATTGACAAGAACAGCCGAACAGGGACTTAATTCTACAGTTCTTACTATTTAGTCTCGTGTCTCAACTGGTTCTTATTCTTTGCCCCACATGACAATCTTGGTCGATCTCTCGGGTAAATCACACTAAAGGTCACAAAATTTTGGCTTCTTTTTCAATTTGATCACTAAACTTCAATTCCTTACAAAGTGATCACAAAACTTTAAAATATTTTACAATATGGTCACTAAAGTGATTTTTGAACAATTTTTGGTCAAAATTGCTGACGTGGCAATGGCCACATCATCGCTACGTCAGCGTCACATCAGCAATTTTGGCTAAGAACTATCAAAAAATTACTTTAGTGACCACATTGCAAAACATTTTAAAGTTTTGTGATCACTTTGTAAGAAATTGAAGTTTAGTGACTAAACTGAAAAAGACACCAAAATTTTGTGATCTTTGGTGTGATTTACCCTCGATCTCTCACCCAATCCTGGTTGATCTCTCTCTCTCTCTCTCTCTCCTTTTCTACATTTTGGTGTCATTCTATGTTTGGATAATGAGAAAATATCGACTGCAATTGTCATATCAAATCATTTTCCTGAAACATTATAGCAATCTAGGCTGTGTGTTTGTGATAGATTTAGTAATAAAATAGAATGAAATAAAATATAAATGGATGGAAAAGTAATTAAGGAAATAAAATAGATTAGACTGGATCACATTTACACCTAATATCCTCCAATTTAGGGAGATTAGAAGCACACCCTTTCCATTATATATATATGTATATATATTATAAAAAAGTCTCCCAAATAAAAAGGGTCCATTTTCATCATTTATCATTCCATTTCATTACATTACTTTTCACTCTTCAAAACACACCATAAATCAACAAAATAACCCCAAAAATAGTAAAATAGTGAATGTAAATTATTATCAACATAAAAAAAAAAAAAAGATACTTACAAATGCTTTCAGTTTGTGCTCCAAAAGGAGGGTAGGGGATCAGCCATGCATGGACTGATGGTCATTTAACAACTTTTCTTTACAATGAAATAAAGGGTTCTCATTTCCATAGTTTCTCCACACATTTTTGTCTTTGAAAGATTTTAAGTTCCCGCTGTCCCTTTTTGAAAAGAAACCCAAGAAGTGAAATCTTTGCTTACATGTTTTCTTTCATTGTTTTCTTTATTTTGGATATATCAAAAACTGTACAATAGGTAGCGTTTATTAAAATAAGTAAGATAAATTTACATTAAGATAATTTATCTGTAAGATCCAAGATAACTTATCTAAAGGGAGAGAGATAAATTTATCTGAAAAGTTTAAAATAAGAAGTCACATGATTTCTTTCTTAAAAAAATTTAACAAATATAATGAAAAATATTTTTATTTAAAATACTTTTCATATCTCACTTTTTTTGATCTATATATTGATTAACAAACACTATCTAAATATTTATACTCATACACATGAAAAGAATGATCATACAATTTCACGCTTATCATAAAGTATTATTCATTGCCAAAGCAACCCTTGAATGCTACGTAAATCATTCTCAAACACCAAGTATACCCGTCTTCTTTTTAACTAGTTAAAAGGGTAGAAAGATGACTCCAAATCACCTTATCGTAAAAATAAAAATAAAAATAAAAACATAAAAGTATCTTATTAGAATCTAGTTGATGGTGTGTATTTTTCTATATTTTGGCTTATCTTTTTTAATTAATGTATAATCAACCCATCGGCTAGAAAGTTGATGCACACAAGTAATAATATTAATAATTCACTTGGACTTTAAGAGTAGATGTAGTTAATATCAATAGAGAGAGCGTGATTATATGTAGAAATCAAGGTAAAAAGAGGAATAAATAGAGACGAGAAGCGTGATTAAAGGGGGCTTGCAATTTGGGAAGTCACTGAAAGGCGACCTTTTAGAAGGAAATGTGGAACTCTAATTTGGCGTTTTGTTCGGTGTTACGAACAATGCACCATATTCTTCGTAGCAATTGGCGAGTCACAAGCAGCATATATATCCGAATCACGTGCCCGCCAAATTCAAAAAGGCCTCTACCAGCAACATTCATGCATGTGACAAAGGAAAAATCATACAAATATATATATATATTAAAAAATACTATTTATACAAACAATTGAGTTATCAACAGAGAATGACCGAAAATAATAAATAAAAAAAATGTTATCACCTAATTTACTGTTGTTGTCTCTAGATAAAGTCTCAAGTTTCATCCGAACACGATCAAGTTTCATGAAATTCAAGTTTCTTTTGTTCAAAGTGTCTTAATATCTGATGATGAAGTCCAATCTAATGGATAAAGTCTAATTTAATTATCAAATTTATCATCCCGTCATTACATATAATACAATCCAATTCAAAATGGCCTCAACCAGCACCATTCATGCATGAGACAATGGAAAAATCAAACATATATATATATATTTTACACAAAAAGACGTCACCTATTTGACTTTCTTTTGTGCCAATGAGAATCTTTGGTTTCTATTCGAGAAGTTAGGTACATTAGTTGCTTATGGGAATGTGTGTATATCCGTGGTTAGAGAAATTTAGTCAGACCATCTAACTAGCCCTTGCTCTTGAGTAAGACCTAGTGCTTGTTTGAGAGCAGTATAAGAAGGGCCCCTCTTAAGAGTTAATTTAGTAGTTATATAATAATACAAATAAATATTAAAAATTATTTAATTTTTATTTTATTTATTTTTAAAATACAAAATCATTAATTAAATTTTTATATTCAAATTTAAAATTAATTTTTTTTCAATTGACAATATAAACAAGAGAAAATGATCTAAAAACATAAAAATTAAATAAATAAAAAATGTGAAAAGTTTACAGGTAAGACCTGTAAATTAAAAATTTACTAATTTACTATTTTTTTTAACATTCAAATTAGTGCAGATTTCTTGGATAAAATTTTCGTCTTTTAAAAAATTATTTTATCAAATTATACTCTTAAAATATTGCCACTTATTGTCTTTTCTTTTTTTAATTACGTTATTAATTTACACTCCTATTATTCATTGTCTAATATTAAAAAATAATTCGTAAACTTAAGAAATTAGGGACCTCTTCGTTTAAATGACATCTTACTATATATTGCCTAACATTAGAAAATAATCCGAAAACTTTGAGAGTTGGAAAGTTCAACTCAAATAATTTAAAAAAAAATTATCATAAAATATAATTAATAATTTTACATCTTAAAATACAAAAAAATAAATTTTAATTAATTATTAATTTTGAAGCCCTCCATCTTCAGGGCCCTAGTAGCCTATGACTTGAGCCGCGCCTGAATATAAGCCCTCTTTAACTTGTTAAACTTGTGAATTATATGGCTGAGATACCACCAACCAAATCACAAGAATCGGTAAAAGGTGTACACTTGGGCTGCCACCTTAGTACTAAGCACATGCAATAGTTTGTCGCACACATATAATTATGTGAAGAGCATCTAATCCACTTATAGGTTTAGCTAGGATTAAATGTACACTTATAATTCATCGTATCTTCAAAGCTTACAAAATACAAATCACTTGTCACGTCCGAGTGGCAACTCGGGTTCTATTCTTGTCGATCAATAAATATAACAAAAAACAGGTCAATTTGAATACGAGATGATTAATTAATTATTTATGTCGAAGTATTTTGGTTGAAAACTTAACTCATTTATTATACAAATAATTAGGGAAGAGTAAAATCAAATCGAACGAACTTGTTGGTTTGGTTCGAATTTTTTTTTTATATCGGTTCGGCTCGATTAATTTTTCTCAAAAGTTCGATTTACTCAAAATTAATTGAACCGAACCAACCGAACTTATTGGTTCAGTTCAATTTTTTTTCTTGTATCGATTCGGTTCGGTTAATTTTTCTCAAAAGTTTAGTTTTTGATTTTTGATTCGATTTTTTGGTTAGAAGAACCGAACTAATTAAATTGACCGAACTTTAAAACGATATTATTTTGATATTTATAAAACGACGTTATTTTCTTAGATTTTGTGTGTTTTTTATTGATCACTTCGATTTTTTTGGGTTACTTCAGTTTAATAGGTTCGATTTTTTTTTTGTTATCAGTTACTTCAATTTTTCAAGTTAATTGGTCGATTTGGTTTGATTTTACTCTTTGCTTCAGTTTAATCAGTTAGTAAATATTGATCGATTCGATAATCGAATAGATTTTTTGCACATCCCTACAAATAACACCATATGGCTTGCACAAATCATTTAACGAACCGAGTCGATTGTGTCAATAAAAAATTAAAATGATTTATATAATCTATTTAATAAAATAGAAGATAACACAAACACAATTCTACACGAAGAAGAAAGGAGGAATGGGCGACGTGTGATGAAACGTAATGACTATCTCATTCGAGAAAGCAATCAGCGAATAGAACGTATTTGGCAGAGGCGACTGTACAAACATTACCTCCTTTTGTCTTTTGTCAACTGATGCCTAATTTTTCATAAAGAGGCATGGTGGGGATTGAAATTAACAATCTAATGATCATGTTTGAAAATGTAGCAAGAAATTTTTATTCTATTTCTAAGCTTTTCATTTATTTAATTTTTCCTTGAGTTAGAAGGAAAAATAGAAATTCGAACGTATTGTTTGATTTTTTTGTTAATTGTTAATAAAATGGAAAGAAAAATTAGAAACGAGTTTTTATTTTTCTAATCTGTGTTCAATTTTTTTTTAAAAAAGAAACAAGATAGAAAAATAAAAAAATTTCGAAAAGATTCGACCTTCTTCTTTGTTTTTTCTTCATCTTCTACTTTCAAATGCCATTCTTCTTTCGTTTTTTTTTTCTTCTTCATGTGATTTTGTTATCTTCTCCTTTTTCTTTCGATTTGATGATGTCAATAAATTTACGTTACTCGACACATGGTCAAGACCTACAATGCTAGTCAAGTTTGGCGATGATACTTATCATCTAGCTCAAGTGATACGTATACATTTTAAACTAAGCCATCTGATAGAATAGTTAGTTTAAGACGGGTGAATTAAGTTTTTTCATCCTTTTTGAAAAATAGACCTAAATAAAAGAAATCAAATTAAAAGTGTTATAAATGAAATAAAGAAAGTAGTACGCACGATATAGAGTGGTTCAGCCTCAACAACTTAATCCACTATCTTGATCCATAACCAAGGATTTTGCAATTACACTAATTGGTGTATTATATTATCTTGTAATTTTTGCAGTCTCAACTACTAACTTTTTACACTTGGCTTTTTATAATGGACTTAACCACAACCATAATTTTTTTACAAGATAAGATACAACCTTTACAATTTGGTTTTTCAAATAAGATAAGTCACAACTGCTACTTTTTAAAGGCAAAGGCGTAACCTTTTACAAATTCACAAATGATTGTCAAAAGATAAACTCAAGAGAATGGTGAATGAAACAGTGAGCACAGATGTTCTTCTCTTGAAAAGAGAGCTACAAGATTTTAGAATGAAGCACTCTCTGAGAATTTTCACAAAAATATTTTAGATGAAGCACGTGAGAAGCAAGATTAGGGTAAAGAAAGAATTCTTAAAGTGCTTAGAAGTTGGTATGAATTGTGCAAGTAGTTCAACAACCTTCTTCAAGGTGCTTCCATTTCTATTTATAAATTTCCTATGTTAAATGTTAGCTGACATGATAGAATTCAAATGAATGTTTCATTTGTCTCATAACTGCTACTTTTTGTCTCTAACAATATTAAACAACATTTATATAATCATTCAAGAATGCCCATGTTGTCTGAAATGCATTAATTGTTATGAAAATTAGAAACTAACAAGCATTTGATACTTTTAATGGCTATAATTTTTAAAAACAGATGATAGTTACTCGATTGGGTTAAAGAGATACTCGACTAATACAACACTCCAATCAATTGAATAATTTAGGTAATCGATTATATGTAGAGCTTACTTGAGCATGACTAAGCATTACTCGATTAATTCATAAGCCATATATATTATGCATTAAGCACTCGACTACTAGGACAGACTTACTTGAATAACAAGAATATATACACGAGTATAAACAAATGATACTTGATTGACTTGAAAGCACAAAATTCAATTAGTCTTGGTCATCGTTTTTTCAAGAAAATGGTATAATTCATGAGTCCTCTTGTGTCTATATACCATAGAAAAATGGAGTGGTTGAAAAACAAAATGGTCATCTTCTAACTATCACAAGAGCCCTCTTATTTCAAAATAATCTCTAAATCAATAATGGGGAGAAACAATTATGACAACCATTTATCTCATAATCAGATTACCTTCAAGAAACCTTGATTATCAAAGTTCATTACAACTCATAAAATTCTTTCCAAGTTTCAATGCATCAATGGTCTATTTCCAAAAATCTTCAATTGCTTATCTTTTGTCCATATACACACTCAAAATAAGGGAAAGCTTGTTCGCATGCTCTAAAATGCATCTTCATTGGTTATTCTTCAACCCGAAAAAGGTATAAGTGTTATCATCCTCCAACAAAGAAGTTTCTTGTGTCCACTGACATCACCTTTATTGGAAAATATGCATATTTTGATCGTCCTTATCTTCTGGGGAGACATCATTCTTGGAAGACAAAGACAAAGATCTCTTTCTACTTGAATTTCCTTCTTCAAGACATTATTCTTGTAAGCACCCCCGCTCAGATATCCTAACCACTCGGACTACCCAAACGGGAGCACCTACGGAAAGAGAAAGAATGAAACACAAGACAAAAACTACCCTGTCATGCATACCCTAGCATCACTAATACCTTAACCAGTTTAAGGAACATCATCAATCATATGACATACAACAACAAGGTTCTCCTATTATAAGATTATGATCCAACCGTTTCTCAAAGCTATCTCAACCACATATCAACCTAATGACAAGCTCCAAAATTCAGTGGTATTCAATCCCAATGATAAATCGATTTGCAGCACAAAACTCAATGCAAATGCAGCTACCTGCAAATACAACCGGTAGCGACAGGAGTGAAGCCATCCTCATGCATGACGAGAGGCTAATACTCAGTAACATGACTGAGACTTGCTACGTACTCACGCATCATAGGAACATGGAAACGATACCACATACTCAATCAAGAATTCAACAGCAATATCCTTTAGTCTGACTTTTTCCAATTGATTCTTAACCAGGTACATAGCATTTTCTCGACAGTACTTTCTCCCACAATCTGCCGCGTATGCTCAGGGTCCCATCAATAAATATTGGTAATCATTTAATCAGGACTATCAAAGAATAAACATTCTCCACACAATACATCCCAAGATCTAAAATGTCACTAGATCTCCCCCCTAAAGGAATCGACATACCCAATTGTGGGTTCCTACTATAACTTATTCGGTAACCACCAACCCTCAGTCCTGTCTTGCTATTGATCTTAACTCCAAATAGCTAAATGGCCATAACTCCTCTTGGTCGCTAAATAATAATCTTGACTTGCTCAAAGACTCTATAAGTTAGCTGGAACACGATTTTTAGAATTGGTCTGCTCTATAGCCTGTTCGACTGAAAGCACCTCACCGTATCAGTAACTTTTCTCATAGGTCTTGCTTTTGGGGAGAAGTAACTTAAAGATGTGGGTTAAGCATTCTTCTGATTGGCATAACAGACCATCTCATGTTCCCGTCGATGTACTACTTGACCAGCACCCATAGGAGTCTCATATCCTCAACGGGTCAATAAACGACCCTAGGACGTGTGGTCCGCGATTAGTACCGAGCGTACTCATAGCAACCATCATCCTTACAGCAGAACTCAACAGTTACTTAGACATACAACTAACTTCGATCTTGGCCATACACCAGAGTACCTACAACAATCTTAGAGGGGTTTCTTATGTCTACTTCACTTTATCACGGATGCTCCATGGTGGCCCAAAACATCTACTACCACTTTTGCTTTACCCTATTTATTACAAAATCTCACAGCCTTAGTCCTTCGTCACGTCAACTACAGCGTCGCCTATACTCTGCTCCATCGGTGAGAACTACACACCTATACCCTATCTGGGTAGTGATGCTAAATCTCCAAGCAACATAACCGCTGTAAACTCCAAGTCCATAATTCCGTAGTAGTCCTTCAGTTAATTCTCATCACAGATCTCTCTCAGGGTAAGCTTGACCCTAAGCTTAGCATAAATACATTTGGTTCAGGGTTCTATCTGTTAAGCTTCATTTAGATCTTGGGACTTCATATCGGTGTTCCGGTTTATTCATCCAGATTCGATTAAACTTCGGGTTGATGCCCTAAACCTCCAAAGAATGTAAACTCCTTAGAACCTCAATTTGCCTTCACACCCCAACACATTATGTATCCTTCGTCCGAATATGCACAGACAGTTGAACTATTAACGACACACAAGCTATTGCAT
Organism: Diospyros kaki; assembly: GCA_036245055.1. Classification (NCBI taxonomy): domain Eukaryota; kingdom Viridiplantae; phylum Streptophyta; class Magnoliopsida; order Ericales; family Ebenaceae; genus Diospyros; species Diospyros kaki. The sequence continues at coordinate 33,257,336 of BSEG01000008.1, forward strand.
TACCCAACCTTTAATTTTCTATCTTAGTATGCCATATACACATCTCGATACCTAGGTATCTGCCATTTACCATCGGCTCCTATAGCACATTCCCACCATGTGGGACCTTTCCGTACCTCTCTTGGCAAAATCCAATCATGGACTTCCAGCTCTCATTTTACCACGACCTCATCTCTCATGAAATTGACGCAAGCCTTTTGTAGGGCATTGGCAACGCCTAGTGAGACCAAGAAAGCTCCAGACCTCTATCTTTGTCGCCAGTCCCGACCAAACCATAAATACTGCGAATGCGTCAATCAGCCCAAATGGCATGACCACGAACTTATAGCAGCCGTATGAGTACGACAAGCAATCGTTAGAAAACACCTTGGAATTAGCCCGACAAATCATCTGCTCGGGAGGAAGGACATTTATGCCTCAAGGCTACCCGGTTCAATTGCAGGGTCAATCCCTTATTAAGGCAACCTCCCTAGTAAGTCTTCAAGAAAGTCAAGAGTATTCCACACTCATTCACAACCGGGGAAGGAATCCAACCATACACGCCCTTATCATGCACAACGTGCATCCCAAAATACAGCTTTAAAAGTTCCTTTAATCACTTCCCTCAGATGAGGTACATGTTATCTCTAATCCACATCACTAATAGACAATGGTTAGGAACCCAACAAGTCCACCACAAATCAGGTGTCTAGTCCACTTAGCCTTAACGAAAACGGTCCGCAACCAAATGTCCATCGCAGGTTTGGCTTGTGATTTTTCAAGTTCATACTATTCATCACATCAGTTCACTAGGATACTCTTTGCTATTAGCAATAACTACTTGATTCCTAGGGATCTCAAGGCTCATAAGTTTACTAAATATATCTCATTACATAATACCTTCAAACATTATACATAATGTTTCTCACACAACTCTCATCATTACAAAACTCATAATTCACAACCATACATTTACATTACAGCCCCCTAATAATCATACTAACTAGAACTCCCCTCATCACCCCTAGTAATCGAGGTAGCTTCATCTTCCAGGTAAGTTAAGTCCTCATTGCTAGCTATGCTGAAGCTGGGTCCAACAAGTCCATCTGGTGGCTGTAACGGTTCCCTCACGGTGGCTTTGACTGACTGGGTGTCCTGTATTGCTCTAATCCTGGGCACGTCCTGTACCGACCCTTGATAAGACTCCCAAATGGCAGCTTGTTGCCTCATCGCCTTAGCAAAGGTATCATAATGGGAACGAAGGCTCACATCATTCAACATTACTTTGGTAAGCTGCCTCCATACGTCATTCATATGCTCATAGGCTAACAGAACTTGGCTCTTTGACAATCCCCAAAAGATCTCGTGGATCGTCTCTTGAAACAATTCGTCAAGTCGATACATATAACTCACTAGGTATTCCTCTTCATCTTGCCTGCCTCCACATCCAGAAGTGAACTCTTGTTCCCACCGACACCATAAATGATCTAATGTTGGGAGGTCATTCGGGTTGGGTAGGGATACATTGAAATCTGGTCCTCCGGATTCCATTGGAAATACTCAAAATCTGCATACAACACCCAAATATCAGGCAAATATATTAAGACTAGACCAACCTCTTACCCAAACACCTAGGGGTAGGCACAAGTCCTAAATAAATCTCATTCATACTGCCTCACGGTCCCATCCTAAGGTGCACTTATCGCCCCTACACGAATATAAATTGGGACACGGTCTCTCACACAAATCAGTAAAACTCAACTTGACGCAGCCTGACCCCATTCGATTCACCTAGACCTCCCTAACAACCTTGGTGTATAGGAACTCATCCCCCCAAACTAACTCAAACTACGCTCTAATACCAACAATGTAAACACTCCCGCCTGGATATCCCAATCACCCGAACTACCCGAATGGGAGTGCCTACGAAAGGAGAAAAAATGAAACACAAGACAAAAACTACCCTGGCATGCATACACAAGAATTAAAGACAACGGAAGCTAAATTAAACACATGCATGCACTACGAGTACTCTACTGGCACAACAGTCACATGATAGATAAATACATACAGATGCATGTGCCAACATACATAAGACACGAGGAATGACCTGGCATAGTAAAAAATAAGAGAGTAAATTCTATTCAAACATCAGAGTTGACGGGGACTGACGGAACTGCCTGTACACCATGCCGACTCTGCTGCTAGATGCTATCTCCCTTGCCCTTGACTCACGCTGCTACTACCTGGAATAATGAAAAACAAAGTGAGTCGACAGACTCAGCAAGCATAAAGAAAGAAAGCTAAAGGCTGTACATATCCAATAAAACTCTACCCAGAACACTAACCCCCAAGCGCACACAAGCCATGATGTTGAGCCAAATTGCTCCAATCAACTTATTGTGTGTTTTGATGATTAACAAAATATAATTTTAGTAAAATCATTTTTGATATATTTAAAACCTCTAATGTATTTTTGATATGTCTTAAGTATTATATTATTTTGTGTATCAAAATGAACAATGTAATGTTATTTTTTTTCTAAGTCTGGAATATTAGCACGCTATAAGGGAACATATTAGAAAATGTTTTTATTTTGAAAAAATAACTCCTGGTATTTTCATATCTAATATTCAATAGTGTTAAAATGATTTTTAACGAATTTTTTAAGAAATAGAAGGTATCTATTTTGGGAGTGGTAAAATCGCTAAATTCCTATTTTGTACTAAAACCCGAAATCTACTTTCTTATCTATTTGGATTTTGATTTTCTAGATATTTTTATTGAATCCAAATGGGGGTACTTTGTTATTTACATTTATGTGTTAAAGTAAATAGAAGGTAAAATATAAATAAAATAAAATGAGGACATTTACTTGTAGTGTATTCATGCTTATGCCTTCAAACAATTGCTATATGTTTAAAATCCATTTTCTATAAAATCTGGCCCAAAATTCGACTCTTATATATCTAGAGTCGACTCCCCTTCAGCTGGAGTTGACTCTTGTAAAGTGAAAGGCGACCCTGTAAAGTGAGAGGCGACCCAGCCGAGAGCAGTTAATGCAGAGTCGACCTAGCAGCATAGTGTTTTTCGAAGAGTCGACTCTAGCATTAGAGAAGTCGACTCTTGTATAACTAGAGTCGACTCCTACTTCAAATAGGAGTTGATTCCTGTTTTAGAGAAGTCGACTCTCTGTTCCAACGGTCGAATTTTTCCTAACCGTTACAGATCCGTTGGAAGCTCTAGTATAAATATCAAGGTGAGATTTTTGGAGAAACCTAATGCATAATCAAGATCTATCATCCTAAAGCACTTCCAAGCTCTCAAGCATTCATTTCAAAGCAATCCAAGGCTTAAGCTCAAAGATACATCCATTGGAGCCCAAGGCAAAGGAGAAGAAGATATTCTCTCCAAGTTGGTAAAAATTGTATCATTGTATTTGCATATTTGCCTTGTATATTGTTCTTATATTGGTATCCATTTTAGTTTAAGTGTGTTGGACATAGGATTGATTATTTGTATTTATTGTGGATTGTGAGTGGCCTCCTAGAGCCCAAGCAATCTAGGTGTGTTTTGTTGTATTAGTTTTCGGGGTGAGTTAAGGGGAAAACCTCGGTGTTGTGTAAAAGTCCCCTAGGTGAGCTTGTTGAAAACCTAGGTGTGGTTTTAGTGGAACCTCAAGTGTCGGGTTGACCTTGAGAGAATGGAATAGGCGTTGGAGACACCGAACCACTATATTTCTTGTGTCGATTATTGTGGATGTTTGTGTATTTATATTGCTATCATTTTCAAACAACATATATATTTATAACAAGGATATTTTGTTTATAAGAAATCTCAAGAGTTTTAAAAGGAAAGAATTTGATTTAATTAATTTTAATCACTCAATTCACCCCCTCCTCTTGAGTGGCCATTGTGTGTGTCAAGGGACCAACACATGAGACACCCAAGACAGTATAAAAACATAAGTAAAAGCACGTATTAGTCATTGGGGCCCACACAAGACACACGGCACCCAAGTCCCATACCAACCTTCTACTGCCCTGAAAGACAACATATATCTCCATAAACCTATGCGCGTCGTCCCAGGCCGGTGCTCCCATCACTCGAATGCTCGCGTCGGTCCTCCCGACACCCGAGTTGTAGAATAACCGAGCCATAGGCTCTATCGGAACGGTCCTCCCGTCCGAGATCTGAGAACTATCGATAACCATGCAATGCACATAAAAATGCAATGACGTAGTGAGCATCAACTAGATACACTGACGCCCATACATCCAGGCATTAAGCTATGCTTTGCCCACATAGTAAACCACACGCAATACATATGCCCGTGCTAGATGCAATCAACCATGCTAGAATGTCCGTGTCCAAGCACACTCAATAAATGAATACCCAAACATGCATCCTATACCCATGTGTATATCAAGCCATGAACGGTAATATAATACAACATAGCGAATCATGCAGTAAATCACATAATGGTAGAGCTAATCAGCAGTATCCGGCACCGGTCAACGGTTAGTGACGAGGAGTGTCTACCTGACTGTCTACTTCAAGGGCGTATAATAGTCTACTCCAACGTCACCAAACAACCGACCTCTGCCCTACTGCTCGATAGCCCTAATCGACCCACACCCGAGAAATCCATAAATAAACCCACACATATAGGAACCTAGTCCTCAAGTTAGGTTCAGCAACATTCCGAAAGGAATGGGGGCAGCACAAACCCTTGTAGACACACAACAAATAAAATTCTTGAAGTCCCGGATTTATTTTAAATTATATCAAATAAAGAATAACTCAATAAGTAACGCTAGGCACCGAATTGGAGTAAGGGGGCATGAAATATAGGAAACCATGGGGTCTTACACGAAAGTCATAGGGTTTACGGAGGGTGTTTAAAGCTTGCCTTTACACGGTCGTTTCCTGCCTTTCTTGCACTCCCGCTGCGAAGTAAAATGTTTAATAGTGATTAATAAAACCGTGGCTCACATTAATTAAATCTAATCGTGTAACACGAATAATTTAGCTATATAAAATTCTTGAACATATAACACTTCTAATAATTTTTATCCATGTAAGCACACCATAAATAAAACCCCAATGAGTCTCATATTTATCTTAAATTAATTTATGCTAATGAATCCTCAATTCATATAATTAATACATGAAACCGAAACAAATTAAGAAAAGGTGTGGGGTTCATAAAATGAAAGAAGCTCACAAAGGAAGTACATAGTTTGCCTCGTTTTAGCAGATTATAACGTTTTTACGCTCGCACGCCACCAAATTAATACACGCTATAAATTAACATAAACTCCCAAAATTAATAAAATCGTATCCAAAATTAAATTCCAACTGTACAAAATGATTAATACATATTTCTCTACTTACCTGACTGATTAAACCTCGATTAAACCGCATTTAATCCTAAATTTTCCCCCCAAATTCCCTCCATTTTCAGCCTCGGTGCACCATCTTCTTCTCCTCCAAATTGCTCACTGGAATTGTTGAAATTGAAGCCTGAAGATAGCCGAATTCAGCTTTAAAATAGCATGGAATTGGTGGCCCAGCACGTGCCACGTGGTCGCAGCATGGCTGCCCACTGCCTTGCTTAAAATGACGCCATTTTGGGTAGGTATGGCTAGAAAATTCCAACCTATTTTTCTCCAGCGCGCGCCCTGATAAGTGTCTTTTATACACTTATTTTGATATATAAACTTAGCATTTATACATTCAATGAGCATGATTTCTACTTGATTTGGTTCTATATATGGTTATGTAGATGTGGAGCATATGTTGAAGACAATTGGAGCACAAAGTGATGATGATGTCGCATTTTTGGAGCTAAAATGGCATTAAAGGCAAGGTCAAAGGTCCATTCAAGGTTGAGGTTGATAATATTGCAAAGCACCAGAAGAGTGGTGTCATTGGTAAAGTGTTGGAAATCAAAGAGAAGCAGCTCACGATGTGGTCATGCAAAAGCATTGTGTGGTGGGGTTGTAGTAAGCATTATTTTTTGTGGCTCACAGCCTTATCACGGAAAGCATTTCGTGATAAAGCCGTGGTTGAAGAAGTATTCTGTGGCTCACGACCTTACCACAGAAAGCATTTTATGGTAAGCCCGTGACAAGATTTTCATTCTGTAGCTCACGACCTTACCGCGGAAAGCATTCTGTGGTAAGGCCGCTGTAAGGCTCTAAGCTTCGTAAAAAGGCCGTTTTGAGCCTGTTTCCTTTCAAATCAAGTGGAGATGGGCTCTCTCAAGGGGCATGACTTTCAAGACCTAAAAAGCATTATAAAAAGAAGGATTTTTCAGAGATGAAGGAGCTTTTGGAAAGGGGAGAAGACGGCAAGTCGAGGCAAAAAAAGGGGATTTTCTTGAAGATCTTCGGTTTTTGGTTTTATTTTTCTGTTCTTTCTTCTTTATAACATCATGAACTCCAGTTTTATTACTCTTTCGTTGTTTGAAACTATGTTAGGCTAAGTATTTTATGGCTAGGGTGATTGATGAAACCTAGTTCAATGATGGTTTGATTAAAAGTATTTGGGTTTTATTTTATTCTTGTCTTTTGAATTGATTGTTTGTTATGCACTAATTCCGTTTTGATGCTTGGCTGCCATTAGAACGTGTTTGTGATTTATATTGCTTTCGAGAGATTCAATATAGATTAGCACTTGGTAATAAATGACATGAGGTTCAATAATAGGTAGAGATACCGTTATGCCTTGTGAAATCCTATTTTGATGATCATTGTGGATAAATGCATGTTTGTATATTTGCAGATTAATTAGAGATAATTAATCTCATATGTGAGCATAGATTCGATTGACCATCGAGAGAGGCTTTTGATTAACTTAGGATCATTGATTTTCATCTCAAAGAAAGAATTATGAAACCCGATCATTGAAAGATTTAACCATTTATAGAACTATGGTGGATTCATGAACCCTAGTGCATTAGATTTCTATATTTAAAACCTAAAGAATTATTTTGTGTTCTCCTTTTGGTGAGTTATTTTTAATTTATATAAAACTTCCATTGAGTATTCTTTTAATTGTGTGTGACTTATTAAAGTTAATAGTGGTTAAAGTAGGGACCAAAAGCTAATCCTCGTGGGAACGATACTTGATTCATCATTATATTACTTGTTACGATTTCGTTCACTTGCGGGAAAGAAATAGCGAACACGCACTAGCCAAGACTCGATCCCACGACTGCACCTGCCTTCTCACGCCAGCGTGCCACTTGCGCCAGCCTGCTTCTTCATTTTATATAGGCACATCATTAATTTTGAAGCAATCCCAGCCCATTTCTGCAAATCCCACTTTAAACCCTCTGACTTCCGAAAATTATCACTTGCACCCCACATCCAACTTTCCTCTTATTACACTTACACCCCAAACATTCCTAAAAATCCACCTAATTAATTCTATCATTATTTCCATAAATATTTTTAAATAATTTAATTAATTACCCTTAATTTCCTATTTCCCCAAACAACATAAATTATTATTTTTTTTAAATCTCCAAATAGTGTAATATTTTCTTTAAACTCCCCAAATAATCAATAGTCACCATAAATACAATAATTATTAATTACCAACCGCTCCCAATTTCAATTAATCATTTCCTGTTGCTCCGATTAAATTAATAATCATTAATCATTCCCAAATTACCGGGATATTACAATTCGATTCTTATTCCATCACCCAAGTCCAAGATATAAATTCAAAATGAGTCATAGGAACTGATAAAAGGGGAACAACCAAAATTAGCTTGTCCACTACAGGTGTGTTCAAGAAGAAAACTACCAGCCATTAAACCTATGCAGACTCAATCATCCAAATCAAGTCCTAATCTTGATGCCATTGAGGTAACCACTATTCCCAATCAAGAAACTGAATATAATCCAAATGACCTTCCTAATAATCTTGACATTCCTATTACCATTAGAAAAGGAACAAGAACTTGTACCAAACATCCCCTACACTTGTTCATGTCTTATACAAATTTTTCTTCTAAACATAGAGCCTTCTTCACCAACTTAAACGCCATATCCATTCCCAATACCTTATCTAAAGCATTGGGTAATAAGAATTGGAAGGATATTATGAAGGTAGAAATGGAAGCACTTGAGAAAAATCAAACATAAGAGTTGGTGATATTAGCGAAGGGGAAGACTCCAGTGGGATGTAGATGGGTGTTAACAATAAAGTATAGATCAGACGAGTCAACAGAAATATACAAAGCAAGATTAGGTACCAAGGGATGCACACAAATATATTGGGTGGATTATCTTGAGACATTTGCTCCCAGTGGCTAAAATGAACATTGTAGAGTGATATTGTCTTTGGTTGAAAATTTAAGCTGGAAATTGCAGTAGTTTGATGTTAAGAACACGTTTTTACATGGCGACCTTGAGAAAGAAATCTATATGGAAGTACCACTTGGTTTTGGATCAAAGACAAGCAAAGATGCGGTGTGCAGATTGAAGAAGACACTATATGGATTAAAGCAGTCTCCGAGAGTATAGTTTGGGCGATTCACCAAGGTAATGCTTTGTATAGGATATAAGCAAGTTAGGGTGATCATACTCTATTTGTCAACCATTTAGCCTTAGGAGGAGTGACTGCATTATTAGTATATATATGGATGATATCATAGTGATTGGAGATGATATGGACGAATGCGAAAATTAAAAAAATGTGCTTGGTCAAAGAATTTGAGATTAAGGAGCCAGACAATTTGAAGTATTTTCTAGGTATTGTGGTGACACATTTTAAGTAAGGGATCTTTATATCCCAATAAAAATACATCTTAGACTTGTTGACTAAAACTATGAGTAGATGCTAGTAGAACATCTACTGAATGTGATGCACGTGATAGATCACATGGCTAAGAAGATCTATAATCTACCACAAGCTTCGATTATGTTACTGGTCTTTAGACCGATGGTAACACAATTGTCTTATATGTCAGTGTTAGGGATTTATTGTTAGATTGGGAGGTGCTATGGCACACACCAAAAGAGGGGGTGAATTGTTTATTTTAAAAACTCGATAAAACTTGAAATCTTTTTTTATACAAATTGAGGTTTAAGGATTTAAAATGTGAAGCATATAAAATGACAGATGTAAGTTTACAAAGATAAATATATGAACTAAGTGAGAAATAATGAAATGTTTGGAAAGATAAATAGATCAAAGAGCACAAGCACAAGAAACACAAGGATTTATAGTGGTTTGGCTTAACTCAACCCTAATCCACTACCTTAACTCCTTACTAAGGATTTTGTAAACAATCCACTAAAACCCCCTGCTTAAATCAAGTAGGTCCTCTAGCACCTAACTAGGAATTACAACTCCTTATTTCAACGAGCAAGTCCTCTAGCACAACAAGTTAGGAAAATAAGAGTGATACAAATGTAAACGAGATGCTAAGAGTTTACACTTTTAGTTACAAGTTCTCTCACAATGAAAACAAGGCTTGAATGAATTAATACAAGTTAAAATCAAAGCCTTGAAGAGAGAAAAAAATGAAGCACAGTTACTATAAATACAAACGAATATAAATGTAAGCTTATATCACTTCATTCCCATCCATTAGCCTTCTCTTGATCATCCTTAAGTTGTATTTATAGGCTTCCCAAAAGTTTTGCCCGAAACTAGTCATTTGTGACCATTGGGATTTGAAAACTAGCTGTTGGAAGCTTTCTGCAAAAAGAGATAGTCGACAGAATCAAGTAACAAAACAGGACATAGTCGACAAAACCATACCCATAGTCGACAGATAAAAAAATACAAAGAAATTTTATAACTCATACACATACATAGTTGACAGAACAATTTTGGTAGACGATAGAACCAACACAATAGTTGACAAAACAAGATATAGTTGACAAAAGCTTGGGCATAGTCGACAGATCATGACCCATAGTTGACTATCTACAAACATAGTCGACTATTTACAGGCATAGTCGACAGAGCAATAGAGATAGTCGATAGAATGAAATATGTAGTCGATAGATGAAGGTTGAAAACATTACAATATATTTACATTTCTTTATTTTAAATAAATGTCCTCATTTTCTTTAATTTATATTTTACCTTCCATTTACTTTAATACATAAATGTAAATAAGAAAGTACCCCTATTTGGATTCAATAAAAAAATCTAAAAAATCAAAATCTATAACTATAAGAAAATAGAATTTTGGTTTTAGTACAAATTCGGGATTTAGCAAATTTGCCACTCTTAAAATACATACCTTCTATTTCTTGAAAAATTCATTAAAAATCATTTTAACAACAATGAATACTATCTATCAAAATACCGAGAGATAGTTTTTCAAAATGAAAATATTTTCTTTTATGTCTCCTTGTAATCATCTAATCTCTCAAACTTAGAAAAATTATATTAACTGTAAGAATATCCACTATCTAATTGTTCAAAAACAAATTGGCGAAATCATATATGAGATTCTTTTATATCTTAAAACTTGTTTGAGCAAATCTCCATCTATAGAAAATTGTAGATCATTTTGATTTTCGTAAACTTGACAAATCATAATCTCCAGCAAATCATATTCTTGACAAATGACTTAGGGAATAAATTAATTTTATTTTTTATCATCAAAACCAAATACAAGAGTAAAATATCAATCGCTCCCTTGATGTGACAAAAAATTTTTCTTTTTCAAAATCAATTTTCAACATATCTCTCCCCCTCTTTTAGGGGAAGTTTGTAAATTGAAAATTGATTTTGACAAAAAAGGGGAGAGATATGCTGAAAATTAACTAAATAATAACTAAATTATAGTCTCACAATAACTAAATAATAACTCTTTATATTCTCACAATATAAATTAAAGAACCCAAAAAGATATTAGAATAATCTCACCTAATCTGAATGAAGAGATCTTCACCATACAAATTTATAGTGCAAAACCTTAATCTCAATTATTAGAATCATTCTCTAAATTCTCAGTTTAGTCGAGCAAAAACTAACCACTCAAATAAAGCCACAAAATTACCAAAATCAACTTCCAAGCCAAAATTGAAGTTCAAAACCGAGAGATTATATACATATATATATATATATAAGTCACCATGTGTAAAATTCATGCAATATTACTTTTTAAAATTCAGGCACCATGGGTAAGAATTATATACATATACATTAACTCTTCTTTACACACAACTAATCCTCGAATTGTAAATTTGTATTGGGAAGCATAATCTTATATTGGTACGAATTAAGGATTAGTCTTCACTTAAATGTCAAATTCATATTTTTCTTCTTATATTTTTATATTTTTTAATATAATCATTTAATATTTTTATTATTTCGATTACACTCCTATATTTATAATTTAACTTTTATACTAATTCATTTCACTTTATCCTTTTTTTTTAAAAATTAAATTAACATAGAATTTAAAAATACAAGTAATGGGTATAATTGAAACAACAAAATATTCAAATTATCACATGAAAAAAAAGTTTAAAGTAGAGATTAAATTAATTTAAAAATATAAATATAAGAATATAATTAAAATATTAAAAAGTTCAAATGATGATTAAAAAAAATATAAAAAATATAAATTTTGCCATCATTAATTAATTCATCCATTTCTAGCTAAACAAAACTGTGTAGCCATGAACTTGCAGGTCTCTAACCCTAATGGTCCTTCACGTGGAATTGTTTTAACACCGTCAAGTTCACGCAAGCAATTAATGAACTGTCGCCGTACATTTCTAGTTATACATCATCATAACCGCGGTTGTCTCCTACGCAATAAACTCCGCGCCATTTCTGAGCAAGTTTGACTGCGTAACATAATATATATATATATATATATATGGCTGCTTGTGGTGAACAATTGAAGTCCGGAAGAAAGTCGTCAGAACTCTTCGCCTAACTAAAACGTAGAGGTGGTTGGGGTTACCGTGTTGTGTTGCGTGATGGGTCAGTGTTAGGGTATTGACCCTATTCCTACAGGACACGACCATCCTAAATTTTAAATTTTAGGATTAATTTTAGATGTCACTCTTGTTGCAAAAGGTGAATCGTTCACCTCAGGCGTCCTCACACCCAGTCTGATAGTGTGTGAGGGGGTTAATCATGGTAACTCAACCGATCAAAGAGCTCCTCCTTTGGAGAGAGAGCCCAATAAGGGCTAGACCAGAACTCACTACGCACAAGGAGTCCTCCTCATTTTGAGAGATTGCTTTCACACTGTCGCTGGCGAGACTCGATCCTTGGTTCTTGTCCCAAACTTCACCACCTGCTACCAACTGAGCTGCCCATGCAGACATTTTAGATGTCATTCTTGATATTTGATTAAATTGTTTTAGCCACTCGTGTTCAGACATCCCTTGAGTTTTATAAACATTAAATCATTTAGTCCCTTGTCATTAATAAATATATGTTAATTTTCTTTTAAATTTTCAGAATACCCATGTCTCTATTATTATTATTATTATAGAAAAATAAGAAGAAGAAAAAAATTAAAAAATTATAAGTGATTGGCACCATAATAATTGCCCACTTTCTTTGAATATGGGTTCAAAAGAACCCTACCAAACTTAGATTTCTAGCACCTGGATTCATCAAACACAGAAACCTACATTTTTGGATTTGTCTAGGTTCGACTAACACTAAATTTGAGTTTGTCCAACCCATAAATCAAGATTTATGGAGAGAGGGTGTGTGTGTGCGTGTGCGCGCGTGTGTGTTGTGGGGGATTTCTTAAGAAATTCTAAAAACTTTAAAACTTTCAAGTTTCGAGAAATAATTCGCATAAGATTTGGATGATCCCAAAAAGTCTCTCGGACAACAATCTCTCGGAGAGTCTCTAGAGTGGTCAAGCATCAACATTGCACAGCCCCAAGACTCTCCTACAATCTTCCGGGCTTAATGCACTTGGTGGCTCTAAAGAGTCTTCGAACCCACCCGGAGGATAACCATCAAGGCTTCTTACCTCAAAAAGACCTCCCGGCCCTCTGGCCTCACTCGATGCATTCTTCTCGAAGAGTCTTGAGACTCTCATCTGTGGACCCCACCAAGTGTCTATAAATAACTGCCTACTCCAAGACAAATGGATTCCTTTAGACCTTTTCAGATCTCTCGAACCTCTCAGAAGATACTAAGGATCTTTTAGAGAACTCTTTTTCCAGATCTTTTCTCAGACCTTCTCTATGTCCCGAAGACTTAAGATTATACCTTGACCTATCAGGAGCCTACTCCACCGAAGACCAAAATCAGGAACACTACATACATACATACATACATACATACATATTTACATACATTTGTATCCCATTTTCTATATATTAGTATCTGACTTAGGCATCAGAGGGCTTGTATGAAGAAGATCTTTGTATGCCTTCTAACTATCTCTGTGACGCAGATATCCCCGAAGACCCTAAAGATTATATCCTGAAGACTTTCTGGACCCTTTTGGAGGCCAATACTTGAAGACTTCCATGACTAATTTCCCTTGAAGACTCCTAAGACCCTTTGGGGACCTCGAAGCCTCTGTCTTCTTAGTCCTTTGATTGGGCCATCAGTCTTTGTCGACCTTAGCAACCCTTTCATTTTTCTCAAGGAACTCTACTTTGGTTGTTCCCAAGAAAATAAATTCAATTGTTGTAGTAATTAGGCAACAACACAGAGAGAGAGAGTAAGAGAGAGAGAGAGAGACTTACTGGCTACATTTTCTTTATTGTCTCTGACCAAATTCACAATTCACCGTTGAATTTTTTTTCATCCCTTCAACTTGATTCATTGACTAGAATTCTAGGTTTGATGGTGTTGTTACTGAGATACAACAATAAATTTATAATTGTGAGAGATTCTCTAGATTTAGGGAGACTTGTAAAACAGAAGACAGTCAAAAGGCTAAGTCACTTCTATGGAAATCAAAAGAGAAAGTCATGTGTTTTGTGTAGTATTTTTAGCATACATGAATAATATGGGTCACCCCTTATTTATAGAAATAGAAGTTGACAAATGGGAAAGTATTTGTATCTTCTTGTTATTGAGATACAACAATAAATTTATAGTTGCAGGAGAGTTTTCAGATTTTAGGAAACTGTAAAACAGAAGACGATCAGAAGGCTAAGTCAGTTTTGCAAAAATCAAAATAGAAAGTCATGCGCTTTGTGTAGTATTTTTCTCATACCTAAAAAGTGGGGTCACTACTTATTTATAGAGCTTGAAGTTGATAGATGGGAGAGTATTTACACCTTTCAGGATCATTTGTTCTATTGTTCTAAGGCATTCGTTTCTAAGATAGGTTAATGTGTACAGAGGTATGATTTTAAAGGATCTCAGAGGAACCTTTTCTATCGAAGAAATCTCCTGAGCCCATTTAAGGCTTATCCTTGGGGCCTTTTTTGGGCATTTGTGCAGCCTCTTGGACTTTTGAATTTGTCATAGGCTTGGTTTTTTAGATACCATAATGTATGGCACATCAAATGGAAACCCAGATAGGTTTTCAACCAAGAAAGAGAAAAGATGAGAAAGAAATATTACATTTTCTTTCAACCCTTCAACCTAATTTTGCAATTAGAAATTTGGGTTTGATGGGAACCCAAATAGGTTTTGAGTCGAGAAAGAGGAGAAAGATAAACAAAGATTGGTCCTTCATCATCACTTGAGAAGAGAAAAAGTAATTTAAATATAGGGTTAACATTTTTTATTCCTATAATCTTTTAATGAAGTTGAGTCAGGTTTTTGTCATTTTGAAAAATACAAGAATGATTGATATAATTTAGTTAAACCTAAGAGGTAGTGTGTATAATTTATCCTAAATTTTAAATTTTGTGAAGTTTGGGGATGACAATAGATGCGCTACCTTACAAATATTTGTCAAAAATTTACGTGAGAAGAGTTTGGATATCAAAAAATACTCATCGAATATGAGCAAGTTGGCGGGGATAAGATTCTCTGCCCGTATAATAATGTAATTATTACATAGCACCGAAAAAGTAGCTATGGCCTATTCGGGCAGAAAATTTATTTTAAATGAAAAAAAAAAACCCCTTTTCTTTACTTGATCTCTAAAAACAAGTGTTTTGCAATTATAATAAAAAAATATTTTTTATTGTTTACTCTGGAGGAGGAGTAGAATAAGTTTTGAATCATTCAGAATTATTGTTATAAAAGTATTTTTTATTAATAAAAATAAAAATTTTATTCCTAACAATTTTTGGAAACGCAGCATTGAACTTTGCAACCAATTTTGGTTGGTGGAATTGGAAATAATTTCTTAAATTTTGAAAATGCATTTTATATTTTATTGTAAAATACATTTTATATTTTATTATAAATGATTATAATTTATTAAAAATCTTAAAAGATTTAATAAAATGTTCAACTTTACCTAAATGAGGCGTTTGGTTCTGGAGAAGTTTTCAGATTTTTTGAAATGTTAAGTTAAAAATTTACATTTTTTATATTTGGTACAATTTTTTTAAAAAATAATTTTAGAAAAAATAATATTTTCATAATTTATTTTTAATCAATTTTTTTCACAAAAAGATTTGCATGGGGGTTGAGAATTTTGGATTCTCAAGGACTTGAGAAAGTTTTTAACAAATAAAAAGTCAAAAACACTCCTTATTCTCTTATAATCCCATAGTCCTTTCACGATTATCTTTACCATAACTTACTTCTTACAAATATATATATATATATTATACAAACATATAAAATGTATGTATATATATATACACACACACACGTATTCATACAAACATATGTTATGTATATATATACACACACATATATACATAATGTGTAAAAAAAATGATGTTTTTTAACTTTCTAAAAAGTTGTGAGTCCCAATATTTTATATACTAGAAAGAATTTATCATTTTTAAACAAAAAATCAAATAAGGGTAATTTTAGAAAAAAAAACATGAATTCTTAGGAATGTTGCATTTAAACCAAACATAATAATGTAATATTTTTAGAAAAGAATACCCAATATTTATGAGAATGTTTAAATTTAACCAAATATAGAATTGTATAAATTTTGAAAATCAAAGATTCTAAAGAACATTATTAAGAATCATAAATCTTAAGAATTTAAAAATTTCTCCCATAACAAACGCTCCAAAAAGAAACTGAGTCCCTCTTTAGTTGATCCCGCATTTATTATTTATTACAATACTGACTATTATTTATGACAAAATCCACCAGTGTCTTATATATTTATTCATCATGGACATAGTATTAGCTAATATTTATGAACAAACGTGACAAAAAAAATGTAAATTACTATATAAGGATATCAATTTTAAAGTTTTTTATGAAGAAAACTATACTTTTTGTAGTTTCGACCGCTTTTAAAATATTAAAAATAAAAAAGTAGAGGGAGAAAGCCCAAAACAAAATTTTGGGTTCATTGAAAATTAAGCTTAATTTAATCCATATAACATTTTGATTTTGATTTTACAGTTCAAAATTAAAAATTTAAGAATTTGTCAGTTTCTTAATTAGCCACCCCTAAAGTAAAATCTGTAGATAATAGAAAATTTTGCTATTTAAGCCCAATCAAACCAAATTTTTGATTGACCAAAGATCCATAATTGGTTTCCATTTGAAAATACAATAAAATTGATTTTGACTACTAAGATAAAAATATATATATATATATATATATATATGCATCAAAAATACCCCTTGCACCTCACCGCCTCACGTCACTTCACCCCCTCGTCTCATCGCTTTATATGAGGGGTATTTCTGTCATTTTACATGTATTGTGTAGTCTAAAGTGTAGTCTCAAGAGGTACCAATAGCATTTTCCATGTGTTATGCCTAATCGAATAGCCCAAAACCTAATTAAAAGAAAAGGTGAAGAGGAAGAAGGTGAAAGCTTAAATTACCCTTGGATTTTTTACAATTTAGATTATTTATGCAAAGATTTTTTTATTTATGACATGACATTGAAGGTTTTTGTGGTTTTATTTTTTTTTACTTAAGTTAAAAATTAAATTAAAACTATTGTTACCAATATACAATAATGAATTTATTTGATGGGAAACTCCATCATTTAGTTGCCTGAGTCTCCAAGGAAGACAATAATTAGAGGGTGCAGGGAGGTCCCTACACAAATACTTTGATGCTTATGTCAGACATTAAAGATGATAAAAATTGTAGAGTAGAATTTGGAGTTAGTGTTTGTCTATTTATAGAAGAGCATGGAGTAATTCGAAATAGATTAGGATTAAGACTCTTATAGATAACGTCTATCTTGATTTTTCCTAACCTAACTAGGATTAGGATTCTTATAGATGACGTTTGTCTGCCCTTTTTAGATAACATTCTTTATGGATGATTGTTTGTCTTTTTCTTGGAAGGATTTTTAAATGTCAAAGTTATCTAGTTTAGCATTATGTGGGACCCCTTCCCCTCCGCCATATTCAGGAAAATGCTTTGGTCGTAGTATTGCCTTACTGGGTGAGGAGGCCATTTTTGAGGTCATGGCCAACTCATGGCCGCAGGGATGGGACATATGACTAGCTAAGGCCACAAGCCTCTTGGGGTCATAAGGGTACGTCGCATGACTAACTAAGGCTACCGGCCTCTTAGGGCCATGAGGGTGTGTCACATGACAAGCTAAGGCTACGAGCCTCTTGGGGTAACAGGGGTATGTCAGGTGACTAGCTGAGGTTACGGGCCTTATGGGGTTGCGGGGTGTGTCACTTGGCCAGCTGACCGTGGGCCTCTTGGGGCTGTCAGGTGTGTTGCCTGGCCAACTGAGGTCACAGGCCTCTTAGGGCCGTAGGTTGCATTGCATGGCCATCTGAGGTCATAGTTGTGTGCCATTGGGTTGTAGGGCCACAAGCATGTGTGCATACAACCCGTGGGCACTTCTTTGCTCCACAACTGCCTGACTGGGTATCCAACATGCACGCATAGGGCCCCGCGGCAGTTTGATAGAGCCATAAGGCTGCCCACGCAGTTGGGTTACAGGTTAGCCCCCTGCAGTCGCCTAGCCAGGCCACGGGGGTTGCCCCCCTCGCAGCTACCTAACTGGGTCGTGGGGTTTGCTGCCCATAAGCACCCTGGCTAGGTCATAGGTGCTGCCCCCTTGACAATTGCTATTGCTTAGCTATGGGGTTACCTTTCATGGAGACCTTTTGTTATCCCCTTTGCCGACTTGTGAGTCATGTCAGCCACTTACCTTGAACCTCCTACCGTCTTCTGTCGTCGGGTCATCCCAGTTAAGCTGGGTTGATTTGTTTATTAATTTATTTTTTGGTGTTTTTTCTCATGACACACCAATTGCTCCCCACTCTTCCATTCGAGTTTCTCGAATTGGAAGAGTAGACTATGTTATGGCATACCCTTGCTTCTTTTGCATTAATTGTTTCAAGACTCAAGTTTCTTGGGTAATGAGCCTTAGATCATTCTCAGGCATCCCTTACTTCAGTGAGCTCTTATAATTTGTGATCTATACATGTTCTCCTCGAATCTGCCAACCATATAGGTCAGGGCTAAGATGGAAGAACGGTGTTTAGTAGCACCATACCTATGTTCTATAGATAAACCGTTGTATAAAAGTCAATCATTTCGAATAAAATCCATCTTATTATCAGCTCCCCAATTTCAACATATGGAAGGTTAGATTCGAATCAGGAAGTGACAAGGATCTTGTAATCATGATGAGCGTGCTAATCGAGGTTAGAGTTAAGAACTCACACTTCGTTATTCTCTTGTCATTGTTGTCAAACCTATCACTATGTGGAATCCAGGTTTAGTTGACTATAGCCAATTACCTTTGTGGACTTTTAGGAAGGAGCTCTTAAGGCCAAACCATTAAAAATGAAAGGAGCTTAGGTGGAGCATCTCTCAACTTTTAGTCCTAGGTAGATTGCCAAATTGCATTTAGGTGATGGTTGGGATGAAGTAGGGACCTTACATAATGTGGCTCCCTAGTCTGTTGTGGGCGATTAGTTCCATCATAGGGTTTTCCATTGAAGGAGATTGCATCATTACTCCTAGATCTTTTGGCTTTGACGAGGAGTCACACCTTCTCCTCAGTCCTTTATGAATGTGGGATAGTTGTTATGCTTGCTCCCCTACTTTTAAGTTCTTTGACAATGAACTTGCACTTTTGCATTTTTTATCTTAATCTGGTCTTATGCATTTTGCACTTTTCGACTTTAGGTTATGCTTGATCGTTCTCGCGCGTCTATCACTATTGATTTTGAGTTATCCTGGATCATTTTTTTACTTTTAGCGTTTTTTACTCGTAATTCGATTTCGTGCATTCTATACCTTGGATACTAGGTTTTCAATTTATCATTCCTGCGATTTTTGTGTTTTCTTTGATTTCTCGAACCATTTTTGCGCCTTTGCGCATTGATTTTTGGACCATTCTAGTGCATTCACACTTCAATTTCTAGACCATTCCCATGCCTTCATGCCTTGATTTCTAGACCATTTTTACACTTTCCTGCTTTAGTTTTTGGACCGTTCTCACGCTCTCGAGCTTTAATTTTCAAACCTTTCTCATGCTTTCGCACTTCAATTTTTGGATCGTTTTAGCACTTTTGTGCTTTGATTTTTAGACCGTTCTCACGCCTTTGCTCTTTGGCTCTTAAACCGTTATCACACCTTTACACTTCAATTTTTGGGTCGTTCTCATGCCTTCGTCTTTAATTTTTAAACCATTCTCGTGCCTTCAAGCTTTGGTTTTTGGACTTTGTTTTCTAGACTGTTCTCACGCCTTTGTGCTTCAATTTTTGGGTTATTCTCGTGCCTTAACACTTCGGCTTTTAAACCGTTCTTGGTCCTTTGTGCTTCGACTTTTAGGCCATTCTCACACCTTCACACTTCGATTTTGGATGATTCTAGAGCCTTTGTGCTTCTTCTCTTGAATCGTTCTAACATTATTGCGCTTCAGCTCTAGAACTATTCTCACGCCGTTACGCTTCGATTCTAGGCTTCGTTTGTCTACTAGAGTTTTTTTTGAAGGCGTTTGTTGTTCCTGAAGATCAAAATACAAAAAGGGAACTACCACAAGATAAAAGTTATTTTATTCATGCATGACGTACATACATTTAATCCTTCTTATGATATTTTCTTGAGGTGGGTTATGTGGATTCCTTTCCAGCCTTTACGCGATGAAACATGTTTCTTGAATCTATCAAAAGAACCTTTTGTTCCTTCATTGCTCTCATCGCCTTGAATTATGCCCCTGGCCCATATGATAATTAGTATGTTCTTTCCCTTAGGCTCTTATGTCCACAAATTCTACCAGTTCCTCGTCCTAGACTAGTGTCTCTATTTGAATTTTCGAGTCTTAGCATTTGTCAGTAGAGTGGCCTTCAGTACTATGGAATTGGTAGAAGGCATTCCTTATTCTCCCCATATGCTTGTCAGCCCTCTTAATTAGGGAATTTAATGAGGCTCGTTCATTTGACGACTGCTAAGATATTGGAGCGTGACAATGTGAGCAGAGTATATTCTGTAAATTGAAGTCGAAGGGTATCATTGTGTCTTTTGGCCTTCTCTTCCCTCTGGCTTATCTCTCCGTCTAGTCTTTTTCTTTTCTTTTCTAGTCTTCTTTCTTCGTTTTTTCCTATTACTTGTATTACTTCTGATTGCAAGATATATTTATTTTCCCTAACAAACAAATTTGGCAAAGTAATTGGTAATTCTTTAGCTAAGGATTTTTGTAGTGATGTAAACTAGGTTCCATGCAACATAGCCGTCACAACTACCCCTACTTGCAAATCTTTAACCTCTAATGTTGCATTGCAGAATCTATTAACATATTGGCACAAGGTTTCCTTACTGCTATATTTAATACTAAGAAGATATGTTGCATCATTTTTTCTTTGACTATTAATAATGAATGCCTTTGTAAACTCAAATCTCAACTATTTAAAATTGGATATGGAGTTTTCAGGCAAGCTGTTATACCATGTTCGAGTGTGGTTCGTTAAAGTCAAACGAAAGGCTCGGCACATAATTTCATCTTCCCATCCATGTAGTATCATAAAGGACTCATAGTTCTGAATATGATAGTGAGTATCACCTTTGCTCGAGTATGCATTCATTTGGCACATCTTGAACTTCTTCCGTAAAGGCTTCTCCATGATGGTTGGGTGAAAATGGATTTTCTTCCTGGACCAGTCTTCTAACGTGGGTAGCAACATCTTCTTCTCTTAAGACTTTTTTGATCATTCTTTCCATATCTGCCGTTTCATGATCACTAAACACCGACTGGCCCTTTATTTCATTGATCTTTTTCACAAAGCCTCCTGTTGGAGCTTGTTAGATATAAGCCCTTAAGACTAATTCTAGTGACACAATGGGGCTTGATCTTGTTACTCTTTAAATTCTATTTAATGGCAAGTTTATGTTTTATTTAAATTGTAATATGGTTTAAATTAAACATATGTATATATATATATACTTTAGTATAATAAGGATTGAATACCATTCTTAAGTGTTAGGAATATGCGCGATGGATAATCCATAGTTCATTATATTATAAACATGTTCCTAGCCATAGAGTTCCTAAACCAGATATTAGCAACTCACAAAGGTCGGCACATCATCTTCCTCCTTATTCAATATGAAATACTAAAAGATAAGGTTGGTGAGTTTCATGTCATTTTATATGAGATATAGAAGGAAGATGAGTAGTTGCTCGTTATAGGAATGGGATTGTTAACATTGAATCACATGGGTTTTATCTCACGGGTCAATGATTCAATGTTAACTACGGATGTGCAATTAGTTCTTAGACCTGAGATGATATGGATATCTGTACATTGGTGGATTAGGTTATCAGAAATACTATATGGTTGTTCTAATTAAGAATGATCATACGTATCTATGTGCCTAGTTTAGTGATGCATGAGGTGTGTGCATCAGACATGGAATCTATCACCTCGAGATTTATGAGGAAGGTATCCTATGCGATCCAATAATCACTTTACGATAAATTCTTGGCCAAGGTAATATAATGATAGAAGGTGTATTTCATAAAGGTTGTCTTATATTAATCAAGATTGATTTTGGATTTGGTTATATAATAAGATTAAGAGATTTGACCTGTTGATCTCATATTTTGTCGGGATAAAGGATAATAGAGGAATCGTATTACATGGCATCGTATTGTAAGGTTTGCATTAACTGTTTCACCTTAAATTGGGTAATCATGACATATTACTAGATGTCACTCATGCTTTACTAGAATTAATAATTGATTAATTCTCATTGCTAATTTAATTATGAACCTAGAAAGTCCCACCCAATAAGAAATCATTTTAAAGATAAAGAAAGAAAAATTTAGTAATTATGAAATTACTAAATAATGGTGCAATTATTTATTAGATAAATAAGGATAATTAAATTATTAATGGGTTAATTATTTAATTATCAAGTTGGATTGGGCTTTTTGCTAGCACATCAAGCCTGGTCTAACTGTGCTTAGGGTTTCTAGGGTTTTCTTGTAAATAGGACATTAAGCCCTTAAATCTAACACATCAACGCAATCAGTTGTATCCAAATTAGATAGAAATTTTAGAGAAAATTTTTACGCCTTTTTTCTCCTAAAGTCTTTTGGAGTCTTGGCGATTTCAGGTGAACCGATTTGGCACCTCACACGTGAGAGATTATACGGTGGGTTATTTGCAATGAATTTTGTTTTTGTCTTGAGATAACTTTTTGTTTATGTCTTCGATTTAAAACTGTATGTTTTGAAAAATGTGATACCCATAAAATCATATTTTGTTTCTGTTGCGTATAATTAGATCATAATTTTCCAACAGAGTTTGCTCCTCGTCAATGGGCAAACTTTCAACAGTCTTAAAGTATTTTCTTTTTTGAAGATCCTTTTAAGTGCCTTTGCATTTCTTTAGCACTCCCCTTCTTTCCCTATCCTACATTGGGGAAATAAAATAATCCTATTATCTAGTTCTTTGAGAAGGAGTGGGATGTGACCAAATTCATTAGGGTTCCAGTGTGGTTTCTAAACTTTCTTCTTGTGCCTTTAGATTGGGAACTAAACCAAACACCAATTTCTTTAGAATTAATGGCAATGTCCTTTGCCGGGCTATATTTTGCAATAAGCTAGTGACTTTTCATAGCGCTCGCATTCCTTCCTCATGTTGACATTGCAAAGCTTCATATTCGGCCCCTAGTACCATGGAAAAAGTTTGCCCGTATGGGTCTACAAATTCCGTGGGACAAGCATCCCGAGGGTTCTAGAGGTAAATTCCTAGTTGGCCTTGGGAGTAGAATCCTAGCTGGCCTTGGGAGTGAAGTCCAGGCTAATCTTGAGGTTGTGCCCTATGTTGGCCTTGGGGATGAACTCCAAATGAGCCTTGGGAGTGAGCACTTGGCTGGTTATGCCCCCAACTGACACTAGGGATAAATTCCTAACAGGTCTTAGGGGTGAGCACCTAGTTGGTCGTGTGACTATGCCCTTAGCTGACCCTGAAAAAAGACTTCCAATAGGCCTTGGGGGTGAGCACTTGATTGGCCTTGAGGTTTCCCCCTTCTTGCTGCCCTTAAGGGGAGCCCTCAATGGGCTTTAAGGAGGGCCCTGAGGCTGCACCCACTACTGCCCCTGGGGAGGAACCCCCTATGGCCCTTGTGACTGAACCTTTATTCCATCTTGCTGCTATTGATTAGTAGTACTCCTAGTCTGGGTTATTGTAGATTGATTTGTTGGCTTTTCATACGAGTTCTCATAGATGGCGCCAATTGTTGTTGCTAAGATACAACAATGAAGGGTTAATGCATATGTGGAGGGAAGCTAGTTCATTTTGTCCTAGATCGATCTTCTATTAGCATTCTTAATTTTCTATGAAGCCTCTGCAAATAAGAACCAATTAATTCATTCAACACACATATGAAGTTGGGTGTTAGTTGTTGTGTATGCTAAGTAAAACATAATAATTGTTAAGGTTTCTTAGGAGATGCAATCTAACACTCATGTGTTGGCATCAAGTTATTGAAGATGGTAACCTGGATAGCATTACTTTGTTAAATGTAGATGGGGTGTTGCATTCCAATGGACAAGTAGCGAGAGTGGTGGTGGTACTTCATAATCACCTCAACAAGCTTGTTACTACATTATCATTATTGTGGATTTGTTAATGATGTTGCATGTATTGAGGCACAGGTTGTAACACCCCACTTTCTCGAGCGTGTTATAACTTAAGACAATTCTAGGATAATAATTTTTTTTCTTTCAAAACTAATGCTAAACCATATCATTCCTCATATCCATCCCAAAATTTTCATACATCTATCTCAAAAAAGAATAATCATAAACATCAAATGCGTAAACTAGAATTGAACCTTAATTTTAACATTAACTAATAAAAAGGTTATACATCATCCCTCTTCAAAACATTCAGAATTCAAAGTAGTAGAACTTTAAATACATAGGCTACATGAACACATAACCATTACATCATGCATTTTAGCTAAGTGCCACAACATGCCTTTTTCATCCTTGTTTTTGCTCCAATCTCTATCTGAAACGTTTGAATATTCCAAGGACAAAGCCCATGTTAGATGCTGAATCATCTAAGTAAGGGTATATCATTTAAAGCACATATATGTATGCAATGCACATATCATCATTATTCTGTGTTTGGGTCGACTGCACCCAACTGTTGCCCACCATTTTTACAGTCTCCCTGCCAAACCGAGGTGTATGGGTGCACCCTTGGCAAAGATACGACGCCAGTCCCTAATCCCAAACTCATGCGATGTATGACCGAAAATCTCATCGTGCACATATGCATATTTCATTAACAGAAAATGCAAATGCACTCTACGTGATGCATAACATACCAAGACATGACAACATGATAACAAAACGTTTGCATGAAACTGGATTTTTTAGGTTGAACCACTTACCTTGAACGTATCTCAAAATATCTTGATTCTCGTGCCAAATTTCTAATGAATTCAATTCGGAACCTCAACATTCTCTGGTCATCATATTTATTCAAAGATATCAATATTCTATTTTTCCTAATTTTCTCATAATTTCTTTTTATTTCTTCATATTTTTTCCTCAATAAATCCAAATTAAATATTTTCTAAAATATTTCTCTATAACAATTCATAAAATAATTTTCCTGAATTTTTGAAAATTTTTAAAAAAATTTATTCATCTTAACTTAGCCTCTTAAGCTTTCTCGGTATGCTTGTTCTGACCTCAAAACGTGTGCTCGGATAATTTCCTAGTTTCAGGCCAGCTCTTCTAGCCCCAAATTAATTCCTAGAATTTTCGGAGATTTTTTCCTATTTTTTACATTTTTTCTTTTTCTATTTTCTTTTTCTCTTTTCCTTTTCTTTTCTTTTCTTTTTTCTTTTTCTTTTTCTTTCTTCCTTCTTCTTCTCCCTTACTTCTCATTCTTGCACGAACATGGCCTCTCCTATCCGCTTGCTCCGCCGGCCACCTTCTCAACCACTGTCACCACCGGCAAACGTAACCTCGTCAGTCACTACCCACCCCCTCGTTAGCCTCCGTCGAGGCTGCTCCCGCGCCTGCTCCATCTAGCTGCTACAACGGCAGCTCCGATGCTGCCATGGCCAAATTCGGTCGCCTCTTGCTGCTGCTTGGCCACCTTTATTGCTGGTCACTCATTCTCTCATTCACTACAACTCTATACTTCTTCTCTCACCATTGCTTGCTCCCCTTCTCTTCTCATTTCCCTTTTTATAGTTGAAGCACTGTCTCTCCTCACTGCATTGCCCATCACCCTATGCATCCAAGCCATCACCCTACGCACCTACTTGTAGAAAATTTTGCAAACGCATGGCCTCCATGCACGCAAACAACTACGTACATATATATATATATATTACACATTGCATTTAATTAATCAATCTCTCAAATCTTTCTACCTTACCTACTCCATGATTCTTACGTATTGTTTTCTCAAATCATGTTGCCCACAATTGCCTCTGTGCCTCCAATTTGCACAATTTGCAACCCATTGCTTCATGCACATGTATATACGTACATATATAACATATCTCTCTCTATATATGGAAAAATTACACATTTAAATTCCAAATTTTCACTTATTTCATTTGAAAAATTCTCTAATTGCAATTTCACCTTCAAATATCAAATTAATTTGCATTACGATACTGAAAATCCAAAATTAATAACTCACGACTTATTCAATAAAGATGATTTCATCCTTATGCCCTCACCGGACCTTTGTTTCATCCTAAAAACACTTTAGAATTGATTCTCACAAAAATCAGAGCCTGCTCAGGGTTCTGTTAACTTCCCAAAAATCTCTTATGATGATTCAATTTTTCAGCTTGGATCGAAGTTGTACTGAAAACTGTCTCAATTTTAATTTATTTTAATACCATAAATCCTATCTCAGGATGCTCGTCAATACCATATAAATTTTCTTAGATATCTATATTTCAAGGCATTCCCTACAATTGATTCGGTACTGATAACTGTAAAAATTATACTGAAGTCTCTAATCTTTTGATAATTCAACTTACTGCCCAAGTTAAAATTACTCTTGAGCCTTTTAAAAAATTTGGGATATTACACAGGTGTTCCTTGAAGGTCTTCAATTGATATCTAAGGTTGGTGATGGCAATTAAAGAAGACTTAACCATGGTGGTTTTGGCTTTACAAAATTGTTCTCATATTTTAGCTTCATAGGTCATTACGTCTAGATTATTCTTGATCATCTAGCTAAGAGTTAGGAAACCATCATTCAACACATTCATTGTGACGGTAATAGAATAGCACATGTTTTTTCTAAGTTGGGTTCTTAATTGTCTAGTCAGATAGTGTGAGAGAACTATGTTTTTCTTCTAAGGTTATTTCTCTATGTTAAGAAATTTGTATTTTGATTTATAGAGAAAATATTTTTGAAAAATATATTTTCATAAATTTGGTTTATTAATAATTTTCAAAACGTTTTATATAAATCCTTTTAAATTGAAGAACTTCATGCTCATATATATTTTCAAAACGTGTTAGGAAACCGCTCACTTGAACCCACTATACGTACTTTCAAATCAAGGTAAGATTAGAATCAAACCACTCACCTGAATTCAGAAAAGTCTAATTTTTTCCTCGAAATGCGTGTTGAATCACAAACACTAGTGCTTGTACCTAACCTCGAGCCACGACACTCCCTAAACACCATATTTTATTAAAGAGCATCAAAATCCATTTTTTTATTAAAATTTTCCATAATTTTCTCTATTTTTTTCTCAATTTTCACCTTGATAATTCCAAAATAATTATCTCCTCAAATATTTTCCCAAATATTTCAACATGATAAATCCTAAAATAAATCAATAAAAATACTGGAAGAGAAATATCGAAAATGCCCCTTCTCATGCGCCTTCATGAGCTTAGTGCGTGGCTGCACGTGGAGTGTGGCGCATGTAGCCACGCCCCACCTTCTTCCTCATTTTTTCGGCTGCTGACGATGGCTCTAATGGAAAAACCAAGGCCACCCCCTTGACGCCCTTGACCAGTCGATCCCAACGCCACCAATCCCCAGTCGAAAGGACACCGAAAAAGCTACCGGAAGGCCAGTTATATGTGTGACGTGGCAGACCGCCTTGCTTTTTTGACCAGGCTTCAAACAGCCTCCAAACGCACACCAAACCTCGCCAAACACTCCAGATCTTCTCTCCTTCATGCGAGGGTCAAAAGCCTTCTAACCACGCTCTTCGATCCTACCTCTAACCCATCTGATTTGAAGCTCCAAATTTTGAAAACCCTTGGCCACTTTGCTTCTATTTATACCCATTTTTTCGATTGAAAATCACCAAATCTTGGTTGATCTTATCCCTTAGGCACCAAATGTAGCCTTTAACACACTTGAATAGCCCTAAATCATGAGGATAAACTTTCAAAAATCTTGGCCAGATTTTCGGTCGCTTCTGCCATCAATTTCGGCCAATGGACACCACCCAACCCCACGTCGTATACCACTTTCCCCAACTATCCCTCGGCCATTCCATAGCCGAAAACAGCGGCCACGTGCGGTGGCAATGCGACGGTCGTCTCCTATTTGCGTTCACATTGTAATTTTTGCTTAGTTGCACTTTAGCCCCCCTAGTTTCTTCCATTCTCACTTTGACCTTTCCAAAGCTCCCCTAATCTTTCCAATACCACCATTAAGGCCCACAAGTTTAGTACTTCTCATTTCACCCTTGAAATTTCTAAAAGATTACCGTTTTAACCTTCCTCGGCCAAAATTAAAAAATTGCACTTAGACCCGTCTAATCATTTTGATTTTAAATCCATTTGTTTCAACCCGAAATCACTCAAGGGTTGTTTCATACACAAAATCTAAGTCATTAAGACACTCTATTGATTTTAGGGATGATCTCTTCATCGATTCGATTTTCTTAGTCCGGTCGACAGTTGTAGCAAAAACTGTTCTCGAACCAACTTCTTTCTTCGCCTAAAATTATAACTCTTACTACTTGTTGATACCATTACATTTTTCTTGGATATATAAGGTCCGGGGTATTCTCTCTGGTCGTTTCAATCACTTAAGACTGCGATAGTGTGTCCTATAGCCTCATTCTTTTGATAATTCCTTTTATACCCTTCATAAAATATCATTTATAGCCTCGAGAGATTCTCGAGTATTACACCTAGACCACTCTATATACCTCAAACCCCACTCTATCCAAGTTAACATACGAGCCTATAGATACTTGCCTATACAAAATGCTGAGATAGAGAAACACATAGCTAATATGCTCTTTACCTCAATCATTAGACCTTCCCAAAGCCCATTTGCATCCCTTATTTTACTTGTAAAAAAAAAAAAAGGGATGGATCCTGGAGGTTTTGTGTTGACTACTGTCAACTCAATTCCAACAACATGAAAAACAAGTTTCCAATACCCTTTATTGATGACCTCTTAGATAAACTATCTAGGGCCCAAATCTTTTCTAAGCTAAACCTAAGATCTGACTATTACCAAATCTGGATGACACCCTTTGATATCCCTAAGATAGCATTTCATACACACCAAGGGTTGTATGAATTTGTGGTGATGCCCTTTGGGCTCTAAGCCAATGCTCCAACCACTTTTTAGGCTTTAATGAGCCAAGTCTTTCAACCTTACCTAAGGAAGCTCATCCTAGTTTTTTCTATGACACCTTTATACACAACCAAAATTATGAACAACACTGAACCTACTTTTGAACCACCTTTGAGGTCCTAAATTCTAATAAATTGTATGTTAAACTATCAAAGTGTACTTTTGTTGAAAAGGAAGTGGAGTACTTAGGCCATATTATATATCAAGAAGGGGTGAAGGTTGATCCTAGCAAGGTCACAACCATGGTGGAGTAGCCTATACCACAATCGATGGAGTTAAGGGGATTCCTTAGCTTGACAAGATACTATAGGAAGTTCATACAAAATTATGGCCTCATTAGTAAATCCCTAATTGAGCTCCTCAAGAAGGAAAATTTCCAGTGGAACCCCCTAGGTTGAGGTAACCTTCTTAACACGAGAAGGCTATGATAGAAGCCCCAGTATTAGCCTTCCCAGACTTTTCTAAAACTTTTATGGTGGAAACTGATACATGTGAAAATGGAATAGGGGCAATGCTAGTGCAGGAGGAAAGATCCTTAGCTTATATCAGTTAGTCTTTGGCTCCAAGACACATAGGACTAAGTTTTTATGACAAGGAGCTCTTGGCAGTGTTGGGGGCTATTGAGAAGTGGAGGCACTATTTGGAGGCCAACCTTTTCATAATTATGACAAACCATGAGAGTTTGCAATTTTTATTCCAACAGAGGTTGTACACTCAGTTACAAAAAAATGAAATCTCAAAGTTAACGGGGCTAGACTACACTATTGTTTGCCACAGGAGAAGTCACAAAGAAATGAAATCTCAAAGTTAATGGGGTTAGACTACACTATTGTTTACCACAGGAGAAGGGAAAATGTGGTGGTTGATGCCTTGTTTAGGAAGGGAGAAAGGGGTTAATGTCAATCCATTTAGTTGTGGTTCTTGAGTGGCTAAAGGAAGTGGCAAAAAGTTATGACCAAACGCCATAATATCACAACTTGGAATTCAACCAGCATGAAGTTTAGGTACACATTTTCTAATGGGTTGGTGAGATTCAAGGGAAGATTGGTGGTTGGCAATGATAAGGCATTTAAAGGGAGGATCATAGCCTCTTACATGGTTCCCCAGTGGGAGGTCACTCAAGGATTCGAGCCATCTACCAAAAAGTAAGGCAACTATTATTTTGGCCAAGGCAAAAGAGAGAAGTAGTAAATTTTGTGCTATTGTGTGAGACATGTCAGAGATGGAAACACGAACAGGCATGGGAAGGGATCTCCACGAACTTTATAAAGGGACTTCCCAAATTAAAGGATAAACATGTGGTATTGGCAGTGGTGGATAAACTGACCAAGTTTGCACATTTCATTAGTCTAACCCATCCGTTCTCAGCATAATAGGTTATAAGAAAGTTTATGGACTCAGTGGTGAAGATCCACGGGGTGCCTAAGTCTATTGTCTTGTATAAGGACAAGATTTTTACAAGTGTGTTTTAGCAAGAGTTGTTTAAGAGCATAGGGGTAGGGCTGCACATGTCCATAACCTACCACCTCTAAATAGATGGCTAAATAGAGAAGGTCAATCAGTGTTTAAAGGCATATTTGAGATGTATATGCTTCACCAAGCCTAAGAGTTGGAATAGGTGGTTATTACTAGCCCAATGGTGGTATAACTCTATCCACCACAGTGCCATTAATTGAAGCCATTTTGAAGCAGTGTTTGGGTATAAACCCTCATAATTCTAGCCTCATCAAGCTCTACAGCTACTATGGCTACAGTGTAACAATATATGCAACAGAGGCAGGAGGTTCTGAAAGGGTTAAAAAAGGAATTGAATACAACTCAAAACTAGATGAAATAGAGTACTGATAAGAGAATAAGTAACAGATCTTTTGAAGTAGGTGATAAAGTTTATCTGTGGGTAAAGAGAGTTCTACAACAACCCTTTACATCCACCCCAGCCTCCAAGCTAAGTCCAACGTATTTTGGACCATATGTCATAGAAGCGAAGGTGGGAAAGGTTACTTATATGTTAAGGTTACCAGCACATGTTAACATGCATCCTATATTTTATGTCCCTTTATTGAAGAAGTCTATTGAACCACAAGCTACAGCTAGCCCAAAATTGCCTATTGTGAGTGAAAAAGGAGAAGAGGTGGTGGAGCCCCAGGCTACCCTAGACAAATGGGTGGTTTATCAAGGTTCGGTGCCCTTAACCCAAGTGCTAGTAAGGTGGTCCACAAAGACCCCCATCACACAACATGGGAGTATCTACCCGAGTTGCTCACTTTGCAAACTACATGACTACTTTAGATTCTTGAGGACAAGAATAGTTTTTCGGGGTAGGGAATGTTATGACCCTAACGGCAATTTTGAAATTTCTTATAATAATAGTAGCTCACATGGCCACTTGATTAGTTAGTTGCTAGAATGTTCCCCACAGTTGTGATTTGAACCAGTGGAAAGGGTCTATATAAGGTCAGATGTAGGAGGATGGGAGTTCTATGTTGAATGAGAAACTATTTCCCTCTTGAATTCTCTCTTTCTCTCTCACTTCTCTTTCCAAAACTCTATTCTCTCTCTCTCTCTCTTGATTCTTCTAAATTCTCTGTGATTTCAAGTCTCACACAAGAGACTTGAGATTCCCTTCTCATAAAAAGAAAAAAATGATACAGCAAACATAGGGTAAGATTATTTAATCCCATAATTATTTTATGGGTAAATTTTGCACATCATCCTTGAGGTTTGACTTAATTGCACCAACCACCCCCATATTTTTAAAAATAGCATACACCTCCATTACCATTAATAGACTAAACAAAATAACTATTTTTCCATTATATTTAAAGATATTTTCTCCTTGTCTCTCCTCTCTCTACCCTATCTATTTTCTCTCCCCTCCATACCTTCAATCTCTTTTATCTTCACTTTGTCTCTTGTCATTGACAACTAGGAATAAGTTATCGCACGACTATGGGTAAAAACCCCATCACCATGAGAAGGGATTCCTTGGGTTTCTCCTTCATCATTCACCAATGACAATAGTCATGTGACGAGCCAATGGTGGAGAATGACAATGTTGATATGCTAGTGGTGAAGATGGTTGTAAAGGCGACATCTAGTGATAACTCTCTCTCTCTCTCATTGTTTGTGTGTGTGTGTATATCTTTCTGAACTGTTTCTGACCTATCACTGACAAGCCTAGAAATTAAAAGAACATAAATCTCAATTCAAAAGGTTTTGTCCGAGATTTGGTTAAAAAATCGCTTTAAACCCAAAAGTCTAGGTTCAAATTCTTTGAACATTTAGGTTTGATTGGAACCTCTCCCCCCCCCCCCCCCTCTCTCTCTCTCTCATGAAATCCTTTATGTAGTGGTTTCACTAGCAAACCCACTAGTGCAGGTTCTAGAGTTAATTTGCTTTATTTATTTATTTTATTTTGAAAGAAAGAATAGAGAATGGGGAGGACATTTTAGGAATTTTAATAAGATTAACTATTGTAAAATAAGATAAAGGGGTACGTTGTGTTGCACCAGAGTTTATTGCAAATTGCATATTAATTGTTGATTCTTTGGTGTTTTCTTTTTTTGGATCTAATTTGTCCTATGCTTTGTTTTAGTATTTGAACTCTTGCTCGTATGCTCACTTAATAATACTTGCACTCTCTCAAAAGGAAAAAACACGTGTTTCATGAGAGTCAACTTCAAGGGAGATTTTAGTAACATTTCTAACAGGATGGTCATGTACAATTTAATTTAGTCAAGTCTTGAGAATAATATATGAAATTTATCTTTATTTTATCCTATATTTAACTTTATCCCATTGCTATTTAATTCACTCTTCTTTTTTTTTTACATTTACCTCTTATATATATATAATTTGTAACAAAAGAATTAAAAAAGACAAAATAAAAAAAATAAAAAGCTTTCAAACAAAATATGAGATATAATTATATAGTCATGTATGAAAGTATGGGTAGAGTTAAAATTTATGCATCTACTCCGCTGACTGATATTAAGATCTATTAAATGTAGATAGTAATTTATTTATATGCCACTGTCGAAGACTTCAAATATCGGGTATTTCTTCGATTCCAGCATTATTAAAAAAGAAAAAAATTCATGAATATAATTAAGTTGGACCTGAGACTAGAAACTTCATTATTTTTATGGGCTTGTAACTCCTGTGTTAGATCAAGTTTGGCCTATTAGGCTTCCGTTTCCGTCAAACAATTAAGAATGTGTTCTCGCCCTTATGCGCTCTGGTTCTAGGCTTTATTTGTTTACTAGAATTTTTTTCCTTTTTAAATGCGTTTGTTGTTCTTGAAGAACAAAACACAAGAAATGAACTAACACAAGATTAAAGTTATTTTATTTATGCATAACGTACGTAGATTTAATCATGCCTATAATATTTTCTTAAGGCGGGTTATGTGGATTTCTATGCAATCTTCTAGTCTTTGCGCTCATTGCTCTTCTCGCCTTGAATTGTGCCCCTAGCCCTCATGACAATAGGTATTTCTTTCCCTTAGGCTCTTGTGTTCACAAATTCTATTAGTTCTCCGTCCTTGACTAGTGCCTTTATTTGATTTTTATAGTCTTGGCATTTGTTAGTAGAGTGGTCTTGAGTATTTAGAATTGATAGAAGGCATTTCTTTTTCTCCCCATATGCTTGTCAGCCTTCCTAAGGAATTTAATGAGACTAGTTCTTTTGATAGTTGCTAGGATATTGGAGCGTGGCAATGTGAGCAGAGTATATTATGTAAATTAAAGTTGAAAGATATTATTGTGTCTTTTGACTTTTTTTTCCCTCTTGCTTATCTATTCGTCGGAGTTTTTTTCTTTTCTAGTCTCTTTCTTCGTTTTTTTTACTGCTTGCATTACTTCTGATTGCAAGATATATTTATTTGCCTTAACGAACAAATTTGGCAAAGTAATTGGTGGTTCTTTAGGTAAGGATTTTTGTAGTGATATAGATCAGGTTCAATGCAACATAGCCGTCATAGATACCCCTGTTTGCAAATCTCAAACCTCCAATGTTGCATTGTGAAATTTGTCAACATATTGGCACAAGACTTCCTTACTACTTTGTTTAATATTTAACTTTATCCCATTACTATTTAATTCACTCCTCTTATTGTTTTACATTTGCCTCTTATATATATATATATATGCATATAATTTGTAACAAAAGAATTAGAAAAAAGACAAAATAAAAAAAAAAGGTAAAAAGCTTTCAGACAAAAATATATGATATAATTATATAGTCATGAATGAAAGTAGGGGTAGAGTTAAAATTTATGCATCTACTCCATTTACTGATAATAAGATCTATTTAATGTGGGTATTAATTTATTTATATTCCTACAAATATGTAGATGGTTTTGTTTTCCTTTAACAAAATTCATGAATATAAGGTTGGACCCTTAGAGTTTAGAACTTCATTACTTTTATGGGCTTATAACCCTTTGTTAGATCAAGTTTGGGCCTACTAGGCTTCCATTTCCATCAAACATGTAGGAATATGTTTATCTGTGTGTATGGAAGCCTGGTTTGAGCAGCCCAAGAAGTCCAATTTATAATTTTGGTTTAAATACATATCAAAATCTGTTCATGAAGATGGGCTTCAGAGACCTTTTTGTTATAATTTTGGTTTTGTTATGATTTTTGTAGTTCAAATTATGAAATGTTTTAATTAGATATTTAAAAATATTTCACGAATCGAACAATTGAAAAATAAATACAGTTAGGATTAAAAATAGTTTTATTCTTTTAAATTTTATTTCTTGAAATGCAAGCTTAGAATTCTTTATGATGTTTTCTTTGTCACATGATAGCGATCTCTTAAATTTGTGAAAATATCTTTTGGCTGTTTCTTAAAATTAGAATATTTTAATAATTGATCATATTTGAAAAAAAAAATCTCCAAAATTAGTTGATTGGGAATATGCATTTTTTATTTATTAATAGAGTTAATTTTCTTTTTTTTTGTTGGGTTTGTTTCTTGGGTTTTTGTTTTTTATAATTGGTCTCAAATTTCATCTGTATTATAGATGGAATGATTTTTGTCTCTAAAATTGGTCGCTAAATATAATTTTTTTTGGTAGTGCTTCTTGTTAGGTTTAATATTTTTATATTTTATAAAATATGTTTAGAAAATAATTATAAAAACTCAAAATACTAAAAATAAGGCAAATAAGAAATGGAGTAAGCTATTAGGAGTTCTCAATATAATTCCCCCAAATAAACCCAATATTTTGAATCAAGATTATCCAACTTTCAATTTTATAACACATTCTTAATTTTTCAATAATATATTAAACTTTTTATTTAATTTTAATGTTTTAACCAACTTTCGATCCAATAGTATCAAATTTTATGTTTAATTTTAATTTTATAGTAACGCAACCACATTTTATGTATATATATGCATTTCATATATTTGTATGTATGTATCGATATGCATATGTATATATATAGTTATTTATATGGATTATGCTACTTGTACATCAAGGATTATCCTGTAGGTTATATACACCTGTAAATTATCAAAATACCCTTCACACCTCACTGCCTTGACTGAGTAGTATTTTGATCATTTACACGTGTGTAGTCTAAGGTGTAGCATTTGATGTATAAGAAGTATTTTCCTATATATATATATATATGTACGTGAATATATAAATATGCATATATGTGTGTATATGTATACACTTCATTTGTGTATATATATATATATATATACTTATTATTTATAGATATACAGATGTTACACCTCATTTCCAAATATTACAAATGAAGTCTTAATCTTATCCAAAGTTAGCCCTCTCGGATCATTTAATTTGAAATGTTATCTTTACAAATAAATCTCACAAATTGATATTGATGTATATAACACATTTAACTTTATAAGATTTTATTTAAAATTAATAATAAGTCGATTATGAATTTGTATATATGAAGTTAATTTATAATAACTATTTATCAAATTCATTTGTGACAATGGGGATTTCTCTAATTAATAATGGTGGGTCGTTGCATCTGTTTTGGCATAAATTCATTCTCCAATTATGTACTATTAGTATCTACTCCTTCAAGCCACATTATGTCTATGTCCCCAGCTTGGTACCACTGCATGGACCATGCACGCCAGTTTTGGAGGCAATTCTCTTAAACCCATGAGATTTAGCAATCTAGGAAAGGTCTCATAAATGGTGGTATATTTAAGAGATGCTAGATTTAATTATTTTTATATTTTTTTAATATGTATTCTTCCATTCCTATCTTATAAATGACATTTATTGGAGATTTTCTACAACTTAACGATATTTATGAAGTTTTTTATTTACGATTTTGTCTCATATATACTCTTCGTCGAGGAGATATTTTTAAACTAACAAAAGAAGGGGTCGGGAAATTTGAAAATCAATGCTTTCAAGAAAAGAAAGAGGGTAGAGAAGGACAAATATAAAGTGGCACAAAATAATTAAATGGCCACTAAATTGACGATGACTTAGTCACCTACATCTAGAGGCTCTTAAATATGTTGGTACCCTAATTTTGATTTGTTTTCAGCATTAAATTTGTAACATGGAACGTCACTTCCACTCCACGAATGCAACACAATGGCTTTAATTGATATTAGAGCTCTGTCTTCCTCTCTCTCTCTCTATCTATATATATATATATATATATAATTTTATTCTATTAATTATTTGTGTCATATTTATGCCAAACAATTTTCATATTGCCCAAGGCAAGTAAAATAAGAGAGGAAGTAGGCCCTATGAAATCCCTTTGCAAGTCGATATGGATAACATAAAGGACATATATATATATATATAAATACTATTTCTACAACAAAGTAGGGGGGCAGATGGTCCAAAGTTGTGATGCAACCCTTTCTGCGCCTACATGACGTACCTCACAAATCAATCAAATGGTAAAATGAAACCAACAAGAAGCAAAACAAACTTTTTTTTTTAGATTGTCTTAAATGTATATTTGAAAAAATGACACAAAATAGGATAAAGATAGCACTTATATATATCTAATTTAAAATTCAGAGAGTTTAGTACTTACATATTTTTTTTTATCCTTTATACAAATAGAGTTAGATATTTAATTATTAGATTTTAGTCAATTATTAATTAGGTCATGTTTGGTTAGAGAGAATGGGAATTGATATGATGAGGATGAGTGTAAGATTACTTCTTGTTTTTGCTAAAATATAACAATCAATTTTTAATTATGGGAGAACACAATTTGTGTGTGGTTGATTGCAAGAGTCTCAAGAGTGCAGGGTCTGATGAGTATCGAAGATCTTAAGAGTCTTGAGGATGCTAAAAGCCTTGAGAGTCTTGTCACCAAAATGTCTTGAGAGTTTCGTCACTAAAGTGTACTGAGAGTCTCGTCACCAATGTGTATTGAGAGTCTTGTCACCAATGTGTACTGAGAGTCTCGTCACCAATGCACACTAAGAGTCTCGTCACCAATGTGTCTTGAGAGTCTTTTCACCAATGTGTCTTGAGAGTCACTTCACCAATGTGGAGTGAGACTCTTGTCACCAAAGTGTCCCGAGAGTCTCGTCACCAAAGTGTTCTGAGAGTCTCATCACCAAAGTGTCCCGAGAGTCTCGTCACCAACCTGCATTGAGAGTCTCATCACCAATATATCTTGAGAGTCTTGGTGACCAAGAGAGTCTTGATGACCGAGGGACCTGCAAGACGAGTGCATGATTAAGGGTGCGGGTGGGTGTCCCCGTGCAAACTCTCTGATGCTTCAATCAGTTCTTGAGAGCAAGAGCGTGAGAAGGTATTCCAAGTGCTAGAGAGAGCACACCTGAGGTCAGAGGAAGAGCCTTCTATTTATAGAGGAGGGAGAGATGAGACACATGGTAGCTGCATCGAGAGTCTTGCGGCCCATCCCATGGATCTCGCGGCCCATTTCGCGGCCTACCCAAGAGTTTTGCTGCCATGATAGTGTGCCCAAGGGTTGAGACGTGGGTAAGTGACACTGACTCGGTCATTTGAATGAGTAACTTGGTTTTTGCATGCATTTGGAGGGTAAAAGAGAGAAATGGGAGGATGAGACCCCTACCCACTTAGTCATATGACTGAGTGGGTGAGTCTTCACTTGCTCGATCTTAAGCAGTTCCCACGCCTTAACATCAACAACGCAGGTGGATCAACTTCAATCCTGATTTACGCCTTGATGTAGCACGTATATCTTAAAACTCTAAACATGAAAGTTATAGATATTTCTCTTAGATTTCGATGGGATTTTGAATCACCTCAATCAAAGCTCGGACAAGAGAGTTATGCCCAAAAATTAAAGCCACGTCAAAGTGATACCCACTCAATTTTATGACCGAGTGGGTGTTCCTGCATCAAATTCAAGCCCGATTTTAGCCTTTATTAATCTAGTATATCTCAAAACTCAAAACATGAAAGTTGTAGATCTTTTTCTTGGATTTTCATAGGATTTTTAATCACCTCAATCAAAGCTCGAACGAGAGAGTTATACCTAGAAAATCAAAGCAGTGCTAGAGCCACACTGACTCGGTTTTATGACCGAGTGAGTGTTTCCCACTCGATTTTATGACCGAGTGGGTGTCCCCCACTTGGTCTTGGCTCGACCTCTTGCTCATTCAGCTTGCTTCCTTTATCTCTTGCAACCCGTTTTCCTTTTGGGATTCTTGTCCACGTCTCGCGACTCTTTTAGGTTCCGTGACTCTTATCCTCCTTTCAAGACTCATGACTCTTTTGTAGCTTTACCTCTCTTCAAGTTTGCAGGGCATATCAATTTCTCCTTACTCTTTCGGCTAAGAGTCCCGGGTGGAAGAGTATCCTGTCCTATAAACCTTTTGAACATTACTTCTCTTTTAGCCACTCCATCTTCTGCACATCCTTTCAAGTTTGTTCACGCATCGTGCCTTTGAATTTCTGGGCTCTCGTGCTTTTCAATTCCTTTACGAAAGTATGAGGTAGATAGATTAATAAGTTCACTTTCGATAGATGTTGAACTATGCACGAGACAATGAGTTTGATTCTGTTCCCAATTATTTGCGTTATGCGCAGGACGATAGGCTTGCGTTTGCTTTGCCCTTATTGTTAGGCTGTGAGCAGGACAATGGGCTTGAGATTATTTTTCCCAATTGTTGGCCTATAAGCGGGACAACAGGCTTGCGTTGGGTTTTTCCCTTGTTATCAGGCTATAAGAGGGGCAACGAGCTTGAGTTCGTTTTTCTCTCATTGTCGAGCTATAAGCAAGGCACGGGCCTAAATTTGATTTTCCCTCTTTGCCAACTTGTATGCAGGGCAACGGGCTTCAATCTATTTTTCCCTCGTTGTCGGGCAGTGAGCGATGCAACGGGCTTAAATTTGTTTTTCCCTCGTTGCCGAGTTGTAAGTAGGACAACAGGCTTGAATTTTTTTTCCCTCGTTGCTAGGCTGTAAGTGGGGCAACGGGCCTGAATTTATTTTTTCCTTGTTCCTGGGCTGTATGCACGACAATGAGCTTGAATCTGTTTTTCCCTCATTGTTGGGCCGTGAATGGGGCAATGGACTTGAATTTATTTTTCCCCTCGTTATCGGGCTGTATATGGGGCAACGAGCCTAAATTTGTTTTTCCCTCATTGTCAAGCTATATGCAGGGCAACAGGATTGAATTTATTTTCCTCTCATTATCGGGCTATGAGTAGGGTAACAAGCTGGAATTTATTTTTCTCTCGTTGTCAGGTCGTGAGCGGGGTAACGAGTTTGAATTTATTTTTCCCTCGTTGTTAGGCTGTATACAGGGCAACGAGCTTGAGTTTGTTTTTCCCTCATTGAAGGGCCGTGAGTGGGGCAATGGGTTTGAATTTTTTTTCCCTCGTTGCTGGGCTATAAACGGGGCAATGGGCTTAAATTGACTTGTTTTTTTTTTTTTTTTTGCAAGTGAGTTATGCAAGTATATACATAACAAAATAAGAGCGTAAGTAGTGAACACATAAGCGTTTTTTACGTGGTTCAGCCAAGTGTGCCTATGCCATTGCCCCAATTAAGGCTTATGTTATTTCAATATGATTTTTCAATTCTTTGCACTGATCCATAGAATGCCCACGAGTCCTGTGGTACCATGGGTTTTCCAACTCTATATGGAAGCTTGATGAGACTTGCCTTCTCCTATTGCCAGATAGAGTATTCTTCCCCTTTGCATTTCTTTCATTTTTGCTCCCTGTCATCATTTCCCCCCATGGTTCTCATGATCTCAATGTGGAGGATATATCTGTTTGCTCTGAC
Organism: Diospyros kaki; assembly: GCA_036245055.1. Taxonomy (NCBI): domain Eukaryota; kingdom Viridiplantae; phylum Streptophyta; class Magnoliopsida; order Ericales; family Ebenaceae; genus Diospyros; species Diospyros kaki. Next base: position 33,297,692 of record BSEG01000008.1, read on the forward strand.
AAACAAGTCTGTCAGGGATGCCGGGGGATCCAAGAAGAGCGACTCCTAAAGTGAGGTCAGTCATGTCCCCTAGAGCATGGCAGACACTGCCACCTGGGCTAGAAAATTAGGAACTTCAAGAGTGGTGTTCCGAAATTTGTCCACAAACTGATGTAGAGTTTCTTTGTTCCCCTATCAAATGCTAAACAAGTATGTGGCATCCTTTTTCCTTCGACTATTAATCATAAAGGTCTTAATAAATTCTATTCTAAGCTACCCAAATGAAGAGATAGAGGCCTCAGGTAAATTGTTAAACCATGTTTGGGCGTGTCCCGATAGAGTTAAGGAGAAGGCTCGACACATTATGTCATCATCCCATCCGTGCAATATCATCAACAACTCGTAGTTTTGAATGTGATCATAAGGATCATCCTTGCCAGAATAGGGGGTGATCTAGGGCATCTTTAATTTCTTGGATAGTGGCTTTTCCAATATATCTACAATAAATAGACATTTTCTGCGTTGTTGTTCTTCTGTGGCCGGGATTAGTTTTCTTTGTTCAAGTACTTCTTCGACTACCCTTTTCATGTCATTCTGTATACTTGTTGTTGTTTGGTTATCTTGTGTTCCCCCCGTTGGCGTACTAGATATGGTTTCATGGTACCTCCATCTTTATGGGCTCCTAGCCCTGTCCTCAATTTGTGGATTATCATTTCTTTTGGGCATAACATGGAGATTCTTTCTTGGAGGTGGTGATCTCGGCCTACCCTTTTGGAGTGGAGAAAATCGAGAATGAGAGTCGGGAGTGGCTTCTCGATAGGAATCGAGTCCCAAATCAGGCTGAGACTCGTGTGGCGACATATGTCCTGGCATGAACCTTCTCAAGTTGTTGGGTAGTGTCCCTCCAGGAATCATGCTTTGGAATATCTAAGCCATGTCCTGAAGTGCTTGCATACCTTCAACATGTTATTATCTTAATGCTTCGTACTCATCCCGCGGGACCATACGCGATGGCTGTTGCGAAGTCCCAACTTGATTGGTGGGGTGTACCTATGAGTCGATGTTAAGCGAAGGCGGGGCTAGTTGGTACCCTACTTGCGAATTCAGGGAAGTAGAGTGAGCGCCTCCTTGTGGCTGAGAGTCCAAAATAAATAGAGGTGCTCCCTATGGGTGAGAGTCTCGAGGATGTGGGTACGCTCCTTATTGCTAAGAGTCCTGTGGAGGTGGGCATGTTTCTATGCCTTAAGAGAGAGTTCATCGATGTCCACGAGTATTTACCATATCTTAAGTTCACTTCGTGTCCTTCTTCCCACAAACGACACCAATTTTTATTACCAAAATACAACAATCTATTTTTAATCGTGGGAGAACACAATTCGTGTGTGGTTGATCTCAAGAGTCTCGAGAGTGTAGGGTTTGGTGAGTATCGAGGATCTTAAGAGTCTTGAGGGTCCTAAGAGCCTTGAGAGTCCTGTCACCAAAATGTCTCGAGAGTCTCGTCACCAATGTGTATCGAGAGTCTCATCACCAATGTGTACTGAGAGTCTCGTCACCAATGCGTACTGAGAGTCTCATCACCAATGTGTCCTAAGAGTTTGGTCACTAATGCATATTGAGAGTCTCGTCACTAATGTGTCCTGAGAGTCTTGTCACCAATGTGTTATGAGATTCTCCTCACCAATGTGTTCTGAGAGTCTTCTCACCAATGTGGCTTGAGAGTCTCATCACCAAAGTGTCCCGAGAGTTTTGTCACCAAAGTGTTTCGAGAGTCTTTTCACCAACATGTGCTGAGAGTTTAGTCACCAATGCGTACTGAGAGTCTCATCACCAAAGTGTCCCGAGAGTCTCGTTACCAAAGTGTTTCGAGAGTCTCGTCACCAACGTGCATTGAGATTCTTATCACCAATGTGTTCTGAGAGTGTTGGTGACTGAGAGACCAACAAGACGAGTACACAGTTAGGGGCGTGGGTGGGTGTCCCCATGTAAACCCTTTGATGCTTCAATCAATTCTTGAGAGCAAGAGCACGAGAAGGTATTCCAAGTCCTAGAGAGAGCGTACCTGAGGTCGGAGGTGGGGCCTTTTATTTATAGAGGCAGGAGAAAAGAGACACGTGGTGGCTGTACCATGAGTCTCGCGGCCCATCCCATGGATCTTGCGGCCTATTTCACGGCCCACTCAAGAGTTTTGCTGCCATGACAATGTGCCCAAGGGTTGAGACATGGGTGAGTGACACCCACTCTTTCATTTAACCTAATGGCTTGGTTTTTGCATGCATTTGGAGAGTAAAAGAGAGAGAGAGGGATGAGACCCCTACCCACTTGGTCATATAATCTAGTGGGTGAGTCTTCACTTGCTTGGTCTTGAGTGGTTCCCATGCCTTAATGTCAACAACACAGGTATATCAAATTAAATCCTAATTCACACCTTGATGTAGCAAGTATCTCTCAAAACTCAAAACATAAAAGTTGTATATATTTCTCTTAGATTTCATTAGGATTTTGAATAATCTCAATCAGAGTTGGGACGAGAGTGTTATACCCAAAAAACCAAAGCAACGTCAAAACGACACCCGCTCGGTTATATGACTGAGGGGGTGTTCTTGCATCAACTTCAAGCCAGATTTCAGCCTTCATTAAGCTAGTATCTCTCAAAACTCAAAAAAGAAAAGTTGTAGATCTTTTTTTCTTCTTTACAGGATTTTGAATCACCTCAATCAGAGGTCAGATGAGAAAGTTATGCTTAATAAACCAAAGCAGTGTCGGAGCCACGCTCACTCAGTTTTATGACCGAGTGGGTGTCTCCCACTTGGTCTTGACTAGACCTCTTGCTCCTTTAGCTTGTTTCCATGATCTCTTGCAACCTGTTTTCCTTTTAGGATTCATGTCCAAGTCCCACGACTCTTTTAGGTCTCATAACTCTCGTCATCCTTTCAAGTCTTGCGACTCTTTTGTAGCTTTATCTCTCTCCAAGTTTGCAGGGCATATCACTTCCAAATGATGTTTGCTTGCAACGAGGGAATGAAATAGTCAATTTCCTAAGGAATTATCATTTCCTCCAGTTGATGGAAAGTTTTTTCACTCCACTAAAGGCTAAAAGTATATTTATATCTTTAATATTTTATGTTTTTTTATTTTTTTATTTTATGGACCTCTAAATTTTTTGTGGTTTCAAACGTGGTCTTGACTTAGGCCAAAAGCATATTTATACCCCTAAAGTTTTTGTAGTTCCAAATGTGCCTCTAAAATATGCAAAATCACATTTAAATATCTAGTCAGTAAGTGATATATGTACACACTAATGTCTTAGATTTTTGTTGTATCCTTAACTCATTTTCGCTCTCCAACAATGTTTTCTCTTTCTCTAGAGTCTCCTGCGTCTCCTTCTATTGGGCTATGTAGGCTAGTTAGGTTAAATTGGTCTTTGATGTGTTCGAGTCGATGATCACCCTTTTATTTGTGGAGGTTGAAGATAAGGCCAGTTTAGAGGTAGCATTTCTTACAAAAGATGCAGCCGAAGAAGACATATGAGATGTTAGAGAAAAAAAGAAATGTAGTTGGAGAGAGAAAGGGAGTTCAGGAGGCACGAGAGAGAAAATGTGAGTTGAGGAGATATCATCGAAGAGAGAGAAAGAGAGAGAGCTCAGAAGATGCCAAAAAACTACCATGTCAGCGTGCTTGCATATTACTTGCTGGTTAGGTGTTTAATTGAATGATTTTCGCAATTTATGAGTACATTTGAAATCACAAAAAAATTAAGGTTCCACAAGAAAAGAAAGCAAAAGTTCTTAATTATAAATATGTTTTTGGTCTAAATTTAGGAGCACATTTGAAATCACAAAAAAATTAGAGTTTAACAAAAAATTCAAAAAATTTAAGAGCATAAATATACTTTTAACTCACCATGAAATGAGTGTTAGGATTATAATTTTACTTTAAAATTATATGGCACTGTCCCTCAAAAATTGTTATCATGTTAGTTGAAATTTATCCATGAATGTTTGACATTCAATCAATTTTTATTATTTATGTGTAATTATATTTATTCTTTTAGAGGTTAAAAAAGTAAAAAATTGATTTCGTAAGTTGTATTCAATTAATATACATATATTTTGAATTAATATTTTCTTTATTTTAAATGTTACTTGAATATTATTTATGCATTTACCATTAAATAAATTTTTTGACAATTAAATAAATTTTTTTTCAATTTTTATTTAATACTTTTAGCTAAAAGAGAAAGACAACGTTTGCCATATATTCAATAATTATATAATTTTTTAATTAAATATTATTTTTATAATATTTTTTAATTTTTATAATGTAAAAGGATATTATTGTCAATTAATTATTTTTACTATTCCATTCCATCAAAATCAAAGCGTACCTAACACAGCAATAGAATAAAATAATTATTTAATTTCTATCCACATTGAACATTGCGATTGAATAGAATAATTATTTCATTCTTATCATTTATGTTTTGATTTTATTCTCATTTTCTATAGAGAATCAAAAGACTTCTATGCACTCATTAATAATAGGTCCGATGTGACTCACTCTCACTCTCTTTGACTCTTCATTTTCTCTTACTTACGAAATTTTTATTTTTTTATAAATAAGTTATTTATAAAAAAATCATAAGATATCTGTTTTGGACATATCTTGAATCTCACGATGAAATCTGAAGAAAAACACGAAAAAATATCTAAATTACCAATATATATATTTATATTCCTCCTAGCATAAAGAATATATATAAGAAATCAGAGAAAATTTTCAAGTGACATCAGTATCAAACTTGGATTCACGAGCATCATTTTTCTTATCTCCCTAAGTATACTTAGAAGACTCTTTACACAAATATTAATATTTTTTATTCTGATATTTGATTATTCACCAAACAAATATTTAGAGAGGACCACGAAGATTATCACTATTTTTATTTTTTTCTTCATGTCTTTTGATAATTATTCTCTCTCCTCCATGTTGATGGTTTTTATTCTTATTTTTTTACTTTTAATTTCATTCACAATTTCATCAATTAATTTAAAAGCTTCTTCCTATTTAAATTGTAAAACTTTTCTCCATTTTTAATTACAAATACAGATAATTACTAATACGATAAATTTTCTTTTATTTATTTATTTATTCATTTTTCATTTATTTTTAATTTGATATGCTAAGTTTACTTTTTTTTAATTTTCTGAAAAAATGGATTGGATTTCGAATTGTAAAAATGGTAAAAGAAAATAATTTCTTTTGGTTAACTTCTTTCAATTTGAACTGGGCCTGTGTGATTTTTCAATTTTGTTAATAAATTAAGATATTTTTATCATTACGAAAAATATTTGAATTTATATTTATAATTAAATGTTATATTAGTGTGTTATAACTATTTCAAATTTTTTGAATTTTTCATTCCAAGATTGGTAGAATAAAAATAATTTAATTTAGTTAATTTCTCACTTTTGTATATAAATATGAAAGAGTTTTGATCACTTATTTTTTACTTTTATTTTTTCATATTTTTTCTAATAGTGATTTTAGAATTAAAAAAATATTAAATTTCGAATGATCAGGTTTGAAATTATTTTATTTATTCAAAAACTAAATTTTAAATATGATATTCGAAATAAATTTTTTTTGAGATTATTAAATTAAAAATTCAAATAATATCATTATTTTAGATTAAAAAAAATCACAAAATGTTGAAGCATAAAAATTTCAATATTACTGTTCAAATCACTGTTTGAGTATAATATATCAAACAATTATAAAAGGTTGATGATGTTAGAAAGAATTTGAGTATATACTTTTGGATTATATGGCACCGCATACATAAGAAAGGGGTGAATTATGTGATAAAAAACTTGGATGATTTTAAAATAGTTTTCAAAAAATGAACGAGGTTTAAATTTATACCAAATAATTTTTTAAAGAAAATGCAATGCAATGAAATGCTTGAGAGAGATCAAATAAGCAAGCGACACAAAAAATTTATAATAATTCGTCTTTTTGTAGTCTACATTCACTTCTCTAGCAGCTAGATAAAAATTTTCAATCTACTAAAATCAATGTTCAAGTAACAAACCGCTACTTGATACAACACCTAGCATCTAAGGTAGCTCTCTAACACGACTTGCTAGGAAAATCAAAAGATATAATTTACGAGCAAGATTTTCTTTCTAATATCTTACTAGGATAAGGCTATAATATGATTTATAAGAAATAATTAAACCTCACTAGTATGTTGAGAGATGAACTAATGAGATATTAATGCAATAGTGAAATAAAAAACTTTATAAGATTAATCTCTTTCTTTTCTCACTTATTTAATATACTTTTAACTTCACAATGATTTGTATTTATAGTCTTGAATGTCTCTTTCAAATTTCTAACCATTGGTGAACAAAAATGACAAATAATCAGTATGTAGAAAAGTAGTGACTAATAATTTTTCAAACAAAAACTATCGATAGTTTCATAAACATTCGACAATTTATTTTGAAATTTGAAAAATAAGTCAATAGTTTTTACAGATTTGAAAAGCAATTGACTGATAAACCTAAAATATTGATCTAGAAAATATGAATCAAATTCGGTCAACTTGTTTTGGAAAGTAGTTGACAGTTTGCTTTAACTTTGAAGAACCAGTCGATAGCTATAGAAAAGAAGTAGCCATTTTTGCCACTAAATTTAATATTTACATAATTCTTTCTTCTATTGCATAGCTATTTTCTCTATATTTTAAAAATTTGACAATATTTCATAAATGCATACATTTTCATTGATTTAAAAGACAAGTTCAAAACCACTTTCAAGAATTGTTCAAAAATAGTTTAAATTCAAAACTTTGAAGTTTTGTGTTCAAAATTAAAGTCTAAATCATTTATGCAACACTTATTAAAGTTTTGTGTTAAGATACTCATCATCGAAATACCATCAAATCAAATTGGCAATCTCTTCCTTTTTCATGATGACAAAACTTTAATAAAGTTTATCTATTTCTTCCCTTTTTTTAGCATTAATAAAAAAGATAGATGTAAAAAGAAGTCCTTCTTAAATGAGAGGAATTTTTGTTGAATTCAAATCAAAATTAGAGGTGTTAAAGGAAACATAATTCCCCATGAAAGCATTAGATAAGCATTATAATGTGGACATCAAAAAAGTATAAAAGAAACATTACTTGTAAAATTAAAATCAAAATTGAAGAGTACATTACATCAAAATCAAACCATTCAATAATGAAAATAGTTCATTACAAGCCAATAATATTTGAATGTAGTTTCAAAACAAAAACAAAAAGACTTAAGGTGGTTAAGGCTGATCAGAGTAAGGAAAACTTTGAATATACTCGGGTTGAGGAGTGTAACAGCCAAGAAATTCTAAAGGATTTAAGTATAATTTTTATTAGGGCATAAGTGAATTTTCCAGAAGATTTGGGGCTATAGTATAATTTTTACAGTTTTGAGTAAGCGAATCAACTGAAGGGAGTGCCTTGAAACTTAGATGTCTAAGAAAAATGATATAATATTGACAAGCATCTTAAGACATAATTTTTAGCATTGAAAGAAATCGGATCAGAGGCAGTTTTTGGTACAGTTACAGTTCAGGTTGAATTTTTAGCATTGAAAGAAATCGGATTTACGGCCAAATCGTTCATTCAGGTCTAAATGTAATTTCTCAAAATTGATCGAGGGAAGAAACGAAAAGTTTGGAACTTAAGGATCTCAATGGAAATAATGGAAAGTTCAAAGGCTTCTTTGGAAAGGGTTGAAAAGTAATTTCAAAGTTTGAAAGGGGCAAAATTAGAATTTTTGAAAAGATTGACAGTGTGAACACTTAAGTTGGGAGGGAAAAATTTCAAAGATAGCAAGTCATGCCCTCGATACGAAAAAATGCACCCGAGCAAGAATTGTTTTTAGAGGAGTATCATGTGTTTTGCATGTGGCGAGAATGGTCACAAAGTGAAATATTGTCCCAGGGCAAAGAGACACCTCCAACTAAGGATTGAGTGAGGGTTACGTGTTTCGCGTGCAATCAACCTGGTCATTACATGAATGAATGCCTTAAAAGACAAAAGTTGGAGTAACTGAGAAAAGTAGATGTGACACGAGGACCCCACACTGGACGAGTTTACTATTTATCGAAAGAGGACAAAGAGACCTACCAGACAATGAAGAAAGGTATGCTAATTTTGTTCAAATAGATTTTGATGTTTGCATTATCATGACATATGCATTAGCTTAAGGGTGAATTTGAAAAAATTGTGCGATATCAAAAGATATAAATCATTTTTGGGATATGTGTAACCACTTGAGAAGAGCTACAACGGGAAATTTTGTGAAAACCATGTTAGGAAATTAATGTGTAATTGAGGTATTTAGGTCATTTCAAATTAAGAGTTGTTACCAATATCAGTGATTTGATTTTTCGAGAGCAAAAATTTTGAGGATGAAATTTCTTAAGGGGGGAGGATGTAACACCCGAGAAATTATAAAGGACTTAAGTATAATTTTTATTAGGGCATAAGTGAAATTTTTAGAAGATTTGGGGCTATAGTGTAATTTTTATAGTTTTGAGTAACCAGATCAACTGAAGGGAGTGCTCTGGAACCTAGATGTCTAAGAAAAATGATATAGTATTGACAAGAATCTCGAGACATAATTTTTAGCGCTAAAATAAATCGGATCAAAGGCAGTTTTTAGTACAGCTACGATTCAGGCTAAAAAACTGAATTACCATAAGGGACTTTCGAAAACTCAATGGAACCCTTAAAGGAGTCAAATTTTTCTTGACGAGCAACTCTTAAGTAGTTTTGGGTTGAAACGAAAGGATTTACGACCAAATCGTTCATTTGGGCCTAAGTGTAATTTCTCAAAATTGATCGAGAGAGGTCGAAATGACATTATTTCTGAAATCGCGAGGGAAAAAACAAAAATTTTAGAACTTAGGGACCCCAATGGAAATTATGGAAAGTTAAGGGGCTTCTTGGAAAGGGTTGAAAAGTAATTTCAAAGTTTGAGAGGGGCAAAATTGGAATTTCAGAAAAGATTGGCAGTGTGGACATTGCCATCTGTCGACAGCCTCTCTTATCGCAGATTATAGCTTGTGAAGGCTTTGAGGGAGGCTCTAGAGGGGTCAGGGCTAGGGTAGGTTGCATTAGGAGCTGTCTATGGCCGAGAATTGGCCACTTTGTTAGTCAATTTGATCAAGAAATTTGGTCGTGTCTTGGCTAGAAATCAAGGCATTAGAGGGTTGTTTTTAGGGCTTTAATCAAGGTTTTGGGTCGATCTAAGGGAGGTAAGGCCATTAATGTCCTTGAATTAGACTAGATTGGACGTTTGGAGGCTTGAGTTTGGCTATAAATAGAGGTCGAAGTATAACACCCCCTCTTCCGAGCTACTCTAATCCTTGCGTAACTTAAAAGAAAGCGCGTTGTGAATCAAGGTAAGATCCAACAGCCATCGACAAACAAATAATTTATCCATACATCGAGCGTAGGCCACCAAATCCAACATGTACATAGAAACTCTAGGGGTTACAAACCCAATTCTAAGTTCGGTTACATGTTACAAGATAAAATCTATACAATATTTAGCCACACATTTCCCCAAGACTTTTAATTTGAGAGTAGACCCGCGTACACATCTCACTGCCCATCCATCTTGCTTGACCCCTAGTCAGCTATTGCTTTACTTTAATTGGAATGGTGAAGAGTACAAGGTGCGCTACAAAGCTCAGCAAGTGTAAGAAATAAGAAAGAAAAACATAACAGATAGTAATATGACAGGGGTAAGGTGAGTGGTATCTAAAAAGCATCTAGATGTGGATGATAGATTACAACACATGGATCACACACTCACCCATGATAGCAATGTCATGCATAGCACATAGGAAAGCCGGTAAATACACAACTAGCTAACGACCTCACATAACAATATAAAATGCATCAAAGACACATACCGGCCTATAACTGATACATGCAACCAGAGAATCTGTGATAATCTGTGGACCATAAGTCCTATCTCATATATTTGGCTATGTCCATACATATATATATATATATATATATAATCTTGCCCAGGGTCGTCACCTCTGGGTGCTCCCCGTAGTAGTCACCATAGGAGCATAACCCTAGTTAGGCTAGTGCCTACTGGATTTGGGGGATATATCCCGGTGGTACACAACCGCAGCGTGCATAGCCATCTCTGATCTTGCCAATGCATATACAACACGTAGGATGACCACATACAAATGCACGTCATACAGTGGCAATATGTTATGCTTGTGTCCACTCATGTTACATGGTGACAATATTCATGCCAATCCGTGCCCATGATGCCCAATTACCACACTATCAAAATATATCATGACAGGGAATAACATTCTCAGGTGCAATTATTCTCATCTCATAATCATGGACATCACAATTATTGAATAGCACCAGAAGTAGGGAAATTTCACACTTAACTCACAGCAATATGAAAAGTAAGAGAAAATATCTTTGGGTGTGAGATGCAATGACAAGGCTCCAAATATACACGCCATGGCTGTGAGCAATATTTGAATTTACAGATTATTCTCATTTCATATCGTGACCATTATTGACAGTAAGTCACTGAGAATATAGAAAGCTTTACTCTTAGGCTTCAAGAATAAATCAGAGTAAATTGGTTAATATTTGAAACATTGGTAGGGCAAGGGGAAGGGATATGCTTTCCATGCAAAATCTTAACAAATTCACCATTCCTTAAGAAAAGTGGGGAAGAACAAGCCCCACATAGCTATCAAAACATTCCCCAAGTTGGAATCCATTAACGCACAAGAACCATCCGTATAAACTCACACCCCTGTTTATGTAATAGCTTTTTGTTTATTTCCCCTGTATTCAATCTCAACAACACCTTTAAGTTCCTAAACCACTCTCATAGTTCACCTCTCATCACCCCTAAGTGCATATATTAAAGTTCTATTCAAAGTTCCTAGAACCCAATACCATGTTTACAGTGAGTTATATTTCAAAGAATAGAAAGAAGGAAGGGAACTTGCCTTCTTAAGCTTCCTGTGACGCTTGATAGCATCTAGAGACCTCTTGGATGGTAGTATTCAACTTGAGATTGAAGAGAAGGATGAGGGTTTTCAAAGAAGAAGAAACTTTCGAGAGAAGTTTCGGGTTGCACGACAGATACGTTGATATTTTTTCCCAAAATTTCCTTCTTTTATATTTTCTCTAAAAGTGATACTTATCCATCGATTTCTATAATTTCTCTAAAATTTCCTTCTTATGTCATAATTCTAGAATTTTCTACGCGTTTTCAGAGTTAACGATGACTTAGAATATATAAATATATGTATCGCTGAGGAGGACATTTGAATGTGTTATGAGGCATTCGAATATCAAGGAGGTAAAATTCAAAAGTTGAGAGAGTCATTTGAATGTATCCTAGGCCATTCGGATGTCTTTCTTAAAGATATAAGGTCCCATGCGAAGATATTCGAATGATATGGTGTGTATTCGAATGAATTAAAGAAAGATTTCAAGTTATGAGAGTAACATTCGAATGAGGAAGGGGGGCATTCGAATGAATTTTAAATAGTAGCTTGAATTATTGAAGGAATTGGAAGCCTATTCAAATACAACAGTGCCCTCATTCAGATGAATTTTGCAATATTCGCTGGGCTCATTCGAATGGAAGGGTAGTCATTTGAATAAAAGGCTTTAATTTACAAAATCGGATTCTGGATAGCTCCTACACATGCTCGAACTTTGGCCATAACTCTCTCGTCTGAACTTTGATTAAGGTGATTCAAGATGCTATGGAATGAAAAAAGAAAGATCTACAACTTTTTTGTTTTGAGTTTTGAGAGATTCGAACTGAAATTGGTTGAAATTGGGTTGCAAAGAGAACATGCACACAGGAATATAGGCCATTCGAATTGCTTGGCTCCTCATTCGAATGCTTCACTCCCCATTCGAATGGCACCCTATAACATTCGAATCTCTCCACTAAAACTCAAAACAATAATCCGAATGAAACCCAAGACTCACACATTCAAATATCCTAGCCTACATTCGGATATCTAAGCTACAATTTCCATATATATTCAATTCCAACACAAAAAATCTAACTTAATCACTTAGCTTACACACTTCACCTTTATCCAACACTTAGAAAATTACCACCAAAACAACATATTAAGCATCAAGACTAACCAACTCAATCCTTCAAACATGACACGAGAATATCTAAATTCTGGTCGTTACACGAAGAGGCTGAGGGTTTTCAAAATTTATGTAACACCTTGCTTTACCCAAGGCGTTAGATAATGCAAGATTTCGAGGAGATATTTTTGTTTTCCAACATAAACTCAACATAAATCGGTCCTCGACAATCCTATTACACCTTCTCAGCATACCAAAGTAAGAATAAATAAGCTAAGACAGGTAAATCATTATAAATGTGGGAGCTAGAACATAACCTCAAACGATACATAATCGAATTCATCTTATTCATAACATGAAAAGTCGTACTTTTCGTTTAACATTATAGCATCAAAATACACATTATAATTGAAAGACATACTATGTACTATCTACTAATTGCCATCAATCCTCGATAATTCCTTTCCCCTTAACGCTGTTGTCTTTACTTAGAATATTTGAATATTCTAGGGACAAAGTCCAAATAAGATGCTGAATCATCTAAGTTAGAGTTCAAAACACATTTTTCGTGAATGTATGCAAGACATGAAACAAAATTAACATAACCCGATAAGTCTCACCCCAAGAGAATCCCATATAATGCTTAACCCATGGGGAAAGAGCAATCTCTCTAAAGGCAACATGACCACATCGACACATTGGCACAACACAGTTCTAGCTTAAAAGGGGCAAAGTCAATGTATCTCCCTAACACCTCGAGAACAATCGTTACCACTCCTGGTCTAGGATGGTCAACATCAACACAGGAACCTGGCTCACCACAATCACGTTAGGGATTACGTTCTCACTCAAAAACATTCTCCAAATATTACCCATTCCCAACCCATATCCCGCATGGATAACCAGTCGCCCTAGTGTAACTTCCCTGGCCACACAGCCTAGCACATAACCCTAGGCAGCCATCCTGACAAGCACACTTGGCACGAGATACCCCTATAAGTTATTCCGGCAACACCCTTAGGGAATTACGACTATACTATCTGGATAACATCTCATATGAACAACACAAACACATGCCAATGCCACATACCATAACTCGATGCATTATATAAAAAATAACATTTCATGTACATAATTTATCGCACAAAATTTAGTGCACATGCATAAAACATTTTGGATGGAACCTCCTACATGAAAACAACCGTCACTGGTTAAACCATTTGCATGCAATAAAACCATTTTGTATGAAATCAAATCAAGTTTAGGTAGAATCAAAACAAGTATTTAGGATAGAACTACTCACCTAGAATGAAACTCAGAACACCTCAAATCTTCTGGCCAACCTCGATTTTCATGCAATTCCTCAAGTCTTTTGACCAAACCACCTCTTTACTGTTAGTGTAGGTGCTCTAGACCCAATCAAATTGGGCATGTTGTACAATGACAATTATAAACATGTTTATTATTTGAATAAGGAGTTGTTCAAATTCACAAGAAGTCATTCTATTAGTTTCTTGTTATTATTGTAATAACCAAATGAAACTAGATAGAAGTTCATATGATGTATACTGTGATTAATCTATAAAGATATGAGATGATGCACCACAGTTTCTAGACATCATTAAACGTCCCAAGTCGTAGCAATGTCAAGAATGGGCATTGACAATTGCGGTAAGACTAGTATGTGCTATGTTTTTGCTATGTGATAGCAATGGGGGTCTCACACCCATAGGCATGGGGATGCCTAGACAAGTACATAGGTGACCAATGTTGGAGAACATGTCACTGGACATGACTCGTTACTAGAATCCATTTTGGTTATATGTTGATGGTATTCTCATACGAGATGGGTGTAACTAATCCTTGGACCTAAGGTTATCACGGTCATCTCATAAGAAGACCGGTATGCTTTGACATCGTTTCGATGGGCCTAGACAAAGGCTGCACGTGGGCGATCGTTGGGTATATCGTGAGGCTTATGGAGATGGGTGTATAACCAAGATGGGACTCGTCTATCCCTTGATAGAGGATGATGTATCTAAGGCACCTTCAGTGGATATTCACTTTAAATCCATGGCCATGGTGAAAGAGATCAATAAGGAGTTATTGATTTACTTTCTAATTAAGTGAAGATATCCGGAAGACCGAAGAAAACTCATGTGATCGTTATCAAGCAACACATTGTCATACTTGAGATCACATAAGATACATTGACGAGAGGATCGAATTACATGGTAACCATGCTCGTGAAAGGTTATTTGCGGATTATGAATCCTTCTGAATAATTGGGTAGGCATGATGCCTTGCCTTGTCTTATGTGTTCATACCGACACATTGCCAACATATTCGGGAGCCTAATGAGTCATACGCCATAGGCACGGTCCCTGGCTTAAACCAGAAAAGCAGACGTATGGTTAAGTGGGATACTTCGGCAAGAAGTTATGCCGTCGTAGGTTCTCATGCGAAAAGAACAAACAAACATAATGACGTCGATATGACGAGGGGTCGTTATAAAGGGAAAAGTTTCCTAAAATAGCAATTGATTAAATTAGAAAGAGTTTCTAACTTAATGATTAAATTAGAAAGAAGTTTGGGCTTAATTTAATACTTGGGCTAAATAAAGTATTTAGGCCAAATATTAAATTAAATTAAATATTTGGGCTAAATTAGATTTGGGTCAAATATTAAATAATAAATATTATATTTGGGTTAAATAAGATTTGGGCCAAATATTAAATATTTGGCTTGAATTAGATTTGGGCCACATATTTTATAAATGGATTTGGGCCACTTTAATTTCTAGTTGGACTAGGATTAATGGGCTAGCCCAATCCATGTCCATTAGGGTTTGGGAAACCCTAGGAGGTTGCCTCTCTATAAATAGCCCTTTATGGGATGCCCAAATTATGCCTCTTATTTTTATTGGTTTTCAAGAGTTGAAAATCGATTATTTTTCCCGTCCATTCATAAGCCTTGTTAGGAGAAGGAGCTAGCACTCCTATTCCGCTCTCCTTACCAACGGATACGTGCCGCGTATCATGAGTTAGAGGCCGGACGCTTGGACGGCTCGAATCCGCGAACGACTCGATTATCTAAAGGTTAGATTTATTTATTTGTTTGTGAATGATTTGATTTCGACGTTGATCCAATCGCCGGGATCGGGGTAAGGTTCCAAAATTTTTGAACTATGCTGCTTGCCCCGTAGCGATATTCCTTTACTTTCATTTACATGCCCTAACACACTTCCCAAGTACTCTACACGTGTGATGCCTCGCATATGCTTTAAAAGCCCTCTATCCACTAAACCCAAAGCACTCTCGTCTAATACGAATTTATCACAACTTTGAATGAGAAAATTCTTGGCTATGAACACCCTATTTATGGGCTTTGAAACTTGGCCACCAAGTATGTCACATTATATTACAATATTTCTTATTCATTTCAAATATTTTCCAAATCTTCCAAGATATTTCAAATCTTCTAAAATATTCTCCAATCATTTCAAATCTTCTCTAATCATTCCAAATCTTCTAAGATTTTCTACAACTATTCTTATCTGAATCAAATCTTATTCAAATCAAATCTTATCCAAATCAAATCACATCAAATCAAATTAGATCTTATCAAATCTTATGCTTAAAGTTATCAAGAGGCTTCATCTTTATCTCTAAATTCATCATAAGACTTCATCTTATCTCTAAAGTTATCATGAGTCTATATCCTTAATTTCCCAAATGCCTAGAGGAAAAGATTTCAAGAATTGCACTTTGACCCAAACTTTTTAGGTAATTGTAATTAGAGCCCTTTGAACTTGGTCCCTAGGCTATTTTTTAATTACACTTATGCCACTAGAGAAAGGATTTATTACGCTAATACCCCAAGATTTTAGGTAAATTATACTTTTACCCGAACTTTAATATTTGCGATTTTGTCCCTGGCTCTGAAATTGAACTTTTATCTCCAGACTTTGATAATCGTTTGAAATATCTTATTTCCTCAAATATTTGAATCTAAAAATCTCAGGTCTTACATCCTTTATGATCATTTGATTTTTCAGGCTTGAAATTAGCTTTACCAAAAATTGTTTCCGATCCAATTTATTTCAACACCTAAAATTGTGTCTTGAAATACTTATCAATACTATATTATTTTTCTTCGACATCTAGGGTCCGAGGCACTCCCTCCAGTTGATCCGATTTCTCAAGACTGTGATAATGTACCCTATAGCCCTAATCTTCTAAACATTTGACTTACACCCTACGTAGAATTACATTTATAACTTCAAGAATTTCCTGGGTGTTACAATTTAAAACCCAAATTGCTCTCATTTTGGGTTGAATCGAAGGCAAGGGATAAGGGGCTTTTGATCATTGTGAATTGTAGAGTGTTTCTAGAAAATTTGGTGAGCAAAGGTGTAGGTTTGAGTGGGTTTTAAAGGTCGCAGAAAAGTCGAGGCGGTAGCTTTGGCTGAGAGTTTAAACGACTAGTTGAGGTACCTCTGGCCATTATTTCAAGCATCTAGGCATACCATTGTGATTGAATAAGGGAGTAGAGCAAGCTAGGAGCAAACTCTAGCATCGCTAGTGTACCAGAGCTGGAAAAAACGACCAGCACATGAAACACACTTGCCAGCCTTCACTATCATTTCATGTGCTGGCGCGTGAGGGCGTGTGGCCAATGGGTATTTTTAAAAAAAATTTAATATCTTCCTAGAATTATTTTATGATTTATGGTGTTAAAAAAGTTGGGCAAATATTTGAGGTGGCATTTATTTTGGAATTTTCAAGAAAAAAATAAGAAGAAAATAGGTGGAAATTATGAAAAAAATGGGAAAATGGACGTTTATGTTTCTTTGAATAAATATGATGTCCAGGGTGCTTTGAGGCTAGAGGTTGAGCGTTTGTTTGATTTTTGAGGATTGGAACAAAAATCAAGGTTCTGCACTCTTTTCGCGGTGTATTGAGTTTTTGATCAAGGTGAGTGTTTTTACTTAAAAACTTAGTTTTTGTGAGTAGTTCTATCCTAATCTTGGTTTTAATTCTATCTTAAACTTGTTTAGATTCCATGCAAATGGTTTTGTTGCATGTGATTGTTTTAACCTGTGGTGGTTGGTTTCATATGGGAGGTTTGTCCCGAAATATTTTATGCATGTGCATTGAATTTTTTATTAAATTATGTGCATGTAAACGTTATTTTTCATTGAATCATGGTATTTGACATTGACATGTTTTTGTGTTGTCCATGTGGGATGTTGCCCCTATAGTATAGCCGTAATTCCCCAAGGGTATTTGCCGGAGCATCATATAGGCGTATTCTGTGTCGTGTGTGTGCTAGGATGACTACCTAGGGTTTCATACTGGGCTGGGTGGCTAGGGAAGTTACACAAGGGTGACTGGTTGTACATGTGGGAATGGGATGCCAACTTGTGACATGGCACTTGAGTGGTAACACTAGGGAAGCATGCCAAGGGAAAATGCCCACTTGTGACGGGGGTTGAGAGTGGACACCACCTCGACGATAGACAAGTGGCAGGGCTAAGAGTGGACACCACCCCAAATCGGCTTAAGTGGTAGGGCTGTGAGTGAACACTAGCCTAGGTGCCTTTAAGTGATAGCATTGTTTCTGAGGTAGACTTGGATTCCTAGGGATAGTGTTGATCATCTTGTGGCAAGGGTTCGTCTTGACGTGATTCGATATGCTTTTGAGAGGGAATATAATTCCTAACATGATAGTGGGGTGATACTAGGGTTCATGCGTCGTGTAACACCCCGCTTTCTCGGGAGCATTATAACTTGGGACAATTCTGGGATAAATTTTTTTTTTTTCAAACTAATGCTAAATCACATCATTCCTAGAATTCATCCCAGAATTCCCATATATAATCTTGAAAGAGAATTACTATACACATCAAATGCGAAAGCAATGATCGAAACCTGATATCTTAGCATTGATCATAAATGAATTCTTACATTTTCAACATTCTTCAAAACGTTCAGAATTTAAAGTAGCAGAACTTAAATACATGGGCTACATAACATACATTTTATTCCTCATGCACTCTGCTAAATGCCATTTCATACCTCATTTATCCTCGTATCTGCTACAATCTTAATCTGGAACATTTGAATATTCCAAGGGAAGAACCCAAGTTAGATGATGAATCATCTTAGTAAGGGTACAAATGATTTATCATGTGTGTATGCAATGTCTTATCCTTGTAGGTGTCAACTGCACCCTACATGCTACCTATCATTTTTGCGGCCACCTCTTTCAAAGCCGGGGTGTATGGGTGCACCCTTAGTAAAGTAACGGTGCCAGTTCGTACTCCCTACGGCTTTTACTTTATGTGTGTGATCAATGATATCAACGTGTACATATGCATTTTATAGCATGTCATGGGCGCAGTCTACGTGATGAATACATATCAGGGCATGTCAATATGATGAAAACATTTTTGAGGGTCGGGTTTAAAAATCACTTACCAACCAAGAATTTTTTTTAAAACTAAGTTAAGTGAGGAAGTACCATTTACTTTCTCAAGCTTATCAAACTACCTCGATATTTGTGTTTGTCTCAAAATATGTGCATCGCCTCGATTTGCGTGCCAATCTCAAAATTTACACAAGTCACTTCAACTTAAGCCTCAAAGCTTCCTAATCACCATAATTATTTAAATAAATATTAAAACCTATTTTTCGATAATTTCTTGCATTTTCTTTAATTTTCTCTCTATTTCTTCCTATTTTTCCTCTATAAATTGAAACTAAATATTTCTAAAATATTTTCTCAAATATTTTACTATGAAAATTCATAAAATAATATTCTTAAATTTTTAAAATTTTCTAGAAAATTTTACTTACCTTAACTTAGCTTTTCCAACTTCCTCTGTATGCGTGTCATATCCTCGAAGCGTGTGCCTGAACTATTTTTCTCCCCAAAATCTTCAGAATATCACCGAAAAATAATTTCCTATTTTCCAGAACTTTTTCTAGGATTTTTCCGATCCTTTCCCTATTTTCTTTTCTTTTCTTTCTTCTTTTTCCTTTCTTCTTCTTCTTCTTCTTCTTCTTCTTCTTCTTCTTCTTCTTCTTCCTCTGCACCACGCCTGCAACTCCTTCGCAAGCATAGCTCCCGCCGCCGTGGCCGTCACCTACCGGCCTCACCGCCGCTTGCCTGCGCCACCGCGCACCTCCACTGGTCGCCCCTTGCTGCCTCGGCCCTCCCTTGCTTGCGACCATGGCCATGCCTGCAACTCGAGCTAGCTGCCATGGCCGCTTGGAAGCTTGCGGCTACCCCCACGACCCAGTTCTCTCTCTCTCTCTCTCTCTCCCTCTCTCTAGCGAACTCTCGCTTTCTTGTTGCTCTCAATCAGCCAAGATTGCATCCCAATTAATAGACCTCCCTGCCTTGGCTACTACTCCATTCATTTACATATATATATATATGAATATCACATGCAATCTCAATTCAGACCATATACTTACTGCCATATCTTCCTTAAATCCAACTGTAATTATTGTCCAATTTCCAGCAAAATCTCGGCTAAGAAGATGGCCTCACACGCACACATGCATAGCCATTTATATACATATATAATACATATTTATATATATACATATATATATTTTCCACTAATATAATTATAGACAAATACACATTAAATCCTCAATTTTATCATAATATCACTTGGGCAACTCCATAAATTCAATTATACCCTCAAACACTAAATTAAATTGCATTTCAATACCGAAAACGCAAAATTAATAGCCCAAGCTTTACTCAATAAAGACGATTCCGCCCCAGTATCCTCATCGGGCTGTTGTTTCATCTCGAAACAACTGAAGAGTTGATCCTTATGTAAAATCGGAACCCCCCTAGGGTTTTGTTGATTTTTTGGGAGCCTCTTACAATGATTCGGTTTTACAGCCTAACTAGCAGCTACATTTTAGCTGTACCGAATACTGTTCCCGATCTGATTTCTTTTGATATTATAGATCCTATCTTGGGATGTTTATCAAGGCTATATCATTTTCCTAAGACAATTTCACTTCGAGGCATTCCCTGCAGTTGATTCGGTACTTATAACTGCTATCAAACCAATTTTTCGGTATTCTAAACTTATCGAAATTACGTGACAACTTTATACGAACATGGGGTATTATACGTCGAGGTTGTGGCTCTTAAACTAGGACTGTGTTGTGCCAATGTGTCAATGTGATTGTGTTGCCTTTAGAGAAATTGTATGTAATACTCGAGAAATCCTTGAGGATATAAACAGTATTTAATGAAGGGCATAAATGGAATTTTTAAAAAAAATAAGGCTATAGGGTACACTATCGCAGTTTAAAGCAACCAAATCGACTGAAAGGAATACCCCAGACCCTAGAAGATTAAGGAAAATGATATAGCAAGGACAAGTGATTTGATTTATGATTTTAGGAATTAAAAGAAGTGGGATTGGGAATAGTTTTCGGTACAGCTGTCGACCAGGTAGAGAAAACTGAATAGACAAAGGAATCCTCCAAGAGGTCAACGGAGCATGTTGGGGACTAATATTTTATGTATAGAACAACCCTTGAGCGATTTGGGGTTGAAACTAATGGATTTAAGGTCAAAACGATCAATCGGGCCTAAGTGTAATTTTTTAAATTTACCCGAGGGAGGTCAAAAAGGTAATTTTTAGAAGTGTCAAGCTTGAAATGAATAATAAAAATCTTATGGGCCTTAGTAATATAGTTGGATAGTTTAAGGGTGCTTTGGAAAGGCCAAAATGAGATTGGGAGAAACTATTGGGGGTCAAAGTGTAATAAAAGAAAGTTACAGTGTGAACACAACAACCAGAAAATCAGCTACCGCCTTCACCGCACGTGGACGTCGATTGAGGCAATGGGACGACCGAGGGGGAGCTGGGAGAGGTGGTATACGGAGGTAGGATGCTTGGGGACTAAATTATGGCCGTTGATTTGTCGTGAGATGGCCAGTTTTCAAGTATAAAAGGGGTCGAGGGTTTCGAAGGTTTGGTAACAAATCAGTCGTGATTTTGGATGTTTTTGAGAGAGTGGATAGAGGGCTTTTAATCCTTGCATCAAGAGGAAGAGATCTGGAGCATTTGGTGCATTTTGATGTGCGTTTGAAGCTGGTTCGAGGCTCGGCCGGAATCTGGAGGAGGTCAGCCTACTACCGCCTGTAACTGCCCGTTTGGTGCATTTTCCTATGGCCTTTCGGCCAAAAAATGGTGTGGTTAGGATTGACTCTTCAAGGGGGTACCCTTTTTGCGGCCATCAGAGCCATCGTCGGCGACCAGAATATTAGAGAAGACGGTGGCGCATGAGCTACATGCGCCACACATCACTTGCACCCACGCGCCAGGCGCGTACGAAGGGACATTTTGGTCATTTTACTTTCAGTATTTTTATGGATTTATTTTAGGAATGATCATGTTGAAATATTTGGAAAAATGTTTGAAGCGATAAATATTTTGGAATTATCAAGGTGAAAATTGAGAGAAAATAGAGGAAATTATGAAAAAATTGAGGAAAACAGATTTTAATGCTTCCTTAATTAAATATGGTGTTTAAGGAATATTGTGGCTCGAGGTTGAGTATAGGTGCAAGTGTTTGAGATTTGGCACGTAAATCGAGGTAGTGCATGAGGATCGAGGCTATTCGAATACGTCGAGGTCAGTGGTTTTATTCTAGTATTTTCTTATCTTGAAAATGTGTTGGAGTGTGTATAGTGGGTTTCGGAGAAGACGGTGGCGCATGTATGAATAGTTGTAAGATAACGATGTTATCATTTGGTAGTTTGTAATACATGTTTTGGTGTAGAAATACCTTATATGAAACTCGTGGTAGGCCACGGTATTTTGTTGTTAATGTATCTGCTATGTTATAACATATCTCGTATAGTTGTTAAGGTTATTGACCTTGAATACCCTTATAGTGACATGCTTGGCGAGATGGGGTGTCACATTGCATTTTCCTCGGTTAGGGTTAAGTGCTGTATGGGATTATCTTGAGATAGGACATATTAGGGATAGTTTAGTCCAAAGTCATTAATGGCCTTACCTCCCTTAGATCGACCCAAAACGTTGATTAAAGCCCTGAAAATGACCCCCTAAAGCCTCAATTTTTCAGCCATGACACGACCAAATTTCTTGAACAAATCGACCGACAACGTGGCTGATTCTTGGCCATGGACAACTCCCAATGCAACCTACCCTAGCCCTGACCCCTCAGGGCGAGGACATGTCAGGGATATGTCAGTTTTGTTTCATGTCTTACATACATTCATGATAATGTTTTGAACTCTCATTTAGATGATTCAGCATCTAATTTTTGGACTTTGTTCTTGTAATATTCAACGTTCCAGGTGAAAGTGACGACAATTTGTAGGTGGTTCATAGCATAACTTTTGATTATGATATATTTTATTTAGTTGATGTCATGTTAAACGATGGTGTATAATCTTTATGTTATGAATGAAGTGGTTTCGATTATGTATCATTTGAGGTTTTGATCTAGCTTCCGCATTTATGATAATGTTATCTATCTTAGCTTACTGATTTTAAGTTTGATATGTTCAGAAGGTACAACGGGATTGTTGGGGAATGATTTATGTTGAGTTTATGTGTTGTGAAAAAAAAATATATTCCTGAAATCCTAAGTTATCTAATGCCTGGGGAAATGCGGAGCGTTATAAGGAGGTGTTGATAACCTGCTCCACCTTTGGGTGTGCCTAAACAATTATGAATAAGGGATATATTCACTTTAAACCCATTTTTGATAATATGGGTCATAAACCTTTGGTCTGACTTTCGTCCATTATACATATTCCTAGCATTAAAATATAAAACTCTAATGACAACTATGTAGGTAGGTCGATGAAGAGTAATAAAATTCCACCACCCAAACTCCTTAAGTGCACTTAGGTTTGGGATATTAATTAATTCTAAGAAAGGTATTTTGATGAACATACCTTGCAACACATCCCAACTAAAAAAATGTATAGAATACTTATTCATCGATTTGTGATTGCTAAATAATCTTTGTGATGTGTCATGAGAAAATGCACCTTAAAATAAAATTAATTAACACAGCTTAACTAGGATGACCCAACAACATAGGGCTGCAGGAGATCCGCGACAAGTGGCCAATTTAGCCCACAAATAGACAAAGAATATTCCTAAATTTGAAGTACCCTTAATGTATCTTAGAATTCTTTTTACAATGAGTATGTTTTACTAATTTTGATGATATTTTGATGGCAATAATTGTTTTCACAAACTTTAATAAAAGAGTCTTAAAACATTCATTTTAAAGTCAAATATTAAAGTCTCTTATCAAAATTGTTGACCATATGTTTAAGATTATTGACTAGTTCTTACATTTTCACGTTTATATAATCTTTAGAGTAAAAATTGTTAATTGATTTTTATAAACTGTCAACCGTCTATTTTGCATGCTCTTGGTCGCTTGTTGTGGATTGTTATTGCATCATTTCTGGTTGAAAGTTCTAAGAACTATTGATCGACCTAGTTAAAGTTCTGAAAAGAGGTCGACTAATTACTCTAATCTATTAGCTGGTTTAATCATAAAAGTTCTAACAGCTAATTGTTCTTGTTTTTTGTAAATTGGATTTCTCAATCCTTTGGCCGTAATAACTATATTTATAGAGAAGGGCCACAAAGACTATAAATAGGAGACCATTTGAAGTTCAAGGGAGTTAGGAAGATTGCGTTTTTAAGTTTTCAAGATTCTTTACTCTCTAGCTTCTTATGTTTCATTGTTTTCCACTCTTTTTTCCACCAAGACTATTGATGTTATGGGGTGCCTTACAATTTTTTACGTTATAAGTAGTTTCCCTTTGAGACCAAAGTCCTCAAAGAGTCTTTGGGACAAGAGTTACTTGGGCCCCCAGAGTCCTCGGGTTGGTCTAGCCTTCTTATTTTGCATAGTCTGAAGGTTCAGAGTGTCCTAGGCACAAGATTCTTGGTGGCCCTGAACTCTTTGGGACCACTGAGAGATATTTATTAGGGCATTTTGATCTCGAAGATATCTCCAGGCCCTCTGGCCTTGCCCGATGCATCTCCCAGGAGACTAGGGACTCATTTGTGGACCTCACCTATCGTCTATAAATACTTGCCTCCATCGTAAATGGACCATTTTTTATCCTTGAAGGGGTTCACGGATGCCAGTTTCCAGTCCAACCATGATGATTTTAAATCGCAGTTGGGATTCATATCTGCCTGAATGGCGGGGCCGTTTGCTGGAAGAGTTCCAAACAGGAGACAGTTGCAGATTCAACAACTGAAGTCGAGTACATAGCAGCCGCCGAAGTAGCTAAGGAGGTTGTATGGATCCGTCAGTTCATTGGTGAACTTGGAGTGGTGCCCAGCATTGTTGATCCAATAACAGTGTATTGTGACAACAATGGAGCCATCACGCAAGCAAAGGAACCACGGTCTCATCAACGGACCAGACATGTATTGCGGCGTTACCATCTGATAAGAGAAGTTATCAACCGGGGTGAATGCGTATAGAGAAAGTACCGACGGACGACAACGTCGCAGATCCCTTAACTAAAGCTTTGTCCCAGGAAAAACATGAAAAACATGTTCGATCATCAGGTATGAGATACATGAGTGATTGGCTCTAGTGCAAGTGGGAGATTGTTAGTGTAGGTGCTCTAGACCCAATTAGATTGGGCAAATTATGCATTGACATTTGTAATCATATTTCATATTAAATAAAGAGTTATTTAATTCTACAAGAAGTCATTCTATTAGTTTCTTGTTATTAATGTAATGATCGGATTAAACTAGATAGAAGTCCATATGATGTATACTGTGATTAATCTATAAAGATGTGAGATGATGCATCACAGTTTCTTGACATCATTAAATGTCCCAAGTCGTAGCAATGCTAAGAATGGACATTGACAATTGCGGTAAGACTTGTATGTGCTATGTTTTTGCTATGTGATAGCAATGGGGTCTCACACCCATAGGCATGGGGATGCCTAGACAAGTACATAGGTGACCAATGTTGGAGAACGTGTCACTGGACATGACTCGCCATGAGAATCCATTTTGGTTATATATTGATGGAATTCTCATACGAGATGGGTGTAACTAATCCTTGGACCTGAGGTTGTCACGGTCATCTCATAAGAAGACCGATATGCTTTGATATCGTTTCGATGAGCCTAGATAAAGGCTGCACGTGGTCGATCGTTGGGCATATCGTGAGGCTTATGGAGTTGGGTGCGTAACCAAGATGGGACTCGTTTATCCCTTGATAGAGGATGATGTATCTAAGGCTCCTTCGGTGGATATTCACTTTAAATCCATGGCCATGGTGAAAGAGATCAATAAGGAGTTATTGATTCACTTTCTATTAAGTGAAGATATCCGAATGACCGAAGAAAGACTTATGTGATCATAATCAAGCAACACATTGCCAACTTGAGGTCACATAGGATACATTGACGAGAGGATCGAATTACACGGTAACCATACTCGTGAAAGGTTATTTGCGGATTATGAATCCTTCTGAATAATTGGGTAGGCATGATGCCTTTCTAGAGGCCAATCTTGTCTTATGTGTTCGTACCAACACATTGCCAACATATTCGGGAGCCTAATGAGTCATACGCAATAGGCACGGTCCCTGGCTTAAACCAGGAAAGCAGACGTATGGTTAAGTGGGAAACTTCGGCAAAAGGTTGTGCCGTCGTAGGTTCTCACGGGAAAAGAACAAACAGACGTAATGACGTCGATATGACGAGAGGTCGTTATAAAGGAAAAAGTTTCCTAAAATAGCTATTGATTAAATTAGAAAGTAGTTTCTAACTTAATGATTAAATTAGAAAGAAGTTTCTAATTTAATAATTTGGGCTTAATTTAATACTTGGGCTAAATAAAGTATTTGGGCCAAATATTAAATTAAATTAAATATTTGGGTTAAATTAGATTTGGGTCAAATATTAAAGAAAAACAAATATTAAATATTTGGGCTTGAATTAGATTTGGACCAAATATTTTATAAATGGATTTGGGCCACTTTAATTGGACTAGGATTAATGAGCTAGCCCAATCCATGTCTATTAGGGTTTGGGAAACCCTAGGAGATTGTTTCTCTATATATAGCCCTTTATGGGATGCCCAAAATGAAGCCTTTTTATTTTTGTTGGTTTTCAAGAGTTGAAAATCGATTATTTTTCCGTCCATTCATAGGCCTTGTTAGGAGAAGGAGCTAGCACTCCCATTCCGCTTTCCTCGCTAACGGACGCGCGCCGCGTATCACAAGTTAGAGGCCGGACACTTGGACGGCTTGAATCCGCAAACGACTAAAAATCTAAAGGTTAGATTTACTTTATTATGTTTGTGATTGTTTTGATTTCGACGTTGATCCAATCGCCGGGATCGGGGTAAGGTTCAAAATTTTTGAACTACGCTGTTTGCCCCATAGCGATCTTGCTTTACTTTCAGTGGTATCAGAGCCATCGTCGAAATATTTCAATTCCTTACGTGCGGATTCTGTTATGTTGTTATTTGTGAAATAATTAAATAATTGTTGCGTTTATATTTTTGGATTGCAAAACGTTTTTGGGTGAAGGGCAAAAGTTCGTGTATGACACTAAAAATGGTGAAATAGGGTTCGGGGTGCATACGGATGCATCGGGGCGTCGAAAGACGTGGCTGAGCAGGGCCCGCGCGCGCTAGGGCGCTGCCAGGCGCGCACAGGAGCGGCCAGGCAGGCCCGCGAGCGCGTGGGGTGGCCAAGTGCGACCCGCACGACTACAGACGACCCGCGCGGCCCTAGTGGCCCGCACTTGCCGCCCCGCGGCCCTTGCCGCGTGCCCATGCACGCCCAGCGCGCGCCAACCGCGGCCTTTGGCCCAGTTTGGGCTGGCAGCATGTGTGACATGCTGCCCAGCCACCTCCTGGCCCCTCCCGCTCCCTCGGGCTTGGGTTTGACTTTCCCCGGGGTCCATATGAAGCACCTGGGTCGGCCCTTTGGTGGCTTAGTGCGTTCCGTTCCTTTTGGTGGGGCCCGGTCAAATTGTTTGGCTATTTTTTTTATTTTTATCCAATCCATGGGTGTGTGACACTTATGGGCCGTGATTAAAAATTGGCAAGGGCCATTAATTGGGTTATTTGTTAATTATTGGGCTGCTAGTGTATGTTTGACATGCATTAGTTGATCCAAGGCCTGTTGAGCCTTGTTAGTTAGACTAATGGATGGAGCCCAAGCCCAACTCAATTAAAATAATTTTGTCTTTCCAAAATTATAAAAAAAATTTCAATTTATTGAAAGCGTTTCATTAATATTGAAATAGATGCGACAATTAATTAACATAATCTAAAATGAATCAATGTGATTGATTGCATGGGTGTATGGTATGGATCGAGTCGACCATTTATTTATTGTTGGGAATGAATGCTTGTAAATTTGGTTTTTGAAATAGGGCCTGCGTGTCCTGCCTCTCTTATATTCTGATGTACATTCTCTTCTCATCTCACTCCCCTCAAATGTAACTCGGGGTTTCTCATTCTATGTAATGTATGTAGAATTGAATAGAGTAGTGATAGTTGTAGTTTGTATGAGGAGAAAGAGATGGAGTCAAATTGAAGACAAGATTCGAAGACTAATGAAGGCTTAAAGAATGTGCTTGAGAAGCAAGTTGTGATTCTTCACCTAGGTTTGACCCGCTAGCTTCCTTTCTATGGCTCGAGGGGCTAGCCGTAGTTATCCATACCATACACCGGTTTGAGTCGTTTATTATGCATGATTAATTTGATTAATTGCATGTGATGAGATCTAAATAAATAAATAATAAATCCCTCATTAATATTAAGCCAACTTGCCTTCCATCATTATGAAGTATTAGGTTTCTAGCTGGCACTTGATTTGTTGAGTCACTCAAGGTCATGTGTCACCTATGATTCCTATGTTTCATGGGTCATGAGATGTCCCTGAATGATGGGTCCGACTTAACTAGAAAGGTGGGGTTTGTTGAGTCACTCAAGACCTTACTGAGTATAGAGGCAAAGATTGGGAGTCACATAAGATGTGCTTGACAATGAGTTGTTAATCCAATGAATCTAGGAGTTGCATGGAGATGCAATTGGTAGCAAGTACCTACCTAATCGATCCTAACACAATTTGTTGAGTCACTCAAGGTTGTGCGAGGGGAGATGGGATCCTAGCCCACTAGGAAATCTTCCAACAGGATTTCCCAAGTTATGTCTTGAGGGTGGGAAACTCGTAGAAAAATAGTGGGAGCAATCATAAAATGTTACTTTTTGCAATTTATGATTTCGTAATTAAATATGATTATAACATTTATCTCTATAATTCGGGTTGTTGATCCAGAATGTCTGGAAACATGTCGATAAGATCGATACTCGATGGAAATAATACCTTCAATGGGATGAATTTCCTCGATTGGGAGATGAATGTGAGGATAGTCCTCACTCATGAGAAGATCCTCTATACGATAGAAACACCTCTTCCTCCCGAACCATCACTTGAGAATGTCGTAGCACATGAGGCCTGGAAGACACACAAGGGTGATATGATCACTGCTCAGTGTATCATCCTGGCAGCCATGACCCCGGAACATAAGCGTCAGCATAAGGCTTATACTGCCCATGAGATCATGGCTAGGCTCAAAGATCTCTATGAGGAGCGAACTAGGCATGAACGTTATGACGTTGCCAAAAAGCTCTTCAGGTGCCGTATGGCTGAGGGATCATTTGTTGAAAAGCATGTCACTGAGATGATAGGTTATATTGATACATTGTCAGAGCTTGGTGTGGGTATGGATGCAGAACTTAGCCTTGATTTTGTGCTACAGTCCCTTCCTGATTGTTATGGACCATTCATCATGAATTTTAATATGATGAATATGGATAAGACTCTTGGAGAGTTACTGTCCATGTTGCGGGAGGCCGAGCCCGAGATAAACAAGAAGGCCAAGGGAAGTGTTCTCTTAGTTGGAGGTCCCAAGGGGCGCAAGGGCAAGCCTAAGAGTAAGAAAGCTAAACAGAAGAAGAGTTCTTCCACAACGCCATCTGGAGGAGTCCAGAAGACTAAAGCCCGTAAGGGCAAGGAGGATGTGGTCTGTTTCCACTGCAACAAGCCGGGCCATTGGAAACGGAGCTGTAAGGAATACCTTGCAGAGGTACAGAAGAAGAAGAGTTCTACTTCGACTACTTCAGGTATTTATGTTATTGAAGTTAATTTATCTACTTCTGATAAGTCCACATGGGTATTAGATACTGGATATAGTGCTCACATTTGCACTTCTGTGTAGGGGCTTAGAGGTACGAGACGATTGACTCCAGGAGAGGTGGACCTACGCGTCAGCAATGGATCAAGAGTTGTTCCATTAGTTGTAGGGATTTTTTCATTGGCATTGCCCTCTGGCCTTGTGTTAGATTTACATAACTGTTACTTCATTCCTAGTTTGACTAGGAATATTATTTCTATTTCTTGTTTGGACAAAGACGGATTTTCATTTTTATTTAAGGACAATAGTTGTTCATTTTATAAAAATGAGTTGTTTTATGGTAAGGCAACAATATGTAACGGTTTGTATGTTCTTGATGTTGATACTTCTGTTAATAACATAAATATTAAGCGACTAAAATCAGGTGATTTAAATAGCACTTATTTATGGCATTGTCGCCTTGCCCATATAAATGAGACTCACATATCCAACTTGTATAAAAATGGATATCTTAGCACATTTGATTATGAATCATATGGTGCTTGCGAATCTTGTTTACTTGGCAAGATGACTAAGTCTCCTTTTAAAGGAAAGGGAGATAGGGCCGCAGAAGTGCTAGAGCTTGTGCACACTGATGTGTGTGGGCCCATGTCCACCCAGGCTCGAGGTGGGTATGTCTACTTCATAACCTTTACTGATGATAGATCACGTTTTGGTTATGTGTATCTTATGAGACACAAATCTGAAGCTTTTGAAAAGTTCAAGGAATTCAGATTTGAAGTATAGAAACAAACTGGGAAAAGTATTAAAGTACTTCGATCAAATCGAGGTAGTGAATACTTGAACAACGAGTTTCTAGATCATCTAAAGCAGAATGGGATTCTCTCACAATGGACTCCACCTGGAACACCAGAGATGAATGGTGTGTCTGAAAGGAGGAATAGGACCTTGTTGGACATGGTTCGATCCATGATGAGTCGTACCGAACTCCCCATTTCATTTGGGGATACGCACTCCTCACCGCGATCTTTATTTTGAATAGGGTTCCAAGTAAGTCAGTTACTCAGACTCCATATGAGATATGGAAAGGATGTCAAGTGTATTGATAGTAATAAGCTAAAACCCAAATCGATGAGATGTTTGTTTGTAGGATATCCAAAAGAAACAAATGGATATTACTTTTACCACCCACAAGAA
The DNA here is from genome assembly GCA_036245055.1 of Diospyros kaki. Taxonomy (NCBI): domain Eukaryota; kingdom Viridiplantae; phylum Streptophyta; class Magnoliopsida; order Ericales; family Ebenaceae; genus Diospyros; species Diospyros kaki. Next base: position 33,328,272 of record BSEG01000008.1, read on the forward strand.
CAAAAGGAGTTTGTTACCAAGCATGCAGTATTCCTTGAGAAGGAATACCTAAATGCTATGGTTAGTGGGAGGAATGTTAAACTCGATGAGATTCGAGGTGATCCACAAACAGATACTCCCTTCCAGGAACCTGAGGAAGATCAGACACAAGATGTTGTGTCAATTCTCCAATCTTCCACACAAGGACTTCGTAGGTCAACGAGAGTTCGTCATGAGCCTGAGAGATATGAATTTCTCATCTCAACACATGGAGATGTGCTTCTGGTTGAGAATGACGAACCAAATACCTATGACGAAGCAATGTCGGACATTAACTCTAGGAAATGGCTTGATGCCATGAAATCTGAAATGGATTCCATGTACACTAACCAAGTATGGACTTTGGTCGATCCACCTGAGGGTATTAGACCCATTGGGTGTAAGTGGGTCTTCAAAAAGAAGACTGACATGGATGGCAATGTACAGACGTACAAAGCCAAGCTCGTGGCCAAAGGTTTCAGTCAAAGACAAGGAGTTGACTATGACTAAACCTTCTCGCCTGTAGCAATGATAAAGTCCATTCGAATTCTGCTTGCAATAGTTACCTATCATGACTATGAGATTTGGCAGATGGATGTCAAAACAGCTTTCCTCAATGGAAACCTGATTGAGGATGTGTATATGACACAACCTGATGGTTTTGTCATCCAAGAACATGCAAATAAGATTTGTAAGTTACAAAGGGCCATTTATGGTCTAAAGCAAGCATCCCGAAGTTGGAATCAACGTTTTGACGAAACAATCAAAGAGTTTGATTTTTCACAAAACGAAGATGATCCTTGTGTTTACAAGAAGATTAGTGGGAGCGCGGTGGTCTTTTTAGTCCTTTATGTAGACGATATATTGCTCATAGGGAATGATGTTCCCATGTTGCAATCAGTTAAAAAATGGCTTTCAGAAAATTTCTCCATAAAGGATTTGGGAGAAGCAACCTATATTCTGGGAATAAGGATCTATAGAGATAGATCCAGGAGGTTGCTAGGTCTCTCCCAAAGCGCGTACATTGACAAGGTGCTAAAGAGGTTTAGCATGGAAGATTCTAAGAAGGGAAATCTTCCCATGTCACATGGAATACATCTTTCAAAGGCTATGTGTCCGAAGACACAAGATGAAAGAGATAGGATGAGTCGAGCACCATATGCCTCAGCCATTGGCTCGATTATGTATGCCATGTTATGTACGAGGCTTGATGTCGCATATGCTTTGAACATATGTAGTAGATATCAAGCTGATCTAGGTGAGAAACACTGGATTGCAGTGAAGAACATTCTTAAGTACTTGAGAAGGACTAAAGAGATGTTCTTGGTATATGGAGAAGGAGAGCTTACCGTGAAGGGGTTCACGGATGCCAGTTTCCAGTCCGACCATGATGATTTTAAATCACAGTCGGGATTCATATCTTCCTGAACAGCGGGGCCGTTTGCTGGAAGAGTTCCAAACAGGAGACAGTTGCAGATTCAACAACTGAAGTCGAGTACATAGCAGCCGCCGAAGCAGCTAAGGAGGTTGTATGGATCCGTAAGTTCATTGGTGAACTTGGAGTGGTGCCCAGCATTGTTGATCCAATAACAGTGTATTGTGACAACAATGGAGCCATCGCGCAAGCGAAGGAACCACGGTCTCATCAACGGACCAGACATGTATTGCGGCGTTACCATCTGATAAGAGAAGTTATCAGCCGGGGTGAATGCGTATAGAGAAAGTACCGATGGACGACAACGTCGCAGATCCCTTAACTAAAGCTTTGTCCCAGGAAAAACATGAAAAACATGTTCGATCATCAGGTATGAGATACATTAGTGATTGGCTCTAGTGCAAGTGGGAGATTGTTAGTGTAGGTGCTCTAGACCCAATTAGATTGGGCAAATTATGCATTGACATTTGTAATCATATTTCATATTAAATAAAGAGTTATTTAATTCTACAAGAAGTCATTCTATTAGTTTCTTGTTATTAATGTAATGATCAGATGAAACTAGATAGAAGTCCATATGATGTATACTGTGATTAATCTATAAAGATGTGAGATGATGCATCACAGTTTCTTGACATCATTAAATGTCCCAAGTCGTAGAAATGTTAAGAATGGACATTGACAATTGTGGTAAGACTTGTATGTGCTATGTTTTTGCTATGTGATAGCAATGGGGTCTCACACCCATAGGCATGGGGATGCCTAGACAAGTACACAGGTGACCAATGTTGGAGAACGTGTCACTGAACATAACTCGCCATGAGAATCCATTTTGGTTATATGTTGATGGAATTCTCATACGAGATGGGTGTAACTAATCCTTGGACCTGAGGTTGTCACGATCATCTCATAAGAAGACCGATACGCTTTGACATCGTTTCGATGGGCCTAGATAAAGGCTGCACGTGGTCGATCGTTGGGCATATCGTGAGGCTTATGGAGTTGGGTGCGTAACCAAGATGGGACTCGTTTATCCCTTGATAGAGGATGATGTATCTAAGGCACCTTCGGTGGATATTCACTTTAAATCCATGGCCATGGTGAAAGAGATCAATAAGGAGTTATTGATTCACTTTCTATTAAGTGAAGATATCTGAATGACCGAAGAAAGACTTATGTGATCATAATCAAGCAACACATTGCCAACTTGAGATCACATAGGATACATTGACGAGAGGATCGAATTACACGGTAACCATGCTCGTGAAAGGTTATTTGCGGATTATGAATCTTTCTGAATAATTGGGTAGGCATGATGCCTTTCTAGAGGCCAATCTTGTCTTATGTGTTCGTACCGACACATTGCCAACATATTCGGGAGCCTAATGAGTCATACGCAATAGGCACGGTCCCTAGCTTAAACCAGGAAAGCGGACGTATGGTTAAATGGGAAACTTCGGCAAAAAGTTGTGCCGTCGTAGGTTCTCACGGGAAAAGAACAAACAGACGTAATGACGTCGATATGACGAGAGGTCGTTATAAAGGAAAAAGTTTCCTAAAATAGCTATTGATTAAATTAGAAAGTAGTTTCTAACTTAATGATTAAATTAGAAAAAAGTTTCTAATTTAATAATTTGGGCTTAATTTAATACTTGGGCTAAATAAAGTATTTGGGCCAAATATTAAATTAAATTAAATATTTGGGTTAAATTAGATTTGGGTCAAATATTAAAGAAAAACAAATATTAAATATTTGGGCTTGAATTAGATTTGGACCAAATATTTTATAAATGGATTTGGGCCACTTTAATTGGACTAGGATTAATGAGCTAGCCCAATCCATGTCTATTAGGGTTTGGGAAACCCTAGGAGATTGTTTCTCTATAAATAGCTCTTTATGGGATGCCCAAAATGAAGCCTTTTTATTTTTGTTGGTTTTCAAGAGTTGAAAATCGATTATTTTTCCGTCCATTCATAAGCCTTGTTAAGAGAAGGAGCTAGCACTCCCATTTCGCTCTCCTCGCCAACGGACGCGCGCCACGTATGACAAGTTAGATGCCAGACACTTGGACGACTTGAATCCGCAAACGACTAAAAATCTAAAGGTTAGATTTACTTTATTATGTTTGTGATTGTTTTGATTTTGAAGCTGATCCAATCGCCGGGATCGGGGTAAGGTTCAAAATTTTTGAACTACGTTGTTTGCCCCGTAGCGATCTTGCTTTACTACGTAATAGAACTTGCTTTACTTTCATTGAGACTGGGTGACAGGATTCTCTAGTAATAGAACTTCTAAAACTATTCATAGTCCTTAGATTTTTTGGATGTGGACTCTGATTAATTGACTATGGGCTAGCATAGGGGTTATTACCTCGTTTGGTATGGGGATATTGATGGGAGGATGGTGTGTCACGCACCATATGACATGAGATACTTCCAGTAGACCTGTGGGTGGTCATTGGGGAACGATAAGCTAAATGTGATGCCGATAATTGACCACATGGCCTGGTGGATAATTGTCGTGTCATCAGGTTATGATGGTGGATAATTTGCTCTTGTTGGTATTTGATGGGGTGAATGTCCTATGTGATCTACCATTGATGTGATGGGATAGTCCCTAGCTAGGGCAGATTGAAAGTCAGAAAAGATGTTTATTGAGGTGTTATCTAGTCACATTAATGAGGTCTGACACATAGTTATTGAGTTTGTCACTCCATGTCTCTTGGTCAGTTAGGACGTTAGGTGATGGAAGGAGTATAGCACACGGTAATCGCCAGTCGTAATAGGTTCATTTAAAGTAAGACTTCATTGCCACCTATATTATCCTGAACAGTTGCTAAGAATTATTCAAGAATTCCTGAAACGACGTTAGGATTTGGAGAAGTTTTGGTAATGGGTCAAGGGGATGACCGATATCGAAAAGGGTTTCAGTGTTATCTAATTGCCAACAGGTAGTGAAACTAGAATGTCACACACCATCTAGCGTTGTGTTTGGTATCGACATTGTGTGCCTAAAATGTCTCTGAAAATTGTTGGTCAAAAGTTGACCATTGACCCCCCGTCAATAATGCATAATGCATAGTTAAAATACATAGTGTATAGTCCATAGTGCGAAATCAATTATTGATTGCACAGTAGATTGATAATGGATTGCAAATAGTGCATAGTGAAATCAATTATTGTTTGCACACTATTAAGGGGGCTACGCGGAGGCTGAATTCAATTTGGGAGAAGAAGAAAGGAAAAGGGGGATCCTCTCTCTCCCCCTCACACATGTTGTTCTCCCCTTCTTCTTCTGAAAAATATTCTACTTCTAGAAATATTTTATGTGTAATTATTATGCATAAAATTTTGAGACACAAGCACCAATGATACGTGGATCCTTAGTGTCTAACATGTGAAGAGGTGACCGGAACGGTACCTTACTGCATATTAGGTGTGAACAGAGTAGGACCATCAACATGAGGTGGATACGATCTTAGTACAAATATTGTTTATGTGCCCCAACCTTAAATCGAATAGTAGGTATGAATTTTTTTTATTCTTTTATTGAATTTGCGTGTTGCTTAAATACCCAAACTATGTATGATGCGTATATTATATTCCGCTATGTGTATCTAATACACAATAAATATTTTTTTTGTACCACCGTACTAGTAATTCTCTTATGTGGTATCAGAGCCTCATCTTGGTATTTAATGCATATATACGGATGTATGTGTCAAATATTACATTTAATTGGCGTGTCGATTCTGGCACCCAAACAACATGTTTTAATTGTTTAGTTTTTATGGTTGTCAGTAATTCGCATTGAAAATTAATACAGGGATTTAGATATGCTTATTTGGATATCAGATTGTATTATTTGCATATGCAAGATAAATATTTTCAAAATTATTTTGAAACAGCGAAGGCAAAACATTACTATATACCACCTACTAATATTGTTCTAACTGTGACTGAAGAGGAGATTATCACTTGGGAGATTTTGAAAGAACATGCCGTGAGAGCATGTAACTATATTCTCGCATCGATGTCTAATGATTTGCAGTGTCAACTTGAGCACTTCATGAGTGTTGCGAGCATAATACAACACCTCAAGGATCTCTTTAGCGAGCATAGTCAGATAACTTGGTATGAGATATTGAAGAAGCTTTTATGGGCTCAAATGCTAGAGGGTTTAGATGTGGAGACCATGCCATTAGCAAGATCAATATGATTGGTCAACTGAATGCCTTGGAATTCCCAATGAACACTCAACTCCAAATTGATCTTATCTTACAATCGTTGCTAGATTCTTTCTTCTCCTTTATTACTTCTTTTTATATGAATAAGATTGAATGTTATCTCCATGAGTTATTAAATATGTTAATAATTGCCTGGTCACAAATGAAAGGAAAGGGTAGAGAAGGAGTTCTCGTTGTTGCCTCGTCTTCTTCTAAGAAGAAACCTAAATCTAGGAAGAGGAAGAGAAATGTTCTCCTAGACAACATGGCATGCGGTAGATAAAGACAAAGGACAAAGAGGTTCAGGGCAAGGGTAATTGTTATTTTTGCAGACATAAGGGACACTGGAAGAGGAACTACCTAGACTATCTGAGGAGCTTTAAGGGAAAGCTCCCGAAGGGTCAAGGTATTTTTCCTTCTACGTGTGTTATTGAGACTGATCTTTCGATTAGTAGATACCCTAGTTCTTAGATTATGGATTTTGGCGCCACTTCTCATATTTGTTTGTCTACACAGGATCTCAATCAAAGTAGGGTGCTTGGGAAGTGCGACGTGGTTTTGAGGGTTGGCAATGGGGCAAGCGTTGTTGCATTAGCCATAGGGACTACTTTTGTATCTTTACCTTTTGGGCATGTATTGGTTTTATATAACTATTTACATATACCAAATGTGATTTGAAATATTGTTTTAATTCCACAGCTTGTAAGTCACGATTATACATTTTCTTTTGCATGTAATGAATGTTTGATAACGTGTATATGGGCAAAGTTGTGATGATAAACAGTCTATATTTCTTGGAAACATATGCATGTGAATATAGTCAACAAATAGTTGCTAGACCTAATACCACATTAAAAGAGAAGAGTTCTTAGGGTAATCAAATTAATCCCAAACAGTTGTGACACCTTAGGCTAGGTCATATCAGCGAGAGTAGGCTTATACAGTTGGCTCATTAGGGTCTTATATGTGATTTGTGTGCTGAACCTAGGCTAACTTGTGAGTCATGTATTCTCAAGAGAATGACTAAGTCTCCTTTTGTTGGATAAGGGGAAAGGGCTATTGAATTGTTAGGATTGGTACATTCAGATGTATGGGCCCATAAATATTATGGCCTAGGGTGGATATATCTACTTTTTAAATTTTACCAATGATTTGTCATAGTATGGTTACGTATACTTAATGAAGAACAAGTCTAAAGTATTTAAAAAGTTCAATTAGTTCAAGGCTGAAGTAGAAAACCAAATAGAAAAGAGTATTAAAATCCTTTGATTAAATAGAGAAGGTGAATACTTGAGTACTGAGTTTATTAATTATTTTAAGACTTGTGATATAATTTCACAGTTAATTGATCATTGGACACTACATTTGAATGGTGTGGCTAAACGTAGGAATAGGACTCTGTTGGACATGGTTCATTCTATGCTAAGCTACAGGGATTTTCCTATTTCACTGTGGGGTTATGCTATTCTTATCGCAATTTATTTGATAAATAGAGTACTAACTAAATCTGCTTCAACCATACCATATGAGATATAGGTTGGGAAACCTCCGAGTCTTAAGCATCTTAGGATTTGGGGTTGCTCAATTTTTGCGAAGAGGTTGAGAACAAAGAAGTTGGATCCTAGATTTGAGAAGGGTCTAAAAGTAAAGCAAGATCTCTACGGGGCAAGTAGTGTAGTTCAAAAAATTTAGAACCTTACCCCGATCCCGACAATTAGATCAACGTCAAAATTAAATCATTCACATACAAATAAAAGAAATCTAACCTTTAGATCTTCAAGTTGTTCGTGGATTTGAGCCGTCCAAGCATCCGGCCTTTAACTCGTTGTAATACCTGAGAATGATTTAAGGCTATAGATGGTATTTGATAAAAGATATAAGTGGAATTATTGAAATAATAAGGCTATAGGGTACACTGATGTTGCTTTAGATCACCGAGTCGACTGGAGGGTGTACACCGGACCTTAGATAGCCAAGAAAAATGGTATAGTATCGACAAGTGATTCAAATTATAATTTTTAGCAATGAAAGAAATGGGATCGGGAACAGTTTTCGGTACAACTATCGATCGGACTGAGAAAACTGAATCGACATAGGAGACGTCCAGAAAATCAACAGAACATGGCAAGGACCTATATTTTATGTATAGAACAACCCTTAAGTGATTTCGGGATGAAACGAATGGATTTGAGGTCAAATCGATCAGCTGAGCCTAAGTGCAATTTTCTAAATTTTGCCTGAGAGAGGTCAAAACGGTAATTTTTTGAAAGTGTCAAGGTAAAATGAGAACTACTAAACTTATGGGACTTAGTGGTATATTTGGATAGTTTGGGGGCTCAAGGAAAAGGGTAGAAATGTCAATTGAAGAAGTTAGAGGGCTAAAGTGTAATTTATCAAAAGTTATGGTGTGAACGCAGCAAGCCAAAGTCGACCGCCGCCTTCTGCCACACATGGAGCTACCTCTGGCAATGGGATGGCCGTAGTAGGACCTGGGGGAGGTGCTATACGACGTGGGGTTGCTTGTAGGCTAAGGGGTGGCTGGTGATTGGCCGGATTTTGGCCAGTTTTCGAGTATAAAAGAAGGCTGAGCGTTTTGGTTTTTGGCATCAAGATCGGCCGTGCTTTTGAATGATTTCGAGAGAGTGAATAAGGGGGTTTTCATCCTTGTGTCAAGAAGAAGAGAATGGGATCATTTGGGAGCATTTTGGGTTAGTTTTGAGGCCATTTGAAGCTTGGCCCAGAATGAGTGACGGACCGCCTGCAACTACTGTTTTCGGGCGGTTACGGCCTAAAAATGGTACCATTGTGATCGATCCTTCACAGGCTTCAAGGGGGGTACCCTTTTCGTGGCCATCAGAGTCGTCGTCTCTGGCTGGATTTTTGGAGAAGATGGTGGCCGTGAGCTGCACGCGCCACACCTTGCTTGCACCCACGCGCCAGGCGCGTGAGGGCATGTGAGAAGGGGCCTTTTGGTAATTTTAATTCCAGAATTTTTCTTTAATTATTTTAGGATTTATTGTGTTGAAATATTTTGGAAAATAGTTGAGGAAATAATTATTTTGGAATTATCGAGGTGAAAATTGGGAGAAAATAGAGAAAATTATGAAAAAATTGAGGAAAATAGATTTTAATATTTCCTTAATGAAATATGGTGTTTTAGGAGTATTATGGCTCGAGGTTGAGTATAAGTTCAAGTATTTGGGATTTGGCACACAAATCGAGGCATTGCACGAGGATCAAGGCGATTCGAACACATTCAAGGTGAGTGGTTTGACTCTAGTTTTACCCTTGTTTTGGAAATGTTTTGGTGTGAGTGTATGGAACTCATGGTAGGCCACGGTATTAATGTTATTGTTTCCGCTGAATTATGAAATGTCTCATTTAATTGTTAAGATTATTGATCTTGTTAGTTAAACGGGTAAGGCTAGGGTTTTCGGGATCCGTTATCTGCATGTGAAGATTGTTCTTGAAATCACCGCGCGTGATGATCCTGAAAAAAAAAAAGATTCTTTGAAATACCCTTATAGTGACACGCCCGGCAAGACGATGTGTTACACTCGTGATGCGGGGCACGCGTCCGTTGGCAAGGAGAGCGGAATAGGAGTGCTAACTCCTTCTCCTTTTTGCGGCTTGAGTATGGACCGAAAAAAATGCCCACGCTTCTAATCGATGCCAAAAAGAAACGGGAAGAGTGAATAGCATTCGTTTTTCAACTCTTGAAAAACTACACAACCAACCCTTAATTTGGGCAACCCATAAAGGGATATTTATAGAGAAAACATCCTAGGGTTTTTTAAACCCTAATGGATTGGGCTAGCCCATTCATCCTAGTTAAAGTAGAATCTTAAGTGGGCTTATCCTAGTCCAACTAGAAATATAATTAAGTGGCCCAAATCCATTTATAAAATATTTAGCTCGAATCTAATTCAAGCCCAAATATTTATTATTTAATATTTAGTCCAAATCTAATTTAGCCCAAATATAATATTTAATATTTATCCCAAATCTAATTTAGTCCAAATGTAATATTTAATTTAATATTTGGCCCAAATCCAATTTAGTCCAAATATTAACTTAAGCCCAAATATATATTATTTCCTATTTGTCATTCTAACAAATAGAAAATTATTAAATTAGAAACTCCTTTCTAATTTAATCAATTACCATTTTAAGAAACTCTTTCTATTGTGACGACCCCTCGTCATATTAACGTCATTACGTCTATTTGTTCTTTTTCCGTGAGAACCTATGACGACATAACTTCTTACCAAAATGTCCCACTTAACCATATGTCCGCTCTCCTGGTTTAAGTCAGGGACTATGCCTATTGCGCATGACTCATTAGGCTTCCGAATATGTTGGTAATGTGTCGGTATGAACACATAAGACAAGATTGGCCTCTAACAAAGCATCTTGAGGTGTTTAACTTGAATATACTTTTAGCGACAAGAGGAGACGAACAAGTTCTATTCACATCTTTTGGAAGTGAGGAAGCTATTAGTGAGAATCGTCGAAATGACAAAGATATATGATTAACAGAATGTTAATATTTTGTGGAGTTGGTACAACTTGAAGTATAGTATAATCTCTTTGAAGAATTTTAGTGAATCTTAGTTACCTCCCGATTGGGACATGTTAAATAATGGTGATGTCATGCCCTGAAAAAGATAAGTGAAACGACGAAGATTATTAGGAGAACTGTCAAGGGCGTGGGAAAGAGGAATGGTTTGAAGATCTTACGGTTAAGTTAGATATCCGAAGTGGGGACTTAAGAAGAACAGATTCAGTTAAGGGCAACTAGTGAAAATCTCGAATAGAGACTTAGGGGAAAAGAAACTGCTAGATCATAAAGACAAAATCCCCGCTGGGAGACTTGGGGATTTTTGATTGAAGTCTTTGAGGGTATTAATTGGAGAATACTAGACCTTGCTAAGTGATAGAACGTTGGATTGGGAGTTAGCATCCAACGATGTGATTTGAATGTAAGGTTGGTACGATAGCCTTAACTAAGGATCCCTAAAATTAGGAAACTGTAAATTGCAGATCATTAGTCAAAATCTTTTTCACTAAATGTTGGGATATCTTGTGGTTATTAAGAATGAGCGAATTATGAGTGGTTCGGTATAAGGATCCTAAGGAACGACCCGAAGTAAGAAATATAGGATGATTCGATAAAAGCTTTTGAAAATAGAATTTGAAGATTTTAGGAATCCGAAATTGTTGATATTGAGATAGAGAAACCGTAATTGATGACAGAGGAAATAAGGAAATATTACCTTAAGAAAACGACTCATAGGAACGAGTCGTATGTGTATGGTTTCATATGTTATTCAAGGACAAAGAGAGTCAAGGTGTAGATTTGAGTCTTATGGAAGTTTTGGGAAATGATAGAAGAAAGAACTATATCGAGGACATTAACCTAGGATTAGACGAGGAGATCAAATCAGAATTAACTAAGGATCAAATCCTTGTTTGGGTATTCCAAAAGTTTTCCCTAGTGGTAACTGGTTGGTTTTGTCTGATAATGAAGATTTTCTCTTTAAATGGAACCTTTAAGTGTGCTTCCAATTTATTCTCCCTTATGAATAGTCACTACGAGATAAAGAGGGAGCAACTGTAAATCAGCTATTAGGATACGAAACGTGAAGTTCGCATGTTTTGAGCATTAGAATTTTTCCTTGGAAATTTGAAAGAATCTTTTGGCTTACAGAGAATTTGCAAAATGAAACCTTACTTGATGATCTTGAGATTGTAAGGATCAACGATAGATTAGAGATTCGTGATTTAGGTCGAACCTTGGAGATTAGAAAAAAATTTGGGATAAGAGAATTACGAGTTTGACTATGATGTTTCTAAGGAAAATTTACGTGTACTATATAGACTTGGAGATAAAAAGATATTTTAACTTATGGAGACGATGCTATTTTAAGCTTAAACTGACCCTAGCCGATTTAAGAAGGTTTAAATTCAAAAGAAAATAGTCAGCATAATGATGATTGTCAAGGACTAAGGGGTAATCATAAAAGTCCTAACTTGAGTTTTAAGGCACCAAGTAAAGAGATAGTCTTGCTAAAGCTTGATTAAGCTCGTAAAGATATATTGGGACATGATTAGATCTTAACAAGTTGAAGTTGATCCTAGTAGATTCAAAGAGAGAAATGGGATTGGAGATTCAAAAAGTGAGGTGTCAAGTTAAAATAGGATGTTAGAAACATATACAGAGGGCAGTGCTCTTAGAATAAGATTTCTGATAGACAGAGCCTATGATTATGCCATAAGTCTACAGGAAATTATGGTTATGCAACCTAGTATAATTTTCTTATACGATAGTAGTGCTGGATGAATTTTAAATAATTATGGAGGAAATGACTATTGCGCCTATGATGGTAGCAACAAGGAAGTGAGGTTCCATGATAAGTTGGAAACGAAAAGAGATTAGATACGAGGTACTGGGAATGGTAAGGACAAGGGTGCACGACTCAATTGAGTGATAATTTTGGAAAAGAAAAATTAAGGAGTCCAAGAGATCAAGGATTTGGACTAGTATTAATAAGAATCACTATAGCTCTCGGAGATGGAACAAGGAGTTCTAGCATACCGATAACACCATTGGTGCTTGGCCTATAACAACGGATCTGAGCGTAGGGACCAAGGCAGAGGACTGGTGGGCAGCTCGCGGTTTGAGGTGTGATACCCATGAGTCAAAGAAACACATTGAACTGTGGAGACGGTCAAATGCCAAGGTTTGGGTGGCAACGTGGATGTTATGTACGGATTAGAGTCTAAGTTCCTATGGGCCGGAGCATTGTGGTAGAATCTCTAACCATTATAAAAAGATAGAAGGATTGGATGATGACCTAAGCAGAATAATCGCCATGTGGATTATGATAGTCGATAGTCAAAAGAGAATCGGAAGAAGGAAATGTAATCTCAAGCAACGAAATAATGTTTGGCGAGCTGTTAACAAAGACTTGTGAAGGATTCTTCTAGGATAATTGCGTCCACAACAAAAATTCGTGAAGTTAAGGATACTAAGAAGTGATGAGTGCGCTCAAGAAATTTAGGAGTTATGGTGAAATGGTAATTGTGTTCATAGGTCAAGGTAGGTTCTAACCAGGAATGGAACAATCCCTGATATAGGTGTGTGTTGTGAACTTGCTTAGAAAAAATGTGTTTCCCAGATGTGGCATCTAGAAGAAATTTAACTCTAGTTATTGACTTAACTTTTAGTTTCATGTGACAATTAGTACGCACCCTAGGAATTGTGAGCAATTGGTTCCAATTTAGTTGTTTTGAATCTTACCTTTAGCGAGATAAAAGGTTAGAGCAGTAGCAAATATATTTTGGTACTCTCAAGAACGTGAGTTAATCTTTAGAAGAGGACGAAGTCAACATGAAGATATGGTGAGTTAGATGTTGATAGGTAACCGGAAGTGTTTTTCCTTCCAAGAGACGTGTTGTGATTTGAGAAGTCATATAATGAGTTGTTATAAAGGAAGACGTGAGTTTATAGTTCCACCATGGAAATTTTATTTGGGTTGTAAGACAGTAGGTTAAGCTATTAAAGTTATGCTAGGTATTGTCAATGACCCGATAGGAATCGAATGTTGTCTTGAAAGGTTTCCATTTAAGGAAGTGGTTGAAAACGAGGTCGCCTAAGAGGGATGAGATTAAATATATTCCTAGAATTAGGGATAATAGGGATCTTGTTTGACGCAATAGAGAGATTGTTTCTCATGTGAGAAGTATATGGAAAGCATCGAGTAGGTGAGATAGAGCATTTGACAGTTTTAGGGTAAGGTGCTACGAATGACGTATGGGTTTGAATGCTCTAGTTGATAGTATAACGGTGGAATGTTGCTTTTGTGAACGATGAATTGAAACGACACGAGAGTTCTATGTGGAGTCAAATTGATCTAATTGATGTATAGAGTTTGGAAGAAATGGTAAGCATGCCAGGATGTTAGGTTGCCATAAGAGAAATTGAGTTTTTGATAGACCTAAATTGATGATTTGTGTGACCAGCCGTAAGAGGCTAAGAAATTATCTCTAAAGCTAATATGCAATCGAGGTACTGATAATTGGAAGAAAGATACGCCAAGTTAGTTCAATGTTATCAATTTCTGTGCCATCATGGCAGCCGAGTTAACTCAATCTTGGTGTAATCATAACATTAGGTTGGGCGATTTAGGAGCCAGATAAAATATATTTTGAGGACACGATTGGGAATGATATTGGGTTTTATAAATTATTTTTGGGATTTAAGTAGTCGCAGGTATAGAGCTACAATGGGATATTCTGGAAGATAAGAAACGAGTCTGGTAACCATATGGAGATGTAAGTTATGAATGATTGCTAAAAATTAGGAACGATATTTAGGACATTAAAATTGGGAGTCAATAGCAATAGTGGTGATACAATTATCCCGGACCAAATTTCGAGGACGAAATTTATTAAGAGGGGGAGAATGTAATACCCGAGAATTATTTAAGGCTACACATGGCATTTGATAAAGGATATAAGTCGAATTATTGAAATAATAAGGTTATAGGGTACACTAATGTTGCTTTAGATGACCAAGTCAACTGGAGGGAGTACCCCAGACCTTAGATAGCCAAGGAAAATAGTATAGTATCGACAAGTGATTTGAATTATGATTTTTAGTAATGAAAGAAGTGAGATCGGGAACAGTTTTCGGTAAAACTGTCGACTGGACTGAGAAAATTGAATCGATGTAGGAGATGTCCGAAAAGTCAACGGAACATGTCAAGGACCTATATTTTATGTATAGAACAACCCTTAAGTGATTTCGGGATAAAACAAATGGATTTGAGGTCAAATTGATCAGTTGGGCCTAAGTGCAATTTTTTAAATTTTGCCTGAGGGAGGTCAAATGAGAAGTACTAAACTTATGGAACTTAGTGGTATATTTGGATAGTTCGGGGGCTCAAGGAAAAGGGCAAAAATGTTAATTGAAGAAGTTAGGGGGCTAAAGTGTAATTTATCAAAAGTTATGCTATGAACGCAGCAAGCCAAAGTCGGCCGCCGCCTTCTGCCGCATGTGGAGCAACCTCCGACGATGGGATGGCCGAGGTAGGACCTGGGGGAGGTGTTATACGGCGTGGGGTTGCTTGTAGGCCAAGTTGTGGCCGGTGATTGACCAGATTTTGGCCGATTTTCGAGTATAAAAGGAGGCTGAGTGTTTTGGTTTTTGGCATCAAGATCAGTCGTGCTTTTGAATGATTTCGAGAGAGTGAATAAGGGGGTTTTCATCCTTGTGTCAAGGAGAAGAGAATGGGATCATTTGGGAGCATTTTGGGTTAGTTTTGAGGCCATTCTAAGCTTGGCCCAAAACAGGTGGCGGACTGCCTGCAACTACCATTTACGGGCTGTTTCGGGTGAGGTTTCGGCTTGAAAATGGTACCATTGTGATCGATCCTTCACAGGCTTCAAGGGGGTACCCTTTTCATGGCCATTAAAGTTGTCGTCTCCGGCTGGACTTTTGGGGAAGCTGGTGGCGCGTGAGCTGCACGCGCCACACCTTGCTTGCACCCATGCGCCAGGGGGGTGAGGGCACGTGAGAAGGGGCCCTTTGGTAATTTTAATTCCAGAATTTTCCTTTAATTATTTTAGAATTTATTATGTTGAAATATTTTGGAAAATAGTTGAGAAAATAATTATCTTGGAATTATCGAGGTGAAAATTGGGAGAAAATAGAGAAAATTATGAAAAAATTGAGGAAAATATATTTTAATGTTTCCTTAATGAAATATGGTGTTTTAGGAGTATTGTGGCTCGAGGTTGAATATAAGTTCAAGTATATGGGATTTAGCACGTAAATCGAGGCATTGCACGAGGATCGAGGTGATCCAAACACATTCGAGGTGAGTGGTTTGACTCTAGTTTTACTCTTGTTTTGGAAATATTTTGGTGTAAGTGTAGTGGGTTCAGGTGAGCTGTCTCACCAGAATTCGGGATGCTATGCTTATGCATTTTATTTATGTATATATGACATCATTTGCATATTGATTATGTGGGAAATTGCATCAACTGTTTTTACTTATAAAAGAGTCTGTGCAAGGCGTGCGATTTTCATATCATCGGGGTATGGATATTCGTGTCGGTGTTGTGTCCGTGTGGGATGAGATGGGGTCTACTTGAGAATGGGACAAGGTTAATCTGGTGAACGAGTGACACGGTAGGGCACTCAAGAGATTAAATATGTCGCGGTAAGGTAAACCCCAATGGTGTGTGGAATGGTGTTTTCAACGGGAGGTTGAGTATGTCAAGGAGATTTCTTAAGTTAGACATGTTGCATGTTTTTGTTGTTTGAGTATGCCATGCTCGTTAGTCTTTCATGCATTGTATAAACTGTTTCATGCCTTCACTTAGATGTTTTATAATCTAACCTAGGTTATGCCCCTGGAACATTCCAGGGACAGCTGCGAGGTCTAGGACATGGCCGATGAGCCAGTGGTGTTTAGTTGATAGTCGTTGTACCATTTTGGAAGCGTTAATACTTATTTTGTTATATGTATGAACAAACGCACGACGGTGTTGTAATCATTTTGTAACAATGTAGTATGTATATCAGTGTGAGAACACCTTGTATGGAACTTGTGGTAGGCCACAGTATTAATGTTATTGTTTCCGCTGCATTATGAAATGTCTCGTTTAGTTGTTAAGATTATTGATCTTGTTAGTTAAACAGGCAAGGCTGGAGTTTTTGGGATCCATTATCTGTATGTGAAGATTGTTCTTGAAATCACTGCGTGTGATGATCTTGGAAAAAAAAAGATTCCCAAAAATACCCTTATAGTGGCACGCCCGACGAGGCGGGGTGTTACACTCTTGATGCATGACACGTGTCTATTGGCAAGGAAAGCGGAATAGGAGTGCTAGCTCCTTCTCCTTTTTGCGGCTTGTGTATGGACAGGAAAAAACGTCCATGCTTCTAATCGATGCTAAAAAGAAACAGGAAGAGTGAATGGCATTCATTTTTCAACTCTTGAAAAACTACACAACCAACCCTTAATTTTGGGCAACCCATAAAGGGATATTTATAGAGAAAATATCCTAGGGTTTTTTAAACCCTAATAGACTGGGCTAGCCCATTAATCCTAATTAAAGTAGAATCTTAAGTGGGCTTATCTTAGTCCAACTAGAAATATAATTAAGTGGCCCAAATCTATTTATAAAATATTTAGCTCAAATCTAATTCAAGCCCAAATATTTATTATTTAATCTTTGGTCCAAATCTAATTTAGCCCAAATTTAATATTTAATATTTGGCCCAAACCTAATTTAGTCCAAATATAATATTTAATTTAATATTTGACCCAAATCCAATTTAGTCCAAATATTAACTTAAACCCAAATATATATTATTTCCTATTTGCGACTCTAATAAATAGAAAATTATTAAATTAGAAGCTCCTTTCTAATTTAATCAATTACCATTTTAGGAAACTCTTTCCATTATGGTTGTGAGGCATGTTATCTTCTTTTAAGAAGAGTTCATCCAGGAAGGTGGCATGGGGAAGAAAATAAATTTACTAAAAGAAGGGTCTTTTGTTCCACAAATACTTGATCGAATTATTGACCAATGCGAATCAAGTTAGGAAGATCATCCATAGGTTCTCCCTAAGTTTGGTACAGTGCCCTATCCTCCAAATCAATGGTATGGTTTATCAATGATAGTTATGGAATCTAAGATAGAATCTATGTACTCCAATTAGGTCTGGGTCTTGGTAGATCCACCTGAGGAAATTGTTCTTGTCGAGTGTAAATAGATGTTCAAGAAAAAGATTAATTTAGATGGACAATTATTGACCTATAAAGATTGGTTGGTGGCAAAAGGCTATTGTTACTGTTAAGGAATTGACTATGACGAGACTTTCTCACTTATCGTGATGCTTAAGTCCATCAGGATGATGTTATCTTTTGTTGCTTACTATGACTATGAGATCTGGCAGATGAACGTCAAGACGGCTTTTCTTAATGGATTTTCTTGAAGAAGAGATCTATATGGAACAACCGAGTGGATTTGAGTTTGTTGATCCACGTCAGGTGTGTTTGCTGAAGAGATCGATTTATGGTCAGAAGCAAGTATCAAGGAGTTGGAACATCCATTTTCATCATGAGATCAAAGGGTTTGGTGTTTTGAGAAATCTAAATAAACCATGTGTATATAAAAAGGCTAGTGAGGGCAATATTATGTTCCTAGTCTTGTGTGTAGATGGTATTTTAATTATGGGTAACAGTGTGAACATGATAATGTATGCAAAAGCCTGATTGTCTAGAGTATTCTCCATGAAGGATTTGAGAAATCTACCTATATTTTGGGGATTAGACTTTATAGAGATAGAGTCAGGAAATTGATAGGTCTCTCACGGAGCTTATACATAGAAAAGATGCTTCAGAGTTTTAGCATATTGAATTCCAAAAAGGGATAATTGTTTGTCTAGGTTGGAGTTCATCTCTTTAAGGAGATGTCCCCTAATACTCCTCAAGAGAATGATCGTATGAGTAAGGTACCTTATGCTTTGGCGATTGGGAGCCTTATGTGTCTGATGATATGTACGAGGCCGAATATTGCATACGTAGTGAGTGTTGTAAGCTGATATCAGTTAGAATTTGGTGAGAGTTACTGGATCATAGTGAAGCATATTCTGAAGTACTTCCAAAGAATTAAAGATATGCTATTGATTTATAAATGGGGTGATTTCCATGTGGATGGATTCACTAATTCGGATTTTCAATTAGATATTGCTCGAGCTTGCACCTATAGCACCTGACACTTTTGTTATACCTGGGATGTTGAATATCCTAGGGGTATGAAACACCCAAATTAGACAATAACGTCTAAGTGAAATGGTTCATGAAAGAAGAATATATGTATGCAAATGCAATATGAAGTATAAAACCTTCTCTTATGGTAGCAAAGTCAGGGTGTTGCAATCACCCCACAGTCATCATGGTAACTCACCGCAAGAGCACGAGATCCCCCATGATGTCCCAACAACTAGCCACAGTCACCAAAACAACATGATATATGACAAAGCAGAAGGAATATGCATAAACCAAAGGGATTATGACATGCAAGCCACAAAAGCATGATATATAAGCCAACACCCACACATAAGTAAATCAACAAATGCTCAAAGTGTCACAAAACATGTAGGAAGCACTCACCTTAGCTTTTTACCCTTCAGTTGCACTGCTTATGGTACAAACATTGTTCGGCTAGGCTATTTCTGCAGCAAACGTAACCTTCTTGAAAATCAATCTTAATTATTTTTGCATAGGGTGGGGGAGAATAGAAATAGGGGTAAGCCTATAAATTTCAAAGCTAGAGGGGCCCATACATGCCCGCACGCGCAGCCAGAAGGGGTGGCCACGCTCCTAGACACATAGGTCTAGCTGGCATGTGCCGCACACGTGCTGGTCGTCTTCATTCTGTTCCGCCACCGGATTTTCGGCCTAGAAAATTAAAAATACCATATCTCCCTAATTTTAACCCCAATTCCACCCCCGATCAAACCTACAGTCTCTTTTTTCAATCCACTACAATAATATAGAAAAAAACCAGACTATTTGGCATGGTCTTTTGAGAATTTGACGAGCATGCTTTGACGAGCATGCTTTGACGAAAAAAACCAGACTATTTGGCATAATTACATCATGAGAATTTATAAAGTAATCATAACAAGATAAGAATTATCACAACATGCAATTCCATAAAAGTGTAATCATGAATGGTAATCAAATCCAAAATTACAAAATGCCCCTCCCATTGAAGAGGTCATTCATCCTTCTTTCCATCCCCTTTTGTTTGAGTCACCTAGCACAGGCATGCAGATGCAAATGATGCCATTGGTTATCCATCGTTTAGTGAAGCAAAGATAAAATTATGACCACCATTTTATACATTTCCTCACTTTTGGATCAGGGAAGATTTAAGCCAACCGCCCTTGATGTCCCATCCTGTTGTCACTAAATCACATGTAGCGTCATATGATAGATAAAGAATGCATCATATGCATCACAGAACATTATGACACGCAAATGTGTTCCATAGCATGAACTATCATCATATGGAGTCAATATGTATTGAGAAAAATAGATTTTAGGGTCAACCACTCATCTTTTAAGATTTAGGTAAAATGTGTAGATCATTAATTTAGTTTATCCCTTGAATTCTTCCCTGAACATAGAAAAGAAAAAAGAAAAATATTTCTAAGAATTCTCAAAAGTTCCCTTTAAAAAATTTCACTTTTTTCTTTCTTTTTTTTTTTCATTTTTTTCTTACCTCAGGTGTTTCCACACACTGCCCATGCACTTGCATCTTAAGCTCAATTGCCCATGTTCCTTCATGGGCCCTTTAGTCTTCTTTATTTATCTAGTCACCAACCTATTGATGAATCGAACACCCTTTTGATTTTTCTTAGATATTCTAACATCTTCTTTCCCCTTATCCCTTTATATCCACTTTCTTCTTTCTCTTTCCAACCTTCTTTCTCAACCAAACTCATTGGAACATAGATTATAGAATTGGTTGCTTCTCAATTTTTTAACAAGTCTTTATCTTCTAGTTTTTTCACAAAACATCCCCCAAGGATGCATTTAGATTCCTTTTCTTTCCTTCTTTTAAATCATGTTATCAGTTTCGCTATAAAGCATACCCCTTACCCCAATAGTAAGGCCTAAACTTTCATTTCCCTTTCCTATTTATAATTGAATTCTCAAGCCAAGCTATCAAATTGATCCAATCAGATCATTTCTTCATCCTTAAGGCTCCAAGATAGCCTTAATCATGCCCTACTCCCTAGCTTTTTTTTGTTCAATGCCCATTTACAAATTCGTCATCAATGATCCTTATTTTTCATAAATTACATTACATTTTCCATCAAGTCTCCTTATTTTCTTCTTCTCTAAGCAGATCCCTTAGATCCTCAGGACCCTAGGGCCTATTATTTGCCAACTATGATGGTAGGTGGTGGGGTTGCTGGCATTGCAATGTTTTAGTGTTCACAAAGAAATTTGTTTAGAACCCCTATTTTCGGTCCATTTAATGTCACTTAACCCCTTGTAACTTGGTGCCTTAAATTTGAAAAAAAAATACAATACACCTAGAAATTTAAATCCTTTAGTTTAACCCATGATGGTTCAATAAAGTTCATTTAATTCCAAACATTTCACCAAATTGCATTTTTAACCATTGATATTCCAAATTTTCTTATTCCTTTATTTTCCAGAAAATATCCAAAATTATTTTAAAAAATGGGTAATACAGTTGTTGTCTCTGCCAAATCATTGTTGTCATCTCCGTCATTTAGATAATTCCAAATCTAGAATGATAATTAGATTTGGAATATAGAATTATCATTAACATGATCAAAGCCTTTGAGTCATTGTTGCCACTATAACTACCAATGAGAGAGAGATAAAAATGATAAATGAAGAAAAGTCCTTAAATAATGGTAGTAGAAATTGTAACGCAACACTAGACCTCAAAGGTACTTGTTATATTTTCTCAAACCTCAGGGTTACTTCTTACAATTGTCTTAAACCTTAGGGGTACCGCATCTAATTTCCCCTTTTATCTTTTGAAGCTAAGAACATTAACCCATATATATCTTGAATCAACAACCATTTATCCATACTTATTTCTTTCTATGTTAATTGCTCTAGTAAGCCCAAAAAGAACGATATGTAGCAATTTTGAAGATCTACATTTTGTCATAACGTTTTTGGATTTAATAGAGATTATAACCATTTTTTATCTTGTTCAAATTTTATTTTAAGAAGACTTCTAACTAGGTTAAGGTTAGTCAGTGTTGAAAGTTGATCCATGATAGCATGATTTAATTGTTGGAAAAAACGTATGGTGGTGTAGGTGAAATTTAATTTAATTTTTTTTTACATATCAGAGATATACAATGGAAGTAATATTATACATCTACCATACACAACTTGGGTATTTAAGTAACACGATATGAGATATAATAAACGATAGACATATACCCCGATGCCACGTGAGTGTAGAAATTGTTTCTACATTGAGACCGGTTCCTCCTCAAGCTATGGAGGGCCTAATTCGTTCACACCTAGCAAGTACTCCAGTATCAATTCGCAGTCTTTGTCTTGTGCTAGACAGAGGACATTGAATCAGTTGCACCTATGTGTCTCTCCCAAACTATCTACTATCACCCAGTTTAACAATTAAGTTATCTATAAATTGGCAAAAATAGAAGCTGAGGTTACGGTGTAAGAAGCTAAGGAAGTTGCTCTCTCAAATCCTTCTGATTTTTTCCTCCAATTGAAGACATCTAATGCCACTAATTTCCACCCAACCCCCTTAGTCAGCTAAAACATGTAATCCACAAACTTAAGCTCAAGCAACAAAAAAATTAGATCAAATCATTTTAGACAAACGACCTTTTTCCATTATGTAGAAAATCGGTCAACGACTTTCCTAGATTGTCAACTATTTTTAGGTAGTTGACCATTTGAGCTTAAACAGTCGACACTTCACTACAGTCTCTGTAATGCCCTAAGAGCCCAGAGAATAGTAGTATATATTGAGGATAAGTAAGGAAGGAAACAACACCAGATGGATACTTTTTGGGCTGAATGTGGGCAAGGAACTCCCGAGTTAAGCGTGCTTGAGCTAGGGTAGCTTAGGGATGGGTGACCCCCTGGGAAGTTCGTGTAGGCCTATCAACTTAAGTTGTTTTGGTCCTTCTTATTGCTCGATGCTGGATGTTACAGGTGGTATCAGAGCCGGCCCTTGGAGAAGGCGATCCAATGAAGGCGGGGAGTAGCACCGGGGTGCGAGGGCCTATACAAAGAGCGCCTCCTAGCAGGCTTCTAGGATGGCAGCCTCGAAAAGGGAAAAGCTCAAGTACCAGTTGTAAGGTCACATGATGAGGACGTCATGTGCTCAAGGGGGGAGAATATAATACCCTAAGAGTCCAGAGAACAATAGTTTATATCGAGGATAAGTAAGGAAAGAAACAACACCAGCTAGATACCTTCTGAGCTGAATGTGGGCAAGGAACTCCCGAGATAAGCGTGCTTGAGCTGGGGCAGCTCAGGGATGGGTGACCCCCTGGGAAGTTCTTGTAGGCCCATCAAGGTAAGTTGTTCCGATCCTTCTTATCGTTCGATGCAGGATGTTATAGTCTCCGAAGAAACCACAACCCATTCATTAACTTTTAATGAACCACATCATTAACACTTAATGACATAAATAATCCATCATTTACTATTAATGATGCGAGAGACATGATAGCTGCATAGTGTTGATACTAGATGCCATGCTATATAGTGTGTGACTTTCTAGGTTCACTACCTAATAATAATCAGATAGCATTAAAACCCTTTTTGACACTGGTCGAATCACCTCGGCCCACCTTGAGAATCTCTCCATATTCTCGAGACGTTCTAAAAGGTCTTGGGAAGTGCTTGGCAATGGCCCAACACAGATGTTGATTATCGTGTAATACAATCCTTTCATCACTCAACATCCCAACCATCCGAGAGTCATGGTACAATAAACTCACAAACTCAGTAACTGTGTCTGATCTTATCAACATGACTAGATGACACCTCAAGAAACTCTTTCCTTATTAATTGTACTGCCATGGCCAAGGAATTTGCCGTCGCATTAACAGTAGACCACATAGGATATTTACCTCACTGAAATGAGGGTGACAAATCCTATCCCTAAACACTTGTCTCCATATACCAGCAATACGGAATCACGTAGATGAATGTTCCCACCTCATGTTTGGATGGTTTGGCACATTAGCAAATTTCGCACACAAATACACAAGACTAACGTGTTAGTTCAAATCTAAGAATCAACTACACTATTGCAACAAGACAACATGACCATTATCCACAATGTCATGTGGTTAGTCATCTGTATCACATTCAATGTGTTGTTCTCCAACAACCACCCACAAGTTTACTATAAACTTAACATGTTATATGGTATGTGACTCACCAGCCTTAACCATTAGTATCTCATATTGATAAAAGTAGTAAACTCTATACTAATCCACATTCGACTAATCAGAGTCCCCATCCAACTAATGTAAGGACCAGGAATCAATTAAGAAGTCCTATCACTGGAGAATCTTGTTGCATAGTCTTAACATATTAAGAATAAGAATCTAAAATAGGAGATCTTGGGACTCATTTATATAACAAACTGGAGAGTTTATGAATGAAGATAAACTTGTTTATATTATTATATATAAAGATACAACAAATGTATTCATTACAAACCCACTAGACGTCATCTAAATCTAGGATTAAGGAACACAACAAAAACAATCTCCCACTTGCACTAATGCTTATTTGTAATAGAATACAACTAGTGCTTCACCATTAACAGATATCGGATACTCATATTGTAACACCCCGCCTCATTGGGCGTGCCACTGTAAGGGGTTACTGGGATTTTTGCCAATACATAAGATCCATACACGCGCAATGTTTCCAAAGAACAATCTTCACATGCTAACAAAATCCCAAAACCCCAGTCCAACCTTTGTATTATTAAGACCAACAGATCTAAACTAAACGAAGCATAACCTCACGCAGTGGAAATAACAAAACCTAACATCATAAGATATTACAACTATTTGAACAAACCGTTTTCCAAACAAAATAAAGATTACATAATTAAAAGAAAACATATATATATGTATATATCATCTAACACCTTGTACTTCCTCAACTCTATCCGACCACGTCCTCATTCCTATTGGGACCCTCTTCTGGAACGTTGAATGTTCTAGGGGCAGAACCCAGATTAGATGTTGAATCATCTAAGTGATGGCACATAAAATAGCTTTATAGAATGCATGAAACGTACATAAGCATGGCATATACAAAAAAAATATGACACGTCAACTTTGAGAAATCTCCCAGGCATACTCAACCTCTTGTGGAAAGTCCGTTCCACACACTGTTAGGATTGACCTTGCCACAACATACTTAATCTCTGGGTGCCCAACATCGTCACCCTATCAACAGAGATTAACCTTTCCCTATTCTTAAGAAGACCCCATCTCGTCCCACCAGATTATGACGTGATTTTAAGATAACAATGCAACGAAAATCACTTGCCATGCAATTTCACAAATCATATCCAGTAGATGCAAAACGTGAAAAATAACTTGATACGAACAGTATGCTTAAAAACAAATAGGCAGCATAACCACATATAAATCAACCACCTTGAAGTGAAACCATAAAGTGAACCTCGAGCCGAACCACCCACATAAATCATACTAGGTTTTAAAAAGACTACTCACTCACCTTATCTCAGGAAAAGTCAATTTTTACCTCGTAAAGCGTGCTAAGCCTTGATAGTCTCGTAATCCTTTCCTCTAACTGTCAAAATGTCTCTTGTTTACCGTCATGGCTATAGAAATTAGTGTTTCTATTTTTCCCATAATTTCCTCAATTTTTCCTATTTTTCTCTATTTTTTCAAACCTTTCTTTCCTTTGAAAATTCATAATAAATACCTAACACCTAATTTCTCCAAATATTTTTGAACAAATACTCCTAAAATATTTTTACAAAAATAATAAAATTAATTTCACAAAAAACCTTTGTCTCACGCGCGCATGTAGCACACCCGTCCTATCTTCTCCAGTTGTCTTCTCTGATGACGGCCATCAACGATGGCTTCCAACAGCCAAACAAGCTATATAGCCTTGAAGCTCTCTTTGAGGCAATCCTAGGGGTACCCTCAAACATCAGAAACAACCACCAGAAGGGCCCTTAATGGTTGTTTATAGGTGCAGCTCTAGCAAGGCCCGATTTTCTGACAAAGACTCTGAAACCCCTTAAATCTTACACCAAAACCTCCCACATTCTCCAGAAATGCTCCCTAGCACTCAAGGAATAAAATCCCTATGTTCTCAATGCTCGATTCTTGCTAAAACTGCCCAATTTGCCTTCAATTTTTGAATGAAACCCTCGGCCTCAAGAACCTTATTTATGTATGCAGATCAGATTACATGTTTAGCATTTATTTTGACATGATCAACATTATTTTGTGAGATTATGTGCATACATCTTGGTATGAGCATTGAGCATGACTTTCTATAGAGCACTACATATCGTATGCTAGCATGTATGTGAGCATTGCATTATGCACGCCAAGCGGCTAATCTGGGGGGATCCCACCAATTTCAGTTTTAGTTTATGTGTTGCTCACCTGGTGACGACCTGGGGGCTAGAGGCTTATTGTCCACAGTTTGCTTACAGTTTTTATGCATGCAGGATTTAGATCAGATATGTATGTTTTATCAGATTATGTGGGCCTATGAGCCAAAGTTGCATACCTGCATTTAGTTTACACTTTATGTGCATCACATTTTTATAAATGCAAACAGACCGTGATTATACTTAGTGCAAGTTCAGTAAGTAATTTACCAGTATCAATATTCTTTGATTCAACTCTAGTTAATTCTTTCCAACCTATTACTTGCTGAGCTTTGTAGCTCACCTTGTACTCCTCACCATTCCAGGTCCTAACGGGGGAGTATCAGATGTGGGGCCTAGCAGCAGTGGTCAGTAGTGTGTGTACGTGGAGTTGCTCAAGATAAAAGATTTCTGGGATTAGTTGGTGTCTTATCAGTTTAGGTTTATTTTATATTCAATTGAGGGATCTTCCCTTAGATGTAGTTTATGGTTTTTAGTTTATATTGACTCAAAGTTTTTATTCCAGATGATTGAGATGTTCAGTTATGGTATTAGATTTCAGTTTATCAGTGAGTTTTATTTATTTTATCTATTTTCCCCTTAGCACCTCTTCTCGGGCAGTTCTAGGAAAGGGGGTGTCATAGTATTGGTATCAGAGCGATGTTTTAAGGAGTCTCCTATACACATATAGGATGTTGGGTAGAGTTAGGACTGGTGTCCTTCAGTTGGATAAGTTGTCCCAATTAATAGTATTATAACCCTAAGTGGTAATGCAAGAAGATGAGTAATAGAGGTGGATAACCCTGTACTCACAATCAGGTTGCATCTATTCCGGACGAAGTTCCAATGTCCACACCAGGCATGCCAGGGGAGTCTGGTAGTGATCTACAATAGGGTATGACCGAGATGCAAGGCATGTTGGTAGGTTTGATGAGGGTAGTCAATACCCTAGTAACTAATCAGGTCAAGCAACCATAAGTACCACCAGAAGTAGGAGGTAGTGGAGGCGATCTGCTAGTAGCTCCAACAGTTCCAGTTATGGAAGTAGATATAGGAAGTCAGTTACTAAGGGACTTCATGGCTTTTCAACCCCCAATGTTCCATGGAGGCACAGATGCAACAATGGTAGAGAATTGGATGCTAGCGATAGAGAAGCATCTATGTTCTATTAGTTTCAAAGATGATCGACGAGTGCGACTTAGCACATTCGTGTTCAGAGGTGATTCTGAGAGATGGTGGGAGATTGCCTGCCAAAGGTTTGGGAATCGAGAGCCCACATGGACTGAGTTTCAGTAAGTGTTCAATGATTCTTACTGTCTAGCATGGGTCAAGGAGCAAAAGGTCTATGAGTTCATTGAGTTAGTTCAAGATACCAAAATAGTGGCCCAGTATGAGGCAGAATTTATAGCCTTGTCTCGATAAGCCCCAGAGCTGTTGTCTACTAAAGCAAAGAAGGCCGCCAAGTTTAGTAAGGATTGTGTGCGAATATCCGACATGCTTTTAGAGGAGCCCTGAGGGTGGATTATGCCACAGTAGAGCGACACAAGCAGTTAAGAAAGGCATAGGTACATCTCAGGTTCATCCAATAACAAGAAGAGGAAGTGGATAGCCAGACCAAGAAATAATACCAAGAATAATCAACAATGCAATCAGTATGGGAGGAAGCACGGAGGACCGTGTTTGATTGGGAAGAATGTATGTTACAAGTGTGGACAAGAAAGGCATAGGAAGAAAGATTGTCCGAGGAATCAAACAACACTCCCTGCACCAGAGGTGACCTGTTTCAAGTGCGGACAGAAAGGGCACACAACTAACAGGTGTGCACAACCACCACAAAATAAAGGCCAGCAGGCGAATCAGTGGCCACGAATAATCAGAGGGCCAAGAGTGGTACCTTTACCAGCGCAACCAATAGCTCAGTATCCATCGCTCGCAGAGAGACAGGTGCAGGGTAGAGTTTATGCCCTTACCACAGCTGAGGCAGAGTAGGGTGATGAGACTATCCAAGGTATTTTATCCTTATATGGTCATGATGTGCGTGCACTATTTGATACTGGTTCTATACATTCTTTTATTGCACTGCACATAGTATGTTATTTTCCCCAATCCTGGATTTCTTTGCCATATCATTTGATTGTATCTACACTAAGAGAGAAGATTATGGTGGCTAGAGAAATGTTTGAGAATTGTGAGATCAAGGTACATGAAAAAAAGCTATTGGGAGACTTGGTAATTCTTGATGTCAGGGATTTTGATTTGATCCTTGGCATGGATCGATTATCGCGGCATTATGCAAGAGTTGTTTGTCGATGAAAGATTATTGACTTTGAACTACCTCAACAGCCGGTTCTTTTATATAGGGGAGTCAAGCCTATGGCTATGATTCCTATGATCCTATGATCTCAATGATGAAAGTCGAGAAGCTGATACGTGATGGATGCGAAGCTTACTTAGCTTTTGTAACCACTAACGAGGGAAGCAAGAGGAAGTTATCCGAGGTGCCAATAGTACGTGATTTCCCATATGTGTTCCCAGATAAGCTACTAGGATTACCTCCTCGGAGAGGAGCAGAGTTTACTATTGACTTATTTCCTGGTACACAACCTATTTCTAAGGCCCCATATCGAATGACACCTAATGAATTAGAAGAGTTGAAGGCTCAGTTAGAAGAAATTAATGAGAAGGGTTTTATCCAACCCAATTCATCCTCATGGGCAACACCAGTATTGTTCGTGAGGAAGAAATATGGATCTTTGAGATTATGTATCGATTATTGTCAATTGAATCAAGTGACAGTGAAGAATAAGTACCCCTTACCCTAAGTGGATGACTTATTAGACCAATTACGAGGAGCTAAGGTATTCTCGAAGATAGACTTAAGATCAGGTTACCATCAGGTACAAGTCAGAGACTCGTTATGATGATGCCATTTGGGTTGACGAATGCCCCAATTGTTTTCATGGATTTAATGAATCAAGTTCTACGTGAGTACCTAGATCGCTTCATTATTATCTTCATCGACAATATTCTAGTTTACTCACCTGATGTGGAAGGTCATACAGAGCATCTTACTTTGGTACTATAGAGACTCAGGGAAGAGCAACTGTATGCCAAGTTTAGCAAGTGTGAGGTTTGGCTCACTCAGATTGGATTCCTAGGCCATGTGGTGTCTGGAGATGGTATTTCACTGGATCCAGACAAGACAAAAGTACTTATGGATTGGCCGAGCCTTACAACAATGATAGAGATACGTAGTTTTCTAGGACTTGCAGGCTATTATAGGTGATTTGTTAAGGGATTTGCTCGTTTATCTTCCCCTATGACTAAGCTAACAAGAAAAGAAGAGAAGTTTAAATGGAATGACGTGTGTGAACGTGCTTTCCAGGGATTAATGATGAAGTTGACTACTACACCAGTTCTAGCCATTCCAAGAAGTGGCGAGAAATATTCCATTTACAGTGATGCCTCCCATTTAGGAGTAGTGGGAAGGAAGCAGGTGAAACACCATAATAACCCCATGGTATCGTGGTTCCAGGATATGGAAACTAATGAGGCATGGGAGCAAAAGGTTGTGGGGGTGGCGACTGGAGATTGAATTGTGTGGAAGGAGCAGGTGTGGAGTCGGTAGAAGAATATTGAGAACAAGAATTGGCATCTGGTGAAGTTGTGGTCCTATAAGATGTTCTACTTCTACCTCTTCCTCTACTCGAAGGTGTTGAATATTCCGACATCTATTTCAACAATTATATATATATGAAAAATAAAAATACATAAACATCAAGGTCATCATACTAAAAATACACGTACACAAATTATTAATATCCATATTTTAAAAATACAAAGGTTATTAATTAGCATGCACAAACAAAAAAAAAATTATCAATCATCTTCTTCTATATATTCATCAATGTCTTCCTGCTCACTATCTTTGTCATCAAATAATATATCTTCATCGTCTTCTTCTGAAACAGATTCTTTCTCCAAATCATTTTCTTCTTTCTCAACAATATTGGAGACATCAACTTCCTCTACTGGCTCATTATCATCTTGTAAAGTGCCTTCGAGGTCAATATTTACATCAATTACAGGCAGTTACAATATTTCATCCTGTTGAAAAGGCTCTTTTATGTTAGCTTCGGGAATATTTATTGTACCTCATGCCTTTGTTTTAATTACAACCATCCAACCATTTTTATCACCACAGTAGTTAGGCTAAGGCACGTAATATACTTGTTTAGCTTGTTAGGCAAATATGAATGGATCATATTTCTTATATCTTCTTGATGATCAAATGTCTACAATTCCATATTTATCATGAATTTTAATTCCTCGTGGACTTGGATCATACCATTCACATTTGAACAGAATCACTCTTTTTATCAGTAAGCCTGCATATTCTAAGTTAAGTATGTCTATAAGTTTTCCATAATAATTCATATGTGAAGCTCTACCTCCTGACGCTGACACACAAATACCATAGTTTTCTATCGACCTATTCTGCCTCCATTCAACAGTATGAAATTTGTATCCATTGACAAAATACATTGGCCAATGTTTCACGTTGGGAGTTAACTTCCACCCTATGCTTTGAATTAGTGGGTCTGCAATAATTTCGCCACTCAAATTCACCTAACCAAATATTTGCATCACTTTATTTATACATAATTAATATTAAATTAAGAAATAACCTAAATTTTACAAATTTACATGATTATAGAACCAAACACAAACATGCTCCTCGATTTGTTTGCCTAATTCTTCATCACTGATTACTGGCTATAATTCACGTAACATGTTTGTGTACATGCTAAAACATTAAAGTATATATCAACATAATATGAAAAAATTACTAATATGAACTCATAAATATATTAATATAATTAAGTTTGGGTTCTTACTCAATATAAAGTTCGACCTCTGGCGTATTTAACAAGACATACAACTTTGCTATTTGGAACTCATTCATATCCAACCATCTTGTTTTCATTGGACCAGTCGCACGATCCAAATAATTGAAGATAGAAATTTGTGGATGTGAGGATTCTCCCCCGTCATCATTTCGAGGGGCTCTCGTCCTCCTTGATTGAATATTTGATTCCAAATAATATGAACCAAATGTGGCAATCTTCTCAATTAAATATGCCTCACAGATAGATCCTTCTATGCAAGTTTTATTTCGAACTTTCTTTTTTAAAGTATCGAGGAACCTAAGTCATTTTAAAGTTTCCCTAATTTATGAAAAAAAAAACATAACAAAATATACGACAAAATCAATAAATTATATGAATTAAAATTATTATTACCATTCAAATGGATACATCCATCTATATTGGATTGGCCTTCCGACCTTTGCTTAGTAAACTAAGTGTACTGGAAAATGCTCCATTGGGTTAAGCCATCCAGGTGGAAATACACGCTTTATTTTGCATAAAATGATCGAGATGTTCTGTTTCATAACTTCCAAATATTCAGTTTTTAATGTTGTTGAGCATATTTCTTTGAAAAACTGGTATAACTCAGTTATTGGACTTCAAGTTGGATCTGGTAATCCTAAAAATACCATTGGAAGTAACCGCTCCATAAGAACATGACAATCATGACTCTTCAAGCCAAATAACTTTTCGTTCTTCATATCAACACATCTGCCCAATCTAGATGCATATCCGTTAGGGAGTTTAAGTTTTTTTATCCATTTCAAAACACTTAACTTTTGTTCTCTCGTGAAAGTATATTGGGCTTTAGGTTTCCAATATTTACCCCCACCACGTTTTACTAATTCTAACTCCTTCTGCCTACAATATTCCTTCAAGTTCATTCTAGCTTTGCTATTATCTTTAGTTTTACCTTTCACATCCATGATTGTATTGAAAAGATTATCAAAAATATTCTTCTCGATGTGCATGATATCCAAGTTGTGTCGGATAAGATTATCTTTCCAATATGGCAAGTCCCAAAAAATACTTTTTTTTGTCCAATTCTATTGCACACCATATCTGGTCATAACACAATCTTGTTGTTCTAAGATAGACAGGACATTACATACTCTACCAAATACGTTTTCTTCACTTAAACGAGGAGATGAACAAGAATTATCAACTTTATTTTTTTGAAATGCAATTGTATTCCTTCGAAAAAGGTGATCCATTAGCAAAAATTATTGGTGACAGTAAAAAATGATGTCTTTCCACCGTACTTGAGATTAAAAGCTTTTGTGTTTTCCATACAATACAGGCATGCTAATCTACCTGATGTCATCCAATCAGATAACATTTCATATGCAAGAAAGTCATTGACGGTCTATAACAAAGCTGCTTTCATCATAAAATTTTTCTTTGTTAATATGTTGTAAGTCAAAACTCCTTCATGCCAAAGTAATTTCAGTTCATCAATTAAAGGCTGTAAAAATATGCCTATCTTACTTTTTGGATTTGAAGGACCTAGAATAATAACCGTTAAAAACATAAACTCTCTTTTCAAACATAATCCAGGAGGTAAGTTATATGGGGTCACAATTACTGGCCAACAAGAGTATGAGCGACCCGATTGACCATATGGAGTGAACTCATCTGTACACAAACCAAGCCTCACATTTCTAGGATGGGCAGAGAAGTCAGGATGTGTCCGATCGAAATATTTCCATGCTTCATCATTAAACGGGTGAGACAATACCCCAAACTCTCTCCGATTTTTATGGTGTCATCTCACGTTCGAAGCAGTAATGGTTGAAGCGTAGATTCTTTACAATTTTGGTATGAGGGGCAAATATTACATTCTCATAAAAGGAATTTCTTTAAATTTTCCTGCACCACTTCTAGCAGATTTAAAACGAGGATGACTGCAAAACTTACAACTGGTCTCAAATTGATCATCCTTATAATACAACATACAACTATTTGGACAACAATCAATCTTCTAACAACCAAGTCTAAGCTTAGAAACCAGCTTCTTAGTATAAGAAAAGTCATCAGGCACAGGATTACTAGTTAGCATTATATGTTACAGAAATTGCATGATTTCATTATAACAGTCTTCAGACATGTTGTAATCAGATTTAATGTTGAAAAACCTAACTATAGTAAAAAGTTTACTCTCTGCGTCACAACCCGAGTATAATGGGGATTGTACAGCAAATAGCATCTCATAAAATGCTTTTGCATTTTCATTAGGTGATTCCTCAATATTGTACGACTGATGACCACTTCTGCTAAACACTCATTGCATTGTATCAGGCCCATGTGACTGTCCTACCGCATCCATTACCATTTGCTCATGCGGATTGAATTGATTTCTAAAATTATCTTCTCTATAATATTCATTTACAATAACACTTGGAAGCAATATTGGCATTTCTTCCCCATGGTTCGTCCAGTAATAATACCCTTTCATAAACCCATGCTTACAAAGATCCCTTTTTCACCTCATTAACTGATTTAAACTTCAAACACTCACATTTCATACAAGAACACTTCAACACTCCTAGTCTTATGAAACTTTCTTGAGAAGATGCAAGTTGAATGAACTCATCAACACCAGCATAAAATTCAGGAGTGATCCCATCATTTCTTGGCATACACCTATTATCAATCCATCAACGATGCAACAGGACTTCTATTTTCAATTCAAAATTGTATAACAAACACGTGCTAGTTCTTAATAGATAATTTATCCTGAAAACTAACCAAATTATATTTCATCACTCCAGATTGTCATAGGTAACTGATAAATATAAACAAAAAAAAATATAATAATAAATAATTTATTGAGATAAATTTTGATCTTTTTACTTAATTATACACGTTTGAATTGAATTTTCTTAAATACTTATTTAAATTTTTATTTCCTTTAATGCTTAAACAATTATTAAAATTTTTATTTGTTACAATTTTTATTTTATTTTGATTGAGTAATTAAGAACATTATGGTTAACATTGTGTATCTAATTTATTTTCTATGTTAGTCGAAAATGTCTCAAGTTGAAATTTTGTAACATCTTGATAATTTAGTAATAATAAATAACTATTAATTTTTATATTTGAAGTGGTTAAATTGAGTTTTTAAGAAAAATGATTAAGTGTAGCATCTTAAGGTTTTAATCTTTATATTATTATATCACTTAATGTGTAGTATGTATTATGTGTTAAAAATAAAATAAATAAAATAATAGCAAGCAAGTGGAAAATTGGAAGTGGTAGCCGAGCAAAGTATAGATAAGTATATATTAATAGTACATGTCGTCCCATGTGAATGAATATATATATATATATATATAAGCTAGCAGAAGGTTTCTTTAAGTATATTATAGTGTGAATTTAGATTCAGGAAGCAGGAGAGCACGGATGGTTGTGCGCGCGAGGTCTCATGCGGCGTGCGTTCGATTCCTGAAGGCTGCGTGCGCTGGAAATAAATTAGGCTGAATTTGGCAAGCCATGGAAGCCCGAAACGGCGTCGTTTCGTGGCCTACAGGCGGTGGTGCGCTGGCTGCCACGCGGCTGTCTCTGGCGCTTCCTTCTTTTGTCTTTTTAGCCGTGAATTGTGTGTAATTGGGGTAAAATGAAGCAGTAAACAGTGAGGGAATTTCAGAGAAGAAGAGGCAGCACTCAGGAGCTTTAATGTGGAAGAAAATTCAAGAAAAATTGTAGAAATTTGGTATAATCAAGATTTGAATAATCGGGTAAGTGAGGAAATGTCTATACATTAATTTGTATGGTTGAAATTTAATTTAGGATGTAATTTTATTAATTTTTGATTGAATTAATTTATTTTACAGTGTGTATTAATTTAATATCATGTAAGCTTATAAACACCGAAAATAGTTAATTTAAGGCAAGCTCTTCACTCCCTTCGTGATTCTTATTTCATTTATGAATTCTATGTCCTCTCCTAACCCGATTTGGTTATAGAAATTAATTGTGTACGTTATTGTTAATTATTATCTGAATTTTATTAAATTAAATTAAATAAGAAACTTTTGGGTTTTAATCCTGTAAATACTTACGAGGTGTTGTATCGCCCCCACTCCCTTGGGAATGATGCCTAACCTGGTTGGCATTAGGTTCTTAGTGAGTCGGTGGTGGTTGTGGATACCCTCCGGGGTAAGTTGTTGTAATCGAGAGTCTTGAGATTTACTTATGTGAGTTGTAGGGTGTGAGATATACAACTACTAATCGTCGATCGTTGGGTTGTGGCAGTTGATAGTTGGATGTATGGGTGCCAGTTATCAACTGTTACGATAGACTATAAACGAGTTAGGCAAGCTGGTATCGCCGGACGACCACTACTAGTGTTGAGTGCATCATGAGGTGGTTGTGATTCCATGTGGGCATGAGTGGTATTAACAAGCAGCGTGAACTGTTGTCTAGTGAGGTAACGTGTTGACTATTTAGTGACACTGGGGTGAACCGTCGTCGAGCCGGGGGCGACTGTTGATTGGTTGTTCCTAATCACGGATTGTCGACCGGTACTTGGTCACTGTCGACGTCTCTACCATTACGTGACATTTTGAATGACATTACAGTGCATGAGATTAGGCTTACATTCATTTGGAAGTCATGTTTTGTATGTACAGGGAAGTGTGCACATTGGCATAACCCAGTTGGCTTGTTGAGTGCCGACTTAGGTATGATAGGTGAGCACTTGGATTTAAAACATTTTGCTTGTATGAGTTCCTATTTGGACGTAGCATACCCTGATGTTTGGCTTATGGGGGCTTTGCCATCACATTAATGCTGCAAGAACCATTACATTTATTATCTGTTACATTGCATGGTTACCGTTTGATATGGTCTATGTTATGAAGTTGACCCTTGATAGCTATGAGTGGATGCTGGGCTCCAGATACCTATGACTCGGGGACGCTGGTATGTGATTGTGATGGGAGCCTCAGGCTCGTGTGGATTGTGTTGTGGGAGCTTCGGACTCATGGGCTTTATGCCAGCCAGTTCATAGTTGTGATATGTTTGTATGTCAAGACTTGGGTGTCAGGATGTGCATTTCCTATGTGGGTCTCAAGGACTGTTATGTGCTTTGTTTTATTTATGCGGCGTACGAGTTTCTATGTGGCACGGTATGGCATGGCATGTTTATATACTGCATTGCACTTCGTGCGGGTGTATTCTGGGTGAGGGATGTATTCCTAGCCTTATTATTGTCATGTTGCAAGGTGTACATGATTATGGTTTATTTTTAGATTAACTTTGTCTAGCGTGACATATGTTGAGTATGGTTATTTCTGGTTTTGATCTATCTTACCTGCGTGTAGTGGGATGTGTTTCGATGTGAAAAATCTGTACCTAGCTTACCTCCATTCTTTTATTATGCTTGTTGAGCCTTGTGTCTCACTTTATTTTTACCATCATTCTAGGTGTGGAAGCTGATGCCGTGGTTAGCCGTTGGGCATGTCAGTTGTAATTAGCTGTGTGTACAGGGTAATCCCGACTAAAAGATCCGTGAAGGATGAGAAGGGATCAGGGGCTCAGATATTATGGTTTGTCTGAATTGTTTAGTTGTGATGTCGATATGTATGATTAAGCCCCTGAGTGGTTGCTTTACTTCATTTAGCTTTCGCTGTTATATTACTTTGGGGCAGAACCCCGGCCCATATATTTGGGACATTAACTGGTTGTAATTAAGATCCAGAAAAATCCCGGATCGTCACAAATTTTATTTTTTATTTTTAGTGTTAGATTTTAAATAAAAAAAATAAAATCCATTAGTGTTCTTATTTTATTTTATAGCAATACATTATATTTTTCATTAATAGTATTTTATTTTTAACATTGCATTTCTTATATATATGAATTTAAATATTTATCTAATCTATTTCTCATGTTATTTTTAACTTTTAGTGTTTTATTTTAAATAAAAATCTTAAAATTTATACCTTTTTAATTTTTATTTTTATTTTTAAAATAATTAACTAATTTATTTCGTACATTAGCTTTAAATATTTTAATTGAAAATTTATTTTTTATTTTTGATGTTTCAAATATAATTTTTTAATTTTTAATGTCTATATTTAATCTTATGTCAACAAAATATATGTTT
Organism: Diospyros kaki; assembly: GCA_036245055.1. Classification (NCBI taxonomy): domain Eukaryota; kingdom Viridiplantae; phylum Streptophyta; class Magnoliopsida; order Ericales; family Ebenaceae; genus Diospyros; species Diospyros kaki. The sequence goes on from BSEG01000008.1 coordinate 33,365,224, forward strand.
TCTTAAATATTATGTTTATTTTTAGTATTTTATTTTTTACGTATTTTATTTAAAATTACAATATTTTAAATTAAAAATCTATTTTAAATTAAAAAAATAAACGTTATTTATTAATACAATTACATAACAAAATAACTAAATAATTAATTTATAAACAATTAATAAAATTCACATTTTAATTTCTAAACAGTACAAATAATATAAACAATTAAACTACAACTAAACTAACTAATATAAAATAATCATTAAACTAAACTAACATGCTAAACTAACACAAAAATAAATTAACTATTAAACTAAACTAACACAATTTAAATTTTTATTTCCTTTAATATTTAAACAATTATTAAAAATTTTATTTGTTACATTTTTTATTTTATTTTGATTGAGTTATTAAGAATATTATCGTTAAAATAGTGTATCTAATTTATTTTTTATGTTAATAGTAAATGTTTCGGGGTGAAATTTTATTTTTTAGTTTTAGTGTTTAATTTTAAATAAAAATATTAGAATCCATTAGTGTGCTTATTTCATTTTATAACAATAAATTATATTTTTTTTATTAATAGTATTTTATTTTTAATATTGCATTCCTTATATATTTGAATTTATATATTTCTCTAATTAATTTCTCATGTTGTTTTTAATTTTTAGTGTTTTATTTTAAATAAAAATCTTAAAATTTATACCCTTTTAATTTTAATTTTAATTTTAAAAATAATTATCTAATTTATTTCATGTGATAGTTTTAAATATTTTAATTAAAATTTTATTTATTATTTTTAATGTTTTAAATATAAATTTTTTAATTCTTTAATGTGTATATTTAATCTTATGACCATAAAATATATGTTTTCTTAAATATTATGTTTATTTTTAGTATTTTACTTTTTACATTTTATTTAAAATTACAATATTTTTCATTAAAAATCTGTTTTAAATTAAAAAAATAAACATTATTTATTAGTACAATTACATAACAAAATAACTAAAGAATTAATTTATAAAAAATTTAATAAAGTTCACATTTTAATTTCTAAACATTACAAATAATATAAACAAATTAAACTAAAATTAAACTAATTAATATAAAATAATCATTAAACTCAACTAACATAAAATAAACAAAACTAACACAAAAATAAAATAACTATTAAACTAAACTAACACAAAATAACTACAACTAAACTAACATAAAATAATTAAAACTAAAACTAAAACTAAATAACACAAAATAATTATCTCAAGTGACGACAATAGCACTGAAAACAACGATAATAGCATTGAAAACAATAACAAAGTTGAGAGGTAGCAGTCATTTAGAAGAGTAGCAAAGAAGAAGAGAAAACTGTGAGAGAGAAGGGGGTGAAATGGTGTGAGAAGGGAGAGGAAGGGGCAGAGGGCGCTCGTTCAAGAGTGGGGAAGGAGGGGAGAGGGAGGTGGGAATTTTAAGGGAAAATCTGCGACTGGATTGACTGTCCCGTCGCAGTTTTGCGATGGGACATGTCAGTCCCGTCTCAGAACTGCGAAGGGATGAAGGTTCCTATCGTAGTTTTGCGACGGCATGAACATCTCGTCATTGTTTTGTGACAGGACACTTGATCCCATCGTAAAACAACGACGGGAGGTCCTATCCATCGCTGATTTGCGATGGGATAAGCTATCACGTCATTGATTTTGTGACGAAAATTTCAACCCATCACTAAACCATTTTAGTGACAGGTTTCCATCACTAAACCTGTCACAAATTGGTGACGGGAGCATCTCTGTCACAAAACTTGTCACTAAAACTAATTTTTCTTATAGTGTTTGTAGGGTCTTCTCTTCTATGAGCTTTCACCGGTTGATCGAACTCCAAGTCTCTCGATTTTCCTCTCCATTTTACTTCCCAAGCTTCTAGAATCTACATTTGAACTATGTACTATTCTACCTGTGCAAACAAATCAATCATAAAGCTAGGTTTAGAGAAGGTTAGGGGCCTTCTAAGCAGCACATAAGTAGTCCCATGTAGTAAAGATGATGTCACGAACCCAACCAGGAGGTCTCACACTTTTTGTGTGGCTGCCCTGAATCGCTCCATGTATTGCTTTAATTGTTCACCCGATTTTTACTGTAAACTCATTAAGTATATCGTATTCTTTTTCTTTGGTACGTAGGTCGAGAATGCTTTTAAAAATTCCTTCTTGAACTGCCCAAATGATCGTATGTGCCATGCTCGCAGCTCTGTGAACCACCGTTGTGCTTGCCTTACAAAGGAGAGAGGAAAGGGTCGGGCACTTAGTTACCTCGCTTCAGCCATGGAGCACACCCACGACTATAAAATGTTATAAGTGTCTCTCAGGGTCTTCCTTCCCTAAGTAAACGGGGAGTTGCACTAACTTGAATCCCAACTAGACTGGCTGTTGCTGGATCTCTTCTAATAGAGGGCATCCTTTGGTAAGGGTTTCTTTAGGCGTCGTCGCCACCTGCTTCTGCTCTAACACTTCTTCTATAAGTTTCTTAATGCCTCTCGCGTCTAATACTTCATGCTTTCCCCCTTCCTTTTGAAGATGAGGGAGGTAGAAAGCCCTGGAATGGGTACTCTCTGTTGTCTCTTCATACATTGGGGCTTTCCCCGCTTGTCTTCCACTTTCTTCTGGGTAGCCTGGTAGTCTAGGGGTGTGATCATTTTACTTTAGTTCCCCAATCCTTATCCATGGTTTCCTTACCCTAGGGACCTAGCCTCGCGCTTCAGATCAACTTCCTCTAATCTCATTATGGTCAGCATAGAGGATGTGTATGTCAGGCATCATTTCCAGCAGGAGGGTAGTAATCCCCTACATTCTCCTCACGTTCTCTTCATTACTTCTCTACAACTCCTCATTCTAGTATTTCAATTCCTCATAGTTTTTCTAAAGTCTTTCATAGTCGACGAGGGGTACCACGGGAGATGCCACTCCAAAACGTCTAAAAACTCCCTTCTGGATGGGGTCGGGCTCTCTCGGGGGACTGATGACTCCCTCAGAATCACATGGTGCAGAGGTGTGGCTCTCATCTCTTGTCTTGCCACTCTAGCACCCAAATTGGTAATGTGTACTTTCCCTTGCTCTAACCGCCCTTGGCCCTCAACATCCACTATAGGGCTCATCTGGTTACCCCCTATCCCCTGGTCTGGTTGATTTTCAACTGGGGTAAACATCTAGAGTGAGCTTCCTGATCCTGAGGATATCCAACATATATTGGCTACGACGGTGGCACAATGCTGGCATCCACAGTAGCTTCTGTTCGAGAACGAATATTCCTCTGCATTGAATGTGGCAGACTTCCTATGCCGGTGGATCGAGCATTCCTTATCATTTTGGCTTTTTGCTAGTTTACTACAGATGGCGCTAATTGTTATAGCCCAAAAACTACGACAATAAAAATTTGTTCAAGGTAGGGGAAATCGTCGCTCGAGGCCCGAAGGATTGGCTATCGAGGAAGTTTTTCCAGAGAGAATAAGAGCTCTTTTGGAGAGATAATCCCCTTTGGAGAGAAGGAATCCTCCTGAAAAGAAGGAGCCCTCTTGGACAGGAAACTGGTGGAAAGGAACCTTGCAGAGAGATCACTAGTCTTTCAGAGGGGTGATTGAGGCCGTTCTTTCCCTGTTGAGGCTTCGACTGTAATGGCTCTCGGAGAGGCTCTGATTGGCTTCCGGAGAGAGCTATGATTCTCTTGGGAAGGTGTTCAGAAAGACTCAAAGAAAGGAGATGTTCTCTTGGGAGGGAATTGAAGGAGCCTCGGTGGGCTTTCCAAAAAAACTATGACCAGAGATGAACGTTAAAAGGCTTGTGAGAAGGACTTCCCACAAAGACCCTCCGACGAGCAAGTCAGCACACAGAAAAGGAGATGACTACGAAAAGGAATTTAAATGCTTCGAAAAGGAAAAGTATAGAGAGTGTGGATTGGTTACCAGATGTTGTTTGGTCCCCCCAATTGTGTTATGTCTCACCTTTTATAGAGGTCTGGTGGTAAGTGATTCGTCTCTCGCAGAGCATATCTCTGAGAAGATTCTTCTTCCAGAGAGGATGTGTCTAATGCAACATTTCTGAAAGGGCCTCTCGGAGAGAGCCTCTCTAGGAGACCTATAGGGAGTCTCTTGGAGCCCCACGTTCGTATAAAGTTGCTTCATAATTTCGATGAGTTTAGAATATCGAAAAATTGGTTTGATAGCAGTTATTAGTACCGAATCGACTATAGAGAATGCCTTAGAGTGAAATTATCTAAGGAAAATTATATTAACTCGACAAGCGTATTGAGATAGGATTTATGGTATCGAAAGAAATTGAATCGAGAACAGTTTTCGATACAGCTAAAATATAGCTGCCATTTAGACTATAAAACCGAATCGTTGTAGCAGACTCTCGAAAAATGAACGGAACCCTAGGGGGGCTTCGATTTTGCATAACGAACAATCTTTCAGTGGTTTTGAGATGAAACAACAGCCCAGTAAGGACGCTGGGGCGAAATCGTCATTTTCAACTAAGAATTGGATTATTAATTTTGCGTTTTTGTATTAAGATGCAATTTAATTTAGTGTTCGAAGATATAATTGAAATTATGAAATTGCCCAAGGGATATAAGAAGAAAATTGGGATTTATGTGTAATTAAATGTGTAATATAGTATAAAATATAATATATATATATATATTTATATATATGAATGCAGAGGCCAATAAAGCAACCAAGGCACGCAATGGCCATGCCCTACAACTCCAAATTTGTCCCGTCTCTACAACCGAAGCCATGCCTCTGCAAGAATTTTATGGCCGAGATTTGTGGGATTTTAACAGGATTTAGGCAGAGATATGGCAGCTAGAATTAAGGAAGAGGCAGCGAGATTTGTGAAAATTTTTTGATTGAGTGCATGGTGGGCAAGCTTGTAACAGTGAGATTTATGTGAAGCTATTACCTATAAATTGGCAGTGATCGTGGCCGAGGGAGAGGTAGTGTGAGATCGAGAGAGAGAGAGAGAGAAAGCAAGGTTGTGAGAGAGAGAGTGCTCAGCTGAGTGGCCATTTCCAACGGCCAAAGGCAGCCATGGCCGCGAAGCAAAGCTTCGATGCTCGGCCATGGCGGATGAGGAAGTAGGCAGTAAGCAGGGGCATCTTAATGCGGCTGGTGGCGACGCGAGCGGGTGGTAGCGGCCGTTTAAGTGATTGGCGAGGCTAGCGGAGGCCGTAAAGAGGCGGCCAACGAAGCATGCAGCTCCCATGGCAGCTCGTAGCAGCAGCAGGCCGTGATTGGGGGGTTTTGCAAGAGGCTGGGAAGGCGACGTGGGCAGCGCGAGGGAGGTCAGTGGCGACCGAGGCGACTGGTGATGGCAATGTTGGTCGAGGCAACGGCTTGCGGTGTCGGGGGAGGTGTTGGTGCGCGAGGCAGCGGCTGGGCATGGCACAGGGGCTACTCGTGCATGAGGCAGAGAATAGGAGGAAGAAGAAGAAGAAAAAGAAGAAGAAGAAGAAAGGAAGAAGAAAAAGAAGAAGAAGAAGAACAAGAAAGAAAGAAGAAGAAGAAAGGAATAAAGAGAAAAGAGGGACATGTAGGAAGCAGCCGCGTGAGAGAAGAGGAAGAAGAAGGTGAATAGTGAAGGAGGAATAGAAAAATAGAAAAAAAGAAGAAAAGAAAAGAAAGAAAAAAAAGAAAAATTCTGAAAAATATTAGAAAAATCTAGAAAAAATAGGGGATTATGTTTCGATAATATCCTGGAGATTTTGGGCCAGAAAATAGTCCGGGCACGCGTTTCGGGAATATGGCACGCATGTCAAGGAAATCGGAGATGCTGAGTTAAGGAAAGTAAAATTTTCTAGAAAATTTTAGAAATTCTAGAATATTATTTTATGAACTTTCGTAGTGAAATATTTGAGAAATTATTTTTAGATATATTTAATTTAGAATTATTGAGGAAAAATAGGAAGAAATAGAGAGAAAATTAAAGAAAATACTAGAAATTATGAAAAAATAGGTTTTAATATTTATTTAAATAATTATGGTGATTAGGGTACTTTGAGGCTGAAGTTGAAGAGACTCGTGCAAATTTTGAGGTTGGCACGCAAATCAAGGCGATGCATGAATTTCGAGATAGGCGCGAATATCGAGGTAGCTCGATAAGCTTGAGAAGGTAAGTGGTACTTTCTTAAAAATGTTTTCATCATATTGACATGCCCTGATATGTATCCATCACGTAGAATGCATACATGACTATGAAATGCATGAATACACGTTGATATCATTGATCACACGCACATGAGGCCGTAAGGAGTACGAACTGGCACCGCTGCCTTACCAAGGGTGCACCCATACACCCCGACTTCGAAAGAGGTGGCCGCTAAAATGGTAGGTAGCATGAGGAGTGCATTTGACACCTACGATGAAAGACATTGCATACACACATGACATAGTATTGTGTACCCTTACTTAGATGATTCATCATCTAACTTGGGCTTTGCTCTTGGAATATTCAAACATTCCAGGTGGAGATTGTAGCAGATACAAGGATAAATGAGGCATGAAATGGCACTTAGCAGAGTGCATGAAGAATGAAATGTATGTTATATTTAAGTTCTACTACTTTGAATTCTAAATGTTTTGAGGAATGTTGATGTATATCCTTGTGGTTAATGAAGATGTAAGAATTAATTTATGATCAATGTTAAGATATCAGGTTTCGATCTTTGCTTCCGCATTTGATGTGTATAGTGATTCTCTTTCGAGAAAAATGATTGGGAATTTTGGGAAGAATTCGATGTATGATGTGGTTTAGCTTTAGTGTTTGAAACGAAAAATTTTATTGTCCCGAAATTGTCCCAATTTATAACGCGCCTGAGAAAGCGGGGCATTATAGGTGGTATCAGAGCCGACCCCCGAGCCTCTGAGTGCGTTGGTAGGGCAAACCTCAGCGAGGAGGCTGAGTCCCGAGGGGGGCGTGTAGGCCCCTATGGGGGTGCGTATAGGCACCTTAGGCAAATCCCATATCGGCCATGCAAGGGGTGAGAGATCTGGGACCGGTTGTAAGGTCGCATGACGAGGATGTCATGTGCTTAAGGGGGGGAGAATGTAGTACCCCGAGAGCCCAGAAAAGTTAGTATATATCGAGGATAGTGTAAGAAAGAAAACAACACCAACTGAATACCTTTTGGGCTGAATGTTGGCAAAGAACTCCCAAGTTAAGCGTGCTTGATCTGGGGTAATCCAAGGATGGGTGACCCCCTTGGGAAGTTCACGTAGGCCCATCAGGATAAGTTGTTTCAGTCTTTCCTATCGCTCAATCGGGTCGTTACAGTTGGTATCAGAGCTTAAGGTTATTGGAAGCCCTAAGGGACTCGGATGTAGTTGATATCAAAGTTAAACCCTATTTGAAGATTTGAGAATAACAATTTGGAGACTTAAAAGGATCTGGTATTGATGGAACCAGTTGGTAGGAACCCCTCGAAATGGAGGCTTAAGAGAAAGAGACTGATGGTTCGTAGGACGAAATCCCTATTAAGAGATTCAGGGATTGTCAGTTGAAGGCTTAAAGGTTACTGGATTTCAGTGTTGAGTAGTGGAAGTGCATGTCTAGGCAAGTTGTGGCTAAGGAAAGACTTGGTATTTAAGTGTGTCCATTTGTGACCCACCTCTCTTTCTTGGGAACTTACTTGGTGTACTATTCACATACAGACACTATTTCAGTATACGATTACTACTCTCAATGAATAGTAAATGCCTGATGGGGGCTAGTACAAGCAGAATGATCTAGCTATTGAAGTTAGATTTGGGTGTAAGGTTGACTCGGTAACCATGATTATGGATTCAAGAGATTCAGAGACTGTTGATTTGAGGTCATTAGTCGAAATTATTGCGATGAATGACAGGATAGCTGGTAGTTATCAAAAATAATTGAGTCATGGACGATTAGTCTGATCTGACATGGCTTAACTAAAGAGTTAGGATTAAATGATAAATATTTTTCAAGGATCATTTAGAGTCTCGGAAATGAGATGTAAAGATCAGGGATCTAACAGATTAGGTCAAGCAAGAGGCCGAAGATGGCCAAATGATGGTGTAAGAGTTGCGCCAATTGATGAGGTAACGGTGGTGCAACTAATGTGTCTCGTAGAGACAGGATAAGGAACCCTAGCGACGTGACGGCACTACTAGTTCGATGTTTATAGTGATAGATCTGGGTCTAGGGACCCACGTGCAATTGGTTGATGGATGGCTTGAGATAAGGTACGAGAAGTCCATCGATCGAAGCATCGTAGCAGACTGCCTAGAAGACGATCAGATGCTGAAAATCTGAGACAGCCCAGTAGGGTCTGTATCTTGTATGGGTCTAAGTCCCAATGGTCTAAGAGCGAGATGTACCACTAGCTGTGATTAATCAAGGCCATAGAATCAACCCGAAATGAAATGGATGGAGTATGGATTGAGTGCCCCATTTAAAGAATTGCATTGAAGTTCACGGTCATCTTGGGAGAGGGTGACGTGACAAACAGTACGAGACTAGAGGAGTAGAATACCTCGGTATTTAGTATGGCAATGAGATCATGAATGGTCGCTTGTTGATAGTCAGCTGGATCTAAATAGCAAAATGCGAGAGTCAGTTGACTCTCGGTAAACGAGATTTCAGGTAGTAGAGCATGGCCAGTACAAGACCTTGACAATAAGTTGTGAGACGACAATCTCAGTTTGAGGAAGAGATCAAGTACTTAAAAGGCAAGAGTTGCTTGTAGGTCGTATTGACCCTAAGAAAGGATGATGAGAAACCTAGTCAACAGAGGTTGTGACTACGGTTCAATATGCCGAGTGGACTTGAGGATTCAAAAATTTGTAAGAGAAGACTCGTGAATAAGTTATGCCTTGTTTATCGGTATGTGGACCTGAATCGTTAATTGAGGTTTAAAGAATCATTCGGTAAAGAGTCCTTGGAAGTCTGAGGTTCAGTTGTTTTTAGGAAATAATTGGAACCAGGTATGTGATCTGAATAGAAATCTTCAAAGATAAATCGATTTCGCTAAGGATTGGAGTATCATGAGTAATGTAAGTACCTGCTTGCTCTAGCTGATAGTATAATTACGGATTGTTGTCTTGAAGATTATGTGAATTTTAGACGTGATTGAGAGAATCAAGTGATGGCAAATGTACCAAGATGATGTGTCACAGTAAGAGAAGCTGCAAATCGATTAGAGATCCGATATTTTTCAATTTGGAGAATGAAACTCTAGTATGGCTAGACGGTTAGTTTAGGTAACCCTGGTAGGAAAATTGGGAGATGTATAGCTGAGCGATGTCAACCAGTTATGATTCTGAGGAGCCTATTGATCCGTAGTACAAGCACTTGCAATTAGTGAAAAGATGGAAAATTCTAGAATATATTCACGAAAGATTTATTGGGGTTATTTCTTAGTGATGAAATTGCTAATAATAACTTAAGGTTATTAGATGCTTAGCTATAAGTGGCCTAATTGAGGACGTAAATTATCGAGTTTTTTTTTAAAAAAAAAAATGATGAGCGTGTGGATTTATTGGGACTATTTCTTAAATGATGAGTCTGAATTTATCAATGATGGCTTGAGGTTAATAGATGCTGAGCTATGTGTGGACTAAAAGACTAGAATAGTACGAATAAAGTTGATTGTCATAAGCACCTTAAGTTTATGAAGTTCTAAAAAGTCAAATGTCCTGATAAGATTTCAGGAGACGAATTGAAAGTTTTGGGAAAAGATTAGTTTGAGCAAAGATTGGTAACCTAAGTAAGTAGCTTCAAAAAGGATCGAGCATATTTAGAGTCAATTGATATGAAACGTTATTACTCGAGGATTAATTTAAGCAAATTTGAGGATCAAATAATTAATCTGATTATATAAAATATTATTTGAGGATCATTTTGAAAAGTATGAGGATTTGTTTGAGTTGTGAGTAAGAACGAATAGATATTGGTATTGCTAGATTGGAAGATAACGTTAGATTTCAATTGATATTAAAAGTTAGATTACGAAAAGAAGATTTGGAGACAGATAAAATCTATAAACTGTAAAGATTTCTTGATGAGATAATTATACGACATGATTAGAAGATGATTATGGTCAATTGTTAGAAACTTGAGGTTATATTAGGTGATAAATACCTACGAGAATGAGGAAATAACAGTTATAAGAAACCTTGAATAGGTTGGCTCGAGTAAAGATCAAGCAATGATTAGGTTTGATATGACCTAAGGTAAGGCATAGCTAGTTTCAAGAATAGGTGATGACGTATAACTGTGATGTTTTAGGATCCAAGGGTTTGTGAAATAGTTTGATGACATAAAAATATTTCTTTAAGGATCAGTTTGATAAAAGTCAAGATGTATCGAGATCAGGGACTTTTGTGCTAAGATTGAAAGATTATCAAAACATGATTGACTAGTTCAAGATAGATGACATCGTAGGAAATCAGAATTAGAGAAGTGTCGTGATTAAGAATATCGATTGGAAAGAAAAATTGATGATATGGATGTAAGAGTTGTAGGCTCATTACGATGATATGTGTACCGACTTGGATAGGAGTTCAGGTTAAGATTCGTGGCCCAAGAACCGAGTTATGCAGTTATGATTTGAAAGGTATGCATGGTTGATAAGCATACTTGTCTAGGGATTAATAACTGTGGCCAACCCAAGAGTTTTAATTTTGGGATTGAGGACATGTGGCAAATTTCGAGGACGAAATTTTTGTAAGGAGGGGAGAATGTAATACCCCACGTTCATATAAAGTTGCCAAATAATTTCGATGAGTTTAGAATACCGAAAAATTGGTTTGATAGTAGTTATTAGTACCGAATCGACTGCAGGGAATGCCTTAGAGTGAAATTATCTAAGGAAAATTATATAGACTCGACGAGCGTATCGAAATAGGATTTATGGTATCGAAAGAAATTGAATCGGGAACAGTTTTTGGTACAGCTAAAATACAGCTGCCATTTAGGCTATAAAACCGAATCGTTGTAGGAGACTCCCAAAAAATGAACGGAACCCTAAGGGGCTTCGGTTTTGCATAACGAACAACCTTTCAGTGGTTTTGGGATGAAACAACAGCCCAGTAAGGACACTAGGGCGAAATCGTCATTTTCAACTAAGAATTGGATTATTAATTTTGTGTTTTTGTATTAAGATGCAATTTAATTTAGTGCTCGAAGATATAATTGAAATTACGAAATTGCCCAAGGGATATAAGAAGAAAATTGGGATTTATGTGTAATTAAATGTGTAATATAGTATAAAATATAATATATATATATATGGACGTAGAGGCCAGTAAAGCAACCAAGGCACGCAAAGGCCATGCCCTGTAACTCCAAATTTTTCGCGTCTCTACAACCGAAGCCATGCCTCTACAAGAATTTTATGGCCGAGATTTGCGGGATTTTAACAGGATTTAGGCAGAGATATGGCAGCTAGAATTAAGGAAGAGGTAGCGAGATTTGTGGAAATTTTCTGATTGAGTGCGTGGTGGGCAAGCTTGTAACTGTGAGATTTATGTGAAGCCACTGCCTATAAATTGGTAGTGATCGTGGCCGAGGGAGAGGCAGTGTGAGATTGAGAGAGAGAGAGAGAGAGCAAGGTCGTGAGAGAGAGAGTGCTCGGCTGAGTGGCCATTTCTAGTAGCCAAAGACGGCCATGGCCGTGAAGCAAAGCTTCGATTCTCGGCCATGGCGGATGAGGAAGCAGGGTAGCAAACAGGGGCATCTTAATGCGGCTGGTGGCGACGCGAGCGAGTGGTAGCGGCCGTTTAAGTGATTGGCGAGGCTAGCGAAGGCTATAAAGAGGCGGCCAGCGATGCATGCAACTTCCATGACAGCTCGTAGTAGCAGCAGGCCACGATTGGGGGGTTTCACGAGAGGTTGGGGAGGTGACGTGGGCAGCGGGGGAGGTCGGTGGCGACCGAGGTGACCGGTGATGGCAATGTTGGTCGAGGCAGCGGCTCATGGAGTCGGGGGAGACGCTGGTGCGCGAGGCGGCTGCTGGGCATGGTGCAGGGGCTGCTCGCGCATGAGGCAAAGAAGAGGAGGAAGAAGAAAAAGAAGAAGAAGAAGAAGAAGAAGAAGAAGAAGAAAGGAAGAAAGAGGAAAGAGGGAGTTGTAGGAAGCAGGTGCAGGAGAGAAGAAGGAGAAGAAGGTGAATAGTGAAGGAGGTATAGAAAAATAGAAAAAGAAAAGAAAGAAAAAAAAAGAAAGAAAATAAAGAAAAATCCTAAAAAATATTAGAAAAATCTAGAAAAAATAGGGGATTATGTTTCGGTAATATCCTGGAGATTTTGGGCGAGAAAATAGTTCAGGCACGCATATCGAGGAAATCGAAGATGTTGAGTTAAGGTAAGTAAAATTTTCTAGAAAATTCCAGAAATTCTAGAATATTATTTTATGAACTACCGTAGTGAAATATTTGAGAAAATATTTTTAGAAATATTTAATTTAGAATTATTGGGAAAAAATAGGAAGAAATAGAGAGAAAATTAAAGAAAATACTAGAAATTATGAAAAAATAGGTTTTAATGTTTATTTAAATAATTATAGTGATTAGGGTACTTTGAGGCTGAAGTTGAAGAGACTCGTGCAAATTTTGAGGTTGGCACGCAAATCGAGGTGATGCACTAATTTTGAGATATGCACGAATATCAAGATAACTCGATAAGCTTGAGAAGGTAAGTGGTATTTTCTCGAAAATATTTTCATCATATTGACATGCCCTGATATGTATCCATCATGTAGAACGCATACATGACTATGAAATGCATGAATACACGTTGATATTATTGATCACACGCACATGAGGCCGTAAGGAGTACGAACTGGCACCGCTGCCTTATCAAGGGTGCACCTATACACCCCGGCTTCGAAAAAGGTGGCCGCTAAAATGGTAGGTAGCATGAGGGGTGCAGTTGACACCTACAATGAAGGACATTGCATACACACATGACATAGCATTGTGTACCCTTACTTAGATGATTCATCATCTAACTTGGGCTTTGCCCCTGGAATATTCAAACGTTCTAGATGGAGATTGTAGCAGATACAAGGATAAATGAGGCATGAAATGGTACTTAGCAGAGTGCATGAAGAATGAAATGTATGTTATATTTAAGTTCTGCTACTTTGAATTCTGAATGTTTTGAGGAATGTTGATGTATATTCTTGTGGTTAATGAAGATGTAAGAATTGATTTATGATCAATGTTAAGATATCAGGTTTCGATCTTTGCTTCCGCATTTGATGTGTATAGTGATTCTCTTTCGAGAAAAATGATTGGGAATTTTGGGACGAATTCGAGGTATGATGTGGTTTAGCTTTAGTGTTTGAAAAGAAAAATTTTATTGTCTCGAAATTGTCCCAATTTATAACGCGCCTGAGAAAGTGGGGCGTTACAGGTTACAACACTTGGATTGAGCTAAAAGGCCCCATTAATATGTATGTATATTTGAGTTTATATGGTTTCAAAGATTTGCATACATTATTCATTAAGCATATGAGAATGGTGCATGGCACGGGTGCATTTCATGTGGCTATAGTTGGGTATTTCATGAGTCTATCTATTGTTGCAATCCTTATTTATATGCTCTTTCATTTTATATTATACTTGTTGGATCTTATGACTTATACTTGCTTTGTATCATTCTAGGTAAGGGGAATGCCATGGATGAGGGCGAGTCCAGTGGAGTTTAATTTTAGTGGGATAGACTTGTGTAAAAGGCACATCCAAACCAAAAGATCCATAGGGGTGTTTAAAGGCAGAAGAATGTAATAGTTAATTTTATATTTAGATTTTAATTATTCTTTACTTTGAAATGTATGGGTAGTGAAGCCATAAGAAGAATGTTTAAGAAAATAGTAAAGTATGTAATTTGGATTTCCACTGTTAATGAGTTGCATGTGAAGGGCTTTATTTGAGTTCATAAAAAAAAAAAAAATTGGGCAATCTCAACTCTGGATGACTCAAAATCTTTAAGTAAAATTAAAATGGAAGATATGGCATGCATGGGACCACCTCTATTTATAGCCGAGTCTTCAAAAGGCGAATCATCATCACATGTGTAGGCAAAGTCATCTGGAGACTTCTCTCTGATTATTCAAAGTTATTCAATCTTGCCTTAATCCAATCCGATCTGCATCCCAATCTTTGAGGCATCGAACATCTGAAGACATTACACTCTTTCCTTTGCCTTACTGCCAAAGGAAAGAGTAGGGAGTCATTGTTGTGGGGTGCCCTAGAAAAATCAAAGCCAAAAATTAAAAAAAACAAAACAAAAACAAAAACCAAGAAGTATCTATTGTGGGTGCCATAGGAAAACAGAAGCCAAAAATCCCCAAAATATTCTAAATAGCTTGAAAACCAGATCACCCTGAAGAGTCTTTCGAAGCATAAGACTCCCAAAGCCTTCGAAGAGTCTTTGGGACCTATTTAGCCTTGGTATCTTTAAAGACCAAGACTCATCTAGAGTCTACTAGGCCCAAGCCATCCGGTGACTCTAAAGAGTCTTCAGATCCAACTAAAGGATACTCATCAAAGGACTTGGACCCTAAAGATACCTTTAGCCTTATTCAATGCATATTCCCAAAGAGTTTAAAGACTCTCATATGCATAACCACGTGTAACGTGGGTCCCACCACCAAACCTTTATAAATACCCACCTATTCCATGAAAAAATGACCTTTTTGGATCCTTTGACACCCCTGTCCAAAATACTTAAATCTCAGACTCAAACATTTTAAGACTTGGGACCTAAAGACTCATACTCTCGACCCCACATAACTCTTCAGGAGACCCCTATCCAGAACTTATAGCATACACACAAGCATACATTTTTAATCTCAAGACGTTTTTGTCTGACTTAGACATCGAAAGGCCTGCATGGGCAAGATCTCCACGTGCCTTCTGACTATCTTTGTGCTATAGAATACTCTTAGACTCAGTTCCTTGAAGATCTTCCAGACTCATCTAGAGACCAACCCCCCAAAGGCTCTTTAGGGAACGAATTCCCTGAAGACCCTAAAAACTCATCCGGAGACCCCTGGCATTCTAGCTTTCCCTAACATCGGATCGAGCCTGACACCTAATTCTCCTCCTGTGGTGCCGCAAACCTTAAGGCTTTGGTCATAGACTCTCTTTGAGTATTCCCTATGACAGAAAAATTTAATTGTTGTAATTAGGAAACATCAATTTGGCATTGTCTGTAGGAAACTTAGAAAAAGGTTCATTTTTCATGGCAAGAGCTATGAGGTTTATCCAAACTAGAGGATCCCAACCTGAAGAAGACACTACTGTGGAGCACCTACCAAATACCTCTCTATAACATATAGCGTCTAAAAGAAGATAAGGGAGATGGATGGCTTACAACTGGTGTCCCCTAAAGCAAGATTAGTCCATTGAGCAAGCATCCCCAACCTTGATGTCTCCTACATGTCTAACCCCCAGATAGCTTGCCATGCAAGCCCTCGATCTAGATCGACCAAACAATACTGAAGATGGTCAACAAAAGGCTAAGGCACCCAGTACCTCTGGAGCTAAAAAGTCTTCTACAGTGTCCCTAGAGGAATTCCAGAGGCTAGAGCAAAGATATGAAGACTTGAGGAGGAGCAACAAGGAGAAGTCTAAGACTTTACAACATTTATCAGAGTTACTACATGTGCTTCTGCTTGTTCTAAGAAAAGTTCAAGCCCTAAGGCCACCTGCCTTAGGTGGAATTGACATTAATGCTTTAGTACCTCCACCCCTAAGGCCACCTGCCTTAGGTGGAATTGACATTAATACTTCAGTACCTCCACCACAACACTCGCCTCAGCCCCCGGTAGCCCTCCTAAATCACAACATCCTACCCCTATCGCAAAAGTGTTATATGCCAAAAGGCACAAGAACATGGGACAATCTGTTATATAGGAAGAAACAATAGGGAGCACCACCTTAACCCAAGAAAGGCACAAGCTTGCATGAAATTTCAAACATAAGGCCCTTCCCACTTCTTAGAGCCTGTAAATCAAAAAACTAATCTAGGAAGTTTTTGAGAAGAAAGTGGCAGGGGTTATATCTGATGATTGACAGCCACAAAGGCTCTCTCTTTCTCTAATGATGTGCTTAGTCATGGCCTTCTACCCAAGTTTAAGCTTCCACACTTTCTTGAATATAGCAGTAGGGAAGATCCCATTCTCCACTCCCAACAGTTTGAATCCTTGGCATAACTATACAAATAGAGTGACGCCACTATGTGTTTGGTATTTCCACAATCTTTGACGAAGTACACCCACACCTGGTTTAGCGAGTTGCGCTCTGGTTACATAACCTTTTATTAGCAGCTGCGAGCAGAGTTTGTCGCAGCCTTCGTAAACCATGCCTCAGGGAAAAAGAACCCCACTTACCTCTTCATCATACAGTAAGGACCCAAGTGAACCCTGAGGTAGTATATAGACCGCTTAAAAAATGCAATGCTAGAGGTCGAGGGTCTACCCTTTGGGGAAGCAGTACTGGCTTTCTTGCAAGGAACCACCCTTCTGCCATCAAGGGAATCCCTAGCTCTTAAATAACCAACCACATTGGTTAATTTATTAGCTCATCAAACAGATATGTTGTACAGCTAGACATTTTGCACACTTGTGATTCGCCTTAGAGGCTTGACGAAAGGGAAAAGAAAAAAGGCTAACTTGCTAGCGAAGGGATTAGGAAACATGATGTGAAGGCCCCAAGGCCAAATGACTACCTCAGGTATATGTTCCACCTCCTATCAGGATCCCAACTCACATGGGGCTCATTAACTTTCCCTCATCCCCTAACGAGCCAAAAGATAAGGACCTACAACCTTTCTGTCAATTACATTAATGCCAGGGCCATGCAACAGAAAACTATCACCCACTTCGTGAACAAATTGAGAAGCTGGCCAGGGAGGGTAAGCTTGATCAATTTCGCCCAAACCATCTTAGGTTGGCCCCTACTCATTAAAGGGCACCCCATTACAACAATCCACCACGATAAGATAAGTTTCCTAGGGCAGATCATGGCCCCTGGAGGGGATATCCTCGAGGGGGTGGAAACCAACAATATAAGGACCTACCGATGCAACAGAGAGTGCCCTAAGGCAAAGAAACCTCTATACCCCCAATAAATAACAAGCCTACGCAAGAGCATATCCATGTTATCTCTAGAGGAGAGACCTTGGCTGGTGATTCTTCGTCTGCCATGAAATCATACGCACGTCAAGCCTTACATGTGGACTCTATGACTCGCATAATAATTGATGAAGAGCCTATTACTTTCACTCCCACAGACCAGGGGAACATTTTCATGCCTCATGACGATCCCCTAGTCATCTCTGTCGTTATTACCAAGCACCCAATTGGTCACATCATGTGGATAACGACAGTTCCATCAATTTAATCTATTGGAACTACTTCGAGCAAATGCACATTACCCATGGAAGCCTTTGACCTATTTCCTCGCCCTTTTACAGTTTACAGGAAAGGCAGTACTTGTGAAAAGCTTTGTAGAGGTGCCAATAACCTTGTGCTCACATCCTCAAAGCATTACCCCCTAGGTGAATTTCATGGAGATAAAGACGTTCACGGCCTACAATGTCATTCTTGGGGGGTCACTTATTAATAACATGAGAGCAGTCATTCACCTTGGTTACCTCTTGATGAAATTCCTTACTCCTGGTGGCATAGCGAAAGTCAGAGGCAATCAATAAAAGGGTAGACTTTGTTATATTTTTTCCACCAAATCAGCAAAAGGCAAAGAAGTTTCCCACACCCTTGTCGAGACCATGTCTATCTCAGAACATGCATTGCTATAGCCACAACCAATGAAAGACCTTGAGCCTATCAAACTTTATGAAAATAATGGGGGAAAATTGGTCTACTTATGGAGCCAATTGCCACCAGAAGAGAAACAAAATATTATACAATTTATATGGAATAACATAGACCTTTTTGCATGGATGCCCACAAATGTGCCAGGAATCAACCCGTAGGTGATCTTCCATAAGTTGAATGTGAAACTAGGAGCCAAACTCATCAAACAGAAAAAGAGAAATATAGCCCCTAACAAGTTGTCAACGTTAGAAGAAGAGGTCAACAAACTCCTGAAATCTGGTTTCATTAGGGAAGTCCACTACCCTGATTGGCTCGCCAATGTTGTCATGGTAAAAAGGTCGACTATAAAGTAGTAAGTTAACGTGGACTTTACTGATCCAAATAAGGCATGCCCGAAGGATTCCTACTGCCTGCCACACTTTGATTTCCTAATAGATGACACTTTGGGATACCATATGTTATAAGCTTCGTGGATACCTTCTCTGGATATTACCAAATAAGCATGTTTCCACCTGATGCTAAGAAAACCTCTTTCATCACCAAAATATGACATACTATTACAAGGTTATACCCTTTGAATTAAAGAATGTGAGGGAACCTTATCAGCGAATGGTTAATAAGGTATTCAAGGAATTTCTAGGAACCACTATGGAGGCTTACGTTGATGATGTGGTGGTCAAGAGCCATAGTAAGGAATCAAACGTGGACAAATTAGCATAGGTTTTAGCAGTGTGTTGTCAATACAATATGCGACTCAATCCAAGCAAGTGCATTTTTGGTTTCAGATCCGGTAAATTCCTTAACTATCTCATTACGCAGTACAGAATAGAAGCCAACCCAAAATAAAATCTAGGCTATTCTAGACATGCAATCTCCTTCTAACGTGAAGGAAGTTTAGCGAGTAACTAGACGCCTAACAACTTTGAGTCATTTTCTCTCCAAGTCTGCAGAAAAGAGCTTGCCATTTTTTGAAGTATTAAAAAGAGGAAAATGTTTCCAATGGGATAACAAATGTGATCAAGCATTCTAGGCATTAAAAGATTACCTTCAAGAAATGACACTATTCACTAGACTAGAGACGGGGGAAATGTTGTATCTTTACTTATGGGTTAGCCAAGTAGCTGTCAATGCAATTCTATTATAGATAACTAACCAAGTGGATTAGCCCATATATTATGTAAGTCGAGTACTTCATCAATCTGAAACCCACTACCCTTACATGGAGAAAGTGGCCTTCACACTAATTATGGCAGCCAAAAAGCTCATGCCATATTTCCAGGTGCACTCCATCATAGTGCTCACCAACTATCCTCTGCACCAAATTGTCTAGCAGCCCAAGCACTCAGGAAGGCTCATCAAGCGGGCCATCAAACTCAGTGAGTATAACCTCCAATTCAAACCTCGAAAAGCCATCCAAGGACTGGCATTGGAAAATTTTATAGTGGAATGCACTTACGTACCATAATCCAAAACGGGATCCCCACCTGAGTGGAGATTATTTGTGGATGGAGCTTTGAATAAACAAGGTAGTAGGGCTAGCATTGTGTTGATTTCTCCTAAGGGTATAGATTTGGAGTACTCCTTGTGATTTACTTTCCCTACTTCAAACAATGTGGCAGAGTACGAAGCCCTCATCACCAGCTTGGCTATTGCCAAAAAATTATAAGTAAAGAAGGTGATAGCCCATAGTTGTTAGTACAATAGTTTCATGGAACTTATGAAGCTAAAGACCCCACACTCATCTGATACCTACAAAGGCTGTGACAGTTATCCCATTATTTTCAACTGGTTCAAATCAATCGCTCCCTCAACAAACATGTGGACGCCCTATCCAACCTAGCAGGGGTAAAAGACACTTTTGGAAGCTTGATCCATATGGAAATCCTTCAAAGACCCACATAAAGGAAGATAAGAAGGCTATAGTAGAAGAAGTTATTGATACAACCAATGATTCGAGGTCACCCATTATGCAATATTTACTCACTTGGGAGCTCCTCACTAACCTTTCAAAGGCCAAAATACTAAAGATCTAGGCAATCTGCTTTGTGACATAGATGGTATTTTATACAAGCGAGCCTTCTCCAAGCCACTATTGAAATGTCTTGGTCCTTAAGAAGCACAACAGTCATTGACGAAGGAGCATGAAGGAGATTGCAATGCACATCTAGGGGGAAGATCTCTAGCCATTGAGATCATAAGAGCAGGTTTCTTTTAGCGTAAGGATATTTTTGTAAAAGTTCATACTTGCAATAGATGCCAATGGAAAGCACCATTATCTTCCATGCCTACAACAAAAATTCAACAAATTTTCTAACCCATTCCCTTTGCACAATGGGGTTTGGACATATTCGGTCCCTTTCCCATCGCTTCTGGACAGCAAAAATTTCTGCTCGTGGCTATTGACTACTTCACCAAATGGGTAGAGGCAGAACCCTTGGCTACCATAGAAAAAAAGAAAATGGAGAACGTAGTATGAAAGGATATGATTTGCCACTTCAGAATCCACAGGATCCTTAACACAAACCATGTCACAATTTGATTCTGATGCTTTACGTGCCTTTTGCAATAGATGGGATATCTGCGTTCACATGGCATTAATGGCG
This sequence comes from Diospyros kaki, assembly GCA_036245055.1. Taxonomy (NCBI): domain Eukaryota; kingdom Viridiplantae; phylum Streptophyta; class Magnoliopsida; order Ericales; family Ebenaceae; genus Diospyros; species Diospyros kaki. The sequence continues at coordinate 33,385,658 of BSEG01000008.1, forward strand.
TATCTACAGGCAAATGGTCAAGTTGAAGGCGCTAACAAGATCATTCTCTATGGCCTTAAAACCCAATTGGAAAAAGAAAAAGGTGCTTGGGTAGAGAATCTTTCAACTGTCTTTTGGGCCTACCGTACCACTAGCCGGGTGTCCACTAGTGAAACTCCTTTCAACCTCATTTATGGGATTAAAGCCCTTATCCCTTTTGAAGTTGACATTTAGGCTCCATGAGTATCAGCTTTTAACGAGCATAGAAACTCAAAGCAGTTGTCCAGTAATCTTAATTTAATTGATGAACTAAGGGATGAAGCTAGCATCCAATTGGCAGGTTATCATTGGAGAGTAGCCAGCTATTGTAATGCCCGTGTTTGAGACAAGCCATTACAGCTAGGCGACTAGGTACATAGAAAATCTTTCATCACAGGTGCTCTCCACAAAGAAGGCAAGCTTCAGGTAAATTGGGAAGGCCTCTACAAGATCCAAGAAATGCTAGACCCAAATACCTGTGTCCTCCAAACGCTCCAAGGGGAGACACTTGGCAAGACCTGGAACACAATGCACTTAAGGAGATATTTTACTATATAAATTGCATCGCATTGTACTTACATTGTAATTTCCCCATCAAAATGCATAAGTACCCCCTACATTCCCGTGGAAATAGGCCAAATGAGCCAAACCACGTAGAAACATTCAACGTGTCCCTTATTTGTCTACCCTGCTTTGTAGAAAACAAAAGGGCACTGTAAACCGAATTCCTAGGATGGGCCCACAAAAACATCAAAAACCAACAACTCACATGAGTTGACATAGCCATGAACAGTCAGGTATAATACTACAATTATCTTTACATACAATCATATATTATAAGTAGGAGGGGAAGAGCTTTATTTCACATTGCATGTTGGGGGCGAGTAACGAGCACTATCGTACTCCCTTGAGGTTGGCCCTCTATTAAAGAAACTTTATGGGTTCCGATGTCCTCCTTCCCATACTCTCCGAGGACAAGCACTGGAAGAATAAATTTCCAAGCTCCTTAGTGATGAATAAATCTAGGAATAGTGATGACAACTGATCAACCCCTGATAATGTATACAAGTCTAAGGCAACCTGGGAAAGCAGAGTGTGACCAATGCCCCCGGTCATGATTAAAATAGCAATACCCCCAAAGCATCCAACAAATACACTCATTAAAGTCATTGCTTATGCATTCATCCCTTATACATATCTAACTGCTTTACCCCTCACAAGTTAGGTGTATTGGCATCCCCATAACAGTCACATTGGATAATCATGTATCGTTCCTAGACACTTAATTCCTTATAACATATTCAGCATTGATTAAAACCCGATATATTGTCTAAATTCAGGCACCCCTATTGCACTCTTCCCTTTGCCTTACAAGTAAAGGCAAGAGTGGGAAGCCATTGTTGTGGAGTGCCCTAGGAAAATAGAAGCCAAAATACAAGCAAAGGCAAGAGTGGGAAGCCATTGTTGTGGAGTGCCCTGGGAAAATAGAAGCCGAAAATCCTTGAAATATTCTAAGTGGCTTAAAGAACTAAATAACCCCAAAGAGTCTTCTAGAGCATGAGTCTCCCAAAGCCTTTGTAGAGTCTCCAGGACCTATCTAACCTTAGTCTCTTTAAGGCCCAAGACACATCTAGAGTCTCCTAGGCCCAAGCCATCTAATGACTCCAAGAGTCTTCGGATCCACCCAAAGGATACTCATTGGGGACTTAGACCTCAAAGATACCTCCAAGCCCTCTATCTTCATATAGTGCATCTTCCTAGAGAGTTTAAAGACTCTTATCTACATAACCAAGTGTAATATGGGTCTCACCACCAAACCTCTATAAATACTTGTTTATTCCATAATAAAAGGACATTTTTTTTATCCTTTGGCACCTCTAGTCCAAAAATTTCAAACTCTCAGAATTATACAAATTAAGACTTGGGACCCGGGGATTCACACTCTACACTCCACATAACTCTTCGGAAGACCCTTATCTAGAACCTATAGCATACACATATGCATACATTTTTTGTCTCAAGACATATCTATCTGACTTAAGCATTAAATGGTCTGCATGGGAAAGATCCCTATGTGCCTTTTAACTATCTTTGTGACAGAATACTCTTAGACTCAGTTCCCTAAAGATCTTCCAGACTTATCCAAAGACCAACCCCTCAAAGAATCTTTAGGAAATGAGTTCCCCAAAGACCCTAAAAATCCATCTAGAGACCCTTGGCATCCTAACTCTCCCAGATCAAGATCGACACCTACTTCTCCTCCTATGGTGCCTCGAACCTTGAGGCTTTGGTCATGGACTCTACCTAAGCTGTTCCCTAGGATAAATAAATTTAATTATTGTAATCAGGCAATAATAGTACCCAATAAAGCTGAAGACCCAGATGACCCTAAAGAGTCTTCTGAGAAAAAGTCTCCTAAAGACTCTGAAAAGTCTTTGGGCCAGCTATATCCTTAAGCTTATCAAGCTCCCTAAGCCCAAGACTCATCCAAAGAGTCTTCTGGGCCCTGACCTCTTGATGACTCCAAAGAGTCTTCGCCAGAGTCTCATCTAAAGGATACTCTTTGGGGTATCCCATCCTTGAAGGCCTTTTTAGGCCCTTCAGCCTCATCTATAGCCTTCTCACCTAAAAATTCTTCCAAGCCACCGCAATATGCCATGCGTCCTGCCTTTCCATATGGCCTATACATCAACGCCTATAAATACCCCCAGGTATGCATCAAAAAGTGAGAGAACCCAGCTCTAGCACCTGAAAAACCTAGACCCATATCATAGTTCCAAACCTATCTGGAGACATTCATCTGGAGACTCTTATCCAAAGCTTCATACAATATACATGCACACTTCACTCTACACCATGACATCATCTAACTTAGGCATCAAAGGGCCCACGTGGGAGAGCCCCCTGGGTGCCTTTTGACTATGTTTGTGCTACAAACTCATCCAAAGATTCCCCCAACTCTTCCAAAGCCTCGCCATTAGAAGACTAGCTAGCCAAGGACCCGAATCATCGAGAAGCAAGTCTCTCGAAGACTCATCAGGCATCTAAAGACTCAAGGTACCATCTTTGCTCTCCCAGCCAATGGATCTAGCTTCGCCTTGAGGATGCTACTCTCCTAGATAAAAGATTGAGCCATATTCTAGCCAAGCATCCGTTAACAACCCTTACCAGCAAGGACCTTACTCCTAATTTTCTCACCAGGCTCTACGAAGCTATTTTCTAGGACATATAAATTTAATTGTTGTATTCCAACAACAACAATATCTCATACTAATTAAAGGTAGTAGCCTATGTGTTAGTCCATAATAGATTCATTATATTCCCCATCTAATAAATCTAAAGACTAAGAATACCTTTAAGAAATCATGTGCTATAGATCCTTGCCATAAATTTTTAACAACTTAAGAATAAAACCATCAAAAATCTAGGGACATATTCATACACATTTGGAGAGTAATGAATGAAAAAATGACCATTTTATTAATTGAAAGAATATAATACACGTATCCCTATTACATACTAGATGTTATCAAAAATCCAGCATTAGGGCATACATCACTAACATATGGAAGGCCTATTAAGGGTTAATAGTGGGTCTTGATGTAATTAGTTGAAAGTTTGAAATGGAAGAAGGAAAATGATCAACTAGTTTTCTCACATGGTCAACTAATTTGGTTAAATGATTGAAACTATCAACTGGTTATGTCTAACAATTGATCGTTTCAATGAGCAAGATTTATCCTATGTTTCTTTTTTTTATCACTTTAGGGACAACAAACACATTGAATTGTTTATCATGCCTTTAATTAATGCTCTTGCATGGCATCTAATGAGGAGAGAATGTTGGGAGACAAATAAAGGGAGAGGAGTGTCCATCTTCCTTGACAAGTTTTGACTATTTTGAAATAAAAAAAGAAAGAAGAACTGAAGCTCTCTCTAATCTTATTCATCTTTTTCTTCTTACACCTCCTATTTTCATTCTTCTATTACTCTTGTTTCCTTGTTCTCTTAATCCATTGATACTGTGACACCAATTCCATCCGTAAAGGACTATAACACAACTTTGCATCACCTTTGTTAAGGCTTGTCTAGCACACAAGTCTCACAAAGGGTACCATTTGTTGCTTTGGTGTGGACTAACTTAGTCCTTTGCGTCAGAGAGGGTGGGTAGTCTATTGAGCTAATTTGCTCATATTAATTAAGTTTTGATGATTAACTAAAGGGGTTTTTTTCAATATACAAATTAGAGTGTTTTGATGATTGACAAAAATAGTATTTTTCCTAAATATACTAATTGTAGTATCGAATTATTTTTTATTAATTTATAAAATATTTTTTCAAAGTGTCTATACTACCAAGAATATTATTTTTATTAAAAATTTAATAAATAATTTTAAATGCATAAAAATTATATAAAAATATTTTTTGCAAAATCTGGATTTAAAGTTGACTCTTGAAATGACAAAAGTTGACTCTTGATGCCCAATGGTCTATTTTTTGACTATTACAAAATATGCCAAACGTGTGCCAGTGAAAGTTAGCTTTTACTGAAACGAAAATGCACTCTCGTTCAAGCAAGAGTTGCCTCTCAAATCTCAAAGAGTTGACACTTGTAATACCCAGTATTTAATGTTAAGAGTACTTCAGGAATTACAGGGTCAAAATGATATTTATCAAAGTTTCAGGCCTATGTGTAATATTCAGGGACTATGTCAAGATAAGTCAATAAAGGAAAATTGTCCAAATAAGTGATATTTGATAAAACAAAGAGGTTTGCGAAGGTTCGAGGTTGAAAACACGCCATTAGGAGCGATCGGGCAAAAGTATAGATTTTGTAAACTACTCGAGGGAGATAAAAACGACGAATTTTCTAAAAATTCTTAAGGGAAATGAATACTTTAGAACTTGAGGGTAGTCGAAGAATTAAAAAAAAAGTCTAGGGGTGCCATAGACAGGGAGAAAATGCAATTGGAAATTTCTTAGGGGCTAAAGTGCAAAATCTGAAAAGTTTAAGGTGGGAAACCGGCCGGCTACACTGTGGCCGCTGACCAGCCGCCTGAGGCCTCAGGAAGCTCTCCTAGAGGCTCGGGAGTAGCCTCCAAGTGATGATGAAGCCATTAGGGCTTGCCATTGGCTGGAAATGGCCTTGACACGATCGATTTTAATGGCAGAAGTGACCTCAGATTTGGCCGAGATTTTTGAAGGCTATGTCATATGATTTAGGGCTTTCTATTTGGTTTGGAGGCTAGATCTAGAGCTTAAGGGATAAGAATAAGTGGGATTTGGTGGAAATTTAGGTCGAGAACGAGTATAAAAATGGGTTGATAGCTGAGGGTTTTGAAGAAAAATCAATCAAAATTGCTTGTGTTTTTGCTTGAATCGAGCTCTGAGGATAAGGGACTTTTGTTCTTTAGGTTGTGGGAAGAATTTCTGGAGAGTTTGGGATCGTTTGGTGTAGAAATCTCTAGGTTTTAAGGAGTTGGCCAGAAAGTCAGGCTCGCCGGACCGTGACATGCAACCGCCGTTTAAGGCATCTTTCGGCAACTATTTCGGTCATTTGAAGGCACCATCGTGGTCTCCTCATCAAGCTCTTCAAGACCCTGGGTTGTTTTAGCCAAAGGAAGTCATCGGAAAGCTGCCACTGCCGGAGAATACAACTTGCACCGACTGCACGTGAGCTTCACTCATTGAAGCCTTGGATGGCGCGTGAGATAGGTTTTGCTTCTGAAATTAATTTTATAATTTTTCTAAAATTATTTCAAGAATTTTCATAGAAAAATATTTGGTGAAATGTGATATTAGGTATTTTTAATAAATTTTCGAAGGTAAGGAAGGTTTAAAAATAAAGGAAAATAGAGAAAAATGAGAAAAAAATAGAAATATTGATTCCTAAGGTCTTAATGGTGAATAGGAGTCAATTGGCTTGTTGAAAGGAAGGATTACACGATTTTTGAGGTGTTGCACGTTTTTTGATATGAAAACCAATCTTTTTCAAATTGAGGTGAGTGGTTCTAGTCTTACCTTGTCTTGAAAATGTGTTGGAGTGTGTATAGTGGGTTCAGGTGAGCAGTTTTACCCTCCCGAACTTAGGTTACACGCAATTGGACCAGTTCTAGTGAGAGATTATACCCTCCAGAACTTGGGTTGATTTACAAAGGTGTTTCACTTATGTACTTGTGGCATCATTTGCATATTGATCATGTGGTGTATTGCATCAACTGTTTTTACTTATAAAAGAGTCGGTGCACGGCGTGTGATTTTCATATCATCGAGGTGTCGATTTCGTGTCATGTTATATCCGTGTGGGACGGGATGGGTCTTCTTGAGAATGAGACAATGTTAATCTAGGTGAATGAGTGACACGGTAGAGCACTCGAAGGATTAAGTATGTCGTGTCAAGGTCAACCCCAACGGTATGTGGAATGGATTTTTCATGGGAGGTTGAGTATGTTAGGGAGATTTGTAACACCCGGTGTTACCGGTGTTATGAGAATGAGAAAGAAAGTAAGAAAACTTCCAAAAAAATGCCCTTCGGAATGTGCTAGATTCTTGAGATTGGGGATGCCCTATGAGAGGGGTATTTTGGTAATTTGGATTAGTAAAATCCAATAAAAGGGGTAATTTGATAAATTGGAGATAATTCCTATGTGGAATTAGGTGAGCAAGTGAATAAAAATCCCAAATTGGTGTTTATGTGAAGATATATGGGATTAATAAATTCACAAAGGGTATTTAGGAATTTTGGAATTTAATTCCAAAAAGGAATTTAATTATTGAAAATAGGGAAATTGGTGGATATTAAATTATTTGAGAAAATAATTATGTTTTCCCTAAATTGGTGAATAAATGTGAAAATGCCACATGGGTGGATGAGATGAGATCTTGAGAGCCAAGTATGGGTTTAAAATGTGACACTTGGCAAAGTCTTGTTCAAGTATAAATGGGTGATTTAATTAAATGTAAAAAGAAATTATAATTGGTCTTTCAAGCATTTAATGAGAGGCATTATGGTATTGGATTAAAGAAAATCCAAAAAGAAAATAAATTAGTTATCCATTAATGTTTGGAAAATATGGAGATTTTATTAAATGAGAAAGAAAGCATTTATGTCTTTCAAGTGGTCTCTCATGTGATGGATATGAAATTAGTCTCATTAATTTAAATGGGAAAGAAATGGAAATTAGTCACTCACTTATGAGTGAAAATGGGAGGATTTATTTAAATGAGAAATAAATAGAAATTTCCAAGTGATCCAATGGTTGTGCTTAAGTCTTGAAAGGGAAAATTAATCCAATGGATGAGATTAATCAAGATGGAGAGCATGGATTGTGCTTTCTCTAAGAGAGGAAACTTGTTTATTTGAAATGAGTGGTGGAGATTTAATTCTCCTTAAGCACATGGCTTGTGCTTTCAATGGATGGTGGAGATCCATTCTTGAAAATGGAAAAGAGTAGTATAAAAGGGCAAGTGTGGAAGACTTGTCTCCCTTTGGCCATTGGTAGAAAGAATGAAAGAAAGAAGAGATAAGAGGAAAGGAAGAAGAAGAAGAGAAAGAAATCAAGGCAAGTGCATTCTTCTATCCTTTATTTAGTGTTCTTATATGCAAAGTAGTGAGTTCTTGTTTGAATGCCATCTTAGATGGGAGAAAATGAAGATGGAAGCTCTCTTGAAATGAAGAGTTAGAGTTTCAAGAAGAGGTAAGGGATGGCCCCATAGGAGGGTGGCTTTGCAATGAGTTGTAAATATGTTTCATAAATGTATATGTTGCATTTGGCATGTTCTTTTACGTTCATAAGACTTATGGCCATAGGTTAGTTTGGGAACATGGTTGAAATGGTGGGTTGATGCCTTTAACCTTGGAGGGTTGTGAGGGCAAGGAAACCTAGCCACACTTGCATTCATTTGGCATCATATAATCTTGTTATGTTCATATTTATTTGGTATTGCACCCTTATTGAGCTTAATAGCTCATGAGGTTTTTACCCTCACATGTAGGTTGTTAAAGCATGGTAAAGTAAAGGAAATGGTGGAATGGCATGTGGAAGCTTGGAAAGAAAATTCAAGTGTATTCTATGGCTTATGAAAGCCTATGTTGTTGTGTTTGAGTTATGAGATATAAATTTATTTGATTGTTAATGGCTTGTTAAAGCCTAAGATCATGTGTGTATTTCATCTCTTGGGAGTATTTGATTTTATTTTAAGATGAGATATTGGTTTATGGCTTGTTAAAGCCTAAGTTGTGGTGTAAGTCTCATTGTTGGGTGTGTTGTGAGAAGCAACCAAGAGGTAAAATAAAAGGATTTTGTTGGAGAAATAAAGGCAAATTTGAAGGAAAGTGAGGTATTTATTTATTTTAAATTTCTGGAAATTTTTGAGTTATAAAGGCTTAAGAAAAAAAAAATAAGGAATGAAGTTGCAGCAGTAGGGGAAAGCAGTCGTAGCCAGCTGCTGCATCAGGTTGCAAGGGAGCCCCGCGTGAGCGGGCGGGCGGCCGCGCTGGTGGCCGCACGTGCGCAAGCGAGTGGGCGGGCGACTGCGCGCGGTATGCGCGGCCAGTGCCCAGCGGGCCCTCCCGGCCAATTTTTTTAAAAAAAAATAGAATTTTTGAGAATTTTGGGGCATTTCTTAATTGAATTTGGGCCCCAGAGGAATTTTTAAAATAAATGGACTTTTCAGGCATTTTGGAGAATAATGCCAAAATTTTGGAAAATTGAAATTGATGAGTTTTTCCTCCAAAATTGGTGATCCATCAATGGATTGATTTAAATGGTGATTTTTATGGAGCCTGGTAAAATTCTTGGTCGGAAAAGAATTTAAAATAATTGAGAAAATGGCATTTGGGCGTCTGAATGAGATTTTTTTTTTAGCCAACACGGTGTGGTTAAAGCCCATTTCCGCTAATGAATCCTGGGGATGAGGGAAGGGAAAGACGAGCCTAGTTCCCACCTAGGGCGTTTCATCTTGAAACATGGTCTACCCTTCACCTAAGGCCGGGCAGGTGGATAATTTGGGTAATTGTTCGCGAGTAACACCCGTAAGTAGGAGCTGGGCGTTACAAGATTTCTCAAGTTAGACATGTTGCATGATGTTGTTGTCTATTTATGCCATGCTCATATGTCTTTCATGCATTCAGTAAACTGTTTCATACCATCACTTAGATGTTTTATCATCTAATCTGGATTATGCCCCTGGAACATTCACCATTCCAGCCAGGGACTACTGCAAGGTTGAGGACATGGCGATGGGGCCAATGGTGTTTAGTTTGATTGTCATTGTATCATTTTGGAAGCGTTAGTACTTATTTTGATATATGTATGAACGATCACATGATAGTGTTGTAATCATTTTGTAACGTTGTAACACTTATTTCGGTGTGAGAACACCTTGTATGTAACTCGTGGTAGGCCACGACATTTTGACGTTAATTATTCTGCTGTGTTATACAATGTCTTGTTTAGTTTAAGATTATTGATCTTGTTAGTTAAACGGGCAAGACTGGAGTTTTTGGGTTTCATATCTGCATGCGAAGATTATTCTTGAACCACCGCGGGCAACGGCCATTGTATGTGACGAGTGTTGTATCTGCATGTGAAGTTTGTTCTCATGGCACCGCACGTGGCAGACTTGGAAAAAAGAGATATACTGGGAATTGCCTTATAGTGATGCGCCCTTGTAAGGCGGGGTGTTACAATTGGTATCAGAGCCCTAGGTTAAAACCTTAAGATGGTTCGGCTAGGTTGTTGAACTTAGCATGGTTAGAATTGTTAACTTAGAATAAGGTTATGGATTCTAAGAGACACATGGAAACTTTAGGAAAAACTTGTTCGAGGTTTCTGAGTAAAATTTGTGTGTTATTAACAAGCCATGGTGGATCAAGTTCTATTCTCATACTGGACGAATAGGATCGAAGCTCGTGGAAACCTGTAAGAGAAAGATATGGTTTTGTTTCTGAATGCGATAAAGGAAATCATTGACGATATACCTCCAAGTTACTGACAATTGATAGATTTGTCGGAGTATCAGATCGACTTTCTCATTAACTAGATGGTAAGGGAGTGGAAGACCTTTGCTCAGTGGTTATGTTAGGATTGGGCGTTCAAATCCATACATAAATTCTGCACAAGGATGCTGGATCACCATGTAGAGTTGTACAGGGAAGCCATGGATGAGGAAGACCAAGAAGATGGCGCTGCAGATTTTGAAGCAGAAAACGATGTCATCAACATCAGTTCCGATGAGGAGTCTCAAGAGACTCAAAAGGATGACAAAGGACCCCCGGTGGAGTCTAGTCATGACGAAGATCACAAGGAGTCATAGATCTAGAGGCCAAAGGACTAAGTTCGAAGAAGCTAAAGAAACAGCTAGAAGAAGAAGAAATATATAATATAATAAGATGTTATGCTCATTTTCTTTTCGGTTGTGCTGAGTTGTTATGTTTTGTGAGGTACTATTAAGAAATAAAACTGTTCCTCTTGTAAAGAAATGATCTTGTCTTGTGCATAACTCATTTCCATGTTCACTCCAGATGGTGAATACTCGAAGACTTCGAGATGCAGCTCACGATGGAAATGGGAGAAATGAGGAAAATAATCCCAGAGATCAGGGTGATCATAGGAATCACTTGGGAGGAAACAAAAGATATGTCGGGGAATCAAGCTCTAGTGAGGACCGGTTCGAGCGAATGGAGCAGTTCCTCGAGAACATGCTGACATACGTGACTCGAAAGGAGCCTACTCGGCACACGACCACAGCATTGGAACAGTACCAGCATTTAAGGCCGCGCATGTTCAAAGGTAGGACATGCGATGATCCTAGCTAAGTCGAATATTGGCTTGAGTAGACAGAGAAATTACTTCAACACCTCCAGTGCAGTGAATAGGAAAAAGTGAGGTGTGCAACCTACACGTTGGAGGAAGAAACGGGTCAGTGGTGGCAGTCTACCGAGCGTTCTATGATAAGGTCTCAATAAGAACGCGAGGAAGAAGATGAGGATGCGCCAGTGTATACTTTGGTGGGATTCAAGGAAGAATTCAATGCAAAGTACTTTCCCAAGAGCTAGAAAAAAGAAAGGATCTGGGAGTTTATGAGGCTTAAGTAGACTGATGAAATGTCTGTGAACCAATACGATAACTGATTCACTCAACTAATTAAATATCTTCCTATGTACGAGACTGACGAGAGTTAGAAGGCACAGAAGTTCGTTTCAAGGTTGCAAGTAAGTCTTCAACAAGTCTTAAGCCGGTAGGATATTGATTCCTACAAAGAAGCATTGCACCGAGCCCTAACCATTGAGAGGAATCTTACACGAGTCAAGGTAATTAAGATAGAGGAAGGGAGGAAGGGCGATAAACTAGGAAGTTTGATGGCTCAACCTAATGACAACGGGAAGTGCCCTCGATGTAAAAGGAAACACCCTGGGAAGAAGTGCGTTTTGAGATGCTATGGATGCGGCGAAGAAGGCCACATTAGAAGAAACTGCCCAAAGAGCAAAGGAACTCCCCAAGCTGGGTACCAGGGAAAAATGGTAAGCTACAACTGCAGTCAATTGGGGCATATCTCGCGAGAGTGCCCAAAGAGGCAGAAGATGGAGCCACCTAGTGGAGGAGCATAGAATGTTTGTCGAGGCCGAGTGTACAATCTAAATTGTGAAGGCGCTGAGGCCAATCCTGCAGTTATTGAAGGTACACTATTCTTTTCGAATATTCCAATTCATGCTTTAATAGATATGGGTGTTATGCATTGGTTTGTGTCGCATGCATTAGTAGAAAATCTAAAGCTAGAACCTAGGGAATGGGGTTATCAAATGGTAATAGCTACCCTATGGGTTCGACCCTAGGAACTGCAGTGAGTTGCCAAGGATGTATTTTTAATATGGGAGGGGAAAGTCTCAAGATAAACTTAGCGGTACTGGATATTCAAGATTTCGATATAATTATAGGAATGGATTTCCTATCGATACACAAGGCTAAGGCAGATTGTAAGAATAAGGCAGTGAGCTTACTCAAACCTAGTAGAGAATGGATTACGTTCCAAGGCTAGAATAGTAAGAGGAAGAGGAAGCACGACGTGACTTTCCAAGCATTGCAATCAGCCAAACCTGAACCAAGTAAGAAAAGTCTCGAGTTGGAGTCAGTAAGGGTCGTAAATGAATATCTTGAGGTTTTTCCCGAAGAATTACCAAGACTACCTCCCCAAAGAGAAATCGAATTCTCGATAGACCTTGTACCAAGTACGTAGCCTATATCTATATCTCCGTACAAGATGGCCCCAGCTGAGATGAGAGAGTTGAATGAGCAATTGTAGGACTTGACCGATAAAGGATTCATCAGACCAAGTGTATCACCTTGGGGAGCCTCGATACTCTTCATGAAGAAGAAAGATGGTACTTTGCGGATGTGTACTGATTATCGACAGTTGAACAAGGTAATAATAAAGAATAAGTATCTGGTACCTAGGATTGAGGACTTGTTTAACAAACTTCAAGGAGCTAGGGTATTTTCTAAGATAGACCTTCGGTCAGGGTACTATCAAATGAAGATCAAGTCGGAAGATGTACCTAAGACTGCTTTCCAATCTCCATATGGTCATTACGAATATCTAGTGATGTCGTTCGGACTAAAAAATGCACCTGTTACATTCATAGACTTGATGAACCGAACTTTTAGACCCTACTTGGATAAGTTCGTGATAGTGTTCATAGATGATATCTTCATATACTTTGCAAGTGAGAGTGAACATGAAGAACATTTGAGGACAGTGATGCAGACCTTAAAGAACCACAAGTTATATGCCAAGTTCTCAAAATGTGAGTTCTAGCTTACTCAGGTAGCATTCCTTGGACATATAATTTCTGCAGAAGGTATAGCTATCAATCCAGCAAAGATAGAAGTGGTTTAGAAGTGGCAAGCACCCAAAACCATTGGGGAAATCTAAAGTTTTCTTGGACTAGCTGGATATTCTAGAAGATTCATGGAAGGATTCTCGAAGATATCTGCTCCACTTACTTGATTGATGCAAAAGGAAGTCAAATTCGAGTGGGATGAAATATGCGAGCAAGGCTTTCAAGAGCTTAAGGCGCGATTGACTACTGCACCGATTCTAGCAATGCCAACGGAGTCGGGAAAGTATGTGGTGTATAGTGATGCTTTTGGAATAGGCTTGGGATGTGTTCTAATGCAAGACGAGAAGGTAATCGCTTACGGATCTCGACAATTGAAGAGGCACGAGCAGAACTACCAACTCACGATTTAGAGTTAGCAGCGATAATATACGCTTTGAAGTTGTGGAGACATTCTTTATACGAAACACAATTTGAGATTTTTACAGACCACAAAAGTTAGAAGTACATATTCTCTCAGAAGGAGTTAAATATGCGACAAAGAAGACGGATGGAGTACCTGAAAGATTACGATTGTATCATCTCCTACCATCAAGGGAAGGCGAATACAGTTGCAGAGGCTCTTAGCCGAAGGAGCTCAGAGATTGTGGCTAAGATGGTGATCAAGGAATGGAAAATGATTAAGGAATTCAGTCACCTGACGGTAAGTGTCAAGCCTAAGCCAATCAAAGGGTATTTGGCTAATCTGACAATCCAACCTGATATGGTAAGTCAAATTAGGTCAGCTCTTCAGACAAATGCAAGAAGAAGTCAATGGATAGACAAGAATGATCAAGAAAAGGCACCTAAATTCAATTACCGCAATGGTATACTATAGTTCTAAGGAAGGACTTATGTGCCAAGAGATCAAGACCTAAGGCAAATTATCTTAAGAGAAGCTCATCGAGCTAGGTACATCGTACATCCAGGGTCCACAAAGATGTACAAAGACCTTAGGAAAATTTATTGGTGGCCTGGAATGAAAAAGGATGTGGCACGGTACGTGGCGCAATGCGATACCTGTCAACGTATCAAAATTGAGCATCAGCACCTAGGAGGAATGTTGTAACCTCTGAACATTCCCAAGTGGAACTGGGATCGTGTTACCATGGACTTTGTAGCCAATCTACCTCGAAGTCCCAAAGGAAACGATGCTATTTGGGTAATAATAGATCAATTGACCAAGTCAACGCATTTCTTACCTATTAAGATAGGGTAATTGACTCATGCCTTGGCTCAGTTGTACATCGAATAAATAGTTCGACTACATGGAATTCCAGCAAGCATAGTGTCAGATCGAGACCCACAATTTACGTCAAGATTTTGGGAAAGTTTTCACAGGTGTATGGGAACACAATTGAAGCTCAGCACAGCTTATCCCCCTCAAACTGATGGATAGTCCAAGCGAACGATTCAGACACTTGAGGACATGTTGAGGGCATGTATTTTAGTTTTCTCTGGAAGTTGGGGGAAACATCTACCACTGGTGGAATTCACCTACAACAACGGGCACCATAGTAGCATTGGAATGGCCCCTTACGAGGCATTATAAGGGCGAAAATGCAAGACACCACTTTGTTGGATAGAAACCGGGAAACGAGATTGATTGGACCCGAGATAGTGCAAACTAAGATAGAAAAGATCAACAGAATTCAGGAGAAAATGTGAACAAGTCAAAGTCGCCAGAACTCGTATCCCGACTAGTGAAGACGAAACTTGGAATTCTTGATCAGTGACAAAGTATATTTGAAAGTCTCTCCGTTCAAGTCAGTGATTCAAGGGAAAAGGAAAGGGAAATTAATCCTGAGATATATAGGACCCTATGAAATTTTGGAGAAAATTGGGTTAATGGCTTACAGAATAGCTTTACCTGTAGCGTTGTCAAACATCCACAACGTATTTCACGTGTCCCAACTATAGAAACATGAGTTGGATCCCACTCAAGTACTTCGAAATGAGACCATTGAGATTCAATATGATCTAACTTACCTTGAAGATCCAATTCAAATCTTAGATCAAAGGGATCAAGTCTTAAGAAACAAGGTTATTCTTTTGGTAAAGGTGCTATGGAGCAACCATGACGAAGAAGAAGCTACGTGGGAACGCGAAGAAGAGATGAAAATTTCTTATCCACATTTAGTTAATGTTGTGAGTTAATGATTTTGAGGACGAAATTTTTTTTTAGAGGGGGAGGATGTAATACCCAATATTTATTGTTAAGAGTACTTTGGGAATTACAGGGTCAAAATGGTATTTAACAAAGTTTCAAGCCTACGTGTAATATTCAAAACATAAAAAAAAGGCGAGGGACAATGTCAAGGCAAGTCAATAAAGGAAAATTGTCCAAATAAGTGATATTTGATAAAACAAATAGGTTCGCAAAAGTTTGAGGTTGAAAACACGTGATTAGGAGCGATCTGGAAAAAGTACAAATTTTGTAAACTGCCCGAGGGAGATCGAAATGATGAATTTCCTAGAAATTCTTGAGGGAAACGAATAGTTTAGAACCTGAGGGTAGTCGAGGAATTAACGAAAAGTCTAGGGGTGACATGGATAGGGAGAAAATGAAATTGGAAGTTTCTTGGGGGCTAAAGTGCAAAATCTAAAATTTAAGGTGGGAAACCGACCGATCGCACTGTGGCCGCTGACCAGCTGCCCTGAGGCATCGGGAAGCTCGCCTAGAGGCTCGAGAGTAGCCTCCAGGCGATGATGAAGCTATTGAGGCTTGCCATTGGCCGAAAATGGCCTTGACGCGATCGGTTTTAATGGCGAAAGTGACCGTCGATTTGGCCGAGATTTTCGAAGGCTATGTCACATGATTTAGGGCTTTCCGATTGGTTTGGAGGCTAGATCTTGAGCTTAAGGGATAAGAACAAGTGGGATTTGGTAGAAATTCGAGTCGAGAATGAGTATAAAAAGGGGTTGATGGCTAAGGGTTTTGAAGAAAATTCAATCGAAATTGCTTGTGTTTTTGCTTGAATCGAGCTCTGGGGATAAGGGGCTTTTGTTCTTTAGGTTGAGGGAAGAATTTTTGGAGACTTTGGGATCGTTTGGTGTAGAAATCACTAAGTTTTAAGGAGTTGGCCAGAAAGTCGGGCTCACCGGACTGTGACCTACAACCGCCGTTTAAGGCATCTTCCAGTGACTATTTCAGTCATTTGAAGGCACCATCGTGGTTTCCTCATCAAGCTCTTCAAGGCCCTAGGGTTGTTTTGGCCAAAAGAAGTCACCGGAAAGCTGCCACCACTGGAGAAGACAACCTGCACCAACTGCGTGTGGGCTTCACTCACCGAAGCCTTGGGTGCCGCATGAGGGCACGTGAGGTAGGTTTTACTTCTAAAATTAATTCTATAATTTTTCTAAAATTATTTTAGGAATTTTTATAGAAAAATATTTGGTGAAATTTGATGTTAAGTATTTTTAATAAATTTTCGAAGGTAAGGAAGGTTTAAAATAAAGGAAAATAGAGAAAATTGAGGAAAAATAGAAATTTTGATTCCTAAGTCTTAATGGTGAATAGGAGTCGATTGGCTTATTGAAAGGAAGGATTACATGATTTTTGAGATGTGGCACGTCTTTTGAGGCAAAAACCAGTCTTTTTTGAATTGAGGTGAGTGGTTTGATTATAGTCTTACCTTGTCTTGAAATGTGTTGGAGTGTGTATAGTGGGTTCAGGTGAGCAGTTTTACCCTCCCGAACTTAGGTTACACGCGATTGGACCAGTTCTAGTGAGCGGTTATACCCTCCAGAATTTGAGTTGATTTTTAAAGGCGTTTCACTTATGTACTTATGGCATTATTTGCATATTGATCATGTGGTGTATTGCATCAACTATTTTTACTTATAAAAGAGTCGGTGCACAGCGTGTGGTTTTCATATCATCGAGGTGTCGATTTCGTGTCATGTTATATCCGTGTGGGACGGGATGGGTCTTCTTGAGAATGGGACAATGTTAATCCAAGTGAACGAGTGACACAGTAGGGCACTCGAAGGATTAAGTATGTCGCGGCAAGGTCAACCCCAACGATATGTGGAATGGATTTTCCATGGGAGGTTGAGTATGTCAAGGAGATTTCCCAAGTTAAACATGTTGCATGTTGTAGTTGTCTATTTATGCCATACTCATATGTCTTTCATGCATTCAGTAAACTATTTCATACCATCACTTAGATGTTTTATCATCTAATTTGGGTTATGTGACGGGTGTTGTATCTACATGTGAAGATTGTTCTCATAGCGCCGCGCATGGCAGACTTGGAAAAAAATATATATATCCTGGAAATTGTCTTATAGTGACGCCTCCGTGTAAGGTGGGGTGTGATAACACTCACCCCAACAATCAAAATTTTGAGTGTTGCAATAGTGTTCAAAATGCCTATAAATGCCCCCAAACTCATTTTTGAGATATCTAAGTGTTCACATTGCATATCCAAAGCACCCGAAAGATCTCAAACGATTTAAAGCTAACATCCAAGCAATCTGAGGCTCTCGAAATATTATTACACATCAACCGAAGAGCCACAAGGCAAGAGAAGAAAATGTTTTTCAAGTCTACTCTGAATTTCTCTATCAAACTCGAGGTTACAAATATTTATTTCAGTGTCTTGTATATTTTGTGCTTAATTACTTATTTGTGTTTGAGTGTAGACAAATTATTTGTAAACATTTAAACTATAGTTGTGGACTGTATAGGTTTCCTAGAATAGTTTAAAGTCTAAAAGAATCTAGTTTTAAAGGTAAGCTAGGGTGGAAACCTTTGTGTAGTGGTTGCCTAGAACCAGTTGTAATCTAGGTGTGTATCAAGTTTCCAAGGTGAGCTATTGTAGAAACGTTGGTGAAATTGATTTAGTGGAACCCCAAGTGTGGTTAAACCTTAGGAGAGTAGAATCAGTATATGTGGAGACACTGAACCACTATAAATTGTCTTGTGTCTCATTTTATTTATTATTGTTATATTTTATGGTTTATATTTATTATCAATCTCAAATATCATTTATTATATTTATCAAATATATATTCTCCAATAAAATCATTAATCAATAATATTTATTAAAATTAAAAAAAAAATTATCACTCAATTCACCCCCCTCTTGAGTGGTCATTCCCTAAGGGACCAACAATTGGTATCAAAGAAGACTTCTAAAATAGTTGAACCCTTAGTTATATGTAATGACCCATTTATCTATGATTTAAAGTAAATTTGCATGTACGATATTAGCTAGAAGAAATTAAAATTAATATATTTTTGAATGAGGGGGATTAGAAAATATTCAAAAATTTTGGGGTTCAATTGAAATTTCAAAAACTAGTAGCTGGCTCATCTTAAATATAAAATATGCATTTAATAAGTGAGGAAGGTTGCAATTCAGGCAGTCACACGCGTGCGGGCACAAGGGTGAGGTCTTGGGTTCAAAATCGCACGCAAGCAAGGAGAAAAATTGCTAGATTTTTGCCAACCATCAAGCGCCCAAAATGGCGCCATTTCAAGTGCCATGTAGGTGCCATGCATGCGAGTTGCACGGTCACGCCACGCAAGGCCTGCGCAGGCCTTGCTACTGCTACCACGTGCAGTAGCTGCCACCAGGTAGCCTACTGCTGCACTAAGTGGAAAAATCCCACGCCGCCACGTGGCTTCTTTTTGCCACCACTTCCTTCCAATTGCCTACAAATGAAGGTCTGGCCATGAGGTTGGGAAGAAAAATCTAGCGGTCAAATTATGATGGCCAAGGAAGGAATCAGAGAAAATTAGGCAATATGTGCCAAGTAAATACAAAAATGATTGGAATTAAAATAAGGGTATTTGAGGAAATGTTGGATTTAAAATATGTTTATGGTTTATTACGTTGAATTTTATTAAAAAAATATGGAGCCATAGCTTTGGCCTTTCGGGTACCTTTAACAGTTTAAAGAAAAATAATTAAGGAAAGTTTTATCCTCTTGTTCTTGTTTTCACAAGTACTTCTCCTTTTTACAAGTTCTTCTTCTTTTCTTGCAAGATCTTAAATACTCTATTGCCCTTGCTTTAATGGCACCTTGATTTATTGAGTTTAGGTTAAGTAAAACCTTGATTGTGGAAGAATTGACTTGCAAATGGCCCATGTGGTTATTTTAGTAACTTTATCATAGTTCTCATTTATATCTATTGAATCTCAAATAGGGTCTTGTATCACGCTATCTTCCTTTGGGAATGATACTTTATTGAGGACATATCAACCCTAACGATATGTGGAATGGATTTTCCATGGGAGGTTGAGTATGCCAAGGAGATTTCTCAAGTTAAACATGTTGCATGTTGTAGTTGTCTATTTATGCCATACTCGTATGTCTTTCATGCATTCAGTAAACTATTTCATACCATCACTTAGATGTTTTATCATCTAATTTGGGTTATGTGACGGGTGTTGTATCTACATGTGAAGATTGTTCTCATAGCGCCGTGCATGACAGACTTGGAAAAAAATATATATATCCTGGAAATTGTCTTATAGCGACGCCTCCGTGTAAGGTGGGGTGTGACAACACTCACCCCAACAATCAGAATTTTGAGTGTTGCAATAGTGTTCAAAATGCCTATAAATGCCCCCAAACTCATTTTTGAGATATCTAAGTGTTCACATTGCATATCCAAAGCACCCGAAAGATCTCAAACGATTTCAAGCTAACATCCAAGCAATCTGAGGCTCTCGAAATATTATTACACATCAACCGAAGAGCCACAAGGCAAGAGAAGAAAATGTTTTTCAAGTCTACTTTGAATTTCTCTATCAAACTCGAGGTTACAAATATTTATTTCATTGTCTTGTATATTTTGTGCTTAATTACTTATTTGTGTTTGAGTGTGGACAAATTATTTGTAAACATTTAAACTATAGTTGTGGATGTATAGGTTTCCTAGAATAGTTTAAAGTCTAAAAGAATCTAGTTTTAAAGGTAAGCTAGGGTGGAAACCTTTGTGTAGTGGTTGCCTAGAACCAGTTGTAATCTAGGTGTGTATCAAGTTTCCAAGGTGAGCTATTGTAGAAACGTTGGTGAAATTGATTTAGTGGAACCCCAAGTGTGGTTAAACCTTAGGAGAGTGGAATCAGTATATGTGGAGACACTGAACCACTATAAATTGTCTTATGTCTCATTTTATTTATTATTGTTATATTTTATGGTTTATATTTATTATCAATCTCAAATATCATTTATTATATTTATCAAATATATATTCTCCAATAAAATCATTAATCAATAATATTTATTAAAATTACAAAAAAATTTATCACTCAATTCACCCCCCTCTTGAGTGGTCATTCCCTAAGGGACCAACAATTGGTATCAAAGAAGACTTCTAAAATAGTTGAACCCTTAGTTATATGTAATGACCCATTTATCTATGATTTAAAGTAAATTTGCATGTACGATATTAGCTAGAAGAAATTAAAATTAATATATTTTTGAATGAGGGGGATTAGAAAATATTCAAAAATTTTGGGGTTCAATTGAAATTTCAAAAACTAGTAGCTGGCTCATCTTAAATATAAAATATGCATTTAATAAGTGAGGAAGGTTGCAATTCAGGCAGTCACACGCGCGCGGGCACAAGGGTGAGGTCTTGGGTTCAAAACCGCACGCAAGCAAGGAGAAAAATTGCTAGATTTTTGCCAACCATCAAGCGCCCAAAATGGCGCCATTTCAAGTGCCATGTGGGTGCCATGCATGCGAGTTACACGGTCACGCCACGCAAGGCCTGCGCGGGCCTTGCTACTGCTACCACGTGCAGTAGCTGCCACCAGGTAGCCTACTGCTGCACTAAGTGGAAAAATCCCACGCCGCCACGTGGCTTCTTTTTGCCACCACTTCCTTCCAATTGTCTACAAATGAAGGTCTGGCCATGAGGTTGGGATGAAAAATCTAGCGGTCAAATTGTGATGGCCAAGGAAGGAATCAGAGAAAATTAGGCAATATGTGCCAAGTAAATACAAAAATGATTGGAATTAAAATAAGGGTATTTGAGGTAATGTTGGATTTAAAATATGTTTATGGTTTATTACGTTGAATTTTATTAAAAAAATATGGAGCCATAGCTTTGGCCTTTCGGGTACCTTTAACAGTTTAAAGAGAAATAATTAAGGAAAGTTTTATCCTCTTGTTCTTGTTTTCACAAGTACTTCTCCATTTTACAAGTTCTTCTTCTTTTCTTGCAAGATCTTAAATACTCTATTGCCCTTGCTTTAATGGCACCTTGATTTATTGAGTTTAGGTTAAGTAAAACCTTGATTGTGGAAGAATTGACTTGCAAATGGCCCATGTGGTTATTTTAGTAATTTTATCATAGTTCTCATTTATATCTATTGAATCTCAAATAGGGTCTTGTATCACGCTATCTTCCTTTGGGAATGATACTTTATTGAGGACATATCAACCCTAACGATATGTGGAATGGATTTTCCACGGGAGGTTGAGTATGTCAAGGAGATTTCTTAAGTTAAACATGTTGCATGTTGTAGTTGTCTATTTATGCCATACTCGTATGTCTTTCATGCATTCAGTAAACTATTTCATACCATCACTTAGATGTTTTATCATCTAATTTGGGTTATGTGACGGGTGTTGTATCTACATGTGAAGATTGTTCTCATAGCGCCGCGCATGGCAGACTTGGAAAAAAATATATATATCCTGGAAATTGTCTTATAGCGACGCCTCCGTGTAAGGTGGGGTGTGACAACACTCACCCCAACAATCAGAATTTTGAGTGTTGCAATAGTGTTCAAAATGCCTATAAATGCCCCCAAACTCATTTTTGAGATATCTAAGTGTTCACATTGCATATCCAAAGCACCCGAAAGATCTCAAACGATTTCAAGCTAACATCCAAGCAATCTGAGGCTCTCGAAATATTATTACACATCAACCGAAGAGCCACAAGGCAAGAGAAGAAAATGTTTTTCAAGTCTACTCTGAATTTCTCTATCAAACTCGAGGTTACAAATATTTATTTCATTGTCTTGTATATTTTGTGCTTAATTACTTATTTGTGTTTGAGTGTGGACAAATTATTTGTAAACATTTAAACTATAGTTGTGGATGTATAGGTTTCCTAGAATAGTTTAAAGTCTAAAAGAATCTAGTTTTAAAGGTAAGCTAGGGTGGAAACCTTTGTGTAGTGGTTGCCTAGAACCAGTTGTAATCTAGGTGTGTATCAAGTTTCCAAGGTGAGCTATTGTAGAAACGTTGGTGAAATTGATTTAGTGGAACCCCAAGTGTGGTTAAACCTTAGAAGAGTGGAATCAGTATATGTGGAGACACTGAACCACTATAAATTGTCTTGTGTCTCATTTTATTTATTATTCTTATATTTTATGGTTTATATTTATTATCAATCTCAAATATCATTTATTATATTTATCAAATATATATTCTCCAATAAAATTATTAATCAATAATATTTATTAAAATTACAAAAAAAATTTATCACTCAATTCACCCCCCTCTTGAGTGGTCATTCCCTAAGGGACCAACAATTGGTATCAAAGAAGACTTCTAAAATAGTTGAACCCTTAGTTATATGTAATGACCCATTTATCTATGATTTAAAGTAAATTTGCATGTACGATATTAGCTAGAAGAAATTAAAATTAATATATTTTTGAATGAGGGGGATTAGAAAATATTCAAAAATTTTGGGGTTCAATTGAAATTTCAAAAACTAGTAGCTGGATCATCTTAAATATAAAATATTCATTTAATAAGTGAGGAAGGTTGCAATTCAGGCAATCACACGCGCGCGGGCATAAGGGTGAGGTCTTGGGTTCAAAACCGCACGCAAGCAAGGAGAAAAATTGCTAGATTTTTGCCAACCATCAAGCGCCCAAAATGGCGCCATTTCAAGTGCCATGTAGGTGCCATGCATGCGAGTTGCACGGTCACGCCACGCAAGGCCTGCGCGGGCCTTGCTACTGCTACCACGTGCAGTAGCTGCCACCATGTAGCCTACTGCTGCACAAAGTGGAAAAATCCCACGCCGCCACGTGGCTTCTTTTTGCCACCACTTCCTTCCAATTGTCTACAAATGAAGGTCTGGCCATGAGGTTGGGAAGAAAAATCTAGCGGTCAAATTGTGATGGCCAAGGAAGGAATCAGAGAAAATTAGGCAATATGTGCCAAGTAAATACAAAAATGATTGGAATTAAAATAAGGGTATTTGAGGTAATGTTGGATTTAAAATATGTTTATGGTTTATTATGTTGAATTTTATTAAAAAAATATGGAGCCATAGCTTTGGCCTTTCGGGTACCTTTAACAGTTTAAAGAGAAATAATTAAGGAAAGTTTCATCCTCTTGTTCTTGTTTTCACAAGTACTTCTCCTTTTTACAAGTTCTTCTTCTTTTCTTGCAAGATCTTAAATACTCTATTGCCCTTGCTTTAATGGCACCTTGATTTATTGAGTTTAGGTTAAGTAAAACCTTGATTGTGGAAGAATTGACTTGCAAATGGCCCATGTGGTTATTTTAGTAACTTTATCATGGTTCTCATTTATATCTATTGAATCTCAAATAGGGTCTTGTATTACGCTATCTTCCTTTGGGAATGATACTTTATTGAGGACATGCAAGGGTTTGACATTGTCTTGCATGGGTTTTACTCTCTTAGGAATGTTGTTACGTGTAGTCGTGAGTGAGTTATGCATGAGAAGTCATTACAAATATGGATGGTTATGATTATGCATGGAGCATGTACATAAAAAGGGTTTTAAAATGTCTAAATGCTTTAAAATGCATGCGGTGGACGGGTTCCTGCAGGATATATACGCAAAGAGAGCTTTAGCTCAGAGATGGACTTTGGTCCCATGGTTATGATATGGATCTCGGTCCCGTGGTTACGATTTTAAAAGATTGCATGTGGGCATGAATTCATGTTTCATTTTGTTATCATTTAAAGTAATAGGAAGAGATGTGGTGAGTGTTTTAAATGTTATTCATGATTCCTATGGTGGTCCCTCAGGGTATGGTCGCTCAAGAATGGGGGTGAATTGGGTTATTAAAAATTCAACTACTTTAAAGATGAAATTCTTGATAAATGATTTTATGAAAACTAATCTTGTATAATTATGTATAAGTTAAATTGTTTGATATGTTTAATATACAAGCCACAAGATATATCACTACAAGAAAATGAATAGCAATGGACAACACACAATATATAGTAGTTTGGTGTATTCCAATCACCTAATCCACTCTCCCAAGACCTAATTACTCTTAGGGTTCCACTAAATCCAACACCA
Organism: Diospyros kaki; assembly: GCA_036245055.1. Lineage (NCBI taxonomy): Eukaryota > Viridiplantae > Streptophyta > Magnoliopsida > Ericales > Ebenaceae > Diospyros > Diospyros kaki. The sequence goes on from BSEG01000008.1 coordinate 33,409,823, forward strand.
ACGTTTTCCCTCAGCTCACATTGGGAACTATTATACACCTAGATTTAACCAGTTCTAGGTAACCAAAAATAGTTCACAACAATGGTTTAAATGAATACAAAGATTTGTCCACTCTTGGACACAAATGAAACAATTAACATACACAAATGTATAAGGCAATGATAAAATTATTGCATTAACCTTAGTTAATGGAGATATTTGGATTTGGCTTGAGTAGCACTTCTCCACTTTGCCTTGAGCCTCTTGGATGAATGGACAATGAATCTTGAGAGCCTAGGATTTGCTTGGAAATATGTTGGGAGAGCTTGAAAGCTTGTGCGAGTTTTTAGAAATTCAAAAATGCAAAAACTTTTCACAATTTCAAGCCCCAAATATTTATAGTTTATGCTGGACAATTTACATAACAAACAAATTTTTTACCATTAGGCTCGGAAAGTCAACTTTCCTAAATGGGAGTTGTCGTGTCATGGGAATTGGGGAGCAAGAAAATGCTAGTTTTGAAAAGAAAAATAAAAATAAAAATCAGGATCACGGCAGCATGCCGCCTCACGGCAGTGTGCCGCAAGCCTTGGCCATGCCGTGAGCTTGCAGCAAGCAGTAAGGCTTGTGGCAGTGTGCTAGGAGCCATGGCAAGAAGGCTTGCCTCAAGCATCGTGGAAAATAGCCTTATGGCAAATGTCCTCACGGCAATCCCAAAGACCTCTCGACGAGGCCAAGACTCCATTCAACAAGTGCCACATGTCAGAACCAAGTGTCCTTGAGAATCGCACCCTATAAATACCCAGCTATAAGACAATGAATAGGACTTTCGATTTCAGTAAAATTTTGACACCTTAACTACATTTTTCACTATTTTTGTGAATAGTTATCTAGATTTGGTACTGACTTAGGCATCTGAGGGTTATCGCGGGTGAGGATTCCTGTGAGCCTTCTAATCCATTTCTAAGTATCAACAGGGTGAAATCTTTGCAGCAAGAATCTTAAGGCGAAGGAGCTTGGGGCGAAATCCTTATGGCGGGATAGATCTTTGTGGCAAAGGAGCTTGTGGTAACATCCTTGCTGCTAGAGTCTTAAAGAAAAGGAGCTTGTGGCGAAATTATTACTGCAGGACAAATCCTTATGGCAAAATCCTCGCCGCAAGAGTCTTAAGGCAAATGAGCTTGTGGCGAAATCCTTATGGCAAGACAGATCCTTGTGGCAAAGGAGCTTGTGGCGAAATCCTTGCTGCGAGGCAGATCCTTGTGGCGAAATCCTTGCGACGCAACAGATCCTTGTGGCAAAGGAGCTTGGGGCGAAATCCTTGCGGTAGGACAGATCCTTGTGGCAAAGGAGCTTACGGTGAAATCCTTGCAGCTAGACAGATCCTTGATGTAAACACCCTTGTGGCGAGCATCCTTGTGGCGAACTCCCTTGAGACAACTTCTCTCACGGCAACCTCACTTCACTAGACACCGAGTTCAAGTGGACCCCACATCATAAATTTTAATTGTTGTATTTTTGGCAACAACAATTTGGCACCGTTTGTGGGAAACATAGCTAAAAGCCAATCTTAACACAAGATGCTGAGAGGGAGAAGATCAACCAGTTTGGAAAACCCAGCTAACCCTATCTAAAGGAGTGCTCGTACCAGGATAAGAGACCCAAACCAGGTACATCCTACGGTACCTGGACTTTTGGAAGATCATCTAAACAATGAGGTGCGCTAAAGAAATATTCCAATGCTCGAAGGCAATCAGACTATCGAATTGGGGGGTATGGAACACTCAGACAAGGAGAGGTACACGCCCCCGGATGGGTGAGACAGGAGATAAGGCAAAGGAGGTAAGTCTCGCAACCAATACCAACAAATCAGGAACAACACTCCCTAGTACAGTTCTCGATTCCTCGAAGAAACCCAACGACGACTTCAGTACCTCCAGGACCCTCATGGATAGCTCCACTCACAGTCCCACTATCGAATTATGAACAGCCAAAGAAGAATCTTGAAGAGCTGAAGCACCAGAATGATGAGCTCAAGACAAACAATGAAGAGAGTATGAAAAGACTACAATGGGTTACTTCTCTTTTGCACGAATTGATGTCGAACATCCACATTCCCCTCATGGGACAAACAGGTGTGGGGGGAGAACACTGGAGATCTGAAAACAACCCTCTGAGGGCCCCAAGACGAGGGATAAGAGTTGAGACTCCCAAGCCTAATGACCTAGTCCCAGAAACAGTAAACCCGAGGGAAAATTATGACAGAAGGCTAAGGAAAGCCCTTATGTATGAAGAGATGGCAGAAAGAACCCACTCAAGAGCTCTTTGCATCCCGTCTCCTCGCAAGAATGAAACAGAAAAAGAAATGCTCAAGGCATCCGACATCAAACGCCTCATAGAGGAAGTGCTAAACCAGAAGCAAGTTGTGAGGACGCCAAGGAAAGTGCCCATGAAGGGTTTTCCTCTATCTGAAGAACTCCAGAGGCAACTAGTACAACCAGGGTTCATGTTGCTACAGCTTTCTGTGTACTTGGGAAAGGAGAATCCCATGAAGCATGTATAATACTTCATTGCAATAGCTGTGTTACATGGGTGGAATAAGGTTACCAAGTGCAGGGCTTTCCCAATCTCCCTAGTAGGACAGGCTTAACAGTGGTCCACTGAATTGTTAGCCGAACATATCCGATCATTCGAACAACTGAAGAAAGAATTTCTGGAGGCATTCTCTACCTATGTCCCGAAGAAGAAGAGTGTTATGTAATTGATGAGCCTGCAACAAAGGCCCAATGAATCCCCGAAGCAATACATTAAGTGGTTTAGAGTTGCAATGCAGGAGGTAAGGGACTTCCCAATCGGTTTGGCGGCATCAGCCTTGCTTAATGGAACCACATATGCCCCACTCAAAAGATCCCTGGCCTTCTCCGAGCCGGACTCAATGACCGAATCATTTGCCGGAGAAGAACAGTTCATCGTCCAAATGAAAATTCTAGAAGAAGGGGAAGGTTGAATGACACTAGATCAGACAAAGCAGTAAAGATACAGAGAAGAGAAGAGCCCCCAAAGATGCAATTCTGAAGCTTCACTCCCCTCACCGAGTAAAGAGCCGCTATCCTTTCCTCCATTGCACACACAGGGCTTATTAACTTTTCCCCACATTCCAACCAGCTGATGGGTAAAAACATGGACTCTTTCTGCAAATTTCACGAGTCCTCAAGACATACTATAGAACAATGCCAGGAGCTATGGAACCAGATTGAACAGCTAATCAAGGATGGGAAGCTCGATCGATTCATATTGGATAAGCCAAAAAATCAACAAGGCAGGGGAGAAGGGCCCAGGAGAGATAATCAAAGGAGGCCCCCTCATCCTAAGAATGATGCCACAAATAGAAGGGAAAATCAACCACCCCGATAGAGTGAAGGAGAGAGAAACAATCAGATGAGGGAAAAAGCAGGGCCAAGCATAGGAGAAAATGACAATGAGCCTATTATGGAAAGGATACATGTCATCTCAAGATGAGAAAATTTGACAGGCGATTCCTCTTCTGCCAGAAAGGCATATGCGCGCCAGGCGCTGCATGTGTTCTCGGTGGAAAAGGTTCAAGAAAACGAAGATCCCATTATTTTCACACTTGAAAACCAAGAGGGTGTGTTGCTCCCGCACAATGATCCTTTGGTTATCACTATCGTTATTGCCAAGCACCCCATTGAAAGAATACTAGTGGATAGCGGAAGCTCTGTCAATCTATTATACTATAATTGCTTTGAGAAGATGCATATTCCCCATGACCGACTAAAGACAATCACTTCCCCTCTCTATAGCTTCACAGGAGAAGCGGTACCAGTGGTTGGGTCGATTCAGTTGCCCACTACACTCGGGGACCACCCCCAAGTGATCACCCGGCATGTTAATTTCATGGTAGTCAACACTTTCTCCCCTGCCTACAACATGATCCTGGGACGTGTGGTTACATGGTTTATAAATTTACAAAGTTCGTGCCGGTGTAACTCAATAGAAAAACAAAACAAACCCCGGCATTCCTAGAGACTCTAGACACCATAGGACTCAAATGGCCGGGACTACCCTGTACACTGTACTACTCGACCAACTTTTCGCCCATGACCTTGGCTTTTTTTTTATCTGGAATGATGTTAAAACAAGGGTGAGTCACAAGACTTAGCAAGTATAACAAGAAACAAAGCTAGTATAACTGAAGGTGTATCCCAAACCACCCGCACGCCACATGCATAGCTAACAACAACATACCAAGACCATGAACCATAAGTAATGAATAAACCACATAATTAAATATGCATTTAGTGGTCCTTAAGGCCCACACAAAAGACAATGGCACCCAAGACCCTAACAAACCTGCCGCTGCCATGAACTAGCAAGCATGAAATCACAAATCGCTGCAACCTCAGGTCGGTACTTCCGCTTGAAACAAAACGATACTTTCGAGTGTAATGCTAACCTCAAGTTGGTACTCTCGCCTAAAACGGTACTGTCCTCCCATCCGTGAACCTCAGGTCGGTCTTCCCACCTGAAATGGTATGGTCCTCCCATCCGTGATAATAGCCTCAGATTGGTTCTCCCGTCTGAAAGATGTACATCAAAAAGTTAGTCATTGCGCAAAATAAAGCCATGCAATGTAACACATAAAAATGCATAGCGTTATAAGCATAAATGTGATATAAGGCCCCCATAAATCAAGCATCAGGCCATGTTTCGCCCACATGGTAATACACATTCAATGCAGTGCTCGTGCACCTAGTCATTCTAAAATGCACGTGTCAATGCATTCACATAATATATCCCCCCATTGATGCAATTTCTAGATCCCAACACACACTGTCAACATAAAACATTAATTAAATAAACATTAAATTCACATATAGAAGGCCCAAGTCCCACAACCACCATACAATCTCCCCTCTGGAACCTAACCCAACCAAGTGTAGCATCATTCCACAAGAAAACGAAGGATGATACAAGCCCTTCTTAGCTAGTAAGAAGGACGCAAAGAAAAATATGACTACCCCTCAACCATGGTCCGTTTGGACGTCTCCACCATTAAATAAATTAAGATTATTGACTTGTAAGAGAATAAATCACATCATGAAAAAGAAATGGGCGAGGATTTACCGCAAAAAATATAGTAGGGTAAGAAGTTGCCTTTGAAAGTAAAAGGGGAAGAGAACTTCTGAGATAACGCCCTTTATATTGCTAAAATTATTCAAAAAACGAATATCACAGCTCCGAGTTCCTGACACTCGTTGTGAAATTTTCACTCACTTTTTGCCTTAATTTTTCCTTCCCTACGCAGGTAGCTTCATTGTCAATCCTTTAACTATGCTTGCCTTTCCCCTATTTATACCCAAATTTATCTTGGCACTAAATTTTTCATGATCAATTTCAATCATAATTTCTAATCTCATATTCTAAGATTAATTATCACACTTTTTATTTAATAACAAACCAATTGCAATTTGAGGAGATAAAAAAAGTGGGCTGAAAGGGCTGGACACGTGGCTGCTGGCAACCACTTCTATCTTCCCCAATCTTCTAAAATATCCTGCCACTTTCCTTCCTGCCCTCTCTTTCCATATATACATATAGCACCATAACCTCTATGTTTGTATAACATGTATTATATTTTTCGCAAGCCACAATATTTGATTTTTTCATACTATTATATATGATAACATAAGATATATATACTACATATATATTTATATATACACGTATACAAACCATTGACAACAACCTTCCTCAAATCTCAATTTCAGTCTCCCTCGCTTCAATTTCAATTATTATATTTAACATTAACATTATATAACAAATAATAATAAAACTATGCTAAACACCCAACTACATTTTCTATATTATGTAAATATATTTTATATATATTGTCTGATCATAAGCCGTTACTTTTTGGACTTCATTTTTCTATTAATTTATTTTATATACATTATTTATTATACATTTGGATCGTCTAGGCTCAATCTCGACTCTCTCTTTAGACCCAAATTTGGTCCAGCGCCAGCCTGCCATGGCATCATTGCAATTCCACTAGGTATCCGCGCGGTCACCTCAGATCTCATTCTCATTAATGGCGAATTCCATCCACATTAATGAATGTCCCGTCGCCACCATGCTTCTACCTGGGAATCTCAACCAACGCCAGATAGTCAGTCCCATCACCTATAAACGAACGACGCATGCATACAGGAGAACATCTCCTCTTCCTATATCAACCAGCTCTCTTCAGAGTCAAGGTATGTTCTGATCTCTAACCTACTAATACATTGTCTCTCCTTACTCTCTTACTCATTCGAGCATTGGAGTGCTTGCAGGTGCCAGCTGCCCCCCGAACGGATCCATCGCCGAAGCTTGTGCCCTGCCTTCGATCGTCCTCTTTTGGTCAGGAAGGAACAACATCAATTATTATTATAATTTTTTATTCACCTCAAACACTTAATGATAATTTGAATCCTAAAAATTCCACAAACTCCCTATGTAACGCCCCGTTTTTTCAAATATACAACAACGTGAAATATAAGCAGACATCACCTAGGGCATTATGGAAACCCTTACTAACTAAAGCATTGGAGCGAAATTGAAAGGGTAACTAAAACTAAATAAAGGGGGTTTCCACTATATTTCCTTTGTAAGTACAAGAAATGCTCACGACTTCCAATACTCCAAAAGACTCAACACATCACTATAGGTACAATTGTAAGACACTCACACATACACCTTTTACAACCTTGAGCATCATTGCTACTATTTACAATACATTGTTCAGATTATAAGGGTACATAATGGAATAAAACCCAAAGCTAGTTGCAAAACCCAAAGCTAGCCAACCACCACCTCTTTGCCCTTACTTGAATGGGAACCTGAATCACCTGACACTTCCAACATATCTGGAACGTTGAACGTTCCAGAGGCATCAACCCAAGTTAGACAAAATCTAAGTGAGTGCATCAAAGAAGGAAAACATGCATGTAAATGAGTTGTGCAAATGACATGAAATCGTCCATGTAAAAGAGATGCCGAGGTGTTGAAATCACCCCCACCGATCCATCATGTTCTCACATCTCCATGATTTTTCACCAGTTTAACATGAGGCCCTGATATCAAATAGGCACACACTCCACGATGATGCATGAAAGATAAAGGAAAATGCTTGGTTTAAAGGAAAAACATGCTATGTAAATTAACACCATTAGCCATGGAAGCCAAAATGACCAGGATGTAGCACAAATATGCAAGAAACACTCACCTTGACGGATTACCTTAGGAAGCACGATTTACAACAAGCGGGAATGAGTTTTCTTGCAGTTTTCTGACTATTGTACACGAACTTTGAGAAAGACTCAAAAACTCTGGCAAGACTCGTTCTCCCTCGATTCTCCACCAATTTTCTTCCTTTTTTTTTTTTTTGTACAACTCTCCCCTCTTTCTCAAGAACAAGGCCTTTCCATTTGCTTCCCTCAATATGGATGAGATTCTCTTTTGAAATGCTTGGAATGATTTGTGAATAAACCCATGGCTTTATTTATAGACTTCTTGGGCCAATCACACGTCACCACCTTGCAAGGTCATTATGAGACTTCAAATCCTATCTTTAAATAGCCAATGAATGCTTGTCACATGTCTTTAAGGATAAGGTTTGGAGATTTTAACAAATTTGGAGGCTAAGTAATCTTTTCTTTCCAATCACGCGATGCCATCTCAGGGGGGTCATTATGAACCATCATGTGACCTTATCTTATCTTTCAAGTACCCAATGGTTGCTTGCCATGTGTCCTTGAGAATAAGATTTGGAGACTTTGAAGGTTAAGTCTTAGATTTCAAAATGATCTAAAGATGGATTAAATGTTATTTGAGATCCACAATCATGACTTAACTATATTGGAATAAGTTTGGAATCCGCAATCATGATTGCCAATTGGTTTAGTTAGCTTAGTTCATTCCCCTAATGATCTAGTTGTAAAATTCTAAGAATTACACCTTGGCTCGAACTTCTCGGGTAATTGCACTTAGACCCCTTACAACTTGGCCTCCGAGGCCATTCTTTAATTGCATTTTAGCCCTCGAAGAAAAGATAAATTAATACTGCAAGATTTTAGGTAAATTACACTTTTATCCTAATTTCAATATTTACTGATTTGCCCCTAGCTCAGAAAGTGAACATTTGTCTCAAGACTTATATAATCAATTGAAATGACCTATTTTCTCAAGTATTAGAATTTAATAATCTTAGATACTAATTCAAATTTGAGTTTAAAAATCTTGGATATTACACCCTATCACTTTCTCATTCAAAAATACAATAAATTTATTGATTTCCTTTAAATTCTTTAAAACCATAAATCTCAATAAATTATTCTTAATACTCAAAATTATACATTATTATTTTTTTTAAAATATCGGAATGTTACAATTATTTTGTTGGTCAACCTTGATTATTATTACACCTATGTGTGTATATATAAAAGAGAGTTACACACACAAATAGAATTGAGATACCCTTGTACATATTGCATAAATAGTTGTACTTGGGCCAAAATTTTCTATTGGTGTAGTGGATAAATAGTTGTACTTGGGCCAAAATTTACTATTGGTGTACCTTCAACCCTGCCAAAGATCCAATCTACGAACTTTGTGATGGGGTTTGTAGGAGTGATGATGGGGACGATCTCTGGCCGCAACGCTTTAACTCTAAAGGTTATTGAATTGATAGCAATATATACATGCAGGCGGGAATGCGATCGCTATGTGTGAAAGTGGCCCAAGTGTGAGCTGCCCTCTCCCTCTCTCTCTCGACAATGTATCAACCAGTCCCCGAGGCCTACATAACCATTAATTTTACTAGTCCCTATCAATTTTCTAGCAAGGCATGCACGGATCAAGTATTAGGTAATTCAACCGATCAAATTACCTAAATCAAGTATTAGGTAATTCAACCAATCAAATTGTTTGAACTGAAGGGATCGATTTAAAAAAAAAAAAATTGAAGTGAACCGATTGAATACTTGTTTAAACCGGAAAAAAAAAACAAAAAATCTAAAAAAATTGAAAGTAACAAAGTGCTGGCAAATAGAAGTAATTTGGAGAATAAAATGAATAAGCTAAAAGATGAAGTTAAAATTGGCATCTTGCCTTTTGTTCTATTGAACAGCTTCTGCCAAATTTGCCATTTACCAATTCTTAATTTGTTAAAAAAGGACAATATTTTTGATATTTCAATGAGTTTAGTTATTTTATTTTTTTTTTAATAAAGAGATTGAACTGATTGAAATAATCGAAAACTCAAAATTAAAAACTCCATCAAATCGTTATACAAATTGAATTGAATCGAACAGAATTATCAATTTTAGCCAATTAAGTTCCATTATTTTAGTTTAATAAAATGTTTTCTCACCCCTATCAAGGACCATATGTTCAAGAAATCAATAATTAATGAAAGATATAATTATATGTATACAAAAGAAAGGCCACGCTCAATACCATAACAATCTAACACACTTGGCCTTTAAAAAAAAAAAAACCAAATCCAATCTCATACTCAACAAAATTGCAAGAGCCAATCTTAATACCTTCTCAAAAGCAACCCTCTTGTTAACATTTACCACAAAAACAAAAGCCATCCGCTAAATACCTAAATAAAAATGACTTTTCTAGAGATAAACGTTTACAAAACCGTGTTTAACCCTGGGATGCTATAGAGATGGACTCATTTAAAAAGCCAAATCAGAATAACGAAAGAAAAAATACTAACACAATGGGCAAAAACCTATCATCTTGCTTGGATTCATGGCCATTACACCAAGGTAAACCCAACATATCATTGCAAACTCTTTTAAAGTAGCTCTTACCATTAGCAAAAATTGATTGAAGATTGAATATCATCGGAGCAATCTAATTTGAGGTTGAGATATTTTATTAGGGTCTCTAATAAGCATGTGTTCTGGCATGTGCTCAATTAAACCACATGCTCCACTACTTGTGAGAGCCTCTGTCAATTCCTTTGAGTTTCATTATTGCGAATATACTCCTCAAGCCGGATACTTAAGGCTTTAGCTACAACACTACGAGTTGATACGCACAGAACTTAGTATATATCTATTGTTTATGGCTAGGACTATTAGGGTATTTAATCCCATTAGCTCCCTTAGCTTTTGTCTCTCGGTGTCAGTATCAACCTAGCAAAGTGCTTTTGTCGTTAGTGTTATTTTCAATCTTTACATATTTCATTGCTTTATCAAAAATTCCCACTACCCCTATTGTCCTCCAACTTGGTAGTTTCCATCGCTTGTCTAAGGTTGAGTCCTGGGATTTGATAGTAGACTTAAAAAGCCACCTATAAATGCTTTATGCCCAACCATTCTGGATAATGTTTACATCCTCTGTTTGGACAACTTAACTTGTCTATGGTTTCCAATAAGTACTTGTTATATGTGCTTGTCTAAGTATTTGGAGAGACTAAAACAAGTGCTTATTATTTGGTTTTAATTTTTAGGCTTAAACCTAAACCAAATTATAGAAAATGAAACCAAATTAAGTAACCAAATCATCTCAATTCCAATGGTTTTCTAGTTTATCTACACTAATAAGCACTCTTATATATCCTAGGTTCCATGAAAACGGAAAATGAACACGATAAAAAACAAAAATGGGAAAATAATAATTTCAAAAAAATAAAAAATAAAAACATGGGAAAATGCGTAAATAAAAAAAATATAGGGATCTTTTTGTAAAAATAATTTTTAATAAAAAATTATAAAAAAATAATTATTCAATCTAAAAATAAATATAAATTCCATAATACCTTCAAACAAATTCTAGAAATAAATTTCAAAAAAATTAAAAATTTTGAGTTAGAGACAGATCAGTCTCTAACCTCTTTATGGACGAAAACATATTTTTAAATTGAAAATGTGTTCATAATATTTTACTAATATTACGAAACAATTCTGAATGTTTTTAAAATATCTTTTTAGTATTTTAAAAATAAAAATATTTTTAAAATATTAAAATGACATCACTGATAAATTTTGATGCGGCATAGCTCATATATTTTGTCAAAAATATTTTTATCTGGAATGGCTAAATAGATGACAACTCCAATTAGGTTTAAATCTTACAAGGAATATATTTAGCAAAATCAATGAATAAATATTAAAAACAATTATATTCTCTTATCACTAATAATAATTTAAAGAGAATGCAACTTTAAATTTATATTCGGCGCATAGAAATAACAATTTCTAGAACATGTGGCTAATAATTACACTTTAATGAATAGCGTTGAGCACATTTAAAAATCCAAACCATCGTGTGGTGAGGAGGCAGTGGCGGTGGAACATTGTCAAAATTATAATGACAATATCGTAACAGTTAACAACTAGGAGAATCATCCTCGCCAACTTAACTAATTATTTAATTTTTTTTTCTTTTATTAATTAAATAATTTAATTAATTATCTTATTTTCAGTCTTATAATATTTTATCAATTAATTATAGTGTTTAGAAATAAAAAATAATGTATAATAAATATATCATATCTATAAAAATATAAAAATAAAGCATATTTATTATATATATTTTTTCATTCCACTTAAGATAATGATTGACAATACTTTTTATTTTTATATGGGTAATGTTATTGTTAAAAATTTATAAATACATATTAATTTTAGACAATATATATTCATTACACGTTATTTTTAACATCAATATATATCTTTCGTGTCGTTAAGATATTTGAAACACATTAAAATACATGTTTGATTTTCGAAACTCGTCATCACTTTCTCCCGTTTCTTTATTTTTGTTAATTTTTTATTTATTAAATTTTATATGATGAGGAATTTTTAATTATTATTTTTTATTAAGTAAATTTGAAATACACATAACAATCCTTAAATTATGCACATATTTATTTTTTAAAAATGTAATTCATAATAATCAGTGTAAATAATATACTTGCCGACTAGCACATCATTGGGGCTTTATTTTGCTGTGACAGAATGACAATACCGAAGTCACTATATTTATTAAAAATTTTATTTGAATATTAAATAAAATAAATATACAAATTATTAATACTAAGTGTCACAAAAAATATAATAAATCTATATAAAAATCGCACCCATTAATGTTATACCCACAAATAAATAATTTATCATATTAATCGGTAAGGATAGCATTTCCTCATTTATAGAGCGGAGAGGACGGTGGTGGCGAAGAAGTCAGCTCCCAAGCGCGGGGCTAGGGGGATGGGAGCCACGTGGTCCAAACAAATAGCAATAAATGCAGAACTAACGTACGTTCGTCCGTTTGTAGACCTGTTTCCTTTGAAAAAAGTTTACACCCTTCATTAATGCCTCATGCCATGCTACCATCCTTTCACTAACATTCCGCACCGTCATATTACAATGTATAACATAATCTTGATTAGTAATTAATATATGTTGGGCTGCCCCCCTTTGCGGGGCTTCTATTTTTACGATTTTTGATATAAAAGATAAATTTGACTCTATTTTTTAGTGATTGTATGAGAAATAAATTCAAACTAAAAAATTTAGGCCGCCTACCATTTTCTGCTGACTACTAGGGCAACCCAATAATTAATATATCTTGAGATGATCGTCCTTATATAGTCTCTAGCGTTTGTGCCATCAATTATGCAGGAGAGGCAATTCACATGTATGAGGATTTGTTTTATTATATAGGGTGAGAATCGTATTCATGACTTATCAGTGCGAATTTGACAAATCGCTTGTTTGACTGTTCGATCCATGTCTTAAGAGTAGTAATTAATATATTTATATGACACATGTGTATACAATAAGCTTTTTAATTAATTTATTTCATTGTATACCGACATCTATTGTCAAAACTGTCATCGTCAGGCTATGTTTTGATTAATAATCTTTGTAGTGCAAAAACAATTTCCATATACATTGTATATGAAGGGTGGCGGCTTCAGTCAATATATAAGAAGAAGATGGAAGAAGGAAAATGAAAGAAATGTTTGAATACCAAATAATGTGATTTTATTATATGTAAGATTAAATTATAGAAAAATATCTAAGTTTTATCATTTCTAAAGTTTAGGTTCAGTTTTTATTTTCTATTCCATTTTAATCGGCCTTGATTGGCGACATACATCTTGAACTTTGGGCGGAAGCCCTCAACTTTGAATTTCATTAATTTGGTCTTTAAATTTTCTCAAATTGGCCATGACATCTCTTTCTATTACTAATGATATTAAATAAATTAAATAAATATTTTTAAAATTTGGACTTTGACCTGAGTGCCTTATAAACTTTATTTTATTAAATTGGTCTCTAAAATTTTTCAAAAATGACCAGATGACCCCTTCCATAAAGAATAACATTATTTATACTAAATTAAGTTAAAATTATCCTTAATATCTATTAAATTAGTTTATTTTACATATGGGTGTTGTGACAATTTTTGAAAAAATTCTGGGACTGATTTGACCAAAAATTAAGTTTAAGAGTGTCTGAGATAAAAATTCAAAGATCAGGAGGTGTTTGAATCAATTTATTTTCATGGGTATTGTGGCTAATCTTTGAAAGTTTAAGAAACAATTAGGTAAATTTTAAAATTTAAAGAATATCCAAATTAAAAAGAAAAAATTCGTGGTATAGAATCAATTTAATTACTATTTTAATTGTAGATTGATGATTGATTCCACACGTACGTGTTATTAAATGATAGCATGGTTATCGTAAAACCTCAAATACAAAGACAAACAAAGAGAGTCTCACCAACCATACATACATGCACTCATGACCATTATTCGGTTTCTCTCAACAATGGTGAATAAAGATGTGAGTTTTGGAGTTGGGTACGTTTATTGAAGCCATTGTTGGGAAAATCAGAGATTCAAACAACAATGAAACAAGAGATAAATGAGAGAAAACAGAATCTATTTCACTTGAATGATTCACAAAGAATTACAACAAGAATTCTCACAAACAAAAAACTCTCAAACAGATCTCACACTCTGGATCCCTCTCAATCCTCTAACTTGGGATTATACTGATGAACCTCTAACTTGGATTCATGCTGATGAACCTCTAACCTGGATTCATACAGATGAACCTCTAACCTGGATTCATACATTACAAGAAGAAGGCATAGCCTTATATAGGAGATTGGGTGGCAACCAAGTCAACAGGAGTTAGGCAATCTGCCTAACTCCCTGATGCAGCCAAGGTTGCCAAACCCACTAGCCTAACAAGCCAAGACAGCATTCTTTGCCTAACAAGACAAAGCCCATTGCCTAACAATGGTGGCTTGACTCCAACAATTCTCCCCCTCAAGCCACATCTGAAACAAATGTTATCTGAAAAACATCTCGGCCATGTTTCTGCATAACTCTAGCTTTTCTCGAGTGTCAGTTGGATTCTTCTTCGTATGGATCTTAACTAGTCTCAACAGTTGTCGATCCATCACCTCGCATATCCAATGATAGCGAATACCAATGTACTTTGTACGAATAGCTCCCCCGTACCAAAGACATGTTTCCGGCGTACCTTTCAAGTACCCGAGAATCCCTTTGACTGCCTCCCAATGTTTCTTTCCAGGCTTAGAGAGAAAAAACAGCTCACTACACTCACTGGTATGAGCAACATCCGGTCTGGTACATACCATTGCCCTGATACTTGCTTCAGACCATACAAGCTCTTCTCTGGCTTGTAACCGAGGTTCTTACCTGTGACCTCAACATCTTCTGGTTCTCCTCAGATCCTCTAACTGGGATCTATGGGATTATCCCTCTCACTGGGGATTCCTCTTCAACTGGGAATGCACCTCTAACTGGGGATAGATCTTCAACATGGGATTATCCCTCTCACTGGGGATTCCTCTTCAACTGGGAATGCGCCTCTAACTAGGGATAAATCCTCTAAACTGGGATGATCCTCTCACTGGGATATCCTTACTGATTCTCTCTTGGGATACACATTGATCCTCTCTTGGAATTCATACTAATCCTCTCTTGGGATTCATATCCTCTTACCAGGGATATATACACATGATCTTCTCTTGGAATTCATACTGATTCTCTCTTGGGATTCATATGGCCAAGTCTCTGCTGCCACTAATTCTGAGAAGCCTTCGTGTCAACTATGTTGCACCTGTCTGTACATATCTTCACGTGAGTCTTGTACAATGTGCCACAAATATGTCCTTGGGCGACTACCATAGCACCTCTTTTCAACTTCCATATCCCCTTACTAAACTGATTACCATAGCCCTATTTGTCAAGAGCTACTCCAGAAAGTAGATTCAACCGAAGATCTGGCACATGTCTGACATCCTTCAAGATGATTGTGCTCCCGTTGCTCGTTCGAATCTGAACGTCACCAATTCCTACAATCTCAGAGGAACTGGAATTTCTCATCTTCACTGCTCCAAAATCACCTGTTTTGTATGTTGTGAAGAAATCTCTGTGGAGAGTCACGTGGTAAGATGTCGCAGTATCTACCACCCATTATGTGTCTTCTCTTGAGACGTGAAGGCATGTCTCATCTTGGATTGAACAATAAGCTACCTCTCCATGGATAGTCACTAATGTTTCTCCATCCTTGTTCTTCAGCTCGGAACTGCCTTGACCCTGCTCTCGTTGTAATTTTCTGCAATTCTTCTTCAAATGGCCCTCTATACCACAATGGTAGCACTTGTACTTCGGCTTTCCTCCATCTGTGGTTCTGCCCCTATTCTTGTTCTTTCCTCTCCACTCGCCTTGACTACTTCCCTCTTGACTCCATCGGTTCTCTGATACAAAGGCATAAGTCTGGTCCGTGCTCATGTCTTTTCTTCTGGCCTCTTCATTGAATAGGGCATCCTTCACCATCGTCATGGTAAGTTTTCCCTCCTGGGCAGAATTGCTGAGAGAGACTACTAGCGTCTCCCAACTATCAGGAAGAGAACTGAGAAGTAAGAGTGCTTGTGTTTCATCCCCAAGCAGCATCTCTACAGACGACAACTGGTTTACCAGGCTCTGGAACTCACTGGTGTGCTCGGCAACTGAAGTTCCACTCTTCAACTTCAGATTGACTAACCGCCTCATCAACAGGGCTTTATTCCGAGCGGTCTTGGCCTGATACATCTCCTCTAGCTTCGTCCAGAGGGCATACGCGTTTGTCTCTTGTGCTACATGGTGGAAGACACTATCATCAATCCATTGCCGGATCTGACCGATAGTTTTTCTGTTAAATTTCTTCCACTCTGCTTCTTTGGAAGGATTAGGGTTGACACCTAATAACTCCAGGGGATCGTACAAATCTCTACAGCTGAGAAGATCTTCCATCCGAGGTCTCCACAGTGTGTAGTTGGTGGATGTGAGCTTTATCATGGCTCCTGATGATGTTCTCTCCTCCATTTTCACTAACTTGATCAAAAATTGAAGTTGAATCTTCCGAAACGGACTACACCGTTGCGTCCGGAAGGGTCGAAAATGGTAAATTTGACTCTTACGGGGTCAAATTCTGACTTGTGGAAACAATCAGGGCTCAAATGTAATTTTCTGAAATTTCAGGGGCTAATGTGCAATTTTCAGAAAGTTCAGGGGCTAAATTGCAATTTTCAGAAAGTTCAGGGGCTAAATTGCAATTACAGAAAAGTTCAGGGGCCAAATTGCAATTACAGAAAAATTCAAGGGCCAAATTGAAATTTCAGAAAAATTTAGGGGTCAAACTGTAATTTCAGAAAACTTCAGGGACCAACCTGCAATTTTTCAAAGGTTCAACAGTGTGCTGACTTGGCAGACACGTGGCAGGTGACGTGGCGGATGACGTGGCGTTGACCAGATGACGTGGCCGTTGACCAGCTGAGGTGGCGTTGACTGGCTGAGGTGGCGTTGACCAACTGAGGTGGCGTTGACTGGCTGAGGTGGCTGTTGACTGGGTGACGTGGCGGGGTGACGTGGCGCCACGTGGGTCGTCTTCAACCTCCAGACGGCGCGTGTGGCGCGTGGCGAGAGTGGGCTTTACTCTCCGATCTTCAAGCGGCGCGTGTAGGCGCGTGCGACGTCCTTTCGGCCTCCGGAAAATTGATCCGTGCTCACCTTGGCATGAGGAGTCTTCTGGTATGATCAAAATACCAATTTGACAACTTCGAAAAAAAACTGGTTTGAAGAACAGAGAGCTGTTCTTCAAAAATTCCTCTAATTTTCTCTCACTAGCACTCAACCTGGCGCTCTGATACCACTTGTTGGGAAAATCAGAGATTCAAACAACAATGAAACAAGAGATAAATGAGAGAAAACAGAATCTATTTCACTTGAATGATTCACAAAGAATTACAACAAGAATTCTCACAAACAAAAACTCTCAAACGAATCTCACACTCTGGATCTCTCTCAATCCTCTAACTTGGGATTATACTGATGAACCTCTAACCTGGATTCATGCTGATGAACCTCTAACCTGGATTCATACAGATGAACCTCTAACCTGGATTCATACATTACAAGAAGAAGGCATAGCCTTATATAGGAGATTGGGTGGCAACCAAGTCAACAGGAGTTAGGCAATCTGCCTAACTCCCTGATGCAGCCAAGGTTGCCAAACCCACTAGTCTAACAAGCCAAGACAGTATTCTTTACCTAACAAGACAAAGCCCATTGCCTAACAATGGTGGCTTGACTCCAACAGCCATGACGGTCCATGTGGCTTAATTTGTGGGCGGCACTGGCAGCAGGTTTTTAGAGGAGTTTGGGGAAGAGCCAAGAGGGCTTAGGAAGGGAAGTGTACGTAACGTCGAACCAGAATTGAAACTTAAAAGAAAATTTGGCGTACGTAACCCAATATATGTAATTATAAGAATATTATTATCAGGCTATTTTCTCTGAGTCTTAAGGCAAAAATATTGCATTTGTCGACCTCATTGCTGGGGACAATTTCTAGCAGATTGAGATTGGAGAAGAAAGAAGGGTAGAAGGAGGTATCATAAGTTAAAATATATATGATGAGAATAAAAAAAAAAATAATAATAATAATCATAATAAATAATTTGAGTTAAAAGGCTTGAAGGAAAGAAAGAAAGCTTGTAAATGGCACAAAATGTGGAGGAGAAATATAGTTTTCTTCACTGGAGCTGGAGGTTCAACCACCACCTACCTTTTCTTTCTTGCCAACAAACAATTTTAATGTCGCATGATTTCATTTATGTGTTTACCCTCTTCCATTTTCACCCCTCACTGGCTCCCTCTCCCTGTGTTTTAAGCCCTTCGAATTCTCTCTCACCATCGTTCTCCACAGATGGATGGTCAGATAGATAGATAGATCGACCAAATTAAGAGGGGGTCCAAGAAGCTGCCCTTTGTGCTGCTTCTGCATTGTGGGTTTCTTATTTCCATGACCCATTTGCATAAACCCTAGAAAAGAGCAATCCCCAAGTCGGTTTTGATCCTTTTGCAGAAAACCCACAAGAAAGTTTCCCCATGTTTTCTTCTTTCTGGGTTTCCCTTAAAGGTTGTGTCCTCATTGTTAGTTTATAAGAGAGAAAGAGAAAGAGAACAAAGAGGGGGCGAAGGTAACTAGTTACAAACGCGAAAAGCTATGGATGTCCTGGCAACGTCCTTGTGAATCTCGCCCTCTCTTGGTTTCCCACTCTCTCAGCTTAAATCTTTCGAGTTTAATTTGGACTCCAAATGGTAGTGATGGCGAGCTCGAGATCGGTTCTGGCCTTGACGGGCCGAGTGATCAACGAGGTTTTGAGCTTCATTGTGTTCTCTCTTCTCGACCTCGTCGATATTCTGCTCTGCTACGCCTACAAAGCCGCCGATTTCATGATCGAGGCCGAGTGGAAGCCTTGCTACTGCTCGTCGGCGAAAGAGCCCATCACCAGCAGCGGCAAGATCTTGGTGTCGGAGCAAGGCGAGCCGAAGATCGTTTGCCTCACCAACTCCAGCAAGCTGCAGCTTGAGGAGATCTCCGACACGCTCTACACTCGGCCTTCTCTGGTCTCCGAGGTGAAATCCACCGTTCACGAGCTTAAACGCCAGAAGCTGGAAGGCTCCACCGCCGCCGCGGTTCATGGCTCCGAGAAGACCAAGAGAGGCTCGCTTCGATCCGCATTCACCATTAACTCCACCATCGTCGAAATGCTGCAAGGCAAGATCGGCGGCCGCCAATCTCACCCCATTCCTAGATGGTCCGATTGTGACTGCAAAACTTGCACTTCTTGGACCTCCTCTTCAAAAGAAACTCTCTTTGTCCATACTGATGGAGCCAAGGGTAAGATTTACAATCCTTAATTGCATAATTCGTAATGTAATATCTTTTACAAGGCTAAAATCCCAGATTGAATACGAGTAAAGGAGGGCCGTGCCCCACAAGTATAATTTTTGTTGGTTTTGTTTTTGGATTGGCTATTTTGACAGATAACATGAGGGAAGACGTGCTGTTCATTCATGGGTTTATCTCATCATCGGCATTTTGGACTGAGACATTGTTTCCGAACTTCTCCTCCTCTGCAAAATCAACGTATCGGCTATTCGCGGTGGATCTTCTTGGATTCGGGCGAAGTCCCAAGCCAACTGACTCTATGTACACGCTACGGGAGCACGTTGACATGATCGAACGCTCGGTTCTTGAGCCGTACTCGGTCAAGTCATTCCACATAGTGGCACACTCACTCGGCTGCATCCTCGCCCTCGCCCTTGCAGTTAAACACCCCAAATCAGTCAAGTCCCTAACCTTACTTGCTCCAGTAAGTTTGAGTCTGGTAAATCTCAATTATTTATTTCTCACTATGCCCCAAGTGAAATAACTTGATTTTTGGAAAAACTTTATGGCAGCCATATTTTCGGGTGCCAAAGGGTGAGCAAGCCACTCAGTACTTGATGAGGAAGGTAGCTCCAAGAAGGGTGTGGCCACTGATCGCCTTTGGGGCGTCAATAGCTTGCTGGTATGAGCATCTAAGCCGCACGGTTTGCCTCCTAATTTGCAAAAACCACCGCCTCTGGGAGTTTCTCACCAAACTGGTGACCCGAAACAGGTTCAAATTTCTACGTTATTCATGGCGTGTAAAACTTGAAAACACCAAACGTTTTTATCAGAGTAGCATTTTCTTGAAGTTTCTCTTGTTGGGTATACCTTTTACCCCACAAGAGGGTAATATTTTCGGCCACTTGGAACAAAACATGCACAAGAATGAAGGGTTTTAAGTTATTTTGGCATAATTTTGGGCAAGAAATGAATTGGGGGGTGTCAAGGTCTACAAGTGGCCTAACATATCTAAAGGAAGAAAATGGTCCCGTTGGTTCACAGATGGTCCAAACAGTATTGGTGCTCTGATTCGCTTGCTGTGAGCCAGTAGAATCAATCAAATGTTATGCTAGATTTACCGTATTGAAAGCACGGTTCTCTAGCAGCTCTGATTCCTCCAAATGATGCTACCCAGCACACACATTAATAGGGTGGTTGGTTCTTAATTTTTGTGGCTATTAAGTGGCACATGATGTGTCTAGACAATACAACTGATGTTGATCCCAAATTTGGTTGATCTAATGCTATTTACCGATTTTTTTAAGCCCAGCTCCTGATTTGGAATAACTTAGGAGAAATGAAGCTTATGCATGGAGAAGATCATTCTTTTATATACATATACTTTTACGTATATGTATACATGTAAGTGGTAGATCTAATGTCGAGGGCGTCCGTACGTCATTTAGAGGATTGCGTCAACCCCAATACTGCAATGGGTCTATGATCTCTGTATTGACTCGTGCGACTATTAGAGCATCATTCAATAGATTGAACATACCATTTGTATGGTTTTTATAATAGCCTCATTAGTCCTTTCATCCCTTAACTCATTATTTACCGCTACTAGACTACCCAGACGATGGAGAAGAGACCAGTCTAAACACACCCATTTTCTTTTCAAAATTGTGTTCTTAGATAGACTGTTTCTGCGTAGATTTTCTTCATATTCTTACATAATGGCTTTTAGTTATTTTTGTCACATATCATTATCTCTATAAAGTGGGAAGCAATTAAGAGGCAAGATGCTGATTAATTAGGGGGATTTTAGCTTGTAGAGAAAGAATGCAATTTCCCGTGCTATAAGGGAAGATGTGTATGGTCATGTGTTGTTGAGACTTTCTTGTGAAAAAGACCATGCTAAGGGAAGATGGTCAAATGCTGTTGAGACTGCTTTCCTGAAAGAGATAGAGCCATTTTAATACGTGCCAATTTAAAGAATACAGTTCCCCATAGGAAAATGACTTGTGTGACAGAATCTGGTAAAATATTTTTGTAGAGTCGGTGCATGGGTCGGTCTATTATATTGAATGAATACAATTTTGTCATGTTAATAATTAATAATTTTATATTTAATTATTTTTTAATTTGTATTAATGCTTGGCTAAATTTAAAATTATTAATTGACGTGATGGAATTTACCCATCCGGTACATTTTGCTACCGCTATTGCCAGATTGTCAAATGTCAATTACTAATTGGGAACAAACTTTCTCTCTTGCCGGTGCAGGATAAGGACGTTCCTGATAGAAGGTTTCTGTTGCCACACCCACAACGCCGCGTGGCACACCCTCCACAACATTATCTGTGGAACCGCCGGGAAAATCGACGGTTACTTGGACAAAGTGAAGAACCATCTCAAGTGCAGCGTTACCATAATCCATGGACGAGACGATGAACTGATCCCGGTGGAATGCAGCTACAACGTGCAATCTAGGATTCCCCGAGCCAACGTTAAAGTTTTCGAGAACAAAGATCACATCACCATTGTTGTCGGGCGGCAGAAGGCCTTCGCCAGAGAGCTCGAACAAATCTGGAAGAATTCTGCCGCCGGCGGCAAATAACGCTTGCCTATATTATATATATATATATAGATACATACATAAATACCTCGATCGACCTCTCTAATGCTGCTGCCCGCTTGCTCCATCAACCAGGAGCTTATATATATATATATATTATATATATGGATCAGATGGCCAGGGATATTTGGCTTGTTTTTCTCTTTCTTTTCTTTGATTATGATGATCTAGTGTGGAGGCTTAGTTAGCTTTAATTTGTGAAATATTACGTGTCCATTATTATCATTATTGAATTGTGTCTGATAATCCCATGTTATATTTCATAATTAGCCGACCAAGTAGATTAAGAGCAGCATCTTAATTAATGAAAAAATAGTACTGTTTGATAAAATAATTCTCTTTTAAATTAAAGCCATTTTTCTAAAATAGGAAATTAAGTTACTTAAAAGCAAAGTAATCGACATTATGACCTATATTTTTTAATTAAAATCAAGAAATTCAAAAGTCGCTACCCTTTAAATACGTACTAAATAAACTTCACATACACATAATAATTCATAAACAATGCATATATGATAAATTAACCAAAAATTGACGAGTCGGGTGACCCTAAATATACATTTGATCTTTAATAATCAACTTAACAAGTTTACCCAGTCTAGTACTAAGCCAAACTTAAGGGCCACCAAAACCCATACTTAAGGTATTACTGTCAACTCATAACACAATACATTAACAGGCCTAAAAATCCTTAACCTATCCGTGGACTAAGTCAGGCCGACCTGGGAAGCGTGTGAACATTTATGCGCCTGACCGGAGTTAATTTGCTTCTCTAAAATATGTATTTTTTTGTATCCGCGTATGACACAGTTGGAAGCTATAAATACTAAACCCTACGATCATATATATAATGCAGTCCATCTTATCATCATGTCATTTAACTGGCTCACAGAGGCCTTGCCATAAATACCTAGAATAATTGGCACTTGTCCCCTTCTAAGCTGTTTGAAGGCCAATATTGGTCACCTTCTATTTCTTCGCTGATAAACCTCTCAATGTATTGCTGCTTCTATTATTGCTCATGTTCTCTTCCCAGCATAGCCAATTGTTGTAAAAAAGGCTACAGCTTCTATTTTAAAAATTTATAGGTGAAATGTGATTGGTACCCAACAACCCTTGATTTATAAGTGTGCTAGTAGAGAGGTAAATAAGTCCTTAATTATTATTATAAGAAAAAAAAGGGCTTTAACGAAGAAAAAATCAGTTATTTGAATCTTGATTTTCCTTCATTAGATGGTTATACCAATAGGTGGATTGAGGTTCATTTGAAATTAAATAAGTACAAAATTGAGATATAAACATAAGATTCACTATAACAAAAAACATTTATTGAGAGATTTTTGGTAGGACATTTTTTTAAAAAGTACCTTATAAAATACTATGTTAAAATACAATTTAAAGATTAATAATTATAATGAGACACTTTGATAAAGTGTCCTAATAAAAAAAAATCTAATGAGGCAGAATTTTTTAAATGCCTCAATAAAATAATTTAAAAAAATACTTTAGTGAAATACTCTAATAAAATAATTCTGATGAGACACTACGATAAAATGTCCTAATAAAGTCAATTTACTATAAAATTAATATGAACGCTTATATTAGTGAGGAGATTTGCAGATCAGGTGGTCACATGCAAACACGAGGAATGAGAGGTCTAGGGTTTGAGCTAAGGGGGAAGCGAGCACGTTGGAGTTGTTTTCCAATCCGCTACGTGGTTGCATGCGAAAAGAAGGCCTTGCAGGAAGAATCAAGCGACGAAGAGAGCATCATGTGCTGTGGGGAGAGAGATTATGCAGAAATGAAGGCCTAGCGATCTCAAGGCAGTTAGAATCACATTTGTTTGAGGTTATTTTTAAATGTCATTACATGCTTAAATTTATAGTTATTTTCGAGACATTTTTAAATGTCATTACATGTAAAATTAAGAGGAATATCTTGATAGATTTACACAATATTTGTAAGTATCTCAATAAGCTTTTGGGGTATAATTAACACGACACTTTTATTAGTGCCCTAATAGCTAAAATACCCCAATAAACTACATATTGGGGCATTTTTAAACATCTCTTAATCTCAAAATTATTGTAGTGATTTATATAAATATTCATTACACTACAAAAAATCAACATTTTAGCGACAAAAGTTTTTCGATACTAAAATATCAAATTCCGTAATTTAGTGATGGATACCTTTCCGTCTCTAGAAGGGGCATTGCTAAAATTTAGCGACGGGGTTAGCGACGAATTTTTTTAACGGTGGAATTAGCGGCGAGGGTTGTACTTGCCCCCACCCTTTCCTTATGTGCGCCACACGACTTCGCTGGGATATTACTGCCAACTATTATTAGTTGCTCTCTACCGAATTCGAACCCCCAACCTCTCATGACAAAGTTCCGCGCGCGAGCCAACCAATCTAGAATCCTCCTTGTTTATTAATGTATATAAATATTTTTATAGTATTCTTTTCCAAACTTTTCATAATTATATTTACACTTCAAAATTTTTCAAACTTATTTAATGATATTAATTTTAATATTAATGTTATTAAAATTAATTTTATTTCATTATAAATTCAAATAAAAGTTTATAAATTATTATATTAGCAGTGAAAAATTATATTCTTATTTTGATTTTAATGTTAGAAAAAATTATTATGATATGTTTAAATGTAATTTTTAGTTATTTTATAGTATCATAAAAGTTATATTTATATTTTTTTAAATAATTTAAATTTTCAAATTTCTTAAATAATTAATTTTTTTTAAATTTAAATTTTCAAATTTTATTTAAATAATTTTTAATTTTTAATTTTTTATTTATTTTATTTTATTTTTTAACAACGAGATAATCCCATCGCTAAATTTTATATTTTATATTTTTTATATTTTAGCTATGGGTGTGACCCCATCACTACATTTTAATTTTTATTTAATTTTTTTTTAAATTTTCAAATTTTTTTTATCACTACATTTTAGGTCAATTTTATATTTTTTATTTTTTAGCTAATGGGTATGACCCTATAGCTAAATTTTAATTTTTATTTATTTATTTTTTATTTTTTAGCGATTAGGTGATCCCGTTGTTAAATTTTAATATTTTTTTATTTTTTAGAGACGAGTATGACCCCATCGCTAAATTTTACATATTTTATTTTTTTATTTTTTACCCGTAGCTAAATTTTATATTTTATTTTATTTTTTAGCAACGGGGTGACCCCATCACTAAATTTGAATTTTTCATTTATTTTTTTTTATTTTTTAGCGATGAGTTGATCCCGTCGCTAAATTTTATATTTTATATTTTTTTATTTTTTAGCGACAGGTATGATCTCGTCACTAAATTATAATTATTTTTTTATTTTTTTAGCGACGGGATGTCCGTCGCTAATTCGATCACTAAATTTAGCGACGAGTTTTCTGTCACTAAATTAAAAAAATATTTAAAAATATTAGTGACGGAATTTTCATGGCTATCCGTCGCTAATTAGTGATGAAATAATTCCGTCACTAAAAATTAGTTTTTTTTAGTGTTAAAACAAGTATGTAAATTAATAGAATTAAATGGGACGCTATTAACATCCCTAAGAATAATAGGTTAAGCTGTTTGCTTGATAACTACAGGAACTTAAACAACTTCAGGTTTTATGAATTTAGCAAAAAATAAATAAGTAAATAACTCCATAATTGTTTAGAGAAGAAATTGAGGGTTACATATATATATGAGAAAGGGAAGACAGATTTACAGGGTTGTTTCCAGAATACAGATCAAGTGATTGGATCACGATAAGTTCGAATTTGCATTAATAGGTGGTGGGTTCGATTTCTTGTCCTACGTAGTGAGACAAAATCTCTATTTATAATTTATCTCTTCTGTCAAAATCAAGAATTCGAGTGATGGGGACACTATAAAAACGATAATCCCAAGGAGGCAGATTTATAGGGTTCTCATGAACCATTATAACTAGCATTGGTGGCCAACTTTCTGCGGCCATGGAAAGATCAAAATGTGTACATATATCGCACAAGTCAACATTGCAAATTAACCCCAAGAAATAAGAGGTATTAAAGGGGCGTACTGGTGCTGGTATTTGCATTAAGTGCCAACTTAATTTCAGTGTTACAAAGATTGATGGCGCCCTTGGAGATTGAAGAGTAGCTATTAAAATTAATATTTACCACAAGCAACTAGGCCACACTTCACAGCATGTAGATTTTACTAAAGTCAATGACCTCTAATAGAAGTAAACAGTGGAGGGCATCCAACAAATCTTCATCCCGACACCAAACGTTGTCTCATAACACTCACACTTTAATTATTTTAACCAAGCCTCCTCATTTTTAAATAGAGGGGTAGAGGAGTCGACTCAGCGGAGCTTAACTCTATTTGGGCTCGGTTTATTTACTTTTGAAGGTATCTAAGTTCGATTTATTTATGAGTTAATTCTATAAAAAAACGTTTGAATTCAATTTGTGAATAATTTTTTACATTTGGGCTCGATTCAGTCTTAACTCATTGAAATTAAACAAGTCAAATCGGAGCTTGTTATCAATCTTGTTCATCAATAATAAATTAATTATCAAGCCAGTTCATAAACAAGTTATTCTGCTCGTTTTTTAACAAAAATACATCATAGATGAATTATATTTATATGAATAATTTATACAATTATATTATTTAACAAAATCATAAATTTCGAAATAAGCTAAAAACAAAATAAAACCTAAAACATCTTATATATATACATATATACACTCTTATTAAATGAACAAACAAACAAATTTTTAACTAATCTTAAACAAATTTATTTATGAACATAAACGAGCCTCAACATGTTTTTGTTTGGGTTCGACTCATTTATTAAATAAATTTTTAAATTTTTATTTAAATTCATTTATTTATTTAATAAACAAACATAAATAAGCTCAAATCCATCTCATTCCCGAACTGTTTCTCGAAAGTATCAATTTGTTTACACTCTTATCTTTACGCCTTAGCTAGGCTGACTACTTTCTTAAATCCAGAAACAAGGCTATAGTTCATCATGCATGCCTCAGCCATTCATCACCCAATCAGGCTCATGCTGCTGTGCCACATTTGTATTTATGCAGACCCCCCCCCCCCCCCCCCCCTTTGATTAGATTATGCTGGTTGGTAGGAGACTACTTTTCCACCATTGCCAGCTACCCTTCAGAGGGCCGTCATAGAGTGTCCAGGCTTAGCATTAACACCACCTCCAATTAATTAATAGATGTACCAACCAAATGGTCTGTAACTGTAAGAAAAGCACATATTGCTATTAGGACGTTTTGTATGAACACATCGTTTTCCTTCAAGAAAATATAGACACATATTTACTGTCCCCAAATGTTGGTTAAGGTAATTAACGGTGCTGTTGGCTGTCTTAGTCCGCCCAGAGGCTCATGTCAGTGTTGGGCAGTTGTCTTTGAAACGTGGCTGCTTGGCTACGCACAACTGATCAGATTCACTGCTACTTACCATTTTTTTTTTTCTTTACCCGCTTGAGGAAAAGAGAACCACGAGGTTCCAAACACTAGCTAATTAATTGGAGACACGAACCATATGTATAGAGAAAACTAGACAAACAAAACAGCCACATTCAAGTAATTGTTGACTGAAAGAAGGGCTTATGAGTTGGGCCCTTGTCATTTAATCGTCAACTGGGCGCAAGTTCTTTCTATGAAGCTTCACGAAGCCAAGTACCCTACATTTGTAGGATAACTAAGTTAATTCATTAGTCACTTGCAAATTATAAACAAAGGTGGGTTTGGTAAATGGAGGATAAACCCTACTCTGACAGCTGTTCCGTGCAATTTCAGAAGGTGAATTAACTCATCAAAGCTTAGTGGTCACGCATTCGTGCATACTTAAGATGGGATGCAGGCTGTTGGCTAACCTAAGGAAATTTGTATGCAGTGATATTGATAATTTCTTTCCCCTTTCCATAGTTGGACACGAAATACAGTTTTCTCTTAGTTGGTGAAATAAACAACCTAACAATTTTATGCCGCCACTGCTAGCCATAGACTAAAGGATTGTTCTGAAATTATAAATAATGCTTGCTTGCATTAATCTCTATTATAATGGACGCTAACTTTTCATGAAAACCATCTCAGATTTCAGTTCTCTTCGCTTAGCACAAGTTTTGGATTTGGTAAACAAGTGAGGCTAGAGTACATGGTTGGTGGTTTCGGGCTCACTTCTGTTTAAGGTTCATTGTATTTATGCAAACTCGAGAGATTCCCTTGCTCGTTTCTTTGTGCTGAAAATTTTTATCCTTTTTAAGGTGGGTGGCAAAAGAAATACTTTAGTTCGTACCATAAGGTACCCTTACACTTTTAAAACCTAGTGTAGTCCACCATTACACTCCTAATTCTCTGAATCTCACTCATCTCTTCTCTCTCTCTTTCTAAAACTATATATGTAAATTTTATTTAGCAAAAATATATGGAAAGAATAATTTTGAAGATATATATTTTTCAAAAAATATATAAAATATAAGCATATATAAACTTTATTTGATAAAAATATATTTAGAAATTCTAATTCTAAACAAGATATATATTTTTCTAAAAATACATCTAAAAATTACTTTATAAGAAAATATTGTGTACATATTGATGGACGTTGATAATCAACCTACGATCCAATCTTGAAACACCACGTGGCCCAACCCAAAAAGACACCTAAACCAATAGGGAATCAATGCGTGGCACGACCTCGAGGACCTAAGTGCCACTTGGAAGGCTTTCAAGCTTGCCACATGGCAGGATTTGGGTCATCAATGAGCACGACTCGAGCCCTTAACACCATGTCTTCTTAACCATGCTCAAGTCATATCCCTTATAAGGTTTTTCACAAAAATGATATTCAGACCATTCCTATGTGGGCTATAAAAGTCCTTAATTCTCCCACAACATGTAAGTTACTCTGGTCACTCTCTTACTATCATCAGATTTTACCTTGGAGGATTAGAGCCTCAAACTTGGAAGAGATTGACAGGTGTTGCTACGAGCCCCAATTTTTCAACAACATCGATTAACACCCATCGTGGGGCCTAGTTTTCTATCTTAGTCACATTTCCCACAAGGGGACACCCGCTAATAAGCCTCCACACCAAGCAGCTATTGCTAAGAGTCAACATGATTGTCAGTTAGGATGTTCTAGGCTCAAGGGCCCCCGAGCCTTTGACAATTGAGAGACTATCTATCTTAGAACCTTAGGTTCATGATTGATTTTACTATCTTGATGTTATGAGTCTCATAGTGCCACGTACAATCCTATCATGATCATAGGTGTATTAACTAGTGTTACTCTTATAATCTTCACAATCCAAGACCTAAGGACTATGGTGATTTCCTAGACAATGAGCTTAGAAAGGTGATTTTCTAGAGATCTCACAAAATGTCTTGATTGTCTTTGATTACAAGAGAGACTGGTCATATATATAAACAATTGGTGATAAAAACTCTCTCTCTACTATATAGAAGAGATAACCATTTGGTAATTTCCAAATTTGTACATTTCCAAACTATCTCTCAAATGTTGCTTCCTTATAAGAGGGAAGAACAAATAGACCTCATGACCCAACATATACTCAAAATCCGGAATCCAATTTTTGATACTCAAAATGTTGCTTACAAAAGTCAATACACTAGATGCCTTTCATAGGGATTTCTACCTAGTACAAACATAAACTAGCACTACAAGAAGTATGACATTTGGCTACTTTTTGTTTAACTATGTTTACGAAAACGTAGCTAAGTTCACATTTTCTTACGTTTTTAAGTTAACGTAGCTAAATCTTTCAAATATTGAATGCAAAACTTTATGTGATGAAAAGTTTTTATTAGCTACATTTTAAAACGTCGCCAATACCTAAATGAAAAGGCAACGTTTAGAAAATCGTAGGTAATTCTAAAGCGACCAACCAAAAACGTAGTTAATTCTATCATTAGTGATGTAGAACAAGGAAGAACAAGGAACACAAAGGGCCATTCCTACTGTAACACCCCGTCTCGCCAGGCGTGTCACTATAAGGGTATTCTCGGGATTTCTTTTTTTTTTCTTCAAGTTCAACACGCGCGGTATATCAAGAACAATCTCACATGCAGATACAAAACCCCGCGAACCCCAGCCTTGCCCGTTTAACTATCAAGATCAATAATCTTAAACTAAACGAGTCTTAATACAACGCAGCGGATACATTAATACCAAAACACCAAAGTTCTTACATTGTATTTCCATGGCAAAATACGCAATACAGATCAAATGATAACATTGCTAATATACAGCTGTTCATTTACAACTTGTAATACATACTAAAACCTCCAAACGTTACAACGACTAACAAACTAAGCACCATTGGCCCTCAACCGGCCACATTCTTGCCTTGCAGTAGTCCCTGGCTGGAACATCAAACGTTCCAGGGGCATAGCCCAGGTTAGATGATAAACATCTAAGTGAAGGCATAAACAGTTTATACAATGCATGATAGACACGAGCATGGCATACTCAGACAAACGAAAATATGCAAGACACGTCTAACTTGAGATTATCACCTTGACATACTTAATCCCTCGAATGCCCCACTGTGGCACACGTTCACCTGGTCCAATGTTAATCCCTCGAGTGCACCGTCGTGACACCCGTTCACCTGGTTTAACATTATTCCCTCGAGTGCCCCAGTGTGACATCCGTTCACCTGGATTAACATTGTCCCAATCTCAAGTAGACCCCATCCCGTCCCACACAGAAAACAACATTGACACGAATATCAATACGCCGATGATATGAAAATCACACGCCATGCACCGACTCTTTTGTAAGTAAAAACAGTTGATGCATTATATCACATGTCCAATATGCAAATGATGACATAAATACATAAGTGAAATGCTTTCGCAGAACAACCCAAGTTCCGGAGGGTAAAACCGCTCACTAGAACTGGCCCCATTTGCGTATAACCTAAGTTCGGGAGGGAAACACCGCCCACCTGAACCCACTACACACTTTCCAACATGTTTTCAAGATAGGGTAAAGATAGGATCGGACCACTCACCTCGAATGTATTCGGATCACCTCGATCCTCGTGCACGGCCTTGACTTGCGTGCCAAACCCCAAATACTTGAACTTGTACTCAACCTCAAGCTAAGATACTTCCTAAACATCATATTTAATTAAAGAAGCATTAAAATCTATTTTTCTCAATTTTTTCATAATTTTCTCTATTTTCTCTCAATTTTTACCTTAATAATTCCAAAATAATTATTTCCTCAACTATTTTCTGAAATATTTTAATACCATAAATCCTAAAATAATTAAATAAAAATATTGGAATTAAAATTACCAAAATAGCCCTTCACACGCGTTCTCACGCGCCCTGCGCGTGGCTGCGCGTGAAGGCTGGCGCGTGCAGCCACGCGCGTCGTCTTTTTCCTCAAGACCGGCCGGCGACGACCCCTCTGATGGCTATAAAACTGGTACCCCCTTGAAGCCCTTTGCAAGTCGATCACAACGGCACAATTTTCAGGCCGAAAGGCCACCGAAAAGTGGCCCAAACGGCCAGTTGCAGGTCCGGCGAGGCGGACCGCCTCGCTTCCTCGGGTGAGTTCGAACTAGCCTCAAACGAACACCAAAATGCTCCAAATTGCTCCCAAACTCTTCTCCTTGATGCAAGGATCAAAAACCCCTTAATCATTCTCCCAAAAACATTCGAAAACAAGGTCGATTTCACGCCCAAATGTTCGAAACCCTCGGCCCTTTTTATACCCAAAAATCGAGCTTCATCCGGCCAATCACCGGCCTTGGCTTGGTCCCTAAGCTTCCTACCGCCGGCTACGACCTCCCCCAGGTCGCCCTTGGCCGTCCCATCGCCGGATTTGGCCTCCACGTGCAGTGGAAGGCGGCGGCCGTTTTTTTGCTTCACTGTGTTCACACCATAACTTCCATTTTTTGCACTTTCACCCCTTGACTTTCCAATTGACATTTCTGCCCCTCTCCAAAGCACCCTTGATAAACCCAATTATATCACCAAGTTCCACAAGTTTAGAACATCTTATTTGACCCTCGAAACTCCTGAAAAACTACCATTTTGACCTCCCTCGGGCAAAATTAGAAAACTGCACTTAGGCCCGGCTGGTCAAATTGACCTTAAATCCATTTAATTCAACCCGAAATCGCTTAAGGGTTGTTCTACACATTAAATATTAGTCCCTAACATGCTCCGTTGACTTTTCGGACGTCTCCTACGTCGATTCGGTTTTCTCAGCCCGGTCAACAGCTGTACCGAAAACTGTTCCTGATCCAATTTATTTCATCACTAAAAATCATAGTTTAAATCGCTCGTCGATACTATACCATTTTCCTTGGCTATCTAGGGTCCGGGGTACTCCCTCCGACTAATTTGGTCGTCTAGAGCTGCATTAGTGTGCCATATAGCCTTATTCTTTTGCTAATTCCAGTTATACCCTTCCTTAAAAAATGATTTATACTCTTAATAACTTCTCGGGTATTACATTCTCCCTCCCTTTAATAAATTTCGTCCTCGAAATTTGGTCATTGATAATTGTATCACCACTATTGCTAATGACTCCCAGTTGAAATGTCATGGATACCACTCCTATTCCTTAGCAATCATTCATAACTTACATTCTAACACGATCCATGCTTACCAAGCATCTTACTTATTTTCCAGAATATCCCGTTGTAGCTCCATATCGGCGGCTATTCAACTCCCAAAATAATTTATAAAACCTAGTATCATTTCCAATTGTGTCTTTAAAATATGTTTTATCTGGCTCCTAAATCTCCCAACCCAATGATCACACCAAGATTGAACTACTCAGCTGCCATGATGGCACAAAAATTGATAACATTGAACCATCTTGGCGTATCTTTCTTTCAAGTATCGGTACCTCGGTTGCATATTAGCTTTAGAGATAATTTCTTAGCCTTTTACAGCTGGTCATGCAAATTATCCATTTAGGTTTCCCAAAAATCACAATTTCTCTTACAACAGCATGACATCCTGACATGTTACTACTTCTCTTCTAAGCACTATCCATCAATTAGATCAATCTATGTCAACTCAGAATTCCCGTGTTGTTTCAATTCATCGACAACCTTCTATATATATACACGTCCCTCATTTGTGGCTCTTCAACTTAATATCGCTAAGTGTTCTATTTCAACTAAACGGTGCTTTCCATTTTTCTCCACACGAGAACAATCTCTCTATTGAGTCAAACAAAAATTCCTATTTTCCTTGATTCTAAGAGTAGATATAATCTCGTCCTTCTTAGGCGATCTAGTTTTCACACAACTTCTTAAGTGAAAACCTTATTGAACAACTTTTGATTCTTATCGTTTTTTTTAAAGCACTTAGTATAACTTAAATAGCTTAGCCTACTATCTTACGGCCCAAATAAAATTTTCATAGTGAAACTAAAAACTGACGTCTTCCTTTATAACAACTCACTATATGTTTCCTCAACTCATAACACTTCTCTCTAAAAGAAAAACACTTTTGTTTGCTTTTTGTTTACTTATCGACTTATAACTTGCCATATCTTTATGTTAACTTTGTCTCTTTCAATCCGTCAACTCATGTTCTCAAGGGTACCTAGGTATACTTACCATTGCTCCAACCTTTATATATCACCAAAGGCAAGATTCGAAATAACTAAATCGGAGCCAATTGCTAACAATTCCTAAGGTGTGTAATATTAAATACACTAAATCAAGAGCTAGGTTGACAATAGTAATTAAATTCCTCCCAAAGCTATATCTAGAAAACAATCACCTCACTTTTTGCTTAACACATTTTTCCTAAGAAACTTCACGGCACACGTTTATACCAAGGTTTACTCCTATTCCTAATTAGAAGCTACCTTGACCTAGGAGCAATATTACTATTTCTCCACAACTCCTGAATTCCCCGAGTTTATTTATCACTTCTTAGTAACCTTAACTTCACGAATTTCCATCATGGATGCAACTATCTTAGAAGAATCTTTTATAGATCTCCGTTAACAGCTTGCCAAACATTGTTTCATCACTCGAGATTACTTTTACTTCTTTCGATTCTCTTTTGACTATCGACCACCATAATCCACATAGCAATTAACCCGCTTAGGTCATCTTCCAATCCTTCAACTTTTCCATAATGATTTAGGGATCCTGTCACGATGCTCTGGTCCCTTGGAACTTGGACTCTAAACCATACATAACATCCTCAGTGTCGCCCAAACTTTGGCACCTGACCGTCTCCACAGTTCACTGTGTTGCTCCGACTCGTAGGTATCACACCCCAAACCGCGAGCCAACCACCAGTCTTCTGCCTTGGTCCTTAGGCTCAGATCCATTGTTATAGACCAACACCAATGGTGTTATCGTTATGCTAGAACTCCTTGTTCCATCTCTGAGAGCTATAGTGGTTCTTATTAATACTAATCCAAATCCCTGATCTCTTGTACTCCTTAATTTTCTTTTCTGAAGATATTACTCAGTTGAGTGGTGCATCCTTATCCTAACCATTCCTAAGACTTCAGATTTCTTTCCCACAATTTAATCTCCTTTTGTTTCCAACTTATCATGGAACCTCATGCTCCTATTACTGCTCTTGCAGACGTTCATAATTTACCAAACACTCCAACATCAACTGTATTTCCAGTTTATCATTTTCTAAACTTATACTAGATCGTTCAACCATATTCTCGTCATTGCCGTATGCTTAATCTATCACAAGATTGGCTTAGAAATTCCATTCTCCTTATATGTTTATTCCACGGTTGACTAACACTCACTCCATAGATTATTATGTCAATCATTCCTATTTCTTTGAATCTATTAGGATCAACTTTAATTTTGTTAAGACCTAATCAAATCCCAAGATATATTTATGAGCTTAATCAAGCTTTAGCAAGCCTATCTCACTGCTTGGTGCCTTAAAATTCAAACCAAGACTTTTATGACTACCTCCCAGTCCTTGATAATCATCGTTATGCTAACTATTTTCTTTGAGTTTGTATCTTCTTAAATCGGCTAGAGTCATTTCAAGCTTAAAATATAATCGTCTCCACAGGTTGAAATACCATTTTATTTCCAAGTATATATGGTACACGTAAAATTTCTTTTAGCAACCTTAATAGTCATACGCATAATTCCCTTATCCCAAATTTTTCTAATCTCCAAGGTTCGTCTTAAATCACAAATTTCTATTCTATCGTTGTTCTTTATATTATTTAGAATCTCAAGATCATCAGGTAAGGTTTCATTTTGTCAATCCCCTATAAGCCAAAAGATTCTCTCAAATTTCCAATTTAACGAAAAAGTTCTAATCTTCAAAACATGCGCATCTTGCGTTTGATATCCAAGTAATTTTTTTTTTCCGGTCGCACCTTGACCCTAACTATAGCTAATTTACAGTCGATCCCTCTTTGTCTCGGAGTCACTATTCCAAAATCCTAAATCATCAAAATTTCACTCAAAAGGAAAATTCCTACTATAACCTAGAACATTTTATTCAAGCCAATTACTACCGAGAAAACTTCTAAACTCTTCAAACAAAAATTCGATCCTCAATTAGTTCCGACTCATTTTCCTCATCTGATCCTAAACTAATATCCTCGATATAGTTCTTTTTTTTTTTCTATCATCTCCCAAAACTTCCATAAGACTTAAATCTACGCCTTAACTCTCTTTGTCCTTGAATAACATATAAAACCATACGACTCATCCCTATGAGTCGTTTCCTTAAGGTATTATTTTCTTATTTCTACTGTCATCAATTCCGGTTTCTCTATCTCAATATCCCCATCAACAATTTCGGATTCCTAAAAATCCTCAAATTCTATTTTCAAAAGCTTTTATCGAATCATCCTGGGTTTCTTATCGGGTCGTTCCTAGGATTCTCGATCTATACCAAATCATTCTTTCCCTTGAATCCTTATACCATTCGATCAAAACCTGACTTACGATTAGGTTATGTCATATCAAACTAATCATCCATAACTTGTTTCTTCTTAATAACCACCAGTTATCCCAACATTTAGTGAGATTGATTTTAACTAATGATCTCTAATCTACGGTTTCTAGATCTTACGAATCCTCAGTTATGGTTTATCGAATCGACCTTACATTCGACCCATTTTGTTGGATACTAACTCCCAATTCAATGTTCCATCACTTAGCAAAATCTAGTATTCTCCAATTAATAATTTCAAAGACCTCAACCGACAAACCCCCAAATCTCCAAGTAGGGATTATCTTTTTGATCTACTAGTTCCATTCCCTTAAGTCTTAATTCGTGATTTTCACTAGTTAGCCCTAACTGAATCCGTTCTTCTTAAGTCCTCAATTCGAATATTAACCTTAAGATCTTCAAGTCATTTCTTTTTCTCACGCCCTCGACAGGTTCTCTTAATAACCTCTGTCACTTCACTTATCTTTGTCAGGACATGACATCAGCATCATTTAACATGTCCCAATCGGGAGGGTATTAAGACAATTCACTAAGATTCTTCCGAAAGAGATTTTGTACTATCCCTCAAGTTGTACCGGAATCATCAAAGTATTTATTCCTCAAAGGTTTGAGATCATATATTTCTTTCATTTCGACGACCCTCATTACTGACTTCCTAATTTCCAAAAGATGTGGATAGATCTTGTTTATCTCCACTTGACGCTGAAAGTATATTCAAATTGAAAACCTCAAATTTCACATTTTAGAGTCTCCATACCATTTTTGACTATGTTCCGAACATCTCTTAGAATCCATAACCTTGTTCTAAGTTCTCATTCAATAGTTCTAACCATGCTAAGTTCAACAACCTAGCTTAACCATCCTAGGGTTTTAACCTAGGGCTCTGATACCAATTGTAACACCCCGTCTCGCCAGGCGTGTCACTATAAGGGTATTCTCGGGATTTCTTTTTTTTTTCTTCAAGTTCAACACGCGCGGTATATCAAGAACAATCTCACATGCAGATACAAAACCCCGCGAACCCCAGCCTTGCCCGTTTAACTATCAAGATCAATAATCTTAAACTAAACGAGTCTTAATACAACGCAGCGGATACATTAATACCAAAACACCAAAGTTCTTACATTGTATTTCCATGACAAAATACGCAATACAGATCAAATGATAGCATTGCTAATATACAGCTGTTCATTTACAACTTGTAATACATACTAAAACCTCCAAACGTTACAACGACTAATAAACTAAGCACCATTGGCCCTCAACCGGCCACATTCTTGCCTTGCAGTAGTCCCTGGCTGGAACATCAAACGTTCCAGGGGCATAGCCCAAGTTAGATGATAAACATCTAAGTGAAGGCATAAACAGTTTATACAATGCATGATAGACACGAGCATGGCATACTCAGACAAACGAAAATATGCAAGACACGTCTAACTTGAGATTATCACCTTGACATACTTAATCCCTCGAATGCCCCACTGTGGCACACGTTCACCTGGTCCAATGTTAATCCCTCGAGTGCACCGTCGTGACACCCGTTCACCTGGTTTAACATTATTCCCTCGAGTGCCCCAGTGTGACATCCGTTCACCTGGATTAACATTGTCCTAATCTCAAGTAGACCCCATCCCGTCCCACACAGAAAACAACATTGACACGAATATCAATACGCCGATGATATGAAAATCACACGCCATGCACCGACTCTTTTGTAAGTAAAAACAGTTGATGCATTATATCACATGTCCAATATGCAAATGATGACATAAATACATAAGTGAAATGCTTTCGCAAAACAACCCAAGTTCCGGAGGGTAAAACCGCTCACTAGAACTGGCCCCATTTGCGTATAACCTAAGTTCGGGAGGGAAACACCGCCCACCTGAACCCACTACACACTTTCCAACATGTTTTCAAGATAGGGTAAAGATAGGATCGGACCACTCACCTCGAATGTATTCGGATCGCCTCGATCCTCGTGCACGGCCTTGACTTGCGTGCCAAACCCCAAATACTTGAACTTGTACTCAACCTCAAGCTAAGATACTTCCTAAACATCATATTTAATTAAAGAAGCATTAAAATCTATTTTTCTCAATTTTTTCATAATTTTCTCTATTTTCTCCCAATTTTTACCTTAATAATTCCAAAATAATTATTTCCTCAACTATTTTCTGAAATATTTTAATACCATAAATTCTAAAATAATTAAATAAAAATATTGGAATTAAAATTACCAAAATAGCCCTTCGCACGCGTTCTCACGCGCCCTACGCGTGGCTGCGCGTGAAGGCTGGCGCGTGCAGCCACGCGCGTCGTCTTTTTCCTCAAGACCGGCCGGCGACGACCCCTCCGATGGCTATAAAAATGGTACCCCCTTGAAGCCATTTGCAAGTCGATCACAACGGCACAATTTTCAGGGCGAAAGGCCACCGGAAAGTGGCCCAAACGGCCAGTTGCAAGTCCGGCGAGGTGGACCGCCTCGCTTCCTCGTGTGAGTTCGAACTAGCCTCAAACGAACACCAAAATGCTCCAAATTGCTCCCAAACTCTTCTCCTTGATGCAAGGATCAAAAACCCCTTAATCATTCTCCCAAAAACATTCGAAAACAAGGTCGATTTCACGCCCAAATGTTCGAAACCCTCGGCCCTTTTTATACCCAAAAATCGAGCTTCATCCGGCCAATCACCGGCCTTGGCTTGGTCCCCAAGCTTCCTACCGCCGGCTACGACCTCCCCCAGGTCGCCCTTGGCCGTCCCATCGCCGGATTTGGCCTCCACGTGCGGTGGAAGGCGGCGGCCGTTTTTTTGCTTCACTGTGTTCACACCATAACTTCCATTTTTTGCACTTTCACCCCTTGACTTTCCAATTGACATTTCTGCCCCTCTCCAAAACACCCTTGATAAACCCAATTATATCACCAAGTTCCACAAGTTTAGAACATCTTATTTGACCCTCGAAGCTCCTGAAAAACTACCATTTTGACCTCCCTCGGGCAAAATTAGAAAACTGCACTTAGGCCCGGCTGGTCAAATTGACCTTAAATCCATTTAATTCAACCCGAAATCGCTTAAGGGTTGTTCTACACATTAAATATTAGTCCCTAACATGCTCTGTTGACTTTTCGGACGTCTCCTACGTCGATTCGGTTTTCTCAGCCCGGTCAACAGCTGTACCGAAAACTGTTCTTGATCCAATTTATTTCATCACTAAAAATCATAGTTTAAATCGCTCGTCGATACTATACCATTTTCCTTGGCTATCTAGGGTCCGGGGTACTCCCTCCGACTAATTTGGTCGTCTAGAGCTGCATTAGTGTGCCATATAGCCTTATTCTTTTGCTAATTCCAGTTATACCCTTCCTTAAAAAATGATTTATACTCTTAATAACTTCTCGGGTATTACACCTACTCACCTTCCACCATTTCCACCATCATTATCATTCTCCACCATCATTCATAAGGCCATTCCTACTCATCCACTATCTCCACCATTCTCCATTATTATTATCTTGTGATATTATATTTTTTCACTTTTAGTATTTTATTTCCCTTATTGTAGTATAAATAGGAGATAACAACTTTTTTGTAAGGATCCCATTTTCTCTTGAATCAGTTTGTATTGAGTTTCAGAGAGTGTTCTCTCTTGCTCTATTTCTGTATCTTAGGATTAGCCATCCTAAGTGGTGTTTTAGGCTAGAATTTCTTCATAGTGTGGTTTCCAACCTCACCAAAATTGGAGAGTTCTTCTATCCAATTTGCCCCTAGGCCATTTGGTATCAGAGCCCAAATCGATCCTATCCAGCCTAGAAATTCAAAAGCCAAAGAAAAAAAATGTTTGCAGAATTTTTTGTCTCTGCCCGTCCTCAAAAACTCCATCTACAGTACTCAAAATCAAAATCTGACACCACCATCGTGTTTAGAAGGCTGAAAACAATCAAGACTCCAATTTTGACATTAATCGGAGCTAAATTGAAGCCACAAGCGCCACACGTGTCAGCAACCAGAAGTCCACGTGCGCCAGCTGCCAGCCACATGCCACATGCCCCGCAAAAGGTTGAAGA
Organism: Diospyros kaki; assembly: GCA_036245055.1. Lineage (NCBI taxonomy): Eukaryota > Viridiplantae > Streptophyta > Magnoliopsida > Ericales > Ebenaceae > Diospyros > Diospyros kaki. The sequence goes on from BSEG01000008.1 coordinate 33,449,773, forward strand.
CAACCTAGTCATTCGCTAGGTCATGCCACGTCAGCAATAACACCCAATCCCAGTTTACCACGTGTCCATTTTTGCCACATAATCACGTACACGTGTCTGCCATATCATACCACGTCAGCATCAATACTCAATCCAGGCTGCCACGTGTCAATAACTGTCAGGTCAGACTGAGTTTCCTAAATTACAGTTTGACCCCTACAATTTTAAAAAATTCTATTTTTTCCCCAATTTTTTTTTAAAATTACAAAAAAAACCCCTTAATTTTTCCTTGAATTTATTTTTGCTATTTATTATTATTATTATTATTATTTAATTCAATTTGAGTTCAAAAAAAAGAAGAAAAAAAAGGAAAAAAAGGAAAAAAAAGAAAAAAATGAGAACAAAAATAGAGGAAAAAAAAGAAAAAAAAATGCCTCTAAGAAGACAAAATTGACAAGAACGAGACCTTCGTGATCTAGAAATTCAAGAACTAAGAGGACAAGTTGAGCAACAACAAGCACAACTCAATGCCCAAGAGAATCGAAGGAACCGACAACAAAGAAGTGACTCTGATTCCGACATTGTCAACGGTGCTGAAAACCCATTTGGGAGATTGCAAGAAGAAAATGATAACCTATCATCATCATCCTCTGAAGGCCCTAGACCTCATCGTTAGCAAAGACCTCACACCCTGTAACACCCCACTTTTCCCAAGCATGCGTTAACTCGAGATTTCGGGAATATATATATATATTTTTTTCTCAACATTAAACACATAACATAAGTTTCTCGATATACATAATCTCATCATAATCATTTCCCTACAATCTCGATTATACCTTCTCAGCATATCAAAATTTGAAACAATTAATAAACTAATACAGGTATTTTCAGACACATCAGCGGAAGCAAGATCGAAATCTCAATGATATATAATCGACAAATTCCTTTTACAGTTAAATAACCAAATCGATGTTTCACATGAAAATATCAAAATATTTCATAACCTCTGAACATTGTAATCATAGACAAAACCTAAGAAAACTAAATATAGCAGCTACATCTCGATGACATCCTTTCTCTTGGCGCCACTACTTTCACCTGGAACGTTTGAATATTCTAGGGACATAGTCCAAATTAGATGCTAAATCATCTAAGTGAGAGTTCAAAAACATTTTCATGAATATATGCAAAATCATATATAAAACGACAAATCCTGACGTGCCCCAGCCTAAGAGAATCTCACATAGCATTTAGCCCTAACAGGGGAAAATGCAATCTCTCTACAGGCGACACGATCACATCGACCCATTGGCAAACACAATCCTGCTTAAGAGGGACAACCTTGGCATATGAACCTGGGAATCACCCCATTGTCATTGTTAGGCATTACACTCCTACTCAAAAGCATTTTGAAAACCCAACGCAACCCTAGCCCAAGAGTATCACATCAGCACTATCCTCAGAATCAACGACACCTCGGTATTAATGCTATTGCTCAAAGGAACTTGGGGTGGTGTCCACTCTTAGCCCCACCACTTGAGCCAACAACCGCGGTGGTGTCCACTCTCAGCCCCGCCACTTGAGTACCGTAGGGTGAAGTCCGTCTCAGTCCCATCCCAAGTGGGTTACCTAGCATTAATCCTTGGTACGCATCCCGAGTGCTGTCACTCAAGGCTATGTCACAGGTTAACAACCCACGTTCCACGTGGACAACACATAACATGCTAATGCCGAAAATCATAACATGCATAAAGTCAACATTTCGGTGTATGCAATTTATTGTACGAAATTCAATGCATGTGTAAATAACCGTTTGGACAAACCATCACAATAAACTAAGCCATAGGGATGAACACTCATAGTAAACCATTCACATGCTATTATAAGTCTTTTCGGGTAGAACCACTCACCTTTAGACGCAACTCAAATTTTATTAAAAAATGTGATATGTCTCGATTTACGTGCCCGACCTCGATTCTCGTGCCAGGTGCTCTATAGTTCGACCTTGAGCTTCAACGATACCCTAGACATCATGTTTATTTAAAATCATATCAATATCTATGTTCTCCAATTTTTCGTAATTTTCTTCCTATTTCCTCTATATTTCTCCTCCAAAATTCTAATAAATGCCTACTCAAGGTTTTTCCTCGATTTTTCTTCACAACAATTCATAAATAAATATTTCCTAACTTCTAGAATTTTCTAAAAATTTTCCTATGCTTTCTCCTATTTTTTTCATAAGCCTTATTTCCCTTGAAAATTACAAAATGACCATTTCCTCCAACATTTTTTAAAATTTTCTTCCACCATAATTTCTAATTTATTTTTCTCAAAATAATAAAAAAATTTCAAAAATACCTTAGGCTTCATGCGCCCTTACACGCGGGCGAATGGGTGCGAGTGGAAGTTGGCGCGTGGCTGCACGTGCCACCGTCTTCTCCAATGAACCAGCTGCCGGGGATTGCTCCGATGGCCGCAAAAGTGGTACTCCCTTGAAGCCCACGAAGAATTGATCACGATGCCATCGATTTTAGGCCAGAAGGCCACTAGAAAACCCACCGGAAAGCGAGTTGCAGGTCGTGGTAGGCGGACCGCCTCGCTCTTTCGGCCACCCTCAAAACACCTTCAAACCAACTTGAAAACCTATGAAAATCTTTAGAAATGCTTCTCTTCCCTCAAGGATCAAAAGCCCCTTATTGGCTTCCCTCGATTCACCCTCAAAATCAAGCAATTTGATGCTTCAAAATCGGCCAAAACCCATTGCTATTTATAGGCCAAAACCGACCCCCACGTGGCAAATTTTCGGCCATATCTTCTCCTACACGCCACCAGGACCGTCCTTGGCCATGCCCTGACGAAGCTTGGCTGCCAGTCCTCTGGATTTTCTGACCAAATCCATGGCCAGATCTGCCATGCTTTGGCATATTTTTGAAAATTACATTTTAGCCCATTTGAAACTTTTTTTTGCATTTTGGCCCTTATTTTCAAGCCCCTGATCTTCCCAACACCATCACTAAGATCTTCAAGATTAGTACTTCTCATTTCTCCCTTGAAACTTTCAAAAAATTACCATTTTGACCTCCCTCAGGCAAATTTAGAAAATTATACTTAGGCTCAACTAATCGTTTTGACCCTAAATCCATTCGATTAAACTCGAAATCACTTAAGGGTTGCTCTATACATAAAATACTAGTCCTTGACACGCTCCATTGACTTTTTGGACGTCTCTTACGTCGATTCAATTTCCTCAGTTCGGTCGACAACTGTATCGAAAATTGTTCCTGATCCAATTTCTTTTATTACCAAAAATCATAATTTATTTTACTCGATGATACTATACCAGTTTTCCTAATCATCTGGGGTCCGAGTCACTACCTTTGGTCGATCCCATGATCTATTTTACTATCAAACCCATTTTTGATATTTTAAACTTGCCCAAATTATGCGATGACCTCACACAGATATGGGGTATTACACACCCAGCCATTAAAAGATTTGGGAATCAAACTAGATGCTCCCGAGTTTGAAGGATGCCTCCAACCAGATGACTTTCTTGACTAGTTACGTATTATTGAGCGAATATTTGATCTAAAAGACATTCCCAATGATAAACGTGTCAAGATCGTCGCCATCAAATTGAGGAAACATGCATTGATCTGGTGGGAAAATCTTAAGCGCCAACGTGAATAAGAAGGCTGAAGAAAGATCAAGACCTGGGAGAAAATACGGCGAGAGCTCACACGTAAGTATCCTCCAGCTCATTATAAACAAGAAATGTTTATCAAATTCCACAATTTGCGGCAAAGGAATTTGACCGTTGAAGAATACACAATGGAGTTTGAACTACTCAAAATGAAATGCGACGTTCGTAAGCCTGAAAAACAAAGCATTGCCCGTTACCTTGGAGGATAAAACTCTGACATAGGTAACATCGTATCCCTACAACAGTATTTTACTATTGATGATATTGTCAGATTAGCCATGAAGGTAGAAAAACAAAATGTAAGAAAGAGAGTTGTCAATTCATGGAGAACCAAAGAAGTGACAACCAATCGAGGGAATTAGAATTTAAGAGCCCCAATTACTAACAAGACCAGTACCTCAAAAGATGTTGTCAAAGAAGCTGAAAAGAGCCGCCCAAATAATCCAAACACTCGAAAATGTTTTAAATGTCAAGGATATGGTCATTTTGCTTCAGATTGTCCCAATAGGAGAATTATGACCATAGTGGAAGAAGAAGTTCCTAACATACCTAAGGAAGAAGAATTAGAGGAAGATGTTGATCCACTTCAGTCTGACGAAGAACTTATCTCAACCGACTATGGAGAGTCACTAGTGGTACACAGAAGCCTTCAAACTTCTGTCTCAATGGAAGAAAATTGGCTACAACACAACATTTTCCACACCATATGCATTTCCCATGGAAAGATCTATAACATCATTATTGATGAAGAAAGCTATGAAAATGTGGTGTCAAACTATATGGTTGAGAAGCTCAACCTCACTACTATAGATCACCCTCATCTGTACAAACTATAGTGGTTACGGAAAGAAAATGAGGTAAAAGTCAACAAACGTTGCCTAGTGTCATTTTCAATTGGGAGAAAATATCAAGATAAGGTCTGGTGGGATGTCATTCCAATGGATGTCTGCCATCTACTGTTGGGACGCCCTTGGCAATTTGATCGACGAGCCATGTTTGATTTTGATGATAAAAAACAAAATTGATTTATCCCCTAAGTCATTTGTCAAGAATATGGTTTTCAAACAAAAATCAATTTCAAATGCTTTGTCAAAATGAAAACCAAATTATCTATAATTTTCTATAGATGGAGATTTTCTCAAACAAGTTTTAAGGTTTAAAAGAATCTCCTAAATGATTTTTCAAATGGTTAATGAAGCAAAATGTTTCAAAGGTAAAACACCATGTTGCTCAAATCATCATATTGTGTATTTTGATATTTAACTTCTAAGTCTGGAAGATTAGAGCATTATAAGGAGACATATAAGAAAATATTTTCATTTTGAAAAATTATCTCTCGATATTTTGATAGCTAGTATTCATTGTTGTTAAAACGATTTTTATTGAATTTTTCAATAAATATAAGGTATGTATTTTGAGAGTGACAAATTTGCTAAATCTCGAGTTTGTATTAAAATCAAAATTCTAGGTGGTGTTCTCTTTGTGTTTTAGTTTTGTGTTTTGAATTTTGAATTCATTTTGAGTTGTGTTTTGAGTGTCTGTTTTGAAATTTTTGAAAATGCGTTCTTTTTGTCATTTTGAAAAATTATTTCTCCAAATAGAAAACTAGAAAACGCGTTTGCTTTGAAATTTTAAAAACGGTTTCTTTTTTGTTATTATGATATTTTATTTAATAAATTTAATTAAAAATAAATAATAAATATTTATTAATAAATTATAAATTTGATTCAAATACTTTAAACTATAAAATAAAATTCAAATAAAATAAAATAAAAAAATCAACAACCTTAGAAATATCATTTAAAAAAATTAATACAAACAAAACATATCACATATTTAGTTTAATAAATAAAAAATAAAATAAATAAATAACACAAAAAAAAAAAATCAAATCAGGAGTCGCAACCCATTTTCTTCATCTAGGGTTTTTTGTGGGGGGTGCTATTCGCGGTGGCGGTGGCGGTGGCAGTGGGGGGCGCTGGTAGCAATGGCAGTGGGGGGTACTGGTCGCGGTGGCAATGGATGGAGCTGGTCGCGATGGTGGGAATGGGGTGCTGGTCGCAGTGGCGGTGGCTATGAGGGGTTAGGTCGATGACGGTGGTTGCGGTACTGGTTATGGTGGCGTTGGGGGGCACTGGTCGCGGTGGCGGTGGAGTTGAAAGTCGACAGTAGTGGCGATGGCAATGGCTGTCGTTGGCCAGAAGAGGAGAGGAGAATGGAGAGAAGATAGGGGAAAGAGAGAGAAGGGGGGGAGTGCGCTTGTGCGGGTGGGGGAAGGGGCTGTTTTCCGTGTTTTGCATTTTTTTTATGTTTTCAGTGTATTTTCACTGAAAACGTCCAAAACAATTTGGGTTTCCTTAACAAAATTTTTAGTTGTTTTCGAAAACACGTTTTGGAAAATAACAAAGAGTACGCATTTTCAGTATTTTCAAAAACTGAAAACAGAAAACGGCTCGAAAACGGGAAAGAGAACAGGCCCCTATTTTATTATGGTTATGGATTTTAATTTTTTAGATATTTTTATTGAATCCAAATGAGGGTACTTTCTTATTTACATTTATATATTAAAGTAAATGAAAAATGAGGATATTAAGGTAAAATATAAATTAAATAAAATGAGGACATTTACTTAAACTAAAGAAATGTAAATATATTGTAATATTATGCATCATCAGTGATTCATTTGTCGACTACATACTTTCAATCTGTCGACTAAGTATTTCATTCAGTCGATAAGCCTTAGGCTCTGTCGACTATCTCCTTCAATTTGTCGACTATGTGCCATGCATTTGTTGACTATGTTTTATTCTGTTGACTATCTTGATGGTTCTATCGATAGCTAAATTTAATCTATCGACTATCAGTGTGCATTTTAGAATAAGTTTTCTTCATATTTTTGATCTGTCAACTATGGGCATAGTTCTATCGACTATGTCTAATTTTTATTCATATAATTAGTTGACTAAGCTCTTTAGCCTATCGACAGTTTGTGTCTCTAAAAGTTTACAACCGCTAGTTTCTCAGTCTCCAACGGCTCAAAAATGGCTAGTTTCAAGTAAAACTTTTGAAAATCCTATAAATACAACTTAAGGATGATCAAAAGGACACTAATAGACGGGAATGAATTGATTTGAGCTTACATTTATACTTGTTTGTATTTACAATGATTTGCTTCATTTTTCTCTCTTCAAGGCTTTGATCTAAATTTGTATTAATTCATTCAAGCCTTATTTTGTATATTTGAGAGATCTTGTAACTAAGATATTCATATCTTAGATTCTCTCTTATTGTTAAAATCTTCTATTTCCTAACTTGTTGTGCTAGATGACTTGCTCTTTGAAGCAAGGGGTTGAAATTCCTAGCTAGGTGCTAGAGGGCTTGCTTGTATAAGCAAGACGTTTGTAATTTCCTAGTCTTGAACTAGAGGGCCTACTTGGTTAAGTAGGAGATTTTAGTGGATTGTTTGCAAAATTCTTAGTGAGGAGCTAAAGTAGTGGATTAGACTTGGGTTAAACCGGACTACTATAAATCTTTATGTTCTCTTATGCTTGCGTTCTTTGATCTTTATCTTTTCAGGCATTCGTTTATTTCTCACTTGATTCACATATTTATCTTTCTTGATTTACATTTGTCATTATATATGTTTTATGTTTTAAATCACTAAAACTTCAATTTGTATCAAAACATTTTTCAAGTTCTATTAAATTTTTAATTTACCCAATTCACCCCCCTCTTGGGTGTGTGCCATAGGATTTCAAACCTATCAGTTATGGAAAGGAAATGAGATAAAAGTCAACAAACGTTGCCTAGTGTCATTTTCAATTGGGAGAAAATATCAAGATGAGGTCTGGTGCGATGTCATTCCAATGGATGCCTTCCATCCACTGTTGGCACGCCCTTGGCAATTTGATTGACGAGCCATCTATAATAGATTTGAAAACACATATTCCTTCAGCAAGGATGGAATAAAGGTGAAATTAACTCCAATGCGGCCAGACAAGCTCATTAAAATGGCACAATGCTTAGGTTAGATTGTCTCCCTAATCACCCGTATACAAATCAAAGAATTACAACATGATGTTAGAAACTATTTCATTCTCCTACTATTAGAGCAAAATGAAGGAGCTAACATTCCTGAGGAAATCTATCACCTCCTCGAAGCCTTCCAAGATGTTACTCCCGACGAAATTCCTCCTGGATTACCACCCATGAGGGATATTCAGCACACCATTGACTTCATCTCAAGATTTGTTATTCCAAACAAACCAGCTTATAGGATGAGTCCTCAAGAGCATGAAGAACTTCAACGACAAGTAGGAGAATTATTGACAAAGGGACTTGTCAAGGAGAGTGTCAGCCCATGTGCAATACCCGTATTATTAATCCCAAAGAAAGATGGCTCATGGAAAATGTGTGTTGACAGTAGAGCAGTCAACAAAATTACCATTAAATATCGATTCCCAATACCGCGCCTAGATGATATGCTCGATCAATTACATGGAGTGACCATCTTCTCAAAAGTTGATCTCAGAAGTGGATATCACCAAATTCAAATAAAGCTAGGAGATGAATGGAAAACCACATTCAAAACTCGAGATGGGTTATATGAATGGACAGTGATGCCAATGGGAATGTCCAATTCTCCAAGTACTTTCATGCACCTCATGATGATATCTTAATCAACAGCAAGACTAAATAAGAGCATCTAGATCATCTTCACCAAATCTTTGAAATACTCAGAGAATAGAAGCTTTATGCCAATATCAAGAAATGCTCATTCCTCACCCCAGAAGTGATCTTCTTAGGATACATCAACACTGCTCAAGGTATCCAAGTAGATCCTACCAAGGTCGAAGCCATCCTTCACTGGCCCACACCAAATTCTGTCCATGATATTCCAAGTTTTCACAGGCTAGCATTCTTCTATCGAAGATTCATCATAAATTTCAGTTATATCACAGCTCCATTAACCGATAACATGAAAGGAGATAAATTTCAATGAACAAAAAAAGCTTAACAGAGTTTTGAAGAACTAAAAAAAAAGCTTACTGAAGTGCCCGTTCTTACTCTTCCTGATTTTAGTAAGATGTTTGAAGTTGATTATGATGCTTCAAATGTTGGAATTGGCGCAATACTAATCTAGGAAGGACATCCAATAGCTTTTTTCAGTGAAAAATTGAATGATGCAAATCTCAGGTATTCCACATATGATAAGGAGTTTTATGCTATTGTTTAAGCTTTAAGATATTGGAGTCATTACCTTCTTCCAAAAGAATTTGTGTTGTACTCTAATAATGAAGCTTTGAAATGTCTAAACTCCCAACAAAAGATCTGTTGGCGTCATGCTACTTGAAATGAATTCCTCCAGTCTTACTTCTTTCTTCTCAAACATAAATTAGGGACTCAAAATCGGGTTGCCGATGCATTAAGTCGTCGTCACACACTAATTTCTTCCATGCAGCTTAAGGTTGTTAGATTTCAAGTAATCAAAGAATTATATAAAGATGACCTTGATTTTGGTTTCATATGGAAATCCACATCCAATCAAGCCTATCAACAATACCACCAGCAAGAAGGGTTTCTTTTCAAAAGTGATTTACTATGTGTTCCCTAGTGTTCCTTAAGAAGTGCAATTATTTGGGAAGCCCATGATGGAGGATTAGCTGGACATTTCGGAACGGACAAGACTGTAGCTCCTGTTAAGGAAAATTTCTATTGGCTAAAAATTGATTGAGATGTCAACCGTCATATCCAAAGATGTTGAATATGCCACTTGGCCAAAACCACCAAGCAGAACACAGGTTTATACTTACCATTACCTTTTCCTTCCTCACCATGGGAAGATGTCAGCATGGATTTTGTCTTAGGTCTACCACAGACTCAACGTCAAAAGGATTCTATCATGGTTGTTATTGATAGATTTTAAAAAATGACTCACTTTATACCCTGCCAAAAAACTAATGATGCTACGCATATTGTTGACTTGTACTTTCGAGAAATTGTAAAGTTTCACAGAATTCCAAAGACCATTACCTCTGACAGAGATGTGAAGTTCATGAGTTATTTTTGGAGAACTTTATGGAGAAAAATGGTCACTCGTCTTCAGTTTAGCTCTACTAGTCATCCCCAAATTGATGGCCAAACTGAAACTATAAATAAAGTCTTGGGAAACCTGCTACGAACCTTTGTTGGTAAGAACCTTTGCCAATGGGATCTCATACTCGCTCAGGCCGAGTTTGCTTATAATAACTCAATTAATCAAGCCACTGGAATATGCCCATTTGAAGTAGCCTATGGGACTCGCCCTCTCAATCCATTAGACCTTCTGCCCATGATTTCTTCCAAATCGTACAGTGCTAACGCAGATGAAAAGGTTAAAGAAATCAAGAATCTACATGAGCAAGTCCAAGACAAGATTAAAGTCAGAACAATAAATACAAACGTCAGCATGACAAGCGTCGAAAAAAGGTCACATTTAAGGAAGGAGATTTGGTTTGGATCCACCTTCAAAAAGAAAGATTCCCTAACCAAGCCAATGCAAAGCTCTTTTTAAGAGCAGATGGGCCATTTCGAGTTGAAGAAAAAATTAATGACAATGCTTATAAGATCAAATTACCAGGTGATTATGGAGTCTCCACCACCTTCAATATAACAGATTTATCACCTTACTTTGAAGTTGAAACACAACTCGAGGACGAGTTTTCTCAAACCAGCAGAGAATGATGTAGAACAAGGAAGAACAAAGAACACAAAGGGCCATTCCTACTCACCTTCCTTCATTTCCACCATCATTACCATCATTCATAAGGCCATGCCTACTCATCCACTATCTCCACCATTCTCCACTATTATTATCTTGTGATATTGTATTTTTCCACTTTCAGTATTTTATTTCTCTTTTTGTAGTATAAATAGAAGATAACAACTTCATTGTAAGCATCTCATTTTCTCTTGAATAAATTTGTATTGAGTTTCAGAGAGTGTTCTCTTTTGTTCCATTTCTGTATCTTAGGATCAGGCATCCTAAGTGGTGTTTTAGGCTAGAATTTCTTCATAGTGTGGTTTCCAACCTCACCAAAATTGGAGACTTCTTCTATCCAATCCGCTCCTAGGCCAATTAGTATTAGCTACGATTCTTGAAATAGCCTATACTTTCATATGAATTATCTATAGTTTGATTTTTCTTTTAGCTACCTTTTAAAAAGCGTAGTTATAGTCATTTCGATTGATTTGCTCTTTCTTTTTAGCTACATTTTTTTGTGTAATGTAGCAAATAGTTCTATTATTTTTTTTTTTTAGAGAAGATGGGCGCGATGGTTAAAATTAAAATGTTAGCTACGTTTTTTAAAACATAGATAAAATTTATTAATATTAGTATTAGATGCGATTCTTGAAATGTAGCCTATACTTTCATAACTAATAGTCTACATTTTGTTACATTTTTCACTTAACATAGCTAATAGGTCTATTTTTTCAGAAAATTTATTTTTACTTGAAAAATTTTAACATATTCATTTAAATTAAATCATTTTCATTATCAGAATTATTAAACTCATTTTTTTCTTCAATTGAAAAAAAAATTCAAAGAGCCAATTATATTTTTACTTATAATTAATTATGAATGAACGGTTAATTTTTTTGCTAAGTAATTTTAATTACTTTAACTTTCTTTAAAGACTCTTTAGAGTCTCTCAAATTAAAGAGCCTCTCGCAAGGTCCCATCAAGATAACTATATAAACCTTATTTTTAAGATTTCTTTTGAAAAATTTGCAACTTATTGTAGCTACAAGCAATGACCAACTATACTCGCTATAAACCTTTCTTTATATTTTAGCTCAATGTGCTATATCAATAGTTAATTAAGGGGGAAATAAAATTACAACTAAAAGTGGTATAGAATTGAAATCAACTAAAAAATTGAGTAACCCCATTGAAAAATTTTAAAATCTAACCTAAACTTGAAATAAAAGGTGACATTTGAGTTTTTTTTTTTTTTTAATTTACCCTAATAACTTGAAAACACTACTGTTTTAAATGTTTACAACTTAAAAATTGTCACTATGTGTTGTGTGTAATTTAACCACACTATAAGATTATAAAGCTTAATTCACTCTGACCTATTTTATCAATATCTTTTTCTTCTTCGTTTTTATGTTTATCAAGATTTTCTTAATAAAATAATGCCTATAGTCAAATTAAGACTTAACTTTACTTAGTATATTGATAATCAATTGCATTTCTTTTAAAAGAATTAGCAATTTGGCTCTCGATATTCAACAAAACATTACTTTTGAGACTAAGTAATGCTAACATCAAACTACTAGTTTCTTAAACAGTGTATCAAAATTGGAATTAACTTAAGTTGTTATCTTCACATAATTTGTTCCTCAGAAGACATTGATGTTGTGCAAGAAGTACAGTACACATGCAACTCTCTATTAGAATAAGATAAAATACAAATAAAATTGCAATTGTTTTAATTAAGTTTGTTTCTATTAAAATATAAATTTTTATTCCTTAAATTGGAATTTTTTTAATTAAGTTTGTTTTTATCACATATCCAACTCTCTCTACTAATATATAAAATTTAAACTAATATAAAATTTTATTATTTTGACTCAGCCCAGCAACGTGATGATGGCCCACGTTTCAGGCCCAGCATTGGCATTCTTCCATCATCACATTTCAGGCCCATCCCACATCTACCAAAGGCCTCTGCTACTTTCTCCAGCATTCATCACTCACGCATATATATATATATATATATATACATACTTCTCTTCTCCGCCAAACGTAGATGAATATCTATTACCTTTATTCACTACAGTGAAGTACTTCCCTGGCCTCTGCTATTTGTTCCGACTCTCTATACCTATATATATATGTATATATGTATACATTTAACATGTGTTTGTTGTTGAAACCTCTGGTAGTTTCATCTACATTAAGATAGTTTACAGTTTGTTTTGCTTTGATTACAAAAATGTTTCGTCGTATCGTATATGTCTGTGATTGCTCCATTTTTACTTGATTATTTCCATTACTAAGATATGATATCTTTTCATTGTTTGTTTTGAGGATGTTTTCTGGTGTATCGTGTACATATATATTAAGCTGATTATTGTTTAAGAATGGCTCTGGAACAGTGGCAATTTTATTATGCTTTTGTGAATTTTCAACTTGAATTCTGTCTGTAGAGAAATCACAAGATATATATATATATATAATATTTTTTATATATTTATTTTATATATATATAGAGAGAGAGAGAGATCTATATTAGTTTTGTGTTCATTTATATTGTTTTTGAAATTGAGAATTGTGAAAATTTTAGAAGTTTTTTTTTTTTTTTTATGTGGTCTTATCTTCATCCAATTTTCATTCTATCATATTGATTTTTGGAAATGGTGAAGATAACTCTTGTTTACCCCTAACATTGGGGTAATTTCAGAGTATTTTCTAAAAGCAATTTCTGAACCCAATATGCTAGATACTTCACTTGAGTATACTTAGTTTTCATTTACAAAATAGCACACACGTTCTATTTCTTCAATCACTTCCACATAGGAGTTCCAAAATGTCATGTAGTACGTGAAATAGTGTTAGTTTGATTAATGACGAAAATATCCCAAGAGGGGAGGAGTGAATTGGGATATCCATAAATTTTAAATTTTAATAACACTATATAGAGGAAGAATGAGAGGTTTTGAAATACACGATATATGTTTCAAAACTAAACTTTCTATTTAACAAGTTTCGGAAGAAGGAATCGATGTTTCGAAATAAAAGCTTCTGTTAGGGCAGGTTTCAAAATGTGGATACAATGTTTCGAAATAAAATTCTCTAATTTTGGATATTTCGAAATCTTAAACTTATAATTTAAAAACTCAATTTTACCAAAATAATAACTTTCTTGAAAAACAATAAGGGATAATGTTTATGATCAAATTTTACTAGCTTGTTTTGGTTAACAAAAAAAAAAATTATTTTTAACTTTTATCAAAATACCTAAAAATGATTGAGCAATGGACAATAAAGGAAAGAGAAATGAGAACATGAGAATTTTAGAGTGGTTCGACACCAAGTCCTAGTCCACTACCTTCAAGTCTCCCCAATTAAAGGATTTTCAATCCCAAACACTATCAATTAAGATAAATAAGAGTTTTACAAAGGTTCACCCTAAAACCTTTACATACAATGAGTTTTTAAGACTAAACTCAAACCTTACAACAATTGATAAAAATAATGGATTTAATTTTACAGCCCCAAAAAAAATTTATAACAATAACTCCTTACCAATGGCTGTACCAACCTCTTACCAAACCTTTAAACAAGGAGAGCCTTGGAGTAAATATACCACTTGAATTCACTTGCTCTTTCTTTTCACATTCAATGCATAAGATTGATTGAGAACTCAACATAATTTAGCTCCCAACCAACGGACCTCTATTTGGGTTTCTCTCGCCATTTTCCTATGTTGCTTCTCAACTTGTTCATTGTCCTAGCATACATCTCTGGTAAATTTCTACGGGCGACGATGCAAGTAACAAGGTGCTCTTTTCTCAGGCTCAAGTTGATGGCCTCTTTACAAGCACTCATTTACTACATAATCGATTATTTTTAATTATCACTTTAATTTAACTTCTCAATTTCAGACTACTAAACATAGTCTTAACTCTACTCGATATTCTTATGTGTACAAAGACTCCTCTCGTCCCAACCCTTTGCTCTGATAGCCTACCAGTGATCCCCCATCCAGTGTCCCTGGTCCAATATCCCCAACCCTTGGTTAGTACATGATCCCAACACACAGCCCAGGTTGCTCTAACAGCCCACCAGTAATCCCCCATCTAGTATTCCTGATCCATTACCCCTAGCCCTTGGCTAGTACATGGTCCTAACAAATAGCTCGAGTTACTCTAATAGCTTATAAAAGGTTGTTGCCTAGCTAGCATACATAAGTCTAGCGACCATCCACTAGCTTGTATAGTACACGCCTACCACACCCTTCATGTCGTGAGCAGTACACCCATATAGCGGCCAGCTGAGTTAGCTCTGATACTAAGGTGTCAAGACCAGCTCTTGGATTTTTCCACTAGCATAGGAAGTCCAAGAGAAGCTCTATTCAAAATAGATACAAATACAAAAATCAATCAAAATTTTCAAAAATTTCTTCTCATTTCCATATTTGCTCACAATCAATAGGAGCCAAAATAAATATTACAACATTCTTTACATCATCATCTCAGACTTACCACCCATACATTTTCAAAATAAATGGGCACTAAGACTTTAAATACAAAATGAAATACTCTACCCACGTTCTCAATATTATACCCATGAATCTTGAGGTCGGGACATCTTTGTACACATCTAACCAGGACTTGCCCCAAATAACTATCTTCCCCTTTCCTAAAATTACAAAAGCAACAAAGTGAGTCACAAGGCTTAACAAGTATATAGCAAAAGGAAGCATCGATAGATTGATACATGAATGAATGAATAACTCAGAGTCAAAGAAAAATTACTACCCTATATCTTGACATCAATTAGATTCATGCCTTCTGCACTTGACAACAACATTCTCAAAGAAATACAATTTCTTATATTTTATCAAAACATATTTTCAAGGTGAGCCACAAGGCTCGATAAGTATATAGAAATAACGAAAAATGGATACGACTGGACTTTCCCTAAACATCATGCATATCATGTCGTATATGGAAGCACACGTTAGTCTCATATACATAAACGACACACAATCCATGCCATGTGGTTTTATAACGCGATATCTAGCCATACATAAATGCATAGATGCATGCCATATCCATGCATAAATGCAAACATTGGCGCCCAAGAACTAGTATACAAGCTTGCTAGCAGATAATGGTAGGCTACCAAATCAATAATATGAGCCCAATGCGCTCATAACATATCCATCAATATCATATCCACCTCCATAGATATCATATCCATCACCATCGCCATCATGTGCCAAAGCACTTACCATCTCATCATAATCACAAGCTACTATGGGACTCAAACCCCCAGTCTTACGCATCACAATCACAAGCCAATTCCATCGCCACTACCACCATACGGTATAATTATGCGGATACACTACCATGCAATGTAACACATAAGGAATGTAATGGCTCTTGTAGTATCAACGTGATGTCAAGGCCCCTATAAGCCGTGCATCAGGCCATGTTATGCCCACGTAGGAATTCAAACACACGAATGCTCAAATGCATATGATCGCCTAACATACACAAGTTAGCACTAAACAAGCCAACCGTGTCATACCAATGCTCACCCTGCCAACACATACAAAGCATGACCCCTCCCCCCCCCCCCCAAATGAATGTAACCCATAACCCAACATCATAATACGAAACAATATAGTAACACAATGCAACGCAACGCAGCCATAAGCAAAGTTATAACAAGTGACATTCACGCACTCTCAATTTTTGCCTATTAAGATTCTTGATTATTTCATACAATTCAACATTTAAATAGGTTTCACCACATAAATTAAGTACAATTATTTGATAATATTGATAACCGAGTCAAGGTTGAAGCATTTGTTTCCAGAATTTCAGATTGAACGAATTTTAAGGAAGGAGAAAATTACAAATCAAACATACATTTCCAAGGAAGCCCATAGGCTTAATAGTTGTCCAAATGGTTAAATCCTATACCAAATCAAACCTTATTGAGTTAGGGTCACAAAAAAAAAAGGATCTTAATTCTGATATCAGGATAAAAAGTTATGGTCTAAAGAGTATAAAGTTCTGAAATGTAAGTTTCTATTGAGCAAGTTTTGAAATACAGAGTACAGGTTTCGAAATATAGAGTACAGGTTTCAAAATATAAGTTTCTGTTTGAGCAAGTTTCGAAATACACGGATTATGTTTCCAAATTTTCAGTTCGAATAGTTGACCAAACTCACATGAAACTTAGAAACACACAAACGACAAACACCCAAACACCCACAAACAAAACCCTAACCCCCAAGTTTTCATTCCTTGAATAAAAGATGGGGAAAACAAGCCCCATAGAAACCAAAACAAGACTCAATGACACCTTTGAAGGAAATCCACAAGATTTGAGAAAAACACAGAACTAATACATTTAACTACAAGTTTTCAAAAACCACCATTGAAGATATGATAGCAAGAGATTTGATTAAATATAAGGGTATACCTTGCATTAGAAGATAGGAGAAAATGAGAAGAAAGTTTGCACAAAATGAAATAAAAGTGCGAGGAAAACTTGCCTTGTTGATGAAAACTGAAAAAGACAAGAAGCTGCCCGAACGCTGCATTTCCTACCCATTTGAAGCTCCAATGAAATAGAAAATAGAGAAGATGAAGAAACAAATGAAGAAGAAAAGAAAAGAAGATGAATCAAAGAAAGATAGGAGAATAAGAGAGAGTAATAAGAGAGAGAGAGAGAAATTGACAATGGAAGAATGGAGAAGGAAACAAGAAAGTATGGAGATGTGAGGGGAGGAATGGGCTATCAACCACCCCCCTTGGGAATTTATCATTTTTCCATCCCACATAAAACACACAATTATTTGAATGATACCTCGCTTGGACATTCCACATTTTCTTATTTCTTTCTCACTTTTTTTATCAATCCAATTATGAAATTCCCCTTTTTGCCCTCACATTTTTCATAAAGCATGCCTCTTTTTGTCATTTGCCACATTTTTCATTTTCATTTAATTATAATGCCACATATTGTGTCATAGGTAAAAGCCCATAATATCTTTTGGGACTAAAAGGCATAAATTTCCCATATGCGAGGGGGTCCCACACAAAGAGCTCAAACACAATAAGTCTGACATTTAAAAATCCTTTTGAATATTCTGAGAAAATGATAGATAATAATCTATAGCGAATTTTAATTCTAAAATGATTATGAAATATTTGTATAAGCATCATCACTAAGAAATTCTACCTCTAAAAGGGACAAGATAAATATCATTTATAAAAGTTATAAATTATCTGTATCTTAATTCTAATAGGTTTTAGAATATTAAGATAGATGTTATCTACAGCTATCCTTGTCCCAATCAGATTATGATCAATCAAGATAAACATTATCTACAAGAATCCTAATTCTGAAACAGTTTGAATCACTCTATATTTCCCTATAAATATGTAGGTATGCATTCTTGAAAAGGGAAACAAGATGTTCTTGATGGAAGTTCTGATACACTGATACTAATTTCAATACTATTTTTTTTATTATTTTTGGTTTTTGACTTGAGCCTTGGAGTGTTTACGTGAGGACTTATCTGTGCCCGTTGACTGTTTTCTTATTTTTGTAGGTTCATGTGGTTTAAAGACAATATTTCTATTCAACAAATTTATTGTTGTATCCATGTAACAACACCACCTTTTATACACATAGGCCAAAGCCCAAATCAATGGCCCAATACATTTATTAAGACCAATGGGCTAACTCTTCAACTTGGTCCCAACCCATTTCATTTAACTTAAATAAAATACAACACAATTTGCACTTGTGCTTAACCCAAGTTTAGCAGCCGAATCTATTAGAGATGGGTTTAATTTAAATTTTCCAACAATCCATCACATTAATCTTTCAACTCTTGGCCCAAATCCAATTTAGCCCACTAAGTTAGACTTTTCAACCATTTTCCATTTCCTTTCTTCATTTTTTTTATTCCACATTTTTTCACAAAATATGATAATAACATTTATAATTTATCCATATAATTTACTTACATAATTTTTTTCACATAAAAATATTTTTCAACATTTAATTTAATAGAGAAAAAATTTTTAATGCCCAAAAATAAAATATTAATAAATGTTTAGACCCACTAACAGGTCGTTACATATTCATTTGCTCAAGAGCAAAGATGAATAACACTAGAGCATCAACTAAAATACACTGCTTTTAGACTTGAGTGTTGATTTCACATAACTAGAGTGCTTAAGATATTCCCCAATCTTAAGCTTACTCTTAAGTGTCATGAAAATATATATATGATATTTATTTATGACACTAATGCAATTGGATATTTAGTGTATCCCTTCAGATTCTAGAATAGCCTATTGACAACAAGAACAAGATTAAGCATCGAGATAGTAAGGTTATTAGCATAACCTTAACATGATAGATAAAACAATTTAATTTCCCTGAATATCAAAACTGAAGTACCCTCATTTGAGTATATAATCTTTTACTCAAAAGACTTGATGATTAACACATAATTATTAGGTAACATATATAGAATACACTAGTAATGCTGCTACATAAAGCACTAAGCATGTCATGAGCTCTACAAAGCAACTCATGCATTATAAGATGACCTCAAAGAGAGGCATATTGATATATATATAAATAAAACATATGGTTAAATCAAATTTAACACATATGAGAACATTAAAAGACAAACCTATCAAGGTTCATTGATCTTATATGAGCTCAAGGCAATCTCAACATATATCTTACCTATCAAGATATACTTAACATATCTTTAACCAATATTCGAAACAATTTCTTACATATACAAAATATATTAATAAGCCTATGAGATCATAATATAAGAAGACATAACATAACAAGATTCCTTGAGATAAATCTCAAAACATCCTTAATATAAAAGAAATCTTACGTTAAAATTTTGCTAAACTAATCATCATCAAAACATTCAAGAGCAAACTCAACACTCCTCATAATTCCTCTTTTAAAGGATTCAACTACTCAATTTCAAGGTTGAAGCAACCTGTGATATGAGCTAGTAGTCGTGTTTTCCAAACAAATATATTAGTGGTCAGTTTCTTGCACCATCAAAATCATCAAGTTGATAAATAATTCACATATGCTATATGTAGATGAGTAGTTATAAACAGTGAACACAAAGGCTTTGATAAATATTGTATAAAACAATATTCATATAAAAAAGAGAAATAGAGACAAATATATATGTATTATTTTGCATGCACATTGTTAGAATTTTTAGTGATAAATCCTAATTAGTCTTGAAGATTATTTTCTATTCCTAATTGGTTTCTTATTTAGTTTGTAATCCTATTTTATAGTCAGTTGAAAATTGTTGTTAGGTAAGGAAATCTTAATCTTGGTGGACAAGGAATCCTTAACCTTGTTAAACAAGGAAACTAGTCTATAAATAGGATGGTTGACTTGTTAGTCAAGATGAGCAAATCACTTGTGAGAGATCAATGAAAGTAAGAATTGAGTGTAATTGGGACTTAGGTTTAGAGAGAGAATATTGGACTTTGTAGTTGTAAACTTTACTACATAGTGATATTTTTCTTTATCGTCTCGACGGCTGTGGTTTTTCCCTTTTAGGATTTTTCACGTAAAAATCCCTTGTGTTTGAGTGTGATTGGATCATCTTGTGTTTTGTTTCTCATCTTATTTTTTTTCCTTCAACAAGTGGTATCAGAACCTTGGTTATCGGTCGCCTAGTACGCAAAGGATATGCCAAGCATGATGAAGTTTGATTTTGAAAAGTTCGATGGGAAGATCAATTTTGGCTTGTGAAAAATACAAGTCAAGGATATTTTGATCCAATGCGGGTTACACAAGGTGTTGAAAGGTAAACTAACTCCTGAAGGCTCTGAAAAATTTGGTAGAACAAGTTTGGCAAATGGCTCTAAAAATTATGACGTTGGAAATTCATCTCTCAATTTTGTGGGAGATGAAGATGTTCTCTAAAGAGATGGATACATCCTCATGGTTTGTCGCTAGACCACCAAATTTGCTATGAAAAAGGATGTGATACTTCTAGTGGGTCCACAAAGTTTGCACATGGGCATTGGCTTGGCAGTTGTAACGCCCCTTTTTTTTTTTTTTTCGAGCGCGTTATAACTTGGGACAATTTTGGGACAATAAATTTTTTTCTTTCAAACTTAAAACTCAATCATATCATTCCTCATATTTATCCCAATGTCTCCATACATTTATCTCAAAAGAGAATCATCATAAACATTAAATTGTGGAAGCTAGAATCGAACCTATCATCTTAACATTAATCATAAATCCATTCTTACATTCTTTTTTAACCATAAATAAGGTTATACATTATCATTAACTATAAATGAGACTATATGTCATCATTCATCAAAACGTTTAGAATTCAAAGTAGTAGAACTTAAACACATAGGCTACATAACATACAATCAACTCATCATACAACTCATCATGCACTTTGTTAAGTGCCATTTTATGTCTCATTCATCCTCGTTTCTACCACAATCTCCATCTGGAACATGTGAATATTCCAGGGACAAAGCCTAAGTTAGATGATGAATCATTTAAGTAAGGGAACAATAAACATACTCCGTGCATGAATGCAAAATGCAAAATGGCCTTTTCCATTTTCTTTTGGTTTGAACCAACCGTACCTTATTGCTACTCCCCATTTTCACAGTATCCTTTCCCAGCTGAGGTGTATGGGTGCACCCTTGGAAGAGCAGCAATCCCGGCCCGTACTCTCAAACCCTTATGCGAATGCATGATCAACAACATCATCATGTCCATATGCATATTTCATCATCAATACATGGAATATAGTCGGGAAGTACCACTTGCCTTGTAAAAAATAATTTTGCCTCTTACGTAATTTTGCCTCAAAATTCACATCAGACTTCAACTTGTACTTAATTATGAACCTTGACGTACCCTGGACATCATAATTACTTAAGAAAATCAAATTTCTAATTTTCTCTAATTTTCCTAATTTCTCTCATTTCCTCATATTATTTCCTCAAGATTATAAAATAAATATTTTCTCATAAAATTTTCTCAATTTCTCTTCACAATAATTTTTAAAACAATATTCCTAAACCCCATAAATTTCCTCATAACTTTTAGAATCCATATTTTATTTATTTCTCATTTTCTCTTTGATTTTCAAGCATTTATTGCCTCAAAAATCCATAATAAATACCAATCATGCATTTTTCTTCCAATTTCATCATAAAAAATTCTAAAATATCATTCTCATATTTCTAAAATTTTTCAAGAAATTTTTGAAGATAACTCACATTCCCGCAGAGCAATTCGTTATTCTTCTATATTGCGACGAAGCCTCGATTTACGCATTCAACAATGCCTTCTGCCACAAATTTTCACACGAACTACTAAACCTAGCCTATAAGATTTTTCTAAGAATTTGTTTGGTATTTTTCTTTCTCTCTCTCTATATTTTTTTTTTCTTTCTCTTTTTTCAAATCTCTCTCTCACTCTCAAATATTTCTTTTAGCTTAGTATAATTGTAATGACCCACTATCTTTAATTATTTTGTCATATTTCTTAATTATTTTTCATTAAATCTCACTCATAATCTTTAATTATTTATCCACACCTTACGTTGTCTCCCATATTTCTCAATTATTTCACCCATTATTTTTGATTATTTGTCTACACCCTACTTTGTCTCTCACATTTCTCAATTATTTCACCCATTATCTTTAATTATTTTATCACATTTCTTAATTATTTCCTACTAAATCTCACCCATAATCTTTAATTATTTGTTTACACCCTACTTTGTCTCCCACATTTCTCCATTAATTCATCAATTATCTTTGATTATTTGTCCACATCCTATTTTGTCTCTCACATTTCTCAATTATTTCATCCATTATCTTTAATTATTTTGTTACATTTCTTAATTATTTCTCATTAAATCTCACCCATAATCTTTAATTATTTGTCCACACCCTACTTTGCCTCCCACATTTCTCAATTATTTCACCCACTATCTTTAATTGTTTTGTCACCTTAATTATTTTCCATTAAATCTTTTTTTGAATAGATTATTATTTCATTTATTAATTTTAAACCCATTTTCTTAGTCTATTAA
Organism: Diospyros kaki; assembly: GCA_036245055.1. Lineage (NCBI taxonomy): Eukaryota > Viridiplantae > Streptophyta > Magnoliopsida > Ericales > Ebenaceae > Diospyros > Diospyros kaki. The sequence goes on from BSEG01000008.1 coordinate 33,472,339, forward strand.
TTTTAAACCCATTTACTTAACCTTTCCTTTTTGAACTTAGCCCACTAACTCTAAACCCATTTACTTAACATTTCATTTTTCAACTTAGCCCACTAACTCTAAGCCTATTAGTTTTCTCAACTAAAATCTCTAATGGATATCAAAAAATATTTTAATAAAATAAAAATTAATTATTATTATTCTCAAAATACTAAGATATTACAGCAGTGATGCAAGGTGTGTGGTGGAAAGGATGTCGATGGTTGAAGAACTCCCAAGAAAACTAAGCATGGGGGTAGCACCGTAGTTTTTCAGCAAGGTATTTTTCGACATTGTGCTATGAAAGTCTTAGGCGGTATATGCTTAAGTGGTTGTACCTTTTATGGTAGGGGTACGGGGATCTTGGTGATAGAGATCATAGTGATTATCGGTAATAAATAGTCATGGTTGTCGTTGGAGAATGGACGCATATTTTTAGGAATTCTCGCTGAGGTGGTGGTTTGTTAGGATTTTTAACGAGAAATCCTAATTAGTTTTGAAGATTATTTCCTATTCCTAAATAGTTTATTATTTAGTTAGTAATCCTATTTTATAGTCAGTTGAAAATTGTTGTTAGATAAGGAAACCTTAGTTTTGGTGGATAAGGAATTTTAATCTTGTTGAACAAGGAAACTAGTCTATAAATAGAATGGTTAGTTTAGTCAAGAAGAGCAAATCACTTGTGAGAAATCAATGAGAGACAAAAATTGGGTATAATTGAGACTTGAATTTAGAGAGTGAATATTGGAGTTTATAGTTATAAACTTTATTACATAGTGATATTTTTCCTCTATCGTCCTGATGACTGTAATTTTTTTCTTTTTAAGAATTTTCACTTAAAATTTTTTTGTGTTTGAATATAATTAGATCTTTTATTTCTCAATCTTATTTTTTTCCTTCACAAGTGCACACATTATGTAAAAAAATATTCTAATACTAGTGTTAGAATAATATATTATACGTACAGATATGAAGAAGGTATCAAGTTACTTGACTCAATAACCCAAAACCAGATTTGACTATCTTGCTGTTACGAGTCTCATAGTGCCACGTACAATCCTATCATGACCATAGGTGTAACAACTAGTGTTACTCCTATAATTTCCACAATCCAAGACCCAGGGACTATGGTGATTTCCTAGACAATGAGCTTGGAAAGGAGGTTTTCTCAGAAAACGTCTTATTTGTTTTTTGATTACAAGAGATATTTGCCATATATATATATATAGACAATTGGTGACATAAACTCTCTCCCTATTATTCGTATAGGAGAGAGAATCATTGGGCAATTTTCAAATTTGCATATCTTGTATGAGACAAAAAAATCCTCACATATCTATTACCCACTTGATTATATATGTGGATAATCCATAAATACTATGGGTCGTATACATCCATCCCCCATGTGGGTGGATCACATGCTCAAGACCATAACCCGACCAAAATATCAACATATATAAACACACACACATATGCACATACATGTATGTATGCATCTATAGCTATATATGTATAAATACGTTCATATATATATATATATATATCTATACATATATGTATGAATTTACATATGTATATTGTTTGTATGTATGTGTGTGTGTGTGTTTATACATAAATACAAGTATATACAAATATGTAAGGGTATTTTGGTAAAAGGAAATTAATTTATTAGTTTTGATGTAAATAGAAAAATGACATGTAAATTTTGAATTGATAAGCCAATTTTTATTTATTTTGACATTAATTTGAGTGATTAAGCTATATTAAACCATAACTTAATTGTAGGAATTGAATTAGAATGTTAATGGGATTGAAAATGGGGTGAAATAGTTAGAGAAAAATGAGATTAGCACATTGTTTGGTACGCAAGCTCAAACCAGCAGAGATTAACACAAAAATTAGGGGTTTTGGGTGCTTAGAAAATGATCGTTAGATCAATTAAAGGTAGAGTCCTAGGAGAAGGAAACTTCTCAATGTGTAAAAAATGAGCCTAATCAAAACGAGAAAAATGTACATGATTATCAAATCTGTAAATTTTGGGCATGGGTTGACTGTTTTGGGGTCTCTAAACAGTCCACTAATGAGGTGGTGTTGCAAATAATAGAAGATGATTTTAAGGTTATGGGCCCTAATCTGGAAATTGGGCTAATTGGATCCACATAATAAGAATTTTTGGCTATTATACAGGTGGGCTTAAATTAAGCATTCCTAACCATCATTTGGGGGACAAGACCAATGGTTTTGGAAGGAAAAGTTGAGCTCAATGGCCTAAGGCGGAGGCCTATGAAATTAAAGCAAAATGGTATAGTGAGAGCCCAAATTTAAATTGAAAGTGGATCAGCAGAAATGAGTTTTTAGGATAAGCCACAAGACCAACTTCAATTTAGGCCCAAATTTGGTTAAAAATGGACTTGAGGAGAATTTGGGAGTGTTGGCCCAAACCTTAAATGTCAAGGTCCAAGGTTGAATTAAAAAATTAAAGCCCAAACTTAACTAATTAGATTTGGCCCAAATTAAAATTGGTCCAATCCAATAAATCAAGGGACGGATCATGGGTGGAAAAAATTAACCCAAATTAAGGGGAGTCACATGAGTTAGCTTAACCTTAGACGGTCATGTATCCGCCCCCTAAAATGGTTAAGTTTTCTTCGGTTGGGTTAACTCTAGTTGGCTTTAACTATTGCTTATGGACAATGAAATATGAACGCAACATCCAAATACATAACTGAGCTATGAGTTTAAACAGGCCCAACAGCATACCAGCAAGGTGTTTAAACAAGGACTATACGACAATGATAGCATTTTACAAGTGTCATTAATTTAATATATCAATGCTTATATATGGGCGTGCTGATTTGATTTAATTACAAAAATTATTTCACGATTCAAACATAGCAATAAACTCTATTGTTATGTAAAGAAATAAAATGATTATTTTACCCTTCATTCACTCTCCTATTTTCGACCTTTCTATCTTCTCTCTCTTTTGATTTTAGAAAAAGAAAAAAAAAAGAAAAAGAAAAAAGGAAAAAGGAAACAACTAAGTGGTTGCCAACCATGATGATTACTGTTGCAACAAGATGAACTAAATCAAACCTAAATGCCAAGTTCAAAATTGAACCTTCAAATATGAGTTTGAAATCCAACCCTAAGACAAACCCAAGAAAGAGAAAAAAATAATGAAGAAAATCAAGAAAGAGAAAATTGGGGTGATCATTCGGTCAATTTCATTTAATTTAGATATGAAACCAAAAACTGATTTTTTTTTTTTTTTGGGAGAACCATAATCAAATTGAATAGCATGAAAACCGAAAAAAACTATTTAATTGAAAAACCGACACAGCCAATGTAATCAATGATATTCCAAAAAATCCAATTTTTTTGTAATTATTAATAAATTATATGGTTCTAATTACAAAAGTAAATTTTGAACAGTAAAGCAAAATATCAAATATTAGAGGCAAAATCTGAACAGCAAAGCAAACCATTAGATATCAAAATTATAGTCCATGTGGTCAGGTGACACAAATTCACAGTTGAACATCAACCCAAACACAAAGATTCAGAGAGTTAAAAAGTAAACACAAAATTGAAGACTTGAAGGCAAGCTAAACCAGAGCATCAAGACAAAGCTAGTGGTTCACATCAACAATTCACAATTTCACTAGATCGGCCTGAATAAAACATCAATTAAACTACTTGCTGGGGATGGCAACTAAATGATCCAAACATTTTGATGAGGGGATATTTTACTAAGGGTAAATTTATTCTACTATTCCCAGAAACCACCAACCTGGTACCGCCACGTGTCTGTCTCAAGAAGTGCCAAGTGTCATCCAGATCTCCATCCCATATTTGATTTGAATGAGAATGAGTCGGTCAACCGAGATTCTCTCCAATGGTTATCTTATCTCTTTAGAGTAAGTTCTACGTCATCTATAAATAGAGATCAACTTCTGCAGGTATAGATTATCTGACTACTGATTCACTTTTCATTTCAGGAATCTTCTTTTACTGACTTGAGCGTCGGAGTTCTCCCAGGGGATTAAAGCCCCACCCTTGCAGGTACTTGGTTCGAGGTAGACCTCGGTGATTGGTCCAATATCATCATTTGGCGCCCACCGTGGAGTCGATTGCTTTATCTGCTTTTGTTTGTCGAGTACCTTGGACGAGCTCAAGTTCCTCCCTGTTATGGTGACTAGAAAAAATCCACCGCAAGCTGCTGGTGCCCTGCCCGTCCCAGATCAGAGTCAAAACCACGCACCTAAGAGCGGCCCCGTAGGGGGTCATCCTCTAAATCCCTCACCATCACAGGATCGTGTCGCTCAGTTAGAGGGATAGGTTAAACGTTTGACGGAATTGCTCAACACCTTTTTGACCCAACAACAGCCTCTGGAGATGAGACCAGTGGAGCACTCCAATCACGACAGTCGGCACCAGGGGGACCGTCACTCTAGTCATAAAGAATTTTGAGGAGGCGAATCCCCTCGCGCTGGGAAGGAGTCCCATCGGGACGAGAGACGGAGCGGACCCTTCAGGCATGGCTAGTATGGGAGGCCGGGGTCGGAGGAGGAGGAGTCTTCTAGTCCCGATTATGCCTGGGCTGGAGGGGCTCAACGAGAAAGACGTTTGTGGCATTTGGAGAAGGAGGTTGCAGAGTTGAGACAGAGGGAGGAAGAGCCACATGACATTGTTTCCAATTAGCCATTAAGTTGGGAGATCGTGGCAATTATCCCATCCGAGGGCCTTCGAATCCCAGCCATTAAGCCATATGGAGGCATAACCGACCCCGCTGACCACTTGAATCTCTTCGCCTCTCACATGATGGTCCAGGCGGCACCTGATGCTATGTGGTGTAGAGTCTTCCCGGCCACTTTGGAAGGACATGCACGATCCTAGTATTCAAGTCTGGCACATCGGTCGATTGCTAACTTTGGACAGCTTCGGAATAAGTTCTTGACTCATTTCGCTCCCCTCTGAAGGTACTGAAGGTCTACCATGACCCTCGTGAATCTCAAGCAGAACCAAGGGGAGTCATTAACAGATTTTGTGGCCAGATTTAATATGGAGCATTGAGCATTGAGAACCTTGATCAGAGTGTCGCTATGGTAGCCTTTCAGAATGCCTTGAGGGCTGGCCTTTTTACCCAGTCACTAGCTAAGAGGCCTCCCCAGACATTCATGGAGATCTTGAGCCGAGCCACTAAATATATTAATGTCGAGGAGGTGATGCAGGCTAAGAGAATTGAGTACTCGGATAAGAAAGAGAAGAAAAGTCAGAATAGAGAGTAAAAGCCTAAAGATAAACCGAGCCGACGTGGGGAGAGGTCGGGCCCCCGACGGAGTTCGGTCAGGTTCACCCTACTTAATAATCCTCGGGCTGAGATCCTGGCTACAATTGAGAATAAGGATTACTTGAAAAAACCGAGGCCCATGAAAGCCCCGGCTAACAAGCGAAGTAAAGACAAGTATTGCCGATTCCATCGAGATCATGGACATGACATGCAGGAGTGCCATCAGCTTAAAAAAGAGATTCAAGAGCTCATCAATCGGGGTTTCCTTAGGAGGTTCGTAGCTAAGGATGCTGAGCCACAAAGGGGTGAACGATGGAGATCAAGGAGCCCCCCTCGCAGGCATGGTAGATCTTAGGAAATGAGCAGAACCAGAACCCCGCTTGGGAGAGGGAATCACGAGGGGGAGGGTAATCCTCCGCAACATTTAATTTTTCATACTCTAGCGGCTGGGGTGGTGCCAAGCAAGGAGTTGGGGAGAAGTTCTGATCTACATCGAAATAAGGGAGTCAAGAGGGCTTGATCAAGGGATGTTATCTCCTTTACAGATGATGACTTGTCGGGTATCCGGTTTCTAATGATCCACTAGTCATCACAGCAAAACTGGGAAAATGGGAGTTTCGACGGATCCTCGTGGACTCGGAGAGCTCCTCTGAGGTTTTGTATCAATAGGCCTTCTTAGGCATGGAATACAAGATGGAACAGTTGAAGCCAACTTGTGTCCCTTTGATTGGATTTGACGGGGAAGTGGTATATGCGGACGGAATGTTCCATCTCTCGTTAACTCTTGGGAAGGGTTCTCGGTCTGCCTAGGTCATGTTAGACATTTTGGTGGCAGAGGTCCCCTCGGCTTACAATATGATCGTGGGGAGGTCAGGGCTAAATGCTCTACGGGCCGTACCGAGTACTTACCATATGGTGATTAAGTTCCCCACTGCTGCGAGGGTTAGAGAAGTCAAAGTAGACCTAAGGTCCGCCTGGGAGTTCTACATGGCATCCATTAGCATAGCTAAGGGTATCGTACAGGAGCGGTCAGAGCCGCAGGAATGTTCAGGATGGGGACAGGGCCCTACTACTGGGGAGGTCGGGATTTCCCCTCCTGCCACTGTTAGTTTTCTACTGGAGGGTCCAGAGCACCCGAAGACTACTGAGCCGGTGGATGAGCTCGTGGAGGTGCCGTTGGACTTGGATCGGCTCGATAGATGTGTGAGGGTGAGTGCCCAATTGAAAGACCCTATTCAGACCCGGATTGTATCACTTGTTTGCCAATATGCAGATATTTTCGCATGGTCGGTACACGACATTCCAGGTATAGACCCAGAAATGATGGCGCACCGTTTGGGAGTGAAGCGGGGGTATCGACCTGTCATACAGAAGAAGAGGAATTTTGCCCTAGATAGGGCAAGGGCTATAGAGGCCAAGGTGGAAAAACTGATGACTGCACGATATATTCGGGAGGTTGATTATCCAGAGTGGCTCGCCAATGTGGTTATGGTCCCCAAGGGAGAAGGTAAGTGGAGGTTATGTATTGATTTCATTAACCTTAACAAGGCCTGTCCAAAAGATAGTTACCCACTTCCTCGGATCGATGCCCTAATTGATGGCACGGCCGGATGCCACCTCATGAGTTTTCTAGATGCTTTTCTGAGATATCATCAGATCCCGTTGCATAAAGAGAATCAGGAGAAGACGACATTCATTACTGACCGGGGCACCTATTGCTATACTGTTATGCCTTTCGGCTTGAAGAATGTAGGGGTTACATACCAACGGCTTGTAAATAGGCTCTTTCAGGACCAATTGGTCGCAATATGGAGGCCTACGTGGATGACATGCTAGTAAAGAGCTTGCTGGCAGATGAGCATTTGACAGATCTGGAAGAGTGTTTTAAAACCTTGCGTAGGTTTCAATTGAAGTTTAATCCCTCCAAGTGCGCTTTTGGTGTCTCTTCAGAGAAGTTCCTTGGGTATATCGTGCATCATCGTGGGATTGAGGTGAATCCCAAGAAGATTAAAGCGATACTAGAAATGCCGGCCCCAAGAAGCATTAAGGAGGTTCAGCAGCTCACGGGACAGATAGCGGCTCTAGGGAGATTTCTCTCCCGATCGACAGAAAAGGGCCTCCTTTTTTTCAAGACCCTATCCAGGACTAGGGATTTTGTCTGGGATGTTGAGTGCCAGGAGGCTTTCAACAAGCTCAAGGAATGTCTAGCCTCACTGCCAGTCCTCACTAAGCTAAAGATGGGCGAGTCGTTATACCTCTACTTGGCTGTAGCAGAGGAAGCAGTGAGTTTCATACTAGTGTGCGAAGAGGATAAGAGGCAGAGGCCAGTATACTACACGAGCAAACGATTGTCTGGGGTAGAGGCTCGGTATTCCCCTATGGAGAAATTGGCATTAGGCCTGGTCGTATCAGCGAGGAAGTTGCGACCCTACTTCCAGGCGCACTCTATCATTGTACTTACTGACCAGCCTCTAAGGCAGGTTCTAGTGAAGCCAGAGCTCTCAGGGAGAATGCTGAAGTGGTCGATGGAGTTAACAACATTCGACATAGAGTACAGGACTCGTCTAGCTACTAAGGCCAAGGCCTTAGCAGACTTCATCGCCGAAGGATTTGGGTTTTGGGGATCAATAGAGGATAGCCTGGGACCATGGATGTTAGCGGTGGATGGAAGCTCAAACCCTGGGGGTGGAGGAGTAGGGCTAATGATTAAGAGCCCCGAGGGTCAGTCCTGGCTATACGTTCTGCGTTTTGAGTTTTGAGTGTTCAACAATGAGGCAGAGTATGAGGCCCTCATAGCTGGGTTGAGGCTCGTCGCACAGTTGGGGGCGAGACATCTACACATGTAGTCTGATTCTAACCTTGTTGTTCAGCAAGTAAAGGGAGAATATGAGGCTAGGGAGGACCACATGTCCAAATATTTGGTCTTCGTTCAGGAATTTGTGAGTCGTTTTCGATCTGTGAAAATAGAGCATGTGCCCTGATCCCAGAATGGGGAACTAGACACCTTATCCCGGATCGCGTCAGCCTCTTTCCCAACTAATTCCAGACAGATCTTTGTCGAGACACTACCCCAGAGAAGCATTGACGAGGTCATGGAGTAGCTATGCCTCGACCTAAAACCAAGTTGGTTAGACTCTTTTGTCAATTATTTGAAAGACGGTAAGCTACTGGAGAATGACTTAGAGGCCCGTGAGCTAAAAAGGAGAGCTCAAAAGTTTATACTAATCGACGAGGACTTGTATAAGAGATCCTTCACTCAACCACTCTTAAAGTGCGTGAGGCCACGTGAAGATGACTATATTTTGAGAGAGATCCATGAGGGAATATGTGGGGGTCACATAGTAGCCCTGACCCTCTATCAGAAGGCCCTTCGGCAAGGGTATTATTGGCAAACTATGGTATCTGATGTAGAGCCGTTGGTCAAGAAATGCGAAAGATGCCAACGGGTATGTTCCTAGTGTGATGGTCACCCACCTGGTTTAGCCATGCCCCTTCGCCTAATGGGGGATTGATATTCTAGGTCCTTTCCCGACTGCTGTGGGTCAGGATAAATTCTTTATTGCTGCTATAGATTACTTCACCAAGTGGATAGAAGCCGAGCCCCTAGCCTCCATCACTACACGAAAAGTGAAGCAATTTTTATGGAAGAACCTAGTTTGTCGATTTGGGATTTCACGAGTGATTGTTTTGGATAATGGGACCCAATTTACAGATCGGACAGTCAAAGAATTGTGTCAGGAGTTGGGGATCAAGTAGCACTTCACCTTTGTAGCTCATCCATAGGCTAACAGACAGATTGAGCTTGCCAATAGGACTATGCTCCATGGATCGAAAGCTCGGGTCCACAAGGTAGATGGAAGCTGGGTGGATGAGTTACCGAGCATCTTGTGGTCTTATTGGACCACCAGGAGGGGATCCACTGGGGAGACCCCATTTAGCTTATGTTATGGCTTAGAAGCCCTTATTCAGGTAGAGATTAGGATCCTAACTTTTAGAGTGGATCATTTTGACTCGGAGTCTAGTGAACAAGGCTTAAGGAATAACTTGGATACAATGGAGAAGCCTTGAGATGAGGCAAGGGTTCGCTAGGCGGCTTATAATAAGAGGATTGAGAGGTACTACAACCAGAGGGTGAAAGCTCGGAGTTTCCTACCTGGTGATCTAGTCCTTCGACGAGCAAGTGTTAGCAACCTTCGAGATTTTAACAAGTTGTCGCCGACTTGGGAAGCCCCTATCGAGTTGCCGAGACCCTCAGCCCCGGGGCATACCAGCTCGAGACTATGGATGCCACTCCTATAAAGAATACTTGGAATATCCAAAACTTGAGGAAATTTTATCAGTAGTGGGATACCCCCAAGGACGTTGGAGCTACGTATTTTCTCAATAAAATCTTATTATGTTTCTTTTTATATGTGCAGTTTCTTATTATATGGCATCCCTCTAAGGGAGTGAAAGGCAAAGGAAAAATTAGTGGGTCAGATATGGTCTTAGGGACCACCGCTAAATAAAAAAGGGAAAACCAATGGGCTAGATATGGTCCCAGGGGATCACCCCTAAACAAAAAGAAAAGAAAGGCTAATGGGGGTGGAAATGACCCCCAAAGAGGCCGACCTAAGGGGTCTCGAAGGAACCTCCTAAGGCCTTACCTCCATACCGGAGTTAACGAAGGCTAAAAATAATAAGGACAGAAGTGACCCCAGGGGACCACCCCTAATAAAAAGGAACCAAGTGGAACAACATCAGCCACCGCATCAACGGGAGAGTTGCGGTAGAGGTGCGAGAAATCAGATAACAGAGACCACCCAACTCGAACTATTACAAAAAAACATAACTTCGAGGCATTTTATTTAATAAATGATCAAAGGTCTAGTACAACTCAAGCTCATAACAAGAAGATACATGCAAATAGAGAACTAACAACTGGGCTTCTTCTTCTTTAGACTTCTCGGATTCAATGGCGGAGGCTTGGGAGGATGATGCTTGGTTGAGTTCTGTGATCACGTCCTCTATGGACTTGACGGGGGAAAAATCGAAGTCTGGGCAGGCTTTTTGCACTTCCTCTTTGTAGCGAAGGAAGTCTTTCTTCCAGATACCCTATAACTCCTGTCTGATAAACCCTTTCACCTCGGGGAGTTGGGTGGGGTCTGTATATCTCTCCTCTAGCTCCCAGACGCGCTGTTGAGATCACCCCAACTCTCCCTCCATTGCATGGCGGCTAATCTCAAGCCCTTAGAGGCGTTCTTCCAGCTCCACGGCTAGTTGATATTGAGCCCTCAGATCCTCATCCCGCTACTCGATTGTCCTGTGGCAGTCAGCAAGGACATTATCTAGCTCCAACATTTTTTGTGAGTTCTTTGCCATTTGCCTCTAGAGCTTGTTACGAGCAACAATACTTTGTATTCAAATAGCAAAAAGTTAGAATATGGGGGCTGAAAGTTCTCCATGTTAAAAGACCAAGAGACTAACCTGAACCAAGCCCTGGCAGTAGCAAGACTCCAAGGTCTCTGAAGTCAAATCCGCGACCCCCTCTATGTCCGCCTGAGTCGATAAGCCCTAGATAAGCTGAGTCACCACCCAAGACTCGCTGCTGTGGTGTGATTCGTGGACGTTCTAGTTTGGTCGGTGAAGAGCTCAAGCAAGAATGGGCGCCTCCTCTTGAATCATGTCAGAAAGGGGCTCAGTGCCTTGAGAGTCCCCTGCCTCAGGTCGGGGCAAAGAAGAGTGGGACTTAGAGGCCTTCGATTTTTTGTGTAGAGGTGGGAGGCTAGAGCCTTTGGTATGTCTCTTGGCATTCTTTTGGGCTCATTTGTCCTCTTTAGCGGCTTGCTTATCGGTCCCCCATAACTCCGTGTCATCAATCATCTTTCCTGAAAAGCATGAAAAAATAAGATGAGTGTCAGGATAAAGAAACACACATAAATTAGAGACATGAAGTGGAACAAGAGAAATCAACCTAAGGAAATGTTGGCTGTTGGGCATGGGTATTGACACACACCCCCGAGAAATAGAGTTTGCTCATTAATTAATCTGGCGGTGCTGATGTGTTCCAGACCCTTCAAAAGCTCAGCATCCCTTCTCTCTGACGGGGACATTTCAAGTGGGAAACTTGTAAAGGGAGGCCGATGCCAGGCAGAGGGCACACCTATAGTAACGGAGGAAGAACCCATGAAGAAAAACTGATTTTTTCAACCTTTCAAGGAAGACGGGGTATCTACGAGGAATTTGCAACCAGGATATGCCATGAAGGAATAAAGAAATTCAGACTTATCAACGCATACAAGGTGAAATAATTTTAAGAAGAGCTCAGCCTTAGGGACAATACCTCTTCCCTGACAATATATAACAAAGGCAACTAGGCTCCTCCACCCGTTGGGTACTAGTTGAGAAGGACATAACCCTACGAGATGAAAGATCTCAACTAGGATGTTTTTAAAAGGAAAGCGACACCCAGCTTCAAGAGACACTTCATAAATCGCTAAACCACGAGAAGAGGATTGATGGGCTCTAAGATTAGAGGGTGCAGTATACCAAAAGCCCTTGATAGGGAGATGATATTTGCGGACGAGTCCGGAGACCTCGTCCTCAGATAGGGTAGAATAAGCATGGGTTAGGTCATCAAGGAGACCACTACGATTGAGCTCTAACTCTATGTTAATGTCGTTATCAAAGGAGAAGGCATCAGGATGGGGCCGGGAGGTTCCAATGTCTCCTATTTGCATATTAAACTGGGAAAAGGAAGAGGTAGAGGAGCTGGAAGAGTCCGAGTTACTAAAGGAGGTCATGGGAAAGATAGACAACAAGAAACCACAAAAAATAAGAGAAAGGAGATAAAGGAATATCGGCTGATTAGAAGAATTCCAGAAATGAATGGAAAATGCACGGGAGAACCCATAGGAAGGAGCTGAAAAAAAGAGGGGCAGCTGGACCCCCATAGGACATGGCCAGCGTTACCGAGGCAGCGTGGCTGAGCCGCACGACCTCGGCCAGCATGGCCTCGGCACGTAGCCTCTGCTAGCAAGGCCAAGACTGCTGGTTTCGGCCAAAAAAAAAAAAGAAAAAGAGAAGAAAAAGGAGGGGAGAGGCCCCTTACCTTTTTACTCTGCTTTAGAAATACCTTCACTCCAATAATGTTTAGGAAAAGGGGTCCATGTCCCTTTTTATAGAGTTCTTTGAGAGCCATGAGAAGTGTGAGGGGACACTGAGTTGGGAAGCGAGTCCAATAAATGAGATCATTAATCCTATTTGTTGCAAAACTCTTTTTTATAGGAGAGCAAAAAAGCTTAGAGGACTACTCCTTCAGCTGCCCAAGCTCCTCACCCTCACAGCGCAAGGAGTTAGGGGGGCAAGTGATGAGGGGATATTTTACTGAGGGTAAATTTACTCTATTACCCCCAGAAACCACCAACCTGGTACCGTCACATGTCTGTCTCAAGAAGTGCCAAGTGTCATCCAGATCTCCATTGCATATTTGATTTGAACGAGAGTGATCGGGTCAACCGAGATTTTCTCCAACTGTTATCTTATCTCTTTAGAGTAAGCTGTACGTCACCTATAAATACAGGTTAACTTCCGCAGGTATAGATCATCTGACTACTGATTCACTTTCCATTTCGGGTATCTTCTTCTACTGACTTGAGCGTTAGAGTTCTCCCGGGGGATTAAAGCCCCGCCCTTACAGGTACTTGGTTTGAGGCAGACTTTGGTGATTGGTCCAGTATCATCACATTTGTTGTCACTGCCACCACAAACATCTAGTATTGCTACTAGAAAAGTAAGACAGTGAGTGCTAATTAACTGCCCATCCCAAAGTTTAATAGAAAAATAATTAAACAAGTTCTAATTGTCACCCTCCCAACGCCTAAGTTCCAAGTTCCAACAACCACCAAAAACAAAGCAATCACTTGTAAATCCAAGAGCTGCTAAGTCCAGGTGCCAGTCCAAGTTCATCCTCTCACACCAAGATAAACCTAACTAAAACCAAAATAGAAAAGCATGCCATCAACCATAAGTTAACAATAGTTGAGTGGGTTGACACCCTCTCATCTTTGATATTTTTAAAAAGTAAAAGACTATGAAATCTTGGACTATGTTATGCTTCCATCATTTCAAAATACCAAAGCCATCACATTCTTCTTCAGATTCTTTATCCAAACACTTATCCATTTCTGACTTTGAATCCCCATATTTTGTTTTCAACTTAAAGTTCTTATACCAAGACATCATTGCTTAAAATGAAGACGTGCATTTTTCCCTTTCTGCCTCGCTTGAATATAAATATGATGATGGGATCTCTCTCTTGATTGTTGACCAGGAAGAGGTTCATTTAAGCTCACATACTCATTGTACAGTTTATAAAGAACATCCTTCATATCTTTCCTTAAAGTTGCACTCCTATCGTCTTTACACGTTTTAGAAAGTACAAAATCCACATACTCCTACTTGTGGCAAGGATCAAGACTAGTAGCTACAAAAATCTATTCATTTATCTTTTGAGGATCTCCCCAATACTATTGTTATAGAAATTAGATTTATTTAAATATAGAAATATAGAAAATAGTCAACTGTGTACAAATGGAAAGTAGAATATCTTAGAGTATAATCCTAGGATATAGACTGTATAAATGAGTGTAATGTGTAGCAATATGAATATACTGAAAAGTATTTTTGTCCATATTATTACATGATATTAGAGCTATAAGGACTCATTATTGGGTCTAAGTTATTTTGTTGCTATTTTTATGTGGCATATTTTGGCATTATTTGATCTAAATATTGGAAATATTTATTGTGGTGTTGAGAAGTCTAAAATGAATGGAATTTATGTGTATAGAATAGTCAAAGAGAAGTGAATTTATATGATAGTTAACAAGTTAAGGCAATGGAAATGTAAGTTATTGAAAAGTCAAAAGAAAGGAAGGGAAAAGTGTTGAAATGTCAAAAGAGTGAATATGGAAAATTCAAAAGTGATTAGAGTGGAAGAGTTAAAATTGGTAGGCTTAGATTGAAAGAAGTGGGTTGCTAGTTGGGTGTGTGTGTGTATTTAACAATATTATATTTAAAAGAATTATAAGAAGGGGATTTGTATGTGTTAATATGTTTATTTGTGGGGGTAAGATGGGAAGAGGAAAAGAATTAAAAGGGGTTGTTAGGGGCCTTGGCATGTAAGTTTTCTTCTTCATTCTCTCATTCATCTTTCTTCTCTTGATTTCTCTTAGAATCATCTTCTTCGTTGGAGCTTCTAAAAGGAGATTGAGTTGCAGTTTTAGTAGCTTAGTTCAATGCCTTTTTTTTCTTCCAGTTTAGCCATCTCCAAATCATCGAAGCCAAGTTCCTATTCTTTTTCTTTATATATATAGCAAGTTTTTCTTCTTCCTTGTTCCTATGCAAGTTCTTCTTCTTCTCCTTTTCCCCTATAGTTATGTGTCTTGATTCTTTGCTTGATCTGGTGTCCTTGGATTGTCCGTTTTTGGGTTTTAGATTTCGGAAACCCCTATCTCTTTGGCGAAAAGGGTTTCAACCCAGTTGTTTGTAACTCATGTAGTTTTCCTTGAATTATTATAAAATTACTTTAAAGATCCAAATGGAGTTTTGGTTCACTCCATCTTTTTTAAGGAATGTGAGTTTATTGTTAGAGTTAAGTTCTATGCAAGAATTTGGTGTTGCTTGCATGCATTTTTGGCTTCGTGTGTAGTGGTCTATGCATTATGTGTTGTCTACCACATACAACACTTTTGTCAGTCGAGAGTTCCTTCTCATCTATCAACCATTTGGGAGTTGGTTCATGGTATGTGGTGTAAATCGCATTTTGTCGGTTGATAGTTCCTTCTCATTTGTTGACCGTTTGCTTGTAAATTGCATCCCATTTCTTTTGTTGATGCTTTTAATTTCCCCCCAAATCATCATGTAAGATTCTAATAAGCTTCTCCATTTACTTATAATCTGGATTGCCATTCTTGGAGGGTGGGAAATCTATTATGTGGTCATGTGTGCATTTGTTGGATTTATGTTGTGATTAATTAAAGGGAGTGGATGGTTATGATGTGCATAGCGAAATGAATAGTTTCTAGTATGTGAATTGTGTTAGAAAATGGTGACCGTGCAATCGATGCCTTTGGTTTGATTTCTTTCTGATCAACAAAGATGCAAACGTGAGCTTCTTTAAGACAGTCCACACGATAGGCCTTTTCATGACGTCTCAAGTTGTGCTAGCAACCTTTGGACATTTTTCTTGAGAGAACACAAAATTTTTCCTCACTTTTCATCTTATGAAGTAGCATATTTATAGAGCAAAAACCCTAGTCATACCATAACAGAAACCCTAAATGTTTTAGGGCTAGGCCTTAATCATATTGGGTCGGTTCTCTCTTTTAATTGCGAATTAAGTTTGATCCAAGTGTGTAACTCCTTAGGTCCACCATTAGACTAGATGTAGGATCCAATTATATTGGGCTACTTTAGGGCCCAACTTATTGGTTTAATTTAAACACATCTCATGGCCTTCTTAATTAAACTCTTTAATTAATAATTTTAGAATTAATCAAATTAATTCTAAAATACCTACATATCATAGTTCATGTCTAGCAACATGCCACGAATACCTATCCAATGATGAAATAAATGCGAACCTTATCAATTCCAATTACCGTGCAGTAAAATCCTTTTATCGGTCAATGTCTCGAATGAATTTAGGGTATGGTTTTGTGTCGAACCCTAACTATTCAATAACTATGTATCCATTCCAAATTTATGATTTGATAGGTGAAATTAAAACACCTTTTGGTTTCCACCTCACCTTGGCCAAGGATTTCTACAGTCATGAAATTATAGGAATACATAGGATATCCTCTTATCTTAATGATAAGTGATGAATCCTTTATTAACATTCACAAGCCTTCATATGTGACAAAATTGTGCCTAGTGATAGTCTGTTAACGATTCCTTTAGAATCCAAACAACACCAAGGCTTAACTAGTTAAATGATTACCATGATATCTCAAGTCTAAGGCCCAGTCTACACAATTGCAACACAAGAATTCTAATTCGACAATGAACAATGACCATTAGGAATTCTATAACGGGTCAGTTCAGTGTACTTATTCTTTTAATAACCACCCACATATATGCATTAGTGTCCCCACACCAATGTCCATGAAACAAGACGTTCTCCCGATTGAGCATGCATCATATATGCTAGTCTATCTGAGTTATTAGTGTCCATTCCTAATAACTCTATGACTAGGAACATTTAAGGTCAAGACTTTTAAGGAATATGTTTAATGATTGTCATCTCTATGCATGACCATATTCTATGAGCCTATTTAACCTATGGACTTTGTCTAGTATAGATTGCAATAAATAATGACAATAATTAATGACAAATAAAAACATAATGCCTTTATAATAACAATTGATTGAATAAAAAAAATCGCAATGAAAAGTATGATCCTTTACATAAAATATAATTGGCTTGGGGGGCATAACACTAACAAATTGGTGTTTAATATATGGGCTTGTCTAGTTCATGTGTGTGGTGGTATGGCATGTGTATGGCATATACATATATAAAAAGTAGCGAAGCTATTATTTTGCACAGTAGCTATGACCACGAATGAGGGAAAGAATATCCTAACAAGTATATAGGCACTTGCCTAATTGTGGGAACTTCAACTCATAATGCTCGCCTAACATAAAAACGAGAGCGTGGGTGAACAATGGTCCATAATATGATGTCATGGTATTATTATTGCATGGGCATATCACTACGAAAAAATTGATTTTTAGCGACGGTTTTTAAAATTGCATAAAAAAATGGAATTTTGCAGCGGTTTTCAAAAATCGTCACAAAAGTCATTAAAACATTCAATTTTATGGCGATTCTCAAAAAATCGTCGCTAACTTTAGAAAATAATTAAATAATTAAAAATAAAATTGAATTTAGCAGCGATTTTTGAGAAACTACCGCTAAATTAAAAAATAATTAAATAAATCAAAATTAAAATTAAAATACATTTGCGACAATTTTGAAAAACCGCTGCAAAATTCATTAAAAAATTTAATTAAGCAACAATTTTTCAAAATCACCGTTAAATTAAAAAAATTAAATAATTTATAATTAAAATTAAATTAACATTTGCGGCGATTTTTCAAAACCATCGCTAAATTAAAAAAATAATTAAATAATTTATAATTAAAATTAAATTACAAATTCATTAAATAATTTAATTTAGTAGCAGTTTTTGACTGCCGCTAAATTTAAAAATAATTAAATAATTCAAAAATTAAAATTAAATTAAATTAAATTAATAAAAAGAAATATAAAATCTTAAAAAGAAATTAAAAATTTAATTTAAATTAATTGCAAAATCTTTAGATATATAAAAGTAGGATAGTCTTAAAAAAGGAAATTTCCTTCCAAAACTTGCATTAATTAATTATTTGCAATTAATACTTATTGTATTAATAATTTACATTTTCTAATTTGCATTAATAATTTAAAATTTTCAATTGCTTTGAAGTAATAAGTAGTAATAAAATTTTCCCCCAAAACTTGCATTAATGATTTACATTTAGTACTTATTGCATTAATAATTTATATTTTGTAATTTGCATCTTTATATATATATAAAAGTATGATAGTCTTGAAAAAAGAAATTTCCCCCCAAAACTTGCATTAATGATTTGTAATTAATACTTATTGTATTAATAATTTACATTTTGTAATTCGCATTAATAATTTAAAATTTTTAATTGCTTTGAAATAATAAGTAGTAATAAAATTTTCTCCCAAAACTTGCATTAATGATTTGCATTTAGTACTTATTGCATTAATAATTTACATTTTGTAATTTGCATCTTTATATATATACAAGTAGGATAGTTTGGAATAGTGGTTGAAAAATTGCCGCTAAAATTAAAAATTTTAATTTTTTTATAATTTTCACGGCTGTTGAAAAACCACCGCTATATATTTTATAAACTGTCGCAAAAAATATGATTTAGCGGCAATTATTCCAGTGGTTGGTCAAAATCGCCACTAAATGCTCCGCGACGGCTGATTTAACGACGGTTTTGAAAAGAGCCGCTAAATGCAAAAAAAACCGCCGCTAAATGCCAGTTTTTTTGTAGTGTATGATGTAGATAATGATGAGGCATGATGACAGGTTATGTAAGTGGTAAGAATTTATAGATTGTTATGTGAAGTTCTATTCTCTCGTGTTATTATTATGCATGCCTCGATTCTTTACACTTCTTGCTTGCTATATTAAATACTTATTGAACCTTGTGGCTCACCCTTATTTCGTTTTGTCATTCTAGATAAAGGCAAGGCTAAGGAAGGGGCCGAGACCAGCGGAGCTTGAGTATCGCAGGGTATAGACAGGTGTATAGGGCCCTCCTAACCAAAAGGTCTTGGGATGTATTTTGAGGGAAAGTTAGAGTAGCTAATGTTGTATTTTAAATTATTGCCCTTTTTTATTTTGTGAGGTATGGCTAGTTTATCTATCAGAGTTGTTAAAAGAGCAAAGTTGAATGTACTCCTGGAAAATGCATATACATACTTTTGTGGTTATGTTATTCAATGAATTTAGTGAGGATGGTTTAATTGAGTTTTTATCTATACATATACTCTTAGCGACCTTCTTTTAGACGCCCTATGCTAGTGGGATCTTCGGAAGTGGGCTGTTACAAGAGCCATAAATCTGATCCTTGCTATGCTACCCTAGATTTAGTCCTTGTCACGCTCGGATTTGGTTGTGAATTGAGGCAACCTCATTGTGCTTGTCTTATGCTTGATCTGGTAGTGTAATACCCCGGTGTTATTGGTGTTAGAAAATATGAAAGGTTGATAAAAGCTTCCAAAAAGTGCCCTTGTAATAAGTGGATCTATAGGAGTTAAGTTGAGACTCAGAGGGATCTAGATTGGGAATGTATGAGTTGGGCATGTATTGATATGCGTGTGATAGCCATGGAATTAGAAGTCCATGTTGTTAAGGGCCAAGAAATCATTCGTGTGCTTGGGATGAGGGGTCAGGCAAATCCTCATTGTGATGCTTGGGGTCGAGGAAGACCCCTAAGATCACGAATCCTTGTTGGGGTGATGAGGAGGTCACCCAATGAAGGGTATGAACGGGTTGCATGGTCTAAGTATAGTGATGGATGAGTTTGTGGCAATAGGACATCCATTGGTTGTGCACGTGAAGGAAATGCCAACTATAGATGCCTGAGTGGGCAAGGACGTGGTGAGTGATGCACAGGCCCTGAGTTGTAATTCCAAAGTCATGGGAGCCGAGTAAGGCGTGTTGGAAGGCCAAGCTAGGCATAGTGACTAAATGCATACGTGGGTGTGCAAGGAGAGACGGGAGGTCTTGATTCACCTGGAGGGTGACAGTATGTACTCCGGACGATTGGTGCCGAAACTTGAGGTAGACTTAGCATGATGGGTATGGATTGAGAGAGAGATGCTAGTCAGGTCGTTAGAAAATGGATGGGCTTAAGCTTTAGCTTATTCCTCCTTATAAAGCCCGTTAGATCTATTGGTGCAGAACCCATCGAAGGAAAGATGATCAAGCTTTGGGATGAGCTTGGTGGCAAAGTGAATCAGGATGGACTTGGATCCATTGTTGTGGAAAGATAGATCTTTTGAGTTGTGGTTGAAGCCATGAGATGTGATCTTGTGGGGTAAGATCATGAGGCTTTAAGAGTTGGATTAATTTGAGATTCTTGAGGGTTGTAAGAGATGTAAAGTCATGAGGGATGAGGCTTATGGTGTGAGCTTGAGGTTATCAAAGCGGGGACAACCTAATGAAGTTCCTTCCGTTCGAGGGTGGTGGAACCATGGTAGCTCGCAAAGTCTTTATAGTAGCATTATGCTACGGGTGTAAGGTTCGTAGTGACGGATCTGATGCTATGGACCATATGGCAGAAAACTAGTGGGTTGGCTCGTGGTAGGGGCAGGTGGCCTTTTGGTTGGAGTAATAAGTGAATTGCAAGTGACGATCAGATGCCAAAAAGCTAGAGCAGCATCAAAAGAATTATGTCGAGTAAGGGTTTAGGTTTTGTAGGACTAGAAATCTTTCATGAAGGTCATGGTGACCGAGGAGCTAGGGTAGCTAGATTAGTAATAGGGTCCCGTGTGTCGTGATGATTAGGCGTTTCATGTCAGGAAGCAAGCTCAATTGAGTAGCTGAGAATTGCAAGTCGGGAAAGTGCATGGAGGCTAAGTTGGGTAAAGTACACTAAGGTGCAAGTGGGGTTTAAGCCCTTTGTTTCGTTAAAGCGGTGATAAAATGGTTCGATGAATGTTGAGGCATATGGTGGATCGAGTTTTCCAAAAGTGGAACCCAAGGAATGAGGAATGGTTTTAGCATGGAATAATGCTACAGGTGATGCCTATCAGTGACGGGTCTAATGCTAGGGACCACTGAATGCAGATGGTAGGTGGCCAATGGGTTAGCTCATGATGAAGGATTGTAGCCCTCTATGAAGAGTAACTAGTCTGTTATGGGGAAGATTAAATGCCGAGGGCTTGGAGCGAACTAGAGGTTATATCTGGGCTAAGCCTAAGTTCCATAGGAATTGAAGTATCATAGTAGTGTCGTTAGTTTGTCGTGGTAGTAGAAAGCTTGTGCAACAGTTGAGTGATGCCTGGTGGTATGGTGGAAAGATGTGTGGCGATGCTCCTTGTTAAAGGATCTTAATGCATTTGTGGCTAAAGTTGATCGTGTTTGATCTAGTAAATTGGGGTGATGAACCCAATGTAACCCTATGGTAGTGTAAGAAGATAGGGTTGATGGAAGAGTTGGCAAGTGACCCCGGGAGGTCATGTGAAGTAAGTGCCATGGAGGGCGAGACTTATGAGATGAAAGCCAACCATGAGATAGGAATATCGAAGCATGTTGGGGTTTCAGGTATATGGATCTCTAATCCTGTGATGTGATTTGTGATAGGCTAAACATGTGGCTACGACATGCTTGCAAAATCTGTGAAGGGTCATAGTTGCACAGTTGAGTGTAAATCCTAAGTGTCAATGCGATGATGAGGAAGCATCCTCATGTAGCACTGGATGGGTTTCCAGTTGATGACACAGGATAGGTTGCCAGGTGATAACACCTGTAATGACAATGATGGGAGCGTGAAGCTCAATGATTGTGAAGTGAAGCTTTGTTGATTCCCGTGTATGCCACTAGTATGAGGGTTTAGCAAGATCTAGTGGTCAAGTCAGTCGATTTTGAGAAAGAGATCCAAAGTTAAGAAGGTGGTTGGTCGGAGCAAGGATGACCTCGATTGAGTGTTGCTCCATAGCGAGAGTCAAAGATGGAAGTTTCAAGTGTGGTCTGGGATGAAACTTGAGATGTTCTCCCAAGAAAAGTTAGTGGGAGGCCAGGTTGCCGAGCTGGCATAAGGCCAAGCTACCGAGTTGGTGAAAGGCTATGTTGCCGAGCTGGAAGATGGCTAAGCAGCAACTGGCGTCATCGTAAATGGAAGCTGGAGTAGTAACGGCCAGTGGCTAGTGATGGCCATGGTAGCAACGTCCTGAAGCAGTGGGCCAGCATCGATGGTGGTCGAGGATCGACTGATGGCAGTGAAAGACAACCGAGGTAGCAGTGGCGATCGAAAACGCTAGAGTTACAGCACGAAGTAGTTGCACAGGGGAAGAGGCCGATTGTTGAGGCTGTTCACGGTTGAGGCTGCCATTGGCGGTGGTCACGGTACGGCCAGTAGCAGCCGGTGACGGCAACTTGGCCAGGAGCGGCAACTAGCGGAGCTAGGCGACAGTGTCTGGCCATTGGGTGTGTGCACTAGAGGTTGAAGAAGAACAGAGGAAGATGAAAAAGTGAAAAAGAAAAAAGAATAAAAAATAAAAAAGAAAAAAAGAAAAAAAGAATTTTGGAAAAAATGGAGAAAATAGGGAAAAAATAGCCAAAAATTCAAGAAAATTTTGAAAATTAAATTGGGGCTCGAGGAGCGTGCCAGAGGCTCGAAATGGGAATTCGAGCATGAGGTGGCAACTCAGGAGATAACGCCAAGTGGGCGTTTTCCTGATTTCTCCCCTAGATCAGGTAAGGTAAATTAATTAAAGTTCTTTTTGAGTTATTGAATTATGTAAGATAACGAATGGAGTATTATTGGTTGGATTAAACCCTCGGTTGGGTTTTATTGGAAGTCATGGTCGAGTGGTTTTACGGTGTGTGGCTAATTATGAGCCTTGGTTTAATGTCTGATATATTGTTGGGCTTTTATGTGGTTATGTTTAGGTTCGACTGAGAAAGTAGTGATCCAAGAAGAGTTTGAGGTTTAGGCTGGAGTTTGTGCTGAGGCATAGGAGAGGCTTCAAGCCACGTAAGGGATGGCCCCATGTGGAGGTGGCCTTGCAAGTTGGTAAATATGTTTTATAAAATTTTTATGTAGCATTTGCATGTAGTGGTTAACATTTGCATGATATGAGTTCTAGTGTACCTATGGCTATATATAGGACTAGTGTTGGGGTAGGTTGATGCGTCAAACCTTGGTGGGTTGTGAGGATGGAAGGACCTAGCATCATTTGCATGCACTTGACATACAAAATCATGTTTATATTCATATTTACATGCATTTGCACCCTTACTAAGTCTTTATGATTTATGAGGTTTTACCTCGTGTTGTAGATGATGCATGTTCGGATGCCAGTGGTGATGATATCGAGAGGATGATGTGGTAACCAACGTGGTCGCTCGAGTTTGTATGCGGTATATATGCATATATGTATTCATGTGATTGAATGTAAATGTTGTGAGCATTAGATGTATCTAGTTGTTGTAATCATCATAATGTGATGGGTGATTGTGAGATTTCTTGAGGTATATGGCTTTAGTTGGTGAAGCTGAGTTTCAGATCAGGTAAGGATCGAAAAGATATATTCCCATAAATCCCCAGTACTCAGTGGATGTTTGGTGCGCTAGTTTTGTACCTGGGTCACCTCTTGCTTACTGTGTGGCGAGTTGTAGAAGGTGACACTCACTCAGGTTTCGGATCCCGTTCAGCTGTGTTTTCTTATTTCTTTGGGACCGATTCCTCAAGTAGAGCAAAGGGAATGATGAAGCCTAGTGTAATACCTGAGATTTTTAGACTAAAATTTGAGGTAGTACGTGAGATTATTAGGTTTTAATACTTGAGGAAATAGGTCATTTAAAGGGATTACAGAAGCCTTGAGACAAAGGTTCAGTTTTTGAACCAGGGGCAAAACAGTAAATATTGAAGTTCAGATAAAAGTGTAATTTACCTAAAATCTTGGGGTATTAGCGTAATTTATCCTTTCTTTGGGGGCTAAAATGTAATTAAAAATAGCCCAGAAACTAAGTTGCAAGGGGTCTAAGTACAATTATCTGGAAAGTTCAAGCCAAGGTGTAATCTTGAAACTTCACGACTGAATCATTAGGGGAATGAACTAAGCCAACTAAACCATTTGGGAGTCATGATTGTGGATTTCAAACTTATTCCAATATAGTTAAGTCATGATTCCGGATCTCAAATAACATTTAATCTATCTTTGAATCATTTTGAAATCCAAGACTTAAGCCTCCAAAGTCTCCAAATCTTATCCTCAAGGACACATGGCAAGCAATCATTGACCACTTGGAAGATAAGATAAGGTCACATGATGGCTCATAATGACCCCCTGAGGTGGCATCGTGTGATTGGCCAAGAAAAGCTTACTTAGCCTCCAAGTTTGTTAAAGTCTCCAAACCTTATCCTTAAGGACATGTGACAAGCATTCATTGACCATTTAGAGATAGGATTTGAAGTCTCATGATGACCTTGCAAGGTAACAACATGTGATTGGCCCAGGAAGCCTATAAATAGAGCCGTGGGTTTGTTCACAAATCATTTCAAGCATTTCTAAAGTGAATCTCTGCCAATTTGAGGGAAACAAATGGAAAAGTCTTGTTCTTGAGAAAGAAGGGAGAGTTCTATAAAAAGAAGGAATAAAATTGATGGAGAATCGAGGAAGAACAGGCCTCGTCGGAGTTTTCGGGTCTTTCTCGAAGTTCATGCCAAATAGTTAGAAAACTGCGAGAAAACTCATTCCCGCTCGTTGTAAACCGTTCTTCCTAAGGTAACCAGTTAAGGTGAGTGGTTCCTGCATATTTTGGTGACACCTTGAGCATTTGTTGCTTCACTTGTGCATGGTTGTTAACTTGCATATCATGTTTTTGTGGCTTACATGTCATATTTCCCTTGGTTTATGCATATTCCTTCTGCTTTGTCATACATCATGTTTGTTGTGGTGACTGTGGCTAGTTGTTGGGACATCATGGGTGATCTCGTGCTCTTACGGTGAGCTAAGGAGTGACCATGATGATCACAGGGGTGATTGCAACACCTTGGCATTGCTACCACAGGGGTGGATTTCATAATGGCATTATTGCATTTGCACGCATGTACTTTCCTTTTCTGATTCACTCACTTAGATGTTATTATCTAACTCGGGTGTTTCATACCGTTCGGACATTCAACATCCTAAGTATATCAGACGTGCCAGGTGATCTAGGTTCTAGTTCGAGCAAGGGAAAACGGTGGTGCTTGGCTAGCTTTGGGTTTTGTAGCTAACTTTGGGTTTTATTTTAGTATGTACCCTTATAACGAAGTGATGTATTGTAATAGCATCTAGGATACACGAGGTTGTAAGAGGTGTGTGTGGGTGTCCTACGGTTGCTCTTATGTATATGTACAATAAGATGTACCTTTGTAATACCATATATTAGTGGGTATATGGGGTATGCAGTACTGTTGTGGTGGTCATGATGGACTTTAAATGTTGTACGGGGAAGTTGCTATGATGAGGGTTTATTTGCTAGCTTGGGTATGTGTTGCAGTTATAATTACAGGTAGTGAGTTGTGTCTTTTGGGTTTATTGAAAGTTGTATGCATTTCTTGTACATGTAAAGGAAGGTGAGTGGAAACCCCATTTATTTTGCTTTGTCGGCAAGGGTTTCCATAACGCTCTAGGTGATGTCTGCTTGTATTTCACCTTGTTGTGTATTTGGAAAAGTGGGGCGTTACACCTAGTGCCCACCTAGGGCGTTTCCTGTTGAAATACAGTCCAACCCTTCAGTTGTTGGTTGGTTATGTGAGTAATTCGATCAATTATTCACCAGTGACACCCGCAAGTGGGAGCGGGTCGTTAGGTAGCCTCCCCATTACTGTCGCCTTGCCTCGTTGTCGCTAGGCTTGTCACATCAATCTTGTTATCTCACCTTTCTATTGCTATCGTGGTTGCATTGATTCTTCATTGTCGTTGTTCGTGTCTCGTCATTGCTTCATTACTTGGTTACTCCCTTTGTTTAGCCAGATTGACAGACTGAAACCCTAGATGGTTGCTTCCATTGCCAACAACCACTTGACTCCTTGCACTATATTGTATTGTTCGCTATTACCGCTATAGTGCAGGTTCATTAGCGATCTTTGCAACACTGCTCTTGGCACCAGAAACAAGCTATTTGTCACTACTTCTCACTAGATACCACCATTATTGCTACTGTTACATTATAGATTTTTTGTCAACACGACCGTTATAGTTTGTGATCAGATCCTATTGAATTCAACATTGCATCAAGTTCCCAGCTACTAGTATTGATTCTTCCTTATTTTAAGTTGCATTTGTTTGGGTGATTGTTAGACCTTATGATTTTGTGTTGTTTTTTTTTTTCTTTGTGGTGATTTCTGTTGAAGTTGTAGTAGTATTTTCATTTTCTAATCTAGTTGAATCGGTTGGGTAGAGATCTTAATGGAAATCGAAGAACTAAACACCATAAATGCTACCATACAAGTGGACCCTAAGGAGGTTAACACTATTATTTTTTATGTCATTCCTATGACAACAAAAATCATGGAGCACAAACTTAACGGTAGGAACTATTTGGATTGGAGCAAAACTGTTCAAGTATATCTTTGCAACATTGAAAAAGATAACCATCTCACTGATGACTTGCCATCTAATGCTGCTGTAAAGAAGGTCTAGCTGCATGAGGATGCTAAGATATGTTCTCAAATCTGAAACTTTATAGACACTAAGGTAATTAGACTAGTGAACCATTGTGAATTTGTTAAGAAGCTTATGGATTACCTAGCCTTTCTACAGTCCGGTAAAGGTAATATTTTGTGCATCTATAATGTATGTATGGAGTTTTATCACTTAGAAAAATAGGACAGAACTCTTATAGAATATTTTATGGATTTCAAAAGGGTGTATGAAGAGTTGATTCCCTTATTCCCTTTAGTATTGATGTTAAAATGCTTCAATCCTAGTGAGAATAGATGACTTATGTGATTTTTAGCATGCTTACCAATTGAATTTGATGCTGATCACACACAAATTTTGTCTATCTTGGAGCTTGGATCTCTCCATGATGTTTTTACTAGGGTTTTACGAGCAAAAATTTCTTATCCTCCTTTAAGTATCAATTCATCCCTTATAAGTTCCAGCAACTGGATTGCAAATGGACATTGTGGTGGAAAGAGTGATCATGGAGGAAAGCGTAATGGTGATACTAGTGGGAGTGGGGGTTGTGGCTCAAAAACTAGTAAGAGACCTACATGTTATCACTATGGAGAAGTTTGTCACACTAAATGCACTTGTTAGAAGCTTCATGGAAAACCCTCACAGTCGCCTGTTGCCAACATTACTACTCATGGAAAAAGCCTTTTTGAATAGATAGTTCTGATTTCTGTTGATGAATATGCTTGTTTTACCTAATACCAGGCCTTTAAATCATCTATCAATGCCTCGAAAACCATTGGTGATAGCTTAGGTAAACCTATTATGTGTCTTTTGTTATCCTTTACCAAATGGGTCATTGATTATGGTGTTACAAATGATATGACAGGGAACTTTTTTCCCAAATATGACTTTAATTGATGGGTCCATTCCATTTGTTGCATGCTCTTGGCTTGCCCATCCTACTCCATTTCTTTGATTATCCTCTGTTTTATGCCTCCCTAATTTCTCCTTTAATTTACTCTTTGTTTTCAAACTTACTCATGTCTATAACTATTTTGTCTCATTCTTTCCTACCCATTGTGTCTTTCAAGATCTTATGACAAAGAAGATTATTGGTAGAGGGTACGAGTTTAGGGGCCATATCTTCTTGACACTATTTCTACACCATTAGTCCCACAACCAACCATTTTCTCCAATGCCCTCTCTACTCTTGATCTCCATGTAGTTTGGGACACCCTTTCTTATCAACTTTGAAGAAGGTGTCTTCTTCTTTTTCTTCTTTATCTCATTTAGAATGTGAATCATGTCAGTTTTCTATGTTAGTGATGTGTGCTTTAATGTTAGATTTAGATGACATTTAGTATGTAATAAGGTTACATGCATTATATTATTGCAATCAATAAAATGATCATTTCTTCATTAATTACACTCCAAATGTGTATGAATGAGTCCCTAGATTTCTTAATGGTTATATTCTTAAGTTGTTAAGAATACGTGAAAAGAATCTATAACACATGATTTCTTAAAGGTATTCCTAGTCCTTAGATTAATCAGATGGGGACTATGACAAATCGATTATGGAGTAGCACATGGGCTATTATCTTTGATTAGTATGAGATACTAATGATAAAGGATGGCGAGTCCCATGCCATACTTCATGAGATGTGACTAGTAGACATGTAAGTGGATGTTAATTGAACATCTGTTGAATGTGATGGTTACAATAGATCACATGATTGAGAGGATTAATGATTTGTTACTGATTTTTGATTGTGTATTTGATCCTCAGGCTGGAGGTGATAGAGTTGTCTTGTGCATTGGTGTCTCAGATTTACTGTTGAGTAGAACCATCCAAAATAAGAGGTGGGAATGCTCTCTGTGTGGTTTATGTGCAGTGGTGTATGGAGGTAGATGCTCATCGATGGGATCCATTGACCTCCGGTGTGGTATGTGGTAGTAGTTATTAGTGGTTGGAAAACCCTTAGCTACTGTGCGCATGATCGGAAAGAGTTTTCGATGTTAGAAGGAGTTATAATGTGTCATCTCGATCACACCATACTAGATCTTAGCATAGTTACCAAGTCTTGGGAGTTTAATTAGTCCATGACTCTCACTTGGTCGAGATGTTAGTCTGTGGAAGGATTATAGTGCACAGTAATTGGAAGCCCTAATAGGTTCTGTTGAGAAATTTGTATTTTGATTTATGAAGAAAATATTTTTTGAAAATCTATTTTCCGTAAATTTGGTTTATTGTTGATCTCCAAAACATTTTTCTATAAATTTTTTTAATTGGAGAACTTCATGCTCATATACTTATGTATTTCCAAAATGGCTAAATACGTCCATATATCAAATCAAGCATGGTAAACTTTTGAGAAAATATTTTTTAAAAATTGGCTTAGTATAAAATGCCCTTTACATGCTCAGCATTATGATTAATCAAGTGTTGAAATAATTCAATCGATTATTGCAAAGTTCCAACTTGAGTATGTGATATACAAAATCTATTCTTCTAAAGTTCCAGTTGAGTTTGGCACTTCATATAATCATGAGTAAATCCTTCTTATACATGAGTATGCTTTGAGATTATCTGAGTATCTCTAATGCATGCGTCATAATCTGAGCATATATTAAACAAAGTAAAGTGATGAGGGGTTAATGTTGCCTAAATCTTAATGAATTATATCTCCATTTTGGTTTTATATTTATGCTTAAAATAAATAATTATACGCATTACATATTATTTTCATGATAAAGCAAGGAAGTTGATTTCTACAATTAATTAGGGGTGTAAATCAAAGACGTTGGATGACCCATTATTGCTGCTCAAATTCAAGGACTAATTATTGAGTCTAGAAGATGTTTCAAGTGCACTTGGGTCAATTATTAAATAGAGTCCAACACATGGAAGACCCAAGTCCAACACATAAAAGGCCTAAGACCAACCAAAGGCCTAACAAAGCCCAACTTGTAGAAGACTTTTCTTTGTTTTGTATTTTTATGAGTGCTTTACCACCTAAAGTCTTTTGTATTTTTATGAGTAATTTACCACCTAAAGTCTTTTGTATTTTTATGAGTGTTCCACCACCTAAAGTCTTTTGTATGTGTCTTTCCACTAGTTAAAGTCTTTTGTTTTTCTTTTTTTTTTTGTAAATACTCCATTAGCTTAGTTATGATTATGTTTAGTGATAATGGGGTAATTTTATTTTGTGTGGTCTTTATTGCATCTTGTGGGCTATAAATAGCTGACTTGGGTGCACTTATAGGAAGATATTATTCTTGAATCAAAGCTTAGTTGTGTTCTTTGAGTTTCTCTTTGAGAATTTCTCTTGTTCTCTCTTCTTTTCTCTCTTGTCTTCTCTTGTGATCTTTCTTCTTTTCTTTCTTTTCTTGAATTCTCATGTCATTTACTATTACTTTATTATCCAACACCTGAATAACCGGTTAATTTCTGCCATTAAATTTTTGTCATTATAATTCTTGTCTCTTTATTATCCACCGCCTGAATGGCCAATTAATTTCTGCTGTTTTAATTCTTGTTATTTAAATTCTGTCATTTAAATTACGCCATTTAAATTTCTGTCAATTAATTTTCAAATGAAGATGAGTAACTAAATCCAATCTTGGGTTAAGGCAAGGATAGTGTCCAACGCCAATGATTCCCAAAGAAAGCTACGTTTTAAATGAGTGACATTAATTTAAATTTCAGTATGAGTATGTATTAATTGTTAAGAAATCACTAGGTTTGGATTAGAACGTAAGCCTAACTTAGAGTTTTCATACCACGTATGGGAGTTACTAAAACTGGAAACGCTATCATACCCAAACCTAGAAGATTAATTTAGTTGTTTTGTGTATTAATTGCAATCAGATTTATGGTAGTTGTTTAATCTAGAATCCCACATATCAGGTATGGGGATTGCTTAAACTAGAACTATCATCATCTCTAATTGAATTTAATAATAGACCCTCATATCTAAAATTAAATTAATGTTGCTAATCTTTTCTACTAAAATTGGAGATCAGCGGGTTGGTGCTGAATTTATCTTAACTCAAGTCTTATCCAATTCTATATTCTCAAATTCAGTGTTTATTTTAATTTTTGCCTTGTTTTATTTCCTAGCATCCGTTATCTGAAAATCCACAAAAAAATCGTGCTACCAATTCATCCAGATGCGTGTGTGTGTGATATTCTTTTTCTTTACCATAAATAAATCTCTCAGTGGACGACCTGGACTCATCCAAAAAATAAATTAAATTTAGATTACAATTGCACTCGTACACTAGCGAGTATAAACCTCTCATCAAAATAAAAGAAAAAAAAAATCTAATATAAATTTTGTTGTGTTTTAATTGCAGGGTGAGAATGCAACCATAAAGCCTTTGCTATAATCAACTAATATACTAGAATCAATGAAGTATATGTTGGTTGAGAGCTTTACAAATCTATTTTTCATATATTTGAAAGATTAATTGAATATTTTTTCTATATGATTTTCATGTCGATCGATTACATGCTTTATGAATATATATTTCAATCGACTATTAAGGATTTGTTAGTTGAGTGAGTTATGCATGCTCTCTGTATCTTTAAACTCAATCGGGTATTTTCATGAGTTAGTCAAGTAAGGCTTTGTCTGAATATGGCTAAAATTCGGTGCTTCAAAATTAATCTAGTATAGATCATTCATACTCGAGTATACATTTTTATTAGTCGAGTGAGTCTAGCTTGGTAGTCGAGTAATTAATATGTGCTTTTGGGGCTTATGAGTTAATCGAGTGATGCTTAGTCATGCTCAATTAAGCTCTACATAATTGATTCCTTGCTTGTTTCAATCAATTTGAATGGTTTCATTAGTCGAGTATCTATTTAACCCAGTCAAGTAACTCTCATTCAATGCTAGATAATTTCTACTTTTCAGAACATTAAATGCTAATCAGACAACACGAGCTTTCTTATATGAATTAATAAATGTTGTTTAATGTTATTAGAGATAAAAAGTGGTAGTTGTGAGTCAAAATGGATATTTTATTTTGAAATCTTCTATGTCAACTAACATTCAGTGTAGAAAATCTATAAATAGGAGAAGGAGCTACTTGAAGAAGGTTACCTGAAGTACATGCGCTATCCTACAACATCTAAGCTTCCTAAATACTTCCTATTCTTCAATCTTGCTTCTCACAAGTTATTCATTTTAAAATCTTTCTGTGAGAAATTTATTGAGAGGGAGCTTTATTCCAAATCTTGTAACTCTCTCAGTCAAGAGACGAGCTTTTATACTTATTGTTTTATTCATCCTTCTCTCAATGAGAGGGTTCTCCCTTGAACACTCGAAGAAGGTGACCTAATGCTTAGGAAAACGGCCATTACTAATGCCCTCAGAAAAGAAGGGAAGCTCAGATTGAACTGGGAAGGGCCTTAGAAAATCATAAAGGTGCTGGGACCTAACACATGCGTACTGCAAATGTTGTAAAGGTGAAGCACTTGGCATGACATGGAACACTATACATCTCAAGAGATACTTCCTAGCTTTGCTAGTCATAGATGTCGTGAGGAGAAATGTTAAGCAAGACGCGAGACAACACGCACCCCGATGGGTACTTCCCAACTCTACCACGAGTTAGGAATATTTTTAAATTTTTCTGTGTATTGTAACTCCCCATATGAATAAAAGAATACACCCCCTGTATTCATGTGGATGTAGGTGACACTATAAGTTGAACCAAATAAATTGTCTTGCGTATTATATACTTGTATGGCTGTCCTAAAATATAATGCAAGTATCATGTTTGAAGCCAAACCCAGAAGAATGATAGAGTTTCTCGATGTAGCAACACAAAGCAAGCAAAGATAATAGCAAGCCCATGTCCTAAAAGGTCTAGCTCAAAAAATTGTAATCTGGTGCTAAGATCTCGGACCAACCTAGATTCTCGGATGTGTTTTGAAGCCATGCCTACAAGCTAACTTAGATCTCTCGATTGGGTCTGATGCTAAGCCATAAAGCTAACCTTAACTCCTTGGTCGATCTAGTGCTAAGCCTCCTAGAAAACTTGGACATTCGGTGGAAATCTAGCGTAAGGCCCCTACTCTAACCTAGATTCCTTCTATTAGGCAGAGCCGAAGGAATGAGGTGGAAGAGGAGCCTATGACTCAACCTTCAAAGGAGGGCCTACCTAGCTTCAATCTGGCGCTAGACCACGGATCGACCTGAATTTTTGAACTCACTCCAATGTTATGCCCGCAGGCTAACATGGATCCCTTGCTTGAGTCTAGTGCTAAGCCACGAGGCTAACCTTGACTCCTTGGTCAATTAGGCGCTAAGTCTCTTAGAAAACTTGGGTGTCTAAGAAAAATTCAGTGTCTGGCCCCCTGGTCTAACCTAGATTCCCTATAGTGGGCTAGCCTGAGAAGGTAAAGCAAAAGGGTAAGATTGCACGCAAGGCTGAATAGCTAACTTAGATACTTGGCAATCATCTAATGCAAAGCTAATTCGGTAGGAGTATGCTGCTAGAAGAAGCTCGACTCAACCAACCCTATGTTAACCTGTACTCCACTTTGTTGGAACTTCGTGCTGAGGTACCTGACCAAACTGGTTCACCCAAGAAGCCTGGAGATGTTGGGTGAGGTAAATGTGGATCCCTAGATTGACACCCAATACTAGCCTAAGAGTGCTACCTGGGTTCATTACGAGGATCTGACGCAATGCCTCTCGTCAGGTTCAGGCCTCATACCTAGAATTAAAAATCCGATGCCTAGCATAGATTCTAGATGGTGGAAATATCGTAGGTGCGTGTTATAAATATTGACTAGAAGGGTCGAAGGACATGACAGGTCAGGAAAGGAAGCCTTTACCAGGAGCGGTCCTGGCCCAACACAAAAACAAAGATATTAATGTTGAACAGCTCACTCCTTCAGGATTGCACAATATAATCAATTCGGAGAAGAGGAAATAAGCATAACAAGCATAACTAAAAAACAAATGAGATATACAAAAGATAATAAAAATAGATTCCATTGCTACGCATAAAAGGAAACTGTATGATGCATATGAAATAGTAACAAAAATCCCATACATCAAAATGAAACCGTTTAAGAAACAACACATAAAGATTATCACTCTTTACAGCCAAGACATGAAAGCACTACAGATAAATAATCTATGCTAGTTATGGGTTGGTGGACAATCTAGTTGTCTTAAACCTCCATGAGGTGAGCTCTGAGGAGCATTGGCTGCAAGGTCTTCCTCTAAACCACATTTGATCATCTGAATGGTGTTAGTTATGTTCGCTGCAATTTTGCCTTATTTAGGATTGGGGACGTAAGGGCTCCAAGGACCTAACAAGTAGCTAAGGTCGTCTTCCAGAGCTTGTAACACACACTCATTGGGCTCAAGGTCATTGGGCTAGTACTCACGCCAGTCAGGAGGAGTTATAGAGGAAATGGTATCAACAAATGTCATCTCCAGGAAGGATTCCCAAGACGCTTAAACTCCAAAAAGCTGCGGACGAGGTAGAATCCAAACTTGGAAAAACAACTGGTGTACTCATCCTTACGACTATGGCATTCATTGGAGAAGCAGTATTGCCTCACTGCATTCCTCGTTGCCTCCTCAATTTCCTCCCACCTACTTTCCCCTAGCTTTTCAATCTCTGATTGAGCACATATCACCACTTAGAGTGCCTCAGCTACTCATCCCTCAATGCTTGCTAGGTTTTCTTTAGGCGCAACACCTCTCCTTGACCTTCTAATAAGAAAGACACCTTTTCCTGATAGGCCTTATTTCGACTCTCTAGCTCATTTTTCCATTTCCAGGCATTCATGTCGGTAGCTTAACGATTGGTAGAGAGATTATGGAGTTGAGACTAGAGATCCAAAATTTGAGAATGGAAGCCAACCTTGTCTAATTCCAAATGTTGGATCTTTATATTCAGAACCCTCTCTTCCTTCTTCTAGTGGCAGGACTTTTGAGTCCACTCATAAATTTTTGCCTCCTAATGGGCTAAGCATGCCCGATTCATTGCATTAGTTACCACTGCGCCTTGGCACCCTATGAAGAAAGAAGACAAAAGAATCAACAGATAGCACTCTTGGAGAAAGGAAGAAGGGGAAAAACTTACAATTGTAAGATAATGCTCAAACTCGTCCATATCCTATGAAGAATTCTAGAACTACTAATTTTAGTCGTGCGTGATGATGGTTGAGTAAACGAGGTGAGCACTGATACCAGGCATGTCTATGGAGTCCATATCCAAAACTCTGAGTTGCATCTCAAAGCATTCCTTCCGAACCCAAAGGTTACCTTCCTGTTGAATCAACCCTTCATGAGGAAGAGGCAGTGAAGGTAGAATATAAGCCAGCCCTCTAGCGTCTACCCTTTTCTCTGTATGCAATGCACGACTATCAGAGTGTTGTGGATTAACGACTGCCCGACGAAATAGCCCTTGACCCCTTGCTTGGTGATGAGTGCATAATTTCATATATTTATTTCCCTTACATATG
Organism: Diospyros kaki; assembly: GCA_036245055.1. Lineage (NCBI taxonomy): Eukaryota > Viridiplantae > Streptophyta > Magnoliopsida > Ericales > Ebenaceae > Diospyros > Diospyros kaki. Next base: position 33,507,124 of record BSEG01000008.1, read on the forward strand.
GTCTCTTGGGTGAGCTTTATACCTTATCGTGTTGATTTATACTTCTTTTTATGGTTAAGGCAATTTTGGATATGTTAGAATAAATTGGGCTTTTAGAAAATTTTAGCTTTTTAATATTTTGACCTTTTGGGCCTCTTGCAGATTTTTAAACATGTTAGAGTTCAAGACCATGAATGAGGTCTTCAGAGATTTTGTAGAGGACTTGGGATTTCTAGTATGGTATTATTTGTCCAAATCCAAGTTTTTTTGGGCCTTCAAACATTGCTTCAACCTTAGGGTCAAAAAGCTGGGCCAAATCCTAATCGGATTAGAATTCTGCATGAACACTGAATCTTTAAAAAGCTATAACTTGAGCTTCTGATGTCCAAATTGAGTGATTCAAAAGCCTAAATTCATCTAGAAGTTCTGAAATACAATTATTAAGAGGGTGTGAATCCCAAAACACTCATTCTCTGACCCAAAATGGGCTCGTAAGTTACGGGAGTCTAGGAGCCCTAATTCCTTTGCTGATTTGGATTCTTTGTTGGGGAATATTTAAAGTCTTGATCCTGTTGGTCCCTTGACACACACAATGGCCACTTAAGAGGGGGGGTGAATTGAGTGATTAAAATTAATTAAATCAAATTCTTCCCTTTTTAAAAACTCTTGAGATTTTCTTATAAACAAAATACCCTTGTTATAAATATATATGTTGTTTGAAAATAATAGTAATATAAATACACAAACAACCACAATAATTGACACAAGAAATATAGTAATTCGGTGTCTCCAACACCTACTCCACTTTCTCAAGGTCAACCCGACACTTGAGGTTCCACTAAAACCACACCTAGGTTTTCAACAAGCTCACCTAGGGAACTTTTACATAACACCGAGGTTTTCTCCTTAGCTCACCCTGGAAACTAATACAACAAAACACACCTAGATTACTTGGGCTCTAGGAGACCACTCACAATCCACAATAAATACAAATAATCAATCCTATGTTCAACACATTTGGACTAAAATGGATACCAATATAAGAACAATATACAAGGCAAATATGCAAATATAATGATACAATTTTTACCAACTTGGAGAGAATATCTTCTTCTCCTTTGCCTTGGGATCCAATGGATGTATCTTTAAGCTTGAGCCTTGGATTTCTTTAAAATGAATGCTTGAGAGCTTGAAAGTGCTTTAGGATGATAGATCTTGATTGTGCATTTGTCTTCTCCAAAAATCTCACTTTGATATTTATACTAGAGCTTCCAACAGATCTGTAACGGTAAGGAAAAATTTGACCGTTGGAACTGAGAGTTGACTTCTCTAAAATAGGAGTCGACTCCTATTTGAATTAGGAGTCGACTCTAGTTATACAAGAGTCGACTTCTCTAATGCTAGAGTCGACTCTTCGAAAAACATCAATGCTGCTAGGTCGACTCTGCATCAACTGCTCTCGACTGGGTCGCCTCTCACTTTACAAGAGTCGACTCCAGTTGAAAGGGAGTCGACTCTAGATATATAAGAGTCGACTTTTAGGCCAGATTTTATAGAAAATGGATTTTAAACATATAGCAATTGTTTGAAGGCATAATCCATATAGCATGAATACACTACAAGTTACTTCTATTTCTTTAGTTTAAGTAAATATCTATTTACTTTAATATATAAATGTAAATAACAAAGTACCCCCCATTTGGATTCAATAAAAATATCTAAAAAATCAAAATCCAAATAGATAAGAAAGTAGATTTTGGGTTTTAGAACAAAATCAGAATTTAGCGATTTTACCACCCCAAAATAGATACCTTATATTTCTTAAAAAATTCGTTAAAAATAATTTTAACACTATTGAATATTAGATATGAAAATACCGGGAGTTAGTTTTTCAAAATGAAAACATTTTCTAATATGTTCCCTTATAGTGTGCTAATATTCTAGACTTAGAAAAAAACCATTACTTAGTTCATTTTGATACACAAAATAATATAATACTTAATCCATATCAAAAATACATTAGAGGTTTTAAATATACCAAGAATGGTTTTACTAAAATTATATTTTGTTAATCATCAAAACAAACAATAGATTGATTGGAGCAATTTGGCTCAACAGATCCAAGCTCAAGAGGGAGGATGTCCAGGAAGAAAAAGAGGTAGAGAAGCACATCCAAGAGGGGGAAGAAGCATCCTTTTCATATTTTCTCTTCTTTTTGTGTTCTTTCTCTCATTATGTGTGGCTAAACTTTGGTTTTTCAGTAGAAGGATATTTTGAAGCCATGGTGAAGAACACTGTGAGATCTTTTTTAGTTTATTTGCAATCTGATTTTCTCTTGAATATTCATGTATCTTATGATTTTTATGTTTATGATTGTGTGTTTTAATTGCGTAGACGACCGCTATTCAATTCTTGATGCATGATCAATTGCTAACTTGAATACCAAATCCATAATTGTTTGGTCTTTCTTGCATAAGTAGCAACTAGAGTTGATGATTATGAACAAGTTTTCATTCAATTCCTAGGGACTACATGTGTTGAATTAAATAAACCGATCTTGTGTGTTTATTGTTTAGATTTGGTCTTGTTTCCACAAAGTTTAATGCTGCCTTTGAATTAAATTCTAGAGAGCTTGTTCTAGGGTTGTTTGAAGGTAAGGGTTAATTGAAGAGCTTATTTTAATTAACTAAGAAGTAAGGGAAACATTGAATGAATAGAGCTTGTTATTCTTTCTAAGGCCAAGTATTCAAGGAAAATTAGTGACTTTAGCATCAATGATCAATATCATAACCATTGGTGGATAAATCCCTTCTATTGGAAGCATTTCTATTGCTTACTTTAATCTTTTTCCATTCTGATCTGCCTTATTATTTTAGAATAATATTCTATTTTTAATTGTTTAAATTTCAAATTTCAAAACCCCTTAATTGTTTCTTCTATTTATTTTAAGTTTTCAAAGGAATAGATCTAACCAATCCCTGTGGATACAACATTACGCATCACTATCACAATTTACATTTTTAAGAGTAAGAATTTATTATTTGTTGAATTCGACACCCATCACTTGGATCGCAATGATGGCAGCCTGGTCCAAACGTGGAATTACTTCTACCTTTGGGGCCCCCAAAAAATTGGTACCCCTATTAAGCCTTGTTGCTCCGTGTGCAAGGTGATTGAGGTCCTCATCACTTTGCCCTGCTCTCCTAAGACTGACCCCGCTCATAGCTGTAGACATGTCCCGCTTAGTTGACAAATGAGGGACTAAAGTAGGCTCATTCACTGGCTATTGATAAAATGAAGGGCCCGCGATGGGATCGGGAAGAGTAAGATCGGTGATGGGTTGGAATGTGGTAGGGTTGGCCTCTACTTCCTGGTGATGACTCCTCTTACAATGGCATGAAGGAGCTATTGTCTCCCTTATCCTTTCCCCTTGTGCAAAAACTTGAGCTTTGAGAGGGGCGGGGGAGCCTCGTCTTGGGTGGCGAGAGGTGGTGGAATTCCAATCTGTGTTACTCCTCGACAACCCTTCGTTGGGAAGATCTCATCTTTCGATGCATAGCTGCAAGAAAGAGACATAACCAAGTCAGGTTTTGAGTCAAAGAGAAATTTGCAAAGAAAAAGAAAAATTCAGACAGGTGAAGTCAAGAAGGAAGAAAACTGCATGAAGGAAAATATAAGCAATTAGGGGGATCCACAAGCCCTCTAGGGGTTTGACCAAGAACCAACGCGAAACAAAAGAAGCTTCCCTAAGGGGAGAATCAGTGAAGAGACGGTCCTCCCACTGAGTTTGATGGAGGGTATACATATGGAAACGCTTTTTAACCAAGCGTAAATGGAAGAAGTAGTAAAGGAAGTCTATGAAAGGGACTACGAAAAAGCCAACTAGCTAGGCTATGTCGTTAGGACGTAGCTAGCCCAAAGCTAACCCACTATAGCAAAGAAACTTAAGGCTGAAATCATGGAAGGGAAGGTGGAAACCTAGACAGAAGCTAGCTTCGTGAACGCAACCGCGCAATTCTTTTATGGAGAAGGAAGCCTAGTACGGTAATTGTTGGGAATTCTAAAGTTCCAGCACAGAAGGGCAACTCCTGGAGATGGTTTAAAGTTCTGTCATGCGAGAATGTTTACCCTTTAGGAAAATATGGGTAACTCCTTGGGAATTGGTCTCATGATGATATATCTTCCCACTTGCCATAGTGGCAAGGAAAAAAAAAGGAAAGAGAAAATAAAAAGGGAAGCAGGACAAAGTTCTAAAAGAAGAAGAGAGAGAGGTCTCTTTTGGAAAGGAAGTTCTTGAGGAAAGAAGTATCCTTCTGAAATAAGGTCCTATTGAAAAGAAATATCCTTTTGGAAATAGAGGTATTTTGGAAAGAAATGTCCTGTTGGAAAGGACATAATATCGAAAAGAACGTTTCCTATAAAAGAAGTAGATTTGTTTCTTCCGAAAACAAGGCAAGTTTTTTGAAAAGTAGTACGTTGTTTCAAAAACAAAGACCACGGAAAGAATTTCTTTCAAAAGTTACCAGTGAATGAGTAAAACATCCTCTCAGAAAGAAGTTACCTAGGGTTGAAGGGTATTTCTTTTGGAAATGAGTTATTGAGAAAATAAAAGATTCTTTTGGAAACAAATTACCTAGGATGGTAAAAAAAATTTCCAAAACAAAAGTTACCCAAGGGAGCAAAGAATTCTTTTGGAAAGAAGATGAAGACAAAGTCCTCTCGAGACTAAGGCAAACATAAAGAAATTACTGCAGCAAATGGCCAAACCTATAATGGATGCTTGGGAAGATGAAAGGTTCGGAAAGCGAGCGATGCTTCAGTGGAGGATTACTTTTTCAATTCTTGGTGATGGAAAAAGAAAAGGAAAGGATTACTCTTCATTATTCACTTAAAGGATTAAAATAAGAGTGGGGGGCAATTGTTGTACCCCCAAGATGGAAAAGAAAAATAATAATAGTAATAAAAGAGGAGGATATAATAATGATAAAAAGAGAATGCTTTTGGAAGACCCTTTTCGAAAGGAAGGATTTGGAATCCACACGTGTCCTCCGGGATGATTCTCAAGATTTGAGCCCTATAAAAGCCAAGCTATAGTACAGATAAGAGGATCATGGGTAAACCCTATTACCTTGAATATTCCAAGTTCTTTCAGAATTCTAGCCCACATTTCTTTTCATAACATCTTTTTGTTTCTGTAACTGACTTAAGCATCGAAGAATCTTCATGGGTGGAAATCCCCCATGAGCCTTCTGACCTTTTGTTGTCTATTTGCAGTTCTTTCTGAGAGGACATCATCCTTCCCAAGAGGATTCGAGCCCTCTCTGGAGTCACTTGGTCACCCTTGCTAAATAAGTCTAGATTTTTTTTTGAAGGTCGCCCTTCTTCTTTCAGAGAGAAGTTTCAGACTCTCTCCAAAAGTCATCAACCAAGCCACAGTACTAAAGCGTCATCCTTTCTGAATTTCCTTCTCGGGAGACGTCTAGTTTCTTTCAGAAAGAACCACCCCAGTCACCCTTCTTTTCAAAAGAGTAAACCCATAGTGTGTGTCACGTCCTTTTTGAAGCCCTCATTTATTGTGGAAAGGTTCTTTCATCTGTGACCTAATCCTTTCAGAGACAATTTCTTTTTGGAAAGAGCTCCTTTCCGAAAGGAAGGATTTGGAATCCACACGTGTCCTTCAGGATAATTCTCAAGATTTGAGCCCTATAAAAGCCAAGCTATAGTACTGAGAAGAAGATCATGGGTAAACCCTATTACTTTGAATATTCCAAGTACTTTCAGAATTCTAGCCCACATTTCTTTTCATAACATCTTTTTGTTTCTGTAACTGACTTAAGCATCGAAGAATCTTCATGGGTGGAAATCCCCTACGAGCCTTCTGACCTTTTGTTGTCTATTTGCAGTTCTTTCTGAGAGGACCTCATCCTTCCCAAGAGGATCCTAGCCCTCTCCGGAGTCACTTGGTCACCCTTCCTAAATAAGTCTAGATTTTTTTTTTGAAGGTTGCCCTTCTCCTTTCGGAGAGAAGTTTCAGACTCTCTTCGAAAGTCGTCAACCAAGCCACAATTCTAAAGCGTTATCCATTTTGAATTTCCTTCTCGGGAGACGTCCATTTTCTTTTGGAAAGAACCACCTCGATCACCCCTCTTTTCATAAGAGCAGACCCGTAGTGTGTGTCATGTCCTTTACGAAGCCCTCGTTTCTTTTGGAAAGGTTCTTTCATTTGTGACCTAATCCTTTCAGAAACAATTTCTTTTCGAATAGGGCTCGTTTCCAAGATGAAGGATTTGGAATGCACACGTGTCCTCCGGGATGATTCTCAAGATTTGAGCCCTATAAAAGCCCTTCTTCTTTCGAAGAAGTTTCAGACTCTCTCTGAAAGTCATCAACCAAGCCAAAGTACTAAAGCGTCACCCTTTCTAAATTTCCTTCTCGGGAGACGTCCAGTTTCTTTCAGAAAGAACCACCCCGGTCACCCCTCTTTTCAAAAGAGTAGACCCGTAGTGTGTGTCACGTCCTTTTCGAAGCCCTCATTTCTTGTGGAAAGGTTCTTTGGTCCGTGACCTAATCCTTTCAGAGACAATTTCTTTTTGGAAAGGGCTCATTTTCGAAAGGAAGGATTTGGAATCCACACATGTCTTTCGGGATGATTCTCAAGATTTAAGCCCTATAAAAGCCAAGCTATAGTACTGAGAAGAGGATCATGGGTAAACCCTATTACTTTGAATATTCCAAGTTCTTTCAGAATTCTAGCCCACATTTCTTTTCGTAACATCTTTTTGTTTCTGTAACTGACTTAAGCATCGAAGAATCTTCATGGGTGGAAATCCCCCACGAGCCTTCTGACCTTTTGTTGTCTATTTGCAGTTCTTTCTGAGAGGACCTCATCCTTCCCAAGAGGATCCTAGCCCTCTCCGGAGTCACTTGGTCACCCTTCCTAAATAAGTCTAGATTTTTTTTTTGAAGGTCGCCCTTCTCCTTTCGGAGAGAAGTTTCAGACTCTCTTTGAAAGTCGTCAACCAAGCCACAATTCTAAAGCGTTATCCTTTTTGAATTTCCTTCTCGGGAGACGTCCATTTTCTTTTGGAAAGAACCACCTCAATCACCCCTCTTTTCATAAGAGCAGACCCGTAGTGTGTGTCATGTCCTTTTCGAAGCCCTCGTTTCTTTTGGAAAGGTTCTTTCATCCGTGACCTAATCCTTTCAGAAACAATTTCTTTTCGAATAGGGCTCGTTTCCGAGTGGAAGGATTTGGAATCCACACGTGTCCTCCGGGATGATTCTCAAGATTTGAGCCCTATAAAAGCCCTTCTTCTTTCGGAGAAGTTTCAGACTCTCTCTGAAAGTCATCAACCAAGCCAAAGTACTAAAGCGTCACCCTTTCTAAATTTCCTTCTCGGGAGACGTCCAGTTTCTTTCAGAAAGAACCACCCCAGTCACCCCTCTTTTCAAAAGAGTAGACCCGTAGTGTGTGTCACGTCCTTTTCGAAGCCCTCATTTCTTGTGGAAAGGTTCTTTGGTCCGTGACCTAATCCTTTCAGAGACAATTTCTTTTTGGAAAGGGCTCCTTTCCGAAAGGAAGGATTTGGAATCCACACATGTCCTTCGGGATGATTCTCAAGATTTAAGCCCTATAAAAGCCAAGCTATAGTACTGAGAAGAAGATCATGGGTAAACCCTATTACTTTGAATATTCCAAGTTCTTTCAGAATTCTAGCCCACATTTCTTTTCGTAACATCTTTTTGTTTTTGTAACTAACTTAAGCATCGAAGAATCTTCATGGGTGGAAATCCCCCACGAGCCTTCTGACCTTTTGTTGTCTATTTGCAGTTCTTTTTGAGAGGACCTCATCCTTCCCAAGAGGATCCTAGCCCTCTCCGGAGTCACTTGGTCACCCTTCCTAAATAAGTCTAGATTTTTTTTTATGAAGGTCGCCCTTCTCCTTTCGGAGAGAAGTTTCAGACTCTCTTCGAAAGTCGTCAACCAAGCCACAATTCTAAAGCGTTATCCTTTTTGAATTTCCTTCTCGGGAGACATCCATTTTCTTTCAGAAAGAACCACCTCGATCACCCCTCTTTTCATAAGAGCAGACCCGTAGTGTGTGTCATGTCCTTTTCGAAGCCCTCGTTTCTTTTGGAAAGGTTCTTTCATCCGTGACCTAATCCTTTCAGAAACAATTTCTTTTCGAATAGGGCTCATTTCCGAGAGGAAGGATTTGGAATCCACACATGTCCTCCGGGATGATTCTCAAGATTTGAGCCCTATAAAAGCCAAGCTATAGTACTGAGAAGAGGATCATGGGTAAACCCTATTACTTTGAATATTCCAAGTTCTTTCAGAATTCTAGCCCACATTTCTTTTCATAACATCTTTTTGTTTCTGTAACTTACTTAAGCATCGAAGAATCTTCATGGGTGGAAATCCCCTGCGAGCCTTTTAACCTTTTGTTATCTATTTGTAGTTCTTTCTGAGAGGACCTCATCCTTCCCAAGAGGATCCTAGCCCTCTCCGGAGTCACTTGGTCACCCTTCCTAAATAAGTCTATATTTTTTTTTGAAGGTCGCCCTTCTCCTTTCAGAGAGAAGTTTCAGACTCTCTCCGAAAGTCGTCAACCAAGCCGTAGTTCTAAAGCGTCATCCTTTCTAAATTTCCTTCTCGGGAGACATCCATTTTCTTTCAGAAAGAACCACCTCGATCACCCCTCTTTTCAAAAGAGCATACCCGTAGTGTGTGTCACGTAATTTTCAAAGGCCTCGTTTTTTTTGGAAAGGTTCTTTCATCCGCGACCTAATCCTTTTAGAAACAATTTCTTTTCGGAAAGAGCTCCTTTCGGAAAGGCCATTTTTCACCAAGTAACCTTCAATTCACAGATACCCCCAGTGTTCGAATCTTGCTTCACAACCCTTCTTATTACACCAAAATTCTAATTGTTGTATTTTTGGTAACAAAACTATCTATATAACACGTTGGGCATGATTAATGCTCTAGCTTGAGGGAGTGTTATAGAAATTAAATCTATGCAAATATGGAAAATAGTGAACCATGTAGATATGGAAAGTAGAATATCCTGGAGTATAATCCTAGGATCTAAATTGTATAAATGGATATAATGTGCAACAATATGAATACACTAACAAGTATTTTTGTCCATATTATTACACTTATCATACTTTTGTTTCATCCTAGCTACTAGCCACCATGCTCAAAGAAAGGTCATCACTATTTTGCTAATCTTATAGTAAGAAATTAACACTACTAATCTCTTGAAAAGTGTACTTGATGTAACGTATAATGCTTAATAAGAAACTATCCCACAAAATTTAAACAAATATAGGTTCCAGAGGGAACCTTCCATGCTAACAATGGTTTACCCATAATGGTTTGGGCACCAAAATCTTATGGATAGTCAAATTTTTGTAGGTATCCTTGACATAGAGATGCAAGGTCAAACTATTAAAGGATGAATCAAGCATGAAGGAAAGAGGGAAGTGAGAAAGGAAAACACCCCTTAAAAGAAGTCCCCTGATTTCCAACCAAGAGTAAGAAGTTTAAAAATTCAACTTTGGATGGTATATCTCTATCCCTCAACTCTTTATGCAGGTGATAATTTTGATGGGTTTTTTTTTTTTTTTTATGATTTTTTGATGGTATGCTTTCCTTCATGTTTTGGTTTACAAAATTACTTTCTAAACTTTAAAATCATTTTTGATTTTTCAATTTAAGGGGGAGTTGTATTGTCAAAGTTGTTCTTAAGTTTTTATGTAAAAAAGGGGGAGTTATTTATATTTTCCTCTTAAGTGGGAGTTATTGTTTACCTTTATGATTTATGACAAAAAATGGGAGAGAAATGAATGTTTTAAATATTTGCAATATCTTTATTAAAGTTTTGTCATTATAAAAAAAGGGGAGATTATTGTACTAATTTTGATGATGGTTTGATGATGATATTTGGTTATAAAAAACTTTAAATGAAACACTCATATTAAAGTAAAAAATCAAAACTATCGACTAGGTCATGTAAACTGTCGATCATTTCGGAAAATCAATTGACCAATCAATTTGCATGCTCTTGCTTATTTGTTCTTGACTGATATTGGATCATTTCCAATCAAAAGTTCTAGGAATTGTTGACTAGATTTTGTAAACTATTAACCAGTCCATCAAGATATTAGAAAAGAAGTTGATTGGTGTGGAAAATAGTCGAACAAGTTTTTCGTAATTCTTCCAATGGCTAATTGTACTTGATTTTTACATGATAGTTTTTGTCCCTAAGGGTTCTCTAATGGTTATATCTTTAAGAAGGGATGACAAAGCCTATATCTAGAGGAAGCTTTAAAGCTTGAGAAAGGTTGTTGTTGACAATGGGATTACAAGTTCAACATCATTCATTCTCAAGTTTTATTATGCTTTATTTTTACTCTTATTTTTTTAAGTAGGAGGTTTATAGTGGATTGAAATCTCTAGTGGGAAGCTAGAGTAGTGGATATAAGCCGGCTTGAGCCAAATCACTCTAAATTCTTATGTCGTTTGCATTCTTTGTTTCTTATCCTCTTAATTTGAATTCATTACTTTCATATTTCTCTTTCAAACCTTTATAATTTTTTAAAAATTATAAACACTCAATTCACCTCCCTCTTGGGTGTATGGTGCCATTAGATTACCCAAACCTAACAATTGGTATCAAAGTTTGGTCTCCTTCATTTTTGTTTTCTTAGGTTTAATCAGCTAAGGAGAATCCTAAGATGACACAATTTGTTGGATCTTAAAACTCTGGAAGACAAAGCACCTCAGGCCAACATTCTTTCAATGTCTATGGCACCATCATGAATGGAATCACAATCCCTCTAATGGAAAGAATAAGGGAATGGATTAAAGAAGAAAAAAGGATTGTGGAGATAAATGCAACGCAATGAACATCCTATTTTGTGCACTCAGCTCGAAAGAATTTAATCAACTATCCACACGCAAGACATCTAAGGAGATTTGGGACAAGTTAGAAGTTACTAATGAACATACAAATCAAGTCAAGGAAATAGAGGTAAACTTACTTATTAATGAGTATGAGTTGTTTTTTTTAATGAAATCTTAGGAATCCATTAAGAATATGTTTACTAGATTTAAAGATATTGTCACAAGTCTGGTGTTGTAGCCTAACCCCAAAGAGAGTTCCCCCAGGAAAAGTCCATGTGACAATCCTCAAGAAGTGTGCCTATGGCTGGATAAGAGTTCATTAGGGTATTGTCTTTAGGAGCTAAAGCCAAAACCAAAATTAATAATTAAAATCATAAATAATAAATAATAATAAAAAGGTAAACAAGCAAAGGAGAGAGGGCAAGGCACAACAAGGCAACACTTGCCCCTAAAAATAGGGGCGTGTTGCCTTAATACAACCCTTTCTGCCCACGCGGGTGCCAAAGACCAATGTGCGACCACCCATTTGAAGACCCATGGGCGGCCAGTCATCCAAAAACCCCTATGCGGGAGTGCGTGGGGCTAGCCACTTGAAGACCCGAGTCTCCTAAAGACCTAGGCCTCGAAGACCAATCTAGGTCTCCTGAAGACTCGCGATGTCTCAAAACTTATCGCTTGCCCATTCTCGTGCCCCAATGTAATGGCCCGCCTCTTGGAGCCCCCGCTAGGATAAAGGATCCGTGAGAGGGTCACTAATAGAATGATATAAAATCAATTTGAAACCAAAGCCCACTAACATATCTCACAAGCCCTCATTAGCAAGCCTCATAATGCAACACTACCAAACCGCACTTTACCTTTTACATTAACACTAAGCATATACATTTCATCAAAATAGGAGTTACATCCCTTTCAGCGGAACATCGAGCCATAAACAAAAACATAAACATATACATACACTCTTTTTGGCTCGAGGGCCTAACTGGCTCTAACCACACCACACAAAAGACCCCAAGACCTTCTTTTAGGTGAGCTTAGGTGAGCTCTATACACGTCTATCCACAACCAATCTGCCCCTAATAGACTTGCCCTCAACCTTATCATTTCCTAGAATGATGCAAAAGAAGAGAATGAGCCACAAGGCCTAACAAATATAACAAAGAATAGCAAGTAGGCATGAATCAATACGAGTAAGCTACAATAATCAACAAGAAAAAGTTGAATAAGCCAACATAACATGCCTATACAATGCATACAGAACTCATTATACAATGCATAAACATCTCATATACAACTTTAAGACTCTTAGCCTCGCACTCACCATCACAAGTGACTCTTGGGGACAAATAGCTCACTCCTAGGGCTACACTTATTCACTGTACAACCCTTGAGGACAATCAACTCCCACCCAAGGTCATAGTCATTACACATGCAACGAGGTCATTAGGCCAGAAAGCTCACTCTTAGGGTTGTGCTCATCCACCCTTAAGGATAATCCTCTCCCACCCAACGCCTTGATCCACCCGTATGCCATATATAAGAAAAGTAAATGCAAACATGCCTATAACTTACACTTTTATCCCAAACCATACAACAAATGCCATATGAGCCATGACCTGGGTAAGAACACCCCAAAGAATGCATATCCAATCCCCCATGCTCGATTAATACCATTCGAAAATCAAAGAGAGACTTCCCAACACAACTATACCATTGATCGACAGATGCTAAGCCATCTGTCCACTAATCCCTAGCAAGAAGCAGTTAATCGATAGATGCTTTGCCTTCTGTTGACTAACAAAGGGCTAAAGCTAAAGAGATGGGACCCAAAACATGCAAGCTTCACCAAATTGCTTGCATGATCTACTACCTATCACAAAACGTACCATTCCCAAAGGTTGATAGGGTAGAACAAGCCCTATCTCGATATGCAAAGGAGACTTATAAGATTAAACAAGGGGCTTGAGAGATTTACAATCATTTTGACATATACATGCAACATGAACAAGCCCTTTTTGAAAACCAGAATTTCAAACTTCCAATCTCAATAGACTAAGGATCCAAAGTTTAGGGGGGAAGGAGAGAAGAAGAACTTGCCTTCAAGACTCTTCTTGATGGGTTACTTGAGATGATATGCCTCCAAGAACCTTCACACTTTCAACAAACAACTAGTGAGAAGAGAGAAAAAGAAAAAGAAAAAGATCTTTAACTCCCTACCTCCTTTAAACTCAAGAAATCAAGGAAGAAGAAAGAAAGAACCCTTCCTTTCTTGATCTCCTTGTCCCGATGGCTCTCATTCTCTTCACTTCCTTTGCCATCTAATTCCTTTTCATGCAAACACCCTTCCTCATATATATATATATATATATACATCCATTTCCATAAAATTACTTAAATACCCTTAACACTTAAATGAAATTCCCTTATGCTTAAATGATAGCTTAACATTAATTAAGCACCACCAACACCACCTAGTACTTCCCACACATACCTTAAGCCCTTGCAGGTCCCACTGCCATATAAGTCAACTGATGTGTGAATTTATTCACACATTTATTGGTCATAATTGAGTAGCATTTTTAGTATTTTATATTTATTTTTATCTAAAATTGTCTAGTGTTTTGAGTTTGCTTTACATATATTTAATTTTTAGTATTTCTTGTTATTTTATAGGAATACTACTTGGTGTTTAAGTTAAAAAAAATAAAAAATAAAAAAAGATATTATTAAGTTAATTTCAAAATCAATATTATAAATAAATTTATAATATAAATAAAAATTAATATTATAATATAATTAAAGTTAATATAATTAATAGTATATTAAATATTATGTTTTATATTATATTTTATCATATTATATATCATATATTATATTATGTATATATATTATATATTATATATGTTAAGGAAGTGATGTGAACCATGGAGTTAGGGCGGCCCAACACATGCATGTATATATATAATATAATATATGAGGAATAGGGGATTTAATAGAGGCTTGCGGCACATGGATTTTGTGAGATTAAGGAGATAGAATTTGCAGAAGCTTGAAGCTACAAAATAGAGAGGAATTTGAAAGAAACAGAACGGCGAAACTGAAGGAAATGATCCAGCACCCAGCCATGGCAATCACCAATTTTATAGAAGAAATATGAATTAATTTCCTTAATTGTTAGTTCTTTAGTTCTTGAATTAATTCTTGGTTTTTAATTATGTTTTTTTGGAGTTTAATTATGATGATTTCTATTATTATGGTTGACTAAATTTCTTGTTAGCTAAGGTAACAAGATAGTTGCGAGACAATGTTGTGATTGATAATATTGTTGGTTAATTTGATTAATGTTTATTTCATATGATTATATGATATGGCTATTATTGTCTTGACATCCTGATAGCCGATTAAATAATTTTATGCACATAGATGATATAAACCAAGTAATTCTATGTTAAGCTTTACATATCACATAACTTAGATTGGATATTAAAATGGACCAAGTATGTATATTCTTCTTTACGGTAACTTGAATTTGCTTGAATTAGTGAATTGAGTTAGCAAATTTTACAAAACTTAATGATTTTACATGGACCTAGTGTAGAATTAGTGATTAGCAATAGTTTTGTTATACCTGGACCAAAGGATAATAAATAAATTATGAAATTCCACCGTCACCAGTAAGTAAAATCCATCTAATTAACTTATTTGGTAAGGATTACAATATTCTCGTAGGTGAATCGAATTCCTTAGCTATCTTATCTCTATGTGTTAATCTGTCTGATTGCTCTTTATTTTGCTATTTTCAATACATCGTATTCTTCTTACTTTAATTTGTGGTTAGTTGATATTATTTCTTATTTGATTTTTCTAGATAAAGAATAGGATTGCTCTGTTTCGTTACTTGTCTCGACAGTCCCCATGGGAATGATACTTCACTCATTCACTTTATTACTTGATCGACTGGTTCACTTGCCATTGCATTTTAGGCACATCATCAACCCTTTGACTTTTTCCATTTCCTCGACAATTACCTACAAATATCACATATAAACCATCAAAATTTATTATTCTAGTCAAACACATAACCCATTCCAAAATATATCACCCGGGCCCACTAACGGGTCGTTACACCCAACATGCCCTTCCATCGCCAAGCCATGCACCCAGCTGCTCTCCGTCGCTCCTACACAGCCCTATTGCACGTATCACCATGCCATGCGTGCCCTACGTGTGCCCCTGCGCACCCACACCTATCGCGTGCTATCGCACTTTTGCTGCAGCCCTTTGGCCAATGCACCCACATGTCTCCCCACATTGTACCACGTGCCTTGCCACGCCAGACATCATGCCACAAGCCTTTCCTTCATGCTCACCTGCAGATGACCCCCTCAGGCATCTGCATAAGCATCCGATCAAGCCTTCGATGACCGCCTAGATCACCCAAAGACCCCCAGGATCTCACCAGGATCTCACCCTTCATCGTCTCACAATGATAAGGCCAGCCTCTTAAGATTCTCCTTCCACCCAAGACCTTTCTCGAGGAGAGGGGGTCTCACCTAGGTCCCTTTATGCTTGCCCAACCCCTAGAACACTGGATCCTACGAGAGAGTCATGCACTCCCTACATCCAAGTGTCATGTGTTAATCACATGTCCTAGTCATAACTAACCTCTATATATATATATATATATCTAGTCGCCCCCTTGACCTCAACCTACCCATCCCAACCACATAATCTCTCTATCTTTCTATGTCACTCACCCAAAGGGTCCACCAACATAGTTCACTCATCCTACTCACTCGTGCACCTCCTCACAGTGCACCCACGGATCTTAACCACATGATCTATCCCAGCATACTACATCACAATGCATCTTTACTTCTTCATGGCCTATACTAACTTAAGCATCAGAGGGCCCAAATGGGAGAAATCTCTGCGTGCCTTCTGACAGTCTTCTGTTTTCCAGACCCTCTAGAAGATTCATCTATGGTCCTTACAAGAATCTTCCACAGACTCATCTGAGGCACCCCTACCTCTTTGGTGTAATTCCCTCCAGCCTTTTCGATGCTCATCTGTCCTACTCCTCCGATGCTCGTTCCTTTTACTCCCTTAAGCACCTCATGCTTCTACTCCCCTGGTTAATGGGTGGAGGCCTCGGCTGTTGATCTCCTTCGGTGGTTTTCTGGCTCTTCCTTCTTGCCAGGCCCTACCAAATGTTTACTGAGTTTCCTAGACAAATAAATTTTAATTGTTGTATCCTTATAACAATAATTTGGCACCGTTTAAGGGAAATGAACAAAAATTCAAATTCTATAGCGAGAATGACGAGGTCAATATGCATTAGAGAATCACTATAGCCTTAAGAGACACTAGAGGAGTTGAAATTCACCTAGCAAATTCTTGTAGACATTTTCTCTAGGCAAGCCCCACAAACATGAAGTCAACAGAGATCTTCCTAAGCAACTTTCTCCTCTTACTAGATCACATGATGTATACTTTTTGAGGAAAACTAAAATGTCAAAAAAGAGTGCTCAAATCCCCACAGGAACCTCGAGATCTTCAAGGAGAATAGTATCACAAAAAACCTCTTTCTTGGGGGATCGATAGCTCTGAGAGAGCCCTGATATATAAAGGCAAAGCTGAGAAAAGAGCCTCAATATGCTAGATAACAACTTAAGTCTTGTTCTGAACACTTTACTCGTCGTTGGGTTGTCCTTACCAACAAGAAGCCCAGTTTTAAGGAGAAACAAGCCTCACTCGACTCAAACATAATCAAGCATCCTGCCTAGGCCTACCCACTTAAATCCCTTATAACACCCAAAAAGTTTGGGTTGCTTTGGGAATGGTAAATTTGAGAAAAATACGAGTTTCGTGAAAGATTAGTATCTAAAAGGCCCAACAAATTAATCGAATTGATTGCAGGGTATACCCTAGGGCTTAGATACCTATGAAAAAGGGTACAGATTCGACTAACATCTCAAGGAATGATTTTTAGCATCGAAATAAATCATATCAGAGATAGTTTCGGTACAACTTCAGCTCAAACTGAAAAATTGGATTGACATAAGGGACTTTCGAGAAGTTAACGGAACCCTCAAAGGTTTCAATTTTTATGTAAGGAACAACCCTTAGGTGGTTTCAGGATGAAACAAGGGAGTTTCAAAATCAAAGCATAATTTTGGGCCAAAGTGTAATTTTTTAAAATCTCTCGAGAAAGAGGTTGAAATGATGTTATTTCTAAATTTTCGGGGGTTAAATGAGAAGTTTAGAATGTGAGGGTCTCAACAAAAATTTTGGAAAGCTTAGGGGCTTCTTGGAAAGGGCTGAAATGTAATTTTAAACTTGAGAGGGGCAAAAGTGAATTTTTTTGTAAAAGTTTGGATAGCCATGGATGACCAAACTACTAGCCATCCCCTATTTCTGCCAAGATTGGTTGAGGGAGTGGGTTGAGGGGCCTCAGGGCTAGGCCTAGTGTGATGCCCCATTCCCATTTACGGGTACCACTTGTGAATAATCATCCGAACTACTTACATGCCCAGCTATTCGTGAAGGGCGAATTATGTTTCAACACGAAACACCCTAGGTGGGAACTAGGGTTCGTCCTTCCTTTTATTTATTTTAATTCTTGCTCTTTCCAAGAATTCCACCAGGCTCCATAAAAATAACTAGTTTAATCAACCCATTGATTTTTACAAATTTTGGAGGAAAAATTCATATAATTTAAATTTCCAAAAATGTTGGCATTGTCTTTAAAAATACCCAAAAATCCCTTTATTTTAGAAAATTCCTCTAGGGCCCAAAATCAATAAGGAAATACCCCAAAAACCCCTTAAATTTCTATTTTTTTTAAAAAAAAATGGTCAAAAGGGCCTGCTGGCTCGCCTAGGGCCCCACGATGTGCCGGTTGCGCCAGCTGCGAGTGCCTGCCGCACGCTAGCGCAAGGCTGCATGCTCGCGCGGCCCAACGCACCCCCAGTATGCGCCCGCACGACCCAGTGCTCCTACTGCTGCCCGCTATGGCTCCTTGCGGGCCACGCGCGGGCCCCAGTTGCTGCTACCTACCTTTCTTACTTTTTTTTTTCTCTTCGGCATTTCTAACCCAAAATTTGTAGAATTTAAATACCCACTTTTAACATCCCAAATGCATCATTTCACAAACAAACACTCATTTTTCTTCTGCGATAACACTTTCACTTTAAAGGGAAAAATAATACATCTTACACCACTCATGGTGCTTATTACAACATAAATAAATACAACCACAAAAATAGGCTTTCATAAGCCACACTATGGTCTTGAATCTTCCATCCCATGCATCTACAAGCCATCCCTCCATATGCTTGAGTTTCTCATGCCTTGACAACCTATAAGTGAGGGTCAAAACCTCATGAGCTATTAAGCTCAATAAGGGTGCAATGCAAAGTAAATATGAACATAACAAGACCATATGATGCCAAATGCATGCAAGTGTGGCTATGTCTTTTACCCTCACAACCCACCAAGGTTAGAGGCATCAATCGACCATTCCCACCGTGTTCCCAAACTACACTATGGCCATAGGTCTCATGAACACAATAGAACATGCAAAATGCAACATACACATTTATGAACCACACTTACAACACATTGCAAGGCCACCCTCCCATTGAGGCTTGAGGCGTAGTGATTTGTGTGAATTTTGAGGTTCGGCATGAAAATTGAGACTATGCACATTTTTTGACATGCTCTGAATTTTGTCGAAGGTGAGTGGTTTTACCCCAAAGGCTCATACGTGATGAGATTTCCTTTTCTATGCATGTTATTCCCAAAAATTACTATGTATTATGAAATTTACAAACACATTGTCATATTCATACATATACTGTTGCATCAATAATTATGACTCTTCTCATAGCATGTATTGTTGACATATTGATACTTGTGCATGGGATGGGATGTCACCTTGATAGTGTATCCGAAATTCCCTAAGGGCAATTGATGGAGCAACGTTAGCCATACCCCGTAAGCAAGTCCAGATTATTGCCTTGGGTTTCATGCTAGGCTAGTTTGCCAGTGAAGTCACACTAGGGTATTTGTTATGTGAGTCCATGTATCATGCATACATGTTATTTTAACACTTTCTTAGAAGATTTTTCTTCTAATGTTGGACATTTGTCTCTAGAATATTCCATGTTCCAAGTGAGACGAGCAGTTGGAAAGGCAAGGGAGTGATCGAGGCATGAGCATGATGGAAGTTTTTGTGGGTCCTATGCCAAGGATAGGATCATTATATCAATTGGTTTTGTATTTGGTTTTAAACTGCTATTGTAATATTATGTTGGATGAAGTGATGTGATTGTATGAATCCTTTTATGTATTAAATTGTGAGATCTTTAGGTTCCGATTATGCTTCCGTTTATGATTAAGTTTATTGTTCCCTAATTTCATTTTTGGAATGTTACTCTTATATGATTATGCTGGGAATTTTAGTATGATTCGATTATGTAATAAAAAAAATCCTAGCATAAAATACAACACCCTAAAAGGAAGGGCGTTACATCCCTATCCTTGAAAGAAAAAATTGAGGAGGAAAGGCAAGTTGGGAAGGCCATATCTCATGACGAGACACCCATCAAGGTTCCATCACAAGGCCATTTGAAGTCATAAGTAAGAAGGACTACTAAGGAAGTACTTGAGCAAGAAGAGACTGTTTTTAGCTATGACAGCTCATATTAGAAGAGAACGCCTGCTACAACCAATATAGCATAAATTTTAAAAAATTAAGAATGATGACTAAAACAATTAAGAATGATTTGTAAACAAATCATGTTAGTAATTTTTTTAATTGAGTAGTTTATTCAAATCAACTCAAGGCATGATCTTTGTTAATCGAGTATCTCAATAATTAGAAAATGCTTCAGTAAATTTTTGAAGTTTTAGATAATCAAGTGTAAGAATCTTGTAATCGAGTAATACTCAGTCAATGCTTAATCGAGTAAAGATGAAGTATACTCGACTAAATAAGTGTTTGTATTTGAGTATACAATGCAACTGTAATACCCGGTATTAAATATTAAGAGAATTTTTGGAAGATATGGGTCAAAATGATATTTAGCAATGTTTCGGGCTTAAGTGCAATATTCAAAACTTAAACGAAAGACGAATGACTAAGTTAAGATGAGCCGATTGAGGTGAAATGGCACAATTAGGCGATATTTGGTAAAAATCAAGAGATTTCGAAGAGTCAAAGTCAAAAGCACGTAATTAGGAGCATCCGAGCAAAAGTGCAGATTTTGTAAACTGCCCGGGGAGGTCGAAATGGCAAGTTTTTCAGAAATTCCAAAGGAAAATGGAAAATATAGAACTTGAGGGTCGTCGTGGAAGTGTTAGAAAGTCTAGGGGTATTTAAGAAAGGGAGAAACTGCAATTAAAAGTGGGCTAGGGGCTAAAATGCAATTTTTTAAAAATTACAAAATGGGAATCCGACCACCGCACATGGGCCACCGGTAGCCACCTCTGGACGTCGGGAAGCTCGCCTAAGGGAGCTAGGATGGCCTTCAGGTGATGAGGAAGCTTCAGAGGGTGGCCATTGGCCGAGCACGGCGGTGACGTGACCGAAATTTATGGCGAATGGGACCAAGAATTCGACCAGATTTTTCAAGTGATTTAACTAGTGAAATAGGGCTAGATGATGGGATTAAAGGCTAGATCTAGGCGTAAGGGATAAGGACGAGCAAGATATGGTGGGGAATCGGGTAAAAAACGAGTATAAAAGGGGGTTCTTGGCTGAGGGTTCCAAAAACGAAAATGGCCAAAATTTCTTGTGTTTTTGCTTGAATCGAGCTTGAGGGATAAGGGGTTTTTGTTCCTTGGGTTGAGAGGGTCATTTCTGGAGCATTTGGAGTCGATTGGTGTAGGATAAGTGGGTGTTTTTGGAATTGGCCGGAAAATCGGGCTTGCCGACGCCGTGACTTGTAACTGGGTTTTAAACCCATTTTCGGTGACTTTTTCCGACGGGTGAAGGGTTCATTGAGGTCGCCTTGAAGAGATCTACAAGCCCCTGTAGAAATTTGGAGCAAAGGAGGTCGCCAGAGTCGAAGAAGAAGGCCGGAGAAGACGACTGTGTGGCAGTGTGTGAGGGCGCGTGAGGTAGGTTTTCTTCTTGGTTTTAATTTCAGAATTTTTGTAAAATTATTTTAGGAATTATCATGAAAAAATATTTTGTGAAAATTGATGTTAGATATTTTTTATGAATTTTCGAAGGTAGAAATGTTTGAAAAATAAATAAAAATAGAGAAAATTGAGGAAAAATAGGAATATTGATTCGTAAGGTCTTAAATGGTGATATAGGAGTCAATTGGGTTGTTGGAGGAAGGATTACACGATTTTTTAGGTGTGACACGTTTTTCGAGGCAAAATTTAGACTTTTCCAATTTGAGGTGAGTGGCTTGATTCTAGCTTTACATTATCTTGAAACGTGTTTGAAGGAGTGTAACAAGTTCAAAGGAGCGATTTTTACCCTCTAGAACTTGGGCTGTTTGTAAAGGCATTTTGTTTAATTATATATGGCATCAATTACATATCGATCATATAGTGTACTGCATTAACTATTTTTTAATTATAAAAAGAGTCAGTGCATAGCGTGAAATTTTTATATCATCAGGGTATTGATATTCGTGTCGATGTTATTTTTGTGGGACGGGATGGGGTCTACTTGAGAATGGGACAAGGTTAATCCGGTGAACGAGTGCCACGATGGGACAAGGTCAACCCCAACGGTGTGTGGAGTGGTGTTCTCCACAGGAGGTTGAGTATGTCAAGGAGATTTCTCAAGCTAGACGTGTCTTGCACGTTGTTGTCTTCGTATGCCATGCTCATGTGTCCTTCATGCATTGTATAAACTGTTTCTTGCTTTCACTTAGATGTTTCATCATCTAACCTGGGTTATGCCCCTGGAACATTCAAACGTTCCAGTCAGGGACAGCTGCGAGGTCAAGGATGTGGCCAGTGAGCCAATGGTGTTTATATGATAGTCGTTGTATCATTTGGTTGCATAGGAACTTATTTTTCTATATGTATGAACAATCGCACGTCAGTGTTGTAATCATTTAGTAACAACGTTGTATGTAGGTTGGTGAGGGGACACCTTGTATATAACTTGTGGTAGGCCATGACATTTTGGTAACTAAAGTATTCCGCTGTGATATATTTTATGTTTCGTTTAGTTATGATTGTGTAATTAGTAGCTAAGCGAGCAAGACTGGAATTCTCGGGGAAAAAGATCTACATGTGAAGATTGTTCTTAATCACCACAGGTGCCAGCCATTGTATGCGACGAGTGTTTCATCTGCATGTGAAAATTATTCACATGGCGCCACGTGTGTCGAACTTGGAGGAAAAAAAAAAAAAAAGAAACCCTGGGATTTGCCATTGTATAGGGCTGGGTGTTACAGCAACTTTCTATCAAGTTAGAAATAATTGAGTAATCGAGTTTATAATTGAGTAATGATTCATCTATACTCGAGTAAATTGGTTTTGTAATAAAGTATTTTCTTGAAAATTATGTTAGACTCTGAAAGGTTTCTATATTTGAATACTTGAATTTATAGTCAAGTGATATATACTTTCTACTTGAGTAAATTAATTTGGTAATCGAGTAAACATGTGTAAAAAAAATAAGCCAAGTATCTGGATCTTAAGATTTATCGAATATGAGATTTTGTATTCGAGTAAAAATCTTTTTGTAGTCGAGTAGAAAGTACTTTGTAATTGAGTATATGAAGAATTTTTCTATGTATCAAATTTAATAGAGTAAAAGTATCTTTGTACTCGAGTAAGTAGCAAAAGTAATGAATTAAAAAATCTATATAGTCGAGTAAGGATCAAACTTAGTCGAGTAAATACTAGTTTGTACTTGAGTAGCACTTGACAAATTTTCAAAAATATAGTCATTACAGCTCATTAAATGAAGTTGTCTTTACTTTTCAGCGCATTAAATGATCTTTTGACAACATGGTCATATTTTTTGAATTTCTAACTGATTGTTTGAGATTTGTAGAGACAAAAAGTGGCAATTGTGACAAAACATAAAGAAACATTCTATTTGTTTATGGAAAGGTCAACAGTTGCATTCAATATCAGAAGAGTATAAAAGGGAGATGAAGATTGATGAAAAAGCAAAACCAACTGAGATCTAAACCTTCTAATCTTAAGAACTTACAAGCTTACATGACCATTCTACTTAATCCATTCGAAGAGATAGTGCATAATTCACTTTTTTACTTATCTCTTTGTGTTGTCAAGAGAAGTCTTTTTTATCCGTGACTGGCGAAAGTACGAGGATCCTGATCCAACATCATCTAAGGAATTTTTGAATGAAGAGGTGAAAGATCTCACCATGCCTATTGGCTCATGGAGCCTATACATATCAGAGTTAAACACGCCAACAAAATAGGGAGCTTCCCGGGGGACAGAGGTAATAGATACCCTAGAGGACATTGAATTCACCGATTTTATAGAGGGCGCTCCTGGTTATGAAGATGGGTTTCTTGGGGCTTTGATTTAGGAAAGATTTATTGCTACCCCCTTACCCTCTTTTTCATTTCTAGGCTCATTATTCTTTTTTTATTTTGAGGGGTTAAATACATACAAATACAATGAGCATTGTTTTTTGGATTGGATTGGTATCTGGGTGACTAACAAGAGTTTATTGTGCATATGATCTATATGAATGCATAAGGATAAAACAAGAACAAAATAATGTAACTGTTATCGACATAGATGTGACCTTTCCATTGAGGAGGGTCTGAGTACCTATGTTCCTACATATTCATGGGCACGTGAAAAGAATCCAGCTCCCCAGTGCAACGGGGAGGCTAGCTCCTCCAACTTGTGGAGGGTAAAACAATTGAATAATATATAAATGTATTAAAATGATAAAATAACTTTAAGGATGTTGGTATACCTGTCAGAGCAATGGGAAATACCAGGTCTTGAGACATAATATTTAGAGGTCCAAAATAAGGTATAAATTATCCCACATCTTATATCAACTAGGAGTACCACTGCCACCACTTGTTACTAGGGGTGAGACGCATGCTTGAGTCCATTGATCACCTTTGACCCTCTGGTCTTGTCTATAGCCAGAATATCAATATCTTGGAGGGAGGACACCGACCCATAAAGTCCTTTTGTGGAAAGGTTTGGCTGTGAGGAGTGGTGCATGATCCTAGGCGCCCTAGTGTAGTGGAAAAGGTGAATACCAGTAGACCTGCAAAAATAGAGGAGATTTCCTACAACTTGGTTCCTTTCACTAATGGGTGCGAGGATGCACAGGGCCTGTGGAGTTGACTATTTAAAGGGAGCGACCCTACTTTTTGGGTCTAAAGGTAATGGAACTGCCCAAACGGATATGAATTGGGCTCGCATAAAATAATTATGGGTGGATAGGACAAGGGTCCTAATGGCACGGAGCGTGCTTGAAGGCACTCTATTTTGGTATCCTACATCCACGATTTTGTTTTAGCAGTTCGGTGGGATTTTCCCTAGGCCACCTACGTTCGCAACCGGAATATCAATATTTTATCAAAGCGGTTAGACAAATCGCGTACTTCTGTAATTATAATATTTTGTCAAAAAGATTTGGTGAAATGCCTACTTCTGCTATGATAAAGTTTTGTCAAAACGATTTGGCGAAGCGCCTACGTTCACAATTAGAGATGTACTAGGGCATGACTCTTGTGGCATGATGCATGAAAGATAGAATAAATATTTTTGCTTTGACAGTTCGACTTGGTGCCTACGTTCACAATTATAATTGTAACAGTTATTTGTAAAGGTAATATTATAGTGACAATTACCTGACAAAGTGCCTTTAACTGTGGCGATGGTTTGATAATTTTTATTCTGGTGGTTTGGCCCTTTGCCTACATTTGCCCTTTATAGTTGCCTTAAACGAGTGGTTGTCCT
Organism: Diospyros kaki; assembly: GCA_036245055.1. NCBI lineage: Eukaryota > Viridiplantae > Streptophyta > Magnoliopsida > Ericales > Ebenaceae > Diospyros > Diospyros kaki. The sequence goes on from BSEG01000008.1 coordinate 33,531,959, forward strand.
TATGTTAGGATAGTAGATAACTTGCGATGTTGCTTGGATATTTCCTTTTTGAAATCTCTTTTATTCATAATTTTTTGTCTTTGAATTCGAGACTATAAGAGATGAACTTAAGGGTTTTCGTCCCCTTAGTTCCTCAGTTTGGCTCATAATCATTCATTGGGTTGCTAAAAAAGAGAGGATACATGCATATATATGTTACCCTATATATGTTTCTTATATCATAGTAGCATTTGTTTTTGTAGTTCGGTACAGGTACATACATCCATGGTTTACAAGAAGTTAGTTTTAAGTTAATTATGTCTTCGCTTGGCATCTTCTACTTCCAGTCACGGGATAACTTAGATGGCACTCCTGGAACGATCAACATAATGTTGCGTGACTTTCTGCCTTTAAAGAGCTTATAGCCTTCTGAGTCTGTCGATCACTTGGCTTGCTTAGTGCGGGGCCTTGAGTGAGCTAGGGTGGAACTTCTAGCAATAGGGGGCTGAGGCTACGACAGGAGTGGTTGCAAAAAAAGGCTATCGTAAAGATGTCTTCTTGGATCTACAGTTTAGCTTCTATGGAGTCGTTGCAAAAGGTGTTGATAATTAATCTCCTCTCGTAGGCACTTTGTGCAGGTTTACAACTCCTACCTCCAGTTGAGTTGGTAAGTCATCCTCTTCTTTTGAAACTTCTTGTACTTGGAAAAATATATCCAAGTAAGTTGGGAAGTCTGGGGAGGTGCCTCCTAGGTTTAAAGAATGCTCTTGCAGACACCTCCCAAGAGGTCTTTTCCCCACGAAAGATGCCTTCACAATCTTCATTCTTGACAACAACACTCCTCCTCAAGCACTGACATTGCTAGGGAGAACAATCGCTGGCTATCAAATACAAGTTTAGGAATTGATGTTCTCCTGAACTTGGCCTTTATCAATAGGGGGACCATCCTCCTCACTTCCCACTTTTCTTAACTGTATCCCTACTTTAAAGAACAACATGGATGAGGATCAGGGACATAGGGTGGGGAGGTGCTTTCTTCTCTTGAGGGCTAGCGTAATAGCAGGAGAAAAACCTTGGAAAGCTCATAACAGCAAGAGAAAAGCCTTGAAAAAACTCCCTAGTGCCTTCCAGGAGGATTTAGAGCATGGCTCATTGGGAGGCACTATAGGATGAAGCGAGAGCGTAACATCTTTGCAAAACTGACCCTTAAAGCAACCGAGCAGGGATAGATTTTTTCTCAATTTCCTACAAATGCGCCAAATTATTGTTGTCAAACTACAAAAATTAAATTTATTCATCTGGGATCAGCGAAAGAAAAGTGCTTCATTGGAGTTAAGGGTCTGAGATACTGCTGGCGATGTCAACCGGGCCTGAACTGGATCGAAATCAGATGGGTAGTCTTTAGGGTCTTCGAGACAAGATGTCTGGAAGTCCCTTTGGTGAGACGATGATAAGGGGCCCCGATGGGTCTTTGAGAGAGCAAGGCTTAGACTTAGCCTGTGAGCAAAGGAGTAGTCAGAAAGGCATGTAAGAGACTCCCCCACGCGAGCCCTCCGATACCTAAGTCAGACAGTAGTCTGAGAAAAATATCCAAAGTGTATGTATGGATGTGCAATGTAAGATGTATGTGGCATATAGGTATTTTGTGTCCTGAAAGGAGGAGTGTGTAGTTTCATGGATGGGTTGGAGAGAGAGACAGCGTGATGGTTGGATAGCTTAAGAGAGTCAGGAGAGAAATCAATCGGCCAAAAGATCCATTTGCCTTCCAAAAGGTGCATACTTATAGACGAGCTTAGTGAGACCCATGAATGACTTTTCCAAGGAGTGCATAAAATAAGCCAAATGACCTAGAGACATCTTCGGGGTGAAGCACCCTAATGGCTATCTCTTGGTGGCCCAAAGAGGCTTCGGGGCCACCAGATGACTTGGGTCTGAGAGACCAGAAAGGTATCCTTAAACTTATGCAAAATGAATGAGGCCAGACCGCTCTCGAAGGGCTCGGGAGGCTATCGTTCCAAGACTCTCCAAGAAGGGAGTAATCGGGAGACTTCTCAATACATAGGAAATTTTAAGCTACTCCACAACAGTTCTATTTCATAAAGCCTAAGTTTTTTATTTGATATTTAATATCAAATTCTTAAGGCTCTCAATATTTTGAAATTTAATGGAAGAACATTTAAGATCTTATTAGTTAAATGATTGTTTCCTTGATTTAAGTAGTTATAAGATTATTGATTTCAAGCAGCATCTGGTTAAATTATTGTAGATCCATCTTCTCAGGTTGATATTCGAGTGATGGTTAGTCTCTCGAGTAAAAAATGAAGATCCATTTAAGTGGTGGTATCTTAAAGTATCTATACATAGTTAAAATAGTTCTTAAAAGAATTTAAATTTTGTATGTTTTCAAGCAATACTTCATAGTGTTACTCATGTTTAGGCTCAATGCATTTGAGTAATAGAATTCTAAGGTTTCTATCTTTTAAAGATTACTCAAGTATGCATTACTAGTATTGGTGTATGATGGCTTAGAGCTTATAATATAGAAATCATATATGCCTTGTTCAACTTATATGTGTTCTTTTTGAATAATCATGATGCTTAAGCTAATGCATCTTTGAGTTGTATGATGTGTTTTGTTGTTGAGTAACATATAATATGCTCAACATTTTTGCAATGCTTTATGTGTTTTATGCTTTTTGTGCTTAATACATTTGAAATGTTTTATTTGACTTATTAATGTTTTATGTGTATATTTTTTATGTGGATAAATAGTTATTTGGGTATTTGAATTTCTATGAAATATGTCATGCTGTATATTGATGCATCTTTATGTAGACGTATCGAAGAATGACTTTTACTTGATTCTAGAAAATCTTTTAGTTGAATAACTTATATTATTCTCAACTTATTATCAAAGTCATGTGCTTTAAATTGTTCTCTTATCCTATAAGGCTTTCTATGTAACCAAGTGGATGTATTTGGAGTTTTGTCCAACTTTTACAAATAGCACTTGTGTTGTTAATGTTTTGGCTTAATGTGTTATGATTATGTTATTTAAATATTGTTGAGGAGAAAATTGTTTTGATGATTATATTCAAAGCAACATATGTTGATTAGATGATAGTTGATTAAGGCATTGAGTATTGTCGAGTATGTTTTAATACTGCTCAAGTGAATGCTCTCATTAATTGAGTATTTATTGCTAGTTTCGGCTATATCAAAAGTAATCAAGTGATAAAAATGAGTGTTATATCTTGTTAATCGACTAGGAGATAAGCATAATCGAGTATAATCTTGTATTAGTCAGTATCTCTCTTCCTTAGTTGAGTATGATTGTTTTTTCCCTTTTTAATTAAGTATTTTTCATGAGCAATCAAGTGCAAGTTGATGGACGATCAACTATTATTGTGTAATAGTCAAGTATTTTATGTATCTCTTGGTTGGCAGCATGCAATGCATATATAATCGAGTAGCAATTGAGTTCAATCAAATAGTTAAAGAGTATAATACACTGCAATCAAAAGTTGATTGATTATTGAAATCTAATAATTGATTATTGACTAGTGTTAGTTGAGTAAGGGCCAAAGTTAATCGATTAATTTTGTGTTAATGTTGAAAAAAAAAGTTGTTAAATTAGCCATTAAACTAGCCATTATAAGTTCTTTCAACGCACAGTTTGGACCATTAAGGCTTCAAAGAACTCTCCAAAGAATTTTATCCCAATCAATTATTTTGATTTTTAAATATTCTAATGATCTTTTATGGGGAAAAAAAGGTTGTCCTTACAGATTTCTTTCTATTTGACAACTATAAAAGGAGATGAAGATGAAGATCAAGCCTGTTATTCTGGAATTCTTCCTACTATCTTAAGCCAAAGAGATTATTTAAGTTTTCATCTTCTATTAGAAAAGGAGAGAATGAGTGCTTATATGCTTTTCATTATTTCTATCTCTTTTTTCTTTGTGAGAAGCCATTCTTGCTATTTGTTCTAAATCTTGTAAGAGCTTCTCAAGTGTTTTGAAATTATAATCTTTTTTATTTTGTTATCGTTACGCCTGAACCCTAAAAGACAAGAGATTACACCTTATCCTTTGAAAAGGCAGTAGTTTTGGTTGAGTCTTGAAAAATTGATTGTATTTGTTTCTGCTAAGCCTATGAAAAATGGAGGTTACAACTGCACCTGTGAAAAGCTGAGGTTATAGTTGAGCCAGCAAAAGCTATAATGGATTGTTAAAGTCCTTGGTGAGGAGCCAAAGAAGTGGATTAAGCTAGTTGAGCCAAACCACTATAAATCTATGTGTGTTGCATTATTTATACTTCTTCATTTCAATTCTGCAAGTTACTTTTTGTTTCCAACTTTCAAAGTCCATATTCTCACATATATAAATTGATCTTGCAAAGCTAATTGTCATTCGATTTATACTTAACATCATTTTTTCTATAAATCACCAAGAGTTTCATCTTTCAATAAAATGTCTTATATTCATCTTTTAAATTTTTCAAAAGACTAAATAGTTTCCTTTGCTTAAAAGACTTTAAATCTAAGAAGTTTTTGAAAACCCAATTCACCCTCCTTTTGGGTGTCTATCATTTATCACATATAACATTAGGTTTAGATTTCATAGAACAAAATACCTATTATGTAACATCCTGTATCAAGCGATAGAAAGGACCAGAACAACTTACCCTAATGGGCCTATGCAAACTTCCTTATCTCAAGCACGCTTAACTCGGGAATTCTTTGCCTACATTCAGGCCAAAAGGTATCTAGTTGGTGTTGTTTCCTCCCTTATTTATCCTCGATATATACTACCCTTTTCTGGGCTCTTGGGGTATTATATTCCTATAACATCCTGCATAGAGTGATAGGAAGGATCGGAACAACTTACCCTGATGGGCCTACGCAAATTTCTCAAGAGTCACCCATCCTTAAGCTTCCCCAGCTCAAGCACGCTTAACCCAGGAGTTCTTTGCCTACACTCAACCCAAAAGGTATACAGCTGGTGTTGTTTCCTTCCTTACTTATCCTCGATATATACTGTAATGCCCCACTTTTCCAAATATATAATGATGTTAAATACAAGCTATTCAGGTTATTTACAACACCCGGGCGTTATTGGAAATCCTTTATCAACAGAAGCTAAGATCGAACCTAAGTATGCTAAATAACTAGGATCCACAAGTTTAAATAAGAATCCATCACACACCCAGATATTAGAAAACTATAGCACTTACTAAATTCATAAATTTTGTGGTACAGCTGCCATATGTCCCTAAGTATCTTAACTGCTATTTACATTACAATATTGGGATTACACGGGTACACAAATAAATCCAAACTCTAAATCAGCCAAGCACCACCTCCTTATCCTTGCTTGCACTAGAACCTGGAGTACCTAATATGCTTGACATACCTAGAAGGTTGAATATTCTAGGGGTATGAAACACCCGAGTTACATTGTTACATCAAAGTGAGTGGCACAAGAAAGAAGATACATGTATGTGAGACAAGAGACATCTTAGTGAGTAATTCAAGAAAGGAAATAGTTCGTGCATAAGAAAATGAGTACAATGAACAACAAGAATCTTCCCTTATCAGCATTTCCTCAGCCCATCATCATGCCAAACATCCCAGCCTCACCTTTATGTTAAGCCCCACCTTTGGGCACGTGATGGTGGTCCAACCCCTCATACCTCATCTATAGGCATGGCCCCACCTCTGGGCATGGGATTGCCTCCCCTCCCCCCCCTCAATCATCATGATGTTCCACCAACAAGCTGTTAATCATCATGTTCAAATTTCAGTCCCACCGACTAGCCACAAAATACAACACCGAGATGCATATATGATGTGCAAGCCACAAACCACGCACGAAAGCCATCGTGTTCAAACCCGATGCCACAAAGTAGAAATGATATGCTCAAAATAAAGGAAACATAAGACGTAAGAAATGAAACATCCATAATGAACCCAAGAGTGATCAAGTGGAAGCAAGAAGCATGCACAAGAACCACTCATCTTCGGGTTCACTAGAAAGTACCGTTTACATGCAAACCGAGGCTATTTACTGCCAAAACATGAGTTTCGTAAGGTGAACATCAAATGTTTTTATATGAAGGTGTGTTGATTAAATCAAGCGTCATTACTGTAAAATTTCAAGGAAAAATAAGCTCACACTCGCCTTCACGCGCCTTGGGAAGGGGTCTCACACGCTGCCCCTATTTTCGGTTAGCTTCATGCAGTTTCCGTATCTCGGCCTTATCTCCTTCATTTTAACTCTGATTCGACCCCTATTTGAACCGACGAACTATTATTTTGACCCTCCACATGATTACAGAAAGAAACTGAGCTTAACTCGCAGTTTAGTGACTGTTATGCATGAAATTTGAGACGGGTTTGCAACTTATGGTGGCCTGATTTTTCCTTTAACTCGGGCAAAGTTTCCTCCCCTCTTTCAAGTAAAATTTCCCCTCTTTCACGAGCTACTTACCCCCTTGATTTAATAGCCAAAAGCAAAGCCCAATGCATGCTTATATAGAACCTTTAAACCAATAGGATTGCAACACTTGACTCAATAGGATGGCGACACTTGTCCTTGAGATTTGCACCCTAATCATGACTTTTCTCCCCTTGTGACAAGTGGTCTTAGAGATTTGGGCCTAATCATGACATATCAAACTTCTCGACGAATAATTTTACTCCACGTGTCATTGGGATTTGAGCCCTCATCATTGTTTTTATCTTATGGCGCCATGTGTCCCATATAATCATTTTTATCCATGTGTTCTTATCAAATGGTGCCATGTGTCCCATATAATCATGAGGCCTCATTATTACCTTTCATGTGTGACCAATAAAAGCTTGCCACATGTCCCAACCTTAGAGGCTAAGTAATCTTGGAAGCCAAGAAAATGACATGGACTTGGACTTCAAAATAAATTTAATAAGATTTAAAATCCAAAGCTAGATTTGAAATCCATTTAAAATCCAAAGCTTTTCAAAATCCTTTGTGTTAATACTCTTTGACTCAAGCCTTTCAAATATAGCACTCTCGCCCAGAAATTTTCGATAATTGCTCTTGTGCCCTGAGTTTTTTCAGAAACTGCACCTTTACCAAGGCTCAAAAATTACGATTTTACCACTAGTTTTGAAACTGTACTTTTATGTTAGAATTTTCATAATCCTTTGAAATATCATTTTTTCCCAAACATTTGAGTTCAAAAATCTCAGCTATTACATCCTGCCTCCCTTAAAAGAAAATTTCATCCACAAAATTCCGCTTCATTCCTCAAAACTCTCTAAGTTCTCTTTTCCTAAGCAAATTTCTCAAAATCATGGTGCTTCCAGAACACCTTTCCCCAAAAGGTATAATTTCATTTCTCTAGACTCATATCAGGGTGGATAACATACCCCGCTTGGTGTGCCTCGTTCGATATGATTTGCCTTAACTCTTGGCCTCAGGAACATAAATTCCATCTAATACCCAAGTTAGGGTTTTTGACCCATTCCTAATTGTCAACACATGACCATACCTTCAAGTCTTCTAAAATAACTTTCCAAATTTGTTCATCAGAAGAGAGAGAATCGCTAAACTAGCGACGCAAACAAACGTTTCCTTAGGAAATTGCATCCACTAATAATGGGCTAAAAGCCTCCACCCAGTCCCCACTCACAGGCTATCAGAGCAAGCTCATTCTCGCATTAGACACCATGTTCATCCTCTCGGGATGGTTACTAGATCACACAACCACAACCCTTCGAAAACTCTATCCACCGTTGCTACCCCGCATTCGAATCCCTCTGAAAGAACAATCAGTTCAAGCAATCATGAAGACCTTAAAATTTTCACATAGTGCTGCCAAAGCATGCCCACTATTGCATCAGCATCAGCGTTAACAAGGTTAAAGTTCAGGATAATCAAATCAGAAACAACTTCTCATAACTTCTGGGGTGTAAAACAATTTGCATACCAAACCGAAGGTCAAGTCGGTAACTAAAATAAAATTTCCCTTCCCTAAAGGCCAAGTATGGGAAGCGCAATCCCATTGCTTGCTATTACGGGAAAACACATTTCCTGAACAAACCCATGTATGTAATGATGGGCCTATGCAAACTTCCCAAGAGTCACCCATCCTTAAGCTTTCCCAGTTCAAACATGCTTAACTCGGGAGTTCTTTGCCTACATTTAACCCAAAAGGTATCCAGCTAGTATTGTTTCCTTCCTTACTTATCCTCGATATATACTGTAACACCCCACTTTTTCAAATATATAATGATGCTAAATACAAGCTATTCAGGCTATTTACAACACACAGGCATTATTGGAAATCCTTTATCAACGAAAGCTAGGATCGAACATGAGTATGCTAAATAACTAAGATCCACAAGTTTAAATAAAAGTCCATCACACACCCACATATCAGAAAATTATAGCAGCTTCCTGAATTCATAAATTTTGTGGTACAACTATCATATATCAAGCACCAGCCCCTTATCCTTGCTCGTACTGGAACTTGGAGTACCTAATATGCTTGGCATACCTGGAACGTTAAATGTTCCAAAGGTATGAAATACCAGAGTTAGATTGTTACATTAAAGTGAGTGGCATAAGAAAAAAGATACATGTACGTGAGACAAGAGACATCTTAGGGAGTAATTTAAGAAAGGAAATAGCTCGTGCATAAGCAAACGAGTACAATGAACAACAAGAATCTTCCCTTATCACCATTTCCTCAGCCCGTCATCATGCCAAACATCTCAACCTCACCTCTTGGCTAAGCCCCACCACTGGGCAAGTGATCGTGGTCCAACCCCTCATGCCTCACCTCTAGGCACGACCCCACCTCTGGGCATGGGATTGCCCCCCGATCATTGTGATGTTCCACCAACAAGCTGTTAATCATCATGTTCAAATTCCAGTCCCACCGACTAGCCGTAAAATACAACACAGAGATGCATATATATAGGCGGGATATGCTTAAAGCAGAAGGAATATGATATGCAAGCCACAAGCCACTCACGAAAGCCATCATGTTCAAATTCGATGCCATAAAGTAGAAATGATATGCTCGAAATAAATAAAACATAAGATGTAAGAAACAAACCATCCACAATGAACCCAAGAGTGATCAAGAGGAAGCAAGAAGCATGCACAAGAACCACTCACCTTCGAGTTCACCAGAAAGTACTGTTTACATGCAAATTGAGGTTATTTACTACCAAAACATGAGTTTTCATAAGGTAAACATCATTAAATCAAGGGTCATTAATGAAAAATTTTGATGGAAAAATTAGCTCACACGGGCCCTCACGTGCCTCGGGAGAGGGCCTCACCCGCTGCCCTATTTTCAGCTAGCTTCATGTAATTTCCGTATCTCGACTGTATCTCCCTCGTTTTAACTCTGATTCGACCCTCTACATGATTATAAAAAGAAACTGAGCTTACCTCATGTTTTTGGTAACTGTTATGCACGAACTTTGAGAAGGGTTTGCAACTTCTGGTGGCCTGATTTGACCTTTAACTCGGACAGAGTTTCCTCCCCTCTTTCAAGCAGAATTTTCCCTCTTTCACGAGCTACTTATCCTCTTAATTTAGTGGCTAAAAGCCAAGCCCAATGCATGCTTATATAGAACCTTTAAACCAATGGGATTGTGACACTTGGCTCAATAGATATGATAAGATATGCATAAATTACATATGATTTAGTAACAATCATAAATATCATGCTCAATATAGGCAAAATATAACACATATAAGTTTTGGGATAAAACCACCCATCTTAACTTAGCCTCACTAGCTTTCTCGGCATGCAAGCCTTGAGCTCGAAATACGTGCTCAGATATTTTCTTGCTTTGGCATACTCCTCTAGCCCCAAATAAATTCCTATAATTTTTTGGGATTTTTCTCCATTTTTTTCTATTTTCTTTTTCCTTTTCCTTTTCTTTTCTTTTTCTTTTTTTCTTTTTCTTTCTTTTCTTTTCTTCTTCTTCCTCCCTTGCCCCTCTTGTGCACGAACCAGCCTCTCGACCACCACCACCTACTCTCCAATCACCGGTCGTTGCCACCCTCACTCACTGTCGTCGGCTACTACTCCGACCGCTAGTAGCCTCTGGCTGCTACCGCGATCGTTGTTGGCTAAGGCTGGTTGCTGCATCACTGCAACAGCTTGCGACCATGGATACCGCTTGTTGTTGCAGCCCATTCTAGCTGCCTCCGGCCACCCTCTAGGCTGCCTTCGACCACTAGCATCGCTCTTAGCTCTCTCTCTCTCGATCTCCTATAATCTCTCTTCCTCATCAGATCAGCCAAGCTCTCTGATTCTATTTCGGCCATTCTTCCCTTCATTTTTCGTTTCTCTTTCTATATATATATGCACACCCACTTGCAAGAAAACTTAGCCACAAATTTCGTGTTGCCAGCCATCACTTCATGCATCCACTTGCAGCAAAAGAAGACTTAGCCATGAAGTCTTTTGTTGCTCTGCACTCACACACACGCACACATGTATATTTATAACGATATATTGCATCATAAGATAAGGGAAATTACACATTAACCCCTCAAATTTCCTCTTGATTTCACTTGGGAAAATCTCTAATTACAAATACATCCTCAAACCTCAAATTAATTTGCATTACGATACTGAAAATGCAAAATTAATAACTTCAAGCTTACTTGATATGGACGATTTCATCCCTGTGCCCTTATAGGACCTTTGTTTCATCCCGAAACCACCTCAAGGTTGATCGTTACGCAAAATCGGAGTCCCCTCAGGGTTCCATTACCTTCCCGGTGGTCCCCTATGACAACTCAATTTTTTAGCCTGAATAATAGCTGTACTAAAAACTGTTTCTGATCTGATTTCTTTCTATGCCATAAATCTTGCCTCAAAACATTTGTCAGTACCATATCATTTTCCTTAGATATTTAGGCTCCAGGGCACTCCCTACAGTCAATTCGGTGTTGATAACTATAAGAGATTATACTTAAGTCCCAAATCTTTTGAAAATTTCACCTATAGCCCAAGTTAAAATTACTCTTGAGTTCTTTGAAAATTCTCGAGTATTGCACTTAGTGTATCATGCAAGGGAGTCACTGAGGTTTTCAAAACATTTTCAAAGAGACACACATAGCGGAAATGATACAAAATAACCCTTACAATACTAGGTATATACAACCATATGCAAATACACATGCATCAAAATGAAATACCAAAGTAACTTTTACCTCATTCCATTGAGATGTTGTCGCATGTTGCCTCTGTGATGCACTTGCGCCTGAACTCATTCAGTCACAAATAGCTTCATCAAGCTAATCTGCTCCGGTGCCTACTTTCCTTAGTTGACTAAGCCACTCTCACAGATGTAAGAGACCAAGTTGGTCCACACCTAGGCTACACTAGAACCCTTCGTCTCACTCATGTGCTAGATAAGTGAGAACAAAGGTGACTCCGAGCTATTTTGGGTTCTCATGACCTTTGGACCAACAAAAAATAGGGAGCTAAAAGAGAGGAGAGCGATGGAGTTGAAGGAAGAAGATGATGAGTAGTGGCTAAAAAAAAAAAAGAAGAAGAGAGAATGGTAGTAGCTGTTAACGTATCTCATATGCCTCTCCTTTTCTTTTCTTCTTCTTTCAATTTCTTTTACTGATTGAAACAACGGAAGAAAAGAACATGAAATCTAATCCCATAGCATGAAATTGTCAATCGTTTGAGACAATCGTTAGATAGTTTCAAGCAAACTATTAACTTCTCAAGAACCATTGTCGACCGTTTCTGGCCTTTCTCTCCAAGTTTCACCAAATTGCATCTAGGTTTGTCATTAACTCTTAATGGCCCTTCCACTTACTCTTAATGGAACCAAGGTCCCCCCGTTAACTCTTAATGGTCTCCCTCTATTAACTCTTAACTGATTGTTAATCCATTTGTTAACTCTAAACAACACATCCATCATCGTTATTAACTCTTAATGATGATTGAGAACACACGACAACAAGGAATCACTAATCCAATGCATTATCCAATATGTGTGGTTTTCTAGGTTCACTACCATGTAGCAATTAGGACATGCCAAACTCTTTGACACAGATCGAACACTTTAATCTGCTATGAGAAACTCTTCATTTCCTCATAGCACCCTGAACGGTCCTGAGTGACCTCTAGCATAATATCAGGACTATCCTAATGGAAATGAAGTAAATACTTCAATGAACCTATTAAGGCTCTTGATTACCACGCACTATAATCCCTCCATTGACTAACATCTTAACCGAGTGAGGTCATGGATTGATTAAACTCACAGAACTTGGTAGCTATGCCAAGATGTACTACGGTGTGGTCGCGATGAAACATTAAACTCCTTTTGACATCAAAAACTCTTTCTAATCATGCACACCCTGGCTAGGGGTTTTCCAATAATAACCAACTGTGACCGCATAAGATGGTCACCCCTACAATGGAGGTCAATGGATCCCATTGGTGAGCATCTACCTCCATACAACACTGCATAAAGATCACACAGAAAGCATTCTCACCTCTCTCATCAGATGGTTTCGCTCAACGACAAATCTCCAACACAAGTGAACAAGATAACTATGTCACCTCTAGTCTGAGGATCAAATACACAATCAAAACCAACAACAAATCATTAATCCTCTCAGTCGTATGGTCTATCACAAGCATCACATTTAGTAGATGCTCAACCAACATCCACCCACATGCCTACTAATGGTATCTCAAGCAGTATGGCATGTGACTCACCATCCTTTATCATTAGTATCTCATGCTAATCAAAAGTAGTAGCCCATGTGTTATTCCATAATTGATTCATCATAGTCCTTGTCTGATGAATCTAAGGACTAGGAATACCTTTAAAAATCATGTGTTATAGATTCTTATCACTTATTCTTAACAACAAAAGAATATGACCATTAGGAAATCTAGGGACTCATTCATACACATTTGGAAAGCAATGAATGAAGAAATGACCATTTTATTAATTGCAAGAATATAATACACGTATCCCTATTACATACTACATGTCTGGGCATACATCACTAACAATTTCTCACTTGCACTAATGTTGATTTACAAGGCTCTACTGTATTCTCACCTAGTATCTAATACCCATATTTTCAAGATGGCAATCTAGTTGTGCCTGCATTATTACTTTAGTCAATGGGTTCGTGACATTTTCTAATGACTCGATGTTTTACAACTACATGTCCCAACGGGCTACTATCTCTCGAATATGATGGCAGCATCGCTCGATGTGTTTGAACTTCTGGTGAGATTTGGTGTAATACCTGGGAAATTATTAAGAGTATAAATAGTATTTAATGAAGGGTATAACTAGAATTATCAAAAGAATAAGGTTATAGGACACACTATCGCAGTCTTAAATGATCAAAACGACCCGAGAGAGTACCCCGGATCTTAGATAGCCAAGGAAAATGTAATAGCATCGACAAATAATATGAATTGTGATTTTAGGTGATAAAAGAAATGGGATCAGGAACAGTTTTTGGTACAGCTGTAGACCGGGTTGAGAAAATCAAATCGACATAGGAGACATCCAGAAAGTCAACGGAGCGTGTCAAGGACCAATATTTTATGTGTAGAACAACCCTTAAGCAATTTCGAGTTAAGGTCAAAATGATCAATCGGGCTGAAGTGTAATTTTCTAAATTTGCCCGAGGGAGGTTGAAACGGTAATTTTTTTGGGAGTTTCAAGGGTCAAATGAGAAGTACCAAACTTGTGGATCTTTATGGTATGTTAGAAAGATCAAGGGGTAAGGAGAAAGGGCAAAAATGTCATTTGAGAAAATCTGGGGGCTAAAATGCAATTTATAAAAAAATAGTGGTGTGAACGCAGCAAGCTAAAGTCATTCACTGCCTTCCACCGCACGTGGAGCTATCTCCGACAATGGGATTGCCGCGGTAGGGCCTGGGGGAGGTGCTATACGGTGAGGGCTTTCGTAAGGGCTAAGATCTGGCCGGTGATTAGCCAAGAAATGGCCTGATTTTGCTATAAAAAGGGTGAGGCTTTTGGCTAAAAATTGGCAAGAAAATTAACCACGTTTTGGTATGATTTTGAGAGGTTGGATAAGGGGTTATTACTCCTTCCATCGAGGGGAAGAGTTCTGGGGTTTTTGGGAGTATTTTCGTGGAGTTTTAAGGCTGTTTCAACAATGGCTGAAATCGAGAGGCGGACCACCTAGGGCCGCTTGCAACCGGTAGATTGGGCCCTTTTCTAGTGGCTTTTCGGTCGGGAAATTGTGCCATTCGGATCAAATCTTCAAAGGTTTAAAGGGGTTGTGTTTGGTTTCTCTATTGGAGCCGTCGCCGTTGGTTGGATTTTTGGGGAAGAAGGTGGCACGTGGCTGCACGCGCCACATCCCACGCACAGCCATGCGCCGAGCGCGTGAGGGTGCGTGCAACAGGGGTTTTTCTGGTATTTTCTTCCAGTATTTTCATTGATTTATTTTAGGATTTATCATGTTGAAATATTTTGGAAAATGGTTGAGGAAATAATTATTTTTGAATTATCGAAGGGAAAATTGGGAGAAAATAGAGAAAATTATGGGAGAATAGAGAAAAATGGATTTTAATGCTTCCTTAATTAAATATGGTGTTTTAGGAGTATCGTGGCTCGAGGTTGAGTACGAGTACGAGTAGTTGTGTTTTAACACAAGGATCGAGGTGATCTGAAAACGTTTAGGTGAGTGGTTTGACTCTAGTTTTACCCTTATCTTGAAAATGTGTTGGAATGTGTGTAGTGGGTTTAGGTGGCGGTGTTACCCTCTCGAACCTAGGTTACACACGATTGAACCAATTCTAGTGAGCGATTTTACCCTCCAGAACTTGGGTTGTTTTGCAAAGGCGTGTTACTTATGTATTTGTGGTATCATTTGCATATTGAACATGTGATATATTGCATCAAATGTTTTTACTTATAAAAGAGTCGGTGCATGGCGTGTGATTTTCATATCATCGGGGTATTGATATTCGTGTCGATGTTGTGTTCGTGTGGGACGGGATGGGGTCTACTTGAGAATGGGACAAAGTTAATCTAGGTGAACGAGTGACACGATAGGGCACTCGAGGATTAAGTATGTCACGACAAGGTCAACCCCAACGGTGTGTGGAATGGTGTTGCCACGGGAGGTTGAGTATGTCAGGGAGATTTCTCAAGTTAGACATGTCTTGCATGTTGTCGTTTGTTTGAGTATGCCATGCTCGTGTGTCTTTCATGCATTGTATAAACTGTTTCATGCCTTCACTTAGATATTTTATCATCTAACCTGGGTTATGCCCCTGGAACATTCGATGTTCCATCCAGGAACTACTGCGAGGGCAAGGACACGGCTAGTTGGGGGCCAATGGTGCTTAGTTTGATAGTCGTTGTAATGTTTGGAGGCTTTAGTATGTATTTCAGGTTGTATATGAACAGTTGTATGGTAGCAATGTCATCATTTGATCTGTATTACGTATTTTGTTATGGAAATACTATGTAAGAACTATGGTGTTTTGATGTTAATATATCCGCTGTGTTGTATTATGTCTCGCTTAGTTAAAGATTATTGATCTTGATAGTTAAATGGGCAAGGCTGGGGTTCTCGGGGTTTGTATCTGCATATGAAGATTGTTCTTGATACACCGCCCGTGTTGAACTTGGAGGGAAAAAAAAAAAAGAAATCCCGGGAATACCCTTATAATGACACGCCTGGCAAGGCGGGGTGTTACAATTGGTA
The DNA here is from genome assembly GCA_036245055.1 of Diospyros kaki. Lineage (NCBI taxonomy): Eukaryota > Viridiplantae > Streptophyta > Magnoliopsida > Ericales > Ebenaceae > Diospyros > Diospyros kaki. The sequence goes on from BSEG01000008.1 coordinate 33,547,690, forward strand.
TCAGTGCCCTAGGGTAAAACCCTAGGATGGTTAGGCTAGGTTGTTGAACTTAGCATGGTTAGAATTGTTGAACGAAAAGTTAAAACAAGGTTATTGCTGCATTGCTCACCCTGCATTTATCACTTTTTATATTTTTCCTTTACTAACTCAGCTGATTTAGCAACTATTTATGTTCAAAAAAGGATGAGGCGTTTAGACTCGCCAGTGCACGAGTGTGATTGTAGCAGAAAATTTATATGTAATTTTTCTGAGTAAGACCGGATCGACTCATAGGAATATTACTCATAGAAGGAGATAACCACACCAGTTCTTTTGATTAATGAAATAATAAAATGAGATCAAACTAAATGTAACAAAATAATTGCTCGAGGCTTGGGTATGAGAACGTTTCCAGGTCAAGCAACCCCCATACATGGCATGGGAACTCTAAGTTAGGCGTACGAACCAATCCAAGCCTGAGGTTTTCGTTAATAATGTTTCCCAAACTACTTTTTCTTTGGTTACTTTGACATCTGGAGTTCTGCTATATTGATTCATCAGTGGCTTTGGGCACCGTCTTTGCCTTAACCCAAGAATCAAATTAGCCACACATCTTCATAGGAAGTGTATGACTAAAACTAATCTCAACGGATGAATACGAAATTCAGAAAGAAAATAAATTGGATCAAATGATAAGAATTTGATAAACTACTGCTGTATTGATTACTAAAACGAACTACAACTTAAAACAGAAATTAAAATGGACCTGTAATACAAAAGCTCAAAACTAGCAAGAACAAGAAGAATAACTGCAGTGCTATTCGTTTTAAAAATACAAACAAGAACTAAAGTGAGAGAAACAGACAGAATGAAAAAGACTCCCCATTTTCCAATGATCTTCGTCTTTTTGCGTTTTTTTTCTGAGTATCCTCTGTTCTCTTGCACCTCTGATTCCAAAGAATGTTTGTTCCTTTTTAAGCTTACGGCGCATGGAAGTGGGGGCCACTTGATGAAAAGTTGTTCAAAAAGTTGGTTGAATTTACCTCAAAGCCACCGTGTTTATTTGCACATGTCAGATTTTTGTTCGGATGCTTATTCGAATATGTTAGCAGAGATATTCGAATGCGTGCTAAGTTTTTTTTGGCTGCTCGGGTCATTTGAATGAATTTTAATCCTATTTGAATGAATTTCACACTTTACTTTTCCTTGCACTGTAATTTTCTCAGTCATTCGAATGCAATAGTACTTTCATTCGAATGAATTTCTAATTTTCCTCTTGAGTTCTTCATAGCATTTGGATGACTTGGGGAGTATTCGAATCTGGAGTTCCTTGTGTTGCTTCTTATTCGAATTACTCAGCCTTCAATTACATTCGAATGACTTGGTTTTCATTCGGATATATCTTCATTACTTCTATACGATATGTTTATCCGAATACATTCTCGAATTTTTGCATATTCGAATTTTTGAATGATTTTTTGAATGAGTGACTAGCTTCCATTTGATTTGTTCCATATTTGAATATCTTCTGAAGACTCATTCGAATGGTTTTGGCTCTTATCAGAACACCTTCATTTCTTGACTTTTGCTTCCTCTTTGAATCATGCCTTTGGAGAGTTAAATCATTCCTTTCATCTCTTTTCCTTCTTTTGGGTTGCAACAGGCAATTCTGAAGATTTTTTAGTCGATCAAATGGATTAGGAGGTAATAAAATATAACAAATTTTTGCATTTTTGAGCATCAATCAGTTATGGATTCTAAGAGACATTCGAAACCTGGATGAAATGAGTATGGGAACTCTAGGAAAGTGAGACTTGAGGTGTTTAACTTGAATATACTTTCAGCGACAAGAGGAAATGAACAAGTTCTATTCACATCTTTTTGGAAATTAGGAAGCCAGTAATGGGGGTCATTGAAATGATATAGATATATGGTTGACAAAGTGTTGGGAGAATGAATGTTTTGGTACAACTTGAAGCATAGTATAAATCTCTTTGGAAGAATTTTAGGGAATCGTCTTAGTACCTCTCGATTGGGACATGACAGTAATGGTGAAGTCATACCCTGAAGAGATAAATGAAACGGTTGAGGTTACTAGGAAAACTTGTCAAAGGACGTGGGAGAGAAGAATGGCTTATATGTAATATAAATCTTAAGGTTGAGATAGATACCCCAAGTGGCAACTTAAGAGGAATGGATATAGTTAGAGCCAGATAATAGAAATTCCAAATGGTGACTTAAGGGAAAAGAAACTAATGGATCGTAAAGAAAAAAATCCTACTTAGAGATCTAGGGGTTTGTCAGTTGAGGTCTTTGAAATTGTTAATTAGAGAATGCTAGACCTTGTTAAGTGATAAAACGTCGGGTTAGAATGACTTAGATATAAGAGTTAGAGCCCGACGATGTGGATCAAATGTGAGGTTGATTCATTAACCACAACAGAGGATTCGTAGGATTTGGAAACTGTAGATTGAAGATCAATAGTCAAAATCCTTCTCGCTAAATGTTGGGATATCTGGTCATTAATAAGAATAAGTGAGTTGGGATGTTTAGTCTGATATGATATAATCTGATGATAAATTAGGTTTGTGAACAGATGATATGAAGAATCGAGGGTAAGAGTGACTTGATATAAACCCCGAGAAATGATCTGCAGTAAGCAACCTAGGATGATTCGATAAGTGCTTTGAGAATAAAATTTGAGTTAGGAATCCAAAATTGTTGATGGGGATATTGAGATAAAGGACCCAGAGTTGATGACAGAAGAAATAAGGAAAAGTTACCTTAAGAAAATGGCTCATAAGATTGAGTCATAAGTGTTTGGTTTCATACGTTATCCGAGGGTAAAAAGAGCCAAGGAATGGATTTGAGTCTCATGGAAGTTTGGGAAAAGATAGAAGAATGAGTTGTATCAAGGATATTAATCTAAGATCAGACGAGGAAATCAAATTAGGATTAATTGAGGATCAAATTCCTGTTTCAGAGTTTTAGAAGTTTTCTTGGTGGCAACTGGAGATTTGGGTAACAGATTTTGGATGGCAATGAGAATTTCTCTATGGAGTATGACCTAAACTTATTTCCCTTACATATGGTCGCTACTAGTCAAAGAGGGAGTGACCATAAGTTGGCTATAGTTAGGGTCGTGTTGCGACTAAAAAGTATTAAGATATCAAACAGGAAGTTTGTTTATTTTGAAGATTAGAATTTTTCGTTTGGTTGGAAATTTTGAAAGAGCCTTTTGGCATATGGAGAATTTGCAGAGTGAAACCTTATCTGATGATTTTAGGGATTATAAATAATAGGAATCAATGATAAACTAAAGCGTTGTGATTTAGGATGAATTTTGGAGATTAGAAAGATTTTGGGATAAGAGAATTTTTTAGTTTGACTTTGATGTCTCTAAAGAAAATTGGTGCGCACTGTATACACTTGGAGATAAAAAAGATATTTCAACCCATGGAGACGATGTTATCCTAAGCTTAAGGTAACCCTAGTCGATTTAGGAAGGTTCAAAGTCAGAGGAAAATAATTAGCAAGGTGTGCGGTAGTCGGATCAAAAATTATACGCACAAAGGGTCGTATGAAAGATAAGTTCTTATAAACCACATAGTTAGCATGATAATTGTCAAGGACTAAGGGATAATCATAAAAGTCCTTACTTGAGTTTTAAGGCACCAAGCAATGAGATAGGACTTGCTAAAGCTTGATTAAGCTCGTAAAGATATCTTGGGACATGACTAGACCTTAACAAGTTAAAGTTGATCTTAATAGGTTCCGAGAGAGAAATATGATTGATGATTCATAAAGTGAGGTGTCAAGTTGGAACAGGATATTAGAAACATACATAGGAGGGCAGATCTTTTAGAACTAGATTTGTGATAGTTAGAGCACATGATCATGACATAAGGAGTATAATTTTCGAATACGATAATAGTGCTGGGTGGATTTGTAGTGATTTTGGAGGAGATGATTATAGCACTTGTAAGGGTAGCAACCAGAACGTGAAATTCCATGATAAATTGGAAGCAAAAGAAGATTATATTGCGGAAGAAAATTCGAGGTATTAGGAATGGTAAGGACAAGGGTGCACTACTCAAATTGAGTGGTATCTTTTTTAGAAAAGAAAATTAAAGAACCAAGAGATCAGGAATTTGGATTAGTACTAATAGAACCACTATAGCTCTCGGGGGTGGACTGAGGAATTCTAGCATAACGATAGCACCATTGGTGTTTGGCCTGAAACAATGGGTATGAGCCTAGGGACCAAGGCAAAGGACTGGTGGTTAGCTCGCGGTTTGGGGTGGGATACCCTCGAGTCGGAGCAACACAATGAACTGTGGAAACGGACAGGTGCCAAAGTTTGGGCAACACTGAGGATGTTATGTATGGTTTAGAGTCCAAGTTCTAAGGGACCGGAGCATCGTGGCAGGATCCCAAATCATTATGGAAAGGGGTAAAAGCTTGGAAGGTGACCTAAGCGGGATAATTGCTATGTGGATTATGATAGTCGATAGACAGAAGAGAGTTGGAAGGAGGAAATGTAATCTCGAGCGACGAAATAATGTTTGGCAAGTTGTTAACAGAAATTTGTAAAGGATTCTTCTAGAATAATTGCATCCACAACAGAAATTTGTGAAGTTAAGGTTACTAAGAAGTGATGAGTGCGCTCGAGAAATTTAGGAGTTATGGTGAAACAGTAATTGTGTTCATAGGCCGAGGTAGGTTCTAACCAAAAATGGAATGATCCCTGATATAGGCGTGTGTTACGAACTTGCTTAGGAATATGTGTTTTCCAAATGTTGCATTTGAAAGAAATTTAACTTTAGTTATTGACTTAACTATTAGTTTCGTGTGACTATTAGTACGCACCCCAAGAATTGTGAGCAATTGGCTCTAATTTAGTTGTCTTGAATCTTACCTTTAGTGATATAAAAAGGTTGGAGCAATAGTAAATATATTTTGGTACTCTCAAGAACATGAGATGATCCCTAGAGTGGGACGAAGAGAACATAAAGATATGATAAGCTATAAGTTGATAAGTAAACGAAAGTGTTTTTCCTTCCAAGAAACGTGTTATCAGTTAAGAAAGCATGTAATGAGTTGTTATAAAGGAAGACGTGAATTTCTAGTTCCACCATAGAAATTTTATTTGGGTGGTAAGACAGTAAGCTAAGCTATTAAAGTTGTGCTAGGTATTGTCGAAAACCTGGAGAGAATCAAAAGCTGTCCAGTAAGGTTTTCATTTAAGGAGTTGTGTGAAAACTAGATCGCCTAAGAAGGACAAGATTATATCCACCCCTAGAATCAGGGATAATAGGGATCTTGTTTGACTAAATAAAGAGATCGTTTCTCATGTGAGAAGTATATGGAAAGCATCGATTAGGAGAGATGGAGCGCTTGGCAGTTCTAGGGTGAGGTACCACGAATAACTAATGGATCTAAGTGTTTGAATTGATAGTATGATTATGAAATATTGTTGTAAAAGGAAATAAGGAATTAAAACGAAACGAGGAGTAATGTGTTGAGACAATTTAGGTTATGATTAATGGTCAGTTTTTGAAAGAGAAATGTGACATGCCAGGATATTAGGTTGCCATAAGAAAAATTATGTTCTTGATAAGCCTGTATTGATGATTTGCGTGACCAGCCACAAAAGGTTAAGAAATTATCTCTAAAGTTAATATGCAATCAAGGTACTAGTAATTGAGAAAAAGATACACCGAGTTAGCTCAATGTTATCAATTTTTGTGTATAAGAGCGAGATGGGAGAACCATAAGTCAAATAAATAGGGTCTGATGACACAATTAGAGGTGATATCGAGTGTTATGGATTAATTTGGGAGTCGTATAACCGTCTGTATAGAGCTACAACGGGATATTCTGGAAATAAGAAACGTGTCTGGTAAGTTTGGACCGTATAAAGATGTAAGTTAAGAATGGTTGTCATGGATAAGGAATGATAAATTTAGGACATTTCAATTGGGAGTCATTAGTAATAGCAGTGATTCAATTATCATGGGCCAAATTTCGAGGACGAAATTTATTAAGGGGAAGAGGATGTAATACCCGGGAAATTATTAAGAGTATAAATAGTATTTGATAAAGGGTATAACTAGAATTATCCAAAGAATAAGGTTATAGGACACACTATCGCAGTCTTAAGTGACCGAAATGACCTGAGGGAGTACCCCGGATCTTAGATAGCAAAGGAAAATGTAATAGTATCAACAAATAATACGAATTGTGATTTTAGGTGATAAAAGAAATGGGATCGGGAACAGTTTTCGATACAGTTGTCGATCGAGCTGAGAAAATCGAATCGACGTAGGAGACGTCCAGAAAGTCAACAGAGCGTATCAAGGACCAATATTTTATCTGTAGAACAACCATTAAGCAATTTTGGGTTAAAACGAATGGATTTAAGGTCAAAATGATCAACCAAGCCTAAGTGCAATTTTCTAAATTTGACAAAGGGAGGTCGAAACGGTAATTTTTTTGGGAGTTTCAAGGGTAAAATGAGAAGTACTAAACTTGTGGATCTTTGTGGTATTGTTAGAAAGATCAGGGGGTAAGGAGAAAGGGCAGAAATGTCATTTGAAGAAATCTGAGGGCTAAAGTGTAATTTAAAAAAAATGGTGGTGTGAACGCAACAAGCCAAAGTCGGCCGCCGCCTTCCACCACACGTGGAGCTGTCTTCGACGATTGGATGGCCGCGGTAGGGCCTGGGGGAGGTGCTATACGGCGAGGGGTTTAGTAAGGGCCAAGATATGGCCAGTGATTGGCCAAGAATGGCCGGATTTTGCTATAAAAAGGGTGAGGGTTTCGACCAAAAATTGGTAAGAAAATTGACCACGTTTTGGTGTGATTTTGAGATGTTGGATAAGGGGTTATTACTCCTTGCATCGAGGGGAAGAGTTCTGGGGTTTTGGGGAGTATTTTCGTGGAGTTTTAAGGCTGTTTAAGAAATGGCCGAAATCGGGAGGCAGACTGCCTAGGGCCGCCTGCAACCAGTCGATTGGGCCCTTTTTTGGTGGCTTTTCGGCTAGGAAATTGTGCCATTCGAATCCACTCTTCAAGGGCTTCAAGGGGGTGTGCTTGGTTTCTCCATCGGAGCCATCACCATCGGCTAGATTTTTCGGCAAGAAAGTGGTGCGTGGCTACACGCGCCACATCCCACGCGCAGCCACGCGCCGAGTGCGTGAGGGCGCGTGCAATAGGGGTTTTTCTGGTATTTTCTTTCAGTATTTTTATTGATTTATTTTAGAATTTATCATGTTGAAATATTTTGAAAAATGGTTGAGGAAATAATTATTTTTGAATTATCGAAGGGAAAATTGGGAGAAAATAGAGAAAATTATGGAAGAATTGAGAAAAATAGATTTTAATGCTTCCTTAATTAAATATTGTGTTTTAGGAGTGTCGTGGCTCGAGGTTTAGTATGAGTACGAGTAGTTGTGTTTTACCACGCAAAATGAGGTTGTGCACGAGGATCGAGGTGATCCAAAAACGTTCAGGTGAGTGGTTTGACTCTAGTTTTACCCTTATCTTGAAAATGTGTTCGAATGTGTGTAGTGGGTTCAGGTGGGCAGTGTTACCCTCCTGAACCTAGGTTACACAAGATTGGACCGGTTCTAGTGAGCAGTTTTACCCTCCAGAACTTGGGTTGTTTTGCAAAGGTGTGTTACTTATGTATTTGTGGTATCATTTGCATATTGAACATGTGATATATTGCATCAAATGTTTTTACTTATAAAAGATTCAGTGCATGGGGTGTGATATTCATATCATCAGGGTATTGATATTCGTGTCGGTGTTGTGTTCATGTGGGATGGGATGAGGTCTACTTGAGAATGGGACAAGGTTAATCCCGGTGAACGAGTAACACGGTAAGGCACTCGAGGATTAAGTATGTCGCGGCAAGGTCAACCCCAACTGTGTGTGGAATGGTGTTTTCCACGGGAGGTTGAGTATGTCAGGGAGATTTCTCAAGTTAGACGTGTCTTGCATGTTGTCGTTTGTCTAAGTATGCCATGCTCGTGTGTCTTTCATGCATTGTATAAACTGTTTCATGCCTTTTCTTAGATGTTTTATCATCTAACCTGGGTTATGCCCCTGGAACATTTGATGTTCTAGCCAGGAACTACTGCAAGGGCAAGGACACGGCTAGTTGGGGGCCAATAGTGCTTAGTTTGATAGTCGTTATAACGTTTGGAGGCTTTAGTATGTATTTCAGGTTGTATATGAACAGTTGTATGGTAGCAATGTCATCATTTGATTTGTATTACGTATTTTGTTATGGAAATACTATGTAAGAACTACGGTGTTTTGATGTTAATGTATCTGCTGTGTTGTATTATGTCTCGCTTAGTTAAAGATTATTCATCTTGATAGTTAAACGGGCAAGGCTGGGGTTCTCGGGATTTGTATATGCATGTGAAGATTGTTCTTGATACGCCGCTCGTGTTGAACTTAGCGGGAAAAAAAAAAGAAATCCTGGGAATACCCTTATAGTGACACACCTAGTGAGGCGGGGTGTTACATTTGGGTTCTATGGCCTCTATAATAGCCCCATTATTATCGTAATACAATGGTATCATCGACTCAATGAATGAAACCACTTCCAATTCAACGAGGAACTTTCTGAGCCAAACACTCTCTTTTGCTACATCACATGTCGCAACATACTTCGCTTCTATGGTGCAATCAACATTTATCTCTTTCTTTGAACTCTTCTAACAAACTGCTCCACCATTACAAACAAACACAAACACCGATGTAGACTTTCTATCATCAATATCTGATCAATCTGAATTTGTGAACAAGGAGCTCACCTCCTCCATAGACTAGAATCATATCCTTAGTCCTTCTCAAGTACTTCAGGATATTCTTTACTATCACCTAATTTTTTAAATCTAGGTTAGACTAATATTTGCTAGTGACACTCATTTCATAGGCAATATTAAGCCTCATACATAGCATAGCATACATCAAACTCCCAAATGCTAAAGCATAGGAAATCTTCTACATGCTCTCTTTCTCATTTGGAGTCGTAGGAGACATCCCCTTAGAGAGATGAATTCCATGCTGGATGGCCACGAAGCCCTTTTTGGAATTCTCTATGCTAAACTTCTTTTACATTTTCACTATGTACAAGCTTTGGGAGAGATCTATCCATCTCCTCGCTTTATCTCTATAAATGCGGATTCCCAAGATGTAAGTCACCTCTCCCAAATCTTTCATTGAGAATTTATTGAAAAACCATATCTTTGTTTACATCAACATGCCAACATCATTCCCCATAAGGAGAATATCATCCACATACAAAATATATAAGGAATGCTTATGCACTCCCATTGACTTTCTTGTAAACATAAGGCTCATCTGAATTCCTAATGAAACCAAACTCTTTGATCTCATTGTCTAACAAGATATTCCAAGAATGAGAAACTAGGGTTGCAAACGAGCTAAGTTGACTTGGAAAATTTGAGCACAGGCTCGAGCTTAAGCTTAAGTTGAGCCTGAAAGCTTGGCTTGAGCTTGGGCTAACTCAATTAACATAGCCTAAGCTCGAGCTCGGGTCAGGCTCAGTTCGTCAATTCGATTAACGAGCCAAGCTCAGGCTCGAGCTCGCCATTAGCTTGAGTCTAAGCCAAAGCTTGGGAGGGGTTGTACGACGACGATAGAGAATGAGGGATTGTGCGGCGGTGGCGAGAGGTGGAAAAGAAGGAGGATGCAGTGGAAAGCGGTGGCGATAAGTGACAACCCTGCAATGGCAAGCTTCAAAAAAGGCAATGGCGAGAGGCAATGAAGAGCACAGTGATGAGGGATGATAGAGAGGGCGATGGAAAAAGGCTTTAGAGAGGTAGCATCTTTCTTCTTCTCTAAAGTTGGCGATGAGAGGCTAAGGCAGTGAGAGGTGACAAGAGGCTATGATCTTCTTCTCTAAAGCCAGTGATAAGAGGCTTTGGCATGGGGCACTTCTTTTGGGAGAGAGATGAGCAGAGAAAATGGGTTTCTTGGGCTAAGAGAGAGAGGAAAAGTGATGATATGATATGTATGTAATGATATATATATGTATGCTAAATAATGTATTTATAAAATATATATTTAATATATAATTTAATAAATGATATAAATTAATAAATGATAATTTAATAAATATATATCTAATATAATATGCATACATATATTATTATATCTAATCGTGAACTTCTAATCAAGCCTACTCACGAGTCTCTAATCGAGCTAACTCGCGAGCTAACGACCCGAGCTTTACTGACCTCAAACTTGACTCGTTTACAAATCAAACTTCAAAGTTAGGCTCAAGCTCGACTCATTTACCTTAACAAACAAATTTAGATGAGCTTTTATTGAACTGAGCTCGAACGACTCCTCTCATTTGTAGCCTTACGAGAGGCCTACTTAAGACCATAAACGGATCTTTTAAGCTTGCACATTTTACTATAATTTGAGGATTCAAAGCCCCGTGGTTATTCCATGAATATGTCTTCCTCAAGATAATCATTCAGGAACACGGTCTTAACATCCATTTTCCAGATCTTATAGTTATAGTGTGCGACAATGGCTAGCATTAACCTGATGGACTTAACCATAGCGACTGGTGAAAAGTCTCCTCATAGTCAATACCTTATTTTTTACGATACCCTTTCGCCACCAGTTATGCCTTGAAGGTTTGCACCTTCCCATTAATCCTAATCTTCCTCTTATAGATCCATTTACACCCAATAGCAACAATTCCTTCAGGTGCATCCACTAAAGTCTAGACCTAATTTGAATACATGGATTTCATTTTTGACTGCATAGTTCACAGGTGACTCTTCAAGTCACCCATCACTAGCTCCATGAGAGACCCTTCTATCACCCACCATCGACTCCGTGAGTGGATCCTCGACTCACCTAACGACTTAGTCAACTCTCCTGGTAACCTCATAAGTCATCCTGTAACGCCCCACTTTTCTAAATACATAATAATGTGAAATATTAGCAGACATCACCTATGGGCGTTATGGAAACCCTTACCAACAAAAGCGTTGGATCGAACCTGAAATCTTAATCAAAGCTAAATAAAAGTGGTTCCCCTAGATTTCCTTTACAAGCATAAAAAATGCATACGAACTTCAATACTCTATAAAACACAACACATCATAGCAGGTACAATTGTAGGACACCCACACACACCCTTTTCAACCTGGAGTATCCTAGTTGCTATTTACAATACATCATTCGTATTACAAGGGTACATAATGGAATAAAAACCAAAGCTAGCTACAAAACCCAAAGCAAGCCAAGCACCATCTCCTTACCCTTGCTCGAACGAGAACCTGGATCACCTGACACTTCTGACATACCTGGAACGTTGAACGTTCCAGGGGCATCAACCCAAGTTAGATATTACATCTAAGTGAGTGACTCAGAAAAGGTAAGTACATGCGTGCAAATGCAATAATGCCTTTATGAAATCCACCCCTGTGGTAGCAATGCCAAAGTGTTGCAATCACCCCCACGGTCATCATAGTCACTCCTGGCTCATCACTAGAGCACAAGATCTTCCATGATGTCCTAACAACTAGCCATAGTCACCAATACGAACCTGATATATGATAAAGCAAAAGGAATATGTATAAACAAGGGAAAACATGACATGTAAGCCACGAAAGCATGATATGTAAGCCAACATCCGCACACAAGTGAAGTAACAAATGCTCAAAGGGTCACAAAACATCCAGGAATCACTCACCTTAATCGATTACCTTAGGAAGCACGACTTATAACAACTAAGAACGATTTTCTCGTGGTTTTAACGTCGTTTGGCACGATCTACGGTGGTGGCCCAAACTTTTTGACGTGGCCTTTTCTCCCTCAATTCTCCACCAATCTCCTTCCTTATTTTTGTAGAACTCTCCTCTCTTTCGCAAGAACAAGACCCTTCCATTTCCTCCTTGTTTGGTGCCCAAAATGAATAAGCCCAATGCCCTTATTTATAGGAAACTCAAGCTAACCAAATCACGCAACGTGCCACGTCATCATTCCATCCATGAGCATCCAATCAAAATATGCCACGTGTCCCTAAAGATTTGTGCCTCTACATGTTTAATTAGATTTTCAAGATTCCCCATCATTACATCCCACATGGTTAATTGAATTTTCTATATTTTCCATCATAACACTTCAAATCCTATCTCCAAGTGGCCAATGAATGCTTGCCACATGCCCTTAGGGATAAGGTTTGGACACTTTTGTAAACTTGGAGACCAAGTAAGCTTTTCCTTGGCCAATCACGCAATGCCACCTTAGGGGGTCATTATGAGCCATCATGTGATCTTATCTTTTCTTCCAAATGACCAATGAAAGCTTATCATGTGTCCTTGAGGATAAGGCTTCATCATTTCTCCCATGTGCATCCAACCCAAATGCACCACTTGTCTCTTAATTCAATTTAATAGAGTTTGGAATCCAAAGCTGCATTTGATTTGAGTTTGAAATCCATGATATTTTGAAGAGATATTTTTAAGGTTTCAAGAACTACCTTGGCCCAAACTTTTCGGGTAATTTGCACTTAGGTCCTTGCAACTTAGTCCCTGAACCATTTTTAATTGCACTTTTTGGTCCCTAAAAAATGGATAAATTACACTTTTATCCGAACTTTAGTATTTACAATTTTACCATTGGTTCAGAAACTGAACCTTTGTCTCAAGGCTTCTATAATCCCTTGAAATGACCTATTTCCTCAAGTATTAGAACTTAACAATCTCAGGTATTACCTCATTTTTTATTTTGAAAATCTGGGGTATTACACACCTGATGACCTAGAAGCTCTTCTTTGTTTCATTATGACAAGGTCAATCTCCTCAGGCTCTCTTCCCCCTAAAGACCCTCCTCTAGGAGGGTTCTCACTAGGGTTTCTCTAAAGTATGCCTAACCCAGGAACCACCGAGTGTAGTGGAAGCGTCATGATCCTGTAGCCGAAAGACTCGTGCATCTCTTACATCCATATGTCACATTCCCTACCACGTATCCCAGTCATGGTTAACGAGTATAAATACCCCACAACACCTCGAATTCCAGGACCTTCTACTGAACCTCGAAGCTTCTCTCACTACTTAGCCACATAACTCGCTCAAAGTGTTAGTGATAGTGCCCTAAATGTTAGATTTATACTTCATGAGATGAAAGTGAGTGACACTATTGATATATTCTTGATATTAATCAAAGGTCATATCTTCATTTATATCTCTCTATCTCATCTTTATGAATGAGTCCCTAGATTTCCTGGTAGAGTTCATACTCTCAAGGTGTTGAGACTGTGTGACTTGGATCTCTAGTTTAGGATTTTTTAAAAGTATTTTTGGTCCTTAGATTTATTAGAATGGGAATATGATTTATCAATTAGTGGACAGGCATATGGGCTACAACCATTGTTAGCATGTGATGTTAATAGGAATGGGGTGGTGAGTCACACGCTACATTACATGGGATACATATAGTAGACATGTGGATGGGTGTTGGTAGAACATCCATTGAATTTGACATCTATGATGGATCATGTAGCTTCAGGAATAATGATTTGTTGCTGACTCTCCATTATGTATTTGTCCTTAGACTAGAAGTGACATAGTGTCTTATGCATTGGTGTCAGGAGTTTTTCGTTGAGTGAAACCATCCAGTGTAAGAAGTGAGAATGCTCTCTGTGTGGCCACTGTGCAGTGATGTATGGAGACATATGTTCGCTGATGGGATCAATTGATGTCCATTGGATAGAGGTATACGTCCTATGTTATCTGTGTTGGTGGTGATTGGAAATCCCCTGGCTAGGGTAAGCATGAGATTGGAAGGAGTTCCAATGTTAGATTGGATCTGACATGCTAGCTAGATCACACCTTACAAGATTAGACACAACTAACGAGTCCTGTGAGCTTATTCAGTCCATAGCTCTCACTCGATTAAGATGTTAGTCAATAGAAGGACTGTAGTGCATGGTAATCGAGGAGCCTTAATAGGTTCGTATGAAGTTAGGATTCATTTCCATTAGGATTATCTTGAGTCTTGGCTAAAGGATACTCAAGATCTTTCAAGGGGCTCTAGGGTTTTGGAGAGATCTTCTTAGTAGGTCAATGGGATTAGCCGATGTCAAGGAGTTGAGGTGTCTTGATTGCTACATGGCTGTGAACCTAAAAAATCACATGCATATTGAGTAATGTAGTGGATTAGTGATCTATTGCTATTAGTGTGTTCCTTGTCACTGTGGGATAGTGATGTTGGTTGTTGTTATGTGTTGGACACATGGTTCTATGGATATGGGAGATTCCTATTGGATAGTGGGGCTTAAGTGCCATTAGATAAAGTTGGAGCATAGCAGATGGAACCGATCGACTAGTCAGGCTCTGTCGACTGGTGCTTGAGGAAGGTTAACCGTTTCAAGCTGTTGATCAGGTGCCTCATGCAGTCGACCATTTCTACGATTGATTCATGGATGCTTTGTCGCATAAGAGTAATTAATGCTCTGATGCAAATGATAAAGAAGGGAATGGGAGAGAAAGAGTGGTAGAGGAGCAAAAGGAGAGGAATTATATAGGAGTCTAACCGATTGGAACGTGAGTTGCTCTCCACCTTCTTCTTCCTTCTTCTACTCTCTATCCACCATCATCTTCTTCCTCCTTGCTACAGCCTCTACTTGTTCTTGCTCTGAGCTTGGTTGATGCATCAATCGTCTTCATTATCTCCCTCACAGATAGGATGTTGGATAGCTAAGGGCAACCGAGGAGGGGACTGCTTAAGAGCTTCAGGTCACCTCAATCGAGAAGGTCCTAACATGGCTCCTTCCATGGCAGCTCAAGCGTGGATCGACTAGGTCCTCTACACTTGTGGAGGCGAGCTGTTCACCCGGATGCTTACAGGGACGAAAGAGCTTGCTGGATAAAGAAAGAAGGAAGACTCTGCGTGTTCAATTAGCACTAAACTTCACCTGAGAGGTATATCGAATATCCCCCTATGGCATGGGATTTTTTGTTTTGCATATGGATGATGTATCTTGAGTCTTGCAAGGTCGAGTTTTGTATCTTTTATGTATGTTTTATGCTTCTGTTATGCTATTTTTTGTGTAGAAAATGCCTTTAAAATGTAAAACCCTTGTAGTGATCCACCAAGAGTTGGTGTTTTGGCATGCCTCGCTATGCTGCCCTTCACGAAGAACCCATCTGTGCAACTTTTCTACACAACTCATAAGTATGCATCACCTTTAAGACCTACCTGTGCACCTCTGCATGGTCCACCGGCAAACTCCATTCGCATGACTCACTTATGCACTTGACCCCCTTATCACTACTATGTCCTTACTTTTCCATGGCACCTTCCAACTTAGGCATCAGAGGGCCCGCACAAATCCCTGCGTACTTCCTAACTATCTCTTGCAGATCTCCCAATGACTCCACCCATAAGTTACCGAGTCACCCAAAGAATCCTATTCTCATGGTCTAGAGTCATCCAAAGGCTCCATCCGAAGCCTCTTGGGCCACCCATGGACTAGTGTCTGAGACCTTATTTGCAAACTTCAACTAAAGACCCATTCATTAACCTTATCACCTCTGCACACCATCCTCATATGTTCCCTTGGATAGGAAGTCGAATCTTACTGTAACGACCCAAAAGAGGGTCTAAAACTTTTTTCAAAATTATTTAATTTCCTATTTAATTAGTGTTTAAGAGATTTTACCAATTAATTATTTAATATGGCAATTTAGAGATTTTAAAAGAAAAGAATAGTATTTAAGTGCATGTAAATT
This sequence comes from Diospyros kaki, assembly GCA_036245055.1. Taxonomy (NCBI): domain Eukaryota; kingdom Viridiplantae; phylum Streptophyta; class Magnoliopsida; order Ericales; family Ebenaceae; genus Diospyros; species Diospyros kaki. The sequence goes on from BSEG01000008.1 coordinate 33,563,469, forward strand.
ATGTGCAAAATTAAATGCAAGGACATGATGGTCATTTAGGAATTTGTTATTAGAATTTAGTTATTTAATTGAAGTTATTAATAGATATTATAAATGGAAGAGAATACGTGCGTGAAAAGGAAAAGGTTTAAGAAGTCTCCAAGTTAAATTAGGAGAAGGATTCCAAGTTATAAAGGAAGTGTGACGTAGGGCTTCCTATAAGTATATATGTATAGCTTCATAAGCCATAGCCTCATTCACGCTATGTGAAGAATAGAGGAGTCTTCAAGTTGCAGCAGTGTCTACATCTTCCGTTGGAATCGTTCGAGTCAATTAGAGAATCATAAGGCCAGTATCCATCCTTCTAAACCTTTCTTATGAGATCAAGTTTCAGTAATAATCCCAGATTTATCATTATGTTCTCAAGATTATTTTTTAGTTGTAGACAGTGCATATATATATATATATGTAAACAATGAATGCATGAGCAAGATGTGCATAATTTTTATAGCGATTCAATCCAATATTACCTTTGAATCATCCTTAAAGTTGTTTCATATCGATTGGGAATTGTTTTCCCAAGATTTCTTTCGGAATGGTGTAGTTTTGTTAAGATTTGTTTGAGAACAGAGTCTCTGTTAGCATTCATCTCTAGGTTTAAGAGTTGTAGATATCCAAATGTGAACCTTCATATCCAAATGGATTTTTCGAAGTATGTGAGTGACATTCGAATAGGCTAGACTGTAGACACCCCCTTTCAGACTAAGGGAGGTGCTGCATAAAATAAGGAATAAACAAATAACAACAAATAATAATTCTCATAAATACTGAAAATATAAATCTCAACATGCTAAACACAAACTCAAACTGTAATCAACGTACTAGTCCCCAGCTGGACAACATCAAATATAAATATCCCTCATAAAATAAAAGACAACTGCGAAAATAAATAACTAAGTGTCAAATGACCAAAAGACCAAATGACCCAGACATCCTTCAGGTTTGAGTGGCCTCCACGTACACAATCTAACGCATCCCACTGCTAGAACCCACCTCGGGAACTCTCTCGCCACTACCTGGAATGATGAAGAATACAAGGTGAGTCACAAGACTCAACAAGCAATAGGCATGAAAGAAATAATAGGTTGAGTCAAAGAAATCTCGAACTCATCTTAATACCACAAGGAAACTTGATATAAACTGAGGGAAAACTAACCGCATAACTGAGGGATATCTTAACTCTTCTTATAATCGAACTCATTAAAGAAAGTTTGATATATTTGAATAAATTGTTATGGTTGCACAAGTTCTCATATGATGATGCTCAGAATGAATATATCTCATGCAGGTATGCACATACTGGCCTGACGGCCCACATAAATCTCAATGCACCTTAAATGCAACTCAAGGCACAAAGGCGTAAATAAAAACTCATACCTGCTTGTGGCTGAACCTGCAACCAAAAGAAATAAGCACATATACTCACTAGGGTTTAAAACCCCTACTCCATAATAAGGAGCGTAAATAATTATCTCGCTAGGGCCGTACGATACCCCTAATTACCAGTAATCAAAGATCTCAAAATGAGCTCAAGGGATCCCATCGTGGACTAGGCCGCCTCAATGCAACAATGCACAAATAATATGCTGGCACACAATATGTAGTGCTCCACAATAAATAAAATGTTCAATGCTCACACAACATGAATGCTCATATTTCATAACAAATCTCATCACAATCTCATGCAATGCATGTATCTTAATTCTCATTGTATTGGAGACTTGATATCTTGGAATGATTATAAGAATATGGAATCTCTAACTCTTATCTCAATTTAATTACTACTCTTCAACCAAGGTAATTAGCTTAGCATTCATTGAACTTGAAAAGCCATATTAAACTCCAATTGCAAGTCTTAAGGATTTTAGAACATTAAAACTTTGAATATTTGATAAATTATTTCAAGGCAACCAATATTAGATCTCTTAAGAATTAATATGGAGTAATGGATCCAACAATGTTTATTTTAGTTGAAACTCTCTTCTCACTCTCAAATTGTCTCAATAATATAATTATCTTAATTAAACTTCAATAAAAAAGTTACATATTAGATCTCAAGTCTTATGAATTCAAGGATATGTTAGATGAATAAGACTTGCTTAATATTATTTTTAAGGCATGAGATTTCTTTAAATCTTATTAATCTTTATTTATAATAATTTAAATTTAATTTAGAACTTAATTAAAGAGATTTTTACTTGCATTAAAATCATATTAGTGTTGAGCCAAATTGCTCCAATCAACCTATTGTGTGTTTTGATGATTAACAAAATATAATTTTAGTAAAATCATTTTTAGTATATTTAAAACCTCTAATGTATTTTTGATATGTCTTAGGTATTATATTATTTTGTGTATCAAAATGAATCGAGTAAAGATATTTTTCTAAGTCTGGAATATTAGCACCTTATAAGGGAACATATTAAAAAATATTTTTTTCTTGAAAAACTAACTCCCGGTATTTTCATATCTAATATTCAATAGTTTTAAAATGATTTTTAACGAATTTTTTAAGAAATAGAAGATATCTATTTTGGGGTGGTAAAATCGCTAAATTCTGATTTTGTACTAAAACTCAAAATCTACTTTCTTATCTATTTGGATTTTAATTTTTTAGATATTTTTATTGAATCCAAATGGAGGGTACTTTGTTATTTACATTTATGTATTAAAGTAAATGGAAGGTAAAATATAAATAAAATAAAATGAGGATATTTACTTGTAGTGTATTCATGCTATATGGATTATGCCTTTAAACAATTGCTATATGTTTAAAATCCATTTTCTATAAAATCTGGCCTAAAAGTCAACTCTTATATATCTAGAGTCAACTCCCCTTTAGCTGGAGTCGACTCTTGCAAAGTGAGAGGCGACCTAGCCGAGAGTAGCTGATGCAGAGTCGACCTAACAGTATGGTGTTTTTCAAAGAGTCGACTCTAGCATTAGAGAAGTCAACTCTTGTATAACTAGAGTCCACTCCTACTTCAAATAGGAGTCGACTCTTGTTTTAGAGAAGTCGACTCTCGGCTCCAACGGTCGAATTTTTCCTAGCCGTTACAGATCCATTGGAAGCTCTAGTATAAATATTAAGGTGAGATTTTTGCAGAAGGCTAATGCACAATCAAGATCTATCATCCTAAAACACTTCCAAGCTCTCAAGCATTCATTTCAAAGCAATCCAAGGCTCAAGCTCAAAGATACATCCATTGGAGCCCAAGGCAAAGGAGAAGAAGATATTCTCTCCAAGTTGGTAAAAATTGTATCATTGTATTTGCATATTTGCCTTGTATATTGTTCTTATATTGGTATCCATTTTAGTCCAAGTGTGTTGGACATAGGATCAATTATTTGTATTTATTGTGGATTGTGAGTGGCCTCCTAGAGCCCAAGTAATCTAGGTGTGTGTTTTGTTGTATTAGTTTCCGGGGTGAGCTAAGGGGAAAACCTCGGTGTTGTGTAAAAGTTTCCTATGTGAGCTTGTTGAAAACCTAGGTGTGATTTTAGTGAACCTCAAGTGTCGGGTTGACCTTGAGAGAGTGGAGTAGGTGTTGGAGACACCGAACCACTATCTTTCTTGTGTTGATTATTCTGGTTGTTTGTGTATTTATATTGCTATCATTTTCAAACAACATATATATCTATAACAAGGGTATTTTGTTTATAAGAAAATCTCAAGAGTTTTAAAAGGAAAGAATTTGATTTAATTAATTTTAATCACTCAATTCACCCCCCCCTCTTGAGTGGCCATTGTGTGTGTCAAGGGACCAACAATTAGGATGAGAAAGGATTTTCTTCTCTCGGTGCTACAGTAACCCGAATTGCTACAGTAACTCGCTGCTATGCTGTTGCTACAGTGTCATCTTCCAGATTTTGCTACGTGAAACAGCAAAACAGAGTGTATGCGAGCATGAGTATATACAACTTCAATCCCAAAAATCAGCCACACAAATTAAAATAACACTTGGGGATGATTAAAACTCAATTAGAAGGATGATTTAGAAGATCAAACAAGGGTTGATTGGATCAAAAATCTTGCCACTATAATCAAAATATCACTTGCAACTCTCTGTAACTACACCATATGCCTATATATATGTATATAATTATATAATATCTACTAAAGTGGTTGCTCAATGGAAGAATCATTGGAATAATGATAAAACTCAATTGAAAAGGATATACATATAAAATCTCAAGCTCCAAGATCTCTGCAACCATTGAATGATATATATACATATATGCATACTTACGTTAATTACAACAACTTCTATCCCAACATATATAAATATATATCAATGCCAATCAAACTCTAAATGCAACACCATTCCAAAAAAGAGATTTGGGTAGATCAATACCCAATGGAAGAGAATAAAATCTGAAAAGATTTCAAGAACAATTGAAGATAACATCAAGACTCTTAAATATTTTCTGCAACCTCTCTTCATACATGCATATAGATATATTGCCTTTGAAAACAAAGAAGGAGAAACTGAAGACGCTCACTTGATACAGTTGAATGAGTTCACCCTTGGCTAACTGAGGAATGAAATCTCATACCAAAAACAAAGAAAGGAAAAAAAATTGGCCATGGAGCAAAAAGACCTTACTTGGAAGATTACAGAGACCGTATCCAATAGAGGAAGATAAGACCTTGCAAAAGCAATCTCAAAGGAATAGAAAAGGGAAATTGCATAAAGAAAAGTAGGATACTTGCCTTAATTCAAGAATCTCTACTTCTCCTCCCTTCTTTGCTTCTCCAAAATAATGCATGGCGCTAGGTTTTCAAAGAAGTATCATGCATATATAATTATATACCTCAACCCTACATGAATAATCCCACTTTAATAATAACTCTCCTAATTTCTCTTTAATTAAATCCCTTAATTCCCTTAATTTACTCCTATTAAATTCTTCCGAAATTACCCTCACTTATTTATTCCAATTTCTCCCCCAAATAAAATAAAATCTTTATTCTAGTAAAATCCTAAAATTCCAAATAATGATATTCTTGCATTCTTTAAAAAAAATAAAATACCTATAAAATATTTCCCTTGGCAAAAAAAAATCATCTTAATTTCCCAAAAATTTAAATTCTCAAAATTTCCAAGCCCTCAAAATATTTATTTCACTCGAAATTTCTTAGGTCCTCTTACGGGTCATTACATAGACGCTATCCGGATGTGTCAACAAGATATATATGAGTGATATTCGGATGGGTTAAGAGATATCTGGATGTCTCAGTTGTTCTCTGTGAGTGGTATCCGGATAGCTCTTGTTCATATTCGGATAGCCTAATGATATCTGGATGCTTTATTTTCATATCTGGATGTGTCCAGCGTGCATTGAAAGTGATATCCGAATGCCTTGAGTCGTATCCAGATAGGTTTTATGTAATACCCAGGAATTTCTTAAGGATATAAATAATATTTGATGAAGGGTATAAATGGAATTTTTAAAAAATGAGGCTTTAGGGTACACTGTCGTAGTCTTAAGCGACCAAATTGATCAGAAGGAGTACCCTGGACCTTAGATAACCAAGGAAAATGTAATGGTATCGACAAGTAATACGAATTATGATTTTAGGTGACGAAAGAAGTTGGATCGGGAATAATTTTTGGTACAACTGTCGACTAGGCTGAGAAAATCAAATCGACGGAGGGAACATCCAAAAAGTCAACGGAGCATGTTGGGGACCAATTTTTAATGTGTAAAACAACCCTTAAGCAATTTCGGGTTAAAACGAATGGATTTAAGGTCAAAACGATCAATCGGGCCTAAGTGTAATTTTCTAAATTTACCCAAGGAAGGTCAAAATGATAGATTTTTGGAAGTTTCGAGGGTGAAATGAGAAGTACTAATCTTGTGGGCTTTAGTGATGGTGTTGGAAAGATCAGGGGTGTCATGGAAGGGGACAAAAAGAGATTGGATGAAAGTAGGAGGGTGAAAGTGCAATGAAACAAAAGTTGAAGTGTGAACACAAAGCCAAAGTCAGCTGCCGCAAATCCACGCACATGGAGGCCGATCTCAACGATGGGACAATTGGGGAGGAACTGGGAGAGGTCATATATGGCTGAGAGATGCTTGGTGGCCAAGAATTAGCCGCTGATTAGCCGAATTTTAGTCGAAAATCACCTATAAAGGGACAAGGGTACAACCGATTCTCTACTCACAAATTGGCCGTGATTTTGCGTATTTTTAAGAGAGTGATTAAGGGGCTTTAGATCCTTGTGTCAAGGAGAAGACATTGGGAGTATTTGGAAGCATTTTGTCTTCATTTCGAGGTCGATTGAAGCTCGGCCAGAAATGCGAGGCGGACAGCCTCCGCCGGCCTGCAATTGCCCGATCGAGGTCTTTCCTGGTGGTCTTTCGGCCTGTAACCTATGCCATCATGATCGACTCATCGAAGGCTTGAAGGGGGCGTGGTTGGATTTGCCTTCGGAGGAGTAGCCGACAGCTCAAAGCATGGGCTGCACGCGCCACACTTCATGCGTAGCCACGCGCTTTGAGCACGTGACAGGGGTAAAATCAGTATTTCCTTTTCTAGTATTTTTCTTAATTTATTTTAAGAATTATCATGTGAAAAAATTGGAGAAAATGTTTGAGGAAATAATTATTTTGGAATTATCGAGGTGAAAAATCGGATAAAATAGAGAAAATTATAGAAAAATTGAGGAAAATGGATTTTAATGCTTCCTTAATTAAATATGGTATTTAGGGGATGTCGTGGATCGAGGTTGAATATAAGTTTAAGTACTTGGAATTTGTCACGCAAATCGAGGTCCCACACGTGAATCGAGGCAAAAATCATCTTTTATCGAATTCAGGTGAGTGGTCTGATTCTAGCTTTACCTTGTCTTGAAAATGTGTTGGAATGTGTGTAGTGGGTTCAGGTGAACGATTTTACCCTCCCGAACTTAGGTTTACACACGATTGGACTAGTTCTAGTGGGTTCAGGTGAGCGATTTTACCCTCCTAAACTTAGGTTTACACACGATTGGACCAGTTCTAGTGAATGGTTTTACCCTCCGAAACTCGGGTTACTTTGCAAAGGCGTTTTATTTATGTACTTATGACATCATTTACATATTGTACATGTGGTATATTGCATCAACTGTTTTTACTTATAAAAGAGTCGGTACAAGGCGTGTGATTTTCATATCATCGGGGTAGTGGTATTCGTGTCGGTGTTGTGTTCATGTGGGACGAGATGGGGTCTTCTTGAGAATGGGACAAGGTTAATCCAGGTGAACAAGTGACACGGTAGGGCACTCGAGGGATTAAGTATGTTGCAGCGAGGTCAACCCCAACGGTGCGTAGAATGGATTTTCTACAGGAGGTTGAGTATGTTAGGGAGATTTCTCAAGTTAGACGTGTTGCATGTTGTTGTGTCTGTATATGCCATGCTCGTATATCTTCATGCATTCTATAAATTGTTTCATGCCATCACTTAGATGTTTTATCATCTAACCTGGGTTATGCCCCTAGAACATTCAACGTTCCAGCCAGGGACTCCTACGAGGGTGAGGATGTGGCTAGTTGTGGGCCAACGGTGCTTAGTTTGATAGTCGTTGTATATTATTGAGAGGCTTAGTATGTATTTTGGTTGTATGATGATGTTGTTATCAGTTGGTAGTTTGTAACATGTATTTTGGTGTGAGAACACCTTGTATGGAACTCGTGGCAGGCCACGCTATTTTGATGTTAATGTATCCGCTCCATTATAACATGTCTCATTTAGTTTAAGATTATTGATCTTGATAGTTAAACGAGCAAAACTGGGGTTCTCGGGGTTTGTATCTGCATGTGAAGATTGTTCTTGAAATCACCGCATGTGATGAACTCAGGAGAAAGAAAAAAAAAGATTCCCGGGAATACCCTTATAGTGACACACCCGACGAGACGGGGTGTTACATTTTATATGAGTGATATCCAAATACCTAAAGTTATATCCGGATGTGTCTTTTATATTCTGTGAGTAATATCTGGATACTTTGTATCGTATCCAAATGAGCTCAGCATTTAAAGTGTGAGATATCCGGATGACCTGAATCATTTCTAGATGTCCTAGTTCATATCCGAATACATCCCAGCTTATCCGAATAGCTTCTGATTGGAACACCAGAGTATCTGAATGAGCCTTCTTCATATCCGGATGTGTAATACCCCGAGAGCCCAGAGAAGTTAGTATATATCGAGGATAGTGTAATAAAGGAAAACAACACCAGCTGGATACCTTTTAGGCTGAATGTTGGCAAAGAACTCCCAAGTTAAGCGTGCTTAACCTGGGGTAATCCAGGGATGGGTGACCCCCCTGGGAAGTTCGCGTAGGCCTATCAGGGTAAGTTGTTCCGGTTCTTCTTATCGCTCGATCGGGTCGTTACAGGATGTCTTTCATCATATCTGGATATCCTTCCTGATATTTGGATGGCTTTTCTAGAAATTCAATTGAGCGTCTAATGAAGTTTAATTTAAGATTTTATTTTAATTAAAATATTGAATTCTCATGCCAAGTATGATAAATTTAACTTGTCCATACCATAATTCATAATTCATAGAATCTTTGTATTCCAATATATTGAAGATCAGATTACATATTTAGTATTTATTATGACATGATCAGCATTATTTTGTGAGATTATGTGCATACATCTTAGTATGAGCATTGAGCATGACTTTCTATGGAGCACGACATATCGTGTGTTAGCATGTATGTGAGCATTGCATTACACGCTCCAGGCGGCTAGTCCACAGGGATCCCACCAGTTTCAGTTTCAGTTTATGTGTTACATGCCTAGTGACAACCAGGGGGCTAGGAGCTTATTGCGCACAATATGTGCTTACAGTTTTTATGTATGCAGAATTCAGATCAGTCAGGTATGTATCAGATTATGTAGGCCAAAGTTGCATACCTACATTTAGTTTACAGTTTATGTGCATTACATTTTGTGAATGCAAACAAATAGTGGTTATACTCAGTACAAGTTCAGTAAGTATTTTATCAGTATCGATATTCTTTGATTCAACTTCAGTTATTCTTTCCAACTTATTACTTATTGAGCTTTGTAGCTCACCTTATACTCTTCACCACTCCAGGTCCGAGTAGGGGAGTACCAAATATGGGGCCTAACAGCAGTGGTCAGTAGTGTGTGTACGTGGAGCCGCTTAAGATCAAAGATGTCTGGGAGTTTGTTAGTTTATAGTGTCTTTTCAGTTTAGGATTATTTTATATTTCGCTTGAGGGATTGTCCCTTAGACAGAGTTTATGGTTTTCAATTTATGTTGACTCAGAGTTTTATTTTAGCTGATTGAGATCTTCAGTTATGGTATCAAATTTTAGTTTATCAGAGAGTTTTATTTTGTTTTATCTATTTTTTCGTAGCACCTCTTCTCGAGCAGTTCTAGAAGAGGAGGTGTTACAGTATTGGTATTAGAGCGGTGTTTTGAGGTGTCTCCGCATAGGATGTTGGGTAGAGTTAGAACTTGTGTCTATCAGTTAGATAAGTTGGCCCAATTTATAGTATTCTAACCCTAAGTGGTGATGCAAGAAGATGAGTAATAGAAATGGATAACCCCGTACTCGCATTTAGGTTGCTTTTATTCCAGATAAGGTTCTAGTATCCATGCCTAGCTCACCAGGGGACTCTAGTAGTGATTTACGGTAGGGGATGGCAATGATGCGAGGTATGCTCGCAGATTTCATGAGGCTGGTAGGCACCCTAGTTACTAATCAAGTAAGGTAACCACTATAATATCCCGAATCAAAATGAATAAATATATAATTATTTCATGAAATATTGCATATTTGGTGGCTATAATGGAATCTAGGAGACAGTTTAGGGGTTCTGAATAGCCGAATCGAAAGAAGGGAGCACCCCAAGACATGCATGTTTTAAAGGAAAGAGATATCCATAGCAAGCATATTAAAATAAGATTTTTAGTGTCAAGAGAACTCAAATCAAGAACGATTTTCTATACAACTTCAAGTCAGACTGAAAAATTGAATTTTCTTATGAGGCTTTTGAAAAGACAATAGAACCTTCGTAGAAGTCAAATATTACATATGGAACAACCCTTTAGTGGTTTCAGAAAGAAACAAAAGGCTTTACGGCCAAAATGAAGATTCGAGCCTAAGTGTAATTTTTGAAAATTACCGAGAGAGGTCGAAACGATATTATTTCCAAAACTTCGGGGGCCAAATGAAAAGTTTAGAGTGTGAGGGTCTCAACAGAAGTTTTGAGAAACTCAGGGGCTTTATGAAAAGGGCCAAAAATGCATTTCAAAAGTTGAGGGGGTGAGAGTGTAAATTTTAGAAAAGCTTCCAAACATCCATGGCCAAGCAACCCGTCCTATCGCCAAATTCGGCCATCGGAGACCCGAGGAAGTGGTTAGGGGGCCTCGGAACAAGGCCAAGACAAGTTCCTTTACTGACAAAAGGCTATTTCACCGTCGAAAATGGCTAACTTTTGGCTGAAAGTTTGGCCACTTTAATCGAGCTTTTAAGGGCATTTTTCGATGGTTTTAGACTGACCTAGGGCATGAGAAGATGCTTGTGACCTTTGATGATGCAAGATTGGTCGTTTTGTGGGTCGAATTCAAGTATAAATAGAGGATGAAGAAGCCGAGGGTTTTTAAAAATTTCAAGCTCAAAATTCTCACAAATTAGGTTGAATGCAAGGATGAAATTAAGGGGCTTTTGATCCTTGAAGGTTGTAGAGCATTTCAGGTAAAATTGGTGAGATTTGATATAGGTTTTAATGGGTTTTGAGCGATGGCTGGAAAATCGAGGCGGGCGCCGTGGCTGAGCCTATAAACGATTGGTTGAGGCACATCCAGACCTTCTTTTGAGCTTCCAGATAGTGCATTGTGATCGACTTCAAGTGGGCTTCAAGGCCATGTGGTTGATTTCATCACCGGTGATAGTCGGCGCTGGAGAAGATGACCGACGCATGAAGCTCACGCGCCAGTCATCACGCGTAGCCACTCGTCCTAGCGCTTTCGGGTGTGTGGCCAATCAGGTTTTTTCAAAAAAAAAATTAATATTCTTCTAATTTAATTTTAGGAATTATTGTGAAAAACATATTTGGGAGAATACTTAAGTAGGTATTTATTTTGGAATATTAGCAAAGAAAATTGGAGAAAAATGAGAAGAAATTGAGGAAAAAGAATTCTTGATGATTTATTAAATTGATATGATGATTAGGGTGCCTTGAGGCTTAAGGTGAAGTGACCTGTGCGAAAACTAAGGTCGGGCACTCAAATCAAGGTAGTGCACACTTTTCAAGGATATTTGAGTTGCATCTAAAGGTAAGTGGTACTACTCAACTAGATTTAGTTTATGAAAAGGGCTTGTAAGTGGTTTGACCCCAAAAACCTAATTTTATGTAATGGTTTTATCATGTTGTCATGTCTTGATGTGAACATGTCATGCAGCTTGCATTTACATATATTGATGATGAAAGATGCATACGAACACAAGGATGAGGTGGATGCATGGATTTAGAGGTCTGTAGGCTCTAAGTAAAAAAGACATGTAGTAGGTTTTATTAAGTTCTATTAAATGATGTATCAAGTAGGGATGTAACCTTGTCATTTTGTGAACTTATAAGAAATATACGTCACTATTCAGATTAATGATGCGCTACTTAAATTGCATTGTAGTAAGTGTTAAATGTTAGAACTAATAGAAAATTATATTTTCATATGGTAAACACTCGGCGAGCAATAGAACCTATGACATCAAATTACCAAAGAGATACTGAAGGACATACCAATGGCATATCTGAGGATAGCTCAAGTCGGGAGGAAGAGAGAACGAATGGAAATCATTTGGACCAAATCAAGAGAATCATGGGGAGCATGGCAGGGGTGATGCAAGGGATATAGACCTAAGGCGGACGTTCATCTTGTATGTTGGACCTATATCACCGACAAAATCCACCCATTTTCCAAGGAAAATCAAGAGTAGATCCCAGTGAGGAAGAGTTCTGGATCGATCAAACTGAGAAATTGCTTGACCACCTCCACTGTGGTAAGGACGAGAAGGTAAACTGTGCAACTTTTATGCTACAAAGTGAAGCTAAATGATGGTGGAAGGGAGCAAAGAGGATGATGGCCACCCCAACTCCAACTGGTACACCTTACGTCAGCTCGGAGCAATTCAAAGAGTTATTCATGTTGAGTGTTACAAAGCTAGTCTTTAGTGATTTCATGACACAGGTTATATATGGAAACTTCTTATACTTATATAGAGATTTCATTATATATGGAAACAAGTTTTTAGAGAGCTTTTTAGAAATTTGAGTATTAGAGCTATGTATAGAAAGTTCTTCTTGGAATGGAAAGTCTAAAAGATATATATATATATAGCACATTTGTTCATATATGAGAAGTTCAAAAGATCTATATGGAAGTTTTTGAGGAGATTGGAGTAGTCCACTATATGGAGTTACCATATACATATCTTGGAGACATGGCATTGTTAACGTGGCATTTTGATGACATGGCAGCCACGTGGAGCACACTCACTAGGCTACGTCATCTCGTTGGTCTAAATATGGTAAGAGAATCATGGAGTAAATTTAAAGGTTCCTAAAAGCTCCTCTACTCAGTTAAATATGGAAGAATTTTTTGAATTGTATTCAAATGGAGAAGTTAAAGATTCAGCCTTATTGTTCAACATTAATGGAGAAAATTAAGGTTTGAAAGTTAAACCTTGATAGATATTACTTTCCTTTATTGCTGATTATCTCTCATTAAAAGGATATGGAGACTCAAATTATGGAATCAAGTATCCTACTCATTATGGCTAATTGATATCTTCATTATGGGAGAATATTCTAAGGATATCTCGCATATATTCAGCTTCCCAAATTGATTCTCTACTTGTCAACATTTTTAGTATGGAAACTTGATCAATCAAGGGCTTTTGAAGTTATAATTAATATATTCATTGTTGGACAAATTTGTTTCATTATTTGAGAATATTTGGTTGCATTTTTTACCTCATGGAGATTTAAATTCAAACTTCAAATAAGCTATTCTTCTTATGGAAGCTAAGGGGTCAATTGCTTAATTAAAGGTGTTTGAAGATCATCTAGAAGTCATAATTGATCATTTCTGATTTATGGACGATTTTGCAAGAATTTTGAAGGATTGTGATGATATTTAAATCCTTAAAATTAGCCATGCATTACTGGAATTGATTTGCTCATTCAAAGCTGATTGGAGATCAACAAAAGTCAAAGGTCTTGATGAATAATCAAGTTAGCTGATTATGGAAGGTAAATCAAGAATTCAAATGAAGGGCTAAGATTGGATTGAAGACTTAACACATGGAGGGCTGAGATTGATCAAGGAAAGCCTACTCTAACACTATATAGAAGGTATCTTGAAGGCTTTGGAACAACTTTTGGAAGCCCTATTACTTTCTACATTATTGGCCAAGTTTTTTCATTCTCTCTAAATCTTTTTGTTCCTCTATCTTCTTGAGAGAAAACTAAGAGAGTTCTCTACACTTTATTGTATTATTTTTGAGAGAACCCTAATTCTCAATCTCTATTATTCTTGTATCTTGTAAAGAGCATACAAAATCCAAACTAGTGAGTGTGAGACTCCAGAAATAGTTTGGTGGTGGTGAAGCCAAGTGAAGGCTTTGGTGGTTGTAACAAAAGTTTCATATAGTGGATTTGGTTGAAAATCCAAAGAAAGGAAATCCTTAGGTAGTGGATGTAAGCCATAAGGGCCAAACCACTATAAATCGTTGTGTTCTTCTTCTCTTCACTCTTATTTGTTCTTGCTTGATTATACTTGTTTTTTTTTTGGTCTTGTGCTATCTGAAGTGGCCAAATCCTAAGGCCTATATTCTTGGTGGTTATTTTGATTATATTCTGATTTGCTTTAATTGATCATTCTTTGTACTAATTCAATATTCCATTTGGTTTATTTAAAGATTTGTTATTGTGTGGATTCAAATCACTTGTTCTCACCAAGTTGTAATTTGAAGAGTATATTGGATCAAAGCACATACTAGCACAGCTGGCGGATATCATATTATACATCTAGTATTTAAGTGCTCCCATACTCTCAACTACAATTTTGGTTTATATTAAATTTGTTTTCTCATATATATATATATGTGCATAAGTTTTGCATTAGAGTTTTAGAAAGGTGTCAATTCACCCCCCTTCTTGACTAGGCTAGAACTCAACAATTCAATGCTAAATATTTTTCGCTTAGCCTGAGAATGGCAAAGGAAAGGGAGTTTATGGATTTGAAGCAAATAGAAGACATGAACGTGGCCCTATATGAGGACGCTTTTACTCGACTAATCAAATACATGCCGATTTATGAGTCAGATGAGAGAATCAAGGCACAAAAGTTTCTGGGGGCATTAAAGTTAAGAATTCAGAAGGCTCTCAATAATATAAGTACTCGCTCCTAAGCTGAGGTGGTGCTGCAAGCGATGACTGCTGAGGCTAATTGGGATTATATCAACTTCATCCAGGAAACAAGTCAGCAAGCCTCCAAGATTTAACCAAGCACAAGAAAGAAGTTGGAGCCCAAAAGCCTCAATTTAAGCCTAGTAAACCTTGCGTGAAATGCGGTAGACAACACACTAGAAGGCCTTGTAGGCAAGGAATGAGCGACTACTACAACTATGGGGACGAAGGACACCTCAACCGAGATTTCCCAAAGAGAGGATCAGTTTGCTTCAATTGTCACCAGCCAGGGCATTTGTCAAGGGATTGCCCAAAACCAAGACAGTCAGGGCAATTTTAGGTGCCAGGATTGAATTCGGGAGCTCAGCAAGGGAGAGTGTTCAACTTGACACGTCAGGACATGGCTGAGGACATGGCTGTCATTCAAGGTACCATGTTTACCTCTGGTTTCCCTATGCATGTTTTGATAGACTCAGGAGCAAGTCATTCCTTTATTTCACATGCATTATTCGAAGTATTAGGGGAAGAACCAAAAAAATATGAATTGTCATATGATAGTAGCAACCGCTATGGGGAAGTCTCTAGAAACCTCGATAGGATATAGAAATAAGAAAATTCAAATAGGGGAAACTGAGTTTTTGGTGGATTTAATCCTTTTTGGATTTCGAGATTTCAATATAATTCTGGGGACGGATTTCCTAACCAAGTATGATGCCACTATGGATTGTAAGGCCAAGGTAGTTAGTCTCAAGAATGGAAACTCTATTATTAAATTTCGGGGATAAGGTGGAATAAATAAAAAGAAATGGGTCTCGGCCTTAAAAGCAGATAAAATGTTATGAAAGGGAGCTTACGGGTATCCAGCACACATTCAAGAGAAGATAGAAGTTCCAGTAGAACTAAAAGATGTGTTAATTGTTAAAGAATTTGGAGATGTGCTTCCCGAGGAATTACCAGGATTGCCCCCACAACGAGAAGTTCAGTTTTCAATAGAAATTGTGCCAAGGGCGAACCCCATCTCCATACCACCTTATAGGATGACTCCTGCAAAATTGAAGGAATTAAAGATCCAGCTTCAAGAATTGTTGGATAAAGGATTCATTAGACTCAGTATGTCACCTTGGAGAGCACCAATCCTTTTTGTCAAGAAGAAAGATGGAAGTTTAAGGATGTAACACCCTGCCTTCCAGGGCATTAATATATGCTAGGTTTTTTTTTTTTTTTTCATCAAACATAAATCGATAATAAATTCTCAACATAACATTTATTTAGTAACACTCCCAAATATAACAAAGGAATGATACACTTTAAACATAAGCAGAAGCAAGATCAAAACCTGAAAGTAACCTCGAAAACATAACATATGTGGGTACATACATATCATTCACCCAACAAACACTACAGAAATATTAAAATCTAAACAATACATCTGAACAAAATAGATGGTTCTAGTCCCACATGGGACCCTCAAAATTTCCACCACGATCATGCCTCGATCACTTCCTTACCCTTCTGGCCGCTTGCCTCGCCTGGAACGTGGAATATTCCAGGGACACAGTCCAATATTAGAAGATGAAATCTTCTAAGTCAGGGTTAGATAGACATGAATGAATGATGCATGATGCATGGACATTTATAAATATATACCCATAATGTAACTTCCCAAGCCCACTAGCCTGGCTAGGAATCCTAGGCAAATCCCGAACCTCTGGCAGATAAGCCTAACGGTATCCCCTCAATGCCCTAGGGGAATTACGGCTACACTCTGAGGGTATCACCCCATCCCCATGCACGAGTTTCAATATGACAAAAATGTCGTGTCGTGCTCATATCACGTTTTCCCATGCAACAATATATGAATGAAAATGGTCGTGATGTATGAAAATATCATGCATAGAAAGAAAATCATATGATATATGGGTTATAAGGATAAAACCACTCACCTTTCACAACTATCGGGATATCTCGATTTGCGTGCAAACTGCCTCGATTTGTGTGCTAACTTTAAAATTCGCACCAAATGTTTCACCTCAAGACCAAAAATACCCTAGGCAAGATATTTATTTAAATAATCAATAAACACTAATTTTTCCTCAATTTTCTTTCCTTTTCTCTATTTTCCTTCAATTTTTCCTTACTAATATCCCAAAATAAATACCTACACTTAATTTTCTCCAAATATTTTTATACAAAAAATTCTAAAATAATTTTCTAAGCATTTTAAAAAAAAATTCACAAAAACCTAAGGCCGCACGCGCCCACACGCGCTAGCGCGTGCTAGGGCGAGTGAGACTAGCGTGTGAGGCCCACGCACCAGTCATCTTCTCCGGCGACGGCTTGTCGGAAAATTTCAAAACCTATACCAAATGAAAAGCTTATGATTAATCGATCACAGGGGTACCTTTAATGGCTCGAAAGGAGGTCAGAAAGTGCTTAAACGAAGAGCTCGAACTCTCAGCCAGACGGTCCGCCTAGGGTTCCGACGAGGCTTCGATTCGTTTTCATTTCTACTCCGCTACTCACGAAATGCTCCAGATATGACCTTCAAGCTATGGGCAACAAAAGCCCTCTATCATGGACGCTCAATTCAACCTCTAACCCTTCCAATTTCTCGCTTCTATCTTCAAAAACCCTCGGCCATTAAAGGCCTATTTATAGCCAAAATCGGTCCTCGAAACGCCCATGGCCGTCTTCACCGAGGTCTCAAACCTCCCAAACCGCCCTTGGACGACCAAAAACCGCCAACCAAGGCCCTCGAAAAGCCAATTACAGGTTCGGCTATGGCCGAGCCTTTCACGGTCGGATTTTTCAATTTTTCGGCCACGCCCACGCTCGTTGTCGGCCAAGGCTTGCTCCCTACGCGTGCCCGACCGTCTCCCTTGGACTCCCCGTGGTCGGAATTCCCTGGTCGGAGGTGTGCGTGAAGCTGTCGGCCATGACAGCTTCACATTTCGAAAAATTACGATTAGGCCCCCTACCAGATTTGGAAATTTCATTTTTTACTTTTCTCACAAGTCCCTGACATTTTCTTTGCTTTCACTAAGACCCCAAAGTTCCAAGATTGTCATTCATATCCCAACTTTCAGAAACAATGACGTTTAGGCCTCCCTCGGGCATTTTCAAAAAATTGCACTTAGGCCCGATTCTCCGTTTTGGCTTTAAATCTTCGCGTTTCTTCCTGAAACCTTCGAAGGGTTGTTCTAATCAACAAACCGAAGCTTCCCATAGCTTCCGTTATCATTTTAGGAGTCTCCTACTAGAATTCAATTTTGCAGCTTAAATGGCAGCTGCATTTTAGCTATACCAAAAACTGTTCCTAATTCCAATTCTTTCAGTCCTATAAATCATGCCTCGATACGCTCGTTATAGGAGTTCCTATTTCATCAATCATTTAAGTTTTATGGTACTCCCTTCGACTGATTCGGTAAATTTTGGAGCTTTTCAGATGCCTAATTTCCCCGAATTTTCGTTTTTCCTTTAAAATAATAACCCAAAGTTCTTGCGTATTACAAAGGATGTGCATAGATTATTGGTAGTTGAATAAGGTAACCATTAAGAATAAATACCCGCTCCCGATAATTGAGGAATTGTTTGGCTAGTTGCAAGGTGCGAAGATCTTTTCAAAGATTGACCTGAGATCGGGGTACTATCAATTGAGGATCAAAGATGATGATGTACCCAATACAACTTTTCAATCTTGATACGGTTATTACGAGTTCCTAGTCATGCCATTTGGATTGACCAACGCCCCAGTGGCTTTCATGGACATGATGAATTGAGTTTTTAAGCCACATTTGGATAAGTTTGTAATAGTGTTCATAAACGACATTTTGGTTTACTCATCTTTTGAGGAAGAACATGAAAACCACTTGAGGATTGTACTACAAACATTAAGAGAACACAAGTTGTAGGGAGACTGTGAAAATGGCGGGTAATAGTTGGGTGTGGTCAACCCAAACATAGAGTAAAGATGATGTGTGCATTGCATTCATATACATAAGTTATATGATGTACCCTTACTTAGATGATTTAGCATCTAATGTGGGTCTTGCCCCTGGAACATTCAAAAGTTCCAAATGGGGTTTGCAGTGAAGACACAAAAATGGATGTGATGTAAAGACTCAAGGCATTATGGATGCAACAAAGTTATTTCTACATTTTGTTTTCTGTATGAGGATCCAAATATGTATCAGTCATGTTGTTTCAAGTCATGTTGAAAAAACTTATGTTATGTTTCAAGTCATGTTGAAAAACTTATGTTCTAATGATGAATAGTCTTGTATTATGGATTATGTTTGAAATGATCATGTAATATTAATAGGGTTCAAGGTATATTTAGGTTTGATTCTTGCTTTCACTTTTGATGAATACCTAGCCTAGCACATGTAGTGTATAAGTAAGCTAATGATAGGTAGGTAGTAGGGAAATTTTGGAGTTATATCATGATGAGTTATTAAAAAAAAAATTATAGCCAAAATTTTTCAAGTTATAACATGCCCGAGAAGGTGGGGTGTTACAACCACAAGTACCACAAGAAGCAAGAGGCAGTGGAGGCAATCCACCAATCGCCCCAACAACTCCAGTTGCAGAGGCAAATACTGGGAGCCAATTATTAAAGGATTTCATGGCCTTCCAACCACCAGCATTCCATGGAGGCACAGATGCAGCAACGATAGAGAATTGAATGCTATCGATAGAGAAACATCTCCATTCTATTGGTTGTACGGACAACTGATGGGTACGACTTAGCTCATTTTTATTCAAAGGTGATGTCGAGAAATGGTAAGAGACTACCCGCCAGAGGTTTGGTAATCGAGAACCCACATGGATTGAGTTTCAGCAAGTATTTAATGATGCTTACTGTGCAGCGTGGGTTAAAGAGCAGAAGATCTAGGAGTTTATTGAGTTGGTGCAAGGTACCATGACAGTAGCCTAATATGAAGCCAAGTTTGCAGCCTTGTCTCATTATGCCCTATAATTGGTGTCCATTGAAGCTAAGAAGGCCACAAAGTTCAGAGAGGATTGCGTGCAGATATCCTTTTGGAGGACCTCTGAGAGAGGATTATGCTACGGTAGTCCAGGGGCCATATACTATCGAGCAAGATCACAACAAATGGAAAGCAACACAAGCAACCAAGAAGGGCACCAATACATCTCAAGGTTCATCCAATAATAAGAAGAGGAAGTGAATAGCTAGACCAAGAAATAATACAGAGAATAATCCACAATACAATTAGTCTGGGAGGAAGCACGGGGGACTGTGCTTAGCTCAGAAAAATGTATCTTACAAGTGTGGATGAGAAGGGTATAAGAAGAAAGATTATCCGAGGAATCAAGAAGCAGTCCCCACACTAGAGGTGACCTATTTCAGGTGCGGATAGAAAGGACACACAGCTAACAGGTGTACACAACCGCCCCAGAATAGAGGCCAGTAGGCGAATCAGAGGCCACCAGCAATTAGAGGGCCAAGAGCACCTATACCAGCATTAATAGTAGCTCAGCATCTACCACCCATGGAGAGATAGGTGCAGGATAGAGTTTATATTCTCACCATAGTTGACGCAGAGCAGGGCGATGGGACTATCCAAGGTATATTATCCTTATATGGTCATGATACGCGTGCATCATTTGATACTGGTTCTACACTTTCTTTTATTGCACTGTGCACAATATGTTATGTACCTCATCCATGAATTTCTTAACTTTATCATTTGATTGTTTCTACACTAGGAGATAAGATTATGGTGGCTAGAGAAATGTTTGAGAATTATGAGATCGAAGTACATGACAAGAAGCTATTGGGAGACTTGGTAATTCTTAATGTCAGGGATTTTGATTTGATCCTTAGTATGGGTTGGTTGTCACATCATTATGCAAGAGTTGACTATCGATGGAAGATTATCGACTTTGAACTACCTCAACAGCTGGTCCTTATATATAGTCAAGCCTATGGCTACAATTCCTATGATCTTAGTGATGAAAGTCAAGAATCTAATACGTGATGGATGTGAAGTTTACCTAGCTTTTGTGACCACTGACAAGGGAAGCAAGAGGAAGTTATCCAAGGTGCCAGTAGTACATGATTTCCCACATGTTTTCCTTGATGAACTACTAGGATTACCTCATCAGAGAGAAGTGAAGTTTACTATTGAGTTATTGCCTAGTACATAACCTATTTCTAAGGCTCCATATCGAATGGCATCTAATGAGCTAAAGGACTTGAAGGCCTAGTTAGAAGCATTAATAGAGAAGGGTTTCATCCGACCCAGTTCAACCCCATGGGGCGCACTAGTATTGTTCATGAGGAAGAAAGATGGATCTTTGAGATTATGTGTTGATTATCGGCAATTGAGTTAGGTGACAATAAAGAACAAGTACCCCTTACCTCGAGTAGATGACTTGTTAGATCATTTGCGAGGAGCTAAGTTATTCTTGAAGATAGTTTTTATGATCGAGATACCATCAGGTGCGAGTCAAATATGATGACATTCAGAAGACTTCTTTTAGGACTCGCTATAGACACTATGAGTTTGTGGTGATGCCATTTGGGTTAACGAATGCCCTAGTTGTTTTTATGGAATTAATGAACCAAGTTCTGCGTAAATACCTAGATCGCTTTATTATTGTCTTCATCAAAGATATTCTAGTTTACTCACATGAAGTGGATGAGCATACAGAGCATCTTATTTTGGTACTACAGAGGCTCTGAGAAGAGCAACTGTATGCCAAGTTCAGCAAGTGTGAGTTTTGGCTCACTCAGATTGGATTTCTAGGCCATGTGCTGTCTGGAGATGGTATTTCAATGGATCTAGATAAGACTAAAACAGTTATGGATTGGTCGTGACCTATAATAGTGACAGAGATACATAGTTTTCTAGGTCTTGCAGGCTATTATAGGCGATTCATTGAGGGATTTGCTTGTTTATCTTCCACTATGACTTAGCTAACAAGAAAAAGAGAGAAGTTTGAATGGAATGACGTGTGTGAACGTGCCTTCCAAGAATTGAAACAAAAGTTGACTACTGCACTAGTTTTAACCATACCAAGAACTGGAGAGAAATATTTCATTTACAGTGATGCCTCCCATTCAGGGTTGGAAAGCGTATTGATGCAAGAAGGTCGAGTTAATGCTTATGATTCAAGACAATTGAAGAAACATAAGGTGAATTACCCTACTCATTTTTTGGAGTTGGTAGTGGTAGTATTTGCATTGAAGATATGGCGATACTAATTGTATGGTGAGTACGTTAAGATTTATGCAGATCATAAGAGCATATATTATCTTCTATCCTAGAAAGAATTGAACATGAGGTAAAGATATTGGGTCGAGTTATTTAAGGACTTCAACTGTGAGATTCTATACCATCTAGGAAAGGCTAACGTAGTAGCCGATGTTTTGAATCGGCAAGGAGCTTCTATAGCTAAAATGATGGTTCAAGAATGAAAGTTATTGGAGTAATTGAGTGCTCTATCTATTTCAGCCCTAGAGGATAATACAGTGATGAGTTGCCTTATATGAGGGTATAACCCAGATTATTTGATTTACTTAAGGACCAGCAATCAAAAGATGAGAAGTTGGCACAGATTTTAACAAATATCAAGAAATTTTCTCCCTTGGGATATACTCTACGAAGTGATGGTATACTCTTATTTCAGGGACCTATTTGTAGACTCTATGATGGAAATCTTAAGCAAGAGATTTTGAATGAAGCACACAAGAGTCGTTACACTATTCATCCAGGTGTTGCAAAAATGTACCACGACCTAAAGCAACAGTATTGGTGGAGTGGTATGAAGAAAGATGTAGTCAAATATGTTTCACAGTGTTCAGTATGCCTGCAAGTTAAAGCGAAACCCTCAGGATTATTACTTTCGTTACCTATTCCAAAGTGCAAGTGGGGTAATATTGCTATGGATTTTGTGATGGGATTACCCAGAACGACTAGATGCTATGATGCTATATGGGTGATTGTCGACCGATTGACTAAATCAGTCCCTTTTCTACCTATCAAGAAGACTTATCCTTTGAATAGATTTTCCAGGATTTATATCAAGGAGATTGTGAAATTACACGGTGTTCCATCCAGCATTGTATCAAATCTAGATCCTCGTTTTACTTCTTACTTTTGGGGAGCTTTACATGATGCATTAGGATCTCAATTGAAGTTTAGTACGATGTTTCATCCGCAGACAAATGGTCAATCAGAAAGGACTATTAGGACTCTCGAGGACATATTGAGAGCTTATGTTTTAGACTTCCGACGAAGTTGGGATGAGCATCTACCTTTGGTAGAATTTGCCTACAATAATAGTTTCCACTCAAGTATTGGAATGCCACCGTATGAGGCTTTGTATCGGCGATCGTGTCGATCGTCGATATGTTGGGAAGAGATTGGAGATAAGACTTTATTAGGTCTTGAAATTGTTGAGTAGATGACATAAAAGATCTGAGTGATCAAAGCTAGATTGAAAACAACCCAAGACCGATAGAAGAGCTATGCAAATAAGTGATGACAAGACCTCGAGTTTGAGGTAGGTGACCATGTTTGATTGAGAGTCATGCCTATTAAAGGAGTTCGAAGATTTGGCCTAACAAAGTAGTCCCCATAACATTGGTCTGTTTGATATTTTAAGACGAATAAGGACTTTGGTATATGAGTTAGCTTTGCCACCTCAATTGTCCCATGTTCATAACATGTTTCACGTATCAATGTTCAGAAAGTATGTGCCAGATCCACAGCATGTGATTGATTTTCAAACTCTTGAAGTTAGAGAAGATGTGTCTTATGAAGAGATGCCTATTAGTATTCTAGAGTGAAGAACCAATCAATTCCTCTCGCAAAAGTGCAATGGCAGTGACACTCGTCAGAAAAGGCAACGTGGAAATTAGAAGAAGAGATGAGGCATCTTTACCCCTCATTATTCGAGTAACCAAGTACAAATTTGGAGGACCAAATTCTTTTTAAGGGGCGAAATTGTAACGACCCATTAGAGGGTCTAGAATTTATTTGAAAATTATTTAATTTCCTATTTAATTAGTATTTAAGAGATTTTACCAATTAATTATTTAATGTGGTAATTTAGAGATTTTAAAAGAAAATAATAGTATTTAAATTACGTGCAAAATTAAATGCAATGACATGATGGTCATTTAGGAATTTGTTATTAGAATTTAATTATTTAATTAAATTTATTAAGAGATATTATACATGGAGGAGAATCCATGCGTGAGAAAGAGAAGGTTTAAGGAGTCTCCAAGTTAAATTAAGAGAAGGATTCCAAGTTATAGAGGGAGTGTGATCTAGGGCATCCTATAAGTATATATATATATAGCTTCATAAGCCATAGCCTCATTCACGCCGTGTGAAGAACAGAGTGTCTTCAAGTTGCAGCAGTGTCTAGATCTTCTGTTGGAATCGTTTGAGTCAATCAGAGAATCATAAGGCCAGTATCCATCCTTATAAAGCTTTCTTACGGGATCAAGTTTCAGTAATAATCCCAGATTTATCATTATGTGCTCAAGATTACTTTTTAGTTGTAGATAGTGTGTGTATATATACGTAAATAGTGAATGCATAAGCAAGATGTGCATGATTTTTATAGTGATTCAATCCAATATTACCATTGAATCATCCTTAAAGTTCTTTCATGTCTATTGGGAATCATTTTCGCAAGATTTCTTTTGGAATGGTGAAGTTTTGTTAAGATTTGTCCAAGAACAGAGTCTGTATGATTGTTCGTCTCCGTGTTTAAGAGTTGTAAATATCCAGATGTGTGCCTTCATATCCGGATGGATTTTTCCAAGTATGTGAGTGACATCTGGATAGGCTAGAGGCTATTCGAATGTGTCAAAAAGATTTATGTGAGTGATATCCAGATGGGTTAATAGATATCTGGATGTCTCAGTTGTTCTTTGTGAGTGGTATCCAGATAGCTCTTGTTCATATTCGGATAGCTTAGTGATATCCGAATGCTTTGTTTCCGTATCCGGATGTGTCCAACATGCATTGAAAGTGATATCCGGATGCCTTGAGTCGTATCCGGATAGGTTTTATATGAGTGATATTCGAATACCTGAAGTCATATCCGAATGTGTCGTTTACAGTCTATGAATAATATCCGTATACTTTGTATCGTGTCTGGATGGGCCCAACGTTTAATCCGTGAGATATTCGGATAACCTGAATCATATTCAGATGTCCTAGTTTATATCCGAATACATCCTAGCTTATCGAATAGCTTCTAATTTGAACACCAGAGTATACGGATGAGCCTTCTTCATATCCGGATGTCTTTCATTATATCCGGATATCCTTCCTAATATTCGGATGGTTTTTCCAGAAATTCGAGCGACCAGTGAAGTTTAATTCAAGAATTTATTTTAATTAAAATATTGAATACTCCTAAATATTGAATTCTCATGCCAAGTGTGATAAATTTAACTTGCCCATACCATAATTCATAATTCATAGAATCTTTGTATTCCAATATATTGAAGATTAGATTACATGTTTAGTATTTATTATGACATGATCAACATTATTTTGTGAGATTATGTGCATACATCTTGGTATGAGCATTGAGCATGACTTTCCATGGAGCACTACATATAGTATGCTAGCATGTATGTGAGCATTGCATTACACGTGCTAGGCGACTAGTCCGCGGGGCTCTTACTAGTTTTAGTTTCAGTTTATGTGTGACACGCCTAGTGACTACCAGGGGGCTAGGGGTTTATTGCCCACAGTATGTGCTTACAATTTTTATATATGCAAGATTCAGATCAGTCAGGTATGTATCAAATTATGTGGGCCTATGGGCCAAAGTTGCATACCTGCATTTAGTTTACAGTTTATGTGTGTTACATTTTGCGAATGCAAACAAATAGTGGTTATACTCAGTACAAGTTCAGTAAGTATTTTATCAGTATTGATATTCTTCGATTCAGCTTCAGTTATTCTTTCTAACTTATTACTTGCTAAGCTTTGTAGCTCACCTTGTACTCTTCACCATTCCAGGTCTTAGTGGGGAGTATCAGATGTGGAGCCTAGCAGCAGTGGTCAGTAGTCTGTGTACGTGGAGCCACTCAAGATTAAATATTTCTGGGAGTTTGTTAGTTTATAGTGTCTTGTCAGTTTAGGATTATTTTATAATTCGGTTGAGGGATTGTCCCTTAGACAGAGTTTATGGTTTTCAGTTTATGTTGACTCAGAGTTTTTATTTCAGCTGATTGAGATCTTTAGTTATGGTATTAGATTTTAGTTTATCAGAGAGTTTTATTTTGTTTTATCTATTTTCTCGTAGCACCTCTTCTCAAGCAGTTCTAGGAGATGGGGTGTTACACTTACAGTTGTTGACTCCCTCCAACCAGTCCTTGCTCTTCTGTCTCACCTAGCCCTGCTGACAATTTGTTGAGCTTCTTCAAAACAAACAAATTTGAATTGTTATAATCAGACAATAACAGAAAGAAGAAATAGCATAGTTTTTAAACAAGTAATATATAGCAATGAAAGACCAAGGCCCTGTTTAAGGGAGCTTTCAATTTTTATTTCTAATTTTTATATCTAGTTTTCATTTTTATTTAGAAAATGAAAACTCAACATATATATTGTTTGACAATATTGTGTTTATTTTCAGTTTTGTTACTTTTGTAATTTTCTTTATATTATTTTTTATTTTTCCTCTACCTGAGTAATGTTAAGCAAATGGAAGAGCAACATATAGGTATGTCAATGGATTAGATCTAGCCTAGATCTGACTTAAATCAAATCCATGAAATCTAGGTTATTTATATGTGGATCCAAACCCATCCGTCAAATACAAATATAATTAATCATATGTGGATAGACATAATAGATCTCAATAGCAAATCCAAATTCATTAATTCCTAATTTTTCCCACACAATATATACATGTGTGTGTGTGTGTTTGTAATGTTCGTACTTACAATTGCAGACATACATATATAAATACACATACATATGGGAAAAGGGATTCTACCAAGCATTATATGTACATATTTATATACACACTTTCCATCCCATCTGGCCTCCTTCACCCATTTTCTACCTAATCTATCCTTGTTCCTCCCATTTTCCCTCCTAGCTATCCTTTGCCCTTCTCCATTTCACTACTCATCACCATTGTTGTCATCGCTACCTTTTTTGCCCACCACCTGTGTCATCTACCCAGTAAATATGAATCTCTTTACACATTCTCTCTCAAAATGGTTAGCTTTCAATAATACAACATTCCAACTACTTGTTTCATTTCAATGGGGCAGTTCATTTGGTTATCCACTCAATTCGGTTCCATGTTCCTTACACTACCCAGTTAAATAGAAAAACCTTTCCACCAAGGTCTCCCATCAATTTAGACAAATTATTATAAGATTTTCTTTTGCAGAACTTAGAAACTTGGGTACAAGCATAAGTAGAGTTTTGCTAGAAAAAGAAAAAGAGCACTTTTTTAGATTAGCCACTACGGAGAGTGTTGTTTTGATATGCTTTCTACTGACTTGTTGAAGCTTAGCTCTCAATTGATGGATTAAGAATAAAAATGAAATACAAGAAGGAAACGAGAACACAGAACACAACCACCCCACTCACACACACAAAAGGCACCAAAGATTTATGTGTTCGGATTTGTAAATGAATCCCACTCACGACAGGGGAGATCCCTAATCAATCCACCATAGAAACAAGGACACGATTACAAGACTTATTACAAAAAGCCTCAAGAACTTAAAAAATATATATATGCAAGCTCTTTACATATGCTCTCCAACACATACACAGATCTTTCAATCTATCTCTTAATTTACAGTGATACACACTTAGAGAAAATAAGAGACACACAGAAACATCTTTCATCGATATTGCCCTTTGCATGCTTTACATCTCTCTCTCTCTCTCTTTCTCTCCCTTTCTCTCTATATATATATACACATGAAAATTTCGTTAGCTTCAAGGAAGAGATATATACAGTGAGAGTTGGATAATAGATTACGATATGTTTGTTGGAGCTATAGTCTCTAACGGCCAAACTTATTAGAACAGTCAATAAGTATGACCTATCTGTCAAACGTTACCCAATGCGTTATCTGTAATTATCTATTAGATTAATTGCATTTAATGTAATTATCTATTAGTATAAGTATCCATTAGGTGGTCCTATTTATCTGAGAAATATCATTTAAACCATTAAAGAATTATCTCATAACATTTATTCACTAGATAAAGAGTGATAATTGCTTTTGAAATTGAATTCAAACTAATTTGTTGGCGTTAGTTTTGAATGAAGACATACATTATTTAGTCTATAAATAGAGGGTTCCTTTAATTGGAAAATAAGACAGTCATACAGACATTGAAAGCAATTTGGGTCCTCAATCAAGTCTAGATTTGAGGGCATACACCATCGTTGTGCATTTAGCTTATTGATTGAAAGCATCCGAGTCAATTTTAATATAGGTTTTTCATGCAAATAATGGTTGGAGATCAGTTCGTTTTATATTTAATTTTTCTAACAGTTGGTATTAGAGCCTGTTCTATCTCTTTCTTATTTGCTAAAAATCTCATTCTATAATGATTTTTTTTATTAAGGAAATATTGAATTTTCTCTAAAATATTTTCTGGCATTTTATTACTTGTGTTTTAGCCGTGGATGATCATCACCAGTGGCCACGTATGTCACAACCATTCATGTCGTCAGCGACTGTGGGGTGGCAGTGACCCATGGCTGGATTTCTCGCATCACCGTGAATGATCGTTCTCTTCGCCTTTATCGTCAGTTCCTTCTTGCATTGTGAATAAGACATGGCCAGTAGTCGATTGTGGGCTAGCTTTCCAGACTGGCCAACGATCGACCTCTACCATCGTCGTCGATTTAAGCTCCTCGGACCATGACTTTTTCGATTGCTTAGCCATCTTCGAATAGCCATGGCTTTATGTTTTTCCATGACCGATGACCAAAGCTCTTCAAAGAGGTCGGCTTATCCTGGGTTAGTAGTGGATCGTCACTCACCATCTTCAGTTTTCCATTGTCAAGGGGCTATTGTGTTCACCGACGTTTACTGATTGTAAGCGTAGCCATGGCCGATCAATCTCTATTTCCATTTGGCCGATGGCGTGGATCATCATTTTAACTGAGATCTTGTCGATAGCCGGCGTGACCAAAGGCATCCTTTGTCGTCGATAATGGTGGTCAACTCCTCATGGGTCATGGCTTGTCTTTTGGGTTTCCTTTTCACCGTGTATTGATTGGTTCACCATGTTTATCAATTGGGTGATCGGTAATGAAAGGAGAAAGAGGCATCGGCGACATGAATAGAGAAAAAAGGAAACAAGGTGGTCGATAATGGTGTTTCAGATGCGGCGGTAGTGGCAGCAAGGGTGAAAACCTTAAAAGATATTGGGGAAGAAGGTGGGTCAGCCCATTGGGTTGCTGGGTCCAGCCACCGGGTCGGATCTATGTCACGCCATTGGGCACGTGTGACTCACGCGCATTGGGTCGGCCCATTAAGGTGTTGGGTTAACCCTCTGTACTGGACCCAAACCAGATCTGCATTAGCAGATTTGGTAGCCACGCGCCGCCTTAGGCCTCCATCTAACTTTGGTAATCAATGCATTTTTGGTGTCGCCGATTTCATTAGCGAGGTTTGTTTCCCCTAAATATGCCTCAAAATCCATGTTTGAATTAACTCCACATAAAGGCAAGAGTGGGATTTAATTTTCCTGCTTACAATAATTTATTTTTATGCAATTGATTATATTAATCTCTTATTTAATTATTTACAATTTTGATCATGATAATGTTTATGCATATGCAATTAATTATATTCTCATGTTAATTTTTAATACATGATTAAGTGGATTGATATTGTTTATGCATAATTATTGGTGTTATATATGCATAAATTAATTACTTGCTTATGCATGATTTATTGTGATCAAATCAAATAAATGTCATGTGATCAATATGATTTTGATTAATTAAAGACTAGCCACAACATCTTTAATTAATTAAAATTATATATTAACTTGCCAAGGTCACGTAAAATTAAATATTATCTTAATTGTGATTAATCATATTTAATACAATAAATTTTATCCCATAGGAATTTTTGTTGTATTTGTGTGATTAATTAAGATGTGATAACAAATTATTTTCTTAATTTACCCACAGGAATTAAGAAAAGGAATATAATTTGTCACTCACATAATAAAGCTTACATTATGAATCAATTTAAATATAGTAACTTAGCCCACAGGAAGTTGTTATATGTTAGTAATTCATTATTGTTACATGTTTTACATTGGTAAAACATGACATTAAGTTATAGTAGTCTGACATTCAGTTACATGAGCATGATTATATGTTTTATTCTTGCAACTACTTTACTTGTGAATTTATCTAATATGAAGTTTGATGTTTACGATTTGAATGGTGATAACTATAAGGAGTGGAAGGAAATTATCCTTCCGTGATTAGGGTACATGGACATTGATTATACAATCCAAAAATCTAAATCACCTGCAGTCAATCCTAATAGCACTAAGGCACAAATTAATAAGCATGAACAATGGGAACGATCTAATCGCCTCAGTATGATGTTCATTCGAACCAAGATTTCTACTAGTATTCGTGGTTCAATTCCAGAATACAAGATGGTTAATAAATTGCTAAAGGCTATTGATGAGCAATTTAGTCTTCAGATAAGGCATTTGCCAACACCCTAATGGCAAAGTTATCATCAATAAGGCTCACCGGTATTAAAGGTGTGCATGAGTACATCATGAAGATAAGGGACATTGTTCCTCAACTGAAATCTCTTGAGGTTATGATGCTGGATTCTTTCCTTGTGCATTTCATTTTAAATTCTCTCCCACAGCAGTATGGACCCTTTAAAATTTCTTATAACACTCTTAAAAATAAATGGTCTATTAATGAACTATTGACCATGTGTGTTCAAGAAAAATGGAGGTTGATTATGGAAATGGGAGAGAATGCACAAATGGCCACTCAACGAAAGAATAAGGCTACTTAAGTAAGGCATAAAGAAAAAGGTAAAATACTCATCCAGCGTAAAGTAAAGAAGGAATCCAAATGCTTCTTCTACAAAAAAAAAAAAGGACATCTAAAGAAGGATTGCCTCAAATTTAAGACATGGCTTGAGAAGAATGGTAATCTAACCTCACTTGTATGTTATGAATCTAATATGATTGATGTTTATCATAACACACGGTGGATTGATTATCATTCTACAATCCATGTTGTAAATACCTTGTAGGGTTTTCTAAACTAGAGGAAACCAGTGGGAAGTGAACAAAGCATCTATTTAGACAACAAAATGCGTTCACATGTGGAGGCAAGTGGGATATGCAAACTGACTTTACATTCTGGTTTATTTTAGATTTAGAGAAGACTTCTTATATTCCTAGTTTCTCTGGGAATTTAATTTCAGTTTCCAAACTCGTACCCTTTGGATATTCTTTTAATTTTATCAGAAACTCATTTAATTTGTTTTATAAATCTGAGCTTGTTGGGAATGGTACATTGTCTGATGGTCTTTTCAAAATCAATTTGCAAAACAATGCAGGTATTAAAAGATGTGTAATGAATGAGGATTCCTCTATGTTGTGGCACAGGAGATTGAGATATATCTCCATTGAGAGGCTTGGAAGATTAGTAAATGATGGAGTACTCAATGCTCTTGATTTTACTGATTTTCATACTTGTGTGGACTATATAAAAGGAAAGTAGACCAATAAGTCAAAAAAAGGTGCCAAGAGGAGCACAGAAATATTAGAGGTCATAAATATAGATATTTGTAGTCTAGATATGGACTCGTATGGTAAAAAATACTTCATC
Source organism: Diospyros kaki (assembly GCA_036245055.1). Classification (NCBI taxonomy): domain Eukaryota; kingdom Viridiplantae; phylum Streptophyta; class Magnoliopsida; order Ericales; family Ebenaceae; genus Diospyros; species Diospyros kaki. The sequence goes on from BSEG01000008.1 coordinate 33,594,818, forward strand.
TCATTTATTGATGACTATTCACGACATATGTATCTCTACTTGCCTCATAACAAGAATGAAGCATTAGATGCCTTTAAGGTTTTCAAGGCAAAAGTAGAGAAAACAATGTGGTAAGCAAATTAAGATCGTGAGGTCAGATAAAGGTGGAGAGTATTATGGAAGATAAACTGAGGATGGACAAGCACCTTGTCCGTTTGCTAGGTTTCTCGAGGAAAATGGGATTGTGCCCTAATACACCATGCCAGGGTCTCCTGACCAAAATGGTGTAGCTGAAAGGATAAATCGAACATTATTGGACATGGTAAGGAGTATGCTTAATAGCTCCAAGCTTCCTAAATCCTTGTGGACTAAAGTTCTTAAAATGGCTGCATATATGTTAAATCGGGTTCCAACCAAGGTTATCCCTAAGACACCATTTGAGTTATTTAAGGGTTGAAAATCAAGTTTGCGACATATAAGCACTTGGGGATGCCCATTTGAAGTAAGAGTTTATAATCCACAAGAAAGGAAACTAGACCTAAGGACTGTAAGTGGGTATTTCATTGGATGTGCCAAAATAATCCAAGGCATATAGATTCTATTGTCCATCTCACATCACTAGGATTGTGGAATCAAGAAATGAAAATTTTCTTGAGAATGACTTGATTAGTGGGAGTAATCAATCTCAGAATTTGGCCTTTTCTGAGAAAGATTATTAAGATATTCTAACTCCCATTTCAAGTGAAAGGCTAACTAAAGTTCATAGTACCCCTTAAGGTCAAATGGGTGTTATACAACCAGTATTTGATATTCCACAAACAGCTTATAGTAATCTAAAAGATCCAATTGTGCAAGATACTCCTGAAGAGGATACTATTGCACAACCAGTTGTACAAGATACTCCTTAGGAGGATATTAACATAATATTAAGAATATCAACTAGAAAAAAGAAATCAGCCATACCTAAATGACTATGTTGTGTATCTTCAAGAATTTGACTATAACATTTGAGCTGAAAATGATCCTAAAACATTTTCACAAGCCATGAGTTGCAATGAATCCAAATTGTGGTATGATGCTATGAAAGATGAGATGAATTTCATGGCAACTAATGGAGTCTGGTATCTTATCGAGTTGCCTAATGGGGCTAGGGCCATTGGTTGTAAATGGGTTTTTAAAACCAAGAAAGACTCATTAGGAAACATTGAAAGATATAAGGCAAGACTCATTGGTAAAGGATTCACTCAAAAGGAAGGAATCAATTACACATATACTTTCTCTTCTGTATCCAATAAAGATTCTTTCTGTATAATAATGGCATTAGTAGCACATTTTGATTTGGAATTGCATCAAATGGATTCGAAAGCTGCATTCCTTAATGGAGAACTAGAGGAAAAGGTTTATATGAAACAACCAGAAGGATTCTCCTCTAGTAATGGTGAGCATTTGGTATGTAAGCTTAAGAAATCCATATATGGATTTAAACAAGCCTCCCAATAACGGTACTTAAAATTTCATGATGTTATCTCTTCATTTGATTTTGTAGAGAATGTCATGGATCAATGTATATACCAAAAGGTTAGTGGGAGCAAAATATGATTCCTTATCTATATGTGGATGATAACCTACTTACAACCAATAATAAGGGTTTGCTACATGAGGTGAAACAATTCGTCTCTAAACACTTTGATATGAAAGAATATGGGTCAGGCATTTTTTGTCATTGGCATAAAGATCCATATGGAAAGATCTTGAGGCAATTAGGGATTGTCTCAAGAGACCTATATTAACAAAGTTTTAGAGAGATTTCGGATGAAAGATTGTGCACCAAGTGTAGCACCCATTGTGAAGAGTGACAAGTTCAATTTGAATCAATGCCTGAAAAATGAACTTGAAAGGGAGCAAATGCACAACATTCCATATGCTTCAGCTATTGGAAGCTTAATGTATGCTCAAGTTTGCACAAGAACTGACATTGCATTTGCAGTGGGAATGTTGGGAAGATATTAGAATAATCCAGGTTTGGACCATTTGAGGGTTGCTAAAAAGGTTAGGAGGTACCTTCAAGAGACTAAGGAATACATGCTCATGTATAGACAGACTGATCATTTGGAGGTGGAAGGTTACTTGTATTCAAACTTTGTTAGTTACACTGATTCTCGAAAATCAACATCTGGATACATTTTTATGTTAGCTAGTGAAGCCATGTCTTGGAAGAGTGCCAAACAGAGCTTAATTTCTACCTCCACTATGGAAGCTGAATTCGTTGCTTGTTTTAAGGCTACATCGCATGGTGTATGGTTGAAGAGTTTCATTTTAGGGCTTATAATTGTTGATTCTATATCTAGGCCACTTAAGTTGTATTGTGACAATTCAGCTGTTGTTTTCTTGGCTAAAAAACACAAGAGTGGTAGTCAAAGTAAACATATCGACATTAAGTATTTAGCCATAAGGGAACTTGTTAAGGAAAATAAAGTGGTCATATAACACATTAGCACTAAATTGATGATAGTTGATCATTTAACTAAAGGCATGCAAATTAAGAGTTTTAAGGATCATGTAGAGAGAATGGGAATTGGTCTCATGATATGATTTAGTTGTATGAACAACTATTGATGTAATGAAACTCTTATTTAGTTGTTTGTTGATTTCTCATTTTAAGTGTACACATTTATGTTTAAGAATAACAAACTGTTTTGGACCCGAATAAACATAGGGTTTATTCATGAAGTTGTGTTATCGCATTGGGACTAGTGGGAAAGTAATTGGATGTATTGTGATACATGGAAGGTAATACTCAATTGTAGAGGACCTGTCGCCATGATTCATGTATTTAATTTCTTTCTTAAGAATAAGGAGATATGGATATAAGATGTTTTCTTTAGTCAGATAAAATGTACAAACCAAGTGGGAGACTATGATTATCTATTAGATTGATTGCATTTAATGTAATTATCTATGAGTATAATTATCCATTAGGTGGTCCTATTTATCTGAGAAATATCATTTACATCATTAAAGAATTATCTCCTAATATTTATCCACTAGATAAAGAGTGATAATTGCTTTTTAAATTTAATTCAAACTAATTTGATGGGTTAGTTTTGAATGAAGATAGACATTGTTTAGTTTATAAATAAAGAGTTGCTCTAATTGGAAAATAAGACAATCATACAAACATTGAAAGTAGTTTGGGTCCCTAATCAAGTCCCGATCTAAGGATATACACCATCATTATACATTTAGCTGATTGATTGGAAGCATTCAAGTCAATTTTAATACATGTTTTTCATGCAAATAATGGATGGAGGTCAGTGGGTTTATATTTAGTTTTTCTAACATCATTTGCACATACATGAATATTAGCCAAATCTCTCTCAAGCCGGCAAAGTAGGTTGCAGTGCAAGCGAGGGTGAGGGTGGCAAGCGAAGAAAGTAGTAGCAATGACGAAGGCAATGTGGTGCAACGAAATGGAGAAGGACAAAGAATCGCTAGGAGGGAGAAAGACATATTCGATAGAAAATTGGTTGGGATAAGGACAAACCTGAGTTTATGATGTAAATTGTATGACAAACCCGAGTTGGGATAAGGATAAACTCGAGAAAATTGTATAGGTTGTAAACCCGAGTTTATGATGTAAAGAATGATGTATAATGTTTATTTTAGCTCCTATTGTTAGTGAGCAAATATGGCAATGAAAAGAATTTTTGGCAAAATGTTAAGTGATGTTTGTATCTGTATTCATCTTGAATGGATCTTCTCACGGATTTCCTATGCTAGCTAGTAATCCAGGAGAGGGTCCTGATAGCTTGGTATCAGAGCAAAGGTTGGGACGAGATGAGTCTCTGTACACATAGGAATGTCGGGTAGAGTTAGGACTATATTTATTAGTCCAAAATTGAGAAGTTAAATTAAAGTGATAATTATAAATAAATAGTTATATAGTGAATGGGTGCTTGTAAAATAGTCGTTGAATTGAGGCCGAGGAAAGAGTACCTCGTTACTTGCATTATAACCCCGTGGGAATTTTCCAACGATGCATGCTAGGGAAAATGAAAGAGTTGGGGAGCAACTCAGGAAAATGGTGAGGGAAGTCCTGATGTAGGTCTGATGGTCGGAAGCTAAATTATGTTGAGTTCTGGAAGGTGTTTGAATGAAGACCATTGTTCCGAAAGGATTAGGGGATAAGGACTATGGGTCTACTAAGTTGGTGTGGGGGAGAAAATGGGTGGCACAGTAGGAGGTAAGGATCACCTTCTTGGTTTGGTGTGCCTTCAAGTTAGTGGTAATGAAGGGTGAGAAAGCTACCCAGGTTTAGAGAGGCTTATGTGTGGGCAACCAGCATGCATTGAATGGAACCCGAATTAGGGATTGCCTCATGATAGTGTAGATGGTTTATGCAATTGTAAGCGGCAAAAATGAACGAAGGTTAGGGTAAGTGGTCCCAAGAAGATCCACTATTATGGTGACCGAGCGGTGCATAATTGGAAGGTCTAGCCTCAGAGTCTAGATGTGTGGGATGCTGGCTTAAATGCAATTGTCCTCGATGTGGCCGAGAGGGCCACTGATGCTAACACTCTTACGGTGTGACTACAGTAAAGGGGATAGAGGTCGAGAGGTCAAGGATGGAGATTGGATCAGAGGCTTGTGGAGCCATTTTGCAAGTAGGAACTTCCCTATTAGTATTGTCTCAAGTTTGGCATTGTGCTATGGCTGATGAACTCCATGGGCAAGGGAAAATCATTATGATGATAGCAGTTGGGGCCTGAGGGGGATTGATACCCTCTAAGGCAACCTCACTCTGTGAGAGATGAGTATGTGATGGTGGGTCATAATTTTTACAATGTTTGGGTGTGGCGAAGGTAAGACGCATCCCTGCTCCTAAGGAGTTGTGGAATTCTGGCGCATGAAGATGCCGAAAGGTGGACATGATGGGTGGTGAATTATAAAGTTGAGGCACACCACTGGAAGTTCCTTGGTGGGAAAGGCCACGTCCCGTGCTGTGAGAAATGGGAAAGGGTATTGTATAGCCCAAGTGTATGGTTATACCAATGGAACAAAAAATGTGAATTTAAGTTGGAGTTCTATGAGAGGCACGTGTAATTACCGGCCTGAATTTTTAGTGTGATTTTAGTATGATTTTAGGAAAAGGACAGACACGTCGAATTAGAGGAAAATGAAGAGTAAGAGCTACCATATGAATACACGTGTATGTATATATGTAAAACCTAAACGAGGCTAAACCATTTAAAAATGTAAGGCAATTCGTCGATTAGCGAGAAGCTAAGGAAAAGAAAATAATAAGGAGAGAGCCTATTTTAGCATAGCAGCTGTTGACCGATGGTAAGGAGTTATCAACCAATTACGAACGGTCACCTGTTTCCTTTCATTTGTCGATAGTGTTTTTGCTAAGTGTGGTTTTCTAAAACCATTATCATAGTCATGCAGTCAATAGATATATATATATATATGTATGTATGAATGTACGGTCAAGTTTGGCGCGTGGTATTATTAGTATATATAAATAACATTAGATGATCGTGGATCAATTCTTAAAAAGATGAGGAAAAATGGTAGTGTAAGGGCGTGCACGAATGGTAGTACCCAAAATAAATGATCATGGCGAATAAGAACCCTGCTAGAAGAGGATGATTGTTGGGATAGTTGATGAGGCGGGGGCATTTTCTAAGATTGTCACCTGGTTTAGATGGTATCAGTGAATGATGAGACAGGGAGGTAAGTTATCTCAAAATCGATATTATAGTTCTCATCAATGTTGTAGTGATATACTCGTCGAGTGAGGAGACTCGCCAGGAGTACTTAAGGGTTACTTTATCCAAGTTGGGAAATCGCAAGACGTATGCTAGGGATAGGAGATGCGAATTTTAGCAGAAGAAATTGTTTCCTTATGGATCTTCCAAGGGTTTGAGTGGTAGAGAAGTGATCGCTATCGGTGATCATGATGGGTATAAGAAGTCTCTTAGACAATAAGGCGTTGATGTAGTTTTTTAAAGAAGGATCTTGAGGATCGCTGATCCGTTGTCTTCAGTGACTTGGAAAAGAGGTCAACTCATTAGGAAAAGCCCTTGATGAGGAGGTTTTTAGAACCTAAATGTTAAATGGCATGAGCTTTGGTGTTGACCACATCTATAGACTTGAAAGATGCTTGGCGTTATGCCTTGAGGTCCATGTGGAAGTCTAGCATTGATCTCGTCCGTGGCGGTCAAGCGGACAATAAGGATTATCCGGATATAGGGGGTTATACTGGGAGTGTACGTAAGGAAGTTCCATGGCTATTAAGATGATCACATATAGTTGGTGAAAGTTGCCACAATAACAATTACCACTCCAGCGTTGGATAAGTCGCCTTATGAGGCGTTTATTTTTATAACAAGTCATGTAAATCGCCTCTTTGTGGAGGGGTTGTCGAATATCAGGCATTGTTGGGACCCAAAGCTATTGGGAAAAACATCGGAGAAGATCCTAGCCATTATGGTCGTGTGTGAGCAGTCTAGGTTGGGTAAAGGAATCACTCGGATAGGAGACGGTGTAACTCAAAGTTGCCATTAAAGATCATTCATGGTAGAAGATGTTATCCAAGATAGGTGTATGTTGAAGTGAGACTTCAGGGGAATGTAGTTTCCGCTACATTGATTATTTGGGATTTTGGTGTGAATCGGATATTTGGTGTATAAGTTAGCCATGTTTGGCAAGGTTGCATAAGAAGTTTCCTGTGTTAAGGATGAGGAAGTTGTGTTGCGTCCTCGGTATATGGTTGACTATTAGACCTTAAAGGTCAAGGCCGAGGTATCATATGGGAAAATGTCGTTGAGCATTATAAAAGGAAAGCGTTGAGGTGTCAGATGATTTCGTAGATATCGATTTAGTGGTAGTGTCCCCGTTCAGGCATGGCTACTTGTAACACCCCATCTCCTAGAACTGCCCGAGAAGAGGTGCTACAAGGAAAATAAAATAAACTAACTAATAATCTGAAACCATAACTGGACATCTCAATCAACTGGAATAAAAACTCTGAGTCAATACAGACTGAAAAGCACAAACTCTGTCTAAGGGACAATCCCTCAACTGAAATGTAAAATAGATCTAAACTGAGAAAACAATATAAAACTCAATAGACTCCCAGACATCTTTTATCTTGAGCGGCTCCACATACACACACTATAAACCACTGATGCTAGGCCCCACATTTGGTACTCTCCCGCTAGAACCTAGACGGGGTGAAGAGTACAAGGTGAGCTACAAAGCTTAGCAAGTAATAAGCTAGAAAGAATAACTGAAACTGAATAGAAGAATATCGATACTAATAAATAACTCACTGAACTTGTATTGAATAATCACTGTCTGATTGCATTCATAAAAATGTAATGCACATAAACTGTAAACTAAATTCAGGTATGCAACTTTGACTCATAAGCCCACGTAATCTAATAATACATACCTGTCTGATCTGAATCCTGCAAACATAAAAATTGTAAGCACATACTGTGGGCAATATGCCTCTAGCCCCCTGGTGGCCCCCAGGTGGCCAACTCATAAACTGAGTTGAAACTGAAACTGGTGGGATCCCTGCGGACAAGCCACCTGGCGCACATAATGCAATGCAATGCTCATATAAATGTTGGCACACGATATGTAGTGCTCCATATAAAGTCATGCTCAATGCTCATACCAAAATGTATGCACACAATCCCATAAAATAATGCTGATCATGACGTAATAAAATAATGCTGAACATGTCATATCAAATACTAACCATGCAATCTGATCTTTAGTATATTGGAATACAAAGATTCTATGAATTATGAATTTATATTATAGCCTGATTTAACTTGTTATATTCTGGCATATAAACTCATTATTGGAAGGTATTGAACAATTTAATTTAATTAGAACTTGAATTAAACTATTTTGGAAGTTCAATTAGATTTCTGGAAAATCCATCCGAATATCAGGAAGGATATCCGGATATGATGAAAGATATCCGAATATGAAGAAGGCTCATCTGGATAAGAACTATTCGGATATGCTGGGATGTATTCGGATAGGAACTTAGGGCATCCGGATATGATTCTGGTCATCCGGATATCTCACTGAGGCATTCGAATGCCACAAGAGACTATTCGAATAAAAATTTCAACTTTTGAGGGAGGCATCCGGATATCAAGCGAGACATCTGGATATTATCTTGACCTATCCGGATGTATAAACAAATCATTCGGATATCATACTTGAAGAACTTTAGATACATCTGAATACGATACAAGGTATCCAGATATTATTCACAGAAAGTCTTAGACTCATCCGGATACAACACGAAGCATCCGGATATCACTCACAACAACTAGGCACATCCGGATATGACTCAAGGCATTCGGATACTACTCACAATCACTGTTAGACACATCCGGATATGAAGATGAAGCATCGGATATTACTGGGCTATCCGAATACGAACAAGAGATATCCGGATACCACTCACAAAGAACCACTGAGACATCCAGATATCACAACAACCCATCCGGATGTCACTCACATAAATCTTTTTGATACATCCGGATAGCCTCTGGCCCATCCGGATATCACTCACATACTTAGAAAACTCATCCGAATATGAAGGCACACATCCAGATATCTACAACTATTTTTGATAAACACGAACGATTACAGAGGCTATGTTCTTGATAAAAACTCAATGAAACTATGCCATTCTGAACAAAATCTTGGAAACATGAATCCCAACTGGTATGAAACAACATTAAAGACGATTCAATAATGATATTTGGAAGAATCGTTGTATAACTATGCACATCTATCTCATGCATTCACTGTGAACGTATATATATATACTCTGTAACTAGTAACAATCTAATAAAACAGACTGAATAAACTTGAAGAATTGAGAGTAATACTAAATCATAATCCCGTAAGGAAGGTTTATAGTGATAGATACTTGTCTTACGATCTTCTTGATCGATTTAGAGATCTCACGAGAGCCTCCTATGCGACCCTTGAACCTTCTACTGTAACCTCTTATGGCTCTCAACTCTTGGCTGCTTGCTCCTTCACGGCGTGAAGAAGAACTAAGCTAATGGGCTATATATATAGACATAAATCCCTAGATCACACTTCTTTTACAACTTGGATTCCTTCTCCTAATATAACTAGGAGACTTTAAATCAAAACCATCTCACATATGGATATCTTATAACTAGGAGACTTTAAACCAAAACTATCTCACTTATGAATTATCTTAATCCCTTAATCATAACAACTTTAATTAACAATTAAATTCTAATAACAAATTTCTAAATGACCTTCATGTCCTAGCATTTAATTTCTACAATAAATTACTAGAATTAAATGCTCTTTAAATGCTATTCCCTTAATTAGAAATTACTAGATTGCCACCTTGGCAAATTCCTTTAATTCCAACATTAAAAAGAATTTAATGCTATTCTTTTCCTTCAAAATCTCTAAATTGCCAGATTAATTAATTAATTGACAAAATATCTTAATCAACTACTTCAACAATTAATTAAATAATTCTTAAATAAATACTTGGCCCTCTAACGGGTCGTTACACTACTTGAGAGTTGAATTGAGATGAGGCATCTCCTTCCCAATGTGTATATGACTAGGTCTGAATTTGGAAGACCAAATTCTTTGAAGGGGGGGAGAAACTGTAACGACCTGTTAGTGGGTCTAGAAGTTTATTAATATTTTAATTATGAAAAATATTTTCATGTGTATGAAATGATATGTATTAATAAGATGGGCCAATTAAAATAAGTGGATTTGGGCCAAGTGTTTAAGGCCAATAAAAGTAATGGGTTTAGAGGAAACCCATGGGCCTAAAATGAATTGGGCTTTTGATTGGGTTGGGCCATTAATAAAGTGGGCATTAGCATTATATATGTGCATTATATTGTGTGTGTGTGTGTGTGTGTGTCTAAAATTTGTGAATATAGAAGAAGGGATAAGAAAATGAGAAAAATATGGCAAAAGTCAAAAGTAGGCTTAAGGATTTGTTAAGGCCCTTTGAATTGGGCCAATGAAATGGGATTGGTCCCATGTGTTTTTATGAAGTGGAATGAAATAAATGGAAAAGGAAATGAAAATAGCAAAAGTCAAAAATGGGCCTGGATTTTTATGTGTTATGAGTGAAGGGTGAAGGGCAATCTTGGAAAGAAAAGGGAGAATGGGTTGAGGGGATTAGGTGGAATGGGCATGCATGCCATTCCCCTCCCATCCCTTGTTTTTTTCATTTTGTTTCCTTTCTTCCTTCATTCTCAATCTCTCTCTCTCTCTCATTGCCTTCCCTTTCTCCTTCTTCTTCTCATTTTTCTTCCTTCTTCTTCTTCATTTTGATGTCCATTGAAGCTTGAAGTAAAGGTTGTAGCTGGGTGTATTCTTCTTCTTGGATTCTCTCCATTAAAGGCAAGTTCTCCTTGCACTTTTATTTTTATATGGTGCAAGTTTCATGTTTTCCAAGTTCTCTTCCAAAGGAACCTCCTTTGATGGCAAAGTGATGCATATATAATCATAGTTTGTCTCTTCTTGTGGTGGTGAGAACCACCTTTGTCTATGTTTGCTAATTTCTCCATATTTTTTTATTTTTCCAAGTTGTGGGTCTCTTTTTGAGTCATTGTGGTGTCCCATTGATGGTTTGGTTGGGGCTTGTTTACCCCATATTTTTCTTTCATGAAATGGCATTGTGGGTTAGGAAGCTAGTTTGAGAGTTTTTGGAGATTTGGTGGCTATTTTGAGGGGTTTTGGCCTTTTTAATGTGCTCTTGGCCGAGTCGACTCATGCTAAGTCAACTCAAATTTCCACCGAGTCGACTCGGCTGCAACTTGACTACTTTGCGCATGTCTCATTTTTTTAGCCATAACTTTTGATGTAGAACTTAGATTTACAATCCGTTTGAAGCGTTATAAACTAGACTTTGAGGGCTTCGATTTGATATATGATATCATATATTTTGGTTGTTATTTGAGTTGCTTTTATTAATCCAAATCAAGTAAAATTATCAAAGTAAAGTGTTCTAAATGCTTCCTTTGATATCCCTCAATCCTCTAAAATGGTAAGATTTGTTTGGAGATGTATGTATATAAATACATGGGATTCATGAGATAAAAATATGAATGTCTTGCATGAGGAATAATAATAATAATCATTTAGGGATTATTATGAAATGTTTTTGGTTGATATGCCCATGTAGTTTCATGGGTGATGCATTCCTATCACTATGTGAATAATTGCCTTAATGGATGTGGCTGTCATAGATGGATGTGAATGAGGTCATATGCATGATCATGATGTGATGTGGCACCTAAAATCCTAGTCGGTGATTCTAGACATGTTGTTGTGAAGTTGCAAAGATGATGGAATGTGTATGCATATGTATGTGTATATATTGTCTTTGCGCACCTATTATTTTGCGCCGGAGGAAGTAAGTGGATATCCCCAAGGCATGCCATGGCAAGAAAGGCGGTTCGTCCGCAAAGGGAGAAATGTGAAAAGAAAGACGGCTCGTTCGCAAGAAAGAAAGAAAGAAAATGGGGATATCCTACCAAGGCAGCTTGTCCGCATTTGTTTTAGTGTGTGCATCATGTATTTGCTTATGCTATAAGTTATGTTCATAAAGTGCGTTGTTTTATGGCATCAAGTGTGTCAATGTTACTCTTGTAATGGCGTTTTACAATTGTGATGCATAACATTATGTGCTATATTAAAGAAAAGACGGTGTATCCACAAAAGGTGATGTGTCCGCATGATTGTTTTATATGTGTATTACCCATTTTTGTACCATAAGTTATGTTAATAAAAAGGGATTTATGCTATGGTCTAAGTGGGTGAATGTTATCCTCCATGGTAAAGCGTGTGAATTGTTGTAAGAAAAGAAAGCATGATCTATATATATATATGTATATATATTAATTGAATCATGATTAGTGAAGAAGACATGGATTTGTGTTGTCTATGGTTGTGAAATTGGCAAGTGTCCACATGTGGCATGAGATGCATGATATTCAGGGAAAGTCTGGTCATACCCAATTTTCATTGTTTATAAACACTTGCCGAGCCTTATGGCTCAATTCGAAAATGTATTTTGATAGAAAGTGAGAAATTATTTTCTCGGGAGATGAGGTTGTTAAGCGTAGAAGGCATGGATTCAAGTGAGGTTTAGTTGTCGGGATTGTGATTTTCCTTGACTCTTAATTGTTCATGCCTTCATTTGTTATCCTATTGACGTTTCCTTTTGCTATATGCTTGCTAAGCCTTGTGGCTCATCCTTGCTTCTTTTGTCATTCTAGGAAAAAAATAAGGTAGTTTTGGGGGCGAGCTCTAGTTAGATGTGTATAGAGATGTCCCAGTCTCAAAGATCCATGGGTGTAGTTGAGGGTATGATTAGAAGGTTTTATTTTGTATTTAAAGCATTGATGCCCTTTAATTTTAAAAATATATGGGTTGTAAACCTAAGTTTATGATGTAAAGAATGATGTATAATGTTTATTTTGGCTTCTATTGTTAGTGAGCAAATGTGGGAATAAAAAGAATTTTTGACAAAATGTTAAGTGATGTTCGTATCTGTATCCATCTTGAATGGACCTTCTCACGGATTTCCTATGCTAACGGGTAATCTGGGAGAGAGCCCTGACACCTTCTCTCTTACAAAGTGCACATCAATCTCTATATGTTTAGTCCTTGAGTGAAAAATAGGGTATTCAACTATACATTTTGCTGCTAAGTTGTCACACCAAAGAATACGAGTATATAGACATGAAAACCCAAGCTCATAAAAGAGCGATCTCAACCATAAGATTTCAACAACACCTTGAGTTACATCACGATACTCAGCTTCACCCACAAATCGTGCAACAACTATTTGTTTCTTATAACTCCATACAATTAGATTATTTCTAAGAAAAACACATAAACCACTAGTAGATCGTCTTTTGACCTTCCAGCCAGCATGGTCAACATTAGTATACACATGTAATGGCAGATTAAACGAAGATGGAGTAAAAATCAAACCCAAACCAATAGTTCCTTTAAGATACTGTAATAGACGCTTACAAGCCAGCCAATGTTGATCCTTAGGGGAGGCCAAAAACTGACTTAATTTGTTCACAACAAATGATATATCAGGTCTAGTGTGTAATACCCGAGAACGTTGGGTTAATTAAGAAATAATATTTTATTGGAAAAATCGAATTTTGAGGAAATTAGGTATCAGAATAGCCTGATGTATTGACCAAATCGACTGCCGGGAGTACCCTGGAGTCGAAATGCCTAAAGAAAATGATATGCAAGTGTCGAGTAATTTAAGATATGATTTATGGCATCGAAAGAATTCGAATTGGAAATAGTTTTCGGAACAGCAAAAATACAGCTGTGGAATAGGCTGTAAAACCGAATAATCGCAGGAGGCTCCTGAAATGGAAACGAAAGCCTAGGGAAGCTTCAATTCGTCGAGTAGAGCAACCCTTCAGTGAGTTTTGGAAGAAACAAATGGATTTGGGGCCAAATCAGAAATTCGGGCCTAAGTGTAATATTTCAAAGTTGCTCGAGGGGGTTCAAAATGTCATTTTTTGAAAAAGTTCCAAAGAGGAAATTGAAAGATTGAAACTCAAGGGACCCAATAGCAATTAAAAAAAGTTCAGGGGTTAAGTAAAAGAGGGCCAAAATGAGATTACCAAAATCTGGGGGCCAAAGTGCAAAATTGCAAAAAAATGGAAGCCATGGCCGACCAGCGCACGGACGGTCGCCGACCGGCCGTTTCAGGCATGAGGGTGCACGAGGGATGGTTGGGCTTGCTTTAGGGATGCTTGGCGACCAAGTTTGAGTCATCATTGATCGTCGTGGTGGTCGGAAAATGGAGAAAAGCCGACCAGAAAGTTGGTCGCATGGTCAGCCCTCTGCAACTCAAGTTTTTGGTTGGGGGAGGTTGCATTTGGGTCGATCTAGGGCAGGGCTAAGTGCTTAAGGCATCAGATTGAGCGGCCAAGGTCGTTTAAAGCATCGGGCTCGCCTATAAATAGCGCACGAAATGGCCGAATATTTTCAGAAATTGAAGCTTGAAATCGGCCACTATAATGAACAAATTGGGAGTTCAAAGCATGGGGCTTTTATTGCCCATAGCTTGAAGATCAGTTCTGGAGATTTTGAGGGATTTTCGTTGAGGTTTGAAGGCGATTCGAAGCTCGCCGGAAAGAGGGAGGCGGACGGTCGGCCGAGGCTTTAAGCCTTTGATCGACGGCCTTCGGGTTGTTCTTTCGAGCTCCAAAAGGTACCAAGATGATCGACTGGAAGAGGGCTATCTGTTGGTGGAGTCGGGGGTAAATTCCGGCGCCGGCCGGCGAACCAGCTCGCCGGAGAAGACGATGCGCGTGCATCACACGCGCGGCTTTCACGCGCAGGCGCGTGGGCTTCCTTCCTTCGGCGCGTGAGGGCGCGTCCCTGCATGGAAAAGTGTGAGAAAAATTCCTAAATTCCTAGAATTTTGTGTTCTTGAAGTGTGTGCAATTAGTTTTGGATTTGGAGCTTCTTTCGTCTCAGTTTCCGCATCAAAGTGCATCGTTTTGCGTGAAAACGCACCATCCGGGTAAGTCTAGTAATTTTATCTTGAAGTTCATAGGTTATAATGATTTTTAGTGAAGAAACATTGGAGAAAATAGTTTGATTGCTATTTATTTGGAATTTCTAGAGAGAAAATGGGAGAAAATAGAGAAAATAAGGAAATTATGAGAAAAATGAGATTTATGATATTTAAATGATGTTTAGGGTACTTTGAGGCATAGAGTTGAGTGTTGGTGCAACTTTTGAGGTTGGCACGAAAAACGAGGTCGGGCAGTGCGCGTTTTTCGAGGTACTTTGGATTTTGTCAAAAGGTGAGCTGTTCTAACCCCAAAATTTGTTTATTCAAAGTTATTCTCTTAAACTTGATTTAATCCATGCAAATGTTCTGCTGCATGTGAGTGTTTGTACCTGTTATGGTTGGTTTCATAGGGATTTGTCCCGAAATGGTTTATGCATGTGCATTGAATTTTTGTGATAAAATTATGTACATGAAATGTTGTTACATATGATCATTGGCTTGTTTTGGGTTGGGATGTCAACTTATGAGGTGGCACTTGAAGTGGTAGCACTAGGGAAACGTGCCAAGGGAAAAATACCCACTTGTGACGGGGGCTGCGAGTGGACACCACCCTTGCGAGTCGACAAGTGGCGGGGCTGCGAGTGTACACCACCTCGGACCGGCAAGAGGGGGCTGCGAGTGGACACCACCCCAGATTCCTTGCGCGGTAGTATTATTTCCAAGGTGGACGTGGATAGTGTTGATCATCATTTGGCCAGGATTAAGTGTGACGTGTGCTCCGTAAGCTTCTGAGTGGGAACGTAATGATGACGGGGTGGTTCCCGGGTTCATGCATTGACGTTGCTTCCTCTTAAGCCAGGACTATGTTGTGCCAATGAGTCGAAGTTGTTGTGTTGCCTTTAGAGAGATTGCATTTTCCCCGGTTAGGGTTAAGTGCTTGGTGGGTTTCTCTTGGGTCGGGTTTTGTCATGATATTATGTTATTTCTTATCTTGCATACATTCATGAAAACGTTTTGGACTCTCACTTTGATGATTCATCATCTTATGTTGGACTTTGGTCCCTGGAATATTCTAACGTTCCAGGTGGTAGCAGCTATTCTAAAGGGAAAGGAATTGCCGAGGACTGACGGCAACTAGTAGATGGATATTAGCATATGTTTTAGATTATATGTACTTCGTTTTGATGATGTTAGACGATGATACAGTTTTGATGTTATATATAGAATGATTTCGGTTATGTATTGCATCAGGTTTCGATCTAGCTTCCGCATTTGTATTGTGTAAAGATATTACCTGTCTTAGCTTGATGTTTTTAAAGTTTGATATGCTGAGAAGGTAATTGGAATTTTCGGGGAAGTTATGGATTTAAGTGTTATGTAGTGAAATGTGCATGTCTAGGCTAGTTCTGGCTAAGGAAAGATTTGGTACTTAAGTGTGTCCGTTTGTGACCCACCTCTCTTTCCTGGGAACTTACCTGGTGCACTATTCACGAGCAGGCGCTTTTATTACATATTTATGGAAAAAAATATTTCCCCGAAATTCATGATGGTTTATTCCGCATATATTAACGCCCCTCGGTTGGAGCGGGGTGTTACATAGTGTATGTTAGATACTAAAGAGAGCCCACAATAGTTCGATAAAGAGAAGGATTAGAGAACAAATTTTCATCATCAGTTAGAGAAGTGGTTGCACTCATAGGAGTAGCACATAGTTTGCACTCAAACATGGCAGCCTTTTTTAGTAAGTCTAGGGTGTATTTAGATTGAGTCAAATAAAGGCTTGTAGAGTCACGATAAGCCTTAAACCCTAGGAAATAATTCACTACACCAAGTGTTTTTAGAGAGAATTGAGTATCCAACTTGAGAATACAATCATGTAAAGCAGCAAAATCTAATCCAATAATCAAGAAATCATCAACATACACCAATACAAACAACACAAACTTAGGAGTTCTTTTGATGAATAAAGAGGCATCAAAAATAGCTCTCACAAAACCCCAATCCTATAAGGCTAACCACAACTTAGTATACTAGGATCTGAGAGCTTGCTTTAGACCATAGAGAGATTTCTTTAATCGACATACATGAGAAGGAAATGACTAATCAACAAATTCCTCTAGTTGCTTGTCACGACTCGATTTCTAATAGGTCATGACCGACACTAATCCCTAGACCCAGTGACCCCACCATGGATTAGTAAGGCTCTTCTCTAGCTTGATTTGTTATAAACATTAATACTACTGACAAAATATAGAGACATGAATTAAAATATTATATCAACTTCCCACAAAAATCTTGATATCTCATATACAACAGCTACAAAAATGAATATCCATCATCCTGCTGTCATAAGTACATATATAGTCCCATATCGCGGGCTTTTGGCACAAATGTGTACCACAAAAGTAAAGTACAAAAAAATAGACTCAACAATAAGTGTGCGTCTTCACAGAGGATCCTATATCAAATCAGGAATCAAAAAAAGTCTGACATCATACCAGAAGATCTGTTAGACTAGTATTCAAAAGAAGAATCTCCTGAAAATATTTTTTAAAAAAAGGGGTGAGTCTTATGGACTCGTGAGTATAAGGTATGTCATGCCCACTAGGAGAGTATGCAACAAAAACGCTAAGAAGAACATCATGGATACAATAACATAATAGTAAGATGAATAACAAGTATATGTATCATAGGTTTACATAATCTAAGGTTCAAAAGAAAAACATAGTGGAGGAAAAATAGGTAACTAGAGACAACCCCCATAAGTTGCTCACCTAACCACCTAAGTCTCTTATACTTTTTATATGTGATGCATGCACTGATTCTGAGGACCCACTAGTAGAAATTGGCCTAGCTCCTGTACACACATGCACACAAATACATATACTAGCACATACATCATCATCACACTATATTACCATAATAGCCCATTTGATAGTAGTGCTGAAACATACTATACGTGTCTCTCATGGCCTTGGCATGCCAAGACTCACAGTACCATGATCTTTTCTTGCTGTGAGTCACTAAGGAATCTACCAGTTAGTTCTCTAATAATGCAAATGATACCCAATTTAATGCACAAGTCATAATCATTTATCATTTCATGTGGTGTCTAAACTACACTATATCATTCAATATTTCACATACTCAAAGACAAAAAATTAGTTAAGGTATCATTTATAATTTTTATGCTTATGTCTCTTCCAGTAGGATAAAAATATTTTATACATTTTAGAAACATTTAAAAGTACTTTTCTATGATCCACGTATAAAAATCATGTACAAGTTATGCATAAAACAGTATATACGTGCACAATAAAAGGTAAACATAGCATATCCTGTCTACTCGCCTAGGAAAGAATGACTCAAGTCCGAGTTTGGGAAGAAGATCGAGCGAAATCCTGAGAATCCAAACCTACAATGAATAGAACATGGTGGTCACCTTTGGGTAATAAAAGTAGTGACATAATAAAAATTATTCAAAATTCTAACTATTACCTAACACCCTAAATCTGTTATTTTATATCTTGACCCGCCCAATATTTGAATTCGGCACCATGGAATTCGTCGAGCTTAACCATCGACTACGTCATTATGCCTCGCCATGCATGCTACGCGTAAGTGTATAGTGAGACTACACATCCACTTATAGGCTGCAATAAGAATAATATATATATTTATATTTACCCATAACTAGATTCTTTTAATTTATATAATATTTTAAATTTTTTTCAAAAATACATATATATATTTATGACTTAATTGGTAAAAAAAATTTAAAAGCGTAACAATTAATTAATTAGTGATTTAATAGATGGCTTAAAAGAAAGATTTGTAATGTGCTACTCTCATAATAAAATGAATCCATCATGAATTAGGATTCAGGGTAAATCCAAGTCATCATCATAAGGTAGCCTACAACACACTCGGGGTCAGTCTTGCTCGATCTCAAATCATCTAATAGGGCTTCGTTGTTGGAATTCAGATCAACAAAGTGACTCGCCAGTCACATTACCAATTCCAAGAGACCTAAAGAGAACCCAAATTAGACTGACGTTGATATCTTGAGTAGAATCTACCTAACCAAGTTATTCTAGGTCCAAGGACAAGCATAAGAAAAGAAAACAAGTCGAGTGGTTTAGCCCAAGGGCTGCCACAACTGGGTCAAACTATGCCTAACACATTGGGTCATTTTATAACCCAATCGAGCCCCGCCATCCTGGGCCAAAACCTTACTCGACCTGCCAAAACCCAAAAGCTCCCATTTTTCTTTTTTCTTTTTTTTTTCTTTCTTTCTTGCCCACATTCTACTACTGTCGGTGACTGTCGCGGACCAACAATGATATGGTCGACCAGCATACTGATTCGAAGCCCTCGCCACAAACATCAACATATCTCAAAATCAAAGCCATCAAACAGTTAGATTTTAACAGATGTAAAAATTAATTTTCGGCCAACATATGGACGCGTTCAGCTCATCGCCAATCGCCGACCACCGACAACTTTTCCAAAGATCGAAGGCTACCACGAGGTGCGTTGCACCAAGGGGACCAACATACCCAAAAATGACTAAGATTGGATGGCTAGATTTTCGTAGATCTAGGGTTTAATTTTTTGCCAAAATAGAGAACATCGTTGCCAACCGTTGTCGACCATCATGGCCTGTAGTTTCCAATGATCAAAAACCACCATCCAACACCCTCAACTATTTCGACCAAAATATTTCAAAACCAACCAAATCCAACGGTCAGATCTCCGTAAATCTAAATTTCAACATCTGGCCAAGACCCAAATTGCGACTATATACATACATCCCACGAAACAATAAATAACCCCTCAAAGATCAAACCAAAACACTTACCTCCTTGTAGATGGCACTTTAACAGTAAAAATAAACTAATTGAATTAAATTAAATAAATTAATTGATTAAAAATAAAAAAAAGATTTTATATATTTTTAAAATTATTAAAATTTTGTTAAATTTCTTTTTATTTTTTAAATTAAATTTTCTAATGAATTTTTTGATTAATTTAAATTAAATTTTAAAATTCTTTTTATGATTTTATATTTCTTTTTATTAATTTAATTTTAATTATTTTCTTAAGAAAAATTCAAAT
The DNA here is from genome assembly GCA_036245055.1 of Diospyros kaki. Classification (NCBI taxonomy): domain Eukaryota; kingdom Viridiplantae; phylum Streptophyta; class Magnoliopsida; order Ericales; family Ebenaceae; genus Diospyros; species Diospyros kaki. The sequence continues at coordinate 33,614,538 of BSEG01000008.1, forward strand.
TTTTAATGAATTTTGTGGCGTTTCTGAAAAATCGTCGCAAATGTTAATTTAATTTTAATTTTAAATTATTTAATTATTTTTTAATGTAGCAACAGTTTCTCAAAAATTGTCGCTAAATTCAATTTTTAATGAATTTTGTTGCGGTTTGCAAAATCGTCACAAATTTTAATTTAATTTTAATTTTAAATTATTTAATTATTTTGAATTTGATGGCAGTTTCTGAAAAATCGTCACTAAATTCAACTTTTAATTAATTTTGTCGTGGTTTGCAAAACTTCTGCAAATTTTAATTTAATTTTAATTTTGAATTTGGTGCCAATTTCTGAAAAATCGCCTCAAATGTTAATTTAATTTTAATATTAAATTATTTAATTATTTTTGAATTTAGCGGCGGTTTCACAAAAATTGCCGTTAAATTTAATTTTTTAGTGAATGTTGTAGCAGTTTTGAAAAACCGCCGCAAATGTTATTTTAATTTTAACTATTTTATTATTTTTGAATTTAGTGGGGGTTTCTAAGAAATCACCAAGAAATTTAATTTAATTTTTTAATTTTTTTAATTATTTTTTGAATTTAACAGTGGTTTTGAAAAATTATAGCAAAATGTTAAAAAAATTGCTGCAAAACACCATGTTTTTGCTGCGATTTTTAAAATCGCTGCAAAAAATCAATTTTTTTGTAGTGGTGGTTGATAAGATGAAGGAGGCTGATAGAATGAAGGTTGATAGGATGCTGAATAGTGTTGAGAATGATTGTCTAAAGACGGAGATAAGAAACCATAGTGAGTCTCTGGTCCAAGCCCTAAATCTATTAAGAAAGCTCCATTAACCTCATGATTATTAGCCATTAAAGCCTGAAATTGAAAATTTTTGTCAAACCTATGATAGCATTTGTCGTCCCACACAATTGACAATAAATTCTCCTCCCATATGATCTATCTCTGCCTTTACTTCCTTTAAAGTCGTTACCTCGAAAATTTCCACCATTCCTTCCAGGAAAACCTCTTTGACTAGTATTTCCATTATTTCCTCTATTTACGTGTGAGGCAAAGTTAACATTCATAACAACATTATCAAAGGCATTAACAGGCAACATATTAACCACATTTTTCGTAGCTAATCTCTGCTTATGCATCAAAAGCAGATATTGAACCTTTTCTAAGTTTATATCATCTATTTGATATGTGATTAAACTAAGAACAGTATCATAATCCTCACCTAATCTGTGTAAAATAGACATCAAAAGATCCTTATCGTTTATAGGTTCTCCAATTGCTGCTAGAGAATAACTTATAGTTTTAATCTTCAAAATTTAATCGTTCATCGACATGTCATCTTTCTTAATAGATCTAAGTTGTTGTTTCAACTAAAAAAATCTAGCAACTGTTTGTCGGGAATAAAGATTTTCAAGAGTAGTTCATACCTTACCTGTCGATTCACAGTGTATTACCTGACCGAGAACATCCTCGTCTATAGTTGAAAATAGCCATCCAAGTAAGAGTTGGTCATATCTAATCCAATTTAAGTATTCCGGATTAACCATAGGCTCGTCATTCTCAGATGAGATATATTTTGATGGAAGATTTGTCTTATGAATAAAAGACAACAGATCAAAGGCTCTAATATTGTGGCTAGAACTTGCACCTTCCAATACAAATAATTGCTCGAATCTAGTTTTGTACGAACGAAACTAAGATTCTTAGCGACTGATAAAAAATCAGACCAAGGACGTAGAGGATAATGAAGAAGAAGACGAAGTTGAATCACGAGAAGCCATGGATGTTAGTCATAGGCTTTGGTACCATGAAACGATAGAGAAAAGTCTAACAAAAACAAAAAGAAGAGAGAGAGTTATGAGAATTCAATTAAATGATTTCAATCTCTGTTTCAAACAGAAATAAGGCTAGACTATATATTAACCCTAACCGCTTCTTACACAATTTACACATCAACATTTAAGATAATCCTCTACAGCTACAAGCATAACACAAAAATACAACCAACCAATAATCAACATAAGAAATTACATAAACTGTAAAGCAATAACAGCTATACTAAGTCAACATTCTCTTCTACACCTACAAACCTTTTGATGCATAAGTGAGTGTTCGAAGTGAAATTATAGTTTCACTAAGATTGTGTGCATATCTTAGCTTAGCAGAAAGTTCTCATATTTATAGAGAGAAAGAGACTGACAAGATAGCCCCTAGACTCCTTTCTATATAATACAACCCCTTGATATTATTTTATTTTTGTGATTTCTAAAATTTAAAATAATAAAAACTATAATAATATTATGATTTTTAAACTTTTTATCTATTTTTCAAATGTAATGTTTGTTTATATTTTGTACACATTTAATAAATATTACCAATAGTTAATTATTATACATTTAATATATTTTTTATTTTTTATTTTATGCACATGAAATATATTAATTGATATATTTAGAATTTAAATAAATATATTTATTTTATATATGTATATATTTAATTATAAATAAAAGTCCAAATATTTATAAATTAACATCTTCAATTCCTCTTAACTTAATGTATTTATTTAAATTAAAAAATTAATATTTTTATATTCATCTCAAGTTTAAATATTTATAAATTAATTAACTAAAAAATAAAAAAAATTAGAAATTCAAATTAGCGACGGACTTCTCGTCTGTTACTAAAAAAATTATAAATATTTTTATAATGCCCAAAATATATTTATAAAAACAAAAAAAATAAAAGGAATATTAAAAATAGCCAATTTTTATTTATTTTATTTTTCATTTTTTATTTTTTTGTTATTTAAACAAATATTAAAATTATTTTTTTATTTTAATTTTAGTGACATAATTCATAATCTGTCGCAGGATTCTCCATCGCTAGATTTAAATAATTAAAAAAGTAAAATTTAAATTTTATTTAGTGATGGAATTAATTTTTCGTTGCAAATTTTAGCGATGGATTATGAATTTTGTCGCTAAACAAAATTTAAATTTTATTTTTTTAATTATTCAAAAAAAATCCTGATTATGAATTCTGCCGCTAAAAATTTAATTTTTTAATTTTTAATATTTTTTATTATATTAGCCACAAAATATTGTTCCGTCGCTAATTTGCATCACTAATCCGTCGCTAATTTTATAAAATTATTTTTCCATAATCCGTCGTAATTCCGTTGCAAAATAGCGACAAAAATTTTCGTCACTAAAAATTTGTGGCTAAATCCCAAATTTTTGGTAGTGTTTCTAGTTAAGTATATGAACACAAATATGTATATACAAATATGTACCTAAACATACATAAATATGTATGTATATATACACGTATATTGATACAGGTGAATCTTACTGGGCACCGTACATGTTTTCTAGTGTTCAAAATTTTGAAAACTTTTGAAAACAAAAATTAGTAATCAAATAGAGTTTTTTGTTTTTGTTTACAGAATTTGAAAATGAAAACAAAAATTTAAAAATAAGAATGAAATCAAAATGCCCTAATTATTTTACAAGTGCCATTCTTTGTGTGTGTATAATAATGGCAATATTCATATATTATTTGTAATATGAATTTCATATATGTATGTATATATATATATATATATATATATAGATCTAGATATAGATAGATAGATGAGTTCAAATTGGGTTGTTTGACCTGAACATCAAGAATTGACCCAATCTCACTAGGTCCAAAAAAGAAAAAGGACCCTATACCAAACCAACCTTTAAAAATATAGTCGATCCAATAGCTAGCATTGATCAAGTTTGGTTCTCAAGTCAACTTGATTGCGTATAGACCCCTACCTTAAGGTTTCCCCTCCTTTTTCTTCTTTATATACCAGTGTTAGGAACCCCTAATGGGTCAATCACCAACCCTTGTTGGCGTGTGCTAGGTTGGCTAAATGGCCACCAGAGTTTTCTTTTTCTATTTAATATATGTGCGCATAAAACTTATAGTAGTAATACAAATTGAAAAGAATAATCAAATTAAATTCTTTTTATTTAATATTTTTTTCATCTTTGCCCCTCTAATTTGAATTCAAAAAATTTAATTATCCCTAAAATTTTCATGTTTTTAAGTTGATAGAAAAAGAGATGCCGGGGGGGGGGGGGGGGGTGGACCCATTGGAATGGCGGCGTCACCCTATCGCTATGTTGACCAAAAACAAAGGGATAGAGTAAGCAAAGAAAGAGGTGGGGCGAGAAATAGGTTTCATGGAGAGCAAGAGATTAAAAGAGAAAGATTAGGGAAGAGGGAAGAGAGGTGGCTAATAGCAAATTGTCCATGAATGGAGGGAGATAGTGGAGAGAGAAGAGGTGTAGAACATTCATAATCGATGATGGGTACCCATTATTGTTGCTTGGGGTGAGATAACAAGGGGGAGGCTACGATATAGGCTGCAACAAGTGAGAATGGATGTTCTTTTTTCTTCTTCCTCTTCCTCTTCTTCTTTAGTGTTTTTCTGTATTCCAATAGCCCATTGGTGACAGCAATGGATTATCTAGAACCCATTGGGACGGTAATGCCTAATGGCATGGGGGTTAGCGATGGTTGTCAACACAATCAATACTTTGAATATGAATATTCAAAGAATAAAAAGGTACAACAAAAAACAAAAAATCACAACATAATTAACAATATCAAATAGACTAACATGTATATATGCCAATGAAGTCTTGGCCCAATGGTAAGGTGGAAGCATCGGAAACAAAACAGTTTTGGGTTTGAGTCCTACTATTTGTCGTTTTCATCCAATTTATTGATGGTTCATTATATTGTGATTTATGCCAAAAAATCCGTACACAACACAATTTAATATAGGAAAAAGAACACCTTATGTTTTGGATGTAACAATAAATAAAACAAAATGAGCATTTCATCCTTCATTCTCTCTTATATTTTCTCTGTTTCTCTCTTATCTCTCTTCAGATTTAAAAAAAATAAAAAATAATTAAATAACCAAATGGTCGTTAGTCGTTGACGACCATTGGGTTCATTTGGGTTTTGGGTTTGGTATTGAATCCAGATAAGCCCTGTATCTAGGTTAGACTAATTGATGAACCCAAAAGCCCTTACGTCTGGGTGTGATTTGAATCCAGATGTAGAGGGTTCGTTAGGGTTTGATTGTTGAAAATAGAGAGAGAGGGGGAGAGAGAGAAGAAGAAGAAGAAGAAGAAGAAGAAGAAGAAGAAGAAGAAGAAGAAGAAGAAGAAGAAGAGGAAGAGGAAGAAGAATTACCTTGTGACAGATGAGAGCAAGGCAATCAATAGTGGTGGTTGAAGAGACGATAGCAAGAGTAGACATGGTTGGGTTGTAAGAGAAAGGAAAGGAGGAAGAAATAAGAAGAAGAAGAAGAGCTTGGGGGAAGAAAGCCAGGGTGGCAGCAGTGATGACAATTCGATTGCCAGAGAGAGAGAGAGAGAGAGAGAGAGAGAGAGAAATTTTTTACATATAAGGGTATTTTAGTTATTTACTAATATTTAACTGGAATTAATAATATGAAAATTATAATATAACATTAAAATATGAAAGTACTCTTTATATTTTTTAAATATTAAAAATAATTCTTACAATTACACTGAGAAAAACACCATTTAATTTGATTTGATTGCCTCAAAACTTTGGAGGACCTGAGGGAGGGTAGACTTGCATAACTCTTGCTGACATATTTGTCCTGAATGCATGCTTCTCATAAAATGAAAATCAAAAAGAAAAGGGAAAATAATTTATATTGTCTGTCATTGTCTGCTTTAATTGCTGTTGGGGTAAACAGTAATGCATGGCGTAGAGTGTGATGTTGACCATACTTCAACAAGGTAATTAAATGGGGAGAGAGAGAGGCTCAGAGTTTCAGAAAATGAAAAGCATTCATTGTTTCCATGGATGGATGCCTGTTCGTGAGGCTAGAAGTGGACGAGGGAGGGCTCCTCTAACTCCCCAGAAATTTCTTTTTTATTTTAGTGAAAAGGTTAATTGAGATTAAATTTTATTCTAATAGAGTCGAATACACTTAATCCATTTTAATACACATAGTAGAAGATTATATGTAGGTTTAAATGGGAAAGCAAAAATATTTAAGAACTCACACACAATTCCTAATGCAATAATGTAACATCTAACTAATTTAGACTCTTTGCGAAATACAAAAAATTATTTTATGCCTTCAAAGTACTGCATCCATATAATTTGTTTGGTATTTTAAATCCATTGCTGCTGCATAGTCATGTTTGTAAAAAAAAATTTTGAATGCGTTTACCAACATGAATAGACATGTTTGAGAGAAAAAAATAAGTGAATATAGTGACTACTGTCTCTCAAACATACTAAATAATATTTTTATCCACACACCCTTCGAGACAAGCTTGTCAGGCTCTTTTAATTGTCAATAAGCTGACGTTTTCTCATCTCTCCCTCTTCAGTCCTCACCTTTCCAAATCAGCTTCTCTTTCTCTTTCATTTCACTTTCACCGCACATGCAAGCAACTTCTTCAATTCTTATCACCATCTCCATCATCACAAGAATCATGTTAATTAGTATCTGTGTTTTATTGTAATTTCTCTTAAACTGTTCGTCATTATCAAAATTAATTAATTAGCTTTTGATTGAGTGAGGCTGATGCATCAACAGTTCATTTTCTGCATCTACTGTGTGAACATGAACAGTAGTACTCATATGGCTGCCTCTTTCAACTTCCTGAAATGTCTCCCAGAAGGGTTCAAAAGATGCATAATTGAAGAGCCAAAGCATTGTGTTCAGATCCAGGGACTGATAGGCCTACTGAGATTCAGGCCTATCTACACACACACACTCACACTGTCACGCACACATATTATAAATCAAGGCTGAAATGAGAACACTATGATTAATTCCAGCCTTCACATCATATATGTGTGTGTGTGTGTTTGTGTAAATCAAGGGTTATTTACCATTTGCCAACTGGATTCACGCTGCTGATCTCTTACAAAAGCCAAGAGGGTTACTTCTGAAGCACAATTTCTTCACATCAAATCAATTAATAAATCATTGTTGTTTGTTTCAGCTTTATTCAGGCAACAGAAACAATCACACAACAGTAGTCCTTATTGTCTTTGCATCAATCAGAGATATCTCTTGAGAATCAAAACATGACATCACAGGGGTAAAGTAAAACGTACAACAAAAAATGAAGTTGACTGCTTGTTGCTTGACCAGGAGTAAATTATATCTTATCAAGAAAACAATCGATCCTAGCAAAAACAGAAAACCCTTCTATGTATGCAAAGTGTAAACATGCGAAGAACAATAAGAAGCATTTTGCTTTGCAAAAATAAGAGAGGATCTGCAGAATTAGAAACTGACGAAACCCTTCTTCTGTTTTCTCCCAGTGTGAGATGATATTTGCTATATTATCATCTGATTACCTTGCTCTCGAAGAGAAATTTTCAGTTTTCTGAAGATTTATCCTTGCATATTCATGGATTATTAGTCTTTAAGAATGGAATCAGGAAACCCTAGTGAGAAAAAGCTGATGACGATGAGGACAGTTTGCAGAAGCCATGAAGATAGATAATCATGGTGTTCGGGAAAGTCAATCAAGTTCAAAAGCAGATTCAGAAACGGACATGGCGGATTCCTCAAATCATCATGAAGAAATCATGAGCATAATCATGAAGATAACTGAGAGAAAAGGGAGACTGACAAAAAGAGAAGGCAACCAACAACCCCCCCTCCTGCAATCAAAAGTTCAGTTAAAAACAAAAATAAAAAAAGAAAAACAACAAATAGGGAGAGAGTAATGATGAAACTTTCCCCTCTTCTATGACAGAGAAAAAGTAGTCAAAATCTTTCATGATTACACCAATCTGCTCTTGTCCCACGGTCTTAATTTCCTGGCTGAGCCAAAAACAAAACATGAAAAGGAATTCCCGCATTCCAAGCAAGTAAATTTTCTCGGAAAATTAAAGAAATTAAAATCTAGAGAGAGAGAGAGAGAGAGAGAGAGAAGAAGAAGAAGAAGAAAAAGCGTCACCTGGATCGTCCGGCAGAAGTAAAGATGGAGTCTTTGTGGATCGATCGATGATGAAATATGGAAGCAACAATTGGGGGGAATGAAGCCTGGTCCGACGACACCAACACATGATCCTTAAATTTTCCAGATCTACTAACTTAGCACACTGGCTAGGATGTTAGATCAAAGATACATACAAATATAGATCTGGTTTGTGGCCTCGAGCCAGACAACATTCCCCTCAAAAGATCTAAGCTTCCTCCTTCCGGCCCATTGATCTTCACTTTCACTTTCGGAGAGAGAGAGAGATCTAGAGATGGGTTGCTTTGAAAATGGTGAAAATGGGATATGGAATGAGTGGGCTAGGATAGAGATGATGATCATAAATAAAGGATGAGAAAAGCGAGAGGAGAAGGGTTTATGAAAAGAGGACAAACAAAGTCATTAAAGGATCCAACCCCCCTTTCTTGCCACTCATTCACATTCTCATTAGCCCAAACCATGCAACCTATTTATATACACCAAAGTCATCTCTCTCTCTCTCTCTCTCTCTCTCTCTCTCTCCAATTTGAATTGAAAATATCATATAAAACCTTGGAATCATCAGGACCTAATCAAACAACCACCTTAATCTAACTAATCCAACAAAATCTGTGGGGTGCAAATCTTAATACCCAATAATTAAGTGCTGATGGGTCTAGGTTCCATTATAATTATATCTAAGAGGATAATGTAAGTAGGCATTCTTTTCAATTTCAAAACAATTCTATTAATTAATTAATAAAATATTATAAAAAAATACATCTGTCATGAACTAAAAAAATATTTTTTAAGTTAGAAATAAAATATAATAAATATATATTATTTAAAATTAAGATACACTTACCTCAACTAGTTTTATTTAAAATAAGTGAAGTTGAATCATGGTGAAGCACCCTAGGGGGGGGGGGGTGAAAAGACATCAATTTGAGCCCTCTCCCAGCCTAGAATTTTGAAGTCAGCAAGAACAGTGAGCCCAACAAACAAGAAAAACCAAGAGTGAGTCAGAAGGCTTAATTAATTAATAATTTCTTTTCTTCAATTTTCTCTTCTGTTTTTTTTTTTTTTTTTCGGTACAGCAACCAAAATATAGATAGATAGATGGATAGATAGATATATATCTTACATGAAAAGGGAACCCCTCGTTGAATGCGTAACCTCTTTTTCTAGGCTCCCGGGGGATAATATCGAGAGAGAGAGAGAGAGAGAGAGAGAGAGAGAGACGGGACAGAGAGAGGGCAGTTCTTAGTCAGCGGTTGCATTAAAAACTCAAGTGTTCTCTGCTACACTCGTACCCAAAATGGTCTTCCCGGCCAATTTCATTTACAGTGATTTGTAACGTTCAACACCCATTTTAAGCCCTTCTCAAAATGTCCCCCTCTTTTGCAATCTTCTTTACTTTTCAATAATGATCGTTTTTCTTTTAAAAGTGTCAAAAAAATCTAATAGACTGCTAATTCTCCTGTTAAAATCAACTGAAATAGCTTGCCAAATGAGTTTTTTTTGTCCATTTTGTCCCTTCTTAAATTCCACAATTTCGCCGATAAAATCAGCTGGATTAGTTGAATGAAAGGACTTGTCCATTTCCACTCGGCTAACTAATTCAGTCTATTTTACCAGTCGAGTTAGCATTATTCATAGTGTTTTTTTTTTCTCAATAATCAATAATACATATATTTTGAAAAAGATGTAATAAATACACTTGTATTTTATAAAATATAATGGTAATGATAGGAAAGTGATTTGGCTGTATGAATTAGCAGATCCAACAAAATTACGTAGCTCTAATAATTCAAATGGCAATGTGTCCCTTTCACTGCATGTCCACATTGTTTAAAGTCCCAACCACTGCCCTAAAGAAAAATCAATTTGTAGGTGGTAGTTCAACCATTTGTTTTTGGAAAATTGAATCTTTGACATTTTTAATCAAATGGCAGCTAAACCAGATAGGAAGAAGAATGTAAAAAGTAAACTTGAGATAGTCAATATCACTACAAGAAAAAGCCATAATCATGAGAGATAGAAAAGGATTGAAATTTGGGTCTGTATAATGTGAACAAGCTTTGTTGCTTGCTTGAATTGAAATTTATATATTATCTTCACTGTTCAATCACCCCCATTCATTCTATAAACCAAAACCATACATTGATGTGAAAGGTTTAATTCAATTCAAGACGTTATTATAATCTGAAGTCTCAAATTTTGTCTGACAAGAGAGGCCAATTAGTTGGCGAGGAGGGATGAGAAATCGATTTCACCCTTCCGCCTCTCTACTTGTTCACTAAAAACTTGTAAAATCAATGTGGTTCCTAAAGAAATAGAGAGTTAATATTAAAACCCTTTCTCTCTCATGTGCGCTGCAAATGAGAATAGGAAAAGGTGCGAAGAGTAGTTGAAAAGTAGAAAAGGGGGAGAGTCCTTTTTGCATTGCTTTTTCCTTGCCAGAAAGCTTAGGGTTTTGATTCAGAGAGAGAGAGAAGAGGAGGCAAAGAAAAGAAGATTCTCTCCACGTACAGAAACAAGAAAGAAAATGAGAAGCAGAAGCAAACATTGGCTTCATTGATGTTAGGAACATCAACGCCGAGACATTAATATTTAATAAAACTAACAACCTCAACTCAAGGCCCTCAGCCTCAGCTGCGTGTCTGCCTCTCTGTCTCCTGAAGAAACATTTTTATTAATGGCAATTGCTGTGTCCCTGCACATTTGTATTTCGACAGCCTGTCAAATTCATCCTCTAGCTACTACATTTTTAAATCAAAAGGGTCATGCCGCTTACTTTATTAATTGAATGCTTGATGCTAATTAGTAGTAGTACTGTTGTTGGACAATAGTTTGAAGTATCAAAATATATATATATTGAATAATTAATGTATATTTATTATATTTTTTAGATTTAAATATTTTGGGCAAATTTCAAGCAGCACTCTTTGAGCTTTAGCAACAGCAAGGCATAGATTATCTCGTGTTTCTAAAAATAACACAAGCCTCTCTTGACTTATGAGAATTTGTAATACATTGCCCTTTATTATTATCTAATTGACAATAATTTTTTTAAGATGATAAAAATACTCCTATCCTTTCACTTTCTTATCGAAATAGTGAAAAATAAATAAAAATAAAAAATACTAGTGAATCGTCATCAACCACCACCATGACTCCAGTAGAGAGAGAGAGAAATAGTGCAAACAGTTCATCAATGCTCAAAGCCATGGATGAATGAATGTAACCCAATCGTGGGGTTCCATCGCTAGTAACCCAACAATCTAAGTTCTAAGCAATGGAACCAGATAGCTGGGTTCAATAACTGGTCACCTAATGATATGGGTTTAAATTGTGGGGAGCCCCAGATCATTGGGTTACTAGAGAGAAAAAGAGAGATAATTCTCAAAATATATAAATGAAAATGATATAAGACAATTGAACCTTTTTTAAAATGAAACTCTAATTGTTTTGATTTTTGAGGAAAATTGTTTCCCTCTACATTAATTTGGGGTTCAGTATGGGTAAAAGTGTTAGAGATAAGCCCTTAACACCAATTCTTAGTGACACAAAAAGACTTGATAATTGGTCTTGTAATTCTTAATTATTAATAAAATGACAAGTTTATATTTTAATTTAAATTGTAATATATTTTAAATTAAATATATATCCATTAGTATAATAAGGAGTGAATATCATCCTTAAGTGTTAAAGATATAAGTAATAGTTAATTCATGATTCATTATGCTAACAATTTCCTATCCATAGAGTTCTTGTTGTTGCCAAATTGTAACAATTAAATTATTTGTCTTGAGATCAGCAAAAACAAAGTATTTCAACGAGACAGAGTATCCAAGATGACACAAACGGCTGGGTCTAAACCAAAGCAGTAGTCCTAGAAGGTCGAAGCTTAAGGAGCCTACATGGGCTCTTTAGGGTCGTCAATCCGGGAGAGTCTTTGGGGGGACCAAGGATGAGGGGTCTCGAAGGGTCTACAGGTATTATCTAGAATAGTTCTTCCGGGATCAAAGACTTAGCTAAATTTGCAACCACAAAGAACGTTAGAAATGCACGTAAGGATCTTCCCTATGCAAGCCCTCTGATACCTAAGTTAGAAAATGTAATCTGACAAGTTCGTGTAAGAGTATGCAAATGTATGTTTAATGTGTGTCTTAAGGTGCCTTCCAGTGTCCCAAAGAGAAGTATAGGGTAGAGGTCTTCTAGGTAAGTCTTAGAGAGAGAAGGAGTGGGGGTCTAAGAGGCACATATTTATAGATGGTAGGTGAGGTCCACATATGAGTCCTCAAACTCTTCCAAAAGATGCACTGGGTGAGGCCGAAGGGCCTAGAGATATCTCAAAGGTTAAGGCGCCCCGATGAATGTCTCTAGGTGGTCCCAAAGGCCACCTGGTATGTTTTGTACTGGAGATTCTGAAAGAGCCTTCAGACTATGCAAAATGAGAAAGGTAGACCATCTTGGGGGATTTTGGGAGGCTTGGGTGACTCTTGCCTCGGAGACTCTCCAGGGACTTTGGTCCCAGCAAGAAACTGCTTAAGACTTAGGAAAAATTTTAAGGCACTCCAAGACAATAGCTCCCCACTTTTGCCTTAGACTGAAAGGCGAAGGGAAAAGTAAAAACGGTGGGTGCCAAATACTTGAGAATTAGGATATGGGCTGACTCCAGCTAGGCTTAGATGTGCAGTAAAAGATGTGACTGTTTAGAGGGATAATATTTGACTTGTCATTGCTCACTTTTATGCCTTGTGAGGATTATCATTCCATGGGTATCCGAGCATTTCGTTGTCAGCGGGCGGTGTTACTTTCATTTTCGTAACTAGGGGAATGAATCTACTCCAACCTTCAAGATTGTCTCAGATTTATGAATATTATTAGGATTTGTCGGTCATTGCTACTATTCCCTGACCTGAAGAGCTTGGGAATTTATTCGTCCTATGCGTTCCCTCGTGGAATGGGGAGAGAGGGCACCAGCTTTCGTAAAATTTCTTTAAGATAGGTCCAATCCTGAACGGGTGTGGTAGCATTCATCAGGCACCCTAGTGTGACATAAAAGTTGAGTATCCCCACCGTTGATAGTACACTACAAAAAAATCGGCATTTTGTAATAGTATTTTTTGTATTTTGTGGCGATTTTTTTGCATTTTGCGACGATTAAAGTAATTTAGCGACGATTTTGAAAACTGCCACTATATCAAGCGTTGCAAAGCATTTAGCGGCGATTTTTAGCAACCGTTGGAGTAACCGCCACTAAATGCTATTTTTTGCGACGATTTAGGAACCGCCGCAAACTAAGTGATTTAGCAGCGGTTTTTAAAATATTTAGCGGCAGTTTTGAAACTAGCGCAAAAAAGCTGCAAAATATTGAATTTGCAAAAAATTCAAAATTTTTGAATTTTAGCGGCAGTTCCACTATTTACTGCTCCAGCACATAAGTAAGCAGCCCGGCCGCACTCCTGCATGCCCACGCCTAGCCCTGCATGCCGCATGGCCATGTTGGAAATTTGATTTTCCAACTTCTCTCCCTTCCTTGGATTCAAACTCACAACTTTCCGTACGCGCGCGCGTACGCCCGAAACCAACTGATATGTGAAGCCTTCTTATTATATATTCACGAATATAAATTATATACTAAACCAATCCCATTTTCCACAATTACATTCTATATTTTTTAATATAAATTAAAAAACATAAATTAATGGATTATTTTTTAAAAGGATAATGGAATAAATTTTAAATAAATTAATTGGATTAAATAAAATAAATGAATTGATTTAAAAATAAAAATAAGATTTTATATATTTTTTTAAAATTTCATTTTAAAATTATTAAAATTGTATATATTAAAATTTTGTTGCATGTTTTTTATTTTTTTAAAATTAAATTTTTTAATGAATTTTTATTTTTAATTATTTAATTTTTTTTGAATTTAGCGGCGGTATTTTTAAACCACAACTATTTTTTGAATTTTTGAACCGCGTTATTTTTAAACCACCGCTATTTTTTGAATTTATCGTGTTTTGCGACGGTTTTAGAAATCGTCGTGAAAAATTAATTTTTTTATAGTGATAATTTGTGAGAGTGCAGATGCTATGGACTTAGGATGGCTTGCTCTAGATGCACTTGTTCTTACATGGACATATATACATAAGAAAGACCCTGCTTCTTAATGATTGAGGTGTCGGCTCATCCTTCCTTTTAGAGGGGGAGTGGAAAAAATAATTGCATAGAAAATGAACCATGCTATAAGATGAAATTCTATATCGAGAACTTTAGGGCTGTCGAGGGATGTTATTACTTTAATGGTTACTGGGGGAATGGATCACACTTTGTTCCCTAGGTTGCCTTAAACTTACAAATATTGTCAGGGTTTTATCGATTGTCGCCACTATACCCCACCTTATTCGTCGTTGAGGAGCCTGGGAATTTAATCGTCCAGCGTGTGCCCTCACGGAATGCAAGAGGAAGGACACCAAAACCTGTAAAATTTCTTTAAGGAAAAGTCCACCTCAAGGAAAGACGATGATGTCCATTATGCGCCCCCACATGAAAATAAGTTTTATCCCTCATTGCCTGTAATACATATTGTTGTGGGGTGCCCTAAATTTCTTTAAGTCTCAAAAGCATCAATCTCTCCCAGATAGTCTTTGGGACAAAAGCTTCCCGGATCCTCAAGGGGCCCCCGAGATTGGCCTAGCATGCATTTTGTTGAAGTCCACGAACACCCATCTGGGTCTCTAGGACCCGAGTTATTCGGTGGCTCGAAACCCTCTTCGGGGCTACTTGAAGATAGCCATCAGGGTCCTCACCCCGAAGGCTTCTCCAAGCCCTTCAGCCTCATCCTATGGGTCTACCCAGAAGAGCCTCCTGGCTCAACTGTGGCACCAACCATTTTGCCTATAAAAAGGTACCTCCTCAAAGGAAAATGAACTCTTTTGGCAAGAGCTCTTTCAAATTCCCCCTCAGACTATTATCCCGACTCTCATGAGCCATTTGTCCATCATCTGTCTCTCTCTCTAAAACCCATCTGAGAACTCACATATCATCAATACCCTATCAGGACACTAATTATACACATATGTTTGCATCATACAGGTGTTATAACTACAAATATGGAAGCTACATCGAACCTAATATGGTACGTAACCATAATGTTTTATATATCATATAAGAAACCGTTCGAGACGTTTACAAAACGAATTACATGGATATCATCTCTCGGAATGATAACCGAACGTCTCAATCATAACCAAAATATACTAATGTTTACCTAGATTCGTACATAATAAAAAATATGCTAAACATGCTACACACAGCAAAATAATTTTATTCTTCTGCTATCTCATTTCCCTTGGAGTCGTTTGTCGAACCTGAAATGTTTGAATATTCCAAGGACACAGTCTAATTAGAATTGAATCTTCTAGTGAGAACTCCAAAACAGTTTATATCAATGCATGAATAGGTATAAAACGTATGAGGAAACAATGAGGACTACTCCGAAATGCCTCATGAATACTTCAGCCTCCTCTGACGAGAGCTTTCTCAACGGCGCACGCATAGCGCCTCTCGGGAGGTCCTTATCCATGTCACCTCGGCCTGACCTCATATAACTCATGCAAACACCACATCCGTTGTCCCTTAGACTCACGGTCTTCCCCACGAGAGCTTTCTCGATGGTGCACGCATAATGCTTCTTGAGAGATATCCAGACTTTCGTCCTCAGACAACAACAGATAGGTACAACAGTATGGTCACAAGAATTTTATAAATACAACAATTGAAAGCCAACGACATATATTTTCAAGAAAACACATTTCATATATGTAACATGATTTCATGCAATAGGAGTCTTTACACAAAAACAGGAGTTTGAGTACCGAAATCTCACCTTGAACTTAATTTGGGGTTTCTCAAAATTCGTGCCAACCTTAATTCTCGTGCTAGGTGTACTATTGCTCAACCTCGAGTCTCAATGATCTCTAGCCATCATATTTATTCAAAGGAATATCAATATCTATTTTTCCTAATTTTTCCATAATTTTCCTCTATTTTCTTTTTATTTTCTCCTCAAAAATTACAAAATAAATACCTCCTCAAGGTTTTTCCCAAATTTTTCTCCACCACAATTCCTAAAATATTTTTCTAAAAACTATTAAATAAAATTCAGGAAATTACCTCGACCCACGCGCCCGCACACGTCTACACGTGAAGACCCACACGTGTAATGCACGCGCCGGTCGTCTTCTTCCTTTCTCCGGTCGCCGAAGATGCTTTGATAACCGAGATTCTTGCACCACCTAGAAGCCCTCCTCAAGTCGATCCCAATGGCACACTCCTTGGCCCGAAATACCACCGAAAAATGCCCCAATCAACTGATTAAACTTCCGGCTCTGATGACTGCTGCAATTTCTAGCCACCTCTCAAAACACCCTCAAACCTTAATGAAACCTCGCCAAAATCTCCAGATTTTATGCCGAAGACCTCTAGAAAAAAATCCCTCTATAAAGTCTCCCAAAAACTCACCAAAACTCGAGCAATGGGGTGATCTAAAATTGCTAAAACCCTCGCCTATTTATAGGCAAAATCCAGCCTCCCTTCAGCCAATCAACAGCCATAGCTTCACCCACATGCCTCCTGGGCCAGAGATGGCCATACCCTGGTGAGAGATTTCCGTCCCATCGCTGGATTTTAGCCCATTTGCGGTGACAGGTCCGGCCATGCTTGCCGTAGTATTTTTGGAAATTGCACTTTGGCCCCTTTGCAAATTCCTTTTGCATTTTGGCTCTCTTCCTCAAGTCCTTAGACTTTAATATTTCACCACATGAACCCCTAAGTATCATGCTTCTCAATTGGCCCGAAAAATTTTTAAAAATATCATTTTCACTCTCTTTTCAACTAGAATTAAAACTTACACTTAAGCCCCAAATGCATGTTTTGATCGTAAACCCTTTTGTTTCATCCCAAAACCACTTAAGGGTTGTTCTAATCACAAACTTAGAGCCTCTACAGTGTTCCGTGGATTTTTTGGAAGCCCCTTACCATTATTCAATCTTTCAGGCTATAACTTAGCTGTACTAAAAATCGTCTCGGATTTGATTTCTTTCGGAGTCATAAATCCCGTCTCGAGATGCTTGTCAATGTCATACCCTTATCTTTAGACATCTAAGTTTTGAGGCATTTCTTGCAGTCGATTGATAGATTTATTTTACCATCAAATCAATTTTTTGGTATTTTAAACTCATCTAAATTACATAGCAACCTCACAAAAATATGGGATATTACACCACATCTAAGCTCTAGTCTAGCTTGCCCTAAAGACCGGAAGCCCAACCACCTGAAGACCCATTGGGGACCCCTTCCTTTTGGTCCCTCAAAATTCCTTCTATGCAATCTGTCCTAAAGGCCCCCGAAGACCCTTCTGGGTTCCAACCTCATTGGGATCCTGATCCGGCCCCGGCTCCAACCCGATCTAGATTTGTGTGGCCTCCACTATAAAAAAACAGGTCATTTGAGATGGATTTTGAGACTGATTTCAGGTTTGAGATGGATTTTGAGACAGATTTTTTTCGCCTCTAATTTGAGACAGATTTAGGGACGAAATTTGAGATGGATTTTTTCGTCTCTAATTTGAGAAATATTTTGAGATAGATTTAGAGACGGAATTTGAGAGGGATTTTAAGAAGGATTTTTTCTGTCTCTAATTAGAGACAAATTTTTTAGACGGATTTAAATTCGTCTCAAATTTAAATTTAATTAAAAAATAAAATTTGTTTCTTCCAAAATTTTAAAATTAAACCAGATAGACACAATATACAAACTGAAAAAAAAATCACGCATAATGTTAATTTATTACAATAAATCCATTCAATATTAATAATAATACACATCATTCATTAATAATAATACACATCGTCCAATGACGAATCCTCTTATTGATCTGAAGGATTTGAGGGCAGCGATGGTGAACTGTCCTACAATTTACCTTCCAGGGTTAACAAATGATGGTCCAAGGGTTCTATAGCTTCTTTAACAGCTTGTCGAATCTAGTTTGCCAATGAGAATGATGATGACGACGACGACGACGATGGTGATGGTGTATGGTAGGAATATGGGACCTTTCTTCTTCTCCCCTGCAACCTCCAACCATAATGATATCTCGTCAATAGCTGGTGGCAAGGGATGGCTAGCATCATTTCCCTTTGATGGGCCAACCATCGATGCCTGTGATGAAGCATCTTGTTGTCACGTTTGGAAGTCAACCTGCAATCATAATGGATACATGGAATAAGTTGCATTACCAAAATGTGAGTTAAGCAGAATAAGATATAATAAAACACAACTGTTCTATACTTACATAAGTATCCTCGAACCTCCTATCCACGAATCTCGAATTATCTTTTTTTTTTTTTTTTTTGTGTAGCGAGAAATAACTCAGCCTGTGTGGGTGGGCGACCAAATTGCCTAGACTGCAATGGGAAAAAAATGTTCATGGAACCATACATATTTTAAAAAAGTATTTAAGTAAAATAAAAATAATAAAAAATATGAAATATTACCAGTCTCTTTCTATGCTCGGACATAAGTATAAAGCCACACGTATGCATACTAGTTCCAACATCTAAGGCTCTATTCATCTTCGCCTTTTCTAACTTGTCCTTAAATTGTGGAGTATTCCAATACTCCTTTGATGCTTCAAATACTGTAGGACACATCCAACTTGGCTTCTTTGTTAAATCCATCCTTACGCGAAACAAGATGTTAGTTGTAATATCCAAGAATGATTTAAGGCTATAGATGGTATTTGATAAAGGATATAAATAGAATTTGCGAAAAAATGAAACTATAGGGTACACTAACGCCGTTTTGGACAACCGAATTAGTCGGAGAGAGTAGCCCAGACCCTAGACGATTAAGGAGAATGGTATAGTATCGATGAGTGATTTAAATTATGATTTTTAGTGATGAAAGAAGTGAGATCGGGAATAATTTTCGGTACAGCTGTTGACCGGGCTGAGAAAATCGAATCGACGTAGGAGATATCCGAAAAATCAATGGAGCATGTCAAAGACCTATATTTTATGTATAGAATAACCTTTAAGTGATTTCGGGTTGAAACAAATGGATTTGAGGTCAAATCGATCAGACGGGCCTAAGTGTAATTTTCTAAATTTACCTGAGGGAGGTCAAAACAGTAATTTTTTGGAAGTTTCAAGGGTCAAATGAGAAGTACTAAACTTGTGGATCTTTGTGGTATTGTTAAAAAGATCAGGGGGGAAGGAGAAAGGGCAAAAATGTGAATGGAAGAAGCAAGGGGGCTAAAGTGCAATTTAGCAAAACTTCAAGTGTGAACGCACAAAGGAAATTCGGCCACTGCGCCTTCAATCGCACATGGCCGCCATTTCAGGTGACGGGACGGTCGAGGGAGGCTTGGGGGAGGTGGTATCTAGTGGTGTGAGGCTTGGGGATCAAGCCATGGCCGTTGATTGGTCGAAATCCGATCGATTTTTGGCTATAAAAGGGGGCCAAAATTTCAAGGATTTTGGCGTCAAATTGATCGAGTTTGGGAGAGAATCGAAGGCAAGGGATAGAGGGATTTTGCTCCTTGGTGTGTAGGCATCGTTTCTGGAGAATTTGGGAAGCAAAGGAGTGCGTTTGATGGCCATTTTAAGCTCGGCCGAAAAACCCTAGGCAGTCCGCCACCACGACCTACAACTGCCCGTTTGGGCCTCTTTCTGATGGCCTTTCAGCCTGAGAATGGTGCCATCTAGATCGAT
Source organism: Diospyros kaki (assembly GCA_036245055.1). Lineage (NCBI taxonomy): Eukaryota > Viridiplantae > Streptophyta > Magnoliopsida > Ericales > Ebenaceae > Diospyros > Diospyros kaki. The sequence goes on from BSEG01000008.1 coordinate 33,634,334, forward strand.
TTTCAAAGGGATTCAAGGGGGTACCGATTTCATGGCCATCGGAGCAACCGTCGGTGGCCGGATCAAAGGAAGAAGACGGTGGCGCGTGGCTACACGCGCCAGTCCTCACGCGCAGACACACGCCAAACGCGTGAAGGCGCGTGTGATAGGGGTATTCTGGTATTTTTCTTCCAGTATTTTTATTTAATTATTTTAAGAATTATTGTGTTGAAATAGTTTGGAAAATAGCTGATGAGATAATTATTTTTGAATTATCGAGGTGAAAAATGGGAGAAAAATAGAGAAAAATATGGAAAATTGAGGAAAATGGATTTTAATGCTTCCTTAATTAAATATAGTGTTTAGGAAGTGTTGTGGCTCGAGGTTGAGTGTAAGTTCAAGTGATTACGACTTGGTACGCAAATCGAGGCAGTACACAAGGATCGAGGCGATCCGAATTCGTTCGAGGTGAGTGGTCTGGTTCTAGTTTTACCTTATCTTGAAAATGTGTTAGAATGTGTGTAGTGGGTTCAGGTGGGCGGTGTTACCCTCCCAAACCTAGGTTACACGCAATTGGACCGATTCTAGTGAGCGATTATACCCTCCAGAACTTGGGTTGTTTTGCAAAGGCATTTTATTTATGTATATATGACATCATTTGCATATTAATCATGTGGTATATTGCATCAACTGTTTTTACTTATAAAAGAGTCAGTGCATGGCGTGTGATTTTTATATCATCGGGGTATTGATATTTGTGTCAGTGTTGTGTCCGTGTGGAACGAGATGGGGTCTTCTTGAGAATGGAGCAAGGTTAATCCCGGTGATCAAGTGACATGGTAGGGCACCCGGGGCTGATACTGGTGATCAGGTGACACGGTAGGGCATCCGGGGCTGGTGATCGAGTGACACAGTAGGACACTCGAGGATTAAGTATGCCACGGTAAGGTCAACCCCGACAGTGTGTGGAATGGTGTTTTCCACGGGAGGTTGAGTATGTCAGGGAGATTTCTTAAGTTAGACGAGTCTTGCATGTTGTTGTTGTCTTAGTATGCTATGCTCGTGTATCTTTCATGCATTGTATAAACTGTTTCATGCCTTCACTTAGATGTTTTATCATCTAACCTGGGTTATGCCCCTAGAACATTCAACGTTCCAACTAGGGACAGCTGCGAGGTCGAGGACATGGCCGATGAGCCAGTGGTGTTTAGTTGATCGTCGTTTTATCATTTTGGGAGCGTTAGTACTTATTTTGTTATATGTATGAACAATCGCTCAACGATGTTGTAATCATTTTGTAACAATGTAGAATGTATATCGGTGTGGGAACACCTTGTATGTAACTTGTGGTAGGCCACGACATTTTGATAATTAAATATTCCGTTGTGTTATATAATGTCTCGTTTAGTTAAGATTGTGTTATTATTAGTTAAATGAGCAAGACTGGGGTTCACGGGATTTATATCTACATATGAAGATTGTTCTTGATACGCCGCGCTTGGTAGACTTGAAAAAAAAAAAGAAATCCCGAGAATTGCCTTATAGTGACACGCCCGTGTAGGGCAGGGTGTTACATCAGTCATACGATCTGACGTTGTCTTCTCAAAGTTTATCTATTGGAAACAATAAAATAAAAGAATCATTAAATTAAACCAGACTTACCTGGTTGCACAGTAGAGCTAGGATCAAACGGTTGAATTACTAGTGTAAACAAAATCACAGTGGATCTCGTTTGTATCCATAGCATAAGTGTCTTTCACTCACAGAGAGTTTTTTCGAAAAGCATTCATTCTTTTTTTGTCTACCCACGTAAAACAGATACACTTACACCCCATCTATCCACTTCCTCCATGAATTAAGGAAATGGGTTCGACTGTTGTTGGCGGTTTTCTTTGGAAATCGCACACAGCAGTTGCAGACCCACATCTAGATCTGGGTCTGGCGCTGGATCTAGAAACCATTATGGGCAGATCTACCCGGCTACACAAGCCGAATTTACTTCATCTCATATTCGCACATAATGGGTTCACATACCTGTATACTCACATTTCTCTATGTGTTCCACACAGACAAATAGGTTGTGCGACCAACATACTCTTTTTCGAGAGCTTGTTACTATACAATTGTTAGGTATATATAGTAGCTCTATAATTCAAGTAGAGTCTGTATGCTATACCCCATAACTATCAAGTCACATTTATTCATATTTATATCTCAATTTGATTTATCACTTTTCAATAAAATCTGTATTCATAATTATAATTCAAAGAATGATTATAATTAGTCGACTTGTGAATACACCCAAATGTGACACTCAAATAGATCTTTCCTTCTTCCTGTAATCCTTCCATCATAATTCAATCACTTTTCCATATATGCTCCATCCAACCTAATCATACATGATTTTTGGTAGCATTCCAAGATAGCTACACTGAATCATAACTTCAAGAAAACAGTCAAAGGTCAAAGGGTATTTTATGAGATCCTTGCGACCTCGAGAGTCTCACATAACTAAAAGAAGAGATCCATATATTTTGTTACCCTATTTTGGTTAAACTTTGCACACATGGTATGAAACACGTGCTATAATATTATTCTCCTTTCCCATTGAGCGTACGTCTCATTTTATATAAATATCATACAGGTGATAGTTCAGATACACTCAGTATCTAACTTGAGTCCACAGCTCTACTTTTCACATATCTGTTAAGCAGGACTCTCACTTGCCATTCTTAGACAGGTAAGGTGAGAAATGGATCTTCACTTTTTGGCTACCCTTTAAAGTCTCATCTTGATAACTCATCAAGGTGATTTTGTTTTAAGCTTAAGCTCTCATTAACTTGCCTTTGTGATATGCTTAAAACTTATCTTTCATCTATGCACCACTTAGTCATAGATGTGGTTGCTTATGTGAGAAAGCCAACCATCTGTCCGATATACCTTTAATTATTACACTCAGCAATATGCACGAAATATTGCACTTAGCATTATGCACAAAGCATTGTATATATGTGTAAACATTATAAATTTGTATATTAAACACAATTGACATTAATAAACATGAATCATTTATTGATATAAATTGGGGAAATATTATATATCAATGTTCACAAAAAAAAAAAAATATACATTTAACATCTACGCATTCCTAAGAATTTAACATGACTCTGGAATAAATCTCTTGGAATGGGTTTTGTGAATGGATATATTATCATTTTGGGTGTAAAGATATACTCCAAATGCACCTCCTTCTGTGCAATAATATCTCTCACAAAATTATATCTTGTGTCAATATGTTTGGTCTTCAAATGATATTTGGGATCCCTAGTGAATGCTATTGCAGCTTGACTGTCATAATTCACAATTCCCAAGTGGTTTAGAAACTTCTTCAACCAAACAACTTCTTGTACTGCAACTGATAATGCTACAAACTCAGCTTCCATGGTAGACAAAGCTACACAAGTTTGTTTCTTGCTACTCCAAGAGATAGCTCAATTGCTAAGTAGAAAAGCATATCCAAAGCTAGATTTCCTTTTATCTAAATCTCCTCCCCAGTCAGCATCAGTATATCCCTCAAGATGCAGATCTTTTTCTTGATCACAGAGGGAATAATCCACTGTACCATTCAGGTACCTCATTATCTTTTTTACGGCTTTCCAATAGGGTTGACTTGGGTTTAACTAATATCCATTCACAATGCCAATTACAAAGCAAATATATAGTCTTGTGCACATCATAACATACATAAAACTACCCATGGGATTAGAATAAGGAACTCTAGTCATCTGTTCCTTTTCTTGTGAAGTTTTAGGACACATCTTTCTAGTTAAGCCTTCACCTTTAACAATTGGAGTATCTACAGGCTTGCAGTCTTTCATGTGAAATCGTTCAAGAATTTTTTGAATATATGGCTCTTAAGAAAGAGCTAACAATTTCTTTGAACAATCTTTCTTGATCTTAACACCAAGAATATATGCTGCTTCACCTAAGTCCTTCTCATCTCAAAATTGGAGGACAACCACTCTTTGATACTCAAAAAATACTTCTTATCATTCCCAACCAAAAATATGTCATCAACATAAAGAGATAAGATTACAAACTTATCATTAGATCTTTTGACATACACACAGTGGTCCTCATCAATCATTTGAAAATCACATGAGATAATTGATTGATGAAACCTTAAGTACCACTGTCTGGAAGATTGTTTCAATCCATAAATGGATCTCATGAGTCTGCACACTTTGTGCTCTTCACCCTCTTTTAAGAAACCTTTGGGTTGTTCCATATAAATTTCCTCTTCCAATTCGCTATTTAGAAATGTCGTTTTTACATCCATTTGATGTAATTCTAAATCTAAACTGGCTACTAATGCTAGGATAAGGTGTATAGAGGTAAATCTTACAACAGGATAAAAAGTTTCCTTATAGTCAATTCCTTCCTGTTGAGTATACCCCTTGTCTACCAGACGTGCCTTATATCTCTCAATGGATCCATCAGCTTTGTGTTTTATTTTCCAAACCCATTTATTTCCAATAGCCTTGCGATCTCCCTGAAAGTCAACCAATGTCCAAACTTGGTTTGATTTCATTGAGTCAATTTCTTCTTCCATTACCTTTTGCTATTTTTCTTTAGCAGGTCCAAAAAGAGCATTTTGGATAGTGTTAGGTTCTTCCTCATCTTGTGGGGCAATTAGCAAAGCTTCACCTTTAACATGAAAACGACGCTGAGGTATGTGTCCCTGACTACTTTTTCTAATTTGAGGTTCACGTTAAACAGATTCGGGAACTCTTGTCTCACTCCCACTTGGATCAGATTCCCAAGGTACATTTTCAGGTAAATGTACTAGACGATTTTGAACAATGGAATCGTCCTAATCCTCAATTTCATGAAGAGACAAATTCTGATTTATCTCTCCCCTGCTAGGAAACTCATTTCCCAAGAAAAAAACATCCCCATATTCAAACTCAGTTACACTCCCACTTGCCTGATCACCAATAAAAACATATCTTTTTGAGTGTAGCATATCTTATAAATATACTCTTTTTGCCTTTTGGACCCAACTTTCCATGTTTGTGAGAAGGATCATGAACATAGGCAACACATCCCCAGGGTCTCAAATGACTTAGATAAGGTTTCCTTCTAGTCCATAACTCGTATGGGGTAGAAGGTATAGATTTAGAGGGTACTAAATTGAGTAGATAGGCAACTGTCAACAATGCATCACCCCAAAAGGTGATCAACAATTTTTCCCCTACCATCATTAACCTGACCATTTTAAAAGAGTTCTATTTCTTCTTTCCGCAATACCATTTTGTTGTGGAATATATGGAATGGTCAATTGTCTCTCAATTTCTTTTTCATCACACAACAATTTAAATTGTTCAAACAAATACTCGCGACCTTTATCGGTTCTTAATACTTTAACTTTTCTATCTAACTGATTCTCAACTAAGTTCAAATATCTTTTGAAGCACTCTAAAGCTTCTGACTTATAAGAAATCAAATAAACAAAGCCAAAATGAGTATATTCATCAACGAAAGTAATGAAATAAACACCTCTATTCTTAGCCCTAACATTCATTGGATCACATATGTCAGAGTCAATTAATTGCAATGGATTTTCAGCTCTAATCGCTTTGCCAAATGGTTTTCTTGCCATTTTATCTGCTAGACAACTTTCACAAGTTGATAGATTCACTTTTGAAACTTGGACCAATAAGCCTTCTTTTGCAAATCTATCCAATCTATGTTATCCTATATGGCCTAATCTTGCATTCCATATATTCTCTTCTTCATGCGAATTTCTAGAAGAAGTAATGAGGAAAAAATTGACACTTTGTAATTTGCTACATGAAGCATAATCTACATCAAGTACAATTAAACCATTTTGCAAATTACCACAACCATAATATATTGAATTTAAGAATAGTTCAACCATCATGCCATGGAAATACATAGCAAATCCATAACTAAGAAGAACAGGTACAGAAACAAGATTTCGTCGAATTTCTAGAGCAAACAATACATCATATAAATATAAGGTTTGACCACCACACATACACAACTTGCACGTAACAATGCCTTTAACTTCAACTCTTGTATTTTTTCCCACATAGATCCACTTAGTTCCACATGGTATTAGAAGATATTCCACGAAGGAACTTATGTCTCTTGCTACATGGTTTGTGGCTCCTAAATCAACAATTCATGAAGAATTAGATTCAGTTAAGAGTACAAAACTCAAAACATATATAAATAGCATTTGAATATGCATATAAGACATGTACCTTTCTTGGTTTAGTGCAGTCACGTGCAAAGTGCCCCTTATTGCCACAATTATAGCACTTCACATTCGCCATGTTCTTCTTTTTCGAGGGATAATGAGTCGGTCACTTACCCTTGACTCTCAGATTTTTCAAAACGAGCACCTTTACTTTTCTTTGGGACATAATTCCCTTTCTTTCCTTTATAAGGAAATTTATGCTTAAACTTAGGAGTACCATTGGAGCTAGATGCCATCATATAAACATCAGTATTAAGTCTAAAGGCCTCAATACGATCCTTCTCCAACTCCAAATGTCGTGAAGCATTGACCATTGTCACATTGTGGGTAAGATAAATCTTCATGTGCTCCTAATTGTGGGGTAAGGATATGATAACATCTTGCACTTGCTGTTCGTCGGTGAGGTTTACACCAGCATCTTTGAGTTTATTTACCATATTGGTCGTTTCTCGAAGATGTTGCCTCATGTTGTGGTTTGGGCACTTTTTGTAGGTATCAAACTTGATAGTTAGTTACCTTACCTTTGCAACTGAAGTCGCCCCAAACTATTCTTTAAGAGCATTCCACATTTCATGCGTTAGCTCATACTTTCTGAATTCTCGCATAATATCATTCTATATACTGCTAAGCAACGTAATGCGAGCAGTAGAGTTCTTTTTCTTCCAGTCGCTGTAAGCCTCTTTATCCATCCTATTTTGTGCAATGGTTCCTTCAGCATGTTCTACCATTGCTTGATTTAGAGCTTCTATTGACTCTTGTTCCTTAAAGACATACTGAATTTTCATACTCTAAATTTCATAATTATCCCCATTCAATTTTTCATCTCTTATCAAGTCAGCAATTATGTTCTTGGAAGAAGCTGTTCTCAAGGATAATCTACACAAGATTTATTTCATTAATACTATGCCTTACACACATTTACCAAATAAAATTAACAATAAATATTCAACTGGATACAGGGTCGAAATTTCACTATGTTCCCAATCATCACCCAGATTCCAATTGTCCAACTATTGTAAATTTTATTTTTCTTTACTGCAAAAACAAATTTGGAGAACATTTAATTCCACTTAATAAGGAATTATTGAAACATATTTAATCGCATAGATTAAATAAGTAATAATAGAGCATGCATATTTAATCACAAAGATTAAATAATTAATCATAATTCATTTCATAAAATAAAATAAAAAACACATAGTTTAAAATTTTGCTACAAAAGCAAAATAAACAAGATACATGGATTGAGCAACACATTACTCTATAATTCTAGTCATACGAGGAATTACATGAATGACATCATGAAAATGACTCTAGGAGTCTTTTGAGCAATATCACTAACAATATCAATTGGTAAGCTATTTGGATATAGGGCCATTACAATTTCTCTTTTTTTGTATGCATTTAAGAAGAAACACAATGTCCCACAAAAACATAGATGACTAAATTCCCAAATACTAGCTATTAATTCCTTGTCATGTGGAAACAATGTGGTAAACAAAGATTGATATTGTGCTAGTTCAGTCCATAACCCCCTATAGCTGGCAAATATAAGTTCTTACATCATATCACACACAGTGATGATATACTCAGGTATATTTTTCCCTTCCATCATCTGATAACTTGGGCTAACCCCCTATAGCTGTCTTTTCATTTCCATAACTTGGGCTCTTTGGGCAGCAGTTCGGATGATTCTTGGGGTTCGTACTCGTGTTATTTTCCTAAAAAAATGAATTAAAGGAAAAATGGGAGTAAGAATTTGACAAATAAATTGTTTAGATAATTTTGTACAGAACAAAATGTATGTTATGGACACATTCACTTATGGTTAACTAATAACCTCAAAATATGCCACAATAAAATATTTATGATTAACTAATAATAATATTTATTTTATTGTTAACTAATAACAATAAATAATTTTTTTTAATTTAAATTGAAAATCAATCAAACAAAGCCTTAAATCATAAAACCCACTTTTGAAGATTTTAAGGCTACATGTTTACTAGTTCAATTTTTTTTTTAATTTCAATTCTAATTTTAATTTGCATTTCAATATTGATTTAAAACCTACCAAACATGCCCTTAAATTGATTAGTAGAATCGAGAAAGCTTCTCCACTAATCAATTTCAAATTGACTTCATGCATGCATTTCAATTTTACTCATAAGAGGACAAAAGTGAATAGTAAATTAAGTACATAATCTTTAAATCAAGGCCACCTTTTTTAGACTATCAAGGAGGCTTTTTCTGCATAGCTACAAGCGTTTGACAATTCAGTTCAATCACTTGATTTTGCATAGAATTCTCGTAAAATCCCATTTTCATTTCAATTTCTTTTGCAGAAGCCACTTACCACTAGCGACGGACTAGCATCCACCAGTAATGTCTCTATTCTTCTTTGTCAAAAATCTCCATTTGTAGCTATGAGGCTGGTTAGAGAAAATAAAGATAGACAAGTTGTTGGCGGTCGTTGCAGTCATCGAAGAAGAGGCGGACACAGAGCAGCGACGATTATCCTCATGAAGAAGATGATCGACGAACTCTCTTCACCAGATCTCCGGTATTTCCCTTCTCTGGTTGCATATAGACATACATACACCAGAAGATCTTTATATAAAAAATACACATTTTGTGTATATTAATGCATCCATTCAGTGTGTATACGTAAAAATAGTACTGTGTATCTGTATGTTATGTATATGTTGTATTCAACACAAAAGACATTGATATCTCAACCAGAAAACAACCTTAAATGCTTTGAAACAATGTTGGAAACAATGAAACAAATGGATCATTAAATTAAACCAGACTTACCTGGTCACATAGCAAAGATATGATCAAACGATTGAATTACTGGTGTAAACAAAATCACAGTGGATCTTGTTTGTATCCACAACCTAACTGTCTTTCACTCATAGAGAGTTTTTTCAAAGAGCATTCAATCTTTTTTCGTCTACTCATGTAAAACAAATACGCTCACACCCCATCTATCCATTTCCTCCATGAATTAAGGAAGTGGGTTCAACTGTTGTTGGCAATTTTCTTCGGCAACCGCACACAGTAGTTGTGGACCCACATCTGGATTTGGATCTGGCACTGGATCCAGAACCCATTATGGGCAGATCTACCCAAGTATACAACCCGGATTTACTTCATTATTCTTATTTGATTTTCTAGTTGACTCTCCCAAGACCATTTCTTCTGAAATTTTAATGGGAAGTATAGTTATTAAATTTGAATGACAACTATGTGATTTATTATTTTAAAGCTATCACTCTCAGCTTAATATTCTAATTAAATCCAATTTTGTTTCATTAATTGTTTGATTGATCAATTTCTAAACTTATATCAGAAACAAACTTCATTATATATTTGAATGAACACACCATTCCAAAATATTTATGTTCCTTGAAAAATCTATTTAATATAACAAAATCTAAAAAAGCCTTATCAAGGAAAATATTCTTAATGTTCCTAAGCAAGTAGGTTTGGGACAATTATTGCTTTTTAATACACTCTAATGTTGAAGAGAAAAAGGCATAATAACTACTTTACCTTAAACTTGCCAAACCACATATCTCTAACAGTAGGGTCTGTCTTTTTTCAACTCGGGTATGGCTGCTCAAATTTGCTTTGGATTATTCGTGTAATATCTCATTTGTACAAATTGTTATCAAACCTGTTGAAGCATACATTAGTTTGTGAACTCATAAGCTAAAATAAAACTTTCTATACTAAAGTTAAAAATGATTAGTAAATAAGGAATACTTACGAGAAACCCAACAGACATATCATGGGTAGCAATGGGAATGGATGAACCCCCAGGGGTAGCAGTAGGTGTGGATGAACCCCCGACTTCATGTGGCAATGACAAAGAAGGCCCATCATTGCTAGGGTGGGGTGTCTGTGGAGATGAATACCCCCTTACAAAATTAAATGATGAGAAGGGGTTCAACATGCAAAGTAATGAATAAGCTAAAGATGAGGTGTAGTGTGTGCCAGTGGATGTATGCATGTGCTCCTCGTTATCACCCTCTCTAAATTGGCAGCGTCGCATAGACTTACTATATAATATTCTATACGCCATATCCTATCATACAAGGCAAAAAACAATTAATAGACGTGTGAAGACAATTTTTAAATACTTTTGAAATCAAATTTGATTTATCATTTAGAAAATATTTCATGTTATATTCAATCGAGTTCAAATTTTTTTCTCACTTTTTTGCATGTCCAATTTGATTTTTTCAAATTTTAGTTTGTTAGGTTTTGAGCTTTTATTTAATCAATTCACAAACAAAATATAAGTTGCTAGCTAGCTAGAAACCTCCTATACAAGTTCGCAATGTTTGTCAAGTAAATTCATTGCCTATGCATGCATGAAACATTTAGTTATGCAGAGAGGATTAACTATATCGCAACATGACTAATATTGTTGTAGAATCATTCAATACGTTCAGGAATTTTTTTAAGTGCACTTGTAGCACCAATATTATTACAATCTCATTGTCTACAAGAGTTATTTTCTTTGTTTAGTACGTCAAGCTAATAGACATGAGTCTAGCAAGATATGTCAAGCTCTTCAACCCTGACCCTTTATGTGCAACCTTGTCTTGAACATGGATTGGAGGCACAAACAGAACCAAGGTGCATTAACAGAAACAGAACAAAAGTGCACAATAGTCAAGAATAATGTGAGCTAAACACAATTACCAAGAGTTAGATACAAAACCACAAACCCCCTAGGGCATAGGTCAAGTGAGGGGTAAGTGATACGCTAGGATTAGTATCAGTAGATCACGAGTTCGACACTAGGCCTAGGCAAGGGCCAAAAATCAGCATGTGATTTACCTCTTCTGCTGAAATCGAGGGCACGAGCAACAGGAGACCGCGTAAGGACAGTAATCTAAGATACAAAACCATAAAATAATGGCATTTCGAGCATGCACGAACATGGAGCTTTCCAAAGATAGCTTCTAGAGATTTACTTTAAGGAGTTATCTCGAGAAAAAGTACAGGAATGGACATGCCTACAACAAGAGTACTGGCATATAAGAAAACTGCTACAAAGAAACACCAGCCCTATGAAACAAAATCCTAAGTCGAGACTAGTATGAGGCAATCTACACCAAATAATATGATCACAAATGAAGAGTGCACATAATGAGGGACAAAATTCAAACAATAGAGGCAGAGAATTCTTTTCTTTCCAAAGATAGTGATAATAATATGATTACAAATGAAGATGATTGGCCAGCTAGAACCCGTAAAAATAGTTAAAGTTGACCCTAAGGTTTGGCGTTGTTGGGATTACAGCCTTTGCGCAGTTCTTCGCTGCTCGCGCCCTCAATTTCGACAGATGAGGTAAATCCCAAGTGGAGGCTTTGCCTCACTGTGCAGAACAATGAATCAAATCTACGATCTACTGGTGCGAATCTCACCTTATCGTGACCCAATCACTTGACCTGTACTCTGGCGATAAGGTTTGGCATTATTGTGTTCTACAAATGACACCCGCAAGTATTCCAAATTTAATTAATCTTTTCAAAAATGAATTGTTAATAAATAAAATAAAATATTATAATTATAGACAAGCTGACTGTGCATCCAATTTATAAAAATTCTTCTAAGGAAAGTGAGAGAAAAAAAGTGAACCTACAGTATATTGAAAGAAAATTTTATATGTTATCTCAAATCAACTAAGCATTTCAACAATTTGGAGTAGTTGCATGCATCCTCAGCTTCCACTCTACCAACTGTAATCTTAGTTAAGAGGTAACATCCTAAAATTTTGGAGATAATTAATGATTATTAAATTCTAGTTTTTGAAGTCCGTATTGAGTATTTGAAGATTTAAGGGAGATAGACAATAACAATCTTAATAATAATAATAATAATAATAATAATAAAAATAAAAAAATTAATTAATTAAATTAAATTAATAAATATATATATGTATGCGTGTGTGTGGCCTCCAAGCATTCTACAGTAACCTTTTCCTTGAAATTAAAACAGAGAAGAGAGAGAGAGAGAGAGAGAAAGAAAGCTCGGCCAAGAGATAGAGTGAGGAAGAGAAGGAGATCAGGAGAGAGCTAGGAGATGGTCGAGGGTTGGCCGAAGGCTATCGGTTGCAGCGTGAGGAGGCGCCGGTGGCCTCATGCTGGCGAGTTGCAAGAGGCCATGGCCGACGCAGAGCAGGGTAGCAACTCATAGGGGAGGCAGCTAATGGTGGTGGCCTTACAGCAGCATGGAGCGGCAGTTTCGACGACCTAAAGAAGCTTCAGAAGCGGTGGCTGGTTGAGCGCATGCGACTGTGCGAGGTGCGGGCGGTGGTGCTCGTGGTGGAGGCACCGGCCGAAATTTGCGCGACGATTAGGGAAGGCCGATGGTGTTACGGTGGCTGATGGATCCAGGCAGCGATGGGTGGCTGCTAGTATGCGCGCAAGGAAGAAGGCGCGAGGAAGAAGAAGAAGATGAAATAGGGGAAGAAAAAGAAAGAAAAGAAGGGGAAAAAAAAAGGAAAAATAAAGGGGTTTTGGGATTGTTTTGGCGTGAAAAGTGACCAGCGGGAGTGCAAGAAGGACAAGAATCAGCCGTTTAAAGGTAAGTTCCTAACCTTCTTTTCATGAGCTTTAATTCCTCTATAAGTTCTTGCCGTTATTTATATTTTATTCCCTTCCTTGTTATTCGGTTCCACGTATTAATTGTGTAACTACGCGTGGCAACCATTTTTATTATTGGTGTAATATTTCTTATTAACTAACACGAGGCTTTGTATCTCCCCATTTCCTTAGGAATGATGTCACACCTGATGGGGTTAGGTTCCAGATGGGTGTGTGTGTGTGCACGTGTGCTAGTTGTGGGTGTTAGGTCTTTATGTGTGAAGCTATTATTTATTTAATTATTGTTTACTGTTGATGTTGACAGTGTGTGTCAGGGTTGGGAACTGCATTAATGGGGGGTCATATCCTGTGAATGCTTGAGCATGGGAATATTAAGATGTCTAGGGTGTGTCTTGCATGAGCACTGCATCGATTGTGTTTTACTATGAGGGCGAAGCATGGCTTAATGCTTGGTTTATGGAGGCCTTGTATCATGTTTATGCTTACTACACCATTACATTTTTATGTGTTGCATTGCATGGTTCTATGCGCGTAGTGATTTTCTTTTTCTCAAGGTACCTCTTTCGAATGGGAGTCCTGATTCGAGGCTGTTATCACGAACGGGAGGACTGTTTCGTTTCAGGCGAGAGTACCGACCCGAGGTTGGCTTATCACGGGTGGGAGATTCATACTATTTCAAGCGAGAATACTGACCTAAGGTTGGCATTATTACCACGGACAGGAGGACTGTACCATTTCAGGCAGGAGTACCGACCTAAGGTTGACATTACACACAGAAGTATCATTCCATTTCAGGGGAAAGTACCAACCTGAGGTTATATTTGGCTCGTGGTTTCATGCTTACCAATTCCTGGCAATGGCATGTTTGTTTGGGACTTGGATGCCGGTGTCTTCTATGTGGGCCCCAAGGACCATTATGTGCATGTTTATTTATGCAGTTTTCGCTTGACTTGTGGTTCATGTTGTGCATGTGTATGTGTAACACCCCGCCCTATACAGGCGTGTCACTATAAGGAAATTCTCAGGGTTTTTTTTTTTTTCAAGTTCAACACAGATAGCGCCATGTGCACAATCTTCACATGGAGATGAAACACTCGTCGCATACAATGGCCGACACCTGCGGTAATTTCAAGAACAATCTTCACATGCAGATGTAACCCCGAGAGTTCCAGTCATACTCGTTTAATTAACAATAACATAATCATAATTGAACGAGACATTATAAATATAGCAGAATACTTAATTATTAAAATGGCGTGACCTACCACGTGTTACACACAAAATGTTCCCACACCGATATATATACAACATCAATACTAGCGATTACAACATCGTCGAGCGATATATAACATAGTGAATATCAGTACTTCCAAAATAATACAACTACTATCAAACAAACACCACTGGCTCTTTGGCCGTGTCCTCGACCTCGCAGCTGTCCCTAGCTGGAACGTTGAATGTTCCAGGGGCATAACCCATGTTAAATGATAAACCATCTAAGTGAAGGCATGAAACAGTTATACAATGCATGAAAAACACACGAGCATGGCATATTATACAACAATATGCAAGACACGTCTAACTCAAGATATCTCCCTGACATTCTTAATCCCTCGAATGCCCCACAGTGACACCCGTTCACCTGGTTTAATGTTAATCCCTCGGGTGCACCGTCGTGACACCCGTTCACCTGGTTTAACATTATTCCCTCGAGTGCCCCAGTGTGACACCCGTTCACCTGGATTAACATTGCCCCATTCTCAAGTAGACCCCATACGGACCCAACGATGCAATGAAAATTGACCCCAAATAAAAATCCACACGCCATGCACCAACATTTTAAAGTAAATTAGTTAATGCAATGTAGTGAATGTCGACACAATGATCATAAGTAAAAGCCTTATAAAACAATCTAAGTCTAGGAGGGTATAACTGCTCACTATAACTTACCACAAGCACTTAAAAACACTTCCAACATAAGGTAAAACTAGAATCAAATCACTCACCTCAAATCAGAAAAGTTCGGATTTCACCTCGAAAAACGTATCACACCTCAAAAATCGCGTAATCCTTCTTCCAACGACCCAATTGACTCCTATTTCACCATTTAAGACCTTTAGAATCAACGTTTCTATTTTTCCACAATTTTCTCTATTTTTATTTATTTTTCAAACATTTATACCTTCGAAAATTCATTAAAAATACCTAACATCAACTTTTACAAAATATTTTTCCATGATAATTCCTAAAATAATTCTACCTAAATACTGAAATTTAAAACACATAAAATCCCTACCTCACGTGCCCTCATGCGCCACCCCGAGGTCCTGCGAGTGGGAGCCACGCGCCGTCGTCTGGTTGTCTTCTCCAGTCGTCTTCTCTGATTCCGACGATCTCTAATGCCCTAAATTCTTATAGGGGCTTGTAGAGTTTGATGAGGCGACCTCAATGGTGCCTCTAATCGTAGGAAAAAATCACCGGAAGTGGCTTTAAAAGCCAGTTGCAGGTCGCGGCGGCGGCGGTCCAATTTTCCAGCCAAGCTTCTGAAACTCCATCTAACATACACGAAACTCCTCAAAAATTTCCAGAAATGATCCTTGCAACTTGTAGAACAAAATCCCTCTAATCTCCTTGCTCGATTCTTGCCAAAACGGGCGAAATTTGATCGACTTGTGCGTAAACCCTCTCGGCCGAGAACTCCTTTTATACTCAACCTCGACCCAAATTTCCACCACCAATCGATTGCTCTTATCCCCTTAACCCTAGATCTAGCCTCCAAACCAATTAAACAAGCCCAAATCGCGAGCCTAAGCCCTCGAAAGATTCGTCCAAAATGGAAAAATCTTCCGCCATTAAAACTGGTCACGCCGCCGCCGTGCTCGGCCAATGGCCACCCCCTGAAGCTTCATCATCACCTGAAGATCATCCTAGCACCCTTAGGCGAGCTTCCCGACGTCCAAAGGCGGCTGGCCGGCGACCCATGTGCGACGGTCGCGTTCACACCATGAAATTTTCAAGAATTTACAGTTTAGTCCCTGGTTAATTTTTAATTGCATTTTCTCCTAACCCTAAACACCCTTGGACTATCCAACACTTTCACAACAACCCTCAAGTTCTATATTTTCCATTTTCTTTTGGAATTTCTGAAAAATTCGTCGATTCGACCTCCCTCTGATACTTTGCAAAATTTGCACTTTTGCCCGTATGCCCTTATTTGTGTATTTTTTACCTCAAACCTTTGAAAATCCCTGGATTGTATAGAGTATTGCTTATTTGAACCGTTTTGACCTTTGTTGACCGACTTGACTCAGTCCCTCACCTTCTGTTTATATTTTTTTGCATATTGCACTTAAGCCCGGAACTATTGTAAATTCTATTTTGATCCCATAACTTCCAAAAATTCTCTTAATATTTAATACTGGGTATTACAGTATGTCTTGGGCACAAGGGTGCGGGTGGTTTGGGGTTATATCTTCAACCATATTAGCCTTGTTTCTCGTTATACTTGCTGAGCCTTGCAATTCATTTTGTTTTACTATCATTCCAGGTTTGAGAAGAATGGTGCTCGGGGATGGATGCTATGGCAGTTACTATTCCCTTCTTTAGGTTCTATGCGTGTAGGGCTCTCCCGACCGAAAAGATCTCTAGAGGTGAGCGTAGATAGGAGCTTGGATTGGGTGTTTTGTTAGAATTGATTAGCTGATACTATGACATATATGTAAGAGCCCCTGAAATGCGTAATTTTAATCAATTTGCTTTCGCTGATGTAAACAAAGATTGAGGTGAAAATCCGCTAATGTAAACAAGGATCGTTACATAAAACATAATATAACATCCTTATTTTAATTATTTTAAGTCCAAGGGGTAATATGGCGTGTCTATCTTCGTTATTTCTATCCAGTATAATTTTAGAATTCTGCATCCCCTAAAGTTGCCTCAAAGTTAATATTCACTTTTGCCGACCTTTATAAATTCTCTAGTCAATTTTAAAAATCATTTCATTTCTACCTATGAAATATATACGCCTGCTCTGTGTCATTTTCAAAAACTCTTGTCTTCTTCTAAAAACATGAAAAATAAAATTAAGAAATAAAAAAGGCACTTAGCAGAACTACCATGCAAATTTTTTTAAAACATCCCATTATGGGAAAAAATATTAAATTTATTTTCCCTTCCCGAATATCGAATCCAAAGAACAGATTAAGACAATATAGAAAAATTTAACTTAAAATTTCAGTCATCCAGTAAGAAGGCTGAAGAAACTGAGAACAAAAATGAGAAAAATGGAAATAATACCAAAAAAACCCCTTTGACTTACTCCAGCCATGGTATGATATTTGGCTAAGTAAAAAATAGCACTAAAAACAGTACTGACGGTTGCCACTGACCACCGTGACCGGTGATTTTTAAGAGCACTAATTTCCTGATTTTGTTGGGTTATTAATAAATTTTTACTTTTTTTATAGTTTTCAGAATTTAAAAATTAAATTTAACATTATTATTACTTAAGTGTGACGTGTATCGTCATAATATTTTTTTTCTTTTGGTTAGGATTAATCAATAGTCACAAAATTATGTCTCCTAAATATATGGTTGGAGCTAAAGAAACCTAAAAATAGATGCAAAAATCATTAATTCAATGTTAAGCCGGTTGTATGTTTAAATATTTTAATAGTAACAAAAAAATAGTTGAAAACTTAGATAAAAGTTTGGTGGAAGAACAAGAAACATGGAATGACAATGTCGAGAAATTTTTGGGGCTCATTTTTATATTTCAACTCAAGGCTCCCAAATCTCAGTTACGGCACTGGTCATCGGCCATTATGGTTGGTGATTTTTGACGATTGGAGGCAACCACCCGACATCGTTACCCCCATCGACCTACTTAAAAACCAGCAAGATCCAACAATCAAATCTGCATAGATCTAATTTTTTATTTTCGATTAGAACTGAAAACAGCACTGGCGATCGCCACCGGCAAGGCTAAAGTCCAAGACAGCTCACAATTAAAATTAATTTTTTATATTAAAAAATAATTTTTAATATAAATAATTAATTTTTTTAATATAAAAATTTAATCTTTTATAATAAATCAATAAAAAAAAATTACATCCCACCCAAAATTTGTGATGTCCAGTTTTACATCTCAAAAAAAAAAAAAAAAAAATCATCCTCCCCTTACATAAATTTTTGAATTCACCGCTGGCTCACGAGCCACCGTGGCCGATGGTTTCCGACAATCGGAGGCAACCACCCGACACCTTTACATCTATCGACTAACATACTCAAAAACCAACAAGATCCAACGGTCGAATATCTATAGATCTAAACTTAAACATCCAGCCAAATCCAACCTGCACGTATATGCATATATATAGGAGACATCTATGCTAAAAATAACGTTGATCAAACTAAAAGACTTACCTCTTTGTAGATCGAAATTGCTTTTATGGTAAAAATGCAATCAAATCTAAGATCAAATGGTTACAAAAATGTGCTTGGAAAAGAGAGAGAGAAAAAAAAAATTGTAGAAGAAGAAGCACATAGAAGAAGAAACCTTGGCACGGGAAGGCTTTTTCTTTTAGTTTTATATTTTTTATAAAACTAATTAAATGTTAAGAGTCACACAACTTTCGTTTACTTAAAATATGATAAGAGCTCAACATTATAAAACATTAAGAGGTAAACAATTTTTTATAAATAATTTTATATAAGTTTTTATAATTGTTGTTTAAATAGTATAGAAACAACTTTTAAGTCAAATTTTTATTTTCTTTTTCTGGATATTAAATCTTGCTTTAAGTCATGTTCACGTTTGTATCTATTTATCATTTACATTTTTTAACTGAAAAAAATCTCAAGGATCTCAATAGAAAGGATCGTGATACCATCAACATCAGTTGTCCAATAAATGAATAAAATATAAATAATTAAATATCAAATAAATTCTTAATGGCAGTGTAAAAAAATAAAAAAATAAAATATCAAATAAATGTTAGTTTTATTTAATTAAGATCAAATGCTTACTGAATGAATATATAAGGTGACAATGTTTGATTAGTCAAATGTTTATTGAATGAATAAATGTCAGTCTTACAATGTTTATTAAATGAATAAATGTTAGTTTTATTTAATTAATCAAATATTTATTAAATTAATATATATATATGGTGACAATGTTTGATTAATGAATATATGAGCGATAGTCTTATTGAATATATTATTGAATGAATATATGTTTCATAAAGATAATATTAAAAATATTATTAATCAAGATCATGTTTGATATATTATTATTCTTAATTCTAAAAAACTCTAACAAAATCGATGTTTCTATTCTAAGTATCACTAAAGGGAAAGAAAAAGCATATTTATGTATGTTTTAATTTACAAATGACTCTTATGATTAATTTAAATGCTATATTAGGAGAATATATGATTAATTAAAATGATATGCAAGGAGTAACTAATTATAATCCTATTATACAAAAAAAAAGTAGCTATCATGCCCTTTTATGCCTTATATTTAGTTTTTCTATTTCATCGACTTATAAGATTATTAAATGAACTGTAATTACAATTGACATAATCGAAATTGCAACAATAGAAGAAAGCAATGAGTCTATAGAATCAATAGTCAATTATTATACATTTAATATATATTTTAATTTAAAAAAATTTCAGATGTAATTTATATTTATATATATTTAATTTTATATGTTATATTTTACCTTTTTTTGTTTTATCTTTATATTTTATATTATTTACATATGACTCTTATGATTAATTAAAGCATTATACTAGAATTATATATGTATCACTTTATAAGTACATGAAATGTTGACTTTAAATGTATAATTTCATTCATATTTTTATTCAATTTAAAAAATTTATTTTACCTCATTTAAATTAAAATAAATTTATATTATATTTTTAAATTTTATGTCCCCTCGACCATATGAATTTAAGTTAATTCATATAATTAATCAAACACAATGCAGATAAATTAATTAAATACCGAATAGTACACTAAATATATTATTAAATGAATAAATGCTTCATAAAGATATAATTAAATATATTATTAATTAAGGTTATGTTTGATGTACTACATAGAAATTGATGTATGTTATATAGAGAAATGTACATTCTGATCATATTTGATATATTATTATTTGTAATTCAAAAAATTATTACAAAACGTGTGATATACCAAGATTTAAAATTTTATGTGATTTTCTTGATTCTATCATCAATTTAAGAATATTTATATAATATTATTCAATTCAATTTTACTATACTTTTCACATTAAACAAAATATAATTCATGATATACCATTTTTTTAAAATATGCCCCTTGTTATAAATACCATGATTAAGTGGATGTCCATTAATCTTCTAAACTCCTACCCCTTTACTCCCTTCATTATAATTGTAACATATGACTACTCCTTTATTCCTTCATTATAATTGTAACATGTGATCTTTGAATTTCTTTTCTTGTAAGCCTATAATAAATAGAGGCATTTTATGTTGTGAGAATGATTTTTGATAACAAGGATAAAGGAAATTTTTATTCTCTCATCTCATGAGTTTTTTCTATTTTTCTTGCCTTTATTCTCTTTAGTTTTATAAGACGTTATCAGCACCATTCTCCGCCAATTTGTTTATTCTAGCATACAAATTCAAGGTAAGTATTTTAACTTTTCTTTATACTTTATGCATGTTTTGTTCATAGTTCATCTATGGCTATTTTCTCTTATTATATTGTGTATACTATAAATGACGATAATGTATGGTTGATTAGTTTTCTTATTATTTTATTTCATTATTCTATAGTTATTTTTCTTTTCATTGTTAATATGAATTAAGTTTACCATTTATCTAATTATTACTTTTTGTGATAGTATTCTCCGGGGCAAATCTTACAAAACTGGAGTTTATGACACTTGACATTACTGGAAAAAATTATTTATCGTGGATACTAGATACTGAAATCCATCTTGATGCTATGGGTCTTGGAGACACCATTAAAGATAAAAATGATGCATCAAGCCAAAACCGTGCTAAGGCTATGATCTTCCTTCGACGTCATCTTTATGAGGGACTAAAATATTAATATCTCATGATAAAGGATCCCCTTATTCTTTGGCAAAGTTTAAAAGAAAGATATGACCATCAGAAAACGGTAGTTCTCCCAAAAGCTCGTTTTGATTGGATGCACTTACGATTGCAAGACTTTAAATCTGTAAGTGAGTACAATTCTGCAATATTTAAAATTAGTTCTCAATTGAAATTATGTGGAGAAAAGATTACTGAGGATGATATGTTAGAAAAAACATTCTCCACGTTTCTTGCCTCGAATGTGCTCCTGTAGCAGCAATATAGAGAAAGAGGCTTTAAAAAATATTCAGAATTGATTACGTGCCTTCTTGTGGCTGAACAAAATAATGAGCTTTTGATGAAAAATCATGAATCACATCCTACTGGTTCTACCCCATTCCCTGAAGTGAATGCGACAATGTATAACAATCGAGGACGAGGTCGTGGGCATAAAAGAGGATGTGGTCGAGGTCGAAATAATTTTCGATATCATGGTGGTCATTATAATACTTCCAATTTGAAAAAAAAATTACACCTAATGAAGAAAAGCATAAAACAGGAAAATTTCACAAAATAAGATCCCCAAAACATACTAACAGTATATGTTATAGGTGTGGAATGAAAGGTCATTGGTCACGTACATATCGTACTACTAAACATTTGGTTAAGCTCTATCAAGCCTCCCTAAAGGAGAAAGGGAAAAATGTTGAAGCAAACTTTGCATCTCAAGGTGATTTTGATGGTGATCATCTTCACTCTTTGGGGACAACACACTTGGATGTTGCAGAGTTTTTTGACATAAATATTAATGATTTTTCTGATAGCAAAATTAACCCTTCAGTTGGTGATGAGAATGTCCATTTCTAAATTTGTTATCTTCATGTTGCATTAACATTGGTGTGTTTATTTTTGTTGGTGTGTTTCTTTTGTAATTTGTTTTCTTTTACTTGAATCTTATTATGTTTTTTTTTTAATGAAGCATAGATCTTATTATGCTTTCTCAATATCAATGGTGAAGATGTATGCTTAGTAGATAGCGCCAAAACACATACTATATTGAAAAATAAGAAGTATTTTACAAATTTAAAAATAATTGAAGCCACTGTCACTACAATATCAGGCAATGTAAAAATCATTAAAGGCTCCGGAAGAGCAAGTATTTTATTGCCTAGAGGAACGAAACTCACTATTAATGATGTTTTATTATCTATTAAATCAAAAAGAAATTTATTGAGTTTCAAAGATATTCGACAAAATGGATACCATGTTGAGACTATGAATGAAAATAATATAGAATATCTCTATATTACATCAAATGTCTCTGGTAAAAAATGTGTATTAGAAAAGCTACCTGCCTTTTCTTTTGGTTTGTATTATACAAACATTAATACAATTGAAGTACATGCTACAATGAACCAGAAGTTCATTAATAAAGAAAGTTTTGTTGTTTGGCATGACCGGTTAGGCCATCCCGGGTCAATAATGATGCAAAAAATTATTGAGAATTCACATGGACATCCATTAAAGAACCAGAAAATTCTTTTGCCTAATGAATTCTCATGTGTTGCTTGTTCTCAAGGAAAATTGATTATTAGACCTTCACCATCTAAAGTTCGAAATGATTCGCCTACATTTCTAGAATGTATCCGAGGGGATATATGTGCACCTATTCATCCACCATGTGGACCATTTAGGTATTTTATGATATTGATAAATGCATCAACTAGATGGTCACGTGTTTGTTTATTATCCACTCATAATGTGGCATTTGCAAGATTACTTGCTCAAATGATTAGATTGCGAGCTCAATTTCCAGATTATATAATCAAGATAATTCGTCTTGATAATGCAGGTGAATTTACATATCGAACTTTTAATGATTATTGTATGTCAGTTGGAATAACTGTTGAACATCCAGTTACTCATGTGCATACACAAAATGGTTTAGCAGAATCTTTTATTAAATGCCTCTAATTAATTGCTAGACCATTACTTATGAGAACAAAACTCCCAATTTCTACTTGGGGTCATGCAATTCTGCATGCAACAACACTTATACGCATAAGACCAACATCTATAAGTTCTCCCCATCACAATTGGTTTTTGGTCAAGAACCAGATATTTCCCATCTAAGAATATTTGGTTGCGCAGTATTTGTTCCAATTGCTCCACCACAGCTCACTAAGATGGGTCCACAAAGAAGGTTGGGAATATATGTAGGATATCATTCTCCCTCAATTATTAAATATCTTGAACCAATGACAGGTGATGTTTTTACAGCACGATTTGCTGACTGTCATTTTGATAAGACAAATTTTTCAGCATTAGGGGGAGATAAAAAATAGTTGGAAAAGGAAATTATATGGAATGCATCATCACTATCTCATTTTGATCCTCGCACAAATCAATGTGAGCTAGAAGTTCAAAAAATAGTTCATCTTCAAAATATTGCAAATCAATTACCAGATGCATTTACTGACCTAAGAAAAATAACTAAATCGCATATACCAGCTGTAAATACTCCTGCAAAAGTTGATGTCCCTGAAGAACTGCTTGTAGCTAATGAATTTAAGACACATTTGAAATGTGGTAGACTAATCGATTCCAATGATAAAAAATCTAGAAAAAGAAAAGGAGTACGTGATCAAGATGGCACAATAAAGGAGTTTAGTACTCTTAACGAGACTCGAGACATAATTGATGAAAAAACCCCATAAGAGGTTCAGGTACCTGAAAATATTGAAAGTGATGAGATCTCAATAAATTATGTCTCTACAAGAAAAAGATGGAACCGAAAAGATCAAGTTATCGATAACATTTTTGCATATGCCATAGCACTTGATGTTATTAAGGAAAGCAAGGATATTGAACCAAATTCTATCAAACAATGTCGACAAAGAAATGATTGGCCAAAATGGAAGGAAGCAATTCAAGCAGAATTAAATTCACTCACAAAACGCGAAGTTTTTGGACCTATAGTCCGAACACCAAAAGGTGTAATACCAGTTGGACACAAATGGGTTTTTGTGCGAAAACGAAATGAGAAAAATGAAGTCGTGAGACATAAAGCTAGACTTGTTGTACAAGGGTTTTCTCAAAAACCTGGTATTGATTATGAAGAAACATATTCCCCTGTGGTTGATGCAATTATATTTCGATATCTAATCAATTTTGCAGTTCATGAAAAGCTTAATATGCGTCTAATAGATGTGGTTACAGTTTATTTATATGGATCACTTAATAGTGATATTTATATGAAAATCCCTGAATGATTTAAAATGCCTGAAGCATATAACTCAAGTTCTATAGAAATGTATTCAATTAAATTGAAACAATCCCTGTATGGATTAAAGCAATCTAGACGCATGTGGTACAATCGTTTGAGTGAATATCTATTAAAAGAAGGATATAGAAATGATCCTAATCGTCCATGTGTCTTTATAAAGAATTCAGGATCAGAGTTCGTTATTATTGCAGTGTATGTTGATGACTTAAATATTATTGGAACTCTGAATAAACTATCTGAGGCAATGGAATACTTAAAGAAAGAATTTGAAATGAAAGACCTCGGAAAAACAAAATTTTGTCTTGGTTTGCAAATTGAGCATTTGACAAATGGAATTTTTATTCATCAATCAACTTATATAGAAAAGATCCTTAAATGATTTTACATGGACAAAGCACATCCATTGAGCACTCCAATGGTTGTTAGATCACTTGATGTGAATAAGGATCCATTTCGACCTCAAGAAGATAACGAGAAACTGCTTGGTCCTGAAGTACCATATCTTAGTGCTATTGGTGCGCTAATGTATCTTGCTAATAATACTAATCCTGACATAGTATTTTCTATAAATTTATTGGCAAGATATAGTTTTGCTCCAACCAAAAGGCATTGGAATGGAGTTAAACAAATATTTCGTTATCTTCGAGGAATAAATGATTTGGGTTTGTTTTACTCAAAGGAATCTAAATCATCACTAGTTGGTTATGCAGATGCAGGTTATTTGTCTGATCCACATAAAGCTCGATCTCAAACAGGTTATGTATTTACATGTGGTGACACTACAATATCATGGCGTTCTACAAAACAAACTATATCTGCCACTTCTTCAAATCATGCTGAAATTCTTACAATTCATGAAGCTAGTCGAGAATGTGTCTGGTTGAGGTCAATAACTCATCATATCCGAAGTACATGTGGATTATCTTTTATCAGAGAAATACCAACCACATTATATGAAGATAATGCTGCTTGTATTGCACAGCTGAAAGAGGGATACATTAAAGGAGACAGAACAAAACATATATCACCAAAATTCTTTTTTACTTATGACCTCCAGAAAAATGGTGACATAAATGGTCAACAAATTCAATCAAATGATAACTTGGCAGATTTATTGATAAAGGCATTACAAACCACGACATTTGAGAAGTTGGTGCATGGCATTGGAATGCGACGGTATAGAGATCTCAAGTGACATTAATTTGAGGGGGAGAAATATGCACTGTACTCTTTTCCTTGACCAGGGTTTTTCCCACTGGGTTTTCCTTGGCAAGGTTTTTAACGAGGAAGATTTTAATGCATATTATACACCAATATAATGTACTATTTTTCCTTCACTAGGATTTTTTTCCCAATGGATTTTTTCCTAGTAAGGTTTTAATGAGGCATATATTAGTGTAATGGACATCCAAGGGGGAGTGTTATAAATATCATGATTAAGTGGATGTCCATTCATCTTCTAAACTCCTACCCCTTTACTCCCTTCATTATAATTGTAACATATGACTACTCCTTTATTCCTTCATTATAATTGTAACATGTGACCTTTGAATTTCTTTTCTTGTAAGCCTATAAATAGAGGCATTTTATGTTGTGAGCATGATTTTTGATAACAAGGATAAAGGAAATTTCTATTCTCTCATCTCATGAGTTTTTCCTATTTTTCTTACCTTTATTCTCTTTAGTTTTATAAGACCCTTTTATCTCTCTTGAGAAAAAGAAACTTTTTGTATACATTTAATAAATATTTCCAATAGTTACTTAGTATACATTTAATATATATTTTATGCACATGAAATATATTAATTTATATACTTAAATTTTAAGTCTATTTATTTAGACTTTAATTAAATATATTTCATTTTGGGATATATTTAATTTTATATTTTTAATTTTTTAATATTTTTAATTCATTACTAATTTTTTCTTACTTGAGACAGAATTAGAGACGAAAAATATTCTGTCTCAAAATTGAGATGGATCGATTTAGAGACGGAAAAGAATTCGTCTCAAATTTGAGATAAAAAAAATTTATGTCCATAAATCTATCTCAATTTTGAGACGGATTTTGAGAGAAAAAATCCATCTCTAATTTGAGACGGATTTACGAAATTTTTGTTTCTCAAAATAGAGATAGATTTTGAGATTGATAAAATTCATCTCAAATTTGAGACCGATTTTGAGACAAAAATTTTTCTGTCTTAAATTTGAGATAGCTTTTTTTTCCATCTCAAAATCCATCTATAATTTGAGATGAACGTTTTTCGTCTCGGAATTCATCTGAAATTTGAGATGAATTTTTTTCCATCTCAAAATCTATCTCAAATCTGTCTAAAAAATTTGTCTCTAATCAGTTGTTACCTTGTAGTGCTCACTCGTGATATTTTCGACCCTCAACTATGATGGACTCTGCTTTGACTGATCCCAAGACAAATAAATTTAATTATATTGTAGTTAGGCAACAACAATTTAACTTCGTATGTGAGAAACGAACAAAAGAACATTAATCTATGGCTGGAGGAACGAGCTATGTCTGAACTAAAGGTTCCCAACATGAAATAACAAGCAGGGAGCATTCACCAGCCCATCCTCCAAAGCCAATAGTACTGCAGAGGGGACAAAAGACGTGGAACAAACATCTCTGGTGCCCTCTACACACGAGGCCATCATGCCATCGATCCTAGAGCCAACTTTCTCGATGAACTCTGAATGCGGCCAAATGCGGGCTGATATACCTTGTCCCTCTGGAATCAAGAAATACTCCACGGTCTCCCTTAAGGAATTTTAGAAACTGGAGCAAAAGTATGAAGAATTAAAGAAAAGTGACGAAGAGAAGATAAAAACTCTATAGTAATTGTCTATCTTGTTGTGTATGCTCTTGCTAGCCCTAGAAGCTCAAGCCCAATCAAGAGGCGTCCACATTAGTGCCTTAGTGCCTCCTTAGCGACCACCAATGGCCCAATCAAAGTCAAAGCCACCAAACCCCTTAGTGGGAACCTAATATAAAGAATGACAAAAGCACATTGGGAAAGGCCACGTGCAAGAAAAAACAGTAGTAAGCATAGCTTCTGCCAATGAGACCCACAACCTCAAAAATATTCAACTGGGATCTCTTCCGACCTCATGGGGAGGGGAAATTAAGAAATTGATCAAAGTTTTCGAGAGGAAGGTCTTGGGGACCATTTCAGATGACGCGCACCCATGACGTGTACCCTTTTCTTAGGACGTACTCAGTCATGCGCTTTCTCCCAAGTTCAAACTCCCACATTTTCCCGAGTATAGAAAAAGGGAGGATCCTATTCTTCATACACAATGATTTGAGTATTTCGTGTATCTCAACAAGTGGGAGGGACACCATTATGTGTCTTGTCTTCCCACAGTCCTTAACAGAATACGCACATGCCTAGCTTTGTGAATTGCCCTCGGGTACATCACTTCTTAAGAGCAATTACGGAAGGGGTTCATTATAGCCTTCGTCGCTCATGCTTTAAGGAAAAAGGCCCCCACTTACCTCCTCAGTGTCCGACAAGGTCCTAGAGAAACCTTATGATAGTATATTGATCGCTTTTGGAATGCAATGTTAGAAGTACAGGGCTTACTGATTGGGGTGGTCGTTTCAGCTGTTTTACAAGGAACCGCCCTCACGCCTCTCAAGGAATCTCTTACCCTTAAGCAGCCTACTACTTTTGCTGACCTGTTCACCCATGCTAATAGGTATGTGGTGCAGCTAGACATTTGGTAGACCTATGAATTGATTGAGCACCCAAAAGAGGGGACCAGAAAAAAAGGACAACTCATAGGTGACAAAAGTAGACGATCAAACAGGAAAGCTCCTAAGCTTAACAATTGATGGTTCTCTGCCAGTGTACCTTTGTCTAGTGATTTCCCACCATCTCTCTGCATCACCCCTCAATAGGAAAGTAGCAAACAACACCCTTTGTGTATCATTGCACTATATAGATCGAAGGTGCTTCTCCATTGATAACATCCAATTCTCTACAACCGAGACGCCTACCTCTCCATAAAACTTGGGAGGTCAAAGTGTCATGAAATTCTTTAACAATTGGCCTCCAGCGTTACCATCTTCTTTAGCATTACCACATGCTCCTTGAGTTACAAGATTAGAAGTCTGACCATCATTGTTCTCGATTGGATCACCATCAGTTTCTTGTTGCGCTGGGTCTTGCCTCAACTAATTTGTAGTGAGTATATCCATTGCTCATAATATTCATGCTAGAGTCCCTTGCATTTTGATTACTTATTATCGCAAATCTCTACTAAACTCCTTCGGTGTGACCGGTGCAAGTGTTGGAATGACCTAACCACTACCTTGGCCTCGGGTCAGTGGTCATCCTTGGTGAGTATTCATTTTCCTACACGACCGAAATATTTAGAATATAGATCCTTATCTAAACTCACATCCACTATTAAGCATAACCCTAACTCTACTTAACATTCCTCTATGTACAAAGACTCATCCCAACCTTTGGCTCTAATACCAAATTGTGATAACCCTGTTCCCGGAGATCCCACCACTAAGAATTCAAGAAGAAACACCAAAATGGTTGATACAGATATACTTAAATAAAACATTCCCGAAACTTTTCTCATTCAATAGCAAAAGCAAAATAAATAATAATTAAATCACAACTCATCTAATCATTCACATTCAAGTTTAACCACCTGTTATTGCCAATACAACAATCTATTTTTAATTGCGGACAGACGCAAGAGTCTCGGGAGTCGTGCCTTCACTGATGAGAATCTTGACGAACGATTGGATCTGACAGAGTTCCAAGTCTGATGATCCAACAGAGCTGATGGTCTGATGGGCTGATGATCTTGTGGGCTGATGATCTAGTGGCCCCAAAATAATCTTGTGGTCAAAAGTGATCTGGTGGCCTAAAATGACCGAGTGACCTGAGGGTGACGAGTGGCCTTGCTGACCGAGTGGTCTCGGGATGACGGGTTCCCTCGGATGAACGAGTGGCCTTGATGGTGACGAGTGGCCTTGAGGATGACGAGTGGCCTTGGTGACGAGTGGCCTTGAAAACGAGTGGCCTCGAGGATGACGAGTGGCCTTGATGATGAGTGGCCTCGTGGATGATGAGTGGCCTTGATGACGAGTGGCCTCAAGGATGACGAGTGGCCTTGGTGACGAGTGGCCTCGAAGATGACGAGTGGTCTACAAAACGAGAGCACCGTTAGGGCGCGGGTGGGGATCCCCGCGCAAACCCTCCGATGCTTAAATTAGATCTCGAGAGAAAATGAGAAAATTATACTTCAATTACTTAAAATTGCGTACCTCGTGATGAAGGCATGGTCTCACATTTATATCAGAGGAGAGAGAGAGGACGTGTGAGAATCGGGGCGAGAATCTCGCGACCCATTTCGATGATTTCGCGGCCCATCCGAGAGGGAAAAGATGAGAGATTGGGCCAAGCCCACTCAACCATGACCGAGCGGGGGGGCCACTCGGTCATGATCGGGTGGGGGGCCACTCTGTCATGATCGAGTGGGGGGCCACCCGATCATGCCTTCTTTTGCCCTTTTCCTTGGCTCGGTTTTGAGTGGTTTCTGTACCTCAACTTAATGTCCAATTTATACCTTAATGAGGATCGAATATCTTAAAACTCAAAACTTGAAAGTTGTAGATAATTCTCTTATCTTTCCATACGAATTTTAATCAGCTCAATCGGAGCTTTTATGAGAAAATTATGACCTAAAAACCATGGCAGTGTCGTACCCACTCGGCATAACCGAGTGGGTCATGAAAAGCAAGGAGAAATTGACCTCCTCATGACCGAGTGGGGGGCCACTCGGTCATGTCTTCTTTTTCCCAACCGAGTGGGGGGCCACTTGGTTATGACTTCTTTTTCCCTTTTGTCTTGGTTCGAATCCATCTTCCTTCAATACTTAACTCGAAGCCTTAATCATGCAGGTGCATCAACTTCATGCCCGATTTACACCTTGATTCAGCTCAAATCTCTTAAAACTCAAAACATAAAAGTTGTAGATAATTCTCTTATCTTTCCATATGAATTTTAATCAGCTCAATCAGAGCTCTTATGAGAAATTTATTCACAAAACACCAAAATAGTGTCGTACCCACTCGGCCTAACCGAGTGGGCCCTCCCCACTTGGTCTCGGCTCAACCTCTTGCTCCTTCGGCTTTTTTCCTTGATCTCCTACAACCCGTTGGGCCTTTTGGCTTCATGTCCATGTCTCACGACTTTTTTAGGTCTTGTGATTCTCCATGTTTACAGGGCATATCAATTGCTCCCTACTCTTTTAACCGGAAGGTTCGGGTGAAAGAGTATCTTGTCCTGTAAACTTTTGAACACTACTTCTCTTTTAGCTGCTTAATCTTCTACACATCGTCTCGATCTTGTTTGCACATCATGCTTTTAAATTTCTGGGCTTTTGTGATTTTCAATTCCTTTGCAAAAGTATGAGGTAGATATACTAGTAAGTTCGCTTTCCATAGATGTCGAATTATGCATCGAACATTGAGTTTGATTCTGCTCCCAGTTATTGCATTATGCGCAGGACAATAGGCTTGCATTTACTTTTCTTTGTTCTTGGGCTTTAAGCGGGACCATGATCTTGCGTTTATTTTTTTTTTTTTTTTTTCTCCCGTTGTCGGGCCATAAGTGGGACAACAGGCTTGAATGTACCTTTACCTCGTTGTCGGGCTATAAGCGGGACAACGGGTTTGAATGTACTTTTACCTCGTTGTCGGGCCGTGAGCGGGACAACAGGTTTGAACGTATTTTTACCTCGTTGCCGGGCTATAAACGGGATAAATGGTTTGAACGTATTTTTACCTCGTTGCCAGGCTCTAAGCGGGACAATGGGCTTGAACATATTTTTACCTCGTTGACGGGCTATAAGCGGGACAACGGGCTTGAATGTAATTTTACCTCATTGCTGGGCTATAAGCAGGACAACGAGTTTGAGTTTATTTTTCCCTCGTTGTCGGGCCGTGAGCGGGGCAACGGGCTTGAGTTTATTTTTCCCTCGTTGTCGAGCCGTGAGAAGGACAACGGGTTTGAACGTATTTTTACCTCGTTGCCGGGCTCTAAGCGGGACAACAGGCTTGAACGTATTTTTATCTCGTTGCTGGGCCGTGAGCGGGGCAACGGGCTTGAGTTTATTTTTCCCTCGTTGCCGGGCCGTGAGCGAGGCAACGGGCTTGAGTTTATTTTTCCCTCGTTACCGGGCCGTGAGCAGGACAATGGGCTTTAGTTTATTTTTCCTGTAAGAAAAGCATAGCAAACAAACTTTCACAAAGCAATGTGTAATGAAAATGCTTACATTTTTTGAAATAAGTGAGTACATCCACTGTTTCATTTTGGGTCTTATTGTTGCCTCTGAGCATGAAATGTTTAGTTTCTCGATCTTTAACATAGGCTCTCTTCAATGTGTCTGAATTTTGCTCCCAGTTTTCTCCTTGAGGGCATTAATGGTGGCTGACTGCCTTCTTCTAAGGGCATGTCCTTTCGTGGCTTGTCTTGATGGAATAGGAGGAGTCCCCTGCCATAGTTTCACCGCCCGAGATGACATGTATGGGCTCATGAACTGGTTCATTGTCTAGAGGTGGATTCTCTCTGTAATCCCTTCCTCTTTCTTGACATCTCTGATTTGATCTCCCCCACTCTTCCTGTCTATCTTCTCCTCTTCGAGGATCACTATCTTTGACCTATACGTACCTTTGAAGATGTCTTTCACGAACTAGCATCTCAATCTGATCTCTTAACTCCCGGCACTGGTCAGTGCAATGACCACGGGTTCTGTGATATCTACAATATTCTTCTCTATTCTTCCCCATGGGATGGTCAACCTTTTTCGGGAGTCTAATGAGACCTGACCCTTCGATGGCTGCAAGTATGGTTGATCGAGGTTGGAGAAGTTTGGTGTAATGATGGAAATGGGGCTGAGGTATATCTGATCCCCTAACCCGCCTGGAGTCCTCTTCAATATCGCTTTCCTTCCTTTTTCGCTCTCTGCCCTTATTCCCACCTACAGCTCTCATAACTTCCATATGGAGCATGTATTTATTTGCTCTAGTAAACAAATCTGCTAGGGACGTTGGTGGGTCCAAAGATAATGATTCTTGTAGGGTAGTTAGTCTCGTTCCGTGTAACATAGCA
Organism: Diospyros kaki; assembly: GCA_036245055.1. Lineage (NCBI taxonomy): Eukaryota > Viridiplantae > Streptophyta > Magnoliopsida > Ericales > Ebenaceae > Diospyros > Diospyros kaki. The sequence goes on from BSEG01000008.1 coordinate 33,666,767, forward strand.
GATACTGCCATTGCAATTGGTAAATCATGAACTTCGAGGGTGGCGTTCTGAAATCTATCCACATACTGATGCAGAGTTTCCTTGTTCCCCTGTCGAATACTAAGCAAGTATGTGGCGTCCTTTTTTCTTTGACTATTAATCATAAATGCCTTAACAAATTCCGTTCTAAGCTGACCGAATGAAGAGATAAAGGCCTCAGGTAAACTATTGAACCATGTCCGGGCATGCCTTGACAGAGTTAAGGAGAAAGCTCGGCACATTATGTCATCGTCCCATCCGTGCAATATCATCAATGACTCATAGCTTTGAATGTGATCATAGGGATCATCCTTGCCGGAATAGGAGGTGATTTGAGGCATCTTGAATTTTTTAGGCAGTGGCTTCTCTAATAAATCTATAGTAAATGGACATTTTCTGCGTTGTTGTTCCTCCGTGGCTGGGATCAATTTCTTTCGTTCAAGTACTTCTTCAACTACTCTTTTCATGTCATCTCGTATACTTGCTACTGTTTGGTTATCATGTCTTGTTGGCGTGCCGACCCCAGTTTCATGGTATCTCCGTCTTTGGGTGCACCTAGCCCTATTTTCCTTTCGTGGGCTCTCCTTTCTTCAGGGCATAGTGTGAGGATTCTTCCTTGCTGGTGGTGATCTATCCTCCCGACGAGGAGTGGATCGGGAATGAGAATCGAGAGTGGCCTCTTGATAGGAATTACCTCCCACCTCGGGTTGAGGCTCAGGTGGTGCCATAAACTTTTTCAAAGTATCGGGCAACGTCCCTCCAAGCATCATACCTTGGAGTATACCAGCCATGTCTCGAAGTGCCTGCATGCCCTCAATGTGTTGCTGTCTCAATGCTTCATACTCTTCCCAAGGGACCGTACGCGGTGGCTATCGCGAAGTCCTATCTTGATCAGTAGGAAGTGGCCCTGAGCCAATGTTAAGTGGAGGTGGGATTGATTGGTTCCCCACCTGCGGGTTGGGGGAAACGGAGCAATCACTTCCTTCAGGTTGAGCATTATGAGGGGGAGGAGGTGCTCCTTGTGGGTGAGAATTGGGAATAATGGGAGGCGCTCCCTGTTGCTGAGAGTTCCGTGGTGGTACGCGTGTTTCTACGCCTTGAGAGAGAGTTCGTCGGTGTTCACGGGTGTTTGCCATTCTTAAGTTGACTTTTTGTCTTGCGTTTCCCACAGACGGCGCCAATTGTTGTTGCCAATACAATAATCTATTTTTAATTGCGGACAGACGCAAGAGTCTCGAGAGTCGTGCCTTCACTGATGAGAATCTTGACGAACAATTGGATTTGACAGAGTTCCAAGTCTGATGATCCAACAGAGCTGATGGTCTGATGGGCTGATGATCTTCTAGGCTAATGATCTGGTGGCCCCAAAATGATCTTGTGGTCAAAAGTGATCTGGTGGCCTAAAATGACCGAGTGACCTGAGGGTGACGAGTGGCCTTGACCGAGTAACCCGAGGGTGACGAGTGGCCTTGCTGACTGAGTGGCCTCAGGATGACGGGTGCCCTCGGATGAACGAGTGGCCTTGATGGTGATGAGTGGCCTTAGTGACGAGTGGCCTTGGTGACGAGTGGCCTCGAAGATGACGAGTGGCCTCAAGGATGACGAGTGGCCTCAAGGATGACGAGTGGCCTTGGTGACGAGTGGCCTCGAAGATGACGAGTGGTCTACAAAATGAGAGTATCGTTAGGGCGCGGGTGGGGATCCCCGCGCAAACTCTCCGATGCTTAAATTAGATCTCGAGAGAAAATGAGAAAATTATACTTCAATTACTTAAAATTGCATACCTCATGATGAAGGCATGGTCTCATATTTATAGCGGAGGAGAGAGAGAGGACGTGCGAGAATCGGGGTGAGAATCTCGCGGCCCATTTCGATGATTTCGCGGCCTATCCGAGAGGAAAAAGAGGAGAGATTTGGCCAAGCCCACTCGACCATGACCGAGTGGGGGGGGCCACTCGGTCATGATCGGGTGGGGGGCCACCCGATCATGTCTTCTTTTTCCCTTTTCCTTGGCTCAGTTTTGAGTGGTTCCTATACCTCAACTTCATGTCCAATTTACACCTTGATTAGGCTCGAATCTCTTAAAAATAAAAACATGAAAGTTTTAGATAATTCTCTTATATTTCCATAGGACTTTGAATCAGCTCAATCGGAGCTCGTGTGAGAAAGTTATGACCGAAAAACCATGGAAGTGTCGTACCCACTCGGCATAACCGAGTGGGTCATGAAAAGCAAGGAGAAATTGGCCTCCTCATGACCGAGTGGGGGGCCACTCGGTCATGTCTTCTTTTGCCCAACCGAGTGGGGGGCCACTCGGTTATGCCTTCTTTTGCCCTTTTGTCTTGGTTCGAATTCGTCTTCCTTCAATACTTAACTTGAAGCCTTAATCATGCAGGTGCATCAACTTCATGCCAGATTTACACCTTGATTCAGCTCGAATCTCTTAAAACTAAAAACATGAAAGTTATATATAATTATCTTATCTTTCCATAGGAATTTGAATCAGCTCAATCGGATTTCTTATGAGAAAGTTATGCCCAAAATACCAAAATAGTGTCGTACCCACTCGGCCTAACCGAGTGGGCCCTCCCCACTTGGTCTTAGCTCGACCTCTTTCTCCTTCGGCTTATTTCCTTGATCTCCTACAACCCGTTGGGCCTTTGGGCTTCATGTACATGTCTCACGACTTTTTTAGGTCTTGTGATTCTCCATGTTTACAGGGCATATCACCACCCATCATCCTCAGAAGATGCTATAAAACATGGCATAGTAAAACAAAATTGTTTCCTTCTGCACTCTAAGTAAAAAGAAAAAGAAAACGTCCCCCAAAGATCTCTTAGTCAGGAAAGCTCTGTAGAAAAATCTACCCCATCAAAGATCAAGCTCACTGGGCTCGCCCTCATCCATAGCTTTCCCCTTATCTAGAATGATGTAAAAACAAGTATGAGCCACAAGGTTCAGCAAGTATAATTTGAAAGGAATGTGAAGCAATATGAATCAACACAATATAGAATTACTCATTACATAACATGCACCCATGCTATGCTTTATCACATCATATAAAGATATATCCATGCATATATGCCCACGTACAGCCCATAGGCCCACATAAGTATCTACCAATGTAACCATCAATCTGTGGACCGAAGTCCTTCCTTCGTCAGACTTGCGTTTACCGAGCTTTCGGCATAAAAGTCGTAACATTTGAGCCGAAGCTCCCTCACGTCAGGAAAATGCCTTATGAGCTTCAAGGTACTGAAAGTAAAGTAGGGTCGCTACGGGGCAAGCAGTGTAGTTCAAAAAATTTTGAACCTTACCCCGATCCCGACGATTGAAACAACGTCGAAAATAAATCATTCAGATACAAATAAAATAAATCTAACCTTTAGATTTTCGAGTCGTTCACGGATTCGAGCCGTCTAAGCGTCCAACCTCTAACTCATGATACGCGGCACGCGTCCGTTGGCAAGGAGAGCAGAATAAGAGTACTAGCTCCTTCTCTTTTTCGCGGCTTGTGTATGGACAGAAAAGAACGCCCACATTTCAAATCGATGCCAAAAGAAAATGGGGAAGAGTGAACGGCAATATATTTTTCAACTCTTGAAAAACTACACCAAAAACTCTTTTAAATTTTGGACAATCCATGAAGGGATATTTATAGAGAAATATCCTAGGGTTTCATAAACCCTAATGGATATGGGTCAGTCCATTTAATTTAGTCCAATTAGGAACTTAATTAAAATAGGTTTATTCTAGTCCAACTAGAAATATAATTAAATGACCCAAATCCTTTTATAGGTTTAAATAAAATATTTTGGCCCAAATCTAATTCAAGCTCAAATATAATATTTAATATTTAGCCCAAATCTAATTTGGTTCAAATATAATATTTAATATTTGGCCCAAATCTAATTTAGTCCAAATATAATATTTAATTTAATATTTGGCCCAAATCCAATTTAGTCCAAATATTAACTTAAGCCCAAATATATTTTATTTCCTATTTCCCACTTTAACAAATAGAAAATTATTAAATTATAAACTCTTTCCCAATTTAATCAATTGTGATTTTAGGAAACTCTTTCCATTATGAAGACTCCTTGTCATATCGACGTCATTACGTCTATTTGTTCTTTTTCCGTGAGAACCTACGACGGCACAACTTCTTGCCAAAGTGTCCCACTTAACCATACGTCCACTCTCCTGGTTTAAGCCAGGGACCGTGCCTATTGCGTATGACTCATTAGGCTTCCAAATATGTTGGTAATGTGTCAGTATGAATACATAAGACAAGATTGGCCTCTGGCAACGCGTCATGCCTACCCAATTATTCAGAAGGATTCATAATTGGCAAATAACCTTTCACGAGCATGGTTACTGTGTAATTCGATCCTCTCATCAATGTATCCTATGTGATCTCAAGTTGGCAATGTGTTGCTTGATTACGATCACATAAGTTTTCTTTGGTCTTCCGGATATCTTCACTTGATAAAAAGTGAATCAATAACTCCTTATTGATCTCTTTCACCATGGCCATGGATTTAAAGTGAATATCCATCGAAGGCGCCTTAGATACATCATCCTCTATCAGGGGATAGATGAGTCCCATCTTGGTTATACACTCATCTCCATAAGCCTCACGATATGCCCAACGATCGCCCACGTGCAGCCTTTATCTAGGTCCATCGAAACAATGTCAAAGCATACCGGTCTTCTTATGAGATGATCATGACAACCTCAGATCCAAGGATTAGTTGCACCCATCTCGTATGAGAATTCCATCAACATATAACCAAAATGGATTCTCATGGCGAGTCATGTCCAGTGACACGTTCTCCAACATTGGTCACATATGTGCTTGTCTAAGCATCTCCATGCCTATGGGTGTGAGACCCCATTGCCATCACATAGCAAAAATATAGCATATACAAGTCTTACTGCAATTGTCAATGTACATTCTTGGCATTTCTACAACTTGGGACGTTTAATGATGTCTAGAAACTGTGATGCATCATCACACATCTTTATAGATTAATCACAGTATACATCATATAGACTTCTATCTAGTTTCATTCGATTATTACAATAATAACAAGAAACTAATAAAACGACTTCTTTGTGAGATTGAATAACTCATTTTTCAATAATAAATATGATTGCAATTGTCAGTGTACAACATGCCCAATCTGATTCCCAATCTGATTGGGTCTAGAGCACCTACATTAACAGGTACCCCCTGGACATAGTCCGCTGTGTAAAATAATAATCATGCAAAAAAATTATTGTGCAGACATAAGCATCTTAAAAGCATATTCATGATTGTATGCATACTCAACCATACTCTTAAAAATATTCTCACACATAAGTTCATACATGGCTATGAAATAAACTCATTATCATGCTTATGAATGTACTTTTACCCCTAATAATGATTAACCATAACATACAAATAATGAATGATCACTTTACCACCTACATGAACCTGCAACATAGACAATACGTACATGGTACAACATACATACAAGATAACCAAAGTCTTGCATGGAACTAATAAAAAAAGCACCATTCCTTGGGAAATATAGGATGAACCAAAACCCTATTAAAGCCTTTAACGAGTTTCATCAAGAATCTAGGAAGAACAACAAGATTAAACACAATAATGTAGGTAAAAACCATAATATCAAACATAGGAAGAACAACCAACACAAAAAGCAATCGAATAAGCTAAATTCAAGAAATTTCATATTACCGATGGTGAATTTAAGGACCTATTTCAGGATCATAACTTGGCCAAATACTGCAAATAATATGGCTAAATTCAATCTTAGGATCTCTAGTTTCTAAAACAACAAGCGGATTGCAAATTGGATATAACCACAAAAAGGTATACCCCAAAAACCAAAGCAAGGTAAATTTACCCAGAAACAATAAAATTCCAGATTTAGGCAATGATTGATAAGGCTATTACGGGCTCAAAACATAGCCAAATAATTCAAGTAATAGTCCAACATAAAGCTTGTGATGTCTAGTTTTAGGAACAAAAAGAAGATTTCAAATCGAATATAACCTCAAGAAGTTATACCCTAAAGAGTATAACATGGTTAATCTATCTAAAAATAAGAGTTCCCAAAAACAAACATTCTAGAATGAAAGGAATGAATTTATAACATGGAAAAAGGGTTTAGGAACTTGCATCAAAAGGAAAAAGGTATAAGAACTTGCATATGAATGGAAAAAGAGAAGTAAGAACTTGCCTTTGATGGATATAAATACTACGAACCAAACCAAGAACAGAGCTGATAAAGGAAGAAGATGACGAAACTAAGTTGTTGGAAAAATAAGCAGAAACGCTGGAACATACACTAGCTCCAAATGCTTCGAAAACCAGAGAGAACGAGAGAAAACACCAATAACCTATGGTTATACCCTCACTCTTCTTGTAGCCTTCAGAAACCAAGGTGAGAAAGTAGAAGGAGAATAGAAGAAGATGACTCCTTTTCACATCAAGACTCCTAGCCTACTTTTCCTTTTTTATGTATACCTTTGCACACACACACACGCACACACACACACACACATATATATATACATACATGGTAACCCTTTTTCCTTCAAATCCCAATTCAATTTTGACTTTTTAACATAAATCATAATCCCATCTTGCTTTGACCTTTTTATATCATTACAACCTCATTTATATTTATTTATTTTTTTAACTTTCCAAACATCACACATAAATCCTCAAAAGTATTTACCAATTAATAAAAAAAATGCAACACACACGCTAATAATGACTAAATGACCTAAACCTGCTAACGGGTCATTACATAATACATGGGTCGGTCCACTTGAAAAGATTTCCGTAATAGCATTGCACTAGCAACTGCACAATTGACCCCCAAATACATATACAAAGGCTCAAAAGGCTCCCCAATTTCTATTCTTGTCAGTAGTGGTATTTCTCAGAGGTAGTCTTTTAGTGCCTGAAACACCTACTCACAACTGTCATTCTACTTAAAATCTCTTCCACCTTTGAGCATTTGGAAGAACGGAAGGCTTCTTTCAGTAGACTTGGAGAGAAAGTGGCTAAGGGCTATGAGATGACCAGTTAGTCACTGAACCTTTTTCATAGTGGAGGGAGATTGCATATCCAATATGGCTTGAATCTTTTTCGAGTTTGCTTCAATTATGCATTGTGTAATACAATAACCAATGAACTTCCTTGAATGGACGCCAAAGGTGCACTTATTTGGATTGAGTTGAATGTTATGCTGACAACACATTACAAACACCCATGTGAGTTTCTCCACATGTGGCTTCTCATGGTGGCTCTTGACTACCAAATTATTGACATAGGCCTCAATAGTAGTTCCCAGCAAGTCCTTGTAATCATTCGCTAATAAGTTGCCCTTGCATTTTTCATCCCAAAAGGCATAACCTTGTAGCAATATGTCCCCGTTTTAGTAATGAAAGAGGTCTCTCATCATCAGGTGGAAACATATTGATTTGATGGTTCCTAGAAATAGCATCCAAAAAGATTAACATGTGATAACCCGAAGTGTCATCTACCATACGGTTAATACATCGCAAGGGATAAGAATCCTTCAGACAAGATTTATTCAAATCAATGAAGTCCACACATACCCACCACTTTCCACTAGGCTTTCTCACTATTACCATATTAGTAAGCCAGACGAGGTAGTGGACCTCACGAATAAATCTGGCCTTCAAGAGCTTGTCAACTTCCTCTTTGAGGGTTGACAACCTATTAGGTGTAATATTTTTCTTCTTCTATTTGACAGGTCTAGCTCATGGCCATATATTCAATTGGTGGGAGATCACCTAAGGGTCAATTCTCGACATGTTTGCAGGTGTCCATGCAAAAATGTCCAAATTATTTTGCAAGCATTATACAATTTCCTATTTCTCTTACGGTGGCAATTGGCTCCCAAGATAGACCAATTTCTCCTCATTATCTTCATATAACCTAATAGGCTCCAAGGCCTCCACCAGTTGTAGCTTCAACGATGCCTGCTAAGAAATGGACATGGTCTCAATTGGAGCATCAGGAACCTTCTTACCTTATACACTCTTTATGGACAAGACATAATAGATTCGAACCCTTTTCTGATCACATCTGACCTACCCACACCATTAGGAGTTGGGAACTTCATCAAAAGATAATTGGGATGGATAGATGCCCTTATGCTTTTGATAAGTGACCTCCCTAGAATGACATTATATATCGTGGACAACATCTTTACTACCATAAAATTTACCTAGCAGGTGACACTCTAGGGATGTGTGCCTAGTGTTATCGGTAGCTATACAAAACCCACTGTGGGTACTGCCTCACCAATAAAGCTATACAGAGGCGAAAAAATAGGCTTAAGGTAGTCATGAGCAATATAAATTTGCTCGAAACAGTTCCAATAAATCAAGCTAATAGAACTACCATTATCCATGAGAATTTGATCAATCAGGTGCTTTGCAATCACAACAGAGATAACTAGAGGATTATCATGGGGCATAAACACATTCCACTAGTTTGCGGGAGTGAAAGTTATAGGCTCTTCATCAAATTTTGCATGAGCTATTAAATCCACATGAAGGGCTTAGCACGCATATGATTTCCTTGCTGATAAAGAGTCGCCAACCCAGCTTTCCCCACTAGAAATAACGTGGATATGTTCTTGCGTTGGCTCATTATCCATAGGGGGTAAAAGTTTCTTCCCCTTGGGGCCTCATTTGTTGCGGCTTCTGATTGCCTCCACCTCAGGGTCCTCTCCATGGGCCTCGGTCTGTTCTAGGAGGCCTATCTAGCAGCTATAAATTGCCAAAGTACGTCCATTTGCTGCTCTTGGGTCTACCTAGGCTGATCTAGCTGATCTAGTTTACCCTCTCTAGTTAACCGATCAATCTAATCATGAAAATGGTGGCACTCCTTTGTTGCATGGCCCAAACATTAGTGGAATTGGCAGAAAGACTATAAGTCCTTCCCTATTGGTCTATTAGAAGGCAAAGGGAAACTGATGAGACCATTATGCGCCACATATGAGAAAATTGTTGTGCAAGAATTAGAAAAATAAGTATATATCTAGAACATGGACGAGGGTGGTGCATTCATCTAAAGCCTAGGTTGGCTGTAGTCATTAAATTTGGGGGCCTTTACATCACATTGCCTAGACCCCTCACCAGTTGATCACCCCCTTTTCTTTGTCCCCTCGTCAAGCTGTAACATCCTGAAATTTTGAAGATAAATAATAATTATTAATTTTGGTGTTTGAGGTAACTATTGAGTATTTGGGGATCTACTAGAAAATATTAATTTGTATTGTTTTGAGGAAACAAGAAGATAATTGGTAAATTCAAGTATAAGAGTAATTATTGATTTGAGGTGAGAGTGAATTTCTAGAATTTTTGGGGCTTAGGTATTATTTCGGGAAAGAGGTTATGAGTTTCTTTAAAATTAATTAGGGGCAGCATGTTAATAAAGGAGAAGCCAGCCCGTGTGGCTGGGGCTTGGGATCAAGCTGAGGGGGAGGCACGGCCACTGTGCATAATTTGCTGGAATTTTCCATCAATTTGTGGGCGCTAAACGACGTTGTTTCACGTAAGGGGGGCAGCAGCCTTGGCTGTGACGTGGGCGCTTCTTGGCCCTTCCTTTTTGTGGCCTTAATGCCACTTGAATTAGCTATAAAAGGGCGAAGTCTTGGGCAGCAAGCAGGGGATTTAGAAGATGTAAATTAAAGGCAATTTGGAGTGAAGCATAAGCCAACAGAGGGAAATTAAGGGAGAAAAAGGCGCAGCCAGCTTCGGGAAAGAGGAAAGCTAGGGGATTTTGGAGTTAATCCATGGTTAAAATAGTCAGGTACGTGGATAAAATTAGTACGTGTATTGTATGTTTAGATTATAAGTTTTATTCGGTTAAAATACGTATCTTATACGGTTAGATTTAATTAATTTAACCTACGATTTCATTAGTTGCTATGAAACGTTTTACTTCATAGCGGGAGTGCGAAAAAGTTAAGAATCGACCAAATAGAGGCAAGTTCCTAACCGTCTCTTCGTGTGCTTTAATTCCTCTACAAGTCCCTGTCGTTATTCATATTTTATTCCCTCTCTTGTTATTCGATTCCACGTATTAATTGTGTAACTACACGTGGTAACCATTTTTATTATTCGTGTTATATTTCCTGCTAACCGACACGGGGCTTTGTATTGCCCCACTTCCTTGGGAATGATGTTGCACCTGGTTAGATTAGGTTCCAGATGGGTGTGTGTGTGTGTGTGTGTGTGTGTGCGCGCGCGCGCTAGTTGTGGATCTTGGGCCTTTGTGTGTGGGATTATTATTTATTTAATTACAGTTGTTGTTGACAGTGTGTGTTGAGATTGGGAACTACATTAATAGGGGGTCATATCCTGTGAATGCTTGAGTACGGGCATCTTAAGGTGTCTAGGGTTTGTCTTGCACGAGCACTGCATCGAGTGTGTTTTACTATGTGAGCGAAGTATGGCCTGATGCCTAGTTTATGGGGGCCTTGTATCACATTTATGTTTGCAACGCCATTGCATTCTTATTTGTGCATTACATGGTTCTGGTGCGCGCGGTTATTATTAATACTATTATTTCGAGCGGGAGTACTGTGCCGATCCAGGTGTCGAGAGTATCGACCTAAGGGAGTTTTACCTCAAGTCGGGTAGCGGGAGTACCGACCCTGGGGAGCTTCGGCTCGGCTTTTAGATTAGCTCAAGGGAAGCTCAAGGAAAGACCTTTAGATTAGCTCGAGAAGGTCCCGAGGGAAGACTTACTTGGATATGGAGACTTGTGTGTGTGATTTTACGGGCGGAGGGACCGCACTAGGGAGGCTTGGGATCTTGTGCTAGAGCACAGAGTGTCGAAAGCTGTGCTGGAGCATAGAGTATCAGAAACCTAGAATTTAGTGTGGGAGCTCAAAATATTTATTGCTTACCAGTTCATGACAGCGGCAGGTTTGTTAGGGACTTGGGTGTCAGGGTCTTCTATGTGAGCCCTAAGGACCATTATGTGCATGTTTATTTATGCGATTTCAATTTGACTTGTGGTTCACACCGTGCATGTGTGTGTCTTGGGCACGGGGGTGCGGGTTGTTGCTTGTTTTACATGTGGCATGCGGGTGGTTTGGGGTGTTATCTACAACTACACCAACCTTGTTTCTTATAGTCACTTGCTGAGTCTTATGACTCACCCTTTGCTTTCCATCATTCCAGGTAAGCGAATCGCCTGAGTGGCGGGTACGTCCAGTAGGGTTGGGTCTAGACAGTTGAGCCAAGGTAGCATGTGCAAAGTTCTCCCGAGACTAGGTCCTAGGTGTCGCTTTATTTGGTCAGGTTAATATTCTTATGTTTTGAGGTCGATTTATGTATGGTTGTTATGTTTGGTCAAGGTTATGCTATTATGTTTTTGAGTTAGGAGTATGTTGTGTAAGCCCAGGTGGGTTCATGTTATGAGGTGTTATGTAAGGATGGTTATGAAATGTTATGTAATATAAAAAGTTATGGTTTCTAAAAGGGTTGTGTGTGGGTTTTGGTTTATGTTATTATTCGATATCATTCAAATAATGACCCTCTCACGGATCCTTTATGTGCGCGGAGGCTCCAAGAGAAGGGCCGTTACACAAGCTGCTCCAGTGGGAACTCACAAGTATGTAGTATATCTAGTTGCACCACACATCTATTGGCCTGGGCAAATAGATCAACCAGTGTGGTCAGTTGGTCAAGGGCTAAGGACTGCCTTAGCAATAAAAAGGTGGTCCCTTGCAGAAAAGCCGATATTGCCACACCAATTGGCAAGTCTTGAACCTCTAGGATGGCCTTCTGAAAATGGTCGATGTATTGTCTCAATGTTTCTTTAGGCCCTTGTCGAATGTTGAGAAGGAAACTGGGGTCCTTCTTCCTCAAGGCATTAACTACGAAGGTTGCAATGAACTCCAAGCATAGATGCTCATGGGAGGTGATATAGCCAAATGGAAGCTCACTGAACCAAGCATAAGCGTACTCGACCAAAGATTGAGGGAAGACCAAGCACATGGTGGCATCTCTCCACTGATGCAAATATGCCAGGGATTCAAACCGTTGTGCATGGAGAATAGGATCTCCCCTTCCATCAAACTCGGGCAATTGTGGAAGTTTTAATTTAAGAGGAAGGGAATGGCTAAATACATCCTCAAAAAATGAGACTCTCCATGACTGCTTATCACTGGGTACTATCCCTTCCATTTTTCGTTCAAAAATTTCCTTAATCAACTTCTTAAATTATGAACTCCAAGAAGTTGGAAGGGCTCTAGGATTAGAGTCCTATGGTGGTCTCTGCACATCTTTAACAGAGGTGGTGCTCCCAACTGTATCTTCCTACATAATTGATTTGCTCGTGTTCTTGTATCTTTCTACATACAACTCTTCTAGCGTAGGAATAGGCAACTATGATAGTAGCAGCAGCACTAGTGGTTGTGATGAATGTCGTTGCAGTGGCATTGGAGTCTTCCTAGGGTAGTACCAATCTAAATTCCCCCCGGGACAAAAGGCTTAGGGGTGTGAGCCTCCCCAGGAGTTGGCAAGAATGCGTGCAACAAGTCATATAAATGCTTCAAGGTCTTGGACTTTTCTTTGTCACTTCTCCTTGAATCCTCATATATTTATTCTAGCTTCTGAAATTCCTTAAGAGATACAATAAATGACCCCTGACCGTAGAGGTTCCTAGCATATCAGCCTGGACCTGATCACTATCTACATCACTTGGTTGATCCAGCTAAAGAACCTGTCTAACAAGATGCCTTTGTTGTCTATTAGGACGCTTGGGGTGTTGGGAGGTTGGGCTTGCTAGGTAGGAATGCACGGGTGATGACTACTTAATGGACCTACCCTGCTCTAGTGAATACTATTCACTGGCAACTCAGCTCCCCTGTCTCGTTTGCGATGTTGTAAGGCCTACGACCCGTGAACCTGGGGAACTAGCTGAAGGATGCTCCCCAGTGGTAGCCTCCCATTGTCTGAGGAGACTGGCACGTGTGGCCTCAAGCTGGGACGCCCTTGCTCTAGTGAATACTATTCACTGGCAACTCAGCTCCCCTGTCTCGTTTGCGATGTTGTAAGGCCTACGACCCGTGAACCTGGGGAACTAGCTGAAGGATGCTCCCCAGTGGTAGCCTCCCATTGTCTGAGGAGACTGGCACGTGTGGCCTCAAGCTAGGACGCCCTTGCATGAGAAGACCTTATTTTCCTTGCCATTTGAGAGACTTTTTGCTTGTTCCTAACAAATGATGCCAAATTGTTGTTGTTGGAATACAACAATTAAATTTATCTACTTTAAGAAACAACTCAGTAGGGCCTGGCAAGGAAGTGAGGGAAAGGTTTGTGCTGGCAAGAAGCACTAGTAGAAATCTAAATCGAAGATGGCTCAAGCTGTCTAGGAGAATAGAATTCCCAAGGTTGGACTCCATCCGTCACTACAAGAAAAATAATTTTTAGCGACGGAATTTAGTGACAGAATTATTCCGTTGCTAATATTTTTTTAATTTAGCGACGGAATTAGCAACGAAAAGACTCGTCACTAAAATTAGCGATAGAAATACCGTCGCTAAAAAAAAAATAAATAAAAAATATAAAATTTTGCGACTGGCTCACACCCGTCGTAAAAAAAATAAATGGAAAAAAAAATTAAAATTTAGCGACGGGGTAACCCCATTGCTGAAAAATAGAAAAATAAAATAAAAAACATAAAATTTAGCGACGAGGTCACCCCGTCACTAAAAACTAAAAAAAATAAATAAAAAATTAAAATCTAGCAACGGACTTACACCCGTCGCTAAAAATAAAAAGTAAATAAAAAAAAAGTAAAATTTAGCGACGGGCTCACACTCTTCGCTAAAAAATAAAAAAAAAAGAAAAATTTAGCGACAGGGCTCCACCCGTCGCTAAAAATTAAAAAAAATAAATAAAAAATTAAAACTTTAGCAACAGAATAAATTCGTCGCGAAAAAAAGAAAAAAATAAAATAAAAATTTAAAACTTTAGCGACGAAACAAATCCGTCGCTAAAAAAAATTATATTTTAACAACTAAATTTATAGAATGTGAAATTTATACTTTAATTTCACATTTTAGTAACTAAATTTATATATTTTTACTCAATTTAATTAAATATATTTTTTTTAATTATGACAACTTAAACTTTTCGTTATTTTGATTACATCTATGTATTTGTATTTATCTTTTTTTTTACACATTAAAGTAAAGTGGTTAAGTTAAATAAAAAATAAAGATATAAAAATAAATTTAACTTAAAAATATAAATAAAGAAGTGTAATTAAAAAATAAAAAATAAAAAAGACTATACAAAAAAAAAAGTAATAGTAGATAAAATAAAAAACTAGATGTACCCCATATACGCATACATTTTTTAAAGATATTGATCTTCATTTTGAGTAATATGTTATCTTTTAGCATATACCCATCTTTTTAATTGAATAATATGCAGATAGAATAAAAATAATATCCACGATATTCAAATGATATATTTCACTTGTTTTAAATTTCATCATTAATTAAATGATGTCACGCTATATAATTCGATCAGGAGTTTACACAGGAACTTAGTAATGTTACTGAAATTAACATTTAACAAAATATTTATAAAAATTTAATGTGAAATTCATAAAATATTTAAATTAAATTTAAAATCTGATTTGAAAATGAAAATTTTTATAGTTAAATATAGAATTTATAAAAATTTCAATTAAATTCAAAATTAGTGACGGAATATTCTATTTTTAAGTTTCTAATTAATAAAACATGAAATTACAAATTAAATTCAAAATGAGCTTTCAAACATATTTTGAAAATAAGTTTGAAAAATATTGGGGTCCAAATGTAATTCTGAAAAGTTTAAAGTAAAATACAATAAATTTATGTTCTATGCGCATAATAAATGGAGGCATTCAGATCAGCTGGTCGCGCATGCAAGTGTAAGTTTTTGGAGGTTGGGAGCAAATACATATTTTTATTATTAGTAGAGTAGAAAGTGCTCATTAGCGGATACATATTTTTAATTATAATATCATACTCAAAATTATATATTTAATTAGGTAACTAAATTTTTTACTATGCTACACTCCAATTAATTGTATAACTGAGATGAATAATAATTTTTGATAATATTTTTAGTGAAAAATATAAAAACAAGACTACAAAGTCTTTTTTGCTACTATATTATATCTATATTGTTTACTCATTTGAACAAAATATAGAATTTTATTCTTTAATCAATGAAATGATCTTCAACTTTATCTCAAAGAGCATTTTTAAGGAGATGATTGTTCATTTTATTTTCCTTTTAAAAGACTTATCCTATCCACAAGATATATAGGTGATGATGTGGTAGCCGATCACCCTCTTCCGCCTCTTCCTGTGCACCTGCAATTGAGACGGGGACTTACTCCCCCAGTCAGTCTTCAATGATCAAGTCAGATGTATTCAACCAGAAATCTAGTATAGTTACTTATGTCGTATTCAAAGTAGTCCCCTTTTTCTTACCTCCCCCTCTCTTCTTATTCTTCTCCTGAGATAAGGATCCTAGAGAGATTTTCGGGATCTCTCATACGCTCTTCTCAGAATCTTATTGATAAGGATTCCATAGTTGCACCCATCTCCGAAGGGTTCAGGATAGCTCTTGCCTTCGTGACCCTCGGCGAGATGGTCGATCCCTAAGAACTCGGAGATTTTCTTACCGTGCACCCAGCCAACCGGCGTGGTGATGCCTATCTGCCACGCATCTTCTAGACCCAAGCAAGATAATCATAGGTGGAGCTCCTCATTAAGGAACACATGGCACGGCTGCTACTGGATGCCCGCCCGGGGTATTAGCGTAATTAGGGACCCGAGGGTATTCCCCTCATCAATAAGCTTTCTAGTAAGAATGCTAGATGATATAACCTCCTACAATACTTTTAGGCCCTGTAGCATTTGATAAGTAATAGAAAAAAAATTGCTTCAATCAAAAGAGAGAATATGAGAATTAAACTTCTCAGTTACAATATCTTTGAATTGATACAAGGCTTAGAAAATAAATAACAACAATGAATGCAATAATAGCCTTGAATGCAATGAAAAATTGTGTCAATTTAAAGCATGAGAGATAAAATATGCACTTATAAGTTAGAATACTTGGACACTTGTAATGAATGTTCTCTGACCCTATAAATACTGCACCAATCAAGTATTTATAGTTGAGGGCAAGAAATGCCAAAAATCGAGCCGTTGGGGACGGGTAAACTGTATTAAATGCACTTGTTAAAAATAATTTTTAGTTTAAAGAATATATATAATTTCAAACTACAAATTAATTAGTCAAATAATTTATATAATTATTATTATTTATAACATAAAAACAATTGATCATTTAAAAATAAAAGATTCATGTTTACCTCTCATTTTATAATTAAGAATAAACTTGCATACTATTGAAAAATATTTTAATTAAAAAATAATTTGTTTCTTCTTCGGTCATTGTTCTTCAAGTACTCTTAGTGTTTTATTTGTATTATTTTTTTGTTCTAATTTTTTC
The DNA here is from genome assembly GCA_036245055.1 of Diospyros kaki. NCBI lineage: Eukaryota > Viridiplantae > Streptophyta > Magnoliopsida > Ericales > Ebenaceae > Diospyros > Diospyros kaki. Next base: position 33,683,384 of record BSEG01000008.1, read on the forward strand.
TCTCTTTCTTTATCTCTTATACTTATGTTTTTTAATTAATTTGAAGTCGTAAAATCAAATACTATAAAAGAACTCTATTATTCTTAATAGTTAAAAAAAAGTATATGAATTTTAAAAAAAACATATTATTCAGCGACATGTAATCCCCCAACGTTAAATCTCTTCCATCTATGATGGGCGATTGTCTATCGCAGATGACAGTTTATTTTGCTTTCCTCTTAAAAGACTTATAATTTTTAGCTTCAAGAATATATATAATTTAAAACTATAAAGTAATTAGTAAAATATTTTAAATAATTATTATTATTTCTAACATAAAAATTATTAGTCATTTAAAAAGTTGAAAAAATCAATTTTAACTTCTTATTTCAGAATTAATAATAAATTTACAAATTATTAAAAAATATTTAATTAAATAATTTTATTTATTTATCAGTCATTTTTCTTAAAGTACTTTTAGTTATTTATTTTTATTAATTTTTTTATTTTTTCTTCTCTCTTTATCTCTTAAATTTTGTTTTCTTGATTAGTTTAATGTCATAAAATTAAATATTTATAAATTAATTATATTTTAAAGTATTTAAAAATATATATATTTAATTAAAAAGTTATATATTAATTTAAAAATATATATTTATTAATTCTGAAAATAAATTTTTAAAAAATATATAATCTCTTTAAATTAGCGATGGGAGAGTTCCCGTCGCTAATATCAGCGACAGGTGTGCCCGTCGCTAACTGTGGCTGGCACTATGCCTGCCCCCTCTCCAATGCACATTGGGGAAGCCAGTTTCAACAACGGGCATTGCTACCAGCCCCCTCCCCAATGTGCATTGGGGAGGCCACAAGCTTCAGCGATGGGCTAGTGCCCGTCGCTAAAGTTGGCGGGCACTAGCCCGCCCCACTCCCACCTCCTCCCTCGTGATATGTCCCTCCCTCCCCTTTGACCCCTTATGTGACACGTGCCCCCCTCTCCTACTTAAACGCCCTTCCATGTCTCCACTTCATCTCTTCTTTTGTAACAACCCGATCATGGGTCTAAAAATATATATATATTGATATTTTGGGTATTAATTTCATGTGGATGAAATTGTAGTGTATTTATGAAAATAGATTTTTTATGTATTGTGAGTTAATGTATATGTGAATTTGGGATGATTTAAGAAAAGGAAAAGAGGAAGGGACAAAAAAAGAAATTTGTATAAGGGAGTAAGGGCAAAATGGGAAAGGGGGGATATTATAAAAGAGAAAAGAGATAGAGTAAACACATTCACTCTTCTCTCCCTCTCGTTTCTTTCTTCTTCTTTCTCTCTTCTCTCCCAATCTCTCATTTTTCATCTTGGAGCCTTAAAAGTGGATTTGGTAGTTAAGATTGAGAGTTTTTTGTGGAGTTTTTGAGGCTCAATATCTTCTTCTCCAAAGGATCTTCCATTTGAGCGAGGCAAGTTCTCCCTATCTTCTTCTTAAATGGCAAGTTTCCATTTGGGACTTTTGTTGGGATGAATCTCGGTCTTTTCCTTCAATTGGAATCCTTGGAACATCCATCTTTGGGTAAAAATCAAACAACCCTTCCTTTTGGAAGTGGGTTTGTTTGTACGTAAATTTGGTTGATCGTGTCTCGTGTCATTTTCCAAAATTTTGGATTAACCACGCGTATCATCTAAACGGGGAATTCGTTCTTCCCTATTTTCTTGTACGAAATGACGTATTTGTTGATAGGGTGAAGTAGCATGCAAGAATTTGGTGTATCTTGCATGTATTTTTGGTGTTCATATGTTAATTCTCGTGTTTGGGGGTCCAATTGTCAACAAAAGGGGTTGATTTAGTCAACATAAAGCTTTTGGGCATTCTGTTAGTCGATAATTGCCCTAAACTATCGACAAAATGGGTGAAAAAGCTTATGTTAGTCGACAGTTGCTTCCCCTTCTGTCGACTAAGTCTGGCCTTTGACAAGACGCGTACTCTCCACTAATTTAGGCATAACTTTTTGTAGAAAGATCGAAATTGCAAACCATTTGTTGCGTTGTAAACTAGACTTGATAGATTTGAGTGGTATAACCTTGTTCTAAAACAAGTCTAGTTATTTTCAACCAACATTTGGGAGTCTGTTAAGGTGCTTATGCATGGGGAACCGTGGGGTGAAATGAACTTATCAAAGCATGTTAGAGAGGGATTCTATCATGGAAATATCTATGGCTAAGATGGGGATAACAATATTTTAAGAATACATTATTCCATGTGGTCAGTAGTAAGGATGCATAGTACATGGTGGCATACATGTGTGCATTCTGAACTATTTTGTATGACATTAAATGTGCATGTGAACAAAGGATATCCTAATAATGTCGGCAGGCTTGCGCCTGGCTATGGGGGCTTTGGCCCATAATGCCACTTGGTGTTACACCAATGTGTGGGTGGATGACAATGCACAAGAATATGGAATGTCATCTGGTACGAACCAGCGTGTGGGTGGACAAAGATCCACATCATTTATGTATCTTACACGGGTTTACGTATACATTAACATTGAGCATGGCATCGGCCATGATGATTAATAATTAGCCATGGTGAAAACTTCTCAACCTAATCTTATTTATCTTGTTTCCATTTCTAGTCCCTCGTGGTAAGGGAGTTTCTTATGTTTGCGGTTGAGATATCATGTTTTGTTTATTTTGATTCATTCATTATGCCTTTATTTGCTATATGAACTTGGTAAGCCTTGTGACTCATATTACTTCTTTGCATCATTCCAGGTAAAGACAAGGGAAAGGCAAAGGAGAGTGGTGAGTCTAACCATGCTTGAGCTGGTGTAGATATGTGTACAGAGCCACTCCAAGCCTATGGTCCTTGGGGGTTGTTTTGAGGGTGAAGGGCTAAAAGTTGTATTTGATGTATTTTAAATTTTTGGTGCGTTTCTCATTATTTTGTTATGTATGGGTTGATGTGTCCGATTAAAAGATTGATGTAATGTTTCATTATTATGTAAGCTTCTTTTGGAATGAAAATGAAGTGGGTATCTTGTGGATTTTTGTTTTGGTGCCTTCTTATGGCAACCCTCTCACAGACCTTCTATACTAGTGGAAGTTCCGGGAGGCAGGATGTTATATCTTCTCAAATTCCTTCTTCTCCCTCTTCTACAATCTTTTTCTCTCTGTCTCTCTCACTAAAATTATGAACGTACTTTTATTTTATTGTAATTTAGTCTTCATCTAGAAGAGAGGAAACTCACCAAGAATTGAAGGTATTTATTTTTTTATACATTATGTTTTTAATTGTTAATCATGATTTAAAATGTAATATTGAATGTTTCTTACATAATAGATATTATTTGATTAATTGTTCAGTAATAAATAGTTATTTATTATTTCATTAATATATCTATTATGATGATTAACTGTGCATCTTAATATTTTTGTTATTTATATTTATTACATGTTTATTATTGTTTATTTTATATTTATATTATTATATATTTTATATATATTATTATTACATATTCTGTATAAATTAGTATTGTGTATTTTGTGATTTAAATAAAAAAATTAAATTCAAAAGAATAGTCAGTTATAAGGTTTCAGTGTGTGTGTATGGGGGGGGGAATTCACAGAATAGATTTAATTTTTTTATTTAATTTTATATTATAAAAAATAAAATTAAAACTAAATACAGAGGGTGGGAGGGGGGCGGCCTTTAGGTAGGGGGTGGGTGAGGGGAGTGTTGTTTGATTCGGGGAGCGGGTGGGTTTTAATAAATATTATATTTATATTTTAATTATAAAAACTTAAAATTAAATAACAGAAGGGGCGTTTACGCCGGGGGGGGGGGGTTCACAATGGGTGGCTGGGGGTCATTTGGTTGGGGGAGTGTTTTAATAATAAATTTTAAATAAAATTTTAATTTTTATTTAATATTAATTATAAATTTCTCATGTTATTAATATTAATAATATAGTTGTTAAATAATTTTTGTAGGTAAAAATAAAATTATTTTGTACAAATGAGATTTTTTTATTTTAAATTTAATTAAAATAAATCTTAATAAAATTAGATAATAATATATAATTGAAACTAAATTAATAATAATCACAATGGGGGTTTTAAATGTGGTGGGGAGGTTTGGTTCACAGTGGGGGTTTGGTTAATTGTAAAATTGGAATAAAATTTAGATTTTTAAAATAATTTATATTATAAAGTTATTATGTTATTAATATTACTAATATGGTTGTTAAATAATTTTTGTAGGTCCAAATCAAAATTTTTTACTATTAAATGAGATATTTTGACTTTAAATTTAATTAAAATAAATGTTCACAAAATTAGATAATAATATATAATTGAAATAAATAAAAACTTGTGTATTAGTTTTGTTGTTAAGAATATTTTTTAATTTTTTAACTTATTTTTTTTATTAAATCTCTTATTAAAAATTAAAAAAACTTAATTTTTTAATTTTATTAATTATATATTATAAATTAAAAATATTAAATATATGTTTTCTAATTTTTTAATAATGAATGGGTGGGGTTCAAGATTTAAGCATGAGGGTTTAACAGTGTGGGTTCGCAAATTTAAGAAGGGGGTTAAATTAAAATTTTGAATAAAATTTTAATTTTTAATTTAGTTTCAATTATAAATTTCTGATGCTATTAATATTAATTAAAAATTAATATTATGGCAGCTAAATAACCTTGTAGACACAAATAAAAAAATGATTCTATTAAACGAGATATTTTTACTCTAGGTTTAATAAAGACAAATCTTAAAAAAATTATACAATAATACATAATTGAAATAAATAAAAACTTGTGGTCTAGTTTAGTTGTTTGGTCTAAAAAATGATTAGTTTAATGATAAACAATATGTTTAAATATAACAGTTGAATGTCGATAATATTGTTATCGAGTTAGTTATTTATTTAATACAATTTAAAAATTATAACTACAAATATAATGTTATTATTTGGTTAAAACTTTTGTTACTTGGTAAAAAATTTAAAGTAGTGTATGTTTGAAAATGCAATTAAAAATTACGTTGATCTGTAGTATTAAAAAATGACTTTGTGAATTTTTAGGATAGTTTTGTTCGTCATACATATTATTGAATTTAAAATGAAAATTTCGTCGTATCGTAAGTGGATTGATAATAGGTGTAACTCAAGAAAATGAGGGATTACTAGAGAATTTTATGAGGGTGTCGATGAGTTTATTCAATTTGTGTCTACCCAAGAAAGTTTCATAAGACTATAAGGAAAGTTAAAGTGCCCTTGTATGAGATGCGAGTGTCTGAGGTTCAAATCAGTCAATGAGGTGAAAAGAGATATTTGCAAACATGGATTCATGAAGAGTTATCATTACTAGACGCATCATGGTGAAGAAGTGCTCGTAGTGCCTCATTCGGTTGTTGAAAATAAATATTATAGAGAAGACAATTTAGGGATCAGTTTAATTCTTATGAATAGATGGTAATGGATGCGGTCGGGCCATCAAATGCGCCATATATAATGCAATGTACTGGTAGTGGAAGTGGTTATCAGACTTACAATATAGATGAAGCACCGAATGAAAATGCACAAACATTTTATGACATGTTGTCTGCTGCACAAGCTCCATTGTATCCAAACTGCGAAGTAGAAAGTGAACTTTCTGCTGCAGTTAGGATGTAAAGTATTATGTCTGATTACAACATTCTCGAAAATGAGTATAATGAAATCATGCAATTTATGCATCAAATAATGCCAACTAGTAATCGTGTGCCAACTAACTTTTACCGTACCAAGAAGTTTGTTTCGCAGCTTGGCCTCGGTTATCAGAAGATTGATTGTTGTTCAAATGGGTGTATGTTGTATTATAAGAATGATGAATCCAAGATAAATTGTAAGTTTTACGGTTATCCTCGTTTTAAACTTGTGAGAAGTGGGAAAGGAAAATTTAAACAAATTTCTTATAAAAAAAATATGGTATTTGCCTCTCATACCAAGACTGCAGAGAATATATGCTTATGGTTACAGCTGCAAGCATGAGATGGCAGCATGAAAGTCAGAGGGAGTCTGGTGTATTGTCTCACCCATCTGACAGAGAAGCATGGAAACATTTTGATCAGAAATATCCTAACTTCTTCATCGATCCTAGAAATGTGAGGCTTGGTCTTTGTGCAGATGGGTTCACTCCATATGGTAAATCGAGTCGCCCGTATTCTTGTTAGCCGGTCATTATGACGTCACATAACTTGCCTCCTAGATTGTGTTTGAAAATAGAGTTTCTTTTTTAGACTGCTATTATTCCAGATCCATCAAATCCGAAAAACAAGATAGATGTGTTTTTACAGCCTCTAATTGATGAACTTAGATTGTTGTGGTATGAAGGTGTTATAACTTATGATATATCAACAAAGAATAATTTTTTTATAAAGGCTGCTCTATTGTGGACTATCAATGATTTTCCTACATATGGAATGTTATCTAGTTGGATGACATCGGGTAGATTAACATGTCCATATTGTGTGGAGAAAACTAAAGCTTTCACCCTCAAGTATGGTGGAAAGACGTCAAGTTTTTTACTGTCACGAGCAATTCTTGCCTATGAATCATGTCTTTCGCAAAAATACAAGTACATTTAGAAAAAACAGAGTTAATAATTCTTTTCCACCACCACGGTTAACTAGAGATAACATTTTTCAAAGAGTCTGTAATTTTCCATCTATCCTCCAACTATAGGACTATGCGATGCCTAGGTATGGTGTAGAGCATAATTAGACAAAACGGAGCATTTTCTAAGAATTGTCATACTGGAAAGATAATATGATCCAACACAAGTTAAGAAAAATGTTTTTGAGAATTTTTTCAATACAATAATGGATTTGAAGGATAAAAGTAAAGATAATACCAAAGCTAGAATGGACCTTAAAAAATATTGTAAGCGGAAAGAACTTGAACTAATAGACCGTGACAGGGGTAAGTATTGGAAACCTAAGGTCCAATACACATCACAAGGATACAAAAGTTAAGTATTTTTACATGGATAAAAGAACTTAAGCTCCCTGATGGATATGCTTCCAGATTGGGTAAATGCGTTGATATGAAAAACATTAAGTTATTTGGGTTGAAAAGTCATGATTGTTATGTTCTCATGAAGCGATTACTTCCAACGACATTTACAGCATTACCAGATCGAATTTGGAATCTGGTCACTGAGTTATGCCAGTTTTTCAAAGAGATTTGTTCAACAGCATTGAGGATTGAACACCTAGATGTCATGGAACAAAATATACCCATCATTTTATGCAAATTAGAGCATGTATTTCTTCTCGGATGGTTTAACCCAATGAAACATCTCCCAATGCACTTAGTTTACAAAGCAAAGATGGAGGGATCAGTACAATACAGATGGATGTATCCCTTTGAAAGGTACGTTTGATATAATTTGAATTGTTTATTTTTAAAGAAAATAAAAATTTCCTATATTGAGGAGATCTTCAAATGATTTAAGTTCCTCAACACTTTAAAGAAGAAGGTCCGCAATAAAGTTCGTGTAAAAGTATCTATATGTGAGGCATATTTAATTGAGGAGACGTCCACATTTGGTTCATATTATTTTGCACCAAATGTTCCATCAAGAAGAACAAGGGTCTCTCGAAATGACGATGGGGGAGATTCTTCATATCCATAAATTTTTGTCTTCAATTATCCGGGCCGTGCTGCAGGAGCAATGAAAATCAGGTGGATGGATGAGAAAGAGTTTGAAGCCTCCAAATTATGTCTTGTTGAATACTCCGGAGGTCGAACCTTATATCGAGTACGAATAAAAATTTAAATGAATATATTTATAAGTTCATACTTGGTTCATATTATTTGATTGATACATCATTTTAATTTTTCAGCATGTACACCAATCTATTGCATCAGCTATCTTCAAATATCACAGACGCAGAAATAGACAAACAAATCGAGAAACATTTTCCTAAGTGGTTCCATCATCAAGTATGTTACTTCATACTAGATTATTTTTAAATTGAATTTTAGTTATACATTAAGTGATTCAAACGTTTTCTCAGATTAATTCGAATACTCAAGTTGTTACAGATCCATTAATTCAAAACATAGGATGGAGACCGACTCCAAACATGCGATATTGGCAAATGTATTTCGTAAACGGAATAAGAAGGGTCGTGTCTACGGTCTCGGCTCTCAAGGTAGTCAGTCCTACACGGTTGGATCCGATAGTAGCTCCAGTGGTTCATATGGGTTATCGTCGGAATTAGAACAAATGAGAGTGAGGGTCACCTAGATGAATGAGGACTTGCATTCCGCTCAGACCCAAGTGATCGAGGTGCAAAATGAGCTGCATTCCGCTCGGACTCGAATGGACAAGAAGCTACATTCCGCTCAAACCTAGGTGATAGAGATGCAAAATAAGAATGTGCAATTGCATCAGTAGCAACAACAGATAATGGCATAGTAAGAGTAGATGAATAAACAAATGATGGCATTATAACAATCTAGCCCGTTGACTCACCCTTATCAGCAACCTGGACTGTCGACTCAACCTGGATCGAGTAACCAGTTTTATGATAATAAGGAACAAAATGATGATTTTAATGATGATGATTGTAACTGAATATTTATGATTATATTTTATTGATTAAATTAATCAGTTTGAATTACAGATTCAGTTTTGTTATTTTATAAATTTATATGAATTTTAATTTTTTTTTAAATTAATGATTATATAAATATATTTTTAATTTCTATTTAATTAATTACAATAAATTGTTAATTATCATCAATTTTATTTATATATAAAAAAATTAAATAAATATAAAATATAAATAATTTTTTGAATATTAATTAAATATGAATTTTTTTATATTTAAATTTTATTTATATAAATTTTTTATAATTTTATTTTTGATTTACGGTTAAAAATCTTATTTTTATTTTGTCTTTTAAATTTTTTTATTTGTTGTTTAGCGACGGGGGTTGGCCCGTCGTTGAATGTTGATCAGCGATAGGTAAAATGCACGTCCCTAATCAGTGACGAGTTAAATGCCCATCATTGATCAGCGACGAGTGATATTCCGGTCACTATTTCCGTCACAAAACCCCTCCATCACTATTTTTCATCGCTAAATTTTAGCGACGCCATCTTTAGTGACGGAGAGGCCCCCATCACTTAATCCGTCGCTAAAAAATTTAGTGACGGATTTTGATGTTTTAGCGACGGAATTTTCCGTTACTAAAGCTTTGATTTTTTGTAGTGCGTTGTCTAGAAGAGGAAAAAATGATGCTTTGAGTCTTTGAATGGATATTGGGCCAAAAGGTCTTCAGCTACGTGAGTCTTCAGATGACTAGGCTTTTAAAGAGTTGGGGGAGACTCCAAGAGGTGCTATGCTTTGATATCTCTTGTGAGCCTATCACAGCCCACCTCCAAGAGCTCCCGCTAACGAAGGAGATCTATAAGGAGGTCATAAAAGGAATGGTACATAACAAATTTAGGCTTAAACAACCATATACATCCCATATATTTAACAATGCTCACAAGATATATACATACTACACTGCTCACTAAACAATTTGGTTAGGGCTTAACTGCCTATACAAAAAAATAGAAGGGCAATGTAAACAAACCACAAAGTAAACTCTACTCCGCAAGCCCTCAAAACCAACACTCAGGGATCTTCTAGCTGGGATGACTCTATACACAACCTACCCCAAAACTCATGCACCGTTAGGCCCAGCTCCCTCTTTAGCTTTACCTTTATTTGGAATGACGCAGAGTATATAAAGTGAGCCACAAGGCCCTGTAATTTTATACAAAGGAACAATTGGGAACATCATGAATTAGAAGCATGAATATAAAATGTAAAAGTGAGTGAACTCCCTAAAACGAACACATAGTTCCTTGTCCATCATTCACTATATCAGGGCTCGTCATGTCATTCTATACAACATTAAAGAACTATAAACTTTAGCGCCACCACCATAATATCAATATATAAACATACACTTTGGGGACTATTGCCCACCCACGCTCTGGCTTTAAACCAGGCGAGCATAGTGAGTCAGGGCTCTCACGGTCAAGCAATGTGCCTACCAAGCTTGTTTTGGATATCCTTTTCCCCACACTACACAGTTGTAGCGCAAAATAATAGGCACACTAATATAAGTATATCATACACATGCACCTAGCCACAACATAAAATAAACTACCCATGCATTTTCATTTCCACCTCCCATCATTTCATTCATGAACATGCATAACTTTTTGGTGCCCATAGTTAAGCTTTATTCCACCCCCCATATCCATAATACATTTCACCATTATTTGAGCACATAATTTCTTTAGCACATTTAATGGAATATTAGGACATTAGATCTTTTGTGACATACCCCAACAATGTATTATTAGCTACACACATTTTCCCACAAACAAAAAGTCGACTCTTGGGAGGATGAAAGTTGACACTTAGGCGATTGAAAGTCAACTCACAGGTGGCTGAAAAGAGACAGCATTGATAGATTTTAGGAGGATCCACCATTGGCAAAGATAGATTTTAGGTTGTAGCGCTTCCTAGATAGATTTATTCATGGATGATGTTAGTATTATTACTATTATATATTTATGCATGGATTTGTTGTGATGAATTTAAATTTATGTATGTATTTATTGTTATGAATTTATATTTATGTAAGATTTTTTATTTAGTTCATATATTGTGTTTATTAGGTTTATTACAAAATTTGAAATAAAATAAATTTTATTTTTTTAATTTAATTTTAATTTGAGACGGATAAAATTGGTCTCAAAAATCCATCTCAAAATCAATTTCAAAATCCGTCTCAAATTAAAGACGAAAAAAATTTGTCTCTAAATTCCAGACGAAAAAATCCGTCTCAATATACGTCTCAAATTTTTGTTTAAAAATTCGTCTTAAAATCCATCTCAAATTAGAGACAAAAAAATCCATTTGAAATTTCCATATCAAATTAGAGATAGAAAAAATTCATCTCAAATTGTCTGTTTTCTTGTAGTGATTGCTGATATATGGAGATAGGTGTTGGGGATTAGATCTGTCGCCCTAGTCATCACTGATGGGGTGAACGTCTTATGTAATCTATTATTAGTATAACAGGACAGTCCTTGGCTAAGACAAATTGATTATCAGGAACGGTGTTTCCCGATGTGTCATCTAGTCGCCCTGATGAGGTTAGACACATAGTTAGTGATTATCAGGAACGGTGTTTCCCGATGTGTCATCTAGTCGCCCTGATGAGGTTAGACACATAGTTAGTGAGTTTATGAGTTTATCACTCCATGGCTCTTCCTCAATCGAAACGTTACGTGATAAAAGGATTTTAGCACACAATAATCGTCAACATTAATAGGTTCACTTGAAGTGATACTTCACTGCCACCTATACTATCCTGAACCGCTACCAGGCATTATTCATCAACTCTTAAATTGTCATTGAGATATGAAGAGATTCTAGTGATGGGTCAAGGTGCTAGCCGATATCGAAATGGGTTTTGGTACTACCTAATTGCTAGCAGGTTGTGAATCTAAAAGTCACACACCATATAGTATTGCGTTTGGTATTAACATTGTGTTCCCAATGCGTCCCGAGGATTGGTGGGTCAAATGTTGACTTGCTAGGTAGGAGAGTCGACTCCTCTTAAGAGAAAGTTGACTCCTGGTGCCTGTAAGAGTCGACTCTAATGGCAGGAAAGTTAACTGTAATACCTCGAGAGCCCAAGGTCAGGTCTAAGAAAGGACTCTAGAGAAGCTAGTATATATATTGAGGATAGTAAGGAAGGAAACAACACTAGTTGATACCTTTTGGGATGAATATGGATATCTTTTGGGCTGATAAGCTTGCGTGAACTTCCCGGGTCAAGCGCGCTTAACCCGAGAGTTCTTTATCCACATTCAGCCTAAAAGGTATCCAGTTGGTGTTGTTTTCTTCCTTACTATCCTCGATATATATTGTAACATCCCACATCTAGTGATGGAAAGACCATATCAACTTACCTTGATGAGCCTACACGAACTTCTCAAGGGTCACCCATCCTTAAGCTACCCTCGCTAAAGCAGACTTAACCCGAGAATTCTTTATCCATATTCAGCCCAAAAGGTATCCAACTGGTGTTATTTCCTTCCTTATTATCCTCGATCTATATACTAGCTTCTCTAGAGTCCCTTATTAGACCTGACTTTGGGCTCTCGGGGTATTACATCGACTCCCAGTGCTACCTAAGCCAAAATTGGTGCTCCCCACATGGCGCTCAATTGAGAAGGTTGAGGGGTGAGGCAACTATTGAATTGGACGTGGAGTAAATATGAGAGAATTATAGAAGCTATTTTTACTATTTTCATCCTCTGTAATTTCTCTTTACATCTGTCTTCTTTTGTTACTGTAAATTACAAGAGTGTGATAGACACACATGAATTTTGAGATGTGGGTGCTGGTGATACGGACAGCCTCTAGTCTATCACAGGAAGAGGCAATCAGAATTGTACCAAACAGCTATTAGTGTTAGTGCCCTAAATGCTGGATTTAGATGGCTTCTAGCATAAATATAATTAAGGAACAAATTATGTAATTCTTGCAAATTGTAATAAAATATGTTTTCATATTTTAAAGTCATATCTTCATTCATAGCTCTCTAATCAATTCATATGAATGATCCCTTAGAGTTCTTAATGAAAGTCTTATTCTTAAGTGTTAAGAATATGTGACGAAGGCTTTTGAATTAAGGATCTCTTAATATGATTCCCAGTCCTTAGATTTCTCAGAAGTGGGCTATGATTAATCGATTACGGACTGGCACATGGCTTACTACCTTCGATTAGTATGAGATACTAGTGATAAAGGATGGTGGGTCGCATGCCAATATCCATAAGATTGATATAGTAGACATGTGGATAGATGTTAGTTGAACAATTACCAAATGTGACACAAGTGATAGAACAAATGGCTAAGAGAATCTATGATCTATCACAGGATTCGATTGTGTTACTGGTTCTTAGAATGGAGGTAACATAGTTATCTTGTATATCGGTGCTAGGGATTTGTCGTTACTAAGAATCATCCAGTTACTAGGTGGGAGATGCATTGTGTAGTCTCTGTGCAATGGTGTATAAAGAGGCAGGTGATTGCTAATGGGATCCATTGATCTTCAGCATGAGGTGAATACCCTATGTGATCAGTGGTGGTTTTGATTGAAGAAACCCCTGACCAGGGTATACTTAAATGGAAAGTATTTCCAATGTCAGAAGAAGTTTTGATGTGTCATCTCAATCATACCACATTGATCTTGGCATAACTATCGAGTTAGTGAGTTTGATCACTCCATGGCTCTTACTTAATCAGGATGTTATTCGATGGAGGGATTATAGTACGCAGGAATTGAAAGTCCAAATAAGTTCTCAAAGAAGTTTGACTTCATTACTAGTAGGATTGCCCTAAAATAATGCTAGATGTCACTCAAGGTCTTTCAGGGTACATTGAAGATATGGAGAGATCATCTTTGTAGACCAAATTGTTTGGTCAATGTCAAAGTGTTTGGCATGTCCCAATTGCTACATAGTTGTGAACCTAGAAGGTCACATGCATATCCGAGTGTGGTGGTTAACTTTGTGATGAAATGTTATAATTGTCACTAAAGTTAATGATGATACCATTAAAAGTTAACGGATTGGGTTCAAAGGTTTAATTAATAAGGAGCAATTGTCAAGAGTTGACAAGCATACCGTTAAGAGTTGAGAAGGGGCCTCGGTTTCATCATGAGATGATGAAAGAATCATTAAGAGTTAAGAGTGGGCCTAGATACAATTTGTGAAAAGTTATATTAAAGGGAAAAAACCAGTCCTGCTGGTGCCAAATGATTAATCGTTTCTGTCACAAAGGATTGTGATTTGCACGATCATTTGTTATTTTTGCAACTAATTCAAGGGCCACGTGGTCAAGGAGGATGAAGGAAGGATGATGGGGAGGACGACGTACGTCCAGCGTGCCTCTTCCCTATCCCCTATCTCTTTCTCATAGTCATTTGTCTAATTGGGGCTAATTTGGAGGCATCTAGGGTTTTGGGTATTCATATATAAGGCAAAAGTCAAAGAAGAACGAGAAGTTCTTGGCATTTTTGCAACTGTTGCATTATCCTCTCTTGGCCTGGGTTATTCTTCTCCTTTCAAAGCCTAAAAACCCTACTCCATTGCTCTTATTCTCTCATTGCTATAGTAGCAATCCAAGGCAAACAATGAGATTGTTTTGGCTCTGGAATCTGCATTGTTCTTGAACCCCATTTCAGACTTCATCATGATAAAATTGTATAGTAATGACACCACAACCCAAGAGGAGGGTGAATTGGGTTATTTTAAAAATTTGATCAAACTTGAAATCCTTTTGCTGGAAAATAAAATTTTGATGCAAGTGAAAGTGATTAGGGGATTGCTAAGCACAATAAATGAAATGAAGAGTAAAAGCAAAAGAGGGGACACAACAATTTATAATGGTTGAGCTAAATGGCCTAATCCACTCCCTTAGCTACTCAATAAAGATTTTAAATCAACTTCACTGTATCCTCGTACTTAATCTCAAGTAAGCCCTCTAGTCCCCAAGACTAGGAAATACAATTCTCCTAAAACCAATGTAGGCCCTCTAGCAACAAGCTAGGAATTTCAAGAGAATATATAGAAAATGGATTCTAAGAGATGAAACTCTTAGATACAAGATCTCTCAAAATAAACACAAGGCTTGAAAAAAAATAAAACAAGATGAATGCAAACCCTTTGAGAGAAAAATGAATGAAACAATTAAGCACTTGAAGTATGGAGCACTTGTAAGCTTGTAATAGAATCACTTGGTTGTTTTGAATGATCCACCAATTCTCTATTTATAGAGTTTCACGAGCTCTTTCAAAAATTTAGCCATTTATGGTTGGTAGCCTCAAATGATTACTTGATGAACTAGCCATTAGCAGTCTCTGCAACAAAAATGGCCGACAAATTCAAAGAATCGATTGATAAGTTAGTTCAAAAATTCAAACATCGGTCGACAATTCCTAATGCAGGGGCGGTTGATAGCAAACTACCGAGAACATGATTTCAGCCAGTTGATATTTAAATGAAGGCATGTCGACAACTTGGACCAAACAACCAAAACAGTTGGCAATTCCTTAGAACCGGATAATAATTGGTTCTTTGAATTTTAAAACATATTGCTCCTTTTTTCTCCAATTCTTTAAAACCAATTTGGAACACTTTAAGGAGATTATTATAGAAACATGGAACTTTGTTTTTCCAATCTCCATTAAGTAATTATGTCAAATAAATAATTTGTACGTGGAGAATATGAAATTGATTTTCATTTTGGCTTGAAATTGATTTTTATTTTAGTCCAAAAATATTTCCATAACTTAGTTTAAAATATGATTTAAAACTAATTGTTTTTCATCATTAAAACCAAACACAAGAGTAAAATACCATTCTTTCCCTTTTTGATGATGACAAAACCCATCTCTTTTTCAAAATCAATTTCAATTGCTTATCTCCCCCTTTTTGTCATAAATCAAAAAGGTCAATGTTTGAAAAATGGATCCCTCTTAAACCAAGAACTCAAAAAGGAATGAGGTTGGGAAAAAAATTTATAACAAGCAAGAAGCTTCCCCTAAAGATAAAAATTCCCTTTAATATATAGCGATCATTAGTCATGATAATTAAGAGAAAAAATTACAACATATTAGCTTAAAATAAAATATGTAGCCCATAATATGCATTGAACTTTTAGAGGAGTCATTTACCATAAGAATGCACCACATTCATTCAAGAATTCAAGATATGCATTTGTCATACAAATGATGCATACATTTGATTAAAAACACAAGAGCAAAATATACCATTTCACATTCTAACCATAGCCTTTAGAATCATAATCAAGTTTAGGTACCAAAACACAAGATCAAATACTAAAAAGCACATTCAATATCGTCAAAGTGCCAAGGCACCAAAACATACATCATTAAAGCCATAGTGTTCATTCATAAGCATATCAAAATACATAGATGTAAATGTGTGAACATATAAAAATATAGGACTCGAACGGCGATGGAGTAGATGATGATGGTGCAAGTGGTGACAGTTGAGAAAGAACCACCAACATTAGATGAAGACCTCGCATCTCCTTTCTAACTTTCTCTCAAAAGATGGTGAATTCATCCTTCAACTCAACAAGTTCATGAACTAACAAATCATCAAGAGGCTGAGAAGACTCATCTATGGGATGAGGAAGAGAGTCTGGAAAAGGAATAGAGGATGAAGGTACATCCGCGCACGGTTGGCTGGTTAGAAGATGGTAGAGGAGGAAGATCATCCTCATCCTATGATGGAGAAGGCCCTTTATACTTATTTGATTGAATCCAGTTTCTCGAGTTGTTTTTCTCATACCCCACATGTTTTAAAGATGATTCATTAAGGTACTTGGAAGGATGGATCAAAACTCGACAAACATTTCCAAGATTTTCTAATTTGGAATCTATGATTGAGCTAAGGAGCATGCCACAGGGAAGACATCTATTTTTAGTAGTGAAGGCTCCAATCATTTCACTAATGATGATAGAACAAAGATCGACTTGTTTACGAGTCATGATGTGAAACATAATCCAACAATCCTTTTTGGTAACTTGAGAATAGTTACCCTTTTGAGGGACAATGATATGGACAACAATAAGTGTAAGAGACGACCCATCATGGATAGTTTGGTTGTGGAATCAATAAATAAAGGGAGTGAGTCATCTTCAAAAATGGTTTTTGAAGCTTAATCAAAATTAAATTCAGTGGGATTGTAAACTAGACCACTTTCGTGTATGCCAAACTGATTATGAATAAGTTGGGTGTCAATATCAAATTAGGTACCACATACAATGGTTCTAAACTTGGTATGAGATGGATAGAGATGAAAGACGTTAGAGGCATTGCAATATAGGGCTCTAATAGCATCCTCATATATGACTCTATGTAATGTAAGAAAACACTTCCAACCAAAATTTTCAAGATTAACTCGATATGGAAAGTTGATAGAGTCAAGAAAATCAAATGTAAGAACCCTACCTAGAAGAACTTCTCGAGGCCCGAAAAGAGAGGAATATCACTCAAGATTGTGTGAGTTGTGCACAAGACGTTAAACCTCCGCGGGTTCGTTGGATTTTGCTTCGGTTGCAACTTGAGGAAGCTTTGTTCTTGCTATTTTGATGCAAAATCAACCAATTAACCAAAAGAAATGACCAAAGATCGATCAAACAACGAAAGAGATATAGGAGAGAGTTCCGGCGTGTGAAAGGAAGAAGGGAAATGTCGAGTAAGGCAACCCGACGGTTGCCAAATCTTTTAAACCCTCGACAAAAATAGTCAATAGCTCACTTAGAGCGGTCGATAAATTGGGCTCTAACAGTCGACAATCTTAAGAGATGATCGAATGTTTTTCAGAAATGGTTGGCAGTATGAATAGCATATGTCGATAGTTTCCAACTTGGCTTTTGAAAAATTAAAGCATATATCACCCCAAAATTCTCAAACAATTATATTTTGCAATCAATAACATATCAATCAATAATTACACACATATTATGTCAAGAAACAATCATCCCTAATTCACTTCTAAAATATTCAAATTTATCCCTATCTAAGGGTTTTGTGAATATATCCACTATTTGATGATTTGTGTCTAAAAATTCCAATTTTATGTCTCCTTTTTGTACATGATCCCTAATAAAGTGATGTTTAACTCAATGTGTTTAGTTCATGCATGAAACACTAAATTTTTGGTTAAGGCTATAACACATGATTATCACATTTTATTGGAATATTTTAAAGTTTTATGCCATAATATTCTAGTTGATGTTTCATACTATATATTCAGCCTCAGTGGAAGAAAGTGCAACGGTATTTTTCTTCCTACTAAACCATGACACTAAATAATTTTCTAAGAATTGGCATGACCCACTAGTGCTTTGTCTATCTATTTTACAACCATCATAGTTCGCATCGGTATAGGTTATAAGATCAAATTCATTTGATTTAGGGTAGAACAATTCTAAATTGGATGATCCTTTTTAAGTACCTAAATATTCTTTCTTATGGCCTTTAGATGGGATTCCTTTGGATTGGATTAAAACCTAGCACATAGGCAAATACTAAACATAATGTCCACCCTACTTGTTAAATAAAGCAATGATCCAATCATACTCCTATATAGTTTATTATCCATTGTTTGGCCTATTTCATCCTTGTCTAGGTATGATGAACTACTCATGGGAGTGGCTAATGGTTTTCTTTCTTAAATATTGAATTTCTTAAGAAGATCTTTTATGTATTTTTGTTGAGATATGTAAATTCCTTCATCTTCTTGCCTAATTTTCAATCCTAGAAAAATATTTTAATTCTCCCATCATACTCATTTCTAACTCACCTTGCATTAATTTTGCAAATTCATCACATAGGGATTTATTTGTTGATCCAAATATAATATCATCCATGGAAATTTGAACTAATAGATCATCTTTGTTATGAGACTACTAAGTCTCTCATACCATGCCCTAGGGGCTTGTTCTAGACCATATAGTGTCTTGGTGAGTTTGAACACATGATTCTCATATTGAGGATTCTCAAAATCGGGAGGTTGTTCCACATATACCTCCTAATTTATATAACAATTCAAAAATGCACTCTTAACATCCATTTGATATAACCTAAAATTTTTGTGTCATGCAAATGCCAAGAATATTCTTGTGGCTTCTAGTCTTACTACGGGGGCATAGGTTTCATCATAATCTATTCCTTCTTCTTAACTATACCCTTGAGCTACTAATCTAACTTTGTTTCTAATAGTAATTCCACTTTCATCCATTTTGTTCCTAAACACCCATTTGGTTCCTATGGTTGGGTGATCTTCAAGTCTTGGAACCAATTGCCACACTTCATTTCTTTCAAATTGATCTAACTCTTCTTCCATGGCAATGATCTAATTTTCATCATTTAGAGTTTCCTTAATGTTTCAGGCTTTATTTGGGATATAAAGGCTACGTATTGACATTCATTTCTAATAGATGATCTAGTCTTATTTCCTTTAGAAAGATCTCCTATAATTTCATTATCTTCTGTATATTTTCTTTCTCTTGGAAATGCCAGATCTCTTTCTTCATGAGATATATTTTCTTCATTTGGAATGTTATCATTTAATGAATGTGTTTCTTTTTTATTTAATGATAATTTTTCAAAATTTTGACCTAATTCATTTTCACAATCTTCTTGAATTTTAGGAATGCCACTATTTGTATCATCAACTATTATTTGAATAGATTCTTCTACAATTAGAGTTCTTTTGTTAAATACTCCGTATACTTGACTTTGAGTGGAATATTCTAAGAAAATTCTTCCATCACTCTTAGAATCAAATTTACCTAAATTGTCTTTACCATTATTCAAAATGAAACATCTACTACCAAAGACATGAAAATATGAAATATTTGGTCTTCTTCCTTTATATAATTCATAAGGGGTTTTCTTTAGAATGGGTCTTATAGAAACCCTATTTAAGATATAACATGCGGTGTTTACGGTTTCTACCCAAAAACTTTTAGGAAGATTTTTGTCACATAACATGGTCCTAGCCATCTCTTGTAATAACCTATTCTTCCTTTCAACTACCCTATTTTGTTGAGGTGTTATAACACACGAAAAATTATGGTCAATGACATTATCCCCACAAAAGTGTTTGAATTTTTCATTTTCAAATTCTCCCCCATGATCACTTCTAATTTTTGAAATACATGCCTTTATCTTTTTGAACTCTTTTACAAAATATTTCAAATTATTTAAATGTTTCACTTTTAAATGCAAGAAATATTATCCAAGTAAACCTAGAATAGTCATCTACAATGACGAGAACATAATGTTTTCCACCTAGGCTTTGGGTTTTCATAGGTCCAAAAAGATCTAAATGAAGTAAGGTTAAAGGTCTAGAGGTTGAGACTTCATCTTTAGGTTTAAAAGATATGTTTATTTGTTTACCTTTTATACATGACTCACAAATGTGATCTTTTTCATATTTTAGCATAGGAAATCCTTTAACAAGATCATGTTTGGATAGTTTGTTAACAACATTCATGCTCGCATGACCTAGTCTATTATGCCATAGCCATGTATTTTGAGAGATAGTTGATACTAGACATTTTTCTATACTAGATAAGGATAAGTCTAAGTAAATGATATACACATTTTTTATCTTATTTCCTATTATTTTTATTTTTATTTTTTTTTTAGACAAGATAATTCACATGATAGCATTAAAGCATACTCTATGTCCCTTATCACAATTAACTTATGCTAATCGAATTATGATTAAGACCTTCTACTAAGACAACATTCCCTTACACAAAATTTGAAAAACAAATTGAGCCAATGCCAAGAATCTTACCTTTTGAGTTATCACCATAGATAACATTACCTCCTTGCTTGTAGGTGATGTTGTTAAAGAGGCGTTCATCCCTGATCATGTGTTTGGAGCATCCGCTATCTAGGAACCACTTGCTCCTCACAAAGTTGGTGACAAGAGCAACCTACCACATAAACAATCAAGTTGTTCTTTTTGGTACCCAAACCTATTTGGATCCATTCATGTTAGCATAGAGTTCTTCCTTAGGCACCCAAATTTACTTAAACCTATATGGTTTGTTTCTTATGAAACATTTGTTAATTGAATGACCATGCCTAACACAATAATGGCATGTAATCCTATTCCTTGAAAATTTTGGCTTATGAAATGATTTCTTTGAACTAGGTTTTTGTTAAGATGCTTTCACAAAAATAGTTTTATTTTGCTCGACTTGGAATGGATCAAAACCTATTCCTTGTTTATTTCCAAAATTCTTTTGAGCACCCAAAATCATTTCTAATTTCTTTTTATCTTCAACAAATTTTTTTAAAGATTCCTTTAAGTCCAAATTTTGTTTAGAAATACTTTCTTTTTCATCAATCAAAACCTTTTTCTGATTAATCCAAGATTCTTTTTATTCTTTTAGTGAATTCATTTCATCATCTAAAGATTTTAATTTCTTCTTTAGAACATTATTTTTCAAACTAACTTTTTCAAATTTACTCATAACATCATAAAATGCATCATGTAATTCATCAAGAGTGAAATTTGTAATTGCAAGAATAGAGTAGGAAGTTACCTCTTTTTCTATTTTGGCCATGAGGCAAGGATTAATCACTTCTACATCTTGAGATTCATCGCTTGAAGAGAATTCATTTTCACTCCATGCGGCTAAGACTTTCTTCTTTCCTTTCCTAACCTTATTCTTCAACAAAGGACATTTGGTCCTTACATGACCTAGTTTCTTGCACTCAAAACATCGAACTTTATTCGAAGTATCTTCTTTTTGTTCTTTTCCTTTCTTAAAATTCCTTCTTTGATTAAATTTACCTTTTTTTATAAATCTACTAAATCTGCTAGCAAACATAGAAAAATCTTCAACTTCACTATCTTGAGAGTCTTGATCTTCTTTCTTAACTTTAAATGCTACATTTTTGTTTTTCTTTAACTCATCTACATCATCCCTTTTCATCATAATTTCATGAGTCATTAATGAACCTATCAAGTTATCAAAGGATAGAGTATCTAAGTCTTTAGCTTCAGTTATGGCTGTGACTTTAGGATCCCAAGCCCTAGCTAAACTTCTTAATATTTTTCTTACTTTCTCACCATTGGTATATGTTTTTCCTAGAGAATTTAAACCAATGACTATATCATTGAATCTAGTAAACATTTCTTTCATAGATTCATTTTCTTTCATAGAAAATAACTCATAATCATGAATGAGCAAATTGATCTTTGTTTCTTTTACACGTTTTGTACATTCATGCGTTACCTCTAGTTTGTCCCAAATTTCTTTAGCAGTTGTGCACATAGATACCCTGTTGAACTCTTTAGTACAAAAAGCACAGAACAAGATGTTCATGGCTTTTCCATTTTTCTCCACTTTCTTCTTGTCCTCTTTAGTCCAAGATTCCATTTTCTCCATATCAAGAAGCTTTGGTTCCTTCTTGATGGACTGCAAGGTGTTGATATCCTACATTAGAATACAAATCACCTTTTTCTTCCAATAGTTGTAGTTAGTACCATCAAAGAAAGGAGGATAGTGGTGCTTTGACCCTCAAATTAAGATGAATCGAAAATGTGTGTTGTTAATGGATCTTTATCCCTAGGTTGTTAGACCTTTGAAAAGATTGGGAACTTGGCTCTGATACCAATTGATATAATTGTATAGCAATGGCACCACAACCCAAGAGGGGGGTGAATTGGGTAATTTTAAAATTTTGATTGAACTTGAAATCCTTTTATTGGAAAATAAAATCTTAATGCAAGTGAAAGGGATTAGGGGATTGCTAAGCATAATAAATGAAATGAAGAGTAAAAGCAATAGAGGGGACACAACAATTTATAGTGGTTTAGCCAAATGGCCTAATCCACTCCCCTAGCTCCTCACTAAGGATTTTGAATCAACTTCACTATATCCTCCTGCATGACCTCAAGGAGGCCCTCTATTCCCCAAGACTAGGAAATAGAATCCTCCTAGAACCAATGTAGGCCCTCTAGCAACAAGGTAGGAATTTCAAGAGACTATACAGGATATGGGTTCTAAGAGATGAAACTCTTAGATACAAGATCTCTCAAAATAAAAACAAAGTTTGAAAACAAATAAATGGTGTTTCTGAGAGAATAAACTATACCTTGTTGGACCTAGTACAATCAATGATCACCTTCGTCAATCTACCATTATCACTGTGGCTATGCATTTTCCATTAGTATCTATCTCTATAATAGGGCTCCAAGAAAATCTATCAAGAGTACACCATATGAGATATGGGTCGGTAGGCAACCCAGTCTTAAGCATGTTATGATCTAGGGTTGTCCTACCTATGTTAAGAAACTCAAGACAGATAAGCTAGCATCTCATTCTAGTAAAGGAAGATTTATGGGATATCTAGAGCATTGCAAAAGATACTACTTCTACTTTCCTAGTGATCAAAGAGTGTTGATCAGTTGGGATGCTAAATTTTTTAAGAAAGAGCTTCTTCAGGAGGGTAGCATCAAAAAGAAAGTAGAATAAAAGATGTGTCTTCTAAGCCAAAAGTCAAACCCTATGAAGAAGTTGATCCTGAACCAGTTGGTTCGAGTAGTATCATTCCACATGAGGGTTGTAAATCTAGTAGAGTATCTCGTCCTCCAGAACAATATGGTTTTATCATGGAAGAGATACAGGAAGCATTCCTGTATGGAGATAGTGATCAAGATGTTGATCCGATGTGATCTCAGACATCAACTCTAAGAAATGGCAAAAGGCTATGCAATCAGAAATGGAATCCATGTATTCCAACTAAGTCTAGACTCTAGTGAATCCACCTAAAAGGAATAGTTCTTATAGGGTGTAAATGGATCTAAAGAGGAAGATTGGTCCTAATGGGAAGGTGCAAACCTTCAAAGCATGGCTGGTGGCAAAATGACATCTTCAAAAGTATGGTATTGACTATGAAGAGATGTTTTTACTAGTCGTTATGCTTAAATCCATCAGAATGATGTTGGTCATTGTCGCACACTACAATTATGAGATTTGACAGATGGATGTCAAAACAACGTTCATGAATGGTTATCTTGAGGAAGATTCATGGAACAGCCTCGTGGTTTTGAGTCTTCCAATGCCAATCATGTTTTCAAGCTTAAGAGATCCATTTATGGTCTAAAGCAAGCCTCTAGATCTTGGAAGATTCGTTTTGATAGTAAGATCAAAAGTTTGGTTTCATTAGAAATCTGGATAAACCTTGTATACACAAGAAAGTCAATGTTAGCACATGAGCTTTCCTGATCTTGTATATGGATGACATCCTCTTAATGGGGAACAACATCGGCATGTTGATGCCAATCAAACTTTGGTTGTCCAATAAATTCTCCATGAAGGATCTAGGAGATATGACCTATATCTTGTGAATCTACATTTATAGAGATAGGGCGAGGAGATTAATAGGTCTCTCCCAGAGTCTGTACATAAAAAAGATGCTAAAGAGGTTTAACATTAAGAATTCCAAGAATGGTTTTATACCTTTCATGCATGGAGTTCACCTCTTTAAGGGCATGTATCCTAGGACACTAGAAGAGAGACAGCATTGAAAGGGCAAGGCTCGAAAAACCAATGTTTGGTGGATTAAAAGGGACACCAATTTTTAAAACATTTTCCAAAATCAAACAAATAGTGGAAGCAAAACGGCCCTTGCAAACCCGGTACAAGTCATCCACATGTTGAAATGCAAAACCAACCATAAGGGGTTTCTAAGAAATACCTCTAGAAAGCTTTGCAGCTGTCGGTTATCGACGAGTGTTGCTCCATATGATTCCCACATACCTGCAAATTGGGTGACAAACCCGCCTCCTCAAGCAAAGAGGTCCTAGTCTGTCCACGCCCGAGCTGCCACCGAACCCCTCCCCAAAGCACGGCTAGAACCCTCTGAGAGAAGGTGACCCAAAGCTGGTGTGGTTCCTAAGCAACAATTCGTTGTCCAACCAAGAATCCAAGAAAAGAGAAGCAAGCAGCAAGGCTAGGAGTAAGAACTAACCCAAGAGCTTGCAATAATGGAGAATCAAGATGGAGCAACAAAGGAGGAAGAAGGAAAAAGAAGAAGTGGCCGAGAGAGAGCTCTAGAAATCTCTCCAAGCTTCTCAAATCTTCCAGGCATCCAAGTGCTTCCTCCACCATCTCCAATATAAGTAGTTTATAGAAAGTTTTGTCTTGCACAAATGGTCGACATCATGGAAGAAATGGTCAATAGGTAGAAATTGGTCGACAGCTCCTAGCCCAACAATTGACAGCTATGCTAGTAGCCTCTATAAAATCCATATATTGCACTTTCGACCACTATTATCAAATAATAGCCTTTTCACTAACTTAGTGAAACCAAGGCCCCGTTAACTCTTAACGATGTGCCCCGCTAACTTTTAACGGTCTCCCATACTGTATGGATCTAACTGAATAACACAAGATCACAACCGACATCATTAATACTTTAATGAAGAGGAACACGCCTCCAACAATGGATCATTAATCGGCACAACACTCAGTGTGCGTATGACTTTCTAGGTTCATAGCCATGTAACAGACAAGACACATCAACTCCTTAACGTCAGTTGAACGCTTTGACCTACTAAGAGGATCCCTCCAAATCCCTAAAGCATCCTGAAAGATCCTGAGTATCCCCTACCTAGAACTCAGAACAATCCTAACGGTAATAAAGTCTGAACTTTAGATTAACCTATTAAGATTCTTCAATTATCGTGCACTATAATCCTTCCGCTGACTAACATCCCGATCGAGTGAGAGTCATGGGTTGATTAAACTCACAAGACTCGATAACTATGCCAAATCCAGTATAGTGTGATTGAGGTAGTATCGTGGAACAACTTCTGACATCAAAAACACCTTTCCGATCATGTTCACCCTGCCCAAGGGTTTACCAACCACAACCAACTAAGACCACATAGGATGTTCACCCCTATTTGATGGTGGACAATAGATCCCATCAAGGAACATCTACCTCAATACAACATTGCTTGAAGACCACACAAAGTGTTATAAATGTACAACAATGGCACCATAACCCAAGAAATGGGTGAATTAGGTGTTTGCAGAAATTAAAAACGTTTTAGGAGGTTTTGAAATAAAGGTATGAAAACAATGAAACACAATCAAAATAAATTCAAAACGGATACAAGAATTTATAGTGGTTCAGTTAAACCAAGCCTAATCCACTCCCTTAGCTTCTTACTAAGGATTTTGAAGCAATCACTAAATCTCCTAGTTCACAAGTAGGCCCTCTAGCATAAACCACTAGAATTACAACCTCCTACCAACACTTGGTAGGTCCTCTAGCTTACAAGCTAGGAAATACAAACCTCCTACTTATACACAAATAGGCCCTCTAGCTATACAAGCTAAGAAAATCGAGAATGATACAAATAAGGGATCTAAAAGTAGACACTCTTAGTTACAAGATCTCTCAAAATAAACACAAGACTTGAACAAAATGATACAAAATGATAATTAAAGTCTTTTGAGAGAAAAATGAAGAACAATTGAGTATATGAAAGATTGAGCACTTGAAAGTTTGTAATAAATGCTCTTGGCTACTTGAATGAACCTTCATCCTTCTATTTATAAAGCTTCATGAAAGCTTTCAAAAATATAGCCGATTACAGCTATTGAAGCTTGTAAAACTAGCCACTGAAAGTCTTTGCCAAAGAAACGGTTAACAGATTCAAAGAATCGGTTGATAGGTTAGTTCAAAAATCAAACATCGATCAACACTTGATGAAGAACGGTCGACAATTCATGATGCAATGGAGGTCAACAACAAACAACTGAGAGCGTGCATAAAAATAGTCGACATTATTAAAACAAATGGTTGAAAGATTGTAACAAACAGCTGATAATTTTCCAAAGGCGAAAAAAATACTATAGCAAACGATTAAAAAATCACTGTAGTAAAGTCAAAAAATTTTGAAAAATTATTTTTATATAAATTTTTTAATCAAATAAAAAACATAATATTTCAAATGCCATCAAAAAATTCATCACAAGATTTTTGGCATTGGATTACATGATCAAATTAATTTTCATTTTGGTGTTTAATAGAACATATAGAAGTAATTTAGAGCACCAAGTTAATAACCGTTAACAAAATAATTTCATCATCAAAATATAATTGTTTTTCATCATCAAAACCATATCAAAGGAAAATCATGCTAAGTTTCTTAGATGACTTCTCAGGGTACCATCAAATCAGCATGTTCCCACCAGATGCTGAGAAGACTTCCTTCATTACTAAGACGAGAACTTACTACTGTCGAGTTATGCCTTTGGGCTCAAAAATACTGGTGCCACCTACCAATGAATTGTCAACAAAGTATTCAAGGAATTGCTTGGGACCACCATGGAAGCCTACGTTGACAACCTGGTAGTCAAAAGCCACATGGAAGAGTCACATAAGGAGATGTTATTGCAAGTTTTTGCAATATGTTGTCGATATAATATGCAGCTTAATCCTAACAAGTGTGCCTTCAGCGTTAGGTCAGGAAAATTCCTAGGGTATCTTATTACACAACGCAGGATGCAAGCTAATCCCGAAAAGATTCAAGTTGTCTTGGATATGCAGTCTCCCACCAGTATAAAGAAGGTTTAGCAATTAACTAGACGACTCATGGCCCTTAATCGCTTTCTTTCCAAGTTTGTCAAAAGAAGTTTTCCCTTTTTCCAAATACTAAAAAGAGGAAGGAACTTCCAGTGGGACAACAAGTAAGAGCAAGCATTCCAAGCATTGAAGGATTACCTACGTGAAATACCTCTCCTTACTAGGCTGGAGGAATAAGAGGTACTATACATGTACCTTGGGGTCATTCAAGCCGCAACTAGTGCAGTGTTGCTCAGAAAGACTGATCAGGTGGACCGATAGGTGTACTACATCAATAAAGTACTCCGCAGAGCCAAAACATGGTAGGTATCCTTATGATGAGAAAGTAGTATTTGCTTTAGTTATGGCATCCAAAAAGCTCAAACCTTACTTCTAGGCACATATCGTCATAGTTCTTACCGATCAACCCTTGCGACAAATTCTCCAACGTCCATAACACTTAGGAAGGCTAACCAAATGGGTCATCGAGCTTAGTGAGTACGATCTCCAGTACGAGCCTTGCAAGGCTATCAAAGGCCAAGTCTTGGCTAACTTTATCGTGGAATACACACATTCCCCCGAAATTGAGAGCACCTCCTAGCTAGAATAGAGGTTGTTTGCAGACGGAGCCTCGAACGTACAAGGCAGTGGAGTAGGTGTTGTTTTAATTTCCCCCGAGAACACCATTTTGGAGTACTCTCTACAGTTCACCTTTCCCAATTCCAATAATGTGGAGGAATATGAAGCCCTCATTTCCAGTCTACCAATTGCGCAAAAGCTTGAAGTAAAAAAGATCATTGCCCATAGCAATTCCCAACTAGTGGTATAACAATTTCAGGAGACCTATGAAACTAGGGATCCCACACTTACTCGATATCTACAAAAGTTGTAGGCTTTCGCCCACTCTTTTCAAGATTTCCAACTAGTCCAAATCAACTGTACTCTCAATCATCATGTAGACACTCTTTCTAAGCTAGCCACAACAAGAGACACCCCAAGACGCCTAATCCATATGGAAATTTTACAAAAACCAAGTATAGAAGAAAGTGGGAAGGAAAACATGGTGCAAATCATTGAGACATCCAGTGATTGGAGATCACCCATTATGCACTACCTTTTCACCAAGGAGCTTCCTGCTGACCCTGCGGGGGCAAGGACCCTAAAAGCTTGAGCAACTCGCTTTTCAATCATAGACAATATCCTATGCAAACATGCCTTCTCTATGCCACTACTAAAGTGCCTTGGTCCATGAGAGGAACGGCAAGCCCTGAATGAAGTCCACGAAGGCGACTATGCCAAGCACCTCGATGGAAGGTCATTAGTTGCTAAAGTCATGAGAGCAAGCTTCTTCTGGCCCACATTACATAAGGATGTTAATATAAATGTATAGCAATGGCACCAAAATCCAAGAGGGGGGTGAATTGAGTTATTTAAAAATTTAACTTGAATTTTGAAAAATTCTTGATTGAGAATGATGTTTGACTAACTAAAAATGAATACAAATGAGCAATGCTTAATGAAGTGAAAATTAAAAGCAATAGCAGGAGACAATAATTTATAGTGGTTTAACTTTCCAAGCCTAGTCCACAACCTTAGCTTCTCACTAAGGATTTTCAAATGATTCCACTAAAATCCCCCTACTTGAATCAAGTAGTCCTCTAGTCCAAAACTAGGAAAAATTTAAAACCTCCTACACATGTAGGCCCTCTAGGTCACGCTAGGAAAAATTCAATACAAAGAGATAAGAGAGTCTAAGAGTGAAAACTCTTAGTTACAAGTTCTCTCTACAGAAAATAAGAGGTTTGAAATGAATATTAACACTTAAGTACAAAACCTCAATAAGAAAATAAAATAGAGAATGAAAATTTAAAGCGCGAAGACGACTTGAATGCTCGGTAGTTGGGCAATGAATGTTCTAAGAATTCTTCAATGATTCTTTAACCACCTATTTATAGTTAATGGTGGAAAATTTCAAAAATTAGACCGTTGGGGTAGTTAGCAGAGCATTTAATGCACCAAAAACTAGTTGTTATGGCTTTTTGGGAAACAAACTATCTACAGAAGAAAGGACTTAGTCGATAGATATGAATTACAATTTGAGACATAGTTGACAGATTAGAGTCATTTGTCGACAGATTTGATGAAATCAAACTGTTAGTCGACAAAGCAATAGGCTTAGTCGACAGAACAAGGCAAATAATCAAATTGAAAATTTAAGCATACTAATAGTCGACATCAACATGGCTTAGTTGACAGCTTAAGAACAAAAATGAAATTTCTTGAAAAATAGACTTAGTATTAGTCGATAAAGCCAAGACCTTCTATCGACAGAATCAAATTTCAATTTTCTGTTAGTCGACAGATGGTTGTACTCAGTCGACAGATGCTAGCCAAAAATTGAATACTTTGTCGACACCTATAAGAAATCCTTGATTCTTTATTCAAAACATCTAAAACCATTTCAAGATCACTTAAACTAATTTATCTAAGATTTCAACCCATGGAATCACTTAATTTTGAAATCACTTAACTTCATTTCTTTTGAATTCAAGTTGAGAGATCAATTTATAAAAATGAATTTGATTTTGAACACCATTATGCACTAAATCCTTGATTTTCATATTGTTTGAAAATTTTGTCATTATCAAAACTCTTTAATCACAAGAGTAAAATATCAATCTCCCCACTTTTTGTCAAAATCAAAAAGATATGAAACAAATGAAAACCAATATAGGACTAGTTGTCAATAGGAGAACACGAATAAGAATGAGTTAAACTCCCCCTTAAGAGATCATAAGAAATCAAAATAGTGCTTACAATGACAAGAGACATACTCCCCCTTAAGCCAACAAATTCATTTTGATTGAAATGAATTAAATTGAATTGAGCACACGCAAAAATCCATAAGATACTTTTGAAAAGCACATAGAGCAAGAGTAAAATAGCAATCATTCATGAGCATTCATAAGTAGCCAGCAAGATAAGACATTCATTCACAATTCATAACCATACATTTGTGAAATAACAAAGTATCCATACACCAAAAACATCCATATGCCAAAGGTTTAAAGAAAAATTCATACATCCATTTGTTCCAAAACAAACAACCGTATACATTGAAAATATATGATAAGGGTAACAACTAGAGATCAGGAGAAATAGATGATGGAGAGGACTGAGCTGATGGAGGAGAAGTAGCTGAGGGAAGAGAAGATGGTGAAATAGGAGGAGGGAACTGAGAAGTCATCATCTGCATAAGACGTCCTAGCTATGATGATATCTCCTCCTGCTACCGATGAAGACTCTGCAAATATGCTCTAACCTCTTCTCTAAAGTCATAAAAACTTGCTTCCACCCTTGAAATATCTAACTTAAGATCAGCTAGTCCTTGAGCCACTAACTCATCCTGAGAGTCTGGTGGAGATGTTGATGATGATCCTTCTAACTTCCTTTTCTTCCTAGGCTTTTCTTACTTTTCAGTCTTGACCCATTCTCCATCTTTATTCTCATACCCAATTCTAATGGTCATGTTTCCATTGATGTGTTGAGATGGATTTAGGTAAATTTTTCTTGCATTTTCCAAATGACCCACCTCTTTATCCAGTAACTCACTTATGGCCATTCCATAGAGAAATGATCTTTTCTTCCCAGAAAATGATTTTATCATCAAATTTATCATTAATAGACAAAGATTTGGCCTTCTCTTAGCCTTAATCCATTGCAAAAGTCATAGATCTAATCTAGTGACAAGGGAAAAACTACCACTCCTAGAGTAAATCATCTGACAACAGATAAGATGAAGAAGTCTAGTGTTCAAATCCATGCTATTTGTATCAGTGATGCGAGTGGTAATAGTGTCATCCCCAATAACCTCCTTACTAGCCTTGACATAGTCTTGTGTCAAGGAAGCATAATCCTCACCATCCAATGGAATTCCAAAACAATTATGGACCAATAACATAGTAACTTCAAGATGAGTATCTCCAATGTTTGTTTTGAATTTCTTATCTGATTTTTTCTTGTGATATGTATTGTTTCCATTTAATAAAAAGCCCTAATGACATCTTCATATATACTTCTATGGATAGTCAAGAAATTCCACCACCTAAAATCCTTAAGCGTTTGAATGTATGGAAAATCGGTGGATTCTAAAAATTTCATATCCAAATAGCGGACTTTTAATACTTCTCGAGAGTCAAAGTAGTTGGAGTACCTTTCTTGTTGATTCTTAATATCGAATAACTGGACTTGAGGCCTAGGTTGAGGCTACGATCCACTCAAAGAAGCCGATTCCTTCCCTTTTCCCTTGTCCTTACGGGGGTTCTTTGTTCTAGCCATAGAATTATCCTTGAAATGGATAGCGTGAGGCTTGGATTCGTTTGAACAATCGATTGAGAGAGAGAGCTAAGAGTACGAGAGAGATAGAGAGATTCAACCAAATTAAAAAGAATTTCTAAGGCATGGAATACGGATGGTCTCCCAATCTTTATATAGATCGACCTATTTAGTCGACTGAATGAAAGGTTCTGTTAACTACCGAATGAGAAAATTTGGCTTAGTTAATAGATGCTTTGCTTCTATCGATTGATTGATTTTAAAAGAAGGAACTTAGTCGACAGAGGATGGTCCTTCTGTCGACAAAGCAAGGATTATATCGACAAACTTAAAGAAGAAATGACAACTTAGTCAACAAAGAAGGGATCTTTTGTCAACAATGATGCGGCCCAATCATTTATAAGTTTTGGCCTAGGTACATTCTATCAACAATTATGTTCATTTCATTTTGTCAACAGATTTGATACTTGACCTTATAATAAATCTAGATAAATTGAATTTTAAGCATAATACACAAAGAGGTCATTTTCAGTAAATACTAATCAATGAACATAAAAAAAATCATGTTATGATTAAACCTAATTCACTCCTAAAGTATTTGAATTTTTCTTTGTCAAGAGGCTTTTTAAAGATATTAGTTATTTGATGGTTGGTGTTAATGAATTCTAGGCTTATATCTCCTTTTTGAACATGGTCATTAATAAAATGATGTTTTACTTCAATGTACTTAGTCCTTGCATGAAATACGGGATTTTTTGTTAGAGCTATAGCACTTGTATTATCACATTTTATTAGAATATTTTCAAGTCTTATGTCATAGTCTTCTATTTGATATTTCATCCACAAGATTTGAGCATAACAGCTACCAGCTGCAACATATTTAGCCTCAGTAGATGATAGTGCAACAGTATTTTGCTTCCTACTTGACCAAGACACTAAACAATGCCCTAAAAATTAACATAATCCACGTGTACTTTTCCTATCTATCTTACATCCATCATAATCAACATCAGTATAAGCTATGCGATCAAAGTTGTTTGATTTAGGATAAAATAGTTGCAAATTTGAAGATCCTTTTAGGTATCTCAAGATTCTTTTCACAGCTTTGAAATGGGATTCTTTGGGATTAGATTGGAATCTAGCACACAAGAAAACACTAAACATGATATCAAGCCTACTGGCTATTAAATAAAGCAATGAACCAATCATACTTATATAAAACTTGTTACCTATAGCCTTGCCTAACTCATCTTTTTCTTGGCTTAAAGAACCACTCATAGGTGTAACCATAGGTTTGCAATCTTGAACATTAAATTTCTTAAGATCTTTTATGTATTTTTGTTGAGAAATATAAATACCCTCATCTTTTTGTTTTATTTTCAATCCTAGAAAATATTTTAGTTCTCCCATTATGCTCATTTCAAATTCCCCTTGCATAAGATTTGCAAATTTATCACATAGGGATTTGTTCGTAGATCCAAATATGATATCATCTACATAGATTTGAACTAATAATATATCTTTGCCATGATTTCTTATAAATAGGGTTGTATCTATTTGTCCTCTTTTGAATCCTTTCTCTAAGAGAAATTTGCTAAGTCTTTCATACCATGGCCTAGGGTTTGTTTTAGACCATATAAAGCTTTGGTAAGTTTGAACACATGGTCTTCATACTTATGATTTTCAAAGTCAAGGGGTTGTTCTACATAAACTTCTTCATTAATGTATTCATTTAAGAATGCACTCTTGACATCCATTTGATATAACTTAAAGTTTTTATAGCACGCAAATGATAAGAACATCCTTATGGCTTCTAATCTAGCAACAAGGGCATAAATTTCATCATAGTTAATACCCTCTTTTTGACTATATCCTTGAGCCACTAGTCTAGCTTTATTTCTAACAACTATTCCACTTTCATCCATTTTGTTTCTAAATACCCATTTTATTCCTATAGTTGGATAGTTTTTCGGTCTTTGGACCAATTACCACACTCCACTTCATTCAAATTGATTTAATTCCTCTTGTATGACAATGATCAATTTTCATCATTTAAGGCTTCTTTGACATTTTTAGGTTCAATTTGAGATAAGAAAGTGGCATATTGACATTCATTTCTAACGGATGATCTAGTTCTAATGCCCTTAGATGGATCTCCTATGATTTCATTTTCTTTGACATATTTTCTTTCTTTTGAAAATGTTGGTTCTTTCTCTTCTTGATGCTCTTACTCTCCTTCAAAGGGTTCATTATCTAAAGTATTTGATTCATTTTGTTCTAATAAAATTTTTTCAAGATTTTAGGTTACTTCGTTGTCACAATCTTCTCTAGGTTTTGGGATTTCAACATTTATGTCATCAACTGTTACTTGAATTGTTTCTTCTATTACGAGAGTTCTTTTGTTGAATACTCTATAACCTTTACTTTGAGATGAATAACCTAGAAATATACCTTCATCACTCTTGGCATCAAATTTTCCTAGATATTCTTTTTCATTGTTGAGGATATAACAAGTATTACCAAAAACATGGAAATGACCTATATTAGGTTTTCTTCCTTTGTATAGTTCATAAGGAGTTTTCTTCAAAATGGGTCTTATAGAAACTCTATTTAGTACATGACAAGTGGTATTTACAGCTTCCGCCCAAAAATATTTAAGTAGATTTTATTCACAATGTATTGTTCTAGCCATTTCTTGAAGAGATCTATTCTTTCTTTCTACTACCCCATTTTGTTTAGGAGTCCTAGCACAAGAAAAGCTATGATCTATACCATTTTCTTCACAATATAGTTTGAAAGATTCATTCTCAATTCTCCTCCATTATCACTTCTAATCTTTTAAATGCAAAAATATTTTTCTCTTTGAACTCTTTTACTAAATATTTCAAAAGACTTACCCATGTGAATCTAGAATAATCATCTACTATGACCAAAATGTATTGTTTTCCTCCCAAACTTAAAGTACTCATTGGACCAAATATATCTAAGTGAAGTAATGTTAAAGGCCTAGATGTTGATACTTCATTTGTGGGTTAGAATGATACACTAATTTGTTTACCTTTCATGCATGTGCCCCAAATGTGGTCTCTTTCAAATTTTAGCTTTGGCAAACTATTAACAAGATCATGTTTCACTAACTTGTTGATCAAGTTCATACTAGCATGCCCTAATCTATTATGTCACAACCAAGTATTTTGAGAAGTGTTAGTTACTAAGAAATTTTCTATCCTAGATGATTCTAGAAATGTGAGAAACATTTCCTACTCTATTTCATTTTAGTTTCATTTGTTTTGACTTACAGCATATAACTTTGCAAGAATTAACATCAAAGCAAACTTCATAATTCATATCGCATAATTGACTTATACTAATCAAATTGTGTTTAAGGCCATCAACAAGAAACACATTATCTAACACAAGATGTTCAAAAGAAATAGAACCCATACCTATGATCTTACCTTGAGAATTGTGACCATAGTAGACATTACCTCCTTCTTTGAAGATAACATTGTTGAGAAGCCCTTGATCTCCCGTCATGTGCTTTGAGCACCCACTATCAAGGAACCACTTGCTCCTTGAATCACTTGAAACCAAAGCCACCTACAAAAGGAATAATTCAAGTTGTTCCCTATGGTACCCACATCATCTTGGGTCCAGTCTTGTTAGTAGACACTACATCCTTAGGAACTCAAACTTGTTTGAATTTTTGAGGATTATTTATTATGAAACACTTGTTGATTGAATGACCATTCCTACCACAATAATGACATGTAATGCTTATCTTTGAGAAATTTGGTTTGTGAAATGGTTTTCTTTGAATGAACTTTTGATTTGAGGCCTTTATAAAGACTGTTTTACTAGAACTTGCATGGAATGGATGAAATCCAATTTCTTGCTTATCTCCAAAATTTCTTTGAGCCCCAAGAATCATTTCTAATTTCTTCTTTCCTTCAACTAGCTTCTCTAGAGACTCTTTCATGTCTTTATTTTCTTTTAGAAGATTTTATTTTTGACTAGTTAAAACATTTCTTTTATTTTCTAAAGCTTCTTTTTTAGATTTCAAGTTTTTAATTTCACTTTCCAATGAGCTTATTTTCTTCATCAAATCGGTGTTTTTTATATTCATGTGCTCACATTCACCTAGTAATTTATTAAATGCATCATGAAATTATTCAAATATAAATTCTGAAATTGAATTTGAGGGTTGAGAAGTTACCTTATCTTCAAACTTTGTTATGAAGTAAACATTAGCCACCTCTTCATCTTGAGATTCATCACTTGAGGACAATTCTCCCTCACTCCATATGGCTAAGGCCTTCTTCTTTACCTTCTTTTCCTTGCAATCCTTCTTTTTCAATTGGGTACATTTATTTCTCATATGACCTACCTTCTTACACTCAAAACATCAAATCTCATTAGAAGGATTAGCTTCTTTTTTATCTTTGTCCTTTTTTAACTTTCTTCTTTGGTTGAATCTACCCCTTTTCATAAATTTGCTAATAAAGCAAACTCATCATCTTCACTATCTTGTGAATCTTTTTCCTCATTTTCAGCCTTAAATGCTACATTCTTATCTTTCTTTGATTCAACAACATCATTTCTTTTCATCATTATTTCATGAGTCATTTATGAGCCTAATAGATTATCAAATTCAAGTTTGTCTAGATCTTTAGCCTCAATTATGGATGTGACTTTTGGATCCCATGACATAGGAAAACTTCTTAAAATTTTTCTAAATTTTTCTCCATTAGTATACGTTTTTCCTGGAGCTTCTAATGTAGAGACAATATCATTGAATCTAGTGTACATATCTTTTATAGATTCATTTTCTTTCATTGAAAATAATTCATATTCATGAACAAGAAGATTAATTTTAGTTTCTTTTACCTAATTTGTACCTTCATGAGTTACCTTGGGATTATCCCACATTTCCTTTGATGTTTTGCATGTTGAGACACGGTTGAACTCTTTTGAGCCAAGAGCACAAATTAATGTGTTCATAGCCTTGGCATTGATTTCCATGTCTCTCTTTTCTTCTACTGTCCAAGTTTCAATCTTTTCCATGTTGGACAACTTTATTTCCTTTTGAATAGCCTGCATCAAGGTAAAGTCTTGCATTAAATAGATTTGCATTCTTATTTTTCAGTAAGTATAATTAGTTCCATCAAAATATAGGGGGACGAGTGGTGTTTTGACCCTCGATTTAGGATGTAAATGCAAAGTGTGCCATTTGAAAATATCTTTGTCCCTAGGTTGTTAAACCAATGAAAACAATAGGAACGAAAGTCTGGTACCAATTGATATAAATGTATAGCAATGGCACCAAAACCCAAGAGGGGGGTGAATTGGGTTATTTAAAAATTTAACTTGAATTTTGAAAAATTCTTGATTGAGAATGATGTTTGACTAATTTAAAATGAATACTAATGAGCAATGCTTAATGAAGTGAAAATTAAAAGCAATAATAGGGGACAATAATTTATATTGGTTCGATTTTCCAAGGCTAGTCTACTACCTTAGCTTCTCACTAAGGATTTTAAAGTGATTCCACTAAAATCTCCCTACTTGAATCAAGTAGGTCCTGTAGTCCAAGACTAGAAAAAATTACAAACCTCTTACACACATAGGCCCTCTAGCTCACACTAGGAAAAATTCAATACAAAGAGATAAGGGAGTCTAAAAAGGAAAACTCTTAGTTACAAGTTCTCTCTACAGAAAATAAGAGGTTTGAAATGAATATTAACACTTAAGTACAAAGCCTCAATAAGAAAATAAAATAGAGAATGAAAATTTAAAGCGCGAAGATGACTTGAATGCTCGGTAGTTGGGCAATGAATGTTCTAAGAGTTCTTCAATGATTCTTCAACCATTTATTTATAGTTGATGGTGGAAAATTTCAAAAATTGGATCGTTGGAGTAGTTGGCCAAGCATTTAATGCACCAAAAACTAGTTGTTATGGCTTTCTAGGAAACAAACTGTCAACAGAAGAAAGGAGTTAATCGACAAATATGAATTACAATTTGAGACATAGTCAACAAATTAGAGCTATCTGTCGACAGATTTGATGAAATCAAACTGTTAGTCGACAAAGCAATAGGCTTAGTCGATAGAACAAGGAAAATAATCAAAATTCAAAATTTAAGCATACTAATAGTCAACAGCAACATGGCTTAGTCTACAACTTCTTAAGAACAAAAATGAAATTTCTTGAAAAATAGACTTACTGTTAGTCGACAAAACCAAAACCTTCTGTCTAAATTTCAATATTCAGTTAGTCGACAGATGGTTGTACTTAGTCGATAAATGCCAACCAAAAATTGAATACTTTGTCGACAGCCCGTAAGAAATGCTTGATTTTTTATTCGAAACATCTTATACCATTTCAAGATCACTTAAACTAATTTATCTAAGATTTCAACCCATGGAATCACTTAATTTTGAAATCACTTAACTTCATTTCTTTTGAATTTAAGTTGAGAGATCAATTTATAAAAATGAATTTGATTTTGAATGCCACTATGCACGAAATCCTTGATTTTCATTTTGTTTGAAAATTTTGTCATTATCAAAACTCTTTAATCACAAGAGTAAAATATCATATGCCTCTACAAAAGTCCAAGCTTGTGATAAATGCCAGAGACATGCACCATTATCTTTGCTACCCATAAGGGATATCCAACAGATCTTCCAGCCTATTCCTTTTACACGATAGGGGCTAGATATACTTGATCCCTTTCCCATCGCTACTGGGCAACGAAAATTCCTACTATAAGCCATTGACTATTTCACCAAGTGGGTAAAAGCAAAACCTTTGGCAACCATCACAGAAAAAATGGTGGAAAATGTGGTATTGAAAGACATTATTTACCACTTTGAAATCCCCAGGATCCTCAATATGGACCATGGCACACAATTTGATTCAGATGTTTTTCGCGCTTTCTGCAGCAAATGGGGGATTACCCTTTGTATGGAATCTATAGCATACCCCCAGTCAAAAGGTCAAGCTGAGGCAGTTAATAAAATCATTCTCAAAGGCCTCAAAACTCAATTGGATAAGGCAAAATGAGGTTGGGTGGAAGAACTCCCAACTGTCTTTTGGGCCTATCGCCTCACTAACCGAACATCTACATGAGAAAATCCTTTTAACCTTGTGTACGAGACAGAGGCCCTTATCCCAATCAAAGTAGATATCCAATCTCCACAAGTACTAGCTTTCGATGAGCAAAGGAACTTAGAAGAGTTATCTTGCAATCTAAATTTGATAAATGAGTTAAGAGACTGATCGGGTATCCGACTAACCACTTACCACTGAAGGATAGCCAACTACTATAATGCTTGTGTTAGAGACAAATCCCTGCAACTCGAAGATTTGGTACTTCAAAAATCTATTATTACAAGTGTGTTTCGAGAAAAGGGAAAACTCCAAGTAAATTGGGAAGGTCCCTACAAAATCCAAGAGATGTTAAGCCCAACTACATGTGTCCTTCAAACACTTCGAGGAAAAATGCTTGGCAAGACCTGGAATTCCATCCATTTGAAGAAATACTTCCTCAAATAAAAGGGGTGGGATACGACTCAGACACAGTAAAGAGCCGAAAAATGCCAACCTCCCCGCAGGTATGACAATCAATACCCAAGTATGACGTTATATTTGCTCTTGTTCATGGTCATGCATGTAGCAAATAATGCAAATATTCCACTTTAGCATATCTCAAGGGGTTTTCATGAACACCTTTGTTCTCTCTGAGGCTCGTCTTTCCTTAAATCAAACTTTACATGGCTCAATGTCCTCCCTCCAGCATTCTGCTAGAGCATACGTCGGACATATAAATTCTCGGCCTCTTCAGCGTCGAACAAGTCGAGGCACAGCGGTGACAACTAACGACCCCCCATTAACTACTACAACTCTAGAGCAACCTAGGAAGCGGAGCGTGATCTGTTCCCCTTACAGTCTCAAAATTAGGGCACTATCTCATGCATCATCATCAACCTCGCCAAAAATGGCCTTAGCCCTTTGAGTGATTAACAGCAGTAGAGGCACTCCATTTCTTCGTGTTAGGGTGCTTGATGATTGTTACAACACCCATCTAGGATTGGACCCTTCTTAAAAATCTTACAGATATCGACGTCCTCCCTCCCACAATCCGCGAGCATACACCCTAGATGTACTAATTCCCAAGCTCCTCAGCGTCGAACAATCTTGGGCATAGTGGCGACGACCGGCCAATATTGATATTTCTTACAAGTCCGATACAATCTCAAAAGGTTGGTACCCTCTTCCCCCTTTGCCGCGAGAATGAGAGTAACCCCGCCTACTAACCTATCCTAAAATCATCATTTTTCTAGCACCCACTTATTCTACTCTTCCTTTCGCTTTTCAGCCTAAGGCAAGAGTGGGGAGCTATTATTGTAGGGTGCCTTAGAATTTTTCCAAAAATCTCCCAAGTAATCTCAGATCATTTTTCCTCGAAGAGCCTCCCAGACACCGATGGTTCCCCAAGATTGACCTGCATCATTTTCTACTAAGGTCCTTGGAGGCCCTTTAGGATCTCCCAGACCAAGTAATCCGATGGCCTGAAGTCCCTTCAAAGCCACCTAGAAATAGCCATCAGGGTGGTTCACTCTAAAGTCTTCTCCAGGCTCTACAAGCCTTTCGAAGGCACCCTTCTAGAAGAGCCATCCAACTTAACCATGGGTCCCACCACTTTGCCTATAAATAGGCGATTCTTCGATGAATTCAGGATCTTTTGGATCTTTGGCCCGACCTTCTATCACTCTGTATTCTCATACCATTGCCAAGCCATCTGGCTAACATTCCGACTCACTTGAACCCATCTGGGACAGTGATACACTTTACATACCCTTTCAAGGCACAAACTCACACATCTAAACATATACACTGGACATCATCATACATAATATCTAAAGCATACATTGGACATACTTTTTAGATTCTTGTCTGACTTAGGCATCGGAGGGCCCGCGAGGGGGAGTCTCCCACGTGGTTTTCTGATTGTTGTTATGCCCGCAAGCAAAGTCTCATCCTTCTCTCCGGAAGCTCCGGAATACCCCTTTGGGGTCCTCATTGCTCGTCACCCGAAGACCTTTTCGGGTACCTTGCCCCAAATTAGGCTCGCTCATGCCCTATCAGGCTCCAACTCCGACCCAATCCAGATACGTTTTGGCCTTGCTGGTGACACCCTAGACCCTTGGTCGTGGTTAAAGACTCTGCTCTAGCTAATCCTAAGATAAATAAATTTAATTATTAGAGTTAGACAACAACAGACATAAAACATTTTTTATTAAAATATTCTAATGGAAAACTCAACAAAATGATACAGCAAAGATGTAGTTAATCATATCCACAAAGAGTAAAGAAAGATACAAGTCTATTGCTACATCATATTCATATTGCCTAGAATGTAATTGTTCTAGTTCCTATACTAGTTTGAGAAAATGCAATGCAATGCAAAGTGGTAGCACTTTATTCTTGGACTAGTCCCATAGAGACGACTTTCTACTCATTCCTCTGGCAAACCCCGACTCTTTTTCATCTTCAAGTAAACCAGAGTCATTAATGGAGTCTAAAGTCACCTGATAAGCCACTCCCAATCTCTCGACCTTCAAATGAGGGAATAAATTAGGTTATAGGGTTGTCATTTTTCACTTTGTATGTCAAAATAGGGCGAAAAAAAAAAAACTTTTTTTATTACATTTTTATTATTATTATTAGACTTGTCAACTATCACTTCCTTCCTATACTCTTGTCAACTCCATCGCGTTGCATGGCCCCTCACTTCCTTCCAAGTTACTATTTTTAAAATAATATATACACTCATTTATTATTTTAATTTTACATGTTATTTACGGCTATCGTCACAACAATCCAATTACCTAATCTAAATTCAAACCTTAGTGTGAACGAGCTTATATATTTTAGTGTCATTATCTAGTATACATAATTTATGGAATTAATAAGTTTACTGAGAAGAATAGTATACTTTATGCTTATCTAAAGGTTTTTTCTGACCCAAGTTAAATTTATTTTTAGGAATAATTGTGCACAAAAATTTATGTATTTGTTATTGTATGTATTCAATGAATTTATTAAACACGTGCATATTTTTAAGGGAAACTTTTCAAATTATTATAAAATATAGTGTTTCACATTTGATTTATGCCTGGTGTTCATCCTTCTATTAATATTTTAGGTCATTTTTAGTTCAAATGTTAATTGAGAATAAATAAAAAAATTACAATAATACCTTAGCGGCATTAGATATTTAGAGCTCCCCGAACTATTAAAAAATATAATATTTTATCCCTCATCTAATTCATGTTTTATTGTTCATTTTTAAACTAATGTTTTAGATTATTTTTAATCCAAAATTAACTCAAAATAAAAAAAAAATTAATAGTGACACGTAATAAGGTGAATAAGAAATATGTCAAATACACATTAAAAAAGTTTGTACACATTATAAAAATATTTACATGTTAGCATTTAAATGTGTGATTAGTAATTAAAATCATTATTGTCCTTGTACAAATAAAAATAAGTTTTAAATTATAATAGTAATTTAAATGACGTGTCAACATTTGAACGACACATCAAAAAATGCAATTGTGAAATCAAGATTGCCCAAGTCCCTGTGACTAAATGTGTAACGTAAGTTTGATATTTTTTGAAAAATAAAATCTCTGTTCAACTTTCTAAACTATATTGATAGCGTTATTTGTGCTAAAACAGCTTGCAAATATGAAATTTTGAGAAATTAAATTGAATTCATTCCACAATTAATGTGTTCATGACATAGCAAAATGAATCTGGCCAAATTGTTTTGAATATATCTAACTGTCATGAGCTTAACAAAATATAAATAATAATTAATAATATTTTAAGTTTATAAATAAAATTTATTTAGGCACAACATAAGCTTAACAAAATACCCAAATCAACATTCAATATTTCAAATCATTTTTAAGAATTTGTTGATTGCACAGTCCCCATGTTTGCCGCTTTCCTTTTCTGTGCAGCACTCCTTCTCTGGTGCATCTACAAGTGAGCCTCTTGTTGGAGTTGAATTTTTTAGCATGTATCTTAACATATTTCTTATGCACCCTATTAAGCGTAACTATTAAGTGTAACTATTAAATTTTTCATTTACTTTAGATTAAAAATAACCTAAAAATATTATTAATTTAAGAATGAACAATAGACATGAATTAGATCAGCACCATAATATTATATTTTTTTAATAGTTCAAAGAACCCTAAATATATAAAGTCAATGAAGTGTCATCCTTAAATTTTTTTATTTTTTCATTTACTCTCAGTTAATTTTTAAACTAAAAAAAAATTAAAATATTAATTAAAAGATGAACGATAAACATAGATTAGACGAGGGACAAAATACCATATTTTGTAATAGTTCAGGAAACAACAAATGTAAAAAGCCTTCTCTTAAAATAATATCAACGCATTCGCATTGATAAAAATAAATAAATAAAATTAATTACATAAATTCTAAATGTTAAACTACACATATCCATAGTCTTTTTTATTCTAAGCCTTTAATACCATATGCCCAATTTCTTTCCTCTTTTTCTGAGCATACCATGCCAAACTCCTTTTGAGTTTTAAGAAATTTGGTTTCAGAATATTCGAATTTATAGAAATAATAAAAAAAATCCACTAGTTCTAGTTTAACTGTTGATGGGAAAACAAGGAGCAGCCAGTTCTTTGTATTCTGCTCTGGTAATAAAGCTCAAGGTCAAGGATGCTTAACACAATTAGATTTAGACCGCATAATTAACAGAAGAAATGCATCATCAGATTAGACTCACTCTTCTTCTTCTCTTCTTTT
Organism: Diospyros kaki; assembly: GCA_036245055.1. NCBI lineage: Eukaryota > Viridiplantae > Streptophyta > Magnoliopsida > Ericales > Ebenaceae > Diospyros > Diospyros kaki. Next base: position 33,726,851 of record BSEG01000008.1, read on the forward strand.
CTTTTCTTGTCTTTCGGCTCTTCTAATCCAGGGAGAAACTCCAGCTCTGCGAATTGGGACATATCAAATGAGGTTACAACTTAGAAGTAGAAAACATTTTTATTAATGATCTTATATTGTTAATTATTTTTATTTATGATATTATTTTTTGTAAAATTTCTATAATTCAAATCCAAAGACAAAGAAATAAGAATTCCCAACAGTTGTCAATATCCCATATCTATTTACAAGCTGAAAAATATACAAGATCAACAATATCTCCAGGCAATTGAAATGAATGGTAAGTACTAGTAATAACCATGGTACAAAAAATGAACAAATAAATAAGATGCCACAAGAATGTATCACTGATCTTGGCAAATCTAAGTGCTTGAAGATGAGGTTGTAAAGAAACAACCGAAATTCTTCAATCATCATTTTTCCCTATTAATACATCGGTAGAAAGATTCATTTTGTGATTTCATAAGCCAAAACTAGCAAGCTCTAAGTCCTTATTGAGAGTGACATATATCTCAAATTATTTCTAGCTTCAAGGAATCTCAAAAAATATACTGTGCAACATATCTATGTTGACTAAAATGAAAAGAACAAGCTCTGCTTCTGTTGATTGGAAAAATACCTCACCACTGCACCCTTGCAAGGTAGTGATGAATTGGATGATAGCCGGAGTCATCTGCAGAGACACAGTCCTCGTGAATCAAATGCCAATTCTTCCCTGTTTATTTACAGGTTCCAGTATGGTAATCCTTTACAGCAATTTCCCATTATACAAAAAAGAGCACGCTATACAGAAATAGAACATAATGACCGCAACTTAGGAGCTTTACAATCTATCCTACTGGATGGGATGAAGGAAGCAGGCGTCATGTGCCTGAACGTGAACACTGTTACCCACATCACTAATTTTGGTGGCGGTGGTGATGTCACCATCACATATTAATGGAAGCCTGAGAGTTTCTTCTGTATCATGTTCCTTACTTAAGACTCTAATGGTAATAATTGACATTATTATTTATGAAAATCATATCTGCTTGATTATTTGCGTTGCCATTTATGAATTATGAAAGCATCTTATCTGCTTGAGTATTTTCTAAGCAATTTTGGTGCTTGACTATTTGCATTATTTGTTATTTATCAAAACAACTTATGTGATATCATGATCGCATACATTTTAATGGAAGTTTGAAATTTTTATGCGAAGAAGTATTCCAGCATTTTTTGTGATTGCAAAGTCCCATTAAAGTTAGAAAAGGAATTTTTATTGGACAACTATGAGATTAACTTTGCTGAATGGCACAAAATGTTGGATAGTTAAAAAACCAACACATGCAACTATGAGCCTAACTAAGATAGTAAGATGAGGTGGAGTGCTACCTGGGTTTAATCTTTTACAACACGAACAACTAAGCCACTGGGAGTCTGGAAAGTTTTGAGGTGACCTGAACCAATCAGATCACGGAGATGGAATCTCATATCCAACGGAGACAGTCGGAGGCGCTTCTTCTCCAATGCAGACAACATCATTTCTTTGTATTTCCTACGGTTCAGGAAAGAGAGCAGTTCCTTACGTCCCTAAAATAGAAAGTCAAAGTACATTGCTTACTAATGCTTTTGACAGGTAAAATCCAGAATAAATGTTTTATAAATGGTTATAACAGGCAATATACAAAATTTCAAAACTTTAGACGGCTTAAAACAATTCTAAGTTTCTAGTTTCAGAAAGACCATTATGATCTAGATATAGGTACTTCTTCTACTATTCCAGTTTCATGCAGACCAACATGAACTACTCAAGAAAAAAATCCTATTGTTTTAATGTTTTCAATGAACGTTATTTTCAGAAGAAATACTATATTAGTTCAGGGAAATATTTATCCACAAGTTCTCAGAATTTCCGAAGGAAAAAATGCCAATTTACGTGCTTCTAAAGGTCAAAGTTGTGTGTGAGCAACTGTACACCTTCATCAGATAGAAGCGCCATAAAAAACCATAAAAAAGTAAAAACTTTTCAATCTTGTTTGCAAAATTTTAAAACAGCACCAAGATTGTGAAGTTGACAACAAAAGCCTAGTCCCCAACTTACTTGAGGAAAAATCCATCTCCCCAAAAATAGAATCACCAAGTTTACAATATAGATTGAGAAAAAGCAGCTTTATCATTATCCAATGTCTCACCAACCTGTGGGGATAAGGCAACTATCTTATTTTCAACGTGACAGATTGGTGAAGAATTGAGCACAATTTATTTCAAATGAGCAATAAAAAATGTTTACCACTAGAGGAAAAACGTATTAGTGGAAGAGCATAACATTCATAAAGCACAATGGAGGCGCATGCCTCAGAAGACAAATTAAAAATTCCCCTTTCCTCCTGGCTCATCAAGCTGACAACTACAGCTTGCAGAAGCCGCTCAAAATTCACTCGGACTACTAGCTGTTGGAAGATGGGGCTGATTCATATTGCTTCATATCCACGGGAGTCCATGGGAGATTTATTTAATTTCTTTGCTTTCCTTATTTAAGTGATTTGATTGTATATTATGTCTTGTATCTTTTTTGTATATTTCTTTCTATATTCGGTTGTTGTAGCCTTCCTTTTATTTCTTTCTAGATTTGGTAGTTTCCTAAATCCGCATAAGGCAGGTTGTGCCCATGCTGTATAAATTTACAGCTTATGCTGCATCTCAATAATAAGTCGAGTTTTTTCCTTCTTTTCTTGACATGGTATCAAAGCCCTAGGATTAGTCCTAGGCCTGACGAGATCGTAAAGCCATAGAATGGTGGCCGAAACTGAAAAATCAACAGGCATGACTAATGTTACAGAAAGTTCTAATCAAGGCACTGGGAGAGAACTTCCGATCAGTCATAGTATTGGAGGAGAACTTCTGATTGTCCAAGCAGCCTATAAGTTGAATGGCAAGAACTACCTCAAGTGGTCCCAACTTATCAAGACTTTCTTGAAAGGCAAGGGAAAATTGAGTCATTTGGAGGGATCTGGACCGCAGGAGAATGATCCTATGTATGGTGCATGGGATGAAGAAGATTCATTAGTCATGTCTTGATTGTGGAACTCCATGAATTCAGAGATTAGTGATACAGTTACGTTCTTAACAACAGCAAGGGAGATATGGGAGGCAGTGAAGATTACCTATTCAAAGGTACGTGATGCCGCTCAGATTTATGAACTTAGGACCAAGGCAGTAGCAACCAAGCAAGGGAATCGATCTATCACCGAATATTCCAACTTGTTGCAGACCTTGTGGCAAGAATTGGATCACTATCAGTGCATCCAAATAAAATGCAGTGAAGACGCAATAGTCCAGAAGAGATTTGTAGAGAAGGAGCGAATATATGACTTATTGGGTGGACTAAATTTAGAATACGATGCGTTAGAATTCAGATTCTTGGTAAGCCTGATCTACCCTCCTTAAATGAAGTAATTTCTATTGTACGTGCAGAAGAAGGCCGAAGAGGAGTTATGTTGGAGCATGGTCACTTGGAGAATTCAGCTCTATTGACTCTAAAAGGAGTTGGACGTGAAAGAGGGACTAAAGAAGATAAAAGATTCATAGATACAAGTTGGACCACAAACAAAGATAGTTTGTGGTGCACTTTCTGTAAGAAGCCAAGGCATAGAGTTGATAAATGTTGGAGGCTTCATGGGAAGCCAACAAAAGGAGGACAGCAACTTAAGGCTAAGGTACAGGCCTACACTGCCAATGGTCAACAGCCATCTCATATGACCAACTACAGCAACCAAGAGCATACAGAAGGCAAAGAAATAGGATTGATAGGGCTCAAACAGGAGGAGATTAAGAAGTTAAGGAACCTTTTAGGGTCTCTTGAAAAAGAGCAAGGTGTTAGTGCTTCAAATCTTGTCTTCACAGGTATTACTTTCAATTCTTGTTGCTTAAATGCTTCAGATTTAGGTTTTAAATCACACTGGGTACTTGATTCCGGTGCAACCGACCACATGACCCATTCTTCACACAAATTTCTAAACTACAAACCATGCTCCAATACTAAAAAGATTGTGTTGGCTGACGGATCTCTAATTACTATTGCTGGAATATGGGATATCCTTGTTAACAATTACCTAATTCTGAAAGATGTTCCCCATGTCCCAAAACTCTACACCAATCTTATCTCTATTAAAAAACTGACCCAAGACACTAATTGTCATGCCATCTTCTATCCAAATCTTTGTGAATTTCAGGAAAAGGACACGAGGAAGAAGATTGGGCATGCTAAGGTGAAAGAGGGGTTGTACTACCTTGAAGAGTCTAGTGGGCTAAGTGATAGAAAACATTTTTCTCCTATATCTTTTTTAGCTAAATCCAATAAGGATGTTTTATGGCTTCATCATTTTCGCCTAGGACATCCATCTTTTGTAGTTCTTCGATCTATGTATCCCTCTTTGTTCAAAGGATCAGATAATAGTGACTTTCACTGTGATGTTTGTCAATTTGCTAAGCATAAAAGAGTTTCCTTTTCTTTTAATAATACTCGATGTGCTCTTCCTTTCAACTTAATTCACAGTGACATTTGGGGTCCTTCTCCTCTTCCTAGTATTTCAGGTGCTCGATGGTTTGTGTTGTTTGTGGATGATTGTACCCGAGTTGTGTGGTTGTATTTTCTAAAGAACAAATCAAAAGTATGCACCATTTTTCCTAATTTCTATACCATGATTAAAAATCAATTTGGTATTGAAATTAAAAGAATAAGAACTGACAATGCCAAAGATTTTTTCAACCAAACTCTATCTCTTTTCTTTGAAGAGAAGGGTATAATTCATGAGTCTTCTTGTGTTTATACCCCTCAACAAAATGGAGTAGCTGAGAGGAAGAATGGTCATTTGTTGGCAGTTACAAGATCCTTATTATTCCACAATAATGTGCCTAAACGCTATTGGGGAGAAGCTGTCTTGACAGCTACTTATCTCACCAATAGGCTTCCTTCTAGGAATCTTGACCTTCAAAGTCCTCTGCAGCTTCTTACTAAGGCATTCTCAGAATTTATTCCAACAAATCTTTGCCCAAGCGTGTTTGGTTGTTTGGTTTTTGTTCATAATCATTTTCCTCATAGAGGGAAATTGGATCCTAGAGCCCTCAAGTGTGTCTTTATTGGATATTCCTCCACTAAAAAAGGTTATAAGTGTTTTCATTCTCCATCCAAGAAGCTGTTTGTTTCAGCTGATGTAAGCTTTGTGGATCATATTTTGATATGGCTGATATTAAGGGGGAGACCAATTCATTGGATGAATAGTCAAGGGAAATCTATTTCTCAAATTTTCCAGTTTCTCGTTCTCCTTCAAATCATCCTCAAGATTTCTTAAATCCAGTTTCAAGAGAGAATGTTCACTCTTCTTCTCACTCACTGCAAGTCTATTCAAGGAGAAAAGGTCCCGATTTTATCTCTAAGCATGCTGAATTATCTAATCCTTGTGTAGATAAGTGCAGCCCTCAACCTGATTCACCCAAGAGTCCTAATTTACTTCAACCTACAGTCTCTACTATTATACCATAACGTATTCCAAGCAACACTCAGCCATATACCCCACTTTTGGATGACCTAGACATCCCAATTGCCTTAAGAAAAGGAACCCAAGCCTGCACTCAACATCCCCTACATCTATTCCTCAGTTATTCTAAATTGTCTCTGGCACATAAGGCCTTCTTGACCAACCTTAACTCTATCCCTATCCCAAAGAATCTATCTGAAGCTTTAAGTAATGATAATTGGAAGGAGGCCATGAAGGTGGAGATGGCTACACTTGAAAAGAATCAAACCTGGGATTTGGTCCAGCTACCTAAAGGAAAGAAAACTGTTGGGTGTAGATGGGTATTTACAGTGAAATATAAATCAGATGGCTCTCTCGAAAGGTACAAAGCTAGATTAGTGGCCAAGGGTTATACACAAACATATGGTATAACCATATGGTGTGGACTACATTGAGACATTTGCTCCCGTCGGAAAAATGAATATTGTCAGAATTTTGTTGTCTTTAGCAGCTATGTTAGACTGGCCGTTGTATCAATTTGATGTTAAAAATGCCTTTTTACATGGGGATTTAGAAGAAAAAATTTATATGGAAGTTCCTCCTGGGTTTGGATTCACTAATCATGGAGAAAATGTTGTATGCCGGTTTAAGAAAGCTCTATATGGGATAAAATAGTCTCCCAAGGCTTGGTTTGGGAGGTTTACAAAGGTGATGCTTGGTTTGGGCTATAAACAAAGTTAAGAAGATCATACTCTTTTTATTCATCATTCTAAAACGGGTAAACTCACTACTCTATTAGTATATGTTGATGATATCATTGTGACAAGAGATGATAAAGACGGTATTGATGCCTTGAAAAGATGCTTGATTCACGAGTTTGAAATAAAAGAGCTAGGCAATCTAAAATATTTTTTGGGTATTGAGATGGCTCGATCTAAGGAGGGTATCTTTATTTCACAACAAAAATATGTGCTGGATCTTTTACAGGAAACTGGTATGTTGGGTTGTAGAGTAATGGATACTCCAATTGAACAAAATCATCGTATTGGTGCTAACCTCGAAGAAGAGGCTATTGATCGAGCATCCTACCAACGATTTGTGGGGAGGCTCATATATCTTTCTCATACAAGGCCAGACATTGCCTATGCCGTGGGTGTAACTAGTCAATTTATGCATAACCCCAAATAAAGTCATCTTAAGGCTGTACATCATATTCTTCATTATCTTAAAGGCAATCCAGGTAAAGGCATTTTATTTAAAAAATGTGGTCACATGTCTGTGGAAGCATACACTGATGCAGATTATGTTGGATCCCTTGTTGATAGACGGTCAACCTCAGGTTATTGTACGTTTCTTGGTGGTAATCTTATCACATGGAGAAGTAAGAAATAAAATGTGGTGGCTAGATCTAGTGCGGAAGCTGAATTTGGATCTATGGCTTTGGGGATTTGTGAGTTGTTGTGGCTCAAAATAATCTTGGCAGATTTACAGATCCGTTGGACAGCTCCTATGCGGTTATATTGTGACAATAAATCTGCTATCAATATTGCCCATAACCCCGTCCAACATGATAGGAATAAACATATTGAAGTTGATCGACATTTCATTAAAGCGCAACTTGAAGGTGGCTTGATTTGTACTCCATTTGTTTCTACCGGCAAACAACTTGTTGATCTATTTACTAAAAGGGTTTCGGGTAGCATATTTCACAAGCTTCTACACAAGATGGGAATGTATGACATCCACTCTCCATCTTGAGGGGGAGTATTAGAGGATGGGGCTGATTCATATTGCTTCATATCCACGGGAGTCCATGGGAGATTTATTTAATTTCTTTGCTTTCCTTATTTAAGTGATTTGATTGTATATTATGTCTTGTATCTTTTTTGTATATTTCTTTCTATATTCGGTTATTGTAGCCTTCCTTTTATTTCTTTATAGATTTGGTATTTCCTAGATTTGGTAGTTTCCTAAATCCACATAAAGCAAGCTGTGCCTATGCTGTATAAATTTACAGCTTGTGCTGCATCTTAATAATAAGTCGAGGTTTTTCCATCTTTTCTTGACACTAGCATATCCTTGTGTCCATCTTAAATGACACATTTTGTATGCCTCCACCCAAGGTACCAGATAGGGACGTCATTGCACAGGTCCTTCCATTGAGATATGAAGTATGGAAAATTCACGAGCAAGTATTTACCTGAGAGAGGCCCTTGAGTACTGAACCAATGTTGGGAATCGCAAACCAGTAAATGTTTGGATCAATAAGTTGTCTGGTCTAGAAAGTAAACAAAAGCATTAGGAAAAAAGTTGATAATAGAAGACCATGAAAAAATATGACATACAATCAGAAAATACTAAAATTGCATAAAGCACTGACAGGCAAAGAGCAACGGAAGAATATGTTTAATTTATGAAGAGCAATGCAATTACTGCAAATTTTACAATATCAAGTTTACCAATTATGCTTGTGTACCTGTACCAAATAACAAGAGTATATAATCATGAAAAATGGCAATTTGCATACATGTGTTTCGAGACAGAGACTTGTGGTGGCTTTTAACTGCAGGAAAATAATTAAAATCTCATCACATGGGGATAGCACATATGACAGATTGTATAGTTAGTTCTGCCAAAAAATTTAATTTTCATCCGTCTAGAAAAGAGGAAAGCTTCTGCAAGGTAACATCCTGCATGGGAAGGACTTTAAACAAATAAGCCCAAAATTGTTCACCCACTTGAAGATTGATTGGAAGTCTTTGAACATCAGAGTTTCAGGTTTCCGCCTGCCATCAAACAACTTCATGTATGATTGAGTTAGATTTGAATTATTTTAAAGCACAAAAATGAGGACAGGCTGGATTTGAACATCTGTGTGGTTCTCCAGAGGAATAGCAATGGTCAGGATATAATTGGGTGCCCCTTCCCTGCATCCTTGTTCCTACACCTCTACCCGTATTAGTTAAATTCTCATCTCCATCCCCATCCCTATCAGATAATGGACATCCATCGGATACCTAAACCTGTTAAACTTATAATAGAAAATAAAAAAGTCTCTTTGGAATTTTCTATAACTGCAAAATCAAGAAAAATTAGTGTATTTAATTATCGTCCCAATCAAGATCTTTACAATGTCTCCCAAGCATTATAGTAACGATGTACCAACATCTAGCAAGACAGTGATTTGCAGGTTCAAGTAAGCATGAGGGCTTGGGTTGTGGGTTCGAACTAGGCAGGGTTGAAAATATTTCACTTTCACAACTGAGTTTTTTTATGGTGCTTAATTGATCTGACCCACAGCCCATCAGTAGTTTTTATCCATTTCTTGAGTTTTTACATAAATTTATATGAACTTTATCTTGCACAACATTCCTATTGCATAAAATGTGATCTTTCTCATTGTGGATTGTTACATGACAAAAGGCTATTTGATTGCGCCCCACACAATTTATGAAGTTTACATGCCATACATGCTTCAAACAACCACTAATTCAATTAAAAAATATGAATTTTAAGTGTATTTTTTCTATATGAACTTCAAGTATACTTACAAGGAGGCCAGCATTGATTAAGAGAGAGACGTCTTGATCTTTCACGTTTCCCCCTGATGACAGAAGTGAACACTGCAACATGGCAAAAAGTGGCCAAACTGGGAATAAATGAGTGAGGAAATAAATTTCAAGTAGCAGAGCTTAAGAACAAGAAATTGATACTTCCTATGATTTTAACCCCTCTAAAAATTTAAGATAACTTTCTGTTCCCAGCTATGTCAATGCAAGTTCAGCAACTAAAGCAACAGGAATTAAATGTTCATTAATAATCCACTTGCACACTACAAGAAGATGGCAGAAAGCATTACACTAGATAGAGCGGATTACAGGATTCAACAGTCAAAATGAAATTTTTGTATATCAAAGGCAGATTGCTAAGTATTTAAAGTTCCAACTATATGAATGTATTTACAAGATGAAGATCAAGAAAAAAATTGCATTCCTCTGCAGCATTTCAACAGAACTATACTACTTATCAAAAAGAAGATTTTTCTATGTTCTTATTTATTGCATGATCTAAAATTACTCACAAGTTCTTCATGTCCAATGCTAGGATCCAGCTTGAATGGAATAACATGCACTTTGAACCACTCAAAAACTGCAAGAACATCTTGCTTCTTTGCTTCCAATCGTTTGATAACATTCTCAGCCTAAAGTCAAATGTTACATGCAATAAATATTGTTAATGGACCTTTTTTTTTTTTATATATCTGGAGTAGAACAACATTAGCACAAAGATAGAGAGGATTTAGCCCATTATAGCAACAAGGAGGATCTCCTTGCTTGTATAAAAATAAGGGAGATTCCTGCAATTTAACCAATGAAACTAAGCAAAACAATCATCAAACCAGAAAGCCATCAGAATGTACATATCTCCATAATGATAATCAATGTCACCATCTTGGAATTTGGAACTGAAATCATTCCCTACAATCAAAGAATCAGAAACTAAATATATCTGCATAAACAGCCACTATAATCCTACAAACAAACAAATACCTTGATCAGTGTTCACCATAGTGGAACTGAAATCATACTTTACGCATATTTTTCCTACAAAGTTGATGAAAATCATAGGAAAATGTAACAATTTGAATTCATTTGATATAAATAAAAGCAAAAACCTGATTCAAATAGTCATCCATAAACATTATGGCATGATCGTCTTGTCCAGTGTTCAGTTTGAATATTCGCAGAACTTTCTCCCTCTTGAATGTCTGCCCCAAGAATAGATTAAAATTAAAACATGTCCCCATCAATGATAAGAATTCTACCAAACAAAACTGGCAAACCAGGAAAGGAACTGAAAACTTAATAGGGCCATTTAGTTGTGGAAAATGTTTTTTAGTTTTTCATCTCCAATTTAAATCTCAAAATTTCAGCTTCGTAGAAAATTTGAAAAACACATTCAAATGTTAGAAGTATAGAAAACTAATTTCCAACCTAGAATAGGAACGTATGTTCAAAAAAAGAAAAAAAGAGCTCGAGGTTTTCGTATTGTATAATTTGTGTTAAAGAAGAAGATGGAGATGATTTAGGAATTGTTGAAAGCCACAATTTTTAAATCTCCATATTAATAAGGAAAATTTGGAAAACTCATTTTAAGAGTTTTCCATGTTCAGTTGAATTTTGGAGAATCACATTATGCAAATCTTCATTTTCTATTTAGAATTTTTTTTCTTTGAACAAGTTTACTAATTTCTCATTTTTTATGGAGTAATTTTCTGGAACATTTGGGCTCTTTTCCATAATTAAACAGCCCTAGTAAACTCTTTTTTTTTTTTTTTTCCCATGAATGATGAATGTAGGGGGTGAATTTGAAAAAATTATCAGCCATAAGTTGAGAAGGCATCTGTGCATACACAACTCAATGAAGCTCCAACTTAATTATTTTTATCAGCTATGATTCCTGTACATTCTACAGCATTTGAGTTTGTACTTCATAACCATGAGATTATTCTATGTGCAAACAAATTAATACACCTGGAAAAGGTTTCTACCAAGTATAAATCTCAAGACCATTAGACTCTTTCAGATAAATATTCAATGTGTTAACTTCAGATCCATTTTGTACTTTTTTTCTTGGCAGTGGTGGTGTTTTTTTTTTTTTTTTTTTGTTTTTTTTTTTGGGGGGAGGGGGGGGGGGGGTGGGTAGGCATATAACAGAAATTTAAAGTGACTTGGTCAACAGACCTCTAGTTCCCTATCCACCTGTGTTCTGTCCTTTATGCTGCTATATAATTGAGAACGCAGAATAAAAGGTTGAACTGAGACCTGAAAACACAGCAATAAAAGTAATGAATGCTCCACATTGAGAATAAATTAGCATCAGTTCAGAATAACACATGAGTGGCACATCTTTAGAGGAAAGAAGGAATGGAGGATTGACAGGAGTACAAAGCTTAAATTAACTAAACCAAGAAAGCAGGTACATGCTTATACAAAGGACTCATCAGCATTGCATGCAAAAAAGGAATTCTCCCCCTTGTTTACTAGCATTCAGAAAGCTAAATTTCCTTCCAAAATGAATTACAAGCTAGAACACAATGCGCAAGACATTTCCAGAATGTCATCATGATGGCAGGGGAAAATGGGTGGGGGGGTGGGGAGGGGGAACTTGATTTAAGTACATAAGACACATAATCAACTGTGGCAGTTATAAATTTAAATAGCACTAGTGGATGGTGCTTGACCAAACATCTTTGGAGGGAACAGGGCAACATCTTTGGAGGGAACATGGCAAGTTTTCCTCAATGCATGTATAGCTAGCCTAAGAAGAGTTTGATGGAAGGCTAAAATAATTGGTCTAACACAAACAACAAAATATACCAATTGGTATCTAAGGCCCCGTTCAGTTTTAAGAAAATATTTTTTAGTTTACAAATCCAATTTTACAACTAAACATGCCCTAACATTTTATGTTTCAAGAAGCCACAATATTAATTTTCAAAAAAGTTAGAGAACATCAAAAGTGATATTGTCCAATTCATAGTATAAAGTTGAAAAATTAGAAAATTGAGTTTTCTATTTTCTATTTTCTAATGGGAGGTTAAATCATTCAACAGAAAATTAGAGTTATAAAATATAAAATGTTTCCTACAACTGAACAGGCCTAAGAATTTCAAAACAAAATATACTGGGACTGCCTGAGTTCAAAGAACAAATCACAATAAATTCATTCACAGTCAGCTTTAAATTTCCGTTAGACCATAAGCTGCACTGTTGGATATACTCACTCTTATGCATCGAAATAGGTATTGCGTTTGTGCGTAATCATGGCGGAAGCTACACGAAACATATATTAAATAAAAAAAAGACCGAAACCAACCTTGTCGGTACGAGGAAATTGAGCACGCATTATGCGAAGAGCGACCAAAGTATCGCTAAAAATCAAATTCTCCTCTGCAAAAAGATTAAAAGTAAAACTCAATTCAAAATTCACCTAACTGAACATTCAAGTAGAAAAAACGCAAAACGTGAATGAAGTTAAGCAAAATCAAATTCACAAAGCATTCTAACGGTCACTGTAAAGAAGATTGTTGAGATACAGAGAGAGATTAGACCAAGCGAGAGAGTTTGACGAGAGCATTCTTCGGTTCCGGAAACTGTGACTTCTTCCTCTCTTGGCCGTTTCTTGGCGTTGCCTACTTTTGATGATGAGGCCGCCTCTTCCATCCTCTTTCCCGTCTTATTGATTGATCGATGAATCGATCGCTTTCGAATCTCGATTTTGTTTGACAAGACACAATTTCTCCGCTTCTCGTTATCGACCTGGTTTTAGCAGCTTGTGTTTGTCCAGCAACCACGAGACCCGCGACGGTACCTACAATGAACTATCCTTCCAAATTTACATACAATGGATTAATTGGCCGTTCATAAACCTTCTTGTTTCAGAATTCGTTTAAATTAATCGTGGCGACGGAAAATTGCGTAAATACTAAAAATGTGTAAATTTGGACTACGTCTTTAAAGTTTTCTTTATTTACGTTGAACCCCCCCACCCTCTGTGCATCTATCTTGTGATTAAAATGAACTAATTAAAGTTTGGTATAAGAGATCTATTTCAATATATCTAAGGCTAAAGAAATAAAGGCTTGTAAATAGAAAGTTAAAAATATTTTTATGATTTTACTTAAGTCTATTTAAATTTTTCATAGTTTTGATTATTTTAATTATGTCCCAATAAATTACTTTAACTTATATATTTTAAATTTAATATTAAATGTAATTTATTTAGATTATTGATTAATTTAACAAAGAAGGTCTACGTGAATAAAAGAAAAAAGAACTTGAAACTTTTTAAAGAGCATATGCAATGTGCTTGCAAGATTTGATTGACACGATATTAGAGTAACTTTCAAAATATGATGGATATATGTTTGAATTTAGTAAGATTCTAGAGACTTCGGGTCTAATTTACCTTCAAAAAGTAATGCACATGCAGAGCTATAGTTGTAACGCTCCATTTTTTCAAATACGCAATAACTTGAAATATAATTAAGACATCACCTACGACCGTTATGGAAACCCTTACCAACGGAAGTATTTGATCAAACGACCTTTGTAAGTTTAACCAAAGTTAAATAAAGGGATTTTCACTTGATTTCTTTTACAAGTACAAGAAATGCATACGACCTTCAATACTCCATAAAACACAACACATCACAACAGGTATAATTGTAGGACACCTATACACACCATTTACAACCTTGAGTATCATAACTGTTATTTACAATACATCACTTGGGTTATAAGGGTGCATAATGAAACCAAAAGTCCTAAGCTAGTCGAGCATCACTTCCTCGCCCACGCTTGAAATGAAACCTGAAACACTTGGCACTTTCAATATATCTAGAACGTGGAACGTTCTAGGGGTATCAACCCAACTTAGATATTACATCTAAGTGAGTAACTCGGAAAAGGTAAGTACATGCGTGCAAATGCAATAATGTCATTATGAAATCCCCCCCTATGGTAGCAATGCCAGGGTGTTACAATTGCCCCCACGGTCATCATAGTCACTACTTGGCTCACCGTAAGAGCACGAGATCTTTCATGATGTCCCAACAACTAGCCACAGTCACCAGCACAAACATGATATACGACAAAGTAGAAAGAATATGCATAACCAAGGGAAAATATGACATGTAAGCCACAAAGGCATGATATACAAGTCAACATCCACACACAAGTGAAGCAACAAATGCTCAAAGTGTCACAGAACATGTAGGAATCACTCACTTTGACCGATTACCGTAGGAAGCACAGTTTACAACGAGCGGGATGGTTTTCTTGTAGTTTTTCTTACTGCTTGGCACAAACTTCAAGAAAGACCTGAAAACTCCGTCGAGGCTCATTCTCCCTCGACTTTCTCCCTTCTTTTCGGCAACGTTTCCTCTCTCAAACTCCATTCATTTTCCTCCTTACTTGGTGCCTAAAATGAAAAACCCTAAAACCTTTATTTATAGGAAACTCTGGCCAACCAAATCGCGCCACGTGTCGTGTCATCATGAGACTTCAAATCCTATCTCCTAAGTGGCCAATGGATGCTTGCCACATGTCCTTAGGGATAAAGTTTAGAGACTTTTGCAAACTTGGAGGCTAAGTTTTTATTGGCCAATTATGCGATGCCACCTCAGCGGGTTATTATGAGCTATCATGTAACCTTATCTTATCTTTCAAGTAGCCAATGGTTGATTGTCATGTGTCCTTAGGGATAATGTTTGGAGACTTGTGAAGGCTTAAGTAATCTTGGAGGCTAAGTAAAAAACTTGGAGAAGACTTGGGAAAGACTTTGAGAAGACTTGGACTTTAAGTAAAGACTTGAACTTGGACTTCAAAACGATCCAAATTTACATTTGATTGAATTTTGAAATTCAAAGATATTTTGGAGAGATATTTTAAGGTTTCAACAAACGACACTTTGGCTCGAACTTTTCACGTAACTACACTTAGACCCCTACAACTTGGTCCCCAGACTATTTATAATTGCACTTTTTGGTCCCCAAAAAATGGATAAATTACGCTAATACTCCAAGATTTTTAGGTAAATTACACTTTTACCCGAACTTTAATATTTACGATTTTACCACTGCCTCAAAAACTGAACCTTTGGCTCAAGGCTTTTATAATCTCTTGAAATGACATATTGTCTCAAGTATTTGAACCCAATAATCTCAAGTATTACATCATATTTGAATTCGAAAAATTTGGAGTATTACAATAGAAAATGATCCACTAACGGGTAGCGACATCATCTTTTGGACCATTCTTATCTGATTAAGACCAGAGCCACCGATCGTTACTCATTTCATCTAAAAAATTGATTTTGCAAATTTTTCCCAAAATGAAGGCAAATTGAAATGCTTTCGATCGTCATCATCGTTTTAGCTCTGCTATAGCTCCCTATTTTAGAAAACCTTACTTCTCCAAAACCCCAATATGTCTCTTTCTGTAAAGCTTAAAAGCTACTTGGCTAAGCGTTTTTTAATGTAGGTTCAAAGTTATTTGACTTTTAAGTTGTGTAAAGCTTAAAAGTTGAGTAGTGTTTAAGGTGATAATGTATTTAGATAAATATGTTTTTAAATTATTAATTAATAGTTATGTGTTTGGTTTAAAAGAGTTGATAAACTATCAAAATTTGATAAAAAGACAAAAATAAACATATTGAATAATACAAATAAAGTATATAAAAATACTAATTTTTAATAAAATTAAATTATAAATTGATAATTTATATACAATTATTAAAAAATATACTAATACAATATATATACATATACATATATACACAATAGAGAGCGACTGATGAAGGAAGAAGTGATGAACGACAGCTAATGGAAGAGGAAGCTGTAGGTGCAGGCGATGGAGGCTGGAAGTAACGGCCAGATGGGGATGGGTATGGGTTTGAAAACGGCAATCGACAGTGATAGATGAGTTGGAAGTAGCGATCGACAACGACGGAGGAGCTGAAAGTGATAGCTGACGTTGGAGGAAGGCAGCAACGGTGAAGGCAGTAAGATTACGACCGATAATAGATTGGAAATAATGGATGTGTAAGGAAAAATCTATCTTTTGCTTGGTTAAAGGCAAAAAACCCCTACCAACGTTTTTGGAAAAGAAAGCTAGGGCCGAGAACTTTTTCCAAATACTTTTGTACCATCAAGATCCTATAACTTTTTTTCCCAATGGACCAAGTAGGCTTGTCACAATTATGGCACTTTATTTTATTTCTAGACTTGGGTATATCTCCACCTTTGCTATATCTTTTGGAAGTATCCTCCTATCTTTGTTTTACATGACAAGTATTTTCTTGTTAGAACTTGAGATCCCTTCTTCATTTTATTCTTATTATTATTATTACAAGTCTAGATGTAGAAAACGTTATTATTGCTTAAACATGTCGTATATTTTTATAGTATTTTTTTTCTTTTGACTTTTGTTAGGCTAAAGCAATAGTCATAAATTATGTCTCCTAAACATATCTCTAGAGCTCCAAAAAAAAAAAAAAAAGAAACAAAGGGAAGAATCATTAGTTCAATGTCAAGTTGGTGGTATGTTTAAATACTTTAATAACAACAAAATAATAGAAATGGAAGAATGAAAACTTGGATTGAACTTTGGTGGAGAAACAAGAAACTTGGAATGACAATGTCAATGAACAATGCGAAAAGGTTAATGAATTGAATGAAGACAAAGATGATCACGTTGATGTCAATGAATGGAATGAGGAAGAAAAAGAAGAAAATGTTGATGTGAATCAATTGAATGAATAAGAAGAAAACAATGTTCAACATGAAAAATTGTTGATTAATTTTTATGATCCATGGTGTTGGGATAAAATTAACCAAAATATGAGAGATTTCTTAGTAGAGAGGAGTCCAAAAGGAGTTGATAGAGTCTTGTTTCCTAAAAATAATACTAGTAGGCATTTTGAATTATCACAATATAAGCTAGTTGTAATACCTGGTATTAAATAATAAGAGAATTTTTGAAGATATGGGTCAAAATGATATTTAGCAAAGTTTCGGGCCTAAGTGCAATATTCAAAACTTAAACGAAAGACGAATGACTAGGTTAAGATGAGTCAATTGAGGAAAAACGGCACAATTGGGCGATATTTGATAAAAATAAAGAGAACTCGATGGGTTGAAGTCAAAAGCATGCAATTAGGAGAGTCTGGGCAAAAGTGCAGATTTTGCAAAATATCAGTGGGAGGTCGAATCGACGAATTTTTTAGAAATTCCAAAGGAAATGGAAAATATAGAACTTGAGGGCCGTTGTGGAAGTGTTGGAAAGTCTAGGGGTATCTCAGAAAGGGAGAAAAAGCAATTAAAAATGGGCTGGGGTGAAAGTGCAATTTTTGAAAAATGGCTTGGTGTGAAACCGACCGGCCTCCTGTGGCCGCCGGCGGTCGCTTCTGGGGCATCGAGCAGGTCGCCCAGAGGCTCTAGGCTAGCCTCCAGACGATGATAAGCTCGTTGGGAGCTTCCATTGGCCGGAATCGGGTTGGATTTGATCGGAAAATGATGGCCAAAAGATTTCCGATTTGGCCGAATCTTTCGAGGGTTCTAGCGCTTGATTTGGTGTTTCTCGATTGGTTTAGAGGCTAGATCTGAGCTTAAGGGATAAGGACGAGCAAGATAGGGTGAGGAATCGGGTAAAAATCGAGTATAAAAGGAGGTTTTCGGCCGAGGGTTTCAAAAACGAAAACGCTTAAAATTTCTTGTGTTTTTGCTTGAATCGAGCTTGAGGGATAAGGGGCTTTTGTTCCTTGGGTTGAGAGGGTCTTTTCTGGAGCATTTGTGGTCGATTGGTGTAGGATAAGTGGGTGTTTTTTAAGTTGGCCGAAAAATCAGGTTTGCCGATGCCGCGACCTGCAACTCGATTTTAAACCCACCTCCGGCCACTTTTTCCGACGATTGAAGGTTCCATTGGAGTCGCCTTGAAGAGTTCTACAAGCCCCTATAAGAATTTAGGGCATTGGACGTCGCCGGAATCGGGGAAGACGACCGGAGAAGACAACCAGACGGCGGCGCGTGGCTCCCACTCGCAGGACCTCTGGGTGGCGCGTGAGGGCACGTGAGGTAGGATTTTTGTGTGTTTTTAATTTCAGAATTTAGGTAGAAATATTTTAGGAATTATCATGGAAGAATATTTTGTAAAAATTGATATTTGGTATTTTTAATGAATTTCCGAGGGTATAGATGTTTGAAAAATAAATAAAAATAGAAAAAATTGTGGAAAAATAGAAACGTTGATTCCAAAGGTCTTAAATGGTGAAATAGGAGTCAATTGGGTCGTTGGAAGAAGGATTACGCGATTTTCAAGGTGTGGCACATTTTTCGAGGCAAAATTTGGACTTTTCTGAATTGAGGTGAGTGGTTTGATTTTAGTTTTACCTTGTCTTGGAAGTGTTTTTAAGTGCTTTTGGTGAGTTCTAGTGAGCGATTATACCCTCCTAGACTTAGCTGATTTTACAAGATTTTTTTTTACTTATGCTCACTGTGTCGACATTCGCTACATTGCATTAACTGATTTACTTTAAAATGTTGGTGCATGGCGTGTGAATTTTCATATCATTTGGGGTCAAGTTTCATTGCATCGTTGGGTCCGCATGGGGCGGGTGGGGTCTACTTGAGATTGGGACAGTGTTAATCCAGGTGAACGGGTGTCACACTGGGACACTCGAGGGAATAATGTTAGACCAGGTGAACGGGTGTCACGACAGTGCACTCGAGAGAACAACATTAAACCAGGTGAACGTGTGCCTTAGTGGGGCATTCGAGGGATTAAGCATGTCAAGGTGATATCTCGAGTTAAACGTGTCTTGCATGTTGTCGTATAGTATGCCATGCTCGTGTGTCCTTTATGCATTGTATAACTATTTCATACCTTCACTTAGATGGTTTATCATCTAACATGGGTTATACCCCTGGAACATTCAACGTTCCAGCCAGGGATAGTAGCGAGGTCGAGGACACGACCGATGAGCCAGTAGTGTTTGTTTGATAGTTGTAGTATTATTTTGGAAGCATTGATATTCACTATGACGATGTTGTAATCATTAGTATTGGTGTTGTATACATATGTCGGTATGGGAACATTTTGTGTGTAACACGTGGTAGGCCACGTTATTTCGATTAATTAAGTATTCTGCTGTGTTTATAATGTCTCGTTCAGTTAAGATTATGTTATTATTAACCAACCAAGTAAGATTGGAACTCTCGGGGTTTAAATCTGCATGTGAAGATTGTTCTTGAGATCACCGCGGGTGCCGGCTGTAGTTTTGCGACGAGTGTTTCATCTCCATGTGAAGATTGTGCACATGGCGCTGCATATGTTGAACTTGAAAAAAAAAAAAAGAAACCCCGAGAATTTTCTTATAGTGACACGCCTGTATAGGACGGGGTGTTACACTAGTATTGCCCAATGAAGAAACAAATGATAAGAGATGGCTATAATATATTCAGTTCAGTTTGACAAGTTTTTTTGTTTTTGCTGTAAGTTATTCAAAACTCAAAAAAAAAAAAGTGAAATCGGTCTGTTGGGAAATGAAGGATATAAAGATTGGCATAATATGAGTCGGAGTCTTAAAAATCATAAAGCAAATAAGAAGCATATAGATTATATGACTAGTTGGATTGAATTGGAAACAAGATTATGGAAAAATAAAACAAGTGATCAAAGTGTGCAGATTGAAATCAATAAAGAAAGAGAATACCGGAGACAAGTGTTGAAGAGGATAATAGCTATTGTGTAAAAATTGGCAAAAAAGTAACTTGGCATTTTGAAGAGATTGTGAAAAGCTTTATGTGGAAAACATTAGTCTTTTTTTGCAAATGATTAAAATGATTGTTGAGTTTGATTCGATTATGAAAGAGCACATTTGTCATATTCAAATATATAAAACTCATTATACATATTTGGGTCCTAAATTTCAAAATGAATTGATACAAATGTTGGGAAATAAGGTGAAAAGTTCAATTGTTAGAAAAGTTAAACAAACAAAATATTTGTTGGTCATATTAGATTGTACTCCAGATGGTAGTCATAAGGAGTAAATGTATTTTATAATATGATGTGTGGATTATTTAGCAAACTCTACAACGATAAAAGAATATTGGGTAGAGTTTTTGAAGGTTGATGATACATTAGGGCTTAGACTTTTTACTGAGCTTAAAAACATGTTGACCAATCTTGAGGTTGACATTGACGATATAAGAGGTGTACATATAAGACTACTTGAAATAAATCTGAGGACTTTCTATATACTCCATGTAGTTGTTATAATCTTAATTTGACATTATGTAATATGACAAATTGTTGTTCTAAATCTATGTCATTTTTTAGAGTGATACAACGCATCTATACATTGTTTTCTTTTTCTACCAAGTGATGGAAAATTTTCAAAGATCATGTGAAAGGTCTTACACTTAAACCATTGTCACAAACATGTTGGGAAAGTCATAAAAAAGATGTTAGGCCTATAAAGGGCAAACTATACAAATAAGAAATGCTTTATTTAACTTGGCAAATACTAGTGAAGATCCTAAAACAAGGAGCGAAACTAAGTCCTTGGCAACATATGTACTTCAAAATTTTGAGTTCTTGCTTGGCACAGTAATTTGGTACAAGTTGTTGCATGCAATTAACATTGTAAATAAATTTCTTCAAGTTGAAAATATGGATATTGATGTTACTATAAGTCTTTTAGACTGACTTATTTTGTTTCTTGATGATTATAGATAATTTGGGTTTGATAGGCCATGGTCAAAGCGAAACAAATAGCAAATAAAATAGGAGTTGAAGTTGTATTTTGAGAAAAACACATAATTCGAAGAAAGAAACAATTTGATAAGGATGTCTTTGATGAGGTAACACAATCAACAAAAATTTTTTTTAGAGTAAATTATTTCCTTTTCATAATTGATTGAGTTCGTTCTTCATTTCAAATTAGATTTGAGCAATTTAAAAAATATGAGGAAACATCGGGATTTTTGTTTAATTTGGAGAGGTTGAAGTGTGTTAATGATGATACTTTGTCAAGCTTGTGTTGTTTATAGAATTTTACTGATTATACTAGTTATAGTTGTATCTGCAGAAAAAAGTTTCTCTACGCTGAAGTTAATTAAGATTTATCTTTACTCAACTATGTTATAAGACAGATTGAATGGATTGCATATGTTGTCTATTGAAAAAAAAATGCTCGAACAACTTAATTATGTAAACTTGATTGATATTTTTGTCTCTGCAAGGAGAATAATTTTTAATTGATAATTTAGAAAATTTTCAATTTTATTCTTTGATATGATACAAATATTTATTTATTTTTTAATTCTTTATTATTAAAAAATAAAATTTAAATATACACTATGATTTGGATACCTCTCTTTATATTTCAACTTAGGGTCCTAAAATCTCAAATATGCCTCTAAAAGGTAACAACATTAAAAATATTTTTACATCATAGTATTTTGTGTTTGTAATATAATTTTAGTTTTTGTCTCAAAACTATTTGCAAGTTATCAAAATTATTTAAATAAGTGTTTGCCTATATATAGTGATATAAAATGTTTATTTTTTTTATGGGATGTAAAATATTATTTTAAAAATAATATTTATTTTTTTATTTTAAAATATAAAAATAAATAAAATCAATTTAGGATACCTTTTTATAATATGCTCCGAGGCAGGGAGACAGAAGCTCACACTTTTTGATCCAGTCGGTGAGAAGAGATCCCTCCGCTGCTCGCCTGTTCCTGTCGTTATCATCGCTTCCCTAAAGCCTTGGTCTTGTTCAGGTATTCACAATGTTCATTTCTCTTCTTGATTTTGTTTGATGTGAAGTTTTTGATTTGGTTTCTGTCTCGTTTCAAATGGATCTGATTGTTGATTTTGCGCTTACTTTAACCTGATCAAGGATTCATTTGTTGGTACTTCCTGATCTATATATGCTTGTTATGTGGTTTTGGTTTACTGAAATCAACGCCAATCTGTTTGGATTTCGGTGGTTGTGGAGAAGATCTAGAGGTACTGTAGGTTCCCGGGATTCTAACTCCAAATAGGTGAATTTCTATAGTTCTAAGCCCTTGGTAAAGGCTGTATTGGTAGATCTAGAGTGTTGATGTGTTAGAAAAGCTAGAACTGGAGCGGGTAAATACTAGTTGACTCGGTGATAATATGCTTTAAACGATGGTAGTTATTGCTCAGCATCGGAATCAGTACTATGGTAAGGCCAGGGCTCACTGCCCTTCAAGATTTGATGCATTTGAATCGCCTCCTTCCAGAGGCTTCAAAGATATCAGTTGTCGAAGTTTTCAGTCCGGAGCAGGTTTACTCCCAACTCCATCAAAGGCTTGTTCTACTGCTGGGGGGAAACGGGGATGCTCTTCTTCTCTCAAAACGCCGTCGCCCTCTATTAAGACTCATTCCGAGGAATCTAAGCACCAGAAAAGAACTGTGAAGAGCAATGCAATTCCCATTCCCATTTATGCGGAGGCTGAACATAGCAAGGATGAACTTCTAAATGATCACTTCTCCTACTCAGAACTTTGGGCTGGTCCAGGATATTCCAACTTGCTGTCGTCTAGGTAATGTTCATTACCTATTCCTAAATTTTCACTCTTTCCAAAGAGGACTGTCTCACTTGACTTGCTTGCTTCTTTAGCCTCTGATATCAATTTTCGCTCAGTAACCAAATTTGCAACGAGTTCCAAATGAACCTTTCTGCGACGAGTTCCGGTACTATTTGATCCCTCTATCATAATGTCCTGGTATGGTCATCTAGAAGTATGGTGGAATGTCAAACCTCCAATAACCAACACTACGTGTACGAATGCTAAGTCCACAAATCCTTAGTTGAATTAATAACTCTTATTAATTCTCAACTATCCGCGTTGGCGAACGATTTCTTAAGTTGTGACTTCATCATTCACATAGAGCATATACCTTTTAAGATTCCTACAAATCTTGTGTACTCATCTACCTTTATATGATTAGGATCATACCTAATAACCAACCTATTAGAGACTCATCTTTCTGGATCCCGTACAGTGGCATCAAAGCATAACGCTCCTCATACAAGATAACCGTGGCACCTTAGGACGTGAGATTACTAGCACCTGTCGCCATATAGAACTCCCAATTGACATTTAGTAAGAGTTACCATTTGGGTGTTCTCAGGTTAGGTTATTCAGTGAACTCATTCAACAATAAGCACATACACACTTGCATTAGTGTCACCACACAAATAGTCAATGAAATCAACTACTCTCCTTACGAGCATGCATAGTGTGTACCAGTTTTGACGGTACTATAAAAACCCCATTCTAGTCCTACGATTAGGAATAGTTTAAAAATGAAGTATAAGTCATTCGGTGTCATTAGTATGATCTCATCATAACCCAATTGACATCACTACACTCTTTGGGTTTTATCTAAATAGGAAAACATAAAAATGAACGCATTGCCAAGTATTAAAAGAAAAAAAAAATACCTTTATTAATCAAAATATGTTCGAGATTTATAGGAGATGTAGCCAACTCACACCTCTTATGATTGGCTCCCAGATTACAACTCTATCAATCTCCCACTTAACCTAAAGCCAATCACCCTTATACAAGATGCCCATCTTCCCAAGATGCTTCTTGAAAGGTTTTTGTGAAAGTGCCTTGGTAAATGGATCTACTATATTATCCTCAGTAGAAACCCTATCTATTATCCTTACATCTCCTCTCTCTATAATCTCTCTAATGATGTGGAAACACCTTAGAATGTGCTTGGTTCGCTGATGAGACCTTGCCTCCTTGGTTTGAGCTATCGCTCCATTGTTGTCATAGTACACAAGGACTGGGTTAACTTTGGATGGAACCACTCCTAGTTCCAAGAGGAACATTTTCATCCAAGTTGCTTCTTTGGTTGCCTCCAATACTGCAATGTACTTTGCGTCACAAGTAGAGTGTACAGTAGTTTCCTATTTAAAACTTTTTCAACTCACTGCCATACTATTCAACAAAAACACAAATTTAGAATTGGATTTGCTATCATCTACATCAAATTGAAAACTAGAGTCTATGAAGCTTTCAAGTTTCAATTCACCTCCTTCATAGACAAGGAACATATTCTTAGTTATTTTCAAGTACTTAAGGATATTTTTAACTACTTTCCAATGTTCTCACCTGGGTCTGCCTGATATTAGCTTGTGACACTCAGAGCATATATTACATTAGGTCTCGTACATAGCATAACATACATTATGGATCCGATAGCTGATGCATAAGGTATCCTACTCATACGCTCTCTCATATGCTAAATTGTATTGATATTAAGAAAAAGGAGAAAACTCCAAAGTCTTTATTTAATTCAAAATTCAACAACCCCATAATGAAATGGAAAACTGCTTAAATACTGAAACCCTACAAGACTTCCAATTGGGAGGGCCCAAGACACAAATATTAAAAGACAACATGACATGAAAACATAAAAGTGCAATTTTAACTTATTAAACAACATCAAACGGCTAAAATCTCTCTTCAATAGTGCAAAGCGACTAGTCTTGTTCGACTTGTCGAGATGATTCTGGAAACATATTATAATAGCGATTATGAGTTCATATGTGAATTCTAGAGCCATTTCTTCGAAGACTTATCCCAACAACCCCAAAACTTGAATGCTCGTTCTTGTACTCTATCAAAGAGATTACTAGCACTTGTCGCCAAATAGAACTCCCAAGAGTAAGAGTTACTATTTGGGTGTTTTTGGGTTAGGTTGTTTAGTGAACTCATTCAACAATAAACACCTACACACTTGCATTAGTATCACCATACAAGTAGTTAATGAGATCAACTACCCTCCTTACGAGCATGCATAGTGTGTACCGGTCTTGACGGTACTATAGAGGCCTCACTCTATAGTTCTATGATTAATAATAGTTTAAGAATGAAGTATAAGTCATTCAGTCTCATTAGTATGATCTCATCATAACCCGATTGACATCGTTACATTGTTTGGGCTTCATCTAAGTAGGAAAACATAAAGATGAACTCATTGCCAAGTATTAAAAGAAAAAACAATACTTTTATTAATCAAAATATGTATGACCGTTCACGATTAAAACGAAGAAGAGAACAATTGAAGAAGTTGAAGGGTCACGGCTTACACCGCATCACTGCCGGTAGTCGCAACCAGCTTTTCGGCGATTAATATTATCGGACAATGAATCTTCCTTTTATTCTTTACTTAATATTAATTTATGTAAAGATAAAAATTAAATAACTCTAAATAGAAAGTACACGAGTTTTATAAAACGGTGGCTCTAATACCACATGTAAGCTATAATATTGTATGTACAATAATAACATACAATTAAATATCATGCCCATAAATCGTTAAATTCATGTAATTCACGTAATTTAATAATTAAACGCATACTTAGATCCATCAGAGATTAAGTCATAAAGAGAATTGTCGGTTGAAGATGAAAACACCTGAAATCTGGTTTCTCCCTCTTCACTTCAATCGTAATGATATATGTAAAATATGACTGTAACTGCTTTGATGTGTTGGGCAGAGAGAGGATCAAACCCCTTATTTATAATAGTAAAAATAATCTGCCATCAAGACTCTTTAGGAGTTATCATTCACATCTTCTAAACCAAATAGAATTATAAAGTAATCAATTATCTTATAAATTCTTTGATTATCCCATCAGATTAACACAATCATATCTGATATTGGATTTGATTATTTCATTAGATAAACACCATAATATCTGATAAAATATTTATATTAATTATATTGTAATATATCAGATAATTATTACTAATTTATC
Source organism: Diospyros kaki (assembly GCA_036245055.1). NCBI lineage: Eukaryota > Viridiplantae > Streptophyta > Magnoliopsida > Ericales > Ebenaceae > Diospyros > Diospyros kaki. The sequence goes on from BSEG01000008.1 coordinate 33,752,731, forward strand.
TGATGAGATATTTCCTTTAATTATCGTGTGAGTCATAAGATAATTCTTACATATATACCCATCCTTAACAGGGAACAAAAAAGAAAAAAGGCCACATGCAATATCTATATATATATATATATACTTTTGTCATGCCAAGAAAAACAATGTTTATGTCATATATAAAAGTATATGCACCATTGTGAATGGTTAACTACATAACTGTTCCCCCATGACCAAAATAAAGATTTTTGTTCATCAAACCTTTTTAAGTCCACTGCCAAAGAGAAAAGGAAAAGTCTGTTACTGAGAATGAGTCTAGTGTCTATGAATGATTGTCCAAATTGTGTTACTGGTAGAAGGGTTTTGGTAAAAACCCAGTCTAAAGGGCATCTTGGTTTTGCTTGCATATGAAATTAGTTAATGAGAATCCTGGATGCTTACAGCAGGGATCTATGGGCCATGGTGGTATTTGTTTTCTGTGAGAGGTTGTAGTGTCGTCCCAACTTTTGATTATCTGTTTAACACACTCTCCTAATTAGGGCACAGTCTAACAAACGTGCATGTTCAACTGTTGCATGAACAATCAGTTTTTATTGATTGACTGTTAAAAGAAAAAAATCCATTTACATGTTTACATGAATGTGTGACCGGTCACATGTTAATATGATTTCTGAAATCTGCATTAATTGATATATTGAGTTATATCTACACTGCAATTATCCTTCACATGTTTCTTGTGACCTTATTTATTTATTTTTTTGTGTTTTCTCCTAGTGGTCATGGCATGCTTGTGTTACTTGCAGGTCCCTTGGGGCTCATATCGTTGTATTTAACATTTTTCAAGTTCTTAGGTGTTGGGTTCAGTTCTCCAGGTTCACTGGTCCAATAGCTTTTACTTAGTTATTTGCCATGGAGATGTTAGCTTAACAGTTTTAGTTTAGTTTTTCTTTAGCTGCACAAGCACATATGTTGAATTCATAACTCAGTTTCATTTCGTTATTAATTGGGAATGAGACATGCATATACTCTTAATGTTCAAATTTTAAATGATTTTTCCCTCATGGGGTAATTTAACTATAAATAATGAGCATTAGTTAAATGTGACGAGAATGTTCTTTTTTACTGTTAAATCGGTATACTCTTAAGGCTTATTGATCTCAGGGGTTATGGTCAGTGTTAGAGTTTGTCTAAAGTATTGAGGCAGCGACAACAATGTTTTTTATATAGGTTATTATGTGGTTTAGAGAGTAGAGATAGGCAGTGAACTCACTTGTAAATAGCTGTCAAGTTGGGGGTAAAACTGGTAATATCCAGTCTTGTAATAGCATAGGAATTGTCACCCTAATATTCTATAAATAGGGAAGGAGGGTTAGACAACAGAGGCGCATAATTCAGTGTTTCTTGAGAAAGCTTTGTGAGAGGAAAGGCTGTGATTTAGAATAACTTTTGTAATCTTGAGAGAAGACTTGTAATCGGGGGTGCAACTGATGTACTGTGATCATTCTTTCTGAATCAAAGAAGGCTGTTCTTGGAGGGTTCTTAAGGCTGGATGGAGGGTTCTTAAAGCTTTGTGGTTTGGTTGTAATCTCTTTCATTCTTTCTTTGTTGAATTCTGTTCTTTCATTTACAGTTTATAATTTCTGTTGTTGGTTGATTTCGGGTGAGAAGTGTTGAGAGAATTGACAAACTAAAAGTGTTGATTGAGTTTCTAAGAGCTCCTAATCCTAACAGTCAGCCTAAAATTGGGATAAATGGCATCGCCTGGTTTGTGACACCTAGATTTGTTATCTCACGCACATTTTAATTGGATACATGATTCTAGCAAATTTGCTTGTTTGGCTTTTAGTGTGTGTTTCTGAGGGAGAATTCACATAAACATATGGCATTCTCATGTAGTTGTCTTCTGCAGTTCTGTTATCTGTTTGAATGGCTAACAGAGTTCAAATTCCAACAAGAAACTCTGCACTCATTGCTATGATTGCCGATGAGGTAAGAATCTCGAGCTCGTTATGATTGCTTTAATAGTGGAACCACCCAGTATATAAGATGATGTAGGACAGACCTGGTATTCTGAGAATACCTACTTTTTAGAGGCTTATTTAGGATTAAAAGGCTAGAGAGTATTGTTGAAAAGGCTAGTGTTTAGATATATTATTAGGTGTGAAGCCTAGAAAGCTGAAAACAGGTCTCAAAGCAAGGTTATGAAAATAATAGTCTGAAACTGAATATTAGGGAAGATAGGAAGAAAATAGCTCCTAGGCATCACACCTAGGAGAATTGATTCTGAGAGACTATAAAGTTACATTTACTGAAGATAAAATGGGAGAAAAATGATTAAAATGGTCTAATCATACGTGAAAGACCAATGGTTGACCCAAAAGGAAGGAAAGGTGATGTATCCTGAAGTGTAATGGAAAAGTATAGGCGAGGATGAAATTAGCTTGAGCTGAAACAGTAAATATATGATATATTTTGATTTAAACTAAGGGACTTATTAAAGCAAAATGGTGAAAGTCAATCTGCTGACTCCAAACAGTGGGGTATGAGGTTTGTTTGAGTTGAGCTCAAGCAAAGGTCAGTTGATCAATTTAGTGGTTAGTGATACCCTCATTTTCTCTTGGTTACTTCTTTCAAAGTAACATGTTATACACGTAGTTTGTGAGTCTACAATAGGGGATAATATGTACTTTAGATGCAACATTAATCATATGGCTTGGTTTATGTTCTTTGTTGATCCTTATTTCATTCTAGTTTTGTAATCAGTGTTTAAGATGTCTGCTAATTTTCTTTTGTTCTTCTGTAACTTGTCTGATGTATAACTAATCTGATTTTTAGGACACAGTAACTGGATTTTTACTAGCTGGAGTTGGCAATGTGGACTTGCGAAGGAAGACAAATTACCTTATTGTGGACTCAAGTACGCCTTTGAGATCCGAATGTTGTGAATTCTCTTGCATGCTAGGCATGATGAATAGGATCTCTGTGATTAACCATTAGTTATCGGGGAAGTTTCTCCATTATATTTCAATTGTATTTTTTTTATTTTCTTCCACATCTAAATTGAAAATTACCCATTCTTTTGATACTTTGCGAGTCTAAACACCACAAAGAGTAAACATCCCAAGAATAATTGACTGGCTCATGATCTTTTCACATTTCCTGGTTGTTCCTGGGAGATCACACCAAAACAAATGGCTAAGCCTAGCAATTTACAATCCAATAAATTGGGGAAAAAACTGTCTAAAATGCAGCTGGTTTGTTAACAAACCCTATTCAGACTGTTAAAAGATGTCAATTACTTTGGTCCTTTATGCAGCAGATGTTTTTCTCAGCAGCCTTAACGTTGTCCCTTTAGAATGGAACTAAGAGGGAAAAGAAAAAAGGACATCCAATTTGTTTTTTCAAACTGTTGAGAAGAAAAGAAGAAAATTTGAACATGACAATGCCATGGACTTGGAACCAACTTTTACAAGAAGCCTGATTCTTGTTTTCATTTTTTCTCATTTTCAGAAACAACGATGAAACAAATTGAGGATGCATTCAGAGAGTTCACAACAAGAGAGGACATTGCAGTAGTGTTAATCAGTCAATACGTAAGGGATTACTTCTCTCATTATTTTTTGGTTGGTCTATTATGCTTCTCATTGGTTATGTATATGATAATTTTTGAATTGGTTAAATTGGTGCAAGTCTATACGAAATCTTATATATATCTCAAGCACCTCATGAATATCTTTCCTCCTGTCTAATTATGTGGAGAAATTTTGAAATTTTAAGCATGCATGTTTTACAAATTCTGGCATGTTAATATCACTAGACATTTGGCATTGGATCCTTTCTTGCACTTGGCAAATGCCGGTTAACTTTTCTAGAGGAGGATGTTATGAAGATGCTTGATTGCCAAACAGCCATTGATCTGAATGAAGCAGCTGTTATGTAAGATTGGTAGGATTGACTACTGGAGTTGCTTGCCAAAATAGGTAGTCTGATCTGGCCATGCTATGTGGAACAGAAACCCTGAAGATGAGTGAGCGTAAGGTGAGAGTTTTTCAAGAAGTACTGTTCAGGTCATGGCCTTAGTGATACGAGTTGTAAGATCCTCTGTTTAACCGGTGGTCTTGTCATATTCTCAGGAGTCATCAGTTACCTAGAAACATCTCTAAAGAAGAATAAGAATTAGCTTGGCAGCCCTTAGGTACAGGTCAAATAGTTGGGTCACAATAAGATGAGATTTGTATCAATAAGTTGTGAGTTCAATTCTTTCCCTTGCACAATGAGACAAAGTCTCTATCTGCGATTTACCTTCCTTGCCGAATTTGAGGAGACGAGCGGTGAAGGATTGCGTAAGGGCGGTAATCCCAAAAATTAGCTTGGCGTTTACAAAAATGAAGGTAAGTAATAATAAGAATAAGAATTAGCTTGACATTGGAATTCTATTGAGCTCATGCGAGTTCGGTGAGAATTAATGAATATATATGAGCAAGTAAGAGTTTTGTATAAAATTATGCATAAAATACTAATTGCCTAAAAACCCTAAACCCTAAAGAGTTGCATGCTAGTGTATGAACACAATTTTTCATTACAAAAAATGTATTGGCGAAGTTTGGAATTAATTATTCCATGTCCTTGCGTTCATGATTATTGGAGACATGCTGGTGCCTCAAAGCTCTTGGTCCATGTTGTATAACATGGGGGTTGTAGTCATCAGGGATGGGGTGGGATTTTTGGATTGCTGCGCCTCCTGTTAAGTTGGCCCCTAAGCCTTTTCACTTCTATTGTTCAGGTTGCAAACATGATAAGGTTCTTAGTAGATAGCTACAACAAACCAATTCCAGCAATTTTGAAGATCCCATCAAAGGACCATCCTTACGATCCAACACACGATTCGGTACTTTCACGAGTGAAGTACCTCTTCTCAGCTGAGTCAGTGGCGTCTGGGAGGCGTTAACTTACCTCCGGCAGCTGTTGAAGAGTTGTGTCCTGAACCATTTGAAGTAGTAGTTTGCGCTGGAGTTGTTTCTTGCTTTCATATTGTTATATATATATATATATATATTCTTTTCTATGCACAATAAGCAATGTTTATGGAAAGTAAACAGACTGAAGGAAAGGTCATATCTGCGTTTTCCATTATTCATTTGAAAGCAGCCAAGAGAGGGCTATTTCTGTTGATTGCTACTGTCACTTTTTTATGTATTCGGCATTCCCAGTTATTTATTATCTGTTTATTTTGTTTTATTAAAAAATTAGAGCATTTGATAGTGTTTCTATCATCAACAAATATTTCCTTTCCACAGAATTTTGTTCATTTCTTACCAAGAACATGAAAATCTAAAAATTGAGTTGATGAAAGGTGTGTGTGTGTGTGTGTGTAGATATAGCCGATCTGGATAGAATTAAGAATAAAATTTAAAGGTAATAATGATATTTTAGCATTTTGGTTCTTCTGTTCTTATCTTTCTATTAGTTTGTTGAATTTTGCATGTTAATTGGCGACTTGAATGGACCTATTTATTCAGTCCTATTATTCTTATTATTATTATTATTATTGGTTGAGTTATTTTCTGATGCTTGATATAATCTTGACGAAGGGGCTATACTGTTTCTTCATGGGAAACGCAATTTTAAACAACTTCCCATATAGAATGCCTGTAGTGGGGAGCTTGTAAGATTGCAGCATCTCTGGAAAGCTATCGATGCCAGGGCATTGAGGGGTGGGGGCTTCTTTTGTTTATTAACATTGTTTCATTTCATACAATAATAATAAAAGGAAAGAATAATCAAACAACATGATTGAATTGCAATCCCCATAAAAATAAAATACAAAACCCATAAAATGCCAATAAAGGCCCATATGATAGATATCCAGACAGACAGGTACTGAATGAATGTTCATTGCTGATGCATGGGTGGGGTTGGACTTGTGAAATCCAATCCCAGTCTCAATATGTAGGAGGATCCTCTGCGGCCATTGAAGGAGGAAACCAAAAAAAAGAAAAGAAACTGAAAGAAAACCTGCTATGCTAACCAAAAAGAAAATGCAAAAGGATAGTAAGAGTTGGCCTCGACTTTCTTTCCTGTAAATAAAAAGAAAATGTTAACCAAAAAGAAAATTGGTCACATTGAAGCAAAACAAATTTTAATCTTAAAAATATAACAAAAAGAACAGCCCTCAATTAAGAAAAAAAAATACTTTAAAAGAAAAGGCAGCAAATTATTAATGTAAATTTACTTGCACTATTATGTTTGGAACTCAATCCAATCATTTCCATTTGCCAAAGCCTCCACAATATCTGGCGGTAAAGAGGTGCGCGTCTCATCAATCGTCCTACTTCCCACACCAAATGCAGCCTCTGGTGCAACAGTGATACTTGGAATTAGCTAAAATATCACGAGCCATCCTTGCTAATGTAGGAAATTTAGCACTGTTGATCTCCCGCCAATGAAGGATATTAAAATTCTCATTACCTGGAAATACTAACTCCTGCAAATACTGGTTCAGCTCAGATTTTTGAGTCTAGTGAATACTAGAGGCCTGATCTTGCATAATATACCATTGATAAAAACTAGATAATCTATCCCCGGAAGAACTAGAAAGCAGTTGCTTAGCACTTAAATGAGTGGAGCCTGTAGACTGAGAAATATCACCTCTATACTCATTAAATAAATCAGTGAAGGCAATACGAACCCTGTGAACATGTGTTTCAGCATCATCGCCATAGATCATACCAAAATAATATTTCACAATAGCCAATTTCAGTCTAGGATCACGAATTGCAGCAATTGCCAATAGCAAACAACAATTTTCCCAATATTTTCCAAATTCCTCACGCACTGGACCAACCATCAGACCAAGATATTCATTCTCATTATTCTTCCATTCTTTTAAATGAAGCTGAATCTGACATATATCCGGGGAAAAAAAAAAAACATTTGATGTTGGAAAGATTGTCCCACTAAAATGACGAGAAGTATCATAGAAAACTTTCAAGCTTTGATGAATTACCCTTCCAACATCCCATTCTTCTTCTAAAGGACTGTGCTCATAATTTTTATCAATTTCCTCTAAACAACAAAAGGCACTTTTCAAATCTAAAGCAGTCTCAGGGATCCAGAAATGTAGAATTCCATCTAGTAGGGTGTCATCCATAGGAACTCTCTTATTTCCTTGCAATTTGACCTAATTTAATGCAAGATCAAAATTTTGTTTTGCATCTTCTCTAGCCAAATATCTCTCACTCTCCCTAATTTCGGAGATGAGACCACCTATTGTCAACCTCTCACTATATACTCTCTACCTTGCAAGTGGACGAGTTGAAGCAAATAGTACAACGATGAGTAGGAGTGTTGTATTCACGAGTACTAACTTTTGATATCTACTCTAACTGATTTAACCTTAACCTAACACACACATTGGTATAGCTATTAACAATAACTTCAACTGTAATGAAAACTAATTTATTAATAAAATATGCAATTAAAACAATTTATTCGATTCAAAATTCACAAAGCTAAGGTACTAGGGCTTGTGAATGCACCGTCGGCCTTCTATGATTCAATTGTTTATTACTCGGATCTTGTTATTCCTTATCTTAGGTTGAAAATCGATGATCCAATTATAACCAAAAGCCTCTCTTGATGGTTATTCGGTTCTATGTATGTATATGAGATTAACTATCTCTAGTCAACCAAAAGTCACTAGATTTCTTCCTTAACCTCTTTCTTCTTCGCATTCCACTTTTCGCTCTTCTTCCATTTTCACTTTCTCCATCTCATTTCGAGTTGAGAGCTAATCATGTCTTCAAGTTTTATTTCCACTCCTATTATGCACCAAAATCGTCCCTTTTTATTCCATGTCTGTTTTGCATGTGATATGTACCTATATTGACAATATTGAGCTCAAAATGAGTAACAATCATGTTCATTGAATACTTAAATGCTAAGCTTGGACAATTAAATAAGAGTGCAAAATATACTGATCAAATACCCCCAAACTTAGCCTCTTGATTGTTCTGAACAAGATTATCACTCATGCACACGTTGGATAGCCTTCCCATTAGTCTCAGATTTTGGCATCTTTTAAAAGTCACAATGAGTTATCAAGTAATGTTCCACCACAGTTTTAGACTCATTTCATGCTTGACGTGTGTGTTTCATGCTTGACATGTGTGTGCATGGTCGGATTCTTTATCATGCATAAGGTTGTTGCTACCTAACCCTTCAATGGTCTTGTTTTCCTTTCCCTCTTATGACTTGCACTCCACCCCCAAACTTAATACTTTTATTCAATCCTTAGGTATCCTATGGTTACTCTCAGTTACTTTTTTTTCCTTAAGTCTAGTTGGGTCTAGCTAGAGATAATGCTACCTCGATCTGTGAATATTCTCCTTAATTTTGAGTGCTTTGACATTCCAACCTCTAGCAAGCAGTCAAACCCACTAGTTTTCTTCATCCCCCACAATATAAGTTTCAACACAACCATCCTTTGACTTTTTTTTTTTTTCCTTTAGCAAAGCCTCTGCACATTAAGTTTTCTAAATGACCCTTGTAGCGAGCTTTCAGCCGATGACTACCAAGTCAAATGACCTTAGGGCACTAGGTGTTGAGACACCCCTATGGACTTAATCACCCGATTCAACTAGGCTACGAAGAGAGGTGCAAAATATATATACAGGCTGATTAATATAGTGTGTATGACATGATAATACAGGGATAAGATTTCTAGCTTTTGGTCATTGCTTAGTTTCCGTTAGTTTGTCTACACACTCCACACAAATTTTAAACATGCACGGAATCAACATATTCCTCAGTAGACACTACCACAGCTTGACCTTCCCCAAACATTTTTTTTTTTTAAAAAAAAAGAGTTACAATACTAGGTCAAAGGAGAGAGTCCACTAGCCATCTAGGTAAGTGTATTCAACCTATGCAATGTATAACCCAACACACGTGCTCAATAGAAGTCATCACATGGACATATGAGTAATTCAAACAATGTGAGGGGCATCACTATCAAATACTTTGAATCATAAAAATACCATGTAGTTTTCATCATTGCTGGTAGAGCTATCCAACCATTTTTTTTTTTTTTTATAAATGGCTACAACGAAGTAAGCTAACACATTATGCATGATCGGACCAACCAAACCCTCTCCCAAAACTTAAAATGAGCCATTGTCCCAAGGGCTCAAAAAGCAATAAACAAGAAGAAAGGTACTTGGGATGGAAAATTGGTGCAGTGATGGCTGGAGTGAGTCAATGGTCTTCGAGAGGTGGTGGTGGCTGGTACTAGAGTAGCCGGGCGAACATGGATCTAACCTCCTCATGCTGGGTACGAAGGTCGGCTTTGAGGACATCTAGGCTAGCTTGCAACAATTGGAATTGCTGATTTTGCTCTTCTCGATTTGCTTGTATCTATGCTTGCATGGCCTCTAAGGTGGGGCCAAAGTTGATCCCTCCAAGTCGGCGCCGGGGTGGTGGCCTCACTGCTTGTGGTGCTTCTGATTCCATGTACTTTTTAGCTTCAGCTTCTTCCTCGGCCTCTGCGTCTTGCATTTGAGCTGCATGTCGGCACTGGGCAATTTGAGTCTGTGACTGCCGGATAGTATAGAGATTGATGATTATGGGTTTCGTCTTGTCTAGCTCAGATGATGATGCAGGGACTTTTGCTTGCTTGCACAATATCGAGATGAGTGGTGGAAAATAAATTCTCTTATTACTACCTTTGGTCAAGGCAAGGATGACAATTTGTTGGAAAATGTGCTCGCCAAAATTCAAATCATGTCTAGTAGTCAAAGGCATATAGCAACTGCATTCGTGGAGGATAAATCTCAGTCATGTGCGATGATGGAGCTATATTATAGGACAATATATAATGGAAAATCTTTGCCTTGAGATTGAGCTCGTTATAAAGCACCACATTGTGGCGCGGCCACACTGGTGTAATGTCTTCACTGAAGTAAAAACGGGCCACTTGATTCCAGTTCGCTATGTCTGGGAGATTTGTCCCTGGTGCCACTTGATAAAATTGCTGGATTATGTCGGGATTAAATGACACCCACACTCCTCTCACATACGTATGGAAGGCATGATCTTCCTCATCCTCATCGTCACCTCCAAGAATGTTATCGTTAAAATTGGTGAGAAATTCTCGAACTACTGATGGATAGATCTTGTGAGGCTTGGCACAAAATTTGTGCCACTTCTTGGCATGATTGAATTTCGGAATGTCTGTGAGCTTGATGCTAGAGAGGTCAACTTCTCGCTCCTTGTGGAGAGGCCATGACTCTATCACTCGGGCCCGTTCTTCAACTTTGGCAGTAAGGTAAATTGGATAGGATGGAGGTTCAGCTCGTGGCTGTTTGGAAGCATTTGAACTCTTAGCAATGGCTTTACCCTTGTTTGTAACTGGAGTATAGTAAGTTTTGGGTGCCATCTTTGCTCGAAATCGTTCCTACAAGTACAAAACCAACCATGAGACTTGGAATGAAGAAGAGAAAGAATCAATTATATTTCTCTTTTTTTTTTATTTTTTTATATTATATATATATATATTTTGGAAGCCAAAGGGTGCCACAATATCCCCCAAACATAAATCATTCCACTCCCCTAACTTATAGTGCAACGTGTGTGAAAATGCTTGGTTGGGGCACTTCATCGAACACTTGGTGTGCATGTTGAAGGGGAAAAGGGAAAATAGGGTTTAGGATACACTAAAGGTCCCCCAAACAAAAGCACAAAAACAACAACAAAATCACCAACCACAACATCATTGCTCCCATTCACAAACCAACTCAACACTCATTTCCACAATAGAGCATCAATCCATACAAAAACACACAAATTTTTCCATACATACCTCAAATGCCGAAAATTGAGGGTTTAGATGAGAGATCCTTGAGGAAATCTTGTGTATTTTGTATGGGTAGTAAGCTGGAAGAACAGTGGGGGACTGGGTGACGGAGAAATAGAAAGAGAGAGAAGGGGAGTGAAAAAAAAATGGGGCTTGGTCGGCCTTAATAGGTCGACCACTAAGGTAGGCGGACTGCGGCATGCATGTCGCGGTCCATTTGCGAGCCACAGCAAGGCTGAGGGCTCGCGGCCAGGTTACGACATCAAACAAGGGTAAAGCCATTGCGAAGAGTTCAAATGCTTCCAAACGGCCGCGAGCTGATCTTCCATCCTACCCAATTTACCTTACTGGCAAAGCTGAAGAATGAGCCCGAGTGATAGAGTCATGGCCCCTCCACAGGGAGCGGGAAGTTGACCTTTCTAACATCGAGCTCACAAGCATTTCGGAAGTTATTCATGCCAAGAAGTGGGACAAATTTTGTGGCAAGTCTGATAAGATCTATCCATCAATGGTTCGAGAATTCCTTGCCAATTTCAACGATAACATTCTTGGAGGTGACAATGAGGATGAGGAAGATCATGCATTTCATACATATGGGAGAGGAGTATAGGTATCATTCAGTGCCAACATAATCCAACAATTTTATCAAGTGGCACTAGGGACAAATCTCCCAGACAGTGGACTGGAATCAAGTGGCCCATTTTTACTTCAGTGAAGACATTCCACCGGTGTGGCCATGCTACAATGTGGTGCTCCATAATGAGCTCAACCTCAAGGCGAAGATTTTTCATTACATATTGTCCTATAATATAGCTCCATCATCACACATGATTGAGATTTATCCTCCCTGAATGCAGCTACTATATGCCTTGGCTATCGGACATGATTTGAATTTTGGCGAGCGCATTTTCCAACAAATTATCGCCCTCGCCTTGACCAAGGATACCAAGAAAATAATTTATTTTCTAGCACTCATCTCGGCATTGTGCAAGCAAGCAAAAGTCCCTACATCATCATCTGAGTTAGACAAGACGAAACCCCCATAATCATTAATCTCTATACTATCTAGTAGTCGCAAACTCAGATTAACCAGTGCTGACATGCAGCTCGAATGCAAGACGCAGAGGCAGAGGTAGAGGCCGAGAAAGAAGCTGAAGCTGAGGAGTACATGGAACCAGAAGCACCACTAGTAGTGAGACCACCACCTCGGCACCGGCTTGGAGGGATCAACTTCGGCCCCACCTTAGAGGCCATGTAAGCACAAATATAAGTAAATCGAGAAGAGCAAGATCAACAATTTCAATTGTTGCAAGACGACCTAGATGTCCTTAGAGCTGATCTTCGTACCCAGCATGAGGAGGTTAGATCCATATTCGCTCGATTACTCTAGTACCAGCCACCACCACCTCCCGAAGGCCATTAACTCACTCTAGCCATCGCTTATTATGGTCCGAGAAGTACCAAAACGAGTAAAAATATTTTTCTTGAAGAAACTCACTACTACTCGGTTGTCATTAGTCGGTAATGCCACTGCTTCGACCCACCACTAAGATTGGAAAAGAAGGGCAGAAACGGTCCCATGAAGTCAATGCCCCAAACTTTGAACAACTCAACCTCAAGAATGCCATATAAAGGCATCTCTTACTTCTTGGATATGTTCCCCGTTCTTTGGCACCGGTCACACTTTTTCACCAAAGTGTGAGCATTTTTTAATAAGGTTGGCCAATAGAACCCAGATTGTAGTACCTCAGCTGCGGTCTTCGTCGCCCCAAAGTGTCCACCATATGGAGAAGCATAACACTGCTCTAAGATTAGTTCCATTTCGTCTTCTAAGACACATCTCCGAATTACTTGGTTGGCACCTCGTCGGTAAAAAATAGGATCCTCCCAAAAGTAATACTTAAGATCTGAAAAGAACTTTTTGCGCTGATGGTAGTTGAAATCTAGAGGCACAATATTACTTGCAAGATAATTCACATAATCGACATACCAAGGTGCCTCTGTTTTGTTGGTTGCCTGCTCCACTCTGAAAAGTTGTTCATCTGGAAATTTCTCATTAATGTCCTCTGTTTCAGAATAATCAAGTTGTTCCACTCTAGAGAGATGGTCGACCACCACATTCTTGCATCCCTTCTTATCCTGAATTTTCAAATCAAATTCTTGGAGAAGAAATTCCATCGAATTAGCCTTAGTTTTGCGTCTTTTTTTGAAAATAGATATTTCAAGGCTGTATGATCTGTATAGACTATCACTTTTGATCCAATGAGATAAGGGCGAAAATTTTCAAATGCAAATACTATTGCTAGTAACTTTTTTTCGATAGTGATGTAATTCATTTGAGCATCATTGAATGTCCTACTAGCATAGTAAATAACATGTAAGGTTTTATCCCTTCGTTGTCCCAAGACATCCCCAACTGCGTAATCACTAGCATCTCACATGAGTTCGAACGGCATATCCCAATCTGGTGCTACAATCACGGGTGTTGAAGGACTTCAAACACTTCTCAGAAAAGTCAAATTTTGTATCGTTTTCCAGCAAGTTGCATAAGGGCTTTGTAATATTGGAAAAATCCTTGATAAATCGTCTGTAAAATCCAGCATGACCCAAGAAGCTTCTGATACACTTGACTGACAGTTGCGGAGGGAGTTTCTCAATTATTTGAATTTTCGCCTTGTCGACCTCTATGCCCCTTATTGAAATTTGGTGTCCTAACACAATTCCTTCTTAGACCATAAAGTGACATTTCTCTCAGTTAAGCACGAGATTTGTTTCTTCACAGCGCCTTAAAACAAGAGTTGAGTTCTTTAAACATTGGTCAAATGATGAACCAAAAAATGAGAAATCATCTATGAATATTTCAATAAATCTCTCCACTATGTTTAAAAAAATTGACACCATGCAACGTTGAAACGTAGTAGGTGCATTGGATAAGCCAAAAGGCATCTGTCGGTATGCAAACGTGCCATATGGACAAGGGAACATTGTTTTCTCCCGATCTTCTGGAGCTATTGGAATTTGGTTGCATCTTGAGTAGTCGTCAAGGAAACAATAGTGGGAATGGCCTGCTAGACGCTCCAACATTTTATCAATGAATGGTAAGGGAAAGTGATCTTTTCGGGTTGCGTCATTCAACTTGCGATAATCTATGCAAACCTGTCATCCTATAGTTGGTTGGACTGGAATGAGCTCGTTGTGTTCATTCTTTTCCACTATGATACCTCTTTTTTTCGGCACAACCTGAACATGGCTGACCCATGCACTATCTGATATAGAATAAATAATCCCAGCATCAAGCAATTTCAATACCTCAGCTCTGACCACTTTTTGAAGATGAGGATTTAATCGGTGCTGAGTTTGCACTACCGGCTTATAGGTTTCTCCTATGAGGATTTTGTGCATGTAAAGGGAAGGACTAATACCCTTGATATCAGCTATAGTCCATCCAATAGCCGATTTGTATTCCTGAAGCACCCAAAGTAATTTATCTTCCTCATCCTTACTAATAGAATTTGCAATGATAACTGGGAGGGTAGAAGACTCACCAAGATAAACATACCGAAGATGAGGTGGTAATTGCATCAGCTCAAGTTTAGGAGCTTGCTAAATGGAGGGTTGCGGTCGTGCAGGACCTGTGCCTAGCGGCACATACTACTTCATTGTTCTAATTAGTTCTGACCCCTGCAAGTACCTAGCGCACTCTTTAATAGCGACTGAATTCGACCCTTCGTCTTGTGAATGCATAATGCATGCTTCCCAAGGGTTCAACGGGTGGTCCAATGTGAAAGTGTTTGCTGCCTCTCTATCCACAATCTCAATCTGAAATCAAGAATTTGATAGACTAGGAAATTAGAGTGCTTTGAATACGTTAAAAGTAATTTGCTCCTCATTTAACCTTAGCATAAGTTATCCTTTCTGCACATCAATCAATGATCGCCCAGTAGCTAAGAAGGGCCGACCCAAAATCAGCGGAACATCTCTGTCCTCTCCCATGTCCAAAATGACGAAAACAGCCAAGAATATAAATTTGTCCACTTTCACCAAGATGTCATCAACAATTCCGCATGGATGTTTCACCGATCTGTCCGCCAATTGCAATGACATCTTTATAGGCTTTGCTTCTCCTAGCCCGAGTTCCCTAAAAATAAAATAGGGCATTAAATTAATACTAGCACCCAAATCACATAAAGCTTGTTTAAAATATAAACTACCAATGGTACAAGGGATAGTAAAACTCCCTGGATCCTTCAATTTTGGTGGTAGCTTATTTTGCAATATAGCATTATTCTTCTCCATCAACATGGCAATCTCGTGCTCATCCAACCTCCTCTTATTCGAAAGGATCTCCTTCATGAACTTTGCATAGCTGGGCATTTGGGCTAAGGCATATTAATATGAAGTTTTTTGAATACCTCAAAAAATTTCTCAAATTGCTTGTCCATCTTGTGCTTGCGCAACCTCTGAGCGAATGGAATCGGCGGGACATGTGGCTTCGCCGGTGGTGGCATCACTTTCTCTTGGAGCTCTTGTTCTTGTTCTGCTTGTTTATCTGGAGCTTCGGACTCATCTGATTCGGCTAGTGTCCCTTGAAAAAGTCATGAAGCTCCCCAGTCGATTTATTTCAAATAGATCATCCTTTTGTAGAATTAATTGCAGAGCAGCTGTAAGGAGTGAGTCTAGCATAGAAAAAATGATTTTGAGCTGGTAGTGGAAAACCATAACTAGGACATTTTCTCAACAGCTCCTTGAACCTCTCCCATGCTTTATGAAAATTTTCAGACTCAACTTACTGAAAAGTTGAAATCTCATGCTTAAGCTTGTTAATCTTGGTTGGTGGGAAGTATTTGAGTGTGAACTTCTGTACCAAATCTGACCATGTAGTAATACTGCCCGATAGTAATGAGTCTAACCACTCTCGAGCTCTATCCTTCAAAGTGTGAGGGAAAAAACGCATCTTGAGTGCCTCTTCATTAATTCCTTGGTACTTGAAATTCCCACAATACTCCAGAAACCGAGATAGGTGGTAGTGTGGATTTTCATCATTCATTCCATAAAAAGGTATGTTGTTGGCGAAGAGATTGATCACGTCTGGCCTCAACTGAAAGTTCTCATGTCCGTAGGGAGGATAGATTATACTTGACTAGTTCTCAATCACTGGGGGCATCATGAAGTCCTCTATCAGAATGTCTCTTTTGTTAATTTCAGCAAGCTGCGCCATTTGAACAAGTTGATTGGCGTTGTCACCCATGTTATTCAGTTGCTCTTCCCTCTTTGCTCTCTGTTCACGACGCCTTTGATGGAACGTTCTTTCTATCTCAGGATCGAACTCACAGATATCTGAACGTTTTGAACGGCTCATGCACTATCTCAATCCCTGCACACACACAAATTGAAATGGCTCAGCCTAGAAAATAATGAAAACAAAATTTGACAGTTAAAGCTAATATTAGTCAAAACAGTAATCAAAAGAGCTAGTCTCCCGGCAACGGCGCCAAAAACTTGTCAACCTGTCACTATGTACTCTCTACCTCGTAAGTGGACGAGTTGAAGCAAATAGTATAACGATGAGTAGGGGTATCGTACCCATGAGGACTAACTTTTGACATCTACTCTAATTGATTTAACCTTAACCTAACACACACATTGGTATAGCTATTAACAATGACTTCAACTGTAATGAAAACTAATTTACTAATAAAAGATGCAACTAAAACAATTTCTTCGATTCAAAACTCACAAAGCTAAGGTATTAGGGTTTGTGAATCCACCGTTAGCCTTCTATGATTCAATTGTTTATTACTCGAATCTTACTATTCCTTATCTTAAGTTGAAAATCGATGATTCAATTACAACCAAAAACCTCTCTCGATGGTCATTCGGTTCTATGTATATATATGAGATTAACTATCTCTAGTCAATCTTCGAATATATAAACATACATTTAATCACAATGATCATCACAAAATGATTTCACAGGCATAACGGTATCTCTACCTATTATAGGACCCTACGTTATTTGTTACCACATCTAATTTGTATTGAATATCTCAAAAATAATACAAATCACAAATACATTTCAATGGAGATCAGGTATCCAAATGACATTATGAACATAACAAATAATCATCCCAAATGAATAAAAAAATAGCAAACTGAGTAACTTTAAATAAAACCATTAGAAGTCGAGATTTCATTATTCACCCTATCTATAAATACTTAGCAATGTATTCTTACAATCAAAAGAAAAAGAAAAGACTCGGAATCCATAGCCGAAATTGAAAAAGAAAAAGAAAAATACAACCAAAAGTATAGTCTTCAAGTTGCCTTCTTTCACCCCTTCAATCTTCTGTCAGCTCTTCTTCTCAAAAACTCCCCCAAAACTCTAAGATAGAGCCTTTATATAGCCATCCCTAGGGTTTTCAAATCATACTCTGTGAAAACTCTCGTTCCCCATTGAATTGGACGGAGACGGGCCGAAATCGCGTTTTGAATTGAAGTTCAGAACCCTACTGCAGTCCTACCACGATATGCTTGTTGCGGTAAACTTGTGAGCTCCAGAAAGCAGTTCCTAAAGCGGTTTTACAACGGTATGTATATTGTTGTAAGACCGTGAGCTCCAGAAACTAACTTTTACAGTGGTCATACAACGAAATGCATACCACTGTAGGCCACTAGATTTTTTCCTTAGCCTCTTTCTTAGCCTTCCACTTTTCGCTCTTCTTCCACTTTCACTTTCTCCATCTCATTTCGAGTTAAGAGCTGACCATACTTTCAAGTTTTATTTCTACTCCTATCATGCACCGAAATCGTCCCTTTTTGTTCCATGTCTGCTTTGCATGTGATGTGTATTTATATTGACAATATTGAGGCCAAAATGAGTAGCAGTCATGTTCATTAAATACTTAAATGCTAAACTTAAATAACTAAATAAGAGTGCAAAATATACTGATCACCTATCAACCTCAATCCACCTTGCACAATCAAATTAAGTATGTACATTGTATATGAAATAACTTTCCAGTCAAAGGTAATAAAGATTGGTCAACAAGCCACTCTGTTAGGAGCCTTACCACGACATCATTGTTTGAAGCATCGTTAACTACCATAGAAAATAACTTCTTATCAATATTCCACTCCAATATTAGGTCCTTGATATGCCTAAATAGTGTTTTCCCATCATGAAGTTATTCAATGAATTTGAAGGCTAACATTTTCTTCAACTAGTCCAATAGTGTTCTTAGAGATAAGCTTAACCATAGGCTGAAGGTTATTACAAAATATCTCAAAATACTCATGTTCTGCGATATTAAAAGGATAATTATGCTTAATGATCATCCTAGACAACTTCTTTCTTGATCAAACCCAGGCAATATTACTTTAGGAATCAAGTCTAGGGAACACTTTGAGGTATTCCCATAAACATTTGCTTCAACTAGTCCAAGACATCTACCAGCTAGATGTTTTAACAAATGGCCTGCCCCTTTACAACCCCCAACAAACTCTCTATTGCAATGCTTGCACTGCGCTAAATCTTCTCCACTTGGCCCTTTAATTTTCTTAAAGTCTTGCCATACTCTTGGAAGTTATTTTTCTTTGTTTACAAAGAACTTGAGTTGCATCCTCTCCTAACTTAACATTTTCATCACCCATAGTACGGGAACTCTTTGAGGCACTTCTAGAAGCATTTGCTCCAATCAATCCAGGACATCTACCAGCTAGATGTTTTAACAAATGGCCTGTTCCTTTACTACCCCCAACAAACTCTCTATTACAATGCTTGCACCTAGCTAAATCTTCTCCACTTGGCCCTTTAATTTTCTTGAAATCTTGCCATACTCCTGAAGTTAATTTTCTCCGTTTGCAAAGAACTTGAGTTGCATCCTCTTGTAGTTCAACAATTTCATCACCTCCAATGGGGTAACTCTTTTGAGGAACTTCAGGAAGCATTTGTTTCAATTAATCCAGGGCATCTACCAGCTAGGTGTTTGAACAAATGGCTTGTTCCTCCCCCAGCAAACACTTTATTACAATGCTTGCACCTAGCTAAATCTTCTCTGTATGGCCCTCTAATTTTCTCAAAGTCTTTCCATGCTTTTGAAGTTAATTTTCTCCGTTTAGGAAGAACTTGAGTTTCATCCTCTCCGTATTCTTAACAATTTCATCACCCTCCAATAGTATATTTGCTAATATCAGAAGACATTTTCCAAGAATTCTGTTTACAAATAAAAAATAAAAAGTAAATCATCAATTTACAGAAATGTGAATAGATAAAAAAGAACCCCCCCAAAAAAAAAGAAAAGAAAAAAAAAAACGAAGCTGTTAATCATTGCATAAACAACCCTCAACCCATTTTTCATTTTACTCTTTTTGTTGCTCGAGGGAAATAGCTCTCAAGTGGGATCTCCATGTCCATATTTAATCAAACTTTGATTGTTTACTTGCTCCTTTTATATCTTGGACGGAAATGAAAATACTAAAATGTTTTGGTGATGAATTTTCAAAATTATGGCTAACTGCCAGGACGCCAGAAGCTAATGATTGAAACTTGAAAGGTAATGTCATGCACAGTAGTTTAGAGAGAGTATATCACTTAATTGGATAAACAAATATGGGGAAACCGAATTCTGGTTTTGTTAGAGCTATGAACAAATCAAAGGCCTATTTAAGTTGTAAATGAATTAACAGCAGATGTTTTATATGCATGTATGTTTTTGAGTGTTTTGTTAATTTCTAAATACATATGGTATAGTTAGAGAGATTTCTTATTTGTTAGAGCTATGACCAAATCTAAGCAAGAGAGGCTTCTTGTGAAACCCAACACCAACAGTGTCAAAGTGCTCCTTTTCTCACTCTTTGTCAGCTTCCATTTTGTTATCAAAAACCCCAGAAATAAAGTAAAAGAAACAGATTGCTTACTTAGTTCACTCCGGGCCTTGGTTCTTTTCCCCACCAATTTTCCGTCAAACCAAACAACCTGCGTAGACAGAGAGCTTACACTGAGAAATGGGGGAAAAATCGGAGCTTTAGGTGATTCATTGAACCTGAACAAGAAGGTTGTTAGAGAAAATGATTCTTTACAGTGAGACAAATCAACAAACAGCTGAAATGCCTCTGTTTTCACCCAAAATCCATTCATAAGATGCCATAAAACTCACCGAAATTTCCAGTTAAAGGTAAAAACTTATTGGGTCCTCGTCTTTTTTGTTGGTATAAATATAAGGCATCCCAGAAAGCTCACAAAAATATGAATGTTTTGAGAAGACTAACCAAAGATAGGAAAATCGGGTCTCGTAGGATCGAGCGCAGAGCTGAATTCTTGGGCAAAAACAATGGGTTGAGTCCCGGCGATGGCGAAGGCAGCTATGTGGGGGGTTTAGTTGTGATGACTAGCTGGCAAATTAGGGATCAACAGATCTGGATCTTCGAAACCATCTCAGATCTGAAACCATCTGACGAGTTTGGAGTGAATGGGAGTCTGGTTTGAATCAATCTATTCAGATATGGAACCCTTAAAAATTGGATCTCACGAATTTGAGTAAATTGAATATCGTTTGGGATCAACTTATAAAGAACTTGGAAGTTTGGCGGAAATTAACTTTACACCCCCTTACTTCATTTTTTTTTTTTGTTGAAACACTTCCCGTATGGTTCCCTTTTATCAAATGGATTCATGTTTTTTGTTTTTTAAATTGCCATGACATCTTTATTATTATTATTATTATTATTATTATTATTATTATTATTTTCCTTAGATTACGCGCTATCACTCGCGCCTTCCGTTGCTCGGTCCCACGATTCCAACAGGAGAGGTAAATCAGAGAATCTAGCAGACAAGTTTTGACCCCTAATATAACCGCAAACGTGAGGACGACAAACAAATTTTCATATTTCAGAGTCACTTCTTACCTGCTGAACTATCTCTTGACCAGAACTCGAACACGGGACCTGGGGGCCCAAAGAGCAACACCCTAGCGAATTTTTTCTTTGTTAGTTGATCTAGCCCTAGGGGCTGACACCTTTATTATTAGCAAGTATGAATGGTGATTAGTCTTCAAAGACATAGGTTGAGCAGTTGGATAAATAATATGCTGATATCATTCTGGTGGGTTGTGAGTTCAATTCTCGGTCATGCGCAAGAGTCAAAAGGTCCAATTTGCGATTTATCTCTCCTGGTGTAATTAAGGGCACAAGCACTAGGGGCCATGTAAGGATAGTCATCTCAAGTATGAATGGTGATTAAGTCAAAATTAAATTAAATTTAGTTAAAAAAAAATTTGTCAATAATGATAGATTTTGTTCGTTGATAAGTTTATAAGAAACTAGAGTTTTGAAAGGCAAAATCTATCTGTTGCTGATGAAAAAACTTGCTAGTAAGCTATAAAAATGGAAAGCGAGAAAGAGACGATCGTTAAAAAAGGTTGAGAAAATGATAGAGTTGGTAGGCCCTATTGACCATGTGAAAATAGATTATTGTGACTAAAAAGGAAAAATTAATTGTGAAATGACTTTAATCTTTTCGAGCAAACTTTTATTTGTTCTTTTTCTACCAAAATCAACGGCCAATCAACTACCACTACAAGAGTTTCAACTTTTTTGACAATGAAAAAATCGTCAGAAAAAGTTAAAAAACTGCCAGTAAAATTTTTACCAACGATAATTATAACTGCCGGAATGAAAGTTTTCCAGCTGTTTAAAAATTGCCAATAAAATCTATTTTCTGGTGGTTTCAAAACCGCCGACAAAATAAGTACTTTGCCTACGGTTTTTAGAAACTGCTAGCAAAGGTTTATCGCCGGCAAAACCCAAAAATCGTCGGGAATTTTTTAAAAAAAAAATTTAAAAAGCTACGTACAATCAATAACCACGACAACAAATAATCTGTATAACAACTGCAGCACATACAAAGCAACTATACAATAGATCTATCAATAACCACGGCAAAACCCAATAACCTATATAAAATTTTAAAGGATTCACCCGCACATAATAAGTATAACAATTGTACAATAGATCTATTTAAGTACAACATCATTTAGAAAGATCAATCTTGTCTCGTCTCATTACACAATACCATACAAAAGCACATACAAAGCAACTCTAAACTAAAACATGCCTTAGTAGCCTCAGATAACCCTTAATTACGCCACCATGCAATTCTTCAACCAAAATTGCATATCATATTTTGTCAATCTGCATTGGAAAACAATAGATCTATTTAAGTATGTACGTTAACTATGAAATTGCATAAAACATGTCCAAAATTACATAACAACGGTATACAATAGATCTATTTAAGTACAACACATTTCAAATTTGTATGTACGTTAACTATAAAATTGCATATAATAATAAATATATATAAAACAAAAACACTTACATCAGAGACCCTTCATGGTATTGTAGTGTTACTGTTATTAGCATCTCTCAAGACATGCATCCCAGAAAATTGTCGAGGCAATGGATATAAAGGCTTCAACACTTTCTAAATACTAATTTCAACAAACTCATTACCTAGCTCTACTCTTCCTACAGACTTGGTTAGATCAATTGACACAATGATTGCCTCAGTAACAATGTGGCGATGTATTCATCCATTCATCAAGTGAACAAATTCACCAATCTGTGTTTAAACAAGCATAAATGATTTTGAAGTATATTTTACATTTAAGTAAATTAACTATTTGGTAGCGAATTACCTCTAAATTATGACCACATTCTGGTGTCGATAATCCAGTGCAATCAGGTTCGGGTGATGGTGTGCTTGCATGTGCAGCAAAAGCACTGACATGTGAGGATGGCTACATTTCAAAATAGTTTAGTTAATATATATAGTAAACATGCAATTTTAAATCACGAAATGCGCTATATACCTGTCTTGGTTGTGGTGTATTGTCTGGAGCCAGTGGTGTATGTCCCATTGCCTCAAGTATTGCACAAACTTGCATTTGAACTTGATTTTGGATTTGAGCTTGAAATTTTTCTTCTAGCTCGGCAGTAATTTGCGCACGCATTTGGTTATACTGTTCTTAGGGCACCTGATACTGTTGTCTTTGTCTAACCTTAGTTGGACATGTATCAAGTCCTCCCATCCGTACCCTGTCATGCCCATCTTTGCCTAGTATTTGAGTAAAGACATCCTCTAGCGAATCTGAGGTTTGTTTATCATCAGGTATTTGTGACAACTTTTCATCCATTTGTTCCTCAAGAAACATTTCACAAGTTAGTCACATAAGTCGATAAGTAAAAGAAACAAAATATATCTACAACTTTCAAATTTTAAAAAGACATACAATTATATATGAAGATGTAGAGTCTACCATCTCTCCGCTCTTTTTGGTGTGTGTCTTTTTAAAAAGCTTGATTCTATCTGACTCATCTCCACTTTCAATAGTCATCTAAAAACATATATAAGAGATGAAATATATTAAATGTTTAAAGTTTAAGCATTACTAATTAAATTATCAATAAATATATATAACTAATATCCATTCTATTCTTACCTGGTGCCTAACCTGAGGATGTGATCGCCTATCGCTGGTGTGACCCATCTTTTGCTTATCTCAATTGGCACGATTTGTCGCACTACGTTTCTACTTATAATATGATATTAGAACTAGGTATAGAGAATCCATTTGATATATCTATCATACATAAATCATACATACCTGTGCTTGCTCACATCACTAATACTCCACAAGAACCTTCCACTGTTCTGGGTCCGCCCCAAGCGGTATTTTTGAAAGACGAGCCGCATCTGTCTCATGGCAATCATAATACCTCTTCAAGGTGGCTTTGTACTCTCTCCACTTCTTGGAAGCATGTTGCAAGCAAATTGATCTTCATGTTGTGGGTACATCAGTGTTATCCTGCAATGATACCCTTATTAGAGTATAAAAGCTTAGGGTTAGATAGCTAAGAATTAGAGACGTTATTTACTCACCAAGACCTCTTGCTAGATGTGCTCCTTATATGGTTCCATCTCTAGTGACCTCAAATCAATAAATGTAAGGGGAGCAATACTCCTTACAATCACACCTAGTTGGGTTTCCAACTTAGTTGCCATCTCCTAAACTGGTTGTCCTTTAGCATCAAATTCAATATGAGTCTTTTCCTTTCTCCACTTTGAAATTTGACTTGATATTCCTCTTCCTTTCTTGGCCATAGATGACATGGAGCTTGTACTTGCTAACACATAACAACACAAGAAATTCACATTGAATTAGGAAAGAATAATAATTTATTATTGTTCATATAAATTTTTGGCATTTACCTTGCTATGAGTCTTGGGGGTTGGATTGTGAATGGATCAAGTCATCTTCAGGATGTTGGGGATGTGACGGGACTGGGTTTAAGGTTGGTTGATGGGATGGAATTGATTGTGAATCATTGTGGTGTTAATCTGTACTACGTGACATGGATCCAATTGGCCAACGAGTCTACCTCTTAGGTGCCATCAGTGTAATTGCCTATTATTGATTTGAATGTAAAAAACAATCTGTTAGCATATCAATTTAGGTTAAACAAAAATAACATATCAAAACATAGAAAGCTAAAAACATAAACATATATACATACCACATCATTAAATATTATACAAGGAAGACATATACATGCCATTTCAATATTAGAAATCATTATCATCACTATGTGTAGTATAAGGAATGGAATTGTCGTCATCATCTGATACTTGTATATCAACTAGCATACCGTCCTCATCAGATTTTTCAGAAGAATAGTCTTCATCAGATTCTCCTAACCCTGCATGTAAGGACTGATCACGGTTGATTTCAACATGATTATTAATTAAAGCATCTTCCTCGTCATAGCTCCCTCCACATTTCTTTGACCCATGTTATACAAATCTCTAGGTGTCATCTTCATAACAACGTGCCATTCATCATCAAGAGGATCAGCCACATACCACACTTGTGATGCTTGAGTTGCAAGTATAAAAGGTTTGTCTGTTAGTTTATTCTCTTGATACATTAAACAATTAAAATTTATAGTTATGAAATTCAAACTGTCAACCTTCATCCATTTGTTATTGTCAACCCAGTCACACTTAAACAAAACAAATTTGAATTTGTTAGAGTACCATATCTCAACAACATCTGTTAGGACTCCATATAAGGTAACATCACCACTGATAGGATGTTTATCTTTTGAACTAGCATAACTTTCAGTATTTGCAGTTAGTAATACTCCATTGTTTTGAGTCATTCTTCTCTTTTCTCGACGCCTCGTGTGAAATTTGAATCCATTTATGATGTACTCAGAATACTTCCATGTCCATGAGTGAGGCCCAGCAACTAATGTTTTCACTTCATTGGGTACATTGTGACCACTTACTTGCAATTCATAAACCTGTTTTGTAACATATTTATAATTCATTACGCAAATAAATAAATGCAAATTCTATATTAGATGGTTAGACATGGATGTTTAGGGTGTGGTGGCAGCATGTTAAGACCTCATTTACATGTTTTTCAAACCATGATGAGAAGTTTCATGGTGTTTTTGTGTAATTTCACGATTGCTAGCACCTCTTCTTTCCAATCTAATATATTGTAAGTGTGTCCTGCATTGTATGCAAATGATAGGAATTATGAAATTAAAGTACAATTTTAATTTTTTTATTATGAAACAAAATTGATCAACCAGATTAGGTTATAATAATCTTACTCTCAATAAGACGAAATTGTACTACAATTTGCTAGCACATAACGATGGGCTTGCTGCAATGAAATCTCATCTAATGTGACTAATTTTCCTGGGATAGGTTGATCATGTGCACCCTCATAATTTCAAACCGGCCTATTAAACTTTGTTCCCACATCATCTAAGTACTTTGCACAAAAGGTCAAATACTCTTTTGTCAAGTAACCTTCAACAATAGATTCTTCTGGATGACTTTTAATTTTTACATACTTTTTCAACGTCAATAAGAACCTACATGATAAGTTACATTGTTAAGTAAATTTACAATATTTATTTAAAAACGAACAAACAAATTTACAAATAAATAAATCCACAATTTTATATACCTTAGGCATATAAAATCAGGAAAGACAATAGTAATAACTCATTCATTGGAATGAGCAATTGAACATGTCAGTCTCATTTCTTTAAAGAAAAACGATGATCTATTGCGAAGCTAATGTTGGTTACTGTGAAGATAAAAAATAAAGAACCTCTATTAATATTTGGCATCATTTGCTGCTACTAGTTGTGGCTCGATGAGCAAAAATTTAATTGTCTTCCCTAAATAGCAATGTCAACAAACCTTTAATTTTTGGCATGGGCTCTCACTTTTTATATTATATTTTTTCTTTTTATGTTTAATTAAATTAATTTAAATTTCATTTTTATTTAAATGAAATGAAATTTTAATTTTAATTTTAACTTAATTAGCCATAGTTAAAAAAAGGTTGTCCTTGAAATAATGGGAAGCACATGGACTTTTTTTTAGCAAAAACCAAATCGCATGAGATGTAAACTCAAACCACATTAGTGCCAAGTAATTTACTTTAAATTTCTATCACTTTGATTTGAGTTGAATCTGGGCATACAAGCTACTCTTGCAATTTTAATTTTAGGGTATGCATAGTACAATTAAAAAAAAATATAGTAGATACCAAACCATAAATTAGGAAATATGATCATCAAACCATAAAATTATGATACACTATATTTTATTATTAATAATAATCCTAACTCTGTAATAATTTTATTAATTAATGTGGATGAAAGCACTTATTGTTGGGAATAGTCGTGTTTCACATACATGTAGTGTAGCGGAAAAATAGAGATTTAAAACAACTATTCCCCTTCACCAAATCTTCGATTTCTCAATATAAATTCGACTATATCCACATTCACAAATTTATAGATATGTATCTTCCTTGAAATTAAGGCTAGGGTTCGTTGCCCAAGATTTAAAACATCTAAACCAGTTTGATACTGCAGAGTCAATCACCCTCTTCTATCTCGAACCAAATACCTGCAAAAAGAGTTGGGAACTCGCTTTCCCATGATCACTTCGACGCTCAAGTTAGTTCACAGGGTTATGAAAATTAGAGTAGTTAGTAAAAAATAAAAGAAAAAGATCCCACCACCTATCTTGGTCGCTTCAATTTATAAGGTGATTCTCCACTCTTATAAAGATAAGACCTCACATTTTGAATTAGCACTCTGCTCGATAGGGGTGTCAAAAAATATTCGAAAATCGGTGAATTGGACCGAACCATGCCTTTTGGATTGGTTCTATGGTTCAAAGGTTAGGTTCTGGTTCTAAAAAATTAAGAACCGATATATTTGGTTTGGTTATTGATTTTTTTTTCAAAGCGTGGTTCGAATCGAACCAGAACCGTTATTATACTTAAATATATATATATATATTATAATTTTAACCCGCTAGTTTTTGTTTATTTATTTATTTATTTATTTTTGTTGTTGGTTATTGTTATTCATGAACTCTTTTATTTCTAGACTTTTATGTGCTGATTCTATACTAAATGGTCGATGTAATCTCATTTGATGATGTACTCTATGAATTATTTTTTTTTACTTTACTTCAAGACTTGAAGCATTAATGAAGTTATAGATTTATTTTAATTAACAAATTTGTTTGTTATTTAATATTTTGCGAAAATATTTAGAAGCTAAATGTTAATTGGATAGAACCGAAACCGAATTGAAACCGGTTCAGTGTGATGGATTTATCATGGTTTGGTTTTATATATGTAATGGTTCAGTTACGGTTCTTATTTTTTCGGAATCATTAAAAATGGTTCGGTTATTGGATTCTTATAGAATTGGACCAATCCGAACTGTTGACACCCCTGCTCGATGCGTAAGAGGAAAATTGCCTTTTGAACTTTCAAGATAAGGATTTTGTCCCTCGCAGAGCCATGATCTTTGGTGGAATGGATATGGTGATCGGTTTCTGAAATGACCGGGATAATTCTCGCCTCTTCGAGCCATTCAGCTTCAATGGCACCAGGAGCGTCGGAGTAGAGTTCAGCCTGTGCCTTGGAAGTTCTTAAGTCTATCATCCTGAAGGATCTTGACTTCCGCACTATCCTTAAAGTCTTTCCGAGGATTCGAGCATAATGTGTCGATTATCTTCGAGGCCAAGCTTCCTTTCCCTTCGAAGGCTGAACTCTAATGAGGAGTTTTATCCTTCCACCGAATCGCTGTTAATTTTTCTCGGGGTTGACATCGATCTTTTCTAGTGTTGTTTGAATTTTCTCTCTTGAGACGCACAATTCAGGGCAATTAATGTTCATCATTACCTGTCTCTTTATTCTTCGTCTATAAGGCTCTTCTACGTGACTCTTGCCCTTCTGTTCATTTCTTCCCCTCGATCTCTTTTGTAATCTTGTTGCTCTGTTGTGTGTAGTTTTTCCTTCTCTTCTTGCCTTTTCCTCGTATTTTCTTTCTTTATCGTTTATCTTCCATAGCTATTATCGGATCTGGAAGACTCAACTCAGTCGGTGCAAAGCTAATCAAGTGAGAAATTCACCCTGCCTCTTCCATTCCATGCTAATGGATGAGTGAGTTGGAATGCCGGCATTTTATGGAGAAGTACAACATTCCTGAAAACTGGAAGGTCGAGTTTAACACGCATTTGAGGGCGTGCCATCCTGTTACCTGTCGCCTCTGTATCTACAAGTGCGCTTTTGGCAGGGGCTTCCGTCTGCTGTTCTGGGAGAGGGTCATGTCTCTTCTTCAACATCTCACCAACAGCCAAACTATCCCCTTTTGGATGGAGATATTTGATGGGTTTCTTCGTTACCTGTAGCATCGCCACATAAACCTATCGGGGGAGTT
The DNA here is from genome assembly GCA_036245055.1 of Diospyros kaki. Taxonomy (NCBI): domain Eukaryota; kingdom Viridiplantae; phylum Streptophyta; class Magnoliopsida; order Ericales; family Ebenaceae; genus Diospyros; species Diospyros kaki. Next base: position 33,781,397 of record BSEG01000008.1, read on the forward strand.
ATTCGATTACTTCTTCACCACCAACCGCGATCTAGGAGGTTGGATTTCTATTTCGCCAAGGGTTATGAAGGAAGGCTCTCTCCTTATGATAAAGAAGCGCCCTAGAACCGAGGCCATGTCCTTCATGCACTCCAAGGATTCTAAGGATTCAGATGATTGGAAGGAGTGTTATGTCTTCATCCGCCCTCGGGGTTCAGGTTCTGCACAAGGGGTCTGGTTTGTGTGTAATGAGTGGACCTTGGATACCAAACATAATCATCCAAACCTCGAGACCATTAAGGAATCGGTTATTAGGATCTTGAAGATTCACAAGGACTGGAAGGAGGACTGGCTTTTAAATCTAACCCTTACCAACGAAGGGTTGGATGGTGGGGCCTGTAAGTGTCTGCCCCTATCATCTTTCTTTCCTACTTCATTATTCTTTTCTTCATTGCCGGACATTGATTCCATTCATTTTTGCAACACAGTTGAAGACCTTTGGGAGATATCTTACTCCCCTGTTACCAAGGGGTAAGTTTTAGATTTTCCTGAAAGCAAGGGGCCTTCAGCTCCTGCGAAACTGAAGAAAACCATTGAGAAGGCTCTCAAGACTGCCCAAAGTAAAGGATCTCCTGTTCCCTCCAGGTCGAAGAAGACGGCCGAGGAAGACCTTAAAACTTTTCAGGAGGTCCCGAAAGATAGAGTCGAGGCTCACCCAAGGAGCCCTTCCTCCAAATCTCGGGCTTCGAAGAATAAGAGGGACCCCCAACCTTTTCCCAATCGACAATGTTGCTTTCCTTATCTCAAGATCTGTCTGGAGGTGATGATGAAACTATCGCCTAGGTGCTTAAGGTGGCTAGAGCGGAGGCTCAAAGAGGCCAGTCGTTTGCAGGTATAGAGCCAACCTTAATGCACCTCGTCGTTCCAATTCCTTCTATTTTTAAGCACATACTAATGTCTCTATCACCAGAGGACCACTCGGAATTGATAGGGAGAGCTTCGTTGGAGGAGATCGTGGTGCTATCCCCTAAGAAGATTCTAGCCCAAAGGGCAAAGTAGTGAAAGGTTGAAAGTCCTGCCCCCACTTCTTCGGCCAAAGCGACTAAAGTCCCTGAGGTAGCCGAGGCTTCTGTTAGTGCCTTGATGGCTCCAACCATCTCCCCAGCTTCTACTGCCGAGTCTGGAGTAGAAATTTTGCACCCAGCAGTTTCCAGCATTTCGCTTATCCCTAGCGACATAGATTACTTGACAAGGCCTTGAAGGTAATGTTAGTCGCCCGATTCCCCTTTGGGCTTTTCCTGTTTATGCAACTAGGCTTTGATAATCATCCCCCTCTCTTTTTTTTTTGGCAGTGTCTCTTGGCCTTCAAGAATTCAGTAGCTCGACGAGAGTCAGAACACCTGGCTCGCATTGCGGCCTTGGATTCTGAAGTCCAGAGGCTTTAAGAGTCCGAGGCCCTCTCTTCTAAGTTGGTTTATCTCGAGCACAATGTACGAGTCCTGAATAAATTTGTTGAATTGGCTCGGGAGAAGGTGAAGCTCGCCAGCAAGGCTGAGGCTCAAGCTCACCAGGACATGGAGCTGGTGTAGAATGGGATGTTGGAGGCTCATTAGGCCAACTCCAGGTTCGGGGAGGAGTTAGATGCAGTTAAGGCTGCAAATGAAAAGCTTAGTGAAAACATAAAGAGGCTGACCTCAGAGCTGAAAGAAGCTAAAAAGAGCCAGGTTAAAACAATGGAGTCCTACTCCCGGTGCAAGGAGGATCTTCAAGTGGTTAACGCAAAGCTTCGATTCGCCCTTGAGGATGCCCACGTGGCTTTTCAAAACGGTAGCAAAGAATTTCGAAATTATGAGGCTTATGCTTCGGAGCTAGAAGGAGTTATTCGGGGCAGATTCGAGTATATGAAGAAGCTCGCGAAAGAGCGCTTCCCAAACTTGGACATGGACTCCATTACCTTCGATGTCTTGGCCGTTTTGTCTTCTGTAGAATAGGTGCATTTTATTTGTAAACACAAAATTTTAATAAAATTCAACGCTGACATTTTCTTCTTCCTTCTTTCGCTTGTTTTTCCAAGCTTACAAAATTTTCAGCATTTCCACTTTTAATCGTGAAAATTGAATGTTACCAGCATAATTAACCACTCTTCGAGAGAGAATTAAATGTCCCTACCTTATCCATTTAGATGCACTAGAACGGGCTCTATTGTTGTTAGGAACAATTTTTTGCATAGCAATGTTTTGGCGAAGGTTTCGAACCTTCGGCCCTCGCTAGAGGTTATTCTTAGAACTAGGAGGTTATATCTAACCCCTTTTTTTATTTGGGGGTGATCCCCCGAACTAGTCATTTCTTCATTAGGGTGGTCCCGTAGGGATCGTACTAGCTTAGTTGGTCGGGGGTTCAGGGCCCCCAAGGATCACATCTGATCATTTTTCTTCTTATCGGGAGTTCGGAGCCCCCGAGGATCACATCTGATCCTTCTTTCTTTTTATTAGGGGTTCGGGCCCCCGAGGATCACATTTGATCCTTTTTCCTTTTTATCGAGGGTTTTGGGGCCCCCGAGGATCACATCTGATTCTTTTTCTTACTTGGGAGGTTTAGAACCCCGAAGTTATCCCTATTTTTTGGTCAAGGGTCGTCCCCTGGAACTTTTGTCACTTGGAACTAAACTGTTGGAAGAATGAATTTAATTTGAAAATCGTAACAGGAAGGAATATTATTGATAAAACTTCCTCAAATTCTACACATTCTAAGTATTTTTTACGGGTATTCCCTTCGCGGTTTCAAGTTTATATGCACTAGAACTGAGGGCTTCCACTACTCTGTATGGGCCCTCCTAATTAGGGGTCAACTTATTTGCCTCCCGAGTGCTTCGAATGTTTGCTCGCCGCAGCACCCAATCTCCAAGCAAGAAACTCCGAGCCTTAACCCTTCGGTTGTAGTACCTCTCAATATGTCGATTGTAAGTAGCTTGTCGAACCCTTTCCTGATCATGGAGTTCACCAAGGAGGGCTAAATTATTTCTTAGATTTTGCTCATTTGACTCTGGGCTGAAATGCTCCACTCTGAGCGTTGGTACCCCTATCTCCACTAGGATTAGAGCTTTCGAGCCATAGCATAAATTGAATATGGTCTCGCCTGTAGACAACTTCGCTGTGGTTTAATAAGACCATAAAATACTTGGTAATTCATCCACCCAGGTTCCATCTGCTTTGTCCACGCGGGCCGTTAGGCCATGGAGTAAGGTTCGGTTAGCAAGTTTAATTTGGCTATTAGCTTGCGGATAAGCCACCGAGGTGAAATGCTGCCTTATTCCCAATTCCTGACACCATTCCTACATTGATCGGTCAGTGAATTGAGTGCCGTTATCTGAAACCAGGACTCGAGGGACTCCGAACAGACACACTGCATTCTTCCACAAAAATTGCTTAACTCTCCAAGCAGTAATAGAGGCCACGAGTTCCGCCTCAATCCATTTTGTGAAATAATCTATGGTCGTAATAAGATACTTAACTTATTCAGTGACTGGAGGGAAAAGACCCAAGATATCAATGCCCCACTGAGTAAAAGAGCAAGGGGTAACCAAATGAGTTAAAGCGACAGCTGGTAGATGAACCAGGTTGGAGGTTTGCTAGCATCTGTCACAAGCTCTGACCAGTTGGTTTGAATCGATCGTCATCGTTGCCCAATAATACCCTTACCGAAGTGCCTTCTGACAAAGGGTTCGGGCCCCAATATGGCTTCCACATATCCCTTCGTGAATCTCCCTCAGAATGTAGTTTGCTTCTTGAAGCGGTACACACTTCAGTAAGGGTTGCGAAAAAGACTTCTTATAGAGCTCCCTATCGACTATCACGAATCTTCAAGCCTTTCTTTTCATTTCTTGAGCTTCTGAATCACCTTCGGGAAGTTTTCTTTCTTTCAAATATAGGAGTAGAGGATCCACCCAACTTGGTTCGACATCAACACATATTTGTTCGGCTAACTCTTCGATGCTCTTTTATGGTAAAGACTCAATTCGAATCTCTCGAGAGCTCGTAGGAAAAGAGGACGAAGCAATTCAGAACAAAAGATTCGCTTCAACATTCATAGCCTGAGGAACGTATTCCATTTTTACTAATTGGAAGCGCGCCATCAGTTCCTTGGTCATAGCTAAATATTTGGCCATGTGTCTTTCCCAAGCCTCGTATTCTCCATTTACCTGCTGCACCACCAAGTTAGAGTCCGAACTTACTTCGATTTGCTGCGCTCCCAACTGCTCAGCCAGTCTTAACCCAGCTAATAGGGCCTCATATTCTACTTCACTATTGGACACTCGAAACTGTTAGTCCCTTGACACACACAATGGCCACTCAAGAGGGGGGGTGAATTGAGTGATTAAAATTAATTGAATCAAATTATTCCCTTTTAAAACTCTTGAGATTTTCTTATAAACAAAATACCCTTGTTATAAATATATATGTTGTTTGAAAATGATAGCAATATAAATACACAAACAACCACAATAATCGACACAAGAAATATAGTGGTTTGGTGTCTCCAACACCTACTCCACTCTCTCAAGGTCAACCCGACACTTGAGGTTCCACTAAAACCACACATAGGTTTTCAACAAGCTCACCTAGGGAACTTTTACACAACACTGAGGTTTTCTCCTTAGCTCACCCCGGAAACTAATACAACAAAACACACCTAGATTACTTGGGCTCTAGGAGGCCACTCATAATCCACAATAAATATAAATAATCAATTCTATGTCCAAGACACTTAGACTAAAATGGATACCAATATAAGAACAATATACAAGGCAAATATGCAAATACAATGATACAATTTTTACCAACTTGGAGAGAATATCTTCTTCTCCTTTGCCTTGGGCTCCAATAGATGTATCTTTGAGCTTGAGCCTTGGATTGCTTTGAAATGAATGCTTGAGAGCTTGGAAGTGCTTTAGGATGCACTACAAGAAACAAGATTTTTAGTGGAGGCCAAGACTGTCACTAAAAGCATAAAAACTCATCACTAAAAGTTTTAGTGGCTGCCAAGTTGGTGGTCACAAGCTGTCACTAAAAACTCTGTCACAAATAGTATTAGTGGCAATTATTGGCTGGCCGTCACTAAAAATACCATTTAGTGGCAGTCGAATGTGACGGTCACAAAATTTTTTTTAGTGACAACCACAGTTGTCTGCTACTAATGTCATTTTTTGTGACGACCATGGCCGTCACAAATAATGACTCTTTAGTGACGGCCACCGTTGTCACAGGTAATGAATTTTTTGTGACGGCTTTGTTGGTTGTCACAAATGGTAAGATTTTAGTGATAGTGTTGGCCGCCACAAAATGGACGTTTTTTAGTGACCACATTATATTGGTTGCCACAAAAAGTGTTTGACAGATACTTTTAGTGAGAGTCATGGCTGCCACAAAAAAAGACATTTTTAGTGACCACTTTTTGTTGGCCGTCACAAAAAGTGATTTTTATAAAATTTTCTCACAACCCACTGCTTGTTTTTCTATATTTTAAACCATATTAATTTAATACATTGTATCCAAAATAAACACTATTCTAATCATCAAGAAACTTTAGAAAACAACTCTAGTCAATTAATAATTGACTAGCACTTTACATTTACATTGTCATCAAAAAAAGATATCTTGTAATTTACAATCACATTGTTATCAAAAAAAGACATCAAACAATTAAGTCTAGTCAATTGTTATTTCTAATCTTTCCCGCCCTAACATCTTCCATAAAAGCTTCAAAAATTGATTGCCTTTCTTTGACTTGGTCCAATTCTGTCGACAACACTTCATTTTTCTCTTTCAAAAGTTGCATTTCATTTTTCAAACCATTATTATGTTGTCGCATTTGTTCTAGTTCTGTAACAAGCTCATGACGAGATGGAATCTTTCCAAGGACAAAAGAAGGAGTTGGTCCGAATCCATACCCACGAACACGTCCATGTCTTTCTCTTCCCATTACTTCAGAAAAAATTTCATTTTCATCAATAGCTTGAGAAGGTTCTTCCTCAGCTCTTTGGGTTACTAAAGATTGAATTTTGTCCTGAAATTTGATAATAAATAAAATAGATATGTTATAACATAATACTAAAATATATATCACAATAACAATATAAACTGTTTAAAATAAAATTTACCACTATTTCTTTTGATGTGAAATCAACCATTGACCCGTCTTTTTTCTTGTGTGTCACCTTGAACATTTCCCATGCAGACGGTTCGTGTCCTAATATTTCAGCCTGTATTAAATAGACAAGTTAATCAACAAAAAAAAAAAAAATGTTAATGAGAAAGATGTATAAATGATTTAAATTATACCTGTTCAGCTCTAATTCAAGCAAAACTTCTAGTGCCTGTAGTTTTAGTCATTGTTTGCTTTGACCGATTAGACTTATTACGAGCACAAGAAACCTATATGTAAGACCAAATACAACAATCATGTTTTAAGTAATTAAAGTAACTTGTGCATAAAAAAAGTAAAGGGTATAGAATACCTGAAACTCATGTGAGCTCAACCAACTGACAAATTGTCTCCATTGTCCTTGGTCGATTGTTGTTGGAGCAAACTTAATTCGATCATCATCATTGTCATATGGATCATAATAGTCACCCTTCAACTTATATCTATGGTTTGCAAAAGCCCTTCTCGTCTTTCTAAAGATCCAATTTTTTCTTACTTCATTTTCATCAAATTCAAATTTCTCCTACACAAGTTAAAAGAAAAAGTTGTTTGAAACGTTATAAGTCATGAAGAACGATTTAATACAATATCATATAAGTATAATATAGAATAATTATTGATTTTACCAGTACATAAGAATACATTTTATTCTTATTGTCTTGTGGAACATCTTCCCAATGCTTGCAAGAAATTGGTGCATCTTCACATACTTTAACAATCTTGCCAATATGACTTGCAAACACATTAGCATTTGATCCAATGGCTTGACCATAATTATTGAATTCCAATGGCAATTTTTGACCAGGAGCCAAAGATGTTAGTATTTTATTCTTTGTTTTCCCTCGACCTCTTTTTCTTGCATTAGATGATGATGATCCTATACAATAAATATATGATAAATAAAAGCTAATAATTATTTTATCATTTTACAGATGAGAAAACCAAACTATTAAAACATAGATAATTATTTCTTACCAGCGTAACTTTGTCTTGTAGATGGATCAAAATTAGGTGGTGTGACGAGAGTTTGTTTGTTGGTTTCAACTATACCCTTCATTGGCTATAACATAGACTTATATATAGAAAGTGACTAAAGAAAAAGGAAACACTGAAATACACTAAGCTTTAGAAAAATAGAGGAAAAAAAAAAAAAGAAACATATCAAAACTAAGCAAGCAAGACATATACAATCAATCATCATCACTTAAAACTGGTTTTTGTTTCCTTCTTCCTCTAGCCTTTCTCTTTCCCTTAACTGAAGGATACATTCTTTTCCTTCGTTGTCTTGATGTCCCTTCTTCAAATGCAATCTCTAGCGGAATGTCACTTTTATGGCATGAAAACTCATAGTCATTTAGATCCACATCTTGGGTTGAACATTGGCCAATGTTTGATAGATCATTTTGTTGAAATGGTTCATCACTAATGGCTTCATAGGCATCCATATCATAAAAGTTTCGAGGTTGTGATCGTTGAACAACATACCAATTAGGTTCCCCCATTTCCCTTACATAAAACACCTGTTCAGCTTGGCAAGCAAGTATAAATGGTTCATTAGTTTGCAATGATCTATCAAAATTTAAGGAAGTGAACCCGTAATTATCTGTCTTGATTCCTCTTCCTTTATTGCATACATCTCTCCAATCACACTTGAATTGCAATTCGATAATATTCATTAACACGCCATAGTAATCCACATTACCAAGGGTTGGGTTACCATCTCTTGCAGTTGCAAAACTATTAGTTTCCCCTCTCATGAAAACTCCACTATTTTGAGTTTTCAATTCTTTCTCTCGATCTCGGGTGTGGAACCGAAAACCATTGACAATGTAGCCTTTGTATGACAATGCACTTGATTTGCCCCTCGAACAAGTGATAACAAATGATTGGTGACTTTGTCATTTTCTGAATTATACATTTGTGTCACCTATCCATTTAAAGGGAAATGGGTTAAATAACAATATAGTTCAAATGGATGGCATTGAACATCTAACCACAAAACATTTAAATGATACATATTGGATCTTAATATACTTACTTGATGCTCAAACCAACTTGGAAATTCTCTATTGTGAATGTTTTCTACGTTTCTGGGATGGGAATGGGCTAGAGATTGGACCACCAATTGTTTGTGTTCTCTATTTTAAATTACACACAAAAAGCAGTAAGAGAAATTTCATGGAAAAATAATTGTTATAGATTAATTGGTATAGAATATGTCAAAATTATCACTTACTCTATGAATGATTGGATTTCATCACAATTTTTAAGGACATATAATCTAGCTTGGGACTATTCCTCTCTTCCAAGCTCACATTGAGTCGCTTTTCCTAAAGCACGACCTATTTGAGTAAACATAGATAATCCACCAATTGTTTTCACACCATCCCCGTCAGCATTTCTTTCAACACGATTGAATTTCGTTTCACATCCTTTTAGGTACCTAGAACAAAAATTTAGGCATTCTTCTGCAAGATATCCCTCTGCAATTGAACCCTCTGAACGACTCTTATTACGGACATAAGATTTCAATGTGCGTAAATACCTGTCAAAGAAATTGAGAACTTTTCTTAAACTCCTTAATAAGGGGGTAAACTTTTTTTTTTTCCAAAAAAACTAGTATGAATAAGAACATATACAAACCTTTCAATTGGATACATCCAACGATACTGGACAGGGCCGGCAATCTTAGCTTCACTAGGTAAGTGAATAGGCAAGTGTTCCATAATGTTGAAAAAAGTTGGAAGGAAGATTTGTTCTAATTTGCAAAGAGTTTAAGCAATTTGGAGTTCAAGTTCATTTAACCTTTCAACCCTCAATACTTTGGAACAAATCTCTCGAAAAAAGTTTCTCAATTCAATCAATGCACCAAAAACATCCTTAGGAAGAAGGCCCCATAGAGCAAGAAGGAGTAATCGTTGCATAAGAATATGGCAATCATGACTCTTTAAGGACAAGATTTTGAGCTCCTTGATATTAACACACCTTGAGATATTCGACGAATAACCATCTGGTACTTTAACTTCTTTCAAAAATTCACACAACATCAATTTTTCTTTTGAAGACAACATGTAACATGTAAGAGGTATTTTATCATCTTCATCGAGTAGGTGGAGTGTCTCTCTAATGCCCATCTCTTTCAAGTCCATGTAAGCTTTCTTACCATCTGTCGATTTTCCTTGAATATGCATGATCGTTCCAATGACATTATCACATACATTTTTTTCAATGTGCATAACATCTAGATTGTGACACAACAAAAGTTCTTTCCAATAAGGCAGCTCAAAGAAGAAGATACTTTTTTTCTTCCAATGTTTTAGCCAGGTATCATTAGAATGATCCCATTTTCTTTTTTCAACAGTGCATAATTGTTCAAACACATCATATCCAGACAGTTGTGGAGGTCGGTCCCTACGTTCCATCTTCCCATTGAAATGAACTTTATTATTACGCCATTTATGGTTCCTAGGTAAAAATCGACGGTGGCCCATATAGCAAAATTTTTTCCCATAACCTAGCCAATGAGACTCGGTGTGTTTGTTGCAACAAGGACAAGCCCACTTTCCCTTTGTATTATAACCAGACAAATTTGCATAGGCAGGAAAGTCATTAATAGTCCATAAAATAGCTGCATGCATCTGAAAATTTTGTTTCTTTGAGGCATCATACGTTTGAACACCGGCCTCCCATAACTCCTTCAATTCTTCAATTAAAGGTTGCAAATAAACATCAATGTGGTTTCCAGGGGCTTTTGGGCCAGGAATAAGTAAGGTTAATATGAGATAAGGTTGTTTCATGCACATCCAAGGGGGCAAATTATATGGAACTACAATCACAGGCCATGTACTATGAGTAATGCTCATTAAGCCAAATGGATTAAATCCATCACTTGCCAATCCAAGTCTAACATTATGAGGTTCAATTGAAAACGAAGAATAATGCTCATCTAACTTTTTCCAAGCTTCAAAATCAGCTGGATGACGTAATAACCCATCCTTAACACGTTTATCTTCGTGCCATCGCATATCTGAAGCTGTTTTGGATGACATATATAGCCTCTGAAGCCTTGGGGTTAATGGAAAATACCTCAGGGTTTTTGTAGGTACCTTTTTCCCAGTTACATCTTCTTTTCCTGCCACTGACTTCCACCTAGGAGCACCACATTTCACACATTCATGACAATTTGCGTATTCTTTTCGAAAAAGTATGCAATCATTTGGGCATGCATCTATCTTTTCATAATCGAGTCCTAAAGCTCGAATGAATTTCCTAGCTTCATAATAAGAAGAAGGCACAGTTTCACTCACTGGAAATGTAGATCTTATTATCTCAAGTAGCATGTTGAATGAATTGTTACTCCACCCACTTAAACATTTCAAATGCAACAGTTTCACAAGAAATAAAAGCTTCAACACATGGGTGTATCTTGGAAATAGAGGTTGTTCGGCATCATGCAATAATTCATAAAAAAGTTTTGCACTCGAGTTCAGCTCATTCTCGTTAGATGAATCATGACCCATATCAATATTAACACCTGGCAACCCAAACACTTCTTCCAGCATAGGACGCATATCGTCATTATCATTGTTGTCATCATCCTCATCACTAATCTCTACTTCAACCAATACCTCTTCCTCGTTGTAGTACCAATTAACGTAATTCTTAACTATTCCATACCTAACTAGATGAAACTTGACATCATCTTGACAAAAAAAATATGTATTGTTGCATTGCAGACAAGGACACCGAATTTTTCCATCTATGCGTGGGTTTCTGAACGCGAATTGAAGGAAATTATTAACTCCATTCAAGTATTGGTCACAAAGTCTGTCATCCAATTGCATCCAACTCCTATCCATCACACTGATTAAAAATAAATATAAAAAAATGTAAGGTATAAATTTTTAAACACCCATTAGACAGTCTAAACATAATGGACAAATAAACACATAAATTAGGGTGATCTCCCACCACCCTGAGGGAGTGATAAAATCCCCATCACTCACGGGGTATGTACATACACAATGTCAATGTACATATATATATATTCATTAATATTCTATACCTATAAATTAGGGTGATCTCCCACCAACCGGAGGGAGTGATAAAATCTCCATCACTCACGGAATATGTACATACACATTGTCAATGTACATATATATATATTCACTAATATTCCATGCCTATAAATTAGGGTGATCTCCCACCACCCGGAGGGAGTGATAAAATCCCCATCACTCACGGGATACATACCTCTTACGATGCAAATACAATCTCAAATAACGCAACGATTTGAAAACAAACCAACACTGCAAGGGAAATAAGAAGGGTGACGATATTAGATTAACAAAGAAATTATTTCACATTGCACATTGCACCTTTATTTAGATTAACAAACATCAATAATAAAGTCAGTCTAATTTCTTGTACTCATCCATGATAGCAAGACAATAATGTGTTAGCTATCTGTTATATAATTGTTGAATCTAGAAAGAAAACAAAAATATCAGCTTTATTTCTTGCTAGTTAGCTATTTGGGCGATAATGTGAGTAACTGCAACCAAATTTGGGAATTTGTGTGGTGTGCAGTGGTAAGTGATTGCTTTGAAAGTAGGAAGAAGTTGGTGGATATGCAGCTAATTTTGACAGTAGTAGGCTAGCAGCATTAGTTTTCTGCCACACTTTTATTAAGAAATTGTTGCAGGTACAAGTGAACATGAAAACTCAGTTATTTTGTTAATTTCACTCCCTAAACTTTGGACCAAAAATAATTAGTCCCCCCATGTACTTTAAACCTGCTTATACTTTAGACTGAAGTGTAAAATCAATAGTCATTATCATTTCTTAGACAAATTTGGTGAAAAGATGAAAAAGATTTGAAGGGATAACCCCTCTATTAGTTTTCATAAGACACAGATAACGTCCCTTAGTTTAAATATTTTCTAGTCAAATTGATGTATAAAATACATGCGCCCTTAGCTGTAACAGAGTCGCTCATGTTTCACTTTAATCCAAAGTATAAATGCGGAAGCAGGAACAACAAAAAATAGTTTTTAACCAGCAGAGAAAAATGATAAAGTTTTTAATTTATAAAGTATAAATTTTTTCATAAAGTAATTAGTTTATGAAAAAGTAATTAGTTTGAACAAAAGAAAATGAGTTTAATTAGTCTGTAATTCATAAAGTACAGAGTTTTAATGTTGTCAAAACTTAATTTTAGGACTTGGTGGATAAGGTGTTGCTCTGTTTTCTGGGAAAAGGGAAAAATACTCTGATGAGGGTTTTTTTCCACTCCAATATATAATACCACTCTCTGGTGGTTAACTCAAGTCATTTCCATTCTTAAATCCTTCAATTCTTGGTACCCATAAAAGGTACTGATCCCAAAGTTTACTTGATTCAATGGATGCCACGTGAGTGAAAGGAACACAACATCCATTTAGTAGTGAACTTGTGGATCTAATCTCTACTTGTTTTTGAAGGAATTCTCCAAGTCACTCCATAGTAAGGCACTCACGTGCTACAAAAATCTAATGCTGAGTTCCATCTCAACCCAGGGGAAAAATGGTCCAAAACTTTCAAGCCAAACCTTTTTGCATGAACAAATGACGTACTGTTTTTCATATATTTCAAAAGGCCCAAAAGAATAGTGAGGGTTATAGCAGTCTCAACATTAGGAAAGCCACTCAACGTGTTTAGAAATTAAATGAGGAAAAGTAACTTAAATGTTTTTTCATGAATAACAAAGACAAAAAATTTGGATCTAGACTATATGCCATTTTTATATTGCCAGTTCAGAGAGAGAGAGAGAGGGAGCATGTCCTTCCTACTCTATATGCCATTTTTATCAATCTAGACTATGAATCTTGTATTTTGAGAAATTTGTAAATAATTCTAAGAAAAATACACACTAGAAGAAAAGAGATAAAGAGGAAAATGTTGCCCAGTTGCATACTCAATTTATGGAGTAGTAACTAAAGGATCAAAATTGTCATCATTAACTGAAGCTGAATATGACTGCCTGATTAGCAAAAAGACATGCCACAGTACTCTAAAATTGACACTACGATGCTGAAGATATTCCAAGCTTGCAGTGTGACAGTTATATTCAGAAAGCATCAGTAACAACAGTGCAATGGAGATGTGGTCTGTGTGAAAAGGTCTTTCTCTCTAGTTACTTCTTATTTAAATAGAAACTATCTTACACCCTATCAATGTTGGCACTATTATTGTTGCTATATTACAAGGATAATGCATCTAAAAAGAAAATAAAATCGTAGAATGAAAATCACACATGTATATTACAATATTATGCTAATCAGTATGTCCATAAACATACATGTATATAATTTTATACTTCTATTCCTATCCATTCTTATATATTATTGGTTTGTTCCCCATAAACTACAAATTTTGATATGATTAGAATGGTTCCGTTGCTTAACACACATGAACAAATTGGCATAACGTATGACCTAATTAAGAAAAAAAACAGAACATAATGAACTAATAAATTAATTACGAAAATTAAATAATTAATTTTAGAACCTTTTTCACTGTGCAATGAAATTAATGAGGTGAAAATGTAATTTTCCTCTTTAAGTTGTTCCATTGGCCTCAATTAAACATGCCTTCTCCACTTCCTACCTAGGAATGCATCTTTTTTTCACATGTACAGAAGAAATTCATTTCACTGATTTCTTGCAAAAAGAAACAAAGGTTAGAAATTAAAAGGCTATTGTTAATTATTGCAATTTGAAGCGCATTCCAACAAAGACCACAATAGTTAAATGCACAATGATTCATCCCCTTCTGATTATGTAGCATTAAATGGCTACATGTGAGTAGTTGGTCAATACTAAGTGGATCAATCACATTAACTAGCCATCTACTTCAAGTATTTGATTTATCAGACATAATTGAGGGTGGGTTAAGCTATCCCTTCATTTTCAGTTTGAGTTGGACTGATCAAACAATTCATCATCAATACACATGGACAATAATGTTGGTTAATGACAAATGCTTTTCTGTCTAATCCTTTCCTTTGAAAGGATTAGAGGTGTACTTTTATTGGTAAATTGTGTATTTTAAATTGTTATTATTTAAATATAATAATATCATTTTTATATTAAAAAATCATCTTCAATTAGATATATTCCTATAAGAAAGAAATACTCCAAAAGTCACCACGAAGTCATAAGAGGTCATTCCAATTATTTGATGATTAATATAATGATAGATGCGGAAAAGATGTGTTTTTTAGATGTATATTTAAACTATTCAGAAAAATGTTATCTTTGCCAAGTGATAAACAAAAGTTCGTCCTTCTCAATCAACAGCATTCATCACCCTATTTGTATAGAATTTCACTATGCAAGCAATTTACAGAATTTTACCCTATAAGAATGCAGGAACAAACAGGTAGGAGCCAACACAAAAATCGTCTCCCAAAAGTTTCAAAAGGTACAGATACATGCCCAACTTCTTGCTTCATGAAAGACTGGTGGTAAGGGCAAGGGCATTGATCAACCACAACAATAAAATTAAAACCTCACGCAGATTGCAATAAGAATCTCATGATACAACAAGAAGTTGCTTGTAAAGAGGAAGCATGGCATGTTTGGCTTACAATATTTAGCCAAAGCAGAAAAAAGGAAGGTTGCAATAAAAAAGAAATCACCACACAAAAGCACTGATCAATATAGCAACATTAAAAACCTCAGGCAGATTGCACAAGAATATTATGGTACAATAAGAAATCACCGCACAAAAAAAAAAAATGATGAAAGAATTGAAAAGAATAGATAAAAAAATGTAGTAGAATATTTTTGCTTACAACATTTGGCCAAAACAGAGAAAAGAAAGATTGCAAGACACAAGAAACTACCACACCAAGGCATTGATCAGTCAACAACAACAAAAAACAAACGAAAATGGAGGGAGGGTTGCATTAAATAACCAACAACTAACATAAAAGTGGTTAAATCAAACACACATGAATTCTAGATAAATGAAGTAGTCATTAACAAGTCACAACAACAACAACAAAAAACCTCAGATATATTGCACTATGAATCTCAGAGTAAAATAAGAAGTTGTATGTAAAGAGAAATAATGAGGTGAAACAACTGAAAAGAGAAGGAAACAGTGGTGCAATATTTCAGTGCACAACATTTAGCCATAACAAAAGAAAGAAAGGTAGCCAGAAAAATAAATAAATAAACTACCACACCAAGACATTGATTAGTGGCAACAATAAGATTAAAACTCAGGCAGATTGCAACATGAATCTCATATTAGAATAAGAAATTGCTTGTAAATAGGAAAAATGACATGAAACAATTGAAAAGATGAGAAGGAAACAAAAGTTAAGTATTTTAGTTAACAATATTTTTCCCAAACAGAAAATGGAAACACTGTACGATTTAGATATTCAATAAATGGAAAACAAAAGATGAACACTGTACGATTTAGGTACCACTACAGGTATTCAGATACATCACTATATGCAAATTAGTAGTAGTATATAATTATAAAAATTGTACAAATATAATAATATTTTCAATAAATGGAAAACAAAAGATGAACAACTAAATCTGAAATAACATGGTAAAATTTTTTAAGTTACATGGAAAAGCAAGGAAAGAAGAAAAAAGGAAGGTTGCAATAAAAAACTCAACACTAGGCAGAACATTTCCAGATGACTCGTGTTGACAATAAATCTCATACATTCTAAAATTTCTATCTCTTTTTTAATGGATAGACATTAGGAGCATAAAATCAGAATTAGAATGTGAACAAAATATGAATTAGAATGTAAGTCACAAGAAATATGAATTAGAATGTGAACGAATGGAAAATGAGAGGCCAAAAGAGACAAATGATGATTGATTGGAGAGTGAAAGGGATTTAGGATTAGATTAATCCAATAGGCGTGTCTACTGCAACAAAATCAGAGAGATACCTGCTGGAGCTGGAGGCCGCGATAGAGATGGAGACGCGGCGGCGTTAAGTCAGCAGAGGCGACAGTAGCAGTAGCAGCGATAGCATTGAGGCAGCAGAGGCGGGAATAGCGATAGCGTTGAGGCTATGACGGAGTCGAAGCCGGAGACGGAGAAGGGAAAGGAAACAGAAATGGAGAAGGAGAGGGCTGCGGCAGTCAGACGGTGGAGGAGGAGTGGGGCGGGAGAGATGAGGGAGGGAGGGAGAGAGATGGAGGAAAATGAATAAAGAGGCGCAGGAGAGAGATGATGATTCATTATTCATTTGTTTATATTAATTAAAGTGGCTTTAACTGACTGAAAATGCAAAATATTTGAACCGTGCATTTCAACTACTACAAACACTGAAGCTAATAACCAATTAATGGGTAGTTTTTTTTTGTCTTCTCTCAACTGTAAATGTCTAAAAATAATTTAAATTTTATCTAGTTTATATTATTTTAGTTAGTATCTATTTTAATTAAAACATATAATAAAATATATTTTTCTCTTTTCATACTGGTTCAATTTTATTATATTTATTAGAAAAAATATAATAAAATATATTTTTATGTTTTTATAAATTTATAATAGTAAAAAATATACTTTTTAAAAATATTGAAATAAAAACATACTTTGTTTTAATTATTAATTATATTTATATTTTAAGAATATAAAATATATTTTTTAAGAATAAGTATATTATTAATTATTAATTATAAAAGCATATTGGAAGAAAAATGTTATTAAGAATGAAAATATTTTTTATTAATTATTAATTATATTTTATATTGTAGATCACATTTTATATTAAAACATTGTTGTATTTTTTTTAATTAATAATTCACTTTTAGTGACAGCAAAATCTAACCGCCACAAATAAATATATATTACCATTAAAATTAGATAGAAACTTTTAGTGGCCGCCATATTTGGTTGTCATAAATAAGTATACTTTTAGTGGCCGCTAGCTTTAGTCGTCACAAATAATGTGCTTTTAGTTGCAAATTCATCTTTTGTGGCCGCCACTTGTGACTGTCACAAATACTCATCTTTTAGTGGCAAATCCGGCCCTCACAAATAAGTGTAAGGAGCCCACTACTTTTAGTGGCGGCCACTAGTGGCCGTCACAAAAAATATAAGCTAGTTCGCAATTCTCAGGCTTTTAGTGGCCGTCAGGTGTGGTCGTCACAAATAATTCACCTTTTGTGGCCGCCACTTGTGGCTGTTACAAATAGTCATCTTTAGTGGCAACTCCGGCCCTCACAAATAATCGTAAGGAGCCCTTTGCTTTTAGTGGCCGCCAGTGACGACCGTCACAAATAATGGTTTTGTTGGGGCACTTTTAGTGGCGGCCACTAGTGGCCGTCACAATTAATCTGATTTTAATGGCCACCAATTGTCAGCCCTCACTAATAAGCTAACCTCTCAAACTTTTAGTGGCCGTCATAAATAAAGAGATTTTTAGTGGCCAATTTTTTCGGCCCCCACAAAATAGGTCTTTTCAGTGACACACATTCTTTGGCCGCCACTAATAATTGTATCTGTGACAAATATCTTCAGGCCGTCACTAAAAGTTGCCACTTAAAGCCAATTTTCTTGTAGTGATGATAGATCTTGATTGTGCGCCTTTTCCAAAAATCTCACATTGATATTTATATTAGAGCTTCTAACGGATTTATAACGGGTAAGAAAAATTCGACCGTTGGAACCGAGAGTCGACTTCTCTAAAACAGGAGTCGACTCCTATTTGAAGTAGGAGTTGACTCTAGTTATACAAGAGTCGACTTCTTTAATGCTAGAGTCGACTCTTCAAAAAATACCATGCTGCTAGGTCGACTCTGCATTAACTGCTCTCGGCTGGGTCGCCTCTTACTTTGCAAGAGTCGACTCCAGTTGAAAGGGAGTCAACTCTAAATATATAAGAGTCGACTTTTAGGCCAGATTTTATAGAAAATGGATTTTAAACATATAGAAAATGTTTGAAGGCATAATCCATATAGCATGAATACACTACAAGTTATTTCCATTTTCTTTAATACATAAATGTAAATAACAAAGTACCCCCCATTTGGATTCAATAAAAATATCTAAAAAATCAAAATCCAAATAGATAAGAAAGTAGATTTTGGGTTTTAGTACAAAATCAGAATTTAGCGATTTTACCCCTCCCAAAATAGATACCTTCTATTTCTTAAAAAATTCGTTAAAAATCATTTTAACACTATTGAATATTAGATATGAAAATATTGGGAGTTAGTTTTTCAAAATGAAAACATTTTCTAATATGTTCCCTTATAGCGTGCTAATATTCCAGACTTAGAAAAAAAATAACATTACTTGGTTCATTTTGATACACAAAATAATATAATATCTAAGCCATATCAAAAATACATTAGAGGTTTTAAATATACCAAAAATGGTTTTACTAAAATTATATTTTGTTAATCATCAAAACACATAATAGGTTGATTGGAGCAATTTGGCTCAACAGAAACTTGAAGTGCAAGGTATAGGGTCAGGTCTGCACATCAGAGCTTCTGATTATTAGCCCTGCTCCATTACCGCCCAAAGTCAAGCTCCCATCTATAGCCAACGCCCATAACCTTTGGTCTTGTTCTGAAGGCTCCTGAAATTCGACCCTCTCAGCAATAAAATCTTCTAGTGTTTGGGCCTTGATAGCCGGACGAGGCCTATACTCAATATCAAAAGCTGTCAACTCCATTGCCCACTTCAACATTCTTCTTGAGAGCTCTGGTTTACTAAGCACTTGCCTCAAAGGTTGGTTAGTGAGCACGATAACGGTATGAGCTTGAAAATAAGGTCGAAGTTTTCTCCCCGAGATTATCAAAGCGAATGCCAACTTCTCCATGGGGGAATATCGAACCTCAGCCCTAGTCAACCGCTTATTGGCATAATAAACAAGTCTCTATCGTTTATCTTCTTCTCGAACCAGCACCGAGATTACGGCCTCCTCGGTCACCGCTAGATAAAGATATAGCAGTTCCCCTTGTTGAGGTTTGGTAAGGACCAGGAGTGAAGCCAGATGTTCCTTAAGCCTGCTAAAAGCTTCTTGACACTCATCGTCTCAGACAAAGCTCTTTGCCTTTGACAGTGCTTTGTAAAATGGAAGACCTTTCTTTGCTAATCGAGAGAGGAATCTCCCTAAGGCTGCCATTCTTCTTGTTAGGCTCTGTACCTCCTTGACGTTCCTCGGAGTTGGCATGTCCAGAATAGTTTTAACCTTTGTTGGGTTCACTTCAATCCCCCCGTGATGAACTATATAGCCTAGGAATTTTCCTGTAGAAACTCCAAAAGCACATTTGATGGGATTAATCTTTACATGGAATTTACGGAGAGTTTGAAAGCATTCTTTTAGGTCGACTGGATGATGTTCGGCAATGAAGCTCTTCACCAACATGTCTACGTATTCCTCCATATTTCGGTCTAGCTAATGTTGAAAAAGTTATTTTAACCTGAACGACATTATCGTGTAACAATAAGTTATTTTATTAGTGATGAACGCCGTCTTCTCCTAATCCTCGGGGTGTAAGGGAATTTGGTGGTATCCCTTAAAAGCATCTAGGAAACTCATCAGTAAACATCCAGTCGTTCCGTCAGTTAGGGCATTTATCCGAGAAAGGGGGTAACTATCCTTCGGGCAGGCCTTATTAAGATTGGTGAAGTTAATGCAAAGCCTCCACTTGCCATCTCCCTTGGGTACCAATACCACATTGGCCAACCATTAGGGATAATCTACCTCGAACCTATTGCGCCTTCATTAGCTTCTCCACTTCTGCCTCAATCGCCTTAGCCCTTTCGGGAGCAAAACTTCGCTTCTTCTGCTTGACAGGTTGGAAACTCGAGCGTATTCCCAACATATGCGTCTTGACCTTCGGGTCCACCCCCAGCATGTGTTGAGCTGTCCATGCAAAAATATTAGCACATCACCAAATGAGGGATAAAATTTGACTCCTTATGGGGTCCTTCAGCTCAACGCTTATCTTTATACACCGGTCGGGTCGGGATGGTCCTCTTTCAGAGGCACTTCATCAAGCCTATCTATCGGCTCTGCCATCTTCGGGTCCTTCAGCCCCTCCAATAGAAAGCTAACGGCTGGTGGAAGTTCATTTACTTTTTCTCCATCCAACTCCTTTTATGATCAGAAGTTTCTTCCTGAACTGGATTCTCTTATATTTTCCTTCGCAGGGTCTCGACCCCTCGAGCGATGCCTATGGATGCCATGTAACATTCTCTATCCGAATGCAAGTCTCCTCGCACTTCTCCTACCTCATTACTCGTGAGAAATTTTACCACCATGTGATAGGTGCTGGGAATAGCCTAAAGAGCGTTGATGCCCGACCTTCCCAGAATCATATTATAAGCCGAAGGCACATCTGCAACCAAGATGTCCAGCATGACCTGGGAGGTTCGGGAACCCCTTCCTAGGACTAGTGGAACTTGTACAACTTCATCAGAATACACTACTTCACCGTCAAATCATACTAAGGGGACACGGGACGGCCTTGCCTGCTCCATTCGGTATCCCATGCTCAAGAAGGCTCGTCAGTACAAAATCTCTGAAGAACTGCCTGGATCTGCCAAAACTCTTTGAAGCTCCCACTTTCCAAGCTTAGCTGTAATCACCAGTGGATCATTTTGGTTAGGATACCTCGGGAGGTCATTATCTGAAAAAGAGATCGTCTCTCCTCTCATCGACCTCTTTACCCTCGAAGTTCTGTCCTTTATCGAATCCTTCTCAGTCTTCACACCTAGAACTTCCCCTGCTGCGAGGGTATGGAAAACTAGGGGCTATGTGATAGAAATAAGCTGATGTAGCAAACACCAAGAGGGGGGGTGAATTGGTAAAATAAAAAAAATTCTTTTGAAAATAAAGATATCGTCAATGAAGACCACGGATTCGTTAAACCTCAAAACCTTGAGATGGCACGATGAGGTGTCAACCGTGTAAAAGATACTCTAGTTTTTCGATGAATAAAATTTAAATCTTAACAATGGATGAGCACAATGAGTAAAGACAATAGTGTAGTCACACAAGAAAGAAATTTAAAGACAGAGAAGACACAAATTTATAGTGGTTCAGCTTCCCAAGCTTAGTCCACTACCTTAGCTTCCAACTAAGGATTTTTTTAAAACAACTTTACTAACAAACCCCCTTACTCAATGCGAGTAGGTCCTCTAGTCCTTAGACTAGGTAATTTACAGCCTCCCAATTTAATGGGCCCTCTAGCGACTGCTAGGAAAAGATACAGAATTTTGAAATAGAGAATCTAAGAGTACAACTCTTAGTTACACAATCTCTCTTTAAATGAATGAACGAGGCTTAAAATGAATAGAACTGAAGATGTCAAAGCCTCTTAAATGAACATACAGAGAGAAAACAATAAAAGCTCAATGAAACAGTAAAAGCACAGTTGTTCAAGATATTCAAAATCGTTCAACCGCCTTGAATGCGTCTTCAACCACGTATTTATAGTTGATGGTGGGTAAGTTCAAATTTTGGACCGTTGTGGGTGGTTGAGCGAGCATTTAATGCGGCTAAAACTAGCCGTTATAAGATTCTGCAAAACACATAGTCGACAGATACAAATGGTTAGTCGACTATTTTATCAAATACAACTGAGCATAGTCGACAGACAGAAAGAGATAGTCGACTATTTCTGACTCAAAAAATTTATAGTCGACAGATACTCATGCATAGTCGACAGGAGCAAAAATGTGAAGAAAATTTTGAAACTTATGAACAAAAATAGTCGACAGATGAAAAGCCATAGTCGACTATCCTTACTCAATAGTCGACAGATGCAAAAATAGTCGACAGATCCCCTAAATAGTCGACAGACCAAACTAACATAGTCGACTATCCTTATGCATAGTCGACTATCCTCATAACATAGTTGACTATTTTGAGGCATAGTCAACAGCATAAATTCACACAGTCGACTATCCTATTAAAAGCATTGAAAACTTAACAAATACTCATTTTGATCAATATGAAAGCAAGTTGCGATTATCACAAGAGTATTTTGAAGCAAACCTTACTTAACCATACTTCAAAAATTTTCTTCTATAGGATTTCATTCCTTGCTTCAAACTTCATATATTTTAAATTTATTTTCTCATTCATATAATCCATATAGTAGAGATTGATTTTCATATAGTTATTATCAAAACCATTTTATTACTAAGAGTAAAATATCACTATGGATGATCCTCTTCCACTTGAGGCGGTCTTTCCCTCCGAGGTGAATTTTGAACGCGGTCTTACCCATTAGCTTGGTCCTGCCCAGGAAGAGGACTTTGTGTACATCGTTCTTGCCCCCTTCGGGGATCCATTTCCGTAGCTACAAAACTCCTAAGGAAACCCCAGTTAGTGAGCACTTGAATTTCTTCTTTTAACTGGTGACATTCCTCCGTATCGTGGCTATGATCCCGATGAAAATGACAATATTTATTCTTGTTCCTCTTATTGGACAGTGCCCTCATAGGCATCAATTTTTTCAGATAGTCCTTGTCCTCGATAATAGCAAGGATCTCCGCTCTAGGAGCATTCAAGGGAGTAAAACCACTCAGTTCCCACCGAGGATGTGGCTTCTCTTTGCGATCCTCCCCCATGCCTTCACTCTTATGCTCTTCGATATGAGTCTTTTTCTCTTTCTTCTCAATATACTCAGCTCTTTTCGCCTGCATGACCTCTTCAGCGTTGATATACTTTGTTGCATGACCAAGAATATCTGTAAACGTAAGAGGGGGAGTTTTGGTCAATGACTGAGCAAAAGGGCTGAGCCTTAGGGCATTCTGAAATGCCACCATTGCGACACTTTGGTCGAAGTTCTCAATGTTCAAAGCCTCCATATTGAATCTCGAGACAAAATCCTTTAAGGACTCGCCCTGGCTCTGCTTTAGGTTGACAAGAGCTATAGTAGATCTTCGATGCCTCCGAAGAGGCATAAAGTGGGCCAAAAAATTACTCCAAAGTTGTATAAAGTTGGCTATCGAGTGATGGGCCAGATTTGAATACCATGCCCGTGCATGCGTTTCTAGTGTAGCCAAGAAGACTCTACACCACATTGCATCGGATGCGTCCTACACCATCATATGGGAGGTGAAGAAATCCAAGTGATCCGTCGAATTAGTAGTGCTCGCATAAGGCTTGATAGCTGGAATACAAAGACGCTTGGGCTACACCACAGCCATGATCTCTGAACTAAGAGGTTGGTTCACAATCATACCACGGGACTCTCCCTGCTTCGACTTTAATGCCGCATTCTCCTTCTCCAATTGACGCAACCTCATTTCTTACTGCACGTATGACATACTAGAAGATTCTTTGGCTTCATCAGGCCCATTCTCTTGTCCCCGTCCTCGGGGATCCGCCTCACGTTAGGAAGATCCTTCCTCAGGAAGAGGCTTCTATCTTTCTCCCGGGTGAGAATAGTGGGCTTATTGTTGGTGTTGTTGGTCCAGGAAGCCAGTGAGCAGCTTTGTTAGACGTTGAACCTAATTCTCCAAAAGAGCAATACGATTTGGAGGTGGAGGATGATTATCTGGGCTATGCTCCCTCCCCTGTTGGCTTCTTGGGGGATTGTTCTGGGGCAGGGTTACCACTGATAGCCAGAGATTGGTGTCTCCTAGTTTCCATTAAAACAAAGAGGACTCGAACATCAAGAAAATTGTACTTGGCAGACAGAAAGAAAAATGACAGGCCCCACGGTGGACGCTAAATTATGCTACAGAGCTAATCACCCTCTTTTGTCTCGAACTAAGTACTTGTAAAAAGAGTCGGGGACTCGCTCCTCCGTGATCACTCCGACGCTTAAGTCAGTTCACAAGGTTATGAAAACTGGAGTATTTAATAGAAAATGGAAGGAAAAGATCCCTCCACCTATCCTGGTCACTTCAATTTATAAGGTGATTCCACACTCTTGTAAAGATAAGACATTTCCTTTTGAATTAGCACTCTCTTTGATGCATCAGAGGAAAACCGCCTTTTGAACTTTCGGGATAAGGATTTTGTCCCTCGCGGAGCCATGATCTTCGGTGGAATGGATATGGTGATCGGTTTTCGAGAGGACTGGGATAATCCCCGCCTCCATGAACTTTGGAGTGATGGTTAAGGCCGAGGATGCCGGGAAGTCCTCGTTGAGTAAAGGTTAGGATTGCTAGTCGTTTTGTTGGGACAAGTCTGCCACGTGTCCCTCTCGGATTTGGGCTAAATGGCGACTTTGGCTTGGTTCTCTGGCAGACATGGGTCCTTGCTATCATTGGTTGATTTGTAGGGGTATTGGGGTAATTATGAGCCCGAGGGCATTTCCCTCATCATAGTTCTTGATTGATTTAGTTTGATCTTAGGGATTAGTTAAGGAAACTTCGGTTTCTGCCTACGACACGATGAAGGTCCATCTCGCACAAAAGAAATGGGACATTGTGCTATAGTACGACATTTCTTTGACCCTGTCACAAGTGAGCGCACTCGCCTACAAACAAAAGAAGCTGCAGTGACTCCCGCATATCTTCACAAAGGTTTTGGAGCTTCCATTCTACTCCAATGCTGACATTCTGGTCGAGAAGGTCGTAGATTGCTTTTGATTCTTTGCCAGCACCGATGGCGCCATCGACGATGACATCAGGGCTCATACTGTTGAGATCTACCTGGGGGTTACGAAGATCGTGATTAAGGGGTCAACGTGCTTGATTTGTTGCTCAGCGAATTAGAGCTCGACATGTGGCAGTTTTGGCTGCCTGCGTCGACTCTGCCAAAGTAGGCTACTGCGGCCTGTAACGGTAGGGAGCTCGTCGTGACGATTTCAAAAAATGGTAACGTTGATGATGGAACAGATGACGAGGATGGGGAAGATGATGTTTGGGGCAAGCATAACGATGATATCTACGAGGATAACAGTGATAATGCCCCAAACATCCTCTTCCCTATCCTTGCCAACCGTTCCATCATCGATGTTGCCATATTTCAAAACCATCACGACAAACAATATATATACACACACACAAAAGAGGGGATTTTTTGAAAATTAAAACTTAGATATATGAAGATCCAACAGTTAGATCTTTTTAATTTTTGGGTATGTAGGTCACAAAGCCAAAGTGATTCTGATGGTCCATTTCGATTGTCTGAATCTTCCATGGATATGACTGGCGGTGTTATACCAAAAACAGGATTTCTTTGATCAAAAATTAATTTCTAGATCTAGTAAAATCTAGCGGTTGGATTGATTTGATTTTTGGATATGTGAACCACCATAGTCCAGAGGATTCGATGACCGATCTTGATCATCAAAGTTACTAGCTGGAGGTGGCCGATAGTAACAGTATGGTAGGAAATTAATTTCTAGATCTAATCAAATTGGACGACCAATTGCTTTAATTTTTGGATACGTTAATCATCACGACCGGGGGAATCTGATGATTGGTTCTGATCATCAGAGTAACTGGTTGTTGCCTTCAATCAACAATTGGCCTTCGACAGGGACTCCATTAAATATTTTTGCCAAGTGGTTGTTTGGCTATGCTAATAAAGTTTTGGGGGTTTTAAGATATTTGAGGAAACAATGTGACAACGCGTATATTTTTTATATATGACAGAAATGTTGTTTGACATAGCATGATAGCATGGTAAAGCTGATATTACTATCAAAACTAAAAACTAGCATAATTAAGTGTAATCATCTTATGTATGCTTAGTAGCGCTTTGTGGTGACCATTATCACGAGTATAATTATATGCTTTTAGTGAGCGCCCTAGTTTATGTTGACTACATTGGGGCATTCTTCCTTGATCTTGATTATTCCCACACATATATATATGGGTATATACATGTATATGTGTGTACATATATGTATAGGCATGTTTGCTCATTACATATTTTAATATTGTCAAATAATCAATTCAATTTATTTATTTATTTTTTCAAAAAACGAAGTTCCAACTTTTGACTAGAATGTGGAATCCATTAGAAAAGGAAATGCCATACACCTTGAGTCATCATCATAGGTTGGGCAAAGTAATAACTTAGCGATAACTCCTTACAAGTCAATAATGTGTGAAGTCAATAATACCCCTTGAATTCTCGATCAACATATGAACTTCGAGGGTTAACCCAGCCAATTCTATGAAAGGTCTCATATTGGACTTTAACTTGCGTCGTCACAAGATCAAAATTTGCCGACCCAAGCAGTCCTGGGACTTTGGAGGGTACATTGAGTCAAGTGTAGCTTAATTCTATTAGAAAAGAATTATACGCACAAAAAAAAAAAAAAGGATATTCACAATCAATAATGGCCTTATACCTTCATCCCATCCAGTTTTATTAAGGCGCACCTTAGGCTCTTGAAATGCATCCAGGCAAGTGCACACTAGCAAGGGGCGTTTAGACTTTTTTAACTGTTTTTTAGGGGTTCTATTTTACTATTTATTATTTTCTTTAATTTTTTTACTATTTAGAGTATATATTTATTACTTCAGCTACATATTTGACAATGAGAAAAAATGCTACTTGTTGTGCGATGAAAAATGGGAAGAAAAAAATGAAAATTTTTTGAAGAAAAATGTGAAGGCTTGCCGTGAGTGGCCTCGCGGCAAGGGTTGGCTGTGAATGGCCTCATGGCTAGGGGACAGCCGCGAGCCTAGCCTCACAGCAGCCTTGCCGCAAGGCAGTAGCGCGGCCAAAAGGCTGGCCACGAGCGCCAGCCTTGCTGCGAGGCAACTCACTGCTAGGGGCAGGTTGTGAGCATTAGCCTTGCTGCAGCTTGCCGCGAGGCAGCCTGCGGCCAAGGGCTGGTCGCGAGGGTGAACTCGAAGATATGGGTAGGCTGCGAGCTCTAGCCTCGCGGTAGCCTTGCTGCGAGGCAGCTAGTGGCTAGGGGTAGGCCTCAAGCTCCTGCCTTGTGGCAAGTAGCTGGTAGCAACTTGCCGTGAGGCAGCTCGCGACTAGGGGCTGGCCACAAGTGCCAGCTATGAGCAACATTGCGGCAGCTTTGTGGTAAGCGCCTCGTCTCGATGATACCTAAGCTCCATTCAGCAATCGCCACGTGTCAGAACCAATCATCCTTGAGAGTCGTGCCTTATAAATACCCAGCTACCAAACAATGAACAGGACTTCCAATTTTGGTAAAATTTAGACACTTTGATTGCGCCTTTACTATTTTGGAGAATAGTCATTGGGATCCGACACTGACTTTGGCATCGGAGGGTCTTCGCGGGGGAAGATTCCCGCGAGCCTTCTAACCTATTTTTTGAGCATCAACAAAGCCAAATCCTTGCGCCGAGACCTAGCGGCGAAGGCAAATCCTTATGGCGTGACCTAGCGGCGAAACCAAATCCTTGCGGTGAGACTTAGCGACGAAGGCAAATCCTTGCGGCGAGACCTAGCAGATAAGGCAAATCCTTACGATATGACTTAGTAGCAAAACCAAATCCTTGTGACAAGACCTAGTGGCGGAGGCAAACCCTTGCGACGAGACCAAATCCTAGTGGCGAAACCTTATAACGGAAGAGTTAGTGGCGAAATCTTATAGTGAAGAGCTAGTGGCGAAGCCTTGTGGCAAAAGGGCTAGTAACGAAATCTTATGGTGAAAGAGCTAATGGCGAAGGCTTGTGGCGAAAGAGATAGTGGCGAAGTCTTATGGCGAAAGAGCTAGTGGCGAAACCTTGTGGCAAAAGAGGTTGTGGCGAAGCCTCGTGGCAAAAGAGCTTGTGGCGAAGACCTTATGGCAAAGAAGCTTGTGGCGAAATCCTTGCAGCGAGCATCTTAGAGGCGAACTCCCTTAAGGCAACTTCTCTTACGGCAACCTAACTTCACCCGACAACGAGCTCGAGTGGACCCCACATCATAAATTTTAATTGTTGTATTTTGGCAACAACAATTTGGCTATCTGTGGGAAATGAAATAAAAAGCCAATCTTAACACAAGATGCAGAGAAGGACACGATTAGCTAATTTGGTGAACCTGCGTAACCATACCTGAAGGAGAGCTCGTACCATGATGGGAGCCACAAGAAGCCCCAGTCAAGTGCACCCTACAGTACTAGAATTTTCAAAAGATCACCCTGACAACGAAGTGCGTTCGGGGAACTTTCCTATGCTCGAAGGCGACTAGACTACTAGACTGGGGGGCATGGAGCGTTCAAAGCAGGGGGAAGTACACATAGTTGGATTGAGGAGACATACCACAGGGCGAGGGAAACAAGTCCCACATGTAGCGCCCGCTAATCAAGAACAACACTCATTTGGGCAGTCTTCAATTCCAAATGGAAACCTCATGGTGAATTCAGGGATAGCTCCACCCACAGTCTTACTCTTAGATTATGAACTATTGAAGAAGAATTTTGAGAAGAATTTTGAAGAGCTGAAACAACAGAATAATGAACTCAAGATAACAAAATAATGAACTCAAGATGAACAATGAGGAGAATATGAGAAGACTACAGGAAGTCACTGCTTTATTACGAGAACTAATGCCAGACATTCACATTCCCCACATTGGACAAACCAATACGAGGGAAGAACACTGGAGATCTTAAGAAAGCCCTCCAAGGACGACTTGGTAGGGGATATGAATTAGAACTCCAGGGCTGAATAGCCGAGTCCCATAAATAACAGACTTGAGAAGGAAACATGACAAGAGGGCAAGGAAAGTTCTAATGTATAAAGTGACAACAGAAAACACCTATTCAAGAGTTCCTTATGACCCATCTCTTTTCCAAAATGAAGTAGAACAGGAAACACTCAGAGCATCTGGCATCAAGCGTCTCATAGAAGAGGTGCTAGAGAAGAAGCGGGTAATGATAGTGCCAAAGGTAACTCCCCCGAAGGGGTTTCCTCTATTTGAGGAACTCCAAGGCAACCAGTGCAACCACGGTTCGAACTGTAGCAGCTTTTGGTATACTCAGGAAAGGAAGACCCCGAGAAGCACTTACAACACTTTGTCACAGTGGTTGTGTTACGTGGATGGAATGAGGTCACTAGGTGTAGGGCTTTCCCGCCCTCCCTGGCAGGGTAGACTCAGCAGTGCTTCACTGAACTACCAGCAGGACATATACGATCGTTCGAAAAGTTGAAGAAAGAATTCCTAAATGCATTCTTCGTCTATCTCCCAAAGAAGAAGAGTGTTATATATCTAATGAGCTTGCAGCAGAAGCCAAGTGAATCCTTAAAGCAATATATTGAGCGATTCAGAGCCGCGACGTAGGAAGTAAGGGATCTTCCAGTTGGATTAGAGGCGTCAGCACTGCTAAATGGAACTACATACGCCCCGCTTAGAAGATCCTTAACCTTCTCCGAGCCAAATTCTGTGACTGAATTATTTGACCAAGTAGAACAGTTTATCGTCCAAATGGAAATTTTGGACGCAGGGGAAGGTAGTAGAAGAGGAAAGGAACCCCATCCCGAATTGCAAAGGACCCTACAAAATTCAGAAGATATTAGTCCCCAACATGTGCATATTATAGACGCTATAAGACGAGGCGATAGGAAAAGCTTGGAACACTGTGCACCTCAAGAGGTACTTCTCGGCTTCACCATCATTAACCCCCGGGAAAGGGACGAAGCGCGAGACGTAGAGCCAAGCCTGTCACCAGAAGCGTTACTCGATCCGGCGGGGGCCGGGATTGTCTTTAATTTTCCATTGTAATAAAATCTTCCAATAAATAAAAGAATATACCCCCTGTATTCCTGTGGAGTAGGCAAAACTATAAGTCGAACCACATAAAATCTCTATGGGGCCAAATTATTTGTATGTGTTATAAAACATGATACAGGTACGGCGGTTTAAGCACAGCCTGCTCCCGAAGGTCGAGTCGCTTAGTGTGATGCCCCGGCCCCCATTACCGGGTGCCATCGTAACCCACGGTTACAGCTCCGGCCTATCTCGAAGGACAGCTATGCCCTGATGAGATAATGTATTATAATAATATTGGGCACCCTGGGTGGGGTCTAGGCTTTACCGCCTTCGACTGTTGAGAATTTGGATTTAAAATATTTAGGTAGCAAAAATTTACCCGATTCTCGAACACGAATAGGCCCTTAAAATATAAATCCAATTTTAAATAAAATAAATAAGTATCAACATGCCTAATACAATACTCCAATGGTTAAGCATGACATGTTCACACTCACTGAGTTACTCATAGTGGGAAGCTTAACTTGGTCTAAACCAAATTTTATTTAATTCATTGTCGTCTCCCATAGTCAAATACAGAACATTTAAATTACATAAATGACACAAGACACGACCTACATTTTCACTGCCCGCAATTACTGTTGATCGGCAACCCTTCCACCAATACTGCTTTCCCTTTCTTAGATCCCAAGCCATTTGTTGGGTTAGTAGGAGTGAAGGGGGTGAGTCCAAATACTCAGTAAAGGCAATATGCAATGCAGTAAATTAATGAGCATGACATCATAGATAGTAATGAAGTGCAGCGTGCATGCAAGCCCGTCCACCGCACTTATCTCAGGCTCTAAGTGGCCCCTAGTGGTTTCTTCTATGACCCCATCTCGAGACTCACACGGTCTGAAACCCATTGCCTCATGCGTAGGCAATCCCTTGATATCTTATGCAAGCCATGACAAGAGAAATTTACACATAAAGCATATTAACCTTTACCTTAATTCGTTTGGTGATTAACTCTATTTGTTGCACAAGTTGGTAACGTACCCGCAACACCATTATCACAATTATACATAAGACTAAGTAACTCATTGGCTAACCATGAATTAATTCACTAATTTGACTAATTTAACAAATTCCAAATATTATCTATCAATTAAACTAATTACTCTAATTAACTTAATAAATTAACTAAATGAACTATATACTAAAATTAATTTAATTACCTCAGTGCTGAATTCC
The DNA here is from genome assembly GCA_036245055.1 of Diospyros kaki. Lineage (NCBI taxonomy): Eukaryota > Viridiplantae > Streptophyta > Magnoliopsida > Ericales > Ebenaceae > Diospyros > Diospyros kaki. The sequence continues at coordinate 33,812,444 of BSEG01000008.1, forward strand.
TCCTCTTTACCGCACGAAACTTCGTCTTCTCTTAATGCCTTAACTCCATGGCTGTGTTGCCTATTTATAAGCTTAGCCACCCCCTAATTTCTCCCTTGAATCCATGGTTTAATCCACAGATTTGTAGCTAATAAATGCCTCGGCCACTGTTCCTTTACGTGGTTGAAATTTAGCAAAAATTGAAGTTGAATTGAGGGTAAACGAATGAGTGGCAAGGAAGCACTAATGCGCGTCACATGGCGCAGCTAGGCCACGCAAGGCCAGCAACTGGCCTCCCTAAAACGACTTCGTTTTGGGGCGCTTTGGCTTATTAAAAATCAGCCTTTTTTCTCTCAGTGCGCACGCCTCCCCCGTGAATCGTACCCAGGTCCCACGCCTGGCCTCCCTCGGCGTGACCGCTCGCGCTACCACTTGCCTTCAACCTATATATGAATCTCATTCTATTTAAGTAATTTCCCAACCTCTTTCCAAACTTACACTAGCGCCCTAAAGCTTCCAAAATTCACACACACCCCCACACCTCATTTCTCCTTATTTCACTTACACCCTAAAATTTTCAAAAATCCACTGATTTAATTTATTCTGTTCTTTTATTATTTCCATAAATATTCTCAAATAAAATAATTAATTGCCCATTTTCTCAAAATGATATATATAATTTATTATTTTCTAAATTTCGGGATGTTACGCCTAGTGGCAATCTGGTGTCGATGGCCATGAGTTGGCCCAGGATCACCAGAACATCCGATGCCTATGTCCGCAGACTCACCCAGATCACTCGTTTGAGTTTGGTGCTATGTCTTTTTGGTTAGACCCAACTCTTTTATTGATTTGATGCTTAGGTCTCTTGGAAAACTCGGATGTCCGGTAGGAATCCCGTGCCTAATCACTGGCTAAACCCAGATTCTCGGAGGTATACTGGCCCTAGGAAGGCGAAAAAGAAGTGAAGTGATCAATGATAGCTCTAGCATGAGCCCGCTCCCGAAGGTTAAGTCCCTAGTGGCAATCTAGTGTCGATAACCACAAACTGGCCCGGGATCACCAAAAGATCCGATGCCTATGCCCACAGACTCACACAGATCCCTCGTTTGAGTTAGGTGCTATACCTTTTTGGCTAAACCCAACTCCTTGGTTGATCTGGCGCCTAGGTCTCCCGGCAAACTTGGATATCTGGTAGGTATCCTGTACCGGACCACTGGCTAAACCCAGATCCTCTGAGGTAGATTGGACCAAGGAAGGCGTGAAGAGAGATTGAGCAACTATAAGACAATTCTGCCATGATCTCACCTATCGGAGTTGAATCACCCAGTTGCAATCTGGTGCCTATGACCACGAGTTGGCTCGGGATCACCAGAACATCTGATGCCTATGCCCGTAGACTCACCTAGATCCCTCGTTTGAGTTTGGTGCCATTCCTTTTTGGCTAAACCCAACTCCTTGGTTGATCTGGCGCCTAAGTCTCCCAGCAAACTCGGATGTCTAGTAAGTATCTTGCGCCAGACCACTGGCCAAACCTAGATTTCCTAAGGTAAACTAACCCTGAAAGACAGACATGGAAGACACAATAGCCAGTGTGCTATGATCCATCCTGGGATTACTACATGTTCCAAAGCCTGTGCCTGCAGGCTCGTGACTGCACTCTCACCCTGCAATTAAAACACAAAACAAAACACAATAAAAATTTTATATATATATTTTTATATATTGGTGAGAGGTTTATACTCGTCAGTGTACGAGTGCAGTTGTAGTCCAAATTTAAATTTATATTTTCTGGATGAGTCCAGGTCGTCCACTGAGAGATTTATTTATGGCAAAAGAAAAAAGAATGTCACAAACACACACACACATTTGGATGATTTTGGAAACAGGAATTTTTTATGGATTTTCAAATAACAGGTGCTAGGAAATAAAGTAAGACAAAAATTAAATAAACACTGAATGTGAGATTATGAAATTGGACGACACTTGAGTTAAGACAATTTCAGCACCAACCCATTGATTCCCAATTTTTAGCAGAAGAATTTAGCAATATTAATTTAATTTCAAATATGAGGGTTTGTTATTAAATGCAATTAGAGATGATGATAGTTCTAGTTTAAGCAATCCCCATACATGATATGTGAGATTCTAGTTTAAGCAACTACCATAAATCCAATTACAATTAATATACAAAACAACTAAATTAATCATCCGGGTTTGGGTATGATAGCGTTTCCAGTTCTAGTAACTCTCATACGTGGCATGAAAGCTCTAAGTTAGGCTTACGCTCCAATCCAAACCTAGTGATTTCTTAATTTAAAATACACACTCATATTGAAATTTAAATTAATATCACTCATTTAAAGTGTAGCTTTCTTTGGGAATCATTGGCGTTGGACACTATCCTTGCCTTAACCCAAGATTGGGTTTAGCTACTCATCTTTATTTGTAAATTAATTAACAGGAATTTAAATGGCGTAATTTAAATGACAGAATTTAAATGACAGGAATTAAAATAGCATAAACTAACCGGCCATTTAGGCGGTGAATATTTAAATGACAAGAATTAAAATTACAGAAATTTAAAGACATAAATTAACCGGCCATTTAGGCGGTGATTAATAAAGTAACAATAAATGACATAAGAATTTAAAAGAAGAAAGAAATGAAGTAAGATCACAAGAGAAAATAATAAAGAAAAGGAGAAAGAACAAGAACAATTCTCAAAGAGAGAATTCTAAGGAAACAACTAAACTTTTATTCAAGAATAATAATCACTCCTACAAATGCACTCAAGTGACCTATTTATAGGCCACAAGATGCAATACAAACCACACAATTTTCAATTATTCAATTAGACATAATTATATCTAATGGGCACTCACACACTTAAAGTTAAATGGATTTTAGCTATAATACATAATTAAAGTTAAATGGATTTTAGCTAAAATACATACCTAATAAAGCACTCATAAAGTTAAATGGATTTTAGCTATAATACACAACTAATAATTAAATGGATTTTAGCTAAAAGACACACTTAATAAAGCACTCACATAAAAAATAAAAATAGATTTCTATAAATTGATTTTTAATCTTCATTAGGATTAAAAATAATTCTTGGGCCTTCTTCAAATGATATCTTTCATGGGATGCTCAAGTTGGGTCTTCATTCTTCATGGACTTTAATTTTTTCATGGACTTTAATTCTCCATGGGCTTGAATTCTTTTTTTCTTCATGGGCTTGAATTCTTCATGGACTTGAATTCTTTTTTTATTCTTCATGGGCTTGAATTCTTTTTGGGCTTTGATTCTTCATGGGTCTCCAAGCCCACATTCTTCATGCCTACAAATAAGTAATTAAATATTAGTAATAAATTATATTATATATATATATATATATTTATATGATATACTATATGGTATATTATAAACTTATATATTATATAGATAATCCATGCATGCATTTCATTGAGTATATATATGTATTATATTTACATATTTATTATAATATATTATATATTATATATAGATATATATTACACATAATTATTCAATTAAACCAATTTAAAATCAAAATGAGGGTTATAATTATAACAAAAATTTTACAAAATTAACCACTAATCATACCCCCCAACTTAAACATTGCTAGTCCCTTAGCAATCAGACTATACACTTGCCAAACTTTATTCGCAGTAACTGTATGAATGTAAAAATTTCAAATTCGAAACCGAATTGCATAAAATCGAATAAGTAATTTAGCATTCTAAATCAGATTTTTGGTTAATGGTCATACAATCTCAGGAATGGCAATTAGGATAATCAACACATAGAATTACTCCTTCAAAGTTTTGACTTCAAACCTTACTATGAATTTTTCCTCCAATAAAAAGGATTCATCAGGTGTACACACAAGAGGGTGCACCATTATAAGAGTAAATGTAGAACAAGTTCAAAACTCGGTGTCATCCCAAATACAAGGAACGTATTTTCATGAAAGAACAGGGAAAATGGCATAGCTTCATGACTAGAATAATGCTCTAGATGAGTAACTTTTGAATTTAAACATGATTCCTTACTCCAAACTCGAATTCTGAGATCACATGATTTATAGTAGCAAGAGGGACCAGACCAGGTTGTAATGGGGCTATGAGGTTAATACTAATTGTCAAATAAAAGGGTAAAGTGTGCAAATGGTGTGTTGGGAATTTTTGTTTTTTTTTTTGTTTTTTTTTTTTTAACACTAATATCAAACTGGACATTTTTTTTTTTTTTTTGAAACACTTGTGTTGAATAGCTAAGATAATTCTTTTTTTTTTCTTTTTCACTTTTTTTTTCTTTTTTTTTCATTTTTTTCTTTTTTTTTTCTTTTTTTTTTTAAATATGAAAATAGCTAAACAGACTAATTCTCAAAAACACACCAGGTTGGACAAAATTCATATGGTTATGGGTTAAACGAGGGTAATGAAATAAGTTGTACTACAATTGGCTCAATGGGCTAGCAAGGAGGTTAATGTAAAGAAAGAAAAGGTTAATTGGCCCAAAATGAAAGAAATTGATCCCCTTATCATGCTTCAAAACAATGCTACTCAGTCATCTAATTCAGAATTTGAAACCAGTCAAATTCATCAGCTATCATACTAGACATTCAAAGCAAATTGATGTTTTGAAGCCATTGAAAAGATGAGATAAACAATAAAGCATATTTAGAATAAGTGTTATTTCACTCAGAATTAACGGTTATTAGGCTCAAACACTCACTTGGATAATAGTCTCCACTTCTATTGAGGGATCATACAATGTATTAATCAGCTAATTACTGTAACCTTTGACATTATGACCAATAACCAATTTTAATTTTGAATACCCGATGAATGCAAATTACTTGTTTTAATGCATATACGTTTTCAAATAAGAAATCAATGCATTCATGTTCCGTATTGCAAACTTAATCAGCTATTAGTGCATAACTCCAAAGCTTTAGGAATAGCATTTAAAACACACAATTTTTTTTTTTTATTTTTATTTTTTTGTTTTTTTATTATTTTTTTTTAATAAAAGTAGATAAAGATAATCAATTCACACAAAACTACAAGCATACAATAGCAAATTCATAGTTAATCATGAACCAGATAATTCATAACTAGACCTTACACCCCTCAACCTGAATTGCAGTAATAAAATAGGGTTGTTAGGAATACCTGTAACTCCACAAGTCCATTGATTTACTGTGAACTGCTAAAACTCAAACAAACAAATGAGCATACCATATAGTTATATATTTTCTCACCAAAATAAAAATTTCATGCAAGTCATAAGATAAACAAAATGCGTCTCAAGAGTACAAAGAGTACTCCTTACTCAGCCATCTTATCATAGACTTGCTTAACAATATTCCACAGTTTTTTTTTTTTTTTTAAGAGCACAAGAAAAGAAATTTCATGCAAGTTGTACAATAACTAGATGCGTCTCAAGAGTACTAAAAGTACTCCTTACTCAGCCATCTTAACAAAGAGCACTCCTCACAGTGATAAATCTAAATTAATCGGACCTTTTTGACGTTTGTTTCTGATTGCCTTAGACCAGTCTATCCGAGGCTCATAAGGATCGTGCTGTGGAACATAAGTGTGTAATTTCTCTAACAGCTCCTCAATGGTAGATGCAGAAATGAGAATATTTCTTGCTGAAAGAGAAATGAACTTTTGATCTACAGCCTGATCAAGAAATGAGAGCAACCCATCGAAAAAATGGTTAACATTTAAAAGTCCAATGGGTTTGGTATGTAGATCGCTCTTGGCCCAAGAGATTATACAGAAGATTTCTTCAAGTGTACCAAAACCTCCTGGTAAAGCAATGAAGGCGTCTGACTGATACATCTTACAAGCCATGCGCTCAGACATAGAATTCGTTTCTATAAGTTGACCGCGTGTAATCCCGGAAATATGTGGTTCAGCCCAAGGGATTGGCATTACACCTACCACATATGATTTTCCAAGATGTGCAGCTTGTGAAATACAACCATTCAATCCACGACTTCCCCCTCCATATACCAAATTAATTTTTCTCTCTCCTAATTTTAGGCCAAGTTCGCTTGCTGCAAGTGCGTAACAACTATCGCTCCCAAGTTGAGAGCCACATAGTACACATATGGTCTTGATTCGACGAACTGACTGACCTTCCATTTATGTTTCTTTGTATGCCCTGAAAAAAGGTTTGGCGATCAAAAGTAGCTATACAACAATTTAACAAGAAATAAATACAAACAAAAATCATGCGTATGTACAAATAGTTGTGATTGTGGCTCACATCTTCCTCTGATTTTACGTCCAGAAACGGCTTAAACACTTTCTATGAAGTGGGGATAGGCTTCCCATCCAATTTTCTTATAGATTGGCAAACATGGTCGTTTTTAGTCAGATTCCCAAGACTGTAGCGTTGGTTGTCACTTATGAACTGGTCCCATAAAGCAAGAAGTTCTCTTTGCACTATTCCACATGGATGCGTCTCAAGAGTCAATCGGATATCATCCAAAGACTCCTTACTCAGTCCATCCTTTATGAAACTAATTTTATCTTCTCGATTTACGGATGTAAACCCCACAGATTTGCATCGTGTGTTACAGGTCCAACGAGCACATTTATAACAACCATTCACTCTTTTTGCTCTTCGTTTTTTCACAAAACTACTCTTTCCTAAACCTGGGAAGTGCTTAAAACTAGGTGAAGTTTCGCCAGCTAATCGAACTTTTGCTTCGATCAGCCAACGAACATCTTCAGGGATGTTATTATGCATCAATGTCCCAAGTCTTACACACCTACCAGTATAAATTTTTTTCAAATCATTCATTGGGAGAGATGGATAGTACTTGCGAATTTTTGAAAGCTGAAGATCCATTTTTTTTTTAAAAGAAAACTCTAATAAGAAGAAAAAATAAATAAATAAATAAAGAACTATAAACTTTACAAAAGGGATGAGAGTACCTGATCGGAGAATAACACAAAGGAGAGATGATTGAGCTCAAGAAGGGTGGCTTGCCTCATACAGATATGGAGTCTCTTATAGAGCAATGGGCATCACTATTCCACACTCGGCTCAAGACCTGCCATAATTGCGCTAACACGCTTGGCGTCGTCTGGCGTCTCATTTTTCAACATTTGGCAGTGTGCTTCTTTCTTTATAGAGCAGTGTGATTACACTGCTCAAGAAAAGTGGCTACCCCCAACGTCAATTCTGTCTCCCTATTTTGAAATTTTTTTTTAACTCTTTTTTTTTAATTTTGTTGTTGTTTTTTTTTTTAAATTATTTTTTTTAAAAGGGGTTCAATAAAAGTATGTATACCACACAAGTCAATATTATCGAGTCAAACAAAATTATTTGCACAATGGATCAATACCAATAAATCTATTCCTAAGTACACCTTACCCCCAACTTGAATTGCACCTTGTCCTCAATCTGCAATAAAAGGATAGAAGATAGGGATACCTGGCGGTCTTCAATGCATAAACTCGTATGCAAAAATTTTGTTTAGACTGCACACAAAAAAATATTATTTAAGTCAAACTTAATTAAATAATGCAGAAAAGGAACAATATATATATTTTTGGTTTAAATATATATTTATTTATTAAAAAAAAATAATTTTTTATTTTTTTTTTTAGATTTTTTTTTATTTTTTTTTTTCTTTTCTTCCAGTTAAGGATCAGATGAGTAGTTGCCCACCTAATCGTATAATAACTCCCATTCATTACACCACTTTTAAAGTTATTTTCAAAATTATGTAAATTAATTTTTCTCATGAATGCATATACATATTTTGAAAATATATCATCCGGAGGTGTTGGTTTTATTACATCAGAGCACGACACATTAATTCTCTCACACATGTTTGGTTTAATTTGATCCCCAATAATATAGACTAGCCTAAAAGGTAGAAATTTAGGCTTAAATATAGATGGACCTATGACATCTTCACATTTTGGCTCTCGAATTTTATCATCTTTTTCCTCCCAGGTTTTTTCTTCTAAACTTGTTTCTTTTTGGTCCAATTTTTCTTCTATGGCAGGGTACACCATCCTTGGGTCATCGGGTCTCTCAATTGGGTTATCACTCTTAGGAATGGGTGTTGGTTGGACTGACTCATGACTTATGGAATTTTGATTAAGTTGGGTTGGAAATTCGTCAAGCTCACTTACGCTCAAGGTTTGTGTTAACAAGGTCAACTGATCTAGAATATCACCTAAGGCCTTAGAGGTTTGGTCTTGAAATTCGGCCACTTGTGTAATAAAACTCATTTGACCTTGCATAAACTCATGAAGGGTGTCCTCTAAAAAATTTTCATCCTGAGGTTGATAAGTATCAAATCTAACCCCTTGTTCTAACTCGAATTGGTGAGACACTGGAGAGAAAGGTTCATGAGATTGGAACAAAGAGTCATCACTCCAAGGATAATTCCAATGGCCATAGGAACTGGGAAAATCAGTGTAAAGATTTGGGTCGTAGCCCGACAAATAATAATTCTCTCTCTGATTCTGGTTGAAAGAAAATCTCTCCTCACTAGGCTCGAGATGGCCATATGCATTAGAAGGCATAGAAATGCTAAAATACTGAGACATATAGAATATGAAAATGACAATTCAACGACAGATAATGATGTTAATGAATCAATTAATGGTTCAATAATCATACCTGATCGTAGTCTCTTGCACTGTTTAGTAACTAATAGTTATCTAAATATATATTTTTTATTTTTTTGCTATTTATTTTTTTTTAATTTATAATTTTTTTCTTTTTGTTTTTACCTCAATCTCCCCGGCAACGGCGCCAAAATTTGACTGCACTCTCACCCTGTAATTAAAACACAAAACAAAACACAATAAAAATTTTATATATATATTTTTATATATTGGTGAGAGGTTTATACTCGTCAGTGTACGAGTGCAGTTGTAGTCCAAATTTAAATTTATATTTTCTGGATGAGTCCAGGTCGTCCACTGAGAGATTTATTTATGGCAAAAGAAAAAAGAATGTCACAAACACACACACACATTTGGATGATTTTGGAAACAGGAATTTTTTATGGATTTTCAAATAACAGGTGCTAGGAAATAAAGTAAGACAAAAATTAAATAAACACTGAATGTGAGATTATGAAATTGGACGACACTTGAGTTAAGACAATTTCAGCACCAACCCATTGATTCCCAATTTTTAGCAGAAGAATTTAGCAATATTAATTTAATTTCAAATATGAGGGTTTGTTATTAAATGCAATTAGAGATGATGATAGTTCTAGTTTAAGCAATCCCCATACATGATATGTGAGATTCTAGTTTAAGCAACTACCATAAATCCAATTACAATTAATATACAAAACAACTAAATTAATCATCCGGGTTTGGGTATGATAGCGTTTCCAGTTCTAGTAACTCTCATACGTGGCATGAAAGCTCTAAGTTAGGCTTACGCTCCAATCCAAACCTAGTGATTTCTTAATTTAAAATACACACTCATATTGAAATTTAAATTAATATCACTCATTTAAAGTGTAGCTTTCTTTGGGAATCATTGGCGTTGGACACTGTCCTTGCCTTAACCCAAGATTGGGTTTAGCTACTCATCTTTATTTGTAAATTAATTAACAGGAATTTAAATGGCGTAATTTAAATGACAGAATTTAAATGACAAGAATTAAAATAGCATAAACTAACCGGCCATTTAGGCGGTGAATATTTAAATGACAAGAATTAAAATTACAGAAATTTAAAGACATAAATTAACCGGCCATTTAGGCGGTGATTAATAAAGTAACAATAAATGACATAAGAATTTAAAAGAAGAAAGAAATGAAGTAAGATCACAAGAGAAAATAATAAAGAAAAGGAGAAAGAACAAGAACAATTCTCAAAGAGAGAATTCTAAGGAAACAACTAAACTTTTATTCAAGAATAATAATCACTCCTACAAATGCACTCAAGTGACCTATTTATAGGCCACAAGATGCAATACAAACCACACAATTTTCAATTATTCAACTAGACATAATTATATCTAATGGGCACTCACACACTTAAAGTTAAATGGATTTTAGCTATAATACATAATTAAAGTTAAATGGATTTTAGCTAAAATACATACCTAATAAAGCACTCATAAAGTTAAATGGATTTTAGCTATAATACACAACTAATAATTAAATGGATTTTAGCTAAAAGACACACTTAATAAAGCACTCACATAAAAAATAAAAATAGATTTCTATAAATTGATTTTTAATCTTCATTAGGATTAAAAATAATCCTTGGGCCTTCTTCAAATGATATCTTTCATGGGATGCTCAAGTTGGGTCTTCATTCTTCATGGACTTTAATTTTTTCATGGACTTTAATTCTCCATGGGCTTGAATTCTTTTTTTCTTCATGGGCTTGAATTCTTCATGGACTTGAATTCTTTTTTTATTCTTCATGGACTTGAATTCTTTTTGGGCTTTGATTCTTCATGGGTCTCCAAGCCCACATTCTTCATGCCTACAAATAAGTAATTAAATATTAGTAATAAATTATATATTATATATATATATTTATATGATATACTATATGGTATATTATAAACTTATATATTATATAGATAATCCATGCATGCATTTCATTGAGTATATATATGTATTATATTTACATATTTATTATAATATATTATATATTATATATAGATATATATTACACATAATTATTCAATTAAACCAATTTAAAATCAAAATGAGGGTTATAATTATAACAAAAATTTTACAAAATTAACCACTAATCAGCTCGCCAAGATCTCTTGACTGAATCCGGTGTTATGCTTCCAAGCTAGACTCGACTCATTGGTTGATCTGGCGCCTAGGCCTTCCGGCAAGCTCGGACATCTGGCAAGAATCCCATAGCGTAACCTATCTCTTGAGGGCCTGGTTGCCCAGAGAAAATTTGGTACCCCAACTCTCGATCGACGTAAGATCTTTAGATATTCTGGAACCCTTGACTGAGTCTAGGTGCTAGACCCGACTTTTTGTCTTATATTTTACTTTTCAATTTTGTCTAAAGACAAAACAGAAGAGTAGGGGGGCAATTGTTTTGCCATGAAAAATGGGAGGAAAAACATGAAAATTTTATGAAGAAAAATATGAAGGCTTGCCGCGAGGCAGCTTGCGGCTAGAGGACGGCTATGAACCCAGCCTCGTTACGGCCTCACTGTAAGGCAGCAGTGCGGCCAAAGGGCTAACCGCGAGGGCCAGCTTGCGGCTATGGGCAGGTCTCGAACGCCAGCCTCGCGGCTATGGGTAGGCCGCGAGTGCCAGCCTCGCGGTAAGCAGCTCACGATTAGGGGTAGGTTGCGAGCGCCAGTCTCGCGGCAGCCTGTGGCTAAGGGCTGGCCTCGAGTGCGAGCTCGCGGCAGCTTGCCGTGAGGCAGCTTGCGGCTAGGGGCTAGTCGCAAGTGCCAGCCGCGAGCAACTTTACGACAGCTTTGTGGTAAGCGCCTTGGCTCAATGATACTTAAGCTCCATTCGACAATCGCCACGTGTCAGCACCAACCATTCTTGAGAGTCGTGCCCTATAAATACCCAGCTACCAGACAATGACTAGGACTTCCAATTTTGATAAAATTTAGACACTTCGATTGCATCTTTATTGTTTTGGTGAATAGTCATTGGGATCCGAGACTGATTTTGGCATTGGAGGGTTTTCGAGGGGGAAGATTCCCGCGAGCCTTCTAACCCATTTTTTGAGCATCAATTGGGGTAAATCCTTGCGGCAAAGGCAAATCCTTGCCGCGTGACCTAGCGGCGAAACCAAATCCTTACGGCAAGACCTAGCAGTGAAGGCAAATCCTTGCGGTGAGACCTAGTGGCGAAGACAAATCGTTGCGGCATGACCTAGCGGCGAAACCAAATTCTTGTGGCGAGACCTAGTGGTGGAGGTAAACCCTTGTGGTGAGAGCAAGTCCTAGTGGTGAAGTCTTGCAGCGGAAGAGCTAGTGGCAAAGCCTTGCAACAAAAGAGCTAATGACAAACCCTTGTGGCAAAAGAGCTTGTGGCGAAGACCTTGTGGCAAAGGAGCTTGGGGTGAAATCCTTGCGGCAAGCATCTTAGTGGCGAACTCCTTTGAGACAACTTCTCTTACGACAACCTACACTCGACAACGAGCTTGAGTGGACCCCACATCATAAATTTTAATTGTTGTATTTTGGCAACAACACTACTACTTCAAATACTTCAATTGAATTTGAACTTGATGAAGATGGAGAGGGAGATGGTGTGAAATAAAAGCATATTAGAGATGATGTTTCTAATAATGAAAATATGGAAATGTTTGATGTTGATGATGAGAATGATTTTTAGATTATTTAAAATACATAATTATTTAAGATTTAATTTAAGTTGACTTAAATATTTTTAAATTGCATATTTTAATATTTTTTTTATTCTTTTCATTAATAGATGTTGACTTTTTTAATTTCTTGATAACATGCTTGTCAATATGTTATTAAGAGTTAAGATTTATGTTAAAATAACATGAAAATTATTCTTTACATTTGATGAACCTGTGGGTGTCAACCAAGACAAACAACGATAGGAACACCGAAAAGAACAGAAATAGAAAAGAACCAACCCACCCACATAAATGTACACAGAGAACTTACGTGTTCGGATTCATAAATGAATCCTACTCACAGCAAGGGTTTTGCCTTTATTCAATCCACTATTATTGAAGAACATGAGATTACAAAAATACAAACAAAAACATACTTACAATATCGCAAACAAGAAGATAAAACAGTGTACATGATGCTCCAAGAACTTGAGTAAGATCCCAACACTCAATCTCTCGTTCAACACTCTCTCACAGCCCAGTGATTTTCCCAAAGAAAAGTGATACATAAATTAGGGTTAGGGTTCTTGCTTTTGATTCACGCGATGTGTCTCAATTGCTCTTTCTGCCAACTGGAATTGCAACATCCAACATTTATAAGATGGAGAAATATGCAGGGGTGTTGGATCTAGGCAGATTAGAGAAGTCAACAATTTTGATGTGGCACCACCTAAAATTACTAGAATACCCCTACGCACTAATAGTCTCGCACGTGGATTGCCTGAGAGACAACACGTGGCAAGTTAACAATCCGGAGCAAAGCAAGAAAAATCTGGGCCTAGCCGTAAGACCTGTTCCAACTTGACCAGGATCCTCGAGAGTCGTGCCTGCTCATCTCGAGTTTTATCTCGTGTACCTCATAACGGGTTCGCTTATAAAAGACAAAAGTCCTCACCAGGTATGGACAAGCTCTATAGCTCTTACATTTATTACTGCTCGCATTTACTCTATTGATTTGAGCGTCGAAGTCCACCCCGGGGGACCCTAGCCCCGTCACTCCATTGTCTTGCAGGTTCTATCACCGAGGTCCGACATCGCCAAGTCCGAGGTTCTATTCCCGAGGTCCATTCGCAGAGGTGGCACCTAGTGTTTGGTCCCAAAAACTATCATCAGGTTTACAATAATCAACCACTTAAACAATCAATAAAAATGACACATGTTGATCATCAAAGCTGATGGCCTTTATTAATAAAAAATCAATTAATTTGAATCACACAAAATAACCACATTGTAATATTTTGTTTTTTGTAATATAATTTTAGTTTTTGTCTCAAAACTATTTGCAAGTTATCAAAATTATTTAAATAAGTGTTTTCCTATATTGATGTAAAATGCTTGTTTTTTTTATGGGATGTAAAATACTATTTTAAAAATAATATTCCTCTTTTTTATTTTCAAAATATAAAAGTAAATAAAATCAATTTAGTTTACCTTTTATAATATGCTATGAGAATTTGTTTTTTTTTTTTTTTTTGTTTTCCCTTCCGTAAAAGTCAGAATTTGCTTTTGACAAAAGGTGTTTAAATCATTAAAAGTAATTGTTTTGTGATATGATTGTAGGTCACTTATTTTTTTGGTTAATGCACAATTATGAGCGCTCTTCGCTATTTGATTCTAAGATTTCAATAAAAGAGATAAATCAAGAAATCTAACAGGTAAGTTTCGACTTCTAGCATAATTATAAATGTGAGGGCGATAAGTATTTTCATTTTCAGAGTCGCTCCTTACCTGCTAAATTATTTCTTGGGCAAGACTCGTACATGGAATCTGAAGACCCAAAAAGTAACACTTCAACAGTTCTTCTTTTGCCAGTTAATCTACGCCCTGGGGGTGATTGTAGGTCACTTCGAGAGTTTAGTTTTATGGTTTGAATAATATACTCTTTAATTATTTGATTATAAAAAAAGAGTGCTTCTTATTAATTATTTAATAAAGTGTTTATTTAGCTGTCTTAAAAGATTAGGTCTAAATGGAACACTTGTCCTTAACAAAAAAAAATCAAAAGGGAAAAGGCGTTTATGCCCATGCACTTAGGGCTTGAGTTTGTAAGCCTGTAACGGTGGTGAGATGACGTACTAGTTTGCCACTTGTTATTCACTTATCAATGGCGTTTTCGCAAATTTAGTCAGAGAGAAGGGCATTTTGGTAATGTAAGGGTCGGGAAAATATCACGCACAATGAGCACGTGCGTCTTGTCTAGTACCTGTGCTGTTATTTAAATGTGACTGTGAGCCAATTCAGATCCGGCGATTTCTGGTTTCAGAAGCTCAAGCTCAAGTTTCAATGGCGTAATGGTCATCACTGTGTGAGAGGCAGGGAGACGAAGAGAAAGAGAAGCTCACCCTTTTGATCAAGTCGGTGAGAAGAGATCCCTCCGCTGCTCGCCTGTTCCCGTCGCAGTCGTCGCTTCCCTAAAGCCTTGGTCTTGTTCAGGTATTCACAATGTTCATTTCTTTTCTTGATTCTGTTTGATGTGAAGCTTTTGATTTGGTTTCTGTCTGTTCTGTCTCATTTCGAATGGATCTGATTGTTGATTCCGCGCTTACATTGACCAGATCAAGGATTCATTTTTTGGTTCTTCCTGATCTATATATGCTTGTTGTGTGGTTTTTGTTTTCTGAAATCAACGCCATCTGTTTGGATTTCGGTGGTTGTGGAGAAGATCTAGAGGTACTGTTGGTTCCCGGGATTCTAACTCCAAATAGGTGAATTTCTAGAGTTCTGAGCCCTTGGTAAAGGCTATAGTGGTAGATCTAGAGTGTTGATGTGTTAGAAAAGCTAGAATTGGAGCGGGTAAATACTAGTTGACTCGGTGATAATATGCCTGAAACGATGGTAGTTGTTGCTCAGCATACTATGGTAAGGCCAGGGCTCACTGCCCTTGAAGATTTCATGCATTTGGATCGCCTCCTTCCAGAGGCTTCAAGGATATCAGTTGACGAAGTTTCAGTCCGGAGCAGGTTTACTCCCAACTCCGTTAAAGGCTTGTTCTACTGCTGGGGGGAAACGGGGATGCTCTTCTTCTCTCAAAACTCCGTCGCCCTCTATTAAGACTCATTCCGAGGAATCTAAGCACCAGAAAAGAACTGTGAAGAGCAATGCAATTCCCATTCCCATTTATGCGGAGGCTGAACATAGCAAGGATGGACTTCTAAACGATCACTTCTCCTACTCGAAACTTTGGGCCGGACATCATATTCCAACTTGCCGCCGCCTAGTTCATTGCCTATTCCTAAATTTTCACTCTGTCCAAAGAGGACCATCTCACTTGACTTGTCTTCTTCTTCAGCCTCTGGTATCAATTTTCACCCTCTACAACGAGTTCCAGATGAACCTTTTCACGACAAGTTCCAATGCTATTCAATCCTTTTATGATAATGTTTTGGTATGTTCTAGAAGAATGGTGAAACGCCAAATTTCCAATAACTAACATTATGTGTATGAATATTAAGTCTATAACTCATATAGTTGAATTAATAACTCTTATTAATTCTCAATTATTTGCGTTGGTCAATATCTTCTTAAGTTATGACTTCATTATTCATACAGAACATATACTTTTTAAAATTCTTATAAAAGTCGATAGATCTCATCTTGTGTATTCACCTACCTTCGAATGATTCAAATCATATCCAATAACCATTATATTAGAGGTCCATCTTTTTAGACCTCGTAGAGTGACATCAAAACATGGTACTCCTCTTGCAAAAATATAGTTGTACCTCAGGACAAGAGATTACTAACACTTGTTATCACATAAAATTCTCAATTGACATTTAGAAAGAGTTACCGTTTGAATGTTTTCGGGTTAGTTTATTCAGTGAGCTCATTCAACAATAAGTACCTGCACACTTGTATTAGTGTTACCACACAAGTAAATAAGATCAACTACTCTGTTTACAAGCATGCATAGTGTGTATCGATTTTGACGATATTATAGAGGTCCCATTCTATAGTCCTACGATTATGAAGTATAAGTCATTCGATCTCATTAGTATAATATCATCGTTACCTGATTGATATCGCTACACTCTTTGAGCTTCATCTAAATAGGAAAACATAAAGATAAACGCATTATCAAGTACTAAAAGAAAAAAAAAATTTATTAATTAAAATATGTTCGAGATTTATAGGATATGCAGCCAACTCACATCTCTTATGATTGACTTCTAAGTTACAACTCTATCAATCTCCCGCTTAACCTAAATTCAATCACCCTTATACAAGATGCCTATTTTCCCAAGATGTTTCTTAAAAGGTTTCTGTGAAAGTGCCTTAGTAAATTGATTTGTTATATTATCCTAAGGTTTCTGTGAAAGTGCTTTAGTAAATTAATTTGTTATATTATCGTCGGTAGAAACCCTATCAATCTTTACGTCTCTCTAATGATGTGGAAGCGCTTTAGAATGTGCTTGGTTCGCTGATGAGACCGTGGCTCCTTGGTTTGAGCTATCGCCCAATTGTTGTCACAATACACAAGGACTGGGGTAATTATGGATGGAACCAGTCCTAGTTTCAAGGGGAACTTTTTCGTCCAAATTGTTTCCTTGGCCGTTTTTGATGTTGCAATGTACTCTGCTTTACAAGTAAAGTTTGCAGTTGTTTTCTATTTGGAGCT
Source organism: Diospyros kaki (assembly GCA_036245055.1). Classification (NCBI taxonomy): domain Eukaryota; kingdom Viridiplantae; phylum Streptophyta; class Magnoliopsida; order Ericales; family Ebenaceae; genus Diospyros; species Diospyros kaki. The sequence goes on from BSEG01000008.1 coordinate 33,829,442, forward strand.
TTTCCAACTCATTATCCCATCATTCAACAAAAACATAAATCTAGAATTGGATTTGCTATCATCTACATCAGATTGAAAACTAGAGTCTGTGAAACTCTCAAATTTCAATTTACTTCCCTCATAAACAAAGAACATTTCTTTAGTTTTTTTCAAGTACTTAATGGTATTTTTAACTATTTTCCAATATTTATCACCTGGGCTTGCTTTATATCGGCTCGTGACACTTAGATCATGTGCTACATCAGGCCTTGTACATAACATAACGTACATTATGGATCTATTAGTTGATGCATAAGATATCCTACTCATACGATCTCTCTCTTCAAAAGTCTTTAAGGAATGCTTCTTAGGGAGGTGAATTCCTTGACTCATCGGCATGAGTCTTCTCTTGAAATTCTCCATACTAAATTTCTTTAGCACCTCTTTTATGTACGTTGATTGGGTTAGCCTTAACATTCTATTTGATCCATCTTTATAAATCTTTATCTCTAATATGAAGGTTGCCTCACCCATATCTTTCACGGAGAAATTTTTGGACCACCACACCTTGATCGATTGTAACATCCCTATGTCGTTACCAATCAAACGTATGTCATCCACATATAAAACTAAGAAAACAATCTTGCTCCCACTAATCTTCTTATACACACAAGGCTTATTCAGATTCTTGATGAAGTTAAACTTTTTGACCGCCTCATCAAACATGATGATCCAATTATGAGAGGTCTGTTTTAATCCATAAATGGATCTATTAAGTTTGCACATCTAATTTGGAAAACTCTTGGAAATGAAACTCTCAGGTTGTGTCATATGCACATTCTCAGTTAGATTTTTGTTAAGAAAAGTTATTTTCACATTCATTTGTCAAATTTCAAAGTCATGGTGTGCAATTATAATAAGTGATCTAACAATTGGCCTAGGCTTGCCTAGGCGCTGCTGAGGCATTAGGCGGTCGCTAGTCGCTGCAATAATGGCCTAATTGACCCCTTTAGGCGCCGGCTCAACTAATCGGTACCGAGCGACACCTAGTCAGCCAAGGTAGCCGCCTCGCCTCATGACCGATTATGGCCTAATCGGTCGTCTAATCCATTTTTATATGTTAGGTTTTTTGTTTCCCCTTATCCCTTCTCTCTTTCGTCGCTTTCCCTTCTCTCTCTTGCGCATCGCTGTTGGCCATCTCTTGCGAAGTCGCCGTCGCCATTTACCTTTCTGTTTCAACCTCTTTTGTTGCATGCTACCGCCACCAATCGCCTCTTGGAAAGCTCTCTCTGACGTCGCCAGTCGTCTCTCTTGGCCCCTTGGTCGCCGCCGGCATACGTCTTTCTTGGGACTGTTCTTTTTCTGCCCAGAAGAATAGCTTATATATATTATCAGTTTATATATATAATATATATAATATCAATTTATAATTTTTATATATATTAGTTTATATATAAGTTTATATATAATATAAGTTTATATATATATAAACTTATATTATATGTATGATCAATTTATATAAATTAAAAATTTTAATAAAACAAAACGATAGTCCATTTAGGCTTGCCTAGGCGCTAGGCTCCAGTCTGGCGCCCGACTAGCGCCTAACGCGTTTTAAAACACTAGTTATAATCAACAAGATCTTAATGGATTTAAGTATAACAATTGGAGAAAATGTTTTATCATAATCAATTCTTTGTTTTTGTTGATGTCTTTTTACTATCAATCTATTTTTATAAGTCTAAACTTTTCCATCAACTTCAATCTTTCTCTTAAAGACCCATTTGCATCCAATGAGCTTTATGCCCTCAAGTGGATGCACGAAGTTTCAAACTTGGTTGGAGTACATGGAGTCTATTTCAGATCTTAAGGTATCAAGTCATTTCTCAAAGTCGATACTAGCTATCGTCTCTTCGTAAGTTTAAGGATTCTCATCCTTTATAATCAAAATATGTTGACCATTCTGATCAATACATCTCGTATATCTATTAGGCGTTCTAATAGACTTACGTAGTGGAACCATATTAAAAGGTTTTTGAATAGGTTCGTTAGTATCATTTACTTGTAATTCTTTAATTTCTTCAAGATTTACTCTACTATCCAAATTTTTTTCTCTAAGTAACTCAGTATTTAGAAAAATAACATTCTTAGAGACAAACACCTTTTGCTCTTCTAGATTGTAGAAATAATGTCCTCAAATTTCTCTTGGATATTCCACAAAGTAGCACTTGGAGCTTCTAGTCTCAAATTTATCAGGATTCAATCTCTTAACATATGCAAAACTTTCCCATGCCTTTTAACTTAGAACCAACTTCTTCCTAGTCCACATCTCATGTGGAGTACTAGAGACCAGTTTGCTTAGAATTTTATAAATAAGCTATTGTTTTTAGGGTATAACTCCAGAACGATAATGGAAGATTTGCAAGCTCCATCATGAATTGCACCATATCTAACAAAGTACGATTTCTCCTTTCAGTTACTCCATTTAATTGTGGGATATCATGAGGTGTCCATTGAGATCTAATCCTATGGTCTGAGTTAATCAAGAAATTCATGGCCTAAGTATTCACTTTCTCGATCTGATCGAAGAGCTGTAATATTTTTAGTAGTTTGTTTCTCTACCTCTGCTTTATACTCCTTGAAAAACTCATAAGGTTCAAATTTATATTTCATTAAATACACATATCCTAATCTAGAATAATCATCAATAAAGATGACGAGATACGAATACCCTCCTTTAGCATGTATGGACATTGGACTACATACATCAATATGTACTAGGTCTAACAATTCTAGATGAACCTTTTCCCAACGAGTTTTAGTGCTATTCGATCTCTCTATCATAATGTTTTGGTATGGCTTAGAAGTATGGTAAAATGTCAAATATGTGTACGAATGCTAAGTTCACAACTCTTATAGTTGAACTAACAACTCTTATTAATTCTCAACTATTTGCGTTGCCAACGACTTCTTGAGTTGTGACTTCATCATTCACATAAGGCATATATTCTTACAAAGGTCAATAATTCAGATCATACCCAATAACCACCCTATTAGAGACCCGTCTTCTTGGACCCCGTACAATGACATCAAAGCATGACGTTCATCATACAAGATAACCGTGGTATCTCAAGACAAGAGATTATTAGCATCTGTCGTCACATAAAACTCCCAATTGACATTTACTAAGAGTTATCATTTGGCTGTTCTTAGATTATTTTGTGAACTCATTCAATAATGAGCACCTTCACCCTTGTATTAGTGTCACCACGTAAATAGTCAATGAGATCAACTACCTTTTTACGAGCATGCATAGTGTGTACTAGTTTTTGTGGTACTATAGAGGCGCCACTCATAATCCTACGACTAGGACTAGTTTAAGAATGAAGTATAAGTCATTCGATTTCATTAGTATGATCTCATTATAACCTGATTAACATCGCTATACTCTTTGGGTTCTAAATAGGAAAACATAAAGATGAATGCATTGTCAAGTATTAAAAGATAAAAAATACTTTTATTAATTAGAATATGTGAGACCGTTCACGACTAAAACGAATGAGAGAATAGTTGAAGAAGTTGAAGGGTCACGACTTACATCGCGTCATCGCCAGTAGTCGTTAGCAGCTTTCTGGCAATTAATGTTATCGGACAGTGAGTCTTTCTTTTATTCTTTACTTAAAATTAATTTATGTAAAGACAAAAATTAAATAACTTTAAAAGGAAAATACACAAGAGTTTTATAAAATGTTGGCTCTAATACCACATGTAAGCTATAATATTGTATGTACAATAATAACATACAATTAAACATAATGTCTATAAATTATAACAACTCATGTAATTCCTGTAATTTAATAATTAAACGCATACTTGAGTCCATTAGAAATTAAGCTGTAAAGAGAATTGTTGGTTGAAGACGAAAACACTTGAAATTTGGTTTCTCCCTTTTCATCTCAACCATAATGATAGATATAAAATATAAATGTAATTACTTTAATGTATTGGATAAGGAGATGATCAAACCCTTTATTTATAATAGTAAAATTAGTCTCTCATCAACACTCTTTAGGAGTTATCATTTCCATTTTTTAAACTAAATAGAATTATAAAGTAATCAATTATCTTATTAAATACTTTGATTATTTTATTAGATTAACACAATTATATCTGATATTGAATTTAATTATTTTATCAGATAAATATCATAATATTTAATAAAATATTTATATTAATTATATTTTAATATATTAGATAATTGTTACTAATTTATCTAATGAAATATTTTCTTTAATTATCAAGTAAATCACAAGATAATTCTTACATATATAGCTACTAGTGGTGTTCAAAAAAATCGGTGTACCGCGAAAATCGGCCAGATTGAATTGAACCAGATCGAACCGGTCGATTTTTTATTTTTGCTGTCGAAAATGGTTTGGATGTTGTACAAACCGTGTGGTTCACGATTTGTATAGTTGGTGGTTCGGTTTTAAATCGAACCGTCCAAGAAAATATAAAAAAAAAATTATAAAAAAATTATTATTATAAAAGCCACCCCCAACAGGTTATTTTCTACTTTCAATGCTGAAATGTTGTATGTTGAATTACACTGTTTTTTCTTTATTTTTTACTTCTATTTATTTACCTTTGATTGTCTTTATTTACCAATATTTGTGTCTTTATTTACCATTTTTAAGTAGCATTTTTTGTGGTTTTAAGCTCACTTGTATTAGATTTTCAAATCGTGATAAACCGCACTAAATCAGACCGCAAATACGGTGCGATTTGGCTGCACCCAAACCAGATCGCGATTTGGTTTGATCAGAAAATTGCATCAGCGGTTTGACATGCTTAAAATAGTTCAGATTGGCCAAATCGCACCGCACAAACCCTTAATAGCCACGCAATATCTGTATCTATCTATCTATCTATCTTTGCGTGTGTGTTTACTTCTAAAATGTTGCTCAGCTTGGTATTGTTCTCATCTAGAATGGTCCTAGCGTTGAGGGTGGTTGCTGACTGGGCGATGGCACCATTGTTTGGGATTTTGGGGTCTTGAATCAAAATGTAAAACTGGGCCCCTTGTATCGTAGTGTATATTCAAAATTCATTTTCTTATAATAAAGCATCAAGAAAATAAATAAATATTCATACTACATTAAAGAATAAAATCGAATTTTTTTTAAATAATCAATTTAAAACTATTTTGAGTCTCCCAAACCGAAGAGGAAGTGAGGAGATTAGTGCCTCATTCAGCACTACAACACAGAATTATTATTATCGGTTTTGTCAATGATTGTCATTTTGTGCAGGTATTCTTATTAGAGAAGTTTTTTTGTGTATTTGTATAATTATATAGTTATGAGAATATTATTGACAATATTTTTCTATTATTATTTATCAGGTGTTTCTTAAATTAAATTTACCAATTCCTCCTGTTGCATGCAATTGGTATAGATATCGAGCTGATACTGCACGAGAATGAAAAACACCATATATAGTTAGAATTTAGGCTTTTTTTCTATCATTGACAAAAATGTGGAAAGAAAGATGTTAATGATTTAACTGAATCATGATGAAGTGAAGATAATTTGAATTTTTTTTTTATCAAGTTTTACGTTTCTTTAATTTTTCTAGATGTAAATTTTTACATGAACAAACAAATCCTAAACCCTAAACAAAGAAGGAACATGGCTTCGGGGATGCCCGAATCCCGGGGTTCGGTGGATTCGTCATTCCCCGAATCTCAGGGTTTGGGACTTTCCCAAAGTCCCGAATCTTAGGATTTGCGGATGCTTCAAGCCTCGGGCTTCGGGGCAACGTCGAACTCCCTAATCTCGGAATTCGTAGATGCTCCGAAGCCTGGGGATCCCCGAATCTAGGGGATGCCTTGAATCGCAAGGTTCGGGGCATCCTCCAAGCCTCGAATGTCAAGTTCGGGTTTGCCTGAAACCCAGGGTTTTGGGGCGTTCTCGGAACCCTTAGGGTTCGAGAGTATTTTATTTTTATTTTTTTATTTTTTAATTAATAATAATGTGATGAAAGTGAATTTTTTTTAAAGTTCCATTAATTAATATTTTTTTATTTTTAATTTTTCTTGAGTTAATATTTCTTTAATTTTAGTTTTTCTTTGAGTTAAATGTAAATCGTAATAAAATTATATTTATTTTTATTTCTTCAAAATTTATATTAAATTTGTGACATTTTGTCATAAATTGAATAAATTAAATTAAAAAAAATCTAACAACAAATACTGAAATAAAATATTCTTATAAATAACTTAATCCATGTTCGAAAGTTATAATTCTAGTAATATAACAAATAACAACTATACGTAATTCTCGATATTCTTGGTGGTTGAACTGAACTTGAACTTGATTATGTCGGGAGTTGAGATGTATCAGATATCGACATTCCAACAGATGATAGAATAGCATTTATTACAAGACACGTCTCTTTCCATGCATAAAGGGATACGGGTTTTACATTTGATATGGTGCGATCAAGAGTATATAATACTAGTCGATTATGCCGAAAAATATAATTATATCAATTTTTTTGAATTTAAATAAATTATATTCAATATTAAGTTAAATATCAATTTGAAATCTTACTGCTTTAGCAGGACTGATTATATTTTCGCCATCTCTATTAAATCTTGATCGACATGTAGGATTTTGTATGAATTCATGCGTAATACATCCATATCACGACAAATAGTCGTGTAAACTACCATGAAAATACAAAATGTCTACCACGTCGATATGGTGGCAATAAATGAATATCTCATCAATTTCAACTATCATCAATAAATGTATAAATTACCTGATATGATGCCGTGCTTGTAACCCGTTTACCTTCAACAAACGATAATGGGGGTGGAGGAATAGTCTGCACATACCCAAACTGTCGTAACATACTCTCAGGATAATATGATTCGATAGACACTTTCATATTTTAAACAAGTTAAGAAAAATATAATATCTGATAATTGGTGATGTGCTCGAGTTCTCCAATACGACATTCAAATGACCTGTAAGTGTTTTTTATTTTAAAATTTAATTTCAAAATATATGAATTAATTTGTAAAATCATAGTATGCAAGATAAATATCTCGTTTGGTGATAAAACATCAATAAGCTCCATCACAGATTGCAAAATATCAGTATCACGAATAGGCATCCAACAGAGAGTCCGTGATTGCTCGTCACTGTATAATAAGTTGTATCTATTTCTAGTAAATAAAAAATGTTCGTATAGTCATGCTTGTGTACATTTGATATAAACAATTATTAATATGTGTTAAATACATGTAAATATGATATAGGGTTATGAAATTGAAATAATTACCTCAAGTAATGTAAGATATCTATCGATGCCTTTCATTTCTCGTCTACTCGCAATGCCAAACTGTCTATATAAATATGCTAGGCAAGCAGTTCTTCATGCATAATTACCAGTCATACTCAAATCATCCAATAATGTCAAATATGCGAGTCGAATTAATGTACTACTCTTATCTACAAGTAAAGTACAACCTAATAAAAATAACATATATGCTTCATTGACATGTTGGATCTCTTCATTCGAAATTGTATCTGGTATATGCATAAATGTTCTTTTCAACCAATCTAACTTCACAAATAGTCCTCGATTTTTTACAATCTGTTGTGCTGCTGTATCTACTGAAATCCCAAGATGATGAAGGACAGATACCTGCCTTCCAGTGATTGGGATTTTCAAAATACCAGCGACATCATATAATGTTATAATCATATCTCCGAATGATAAATGAAATGTATTCGTCTTCTGCTGCTATTTCTCTGTAAATGCTGAGACGATAGTAAGCTTTGTAAACTGATAAGTGCACTTTCTCAAGAATGACAAACTAGACTCTATAACTATATCACGAACATGTTGCTAGTTATCAAATGGTCATTTAGAAATTTTAAATCCATGACTTCTACATTTTAATATACCTCTTTTTTATTAAAAAATTAAAATATTTAATTATTTAAATTATAATAATAAATTTACAAATAAAATTAATATAACTTACCTCTCCCACCCATATGGAAAAAACAATGTGATTTTTAAAACTTTTTAGCATTAATAGATTCTTAGGGCCTCTAGGTAATGGTCTAGAAACATCATCATGCTTAGAAATATAAAAAATATTAGGAGATGGTTGCTCTTGATCATTGGCGCGGTGCTCGGGACTTGATCATTGGCGCGGTGCTCGGTAGCAATAGTAGATGGTGAGATATAATCCGGCTCTGAAATGGATGCATCTACTGGCTGACTAGCATCCTCAAACCTTCTCCTTCTCGTGGATGCAATGGGACACTGTTAAGATGAAGAAGGAACAACTCGCTCTATTTTATTTCTTCTATCACGTACCATAGCTATACAATTACACTTTCAATATAATACAACATAGAATTATTAATATTTCTAAAGATTAAAACAAATCCTCAATATTATCAAGTAGTATGCATCTATACAATTTACATTTAAGAATAACATAATTTACAACATCAATCACTGGTTTAATCACATAATTTACATAATCAATTAAAGAAATAAGATTAATTAAAAAATAAAAATACCCTGGAACACTATGGTTTGGGGGTCCATGGAAACCTTGAAAGCCGGGGTTCGGGGACACCCTGAACCTCGGGCTTTGGGGGTGCCTCGAACCAGGGTTCAGAGGCCCCGAACCTTGGGGTTCAGGGAACCCCTAACCACCCGAACCCCGGCGTTCTGGGTGTTCTGGGAACCCCTAACCTCGAGGTTCGGAGAGGTTGACCGCCTCCGAACGCCACGGTTCAGAGGCATTCTTGTTGGCGATTGGAGGCGTTCAATGCCTTCGAACGCTAGCGGTCGAACGCCTCTGCCATTATCAAATTAAATCTTCAAATTTACTTACTTGGCTTCTGCGATTCCGACGAGAAAGTGAGGGACTCCAGCGAAGAGGGCGGGCAAGGCAAGCAACTCTAGCAAAGAGGGCGACAATGGGACAACGGTGGTCCAAAGAGGGTTTGATGTGAGGAGTGGTCTAAAGATGAAGAGGGTTTGTTGCACGTGAGAGTGTTTTTTGAGGGGTGGGTGTTTGGAGGGTATGTTGGGAATATAAATAGTTGCAAAAAGTAATCAATCGAGTTGCCAAACATGATATTTCTGAACCATTATCTGGACGTCCTGAGGATCCATTAATTTTAAAAAGTATTAAAAATCATGTTGTCTTTGCCATATGGGCGGGAGAGGTAGGTTATATTAATTTTTTTTGTAAATTTATTATTATATTTTAAATAATTAAGTGTTTTAATTTTTTAACAGAAAAGAGATATATTAAAATGTAGAAGTTATGGACTTAAATTACTGAATGACCAATGGATAATCAGCAACGTGTTCGTGATATGGTTTTAGGGTCTAGTTTGTCACCCTTGATAGAGTGCACTTATCGGTTGACAAATCCTACTATTGTCTCAGCATTTACAGAGAGATAACAGCTGGAGACGAATACATTTCATTTATTATTCGAAGAGATGACTATAACATTATATGATGTGGCTAGTATTTTGAAAATCCCAATCACTAAAAGGCCTGTATTTCTTCCTCATCATTTGATAGGTAATGAAGCTCGTGATTTATTATATAGTTTATTTGGGATTTCAGTAGATATAGCAGTACAACAGATTCTAGAAAATCGAGGACCATTTGTGAAATTAGATTGGTTGAAAATAATATTTATGCATATACCAGATTTAGTTTTGAATGAAGAGATCCAGCATGTCAGTAAAGCGTATATGTTATTTTTATTAGGCTGTATTTTATTTGTAGATAAGAGTAGTATATCAGTTCGACTTGCGTATCTGATATTGTTTGATGATTTGAGTATGATTGGTAATTATGCATGAGGAGCTGCTTGCCTAATATATTTGTATAAACAGTTTGGCAGTGCGAGTAGACGAGAGATGAAGGGCATTGATAGATGTCTGGTAAGTCCATAGGATGCTCGGTAATTCTTATACCCAACTGCCGTATACTTTGTCCACCCGTGCCTTTAGACTGTGCTACATAGTTCTATTAGCGAGCTCAATTTGACCGTTGGCCTGTGGATGAGCCACCGACGTGAAATGCTGCTTTATTCCTAGCTCTTGGCACCATTCTTGGACATATCGATCAGTGAACTGAGTGCTGTTGTCAGAGATTAGCACCCGAGGAATCTCGAAACGACACACCACATTCTTCCACATGAATTGTTTTATGCGCCGAGCAGTAATGGAAGCCACCAGTTCGGCTTTAACCCATTTCGTGAAATAATCTATGGCAACAATGATATATTTAACCTAACCAGCCACCGGGGAAAAATGACCCAAAATGTCAATCCCCCATTGAGCAAAAGGGCAAGGCATAGCCAAATGAGCTAAAGCAACAGCCGGTATATGAACCAAGTTGGAGGTTCGCTGGCATCTGTCGCAGGTCTTGACCAGTTGCTCTGAGTCTTTCACCATCATCAGCCAATAATACCCCTGCCGTAAAGCTTTCTGGCTGAGGGTTTAGGCTCCAATGTGGCTTTCGCAGATGCCTTCATGAATCTCTCTTAGGATATAGTCTACTTCACGAGGCCTGATACACTTAAGCAATGGCTGCGAGAACGATCTCTTGTAAAGTTCGCCATTGACTAGGACAAAACTTCTAGCTTTCCTTTTGACTTCTCGAGCTTCTGAGCCATCCTTGGGAAGTTGGTCCTCCTTCAAGTATGATAACAAATGATCCACCTAACTAGGCTCGTCCTCCACTATTAACTGATTAACGACCTCTTCGATACTCTTCTGTGGTAAAGACTCAATCCGGATTTCTCGGGAGCTCATAGGAAAAGAGGAATGTATGATCTTGCCATATGGAAGGTATCTTGCCATATGATCTTCCCGAGCCTCGTATTCCTTGTTCACCTGCTGTAGCACCAAGTTTGAGTCCGAACTCACCTCAATCTGTTGCGCTCCCAACTGTTCAGCTAACTTCAATCCTACTAACAGGGCCTCATATTCAGCCTCATTGTTGGATACCCAGAATTCAAAATGCAGGGCATAGGGCCATGCCTGCCTCTTAGGACTTCTGATCATCAGCCCCACTCCATCACTGCCCGAGGTCGAGCTCCCATCTACGGCCAACATCCATGGCATTTGATCTTTTTTCGAAGCTTCTGGGGATTCGATCCCTTCGGCGATGAAATCTGCCAACACTTGGGTCTTGATAGTTGGCCGAGATTTGTACTTAATATCAAAAGCTGTGAGCTCCATCGCCCATTTGAACATCCTCCCTAAGAGCTTGGGTTTGTCAAGAACGTGCCTCAAAGGTTGATTAGTGAGAACAATAATGGTATGAGCTTGAAAATAGGGCCGAAGTTTCCTTATCGATACCACCAAGGCAAAAGCTAGCTTCTCCATGGGAGAGTATCGAATCTCAGCTCTTGTCAACCGCTTACTAGCATAGTAGACAGGCCTCTGCCTTTTATCTTCTTCTCGGACCAGCACTAAACTCACGGATTCTTGGGCTACTGCCAAATAAAGATACAGCGGTTCTCCCTACTAGGGCTTGGTGAGCACTGGAGGTGAAGCTAGATGTTCTTTCATCTTATTGAAAGCTTCCTGACATTCCTTATTCCAAACAAAATTCTTTGCCTTCGATAGAACCTTATAGAAAGGAAGACATTTTTTCCGCCGATCGAGAGAGGAATCTCCCTAAGGTCGTCATTCTTCCAGTTAGGCTTTGTACTTCCTTAATGTTCCTTGGGGCTGGCATATCCAGAATGGTTTTAACCTTTGCTAGGTTTACCTCTATCCCTTGGTGATGAACTATATAACCTAAAAACTTTCCTGCAGAGACACCAAAAGCACATTTGACAGGATTAAGTTTTACATGAAACTTATGAAGGATTTGGAAACACTCCTCCAAATCTATGGGATGATGTTCAACAACGAGGCTTTTCACCAGCATGTTATCCACATTAGCTTCCATATTTCGATTGAGCTGGTGCTGAAACAGCTTATTCACCGGGCGTTGGTAAGTGGCCCCCACATTCTTCAATCGAAATGGCATTACTGTGTAACAATAAGTCGCCTTGTTGGTGATGAATGCCGTCTTCTCCTGATCTTCGGGGTGCAGTGGGATCTGATGGTACCCCTGAAAGGCATCCAAAAAACTCATTAATAAGCAACCTGCTGTCCCATCAATCAGGGCATCTATCCGAGGAAGAGGATAGCTATCTTTCGAGCAAGCTTTGTTAAGATCAATGAAGTCAATCCAAAGCCTCCACTTGCCCTCTCCTTTAGGTACCAACACCACATTTGCCAGCCATTCAGGATAATCAGCCTCCCGAATGTATTGCGCTTCCATTAACTTCGCGACTTCTACATCAATCGCTCGGGCTCTTTCAGGGGCGAAGCTCTGCTTCTTCTGCTTAACAGGTCAGAAACCAGGACGTATTCCCAACTTGTGCGTCATGACCTTTGGATTAACCCCTGGCATGTCTTTGGTAGTCCATGCGAAGAGGTCTGCATACTGTCGAAGGAGGGCTAAGACCTGACCCCTTATCGAGTCTTTTAACTCAACACTTATCTTTATGCAACGATCCGGGTAAACTTCCCTTAAAGGCACTTTCTCTAACTTGTCCACTTATTCTATCGTCTTCGAATCCTCCGATTCTTTCAGCAGAAAACTAACCTCCTGTGGGGGACTCCCCACTTTCTCTCCTTGGGAGTCCTTTCCCTGACTGGGAGATTTTTGCGGCAATTTTTCTCTCATCTCCCTTCGCGGGATCGTCGCGCTCCTTGCTACGCCTATGGAAGCCATGTAACATTTGCGAGCCAAACGCAAATCTCCTCGCACCTCACCTATCTTGTCGGTCGTAGGAAACTTTATCATCATGTGATATGTTCTAGGAATAGCCCGAAGAGCGTTGAGGCCCGATCTTCCTAGAATCATGTTATAAGCTGCTAGAACATTCATACCAGAATATCCAGCATGACCTTGGAGGTTCGAGAACCATTTCCCTAAGTTAGCAAAAGGTGAATGACCCCATCTGAATATACGACCTCCCCATCAAATCCCACCAAGGAGACCCTAGTCGGCCTTAGTTGCTCCATCTTGTACCCCATGCCCAGAAAAGCCCGTCGATACAAAATTTCTAAAGAACTACCCGAATCCACGAGGGTTCGCCGAAGCTCCCACCTTCCCAGCTCGGCTGTTATTACTAGAGGATTATTTCGGTTCGGGTACTCGGAGAGGTTGTTATCGGAAAAAGAGATCGTCTCCCCCTTCCTCAATCTTTTCAGCCCCGAGGCTCGACTGCTTGCATCCTCGCTGCCCTTCGCTCCCGGGACCCACCCCCCAGCCAGCGTATGAAATATCTGGGGCTGAGGGTGATCTCCTTCCGCTCGCGGCGGTCTCTCATTTCGAGGCGAATGCTGAGTATGATCTCGGTCCTCTGCTCGGTCCCTCCTGGCGGGGGGACTTCGTGACCACGAACGTTGTTCCTTCCTTCTTCGAGAATCCGCTTCCTTGGCCACATAATTCCTCAAAAAACCTCGTTGGTAAGCTCCTAGATTTCTTCCTTTAATTGGTGACACTCCTCTGTATTGTGACCATGTTCTCGATGGAAGTGACAATACTTATTTCAGTTCTTTTTGTCGGACAGTGCTTTCATCGGTCAGGGCTTCTTTAGATAGTCCTTGTCCTCAATAGTGGCAAGGATCTCTGCTCTTGGGGCATTCAGAGGGGTAAAAATGGTTGACTCCCACCGAGGACGGAGCTTCTCCTTTCGATCCTCCCTTCAGCCCTCGCTCTTATGCTTTTCAGGATGCCTTTTTTTTTCCTTCTTCTCAATGTGCTCTACTCTCTTCACCTGCATAACCTCCTCAACATTGATGTACTTCGTGGCCCGACCTAGAATATCCGTAAATGTAACACTACAAAAATATCGGCATTTAGCGGTAGTTTTTTTTGCATTTAGCGGCAGATTTAACCGCCGCTAAGTCAGCCATCGCGGAGCATTTAGCAACGATTTTCAGCAACCGTTGGAATAACTACCGCTAATTATATTTTTTGCGGCGATTTTAAAAATCGCCGTAAAATAAGCGATTTAGCGGTGGTTTCGAAACCACCACAAAAATTTTAAAAAAATTAAAATTTAAATTTTAGCGACGGTTTCAAAACCGCTGCGAAAATTAATAAAAAAAATTAATTTTTTAATTTTAGTGGCGGTTTCAAAACCGACGCAAAAATTAATAAAAAAAAATTAATCGCCGTTAAAATTAAAAATTTTATTTTTTAATTACCTGTGCAGGCTAGCCCAGCCTGCACTCGGCCTCTCAACTCGCCCTCACCCAACCCTTGCGCGCCATGTGGTGATGCTGTAAATTAAATCGCAGCACCTTCCCCCTCCCCAAGTTTCGAACCCAAGACCCTTAGTGCGCGTACGCGAACCACTTGATTTGTAAAACACCCCTTGACATATATGGATATATATATATATATATATATTATGTACTAATCTAACAACTAATTTTCAGAATTATATTTTATATTTTTAATATATATTAAAAACATTTATTAATTGATTATTTTTTGAAAGAATAATAGAATAAATTAAAAATAAATTAATTGATTAAAAATAAAAAAGAAGATTTTATATATTTTTTAAAAATTATTAAAATTTTGTTAAATTTATTTTTATTTTTTTTAGATTAGATTTTTAATGAATTTTGCTATTAATTTAAATGTAATTTTAAATTTATTTTTAAGATTTTATATTTATTTTTATTAATTTAATTTTTAATTATTTTCTTAAGCAAAATTTAATTTTTTTAATGAAAATAATGAATTTTAATATTTAAGATTTTTATTTGATTTTAATTTTGAATTATTTAATTTTTTAAAACCACTGCTAAATTTAATTTTTTTTAATTTTGCAACGGTTTTTGAAAACGACGAGCAAATCTTATTTTATTTTTAATATTGAATTATTTAATTTTTTGAATTTAGCGGTAGTTTTTCAAAAATCGTCGCTAAATTTATTTTTTTTTTTAATTTTGCGGCGATTTTTGAAAACAGCCATAAATGTTAATTTAATTTTAATTTTGATTTTTTTTTGAATTTAGCGGCGATTTTCAAAAATCCCTGCTAAATTTAATTTTTTAATGAATTTTGCGGCGATTTTTGAAAACCGTCGCAAATATTATTTTATTTTTAATTTTGAATTATTTAATTTTTTTTAATTTAGCGGCGGTTTCTCAAAAACCGCAGCGAAATTGAATTTAATTTTTTAATTATTTAGTTATTTTTTAAATTTAGCGACGATTTTTTGGAAACCGTCGCAAAATTAAATGTTTTACTAAATTTTGTGGCGGTTTTATGAAACCGCCGCAAAATACCATGATTTGCAGTGGTTTTTAAAACTGTCGCAAAAAATCAATTTTTTTGTAGTGTAAGTGGGGGAGTTTTGGCCAACGACTAAGCAAAGGGACCAGGCCTCAGGGCATTCTGGAATGCTACCATGACGACACTATGATCAAAGTTCTCAATACTCAGAGCTTCCATATTAAAGCACGAGACAAAGTCCTTCAAAGATTCACCTTGGTTCTGCTTCAGGCTAACGAGGGCCATAGTGGACTTTCGATGCGTCCGAAAGAGGAGTGAAGTGGGCCAGGAAACTGCCCCAAAGTTGTGCAAAATTAGCTATTGAATGGTGGGCCAGGTTTGAATACCAGGCACGCGTGTGCCCATCCAGTGTTGTCAGGAAGACCCTACACCACATGACGTCAGAAGCGTCTTGCACCATCATGTGAGAGGTAAAAAATCCAGGTGATCCATTGGTTCGGTAGTCCCCGCATAGGGCTTAATGGTTGAAATTCAACGGCGCTCAAGCAATATGGCAGCCATGATCTTTGGACTAAGGGGCTGATTCACCATCGTCCTCCAAGACTGTCCCAGCTTCGGCCTCAAGGTTGCAATCTCCTCCTCTAGTTGACACAACCTCCTCTCTTGCTGCTGCTGTGCATACGACATGCCGAAAGACTCTACGACCTCCCCATGCTCGACTTCTCGACCATGTCCCCGAGGGTCTGCCTCCCGTGGGCAAGACTCTTCCTCCCTCGGGGGTTCCTGCCTCCCCTTGGCCTGAGAATGATGGGCTTGTTGGTGTTGGTGGTCCAGGAAGCCAGTGAGTAACTCCGTTAGACGCTGAACCTGATTCTCCAAAAGCGTGATCCGATCTGGTGGGGATGGAGGGTTGTCTGGGCTACGGTCCCTTCCCTGCGGACTTCTAGGAGGATTAGTCTGGATCAGCTCTAGGGCGGGGTTACCACCGGCAGCCCGAGACTGTTATCTTCTAGTTGCCATCGAAATGGAGGAAAATAACTCAAAACGTCACAGTAAGCCGTATTGGAAAGACAAAAAAGAAAATGTCTCTGCCCCACGGTGGGCGCCAATTGATGATACAGAAGTCGATCACCTTCGTTTGCCTCTATCTACACACCTATAATAGAGTCAGGGACTTGGTCTCCCGGTATCACTTTGACGTTTAAGTCAGATCCCCCCCAGATATGTTTTATCAAAAGACTGTAATTTGAAAGAGTAGAGAGAAAAAGATCTTTTACCCGTTCCTCCTCCTTTCTCTTTTATCCTCCTGCTAAGGTAAGGATCCTTTTTCAAATTACCGGGATCCTTATCTCGCTCTTTGTGGAGCTGGAATCTTGACAATATGATTTCCATGATCACTACCAAAGAGTTCGGGATAGTTCCCATCTCCATGATCTTCGGTGTGATAGTTGATTTTGAGGAATCTGAAAAATCCTTGTCGAGCAACAAGCTAGCTGGTGTGGTGATATACATGGACCACGTCTCTCTTCTAGACCCGAGCAAGATGACATCAGCGGAGTATCCCATTAGTAGGCACGTGACACTTCTGTCAATGGTGATATCTCCGGGACATTGGGGTAATTGTGGGCCCGAGGTGGCTCGCCCTTATCAATATCAAAGACTAATATTAATACGTTTAGTTTAAAAATTTGTTTATTCAGGTAACTTTATTGATATTTGTTATTTGTAAGTTTGTTTTATCTTTTGCGTGCGAGGCATTTGTAGCCTTTTTATTTAATATTAATATTAATATTATTATTATTATTATTAAGCGAAGGGAGGCGCGAGAAGAACCAGCTAGCTGGTAAGAAACTAAAAACAAAATAAAAAGGTCTATTAGCATGAAAAATTTAAACTTTTTTATATTTTTGTGATTTTATTCAAAGTTTTAATTTTACTAATAAGATCTTGATTTGATCAATTAGTTGTAATTTTATCCACAACTCGAATTCGATTTAAGAGGCGTCCACGACCCGCTGATGTGGCATGCTACTTGATATTTTAAAATATTTTGAGTGGGTCTTACATGCACATTTATAAAAAAAATAAAAATAAAATAATATTAAATATATATGTGCATAGAGAGAAGGAAGCAGACGAAGAGTGGTGGCGGTGGCAACGGTGAAAACGATGATGGCGACAACTGATCTAGAAGTTGGAAGCAACGATCAATCTAGGCTTCCTCTTACTCATGGTGACGACGACTAATCTAAAAGCTGGACTGATTACTAGTTTGGGTTTCTTGTTGCTCAGGGCCACCTCATAGAAAGCAACGGGTGACCTTCTACTCTTGTCGACCCTCAACTCTTGTCGGTCGATGACGTCCTTTGTCGGTTGCCTCGCCCTCATCGTCGGTCGCTTGAGCCGGGTCCATTGATGTTAAAGATTGGCCATCAAGCTTCTAGATTCGGCCTTCTTCTAGATCGACCCCCATTGCCACTTCCAACTTCTAGATCAACCGTCGCCTCTAGCCCTACATCGTCGCCTGTTGCCGTCGTCGCCCTTCACCTGCCTTCCTTTGTAAATATATCTATAACACATATATATAACATATATTTAACATTATTTTTTTTACACGTGTGCATGTGGGGCTCACTCAAAATATTTTAAAATACTAGGTGATATGCCATGTCAGTGAGTCTTGGACGTCTCTCAAATTAGATCTGGCTTGCGGATAAAATTATAACTAATTGATCAAATTTGGACTTTATTATCAAAATTGAAACTTTTTAATAAAATTGTAAAAATGCAAAGAAGTTTGAATTTTTCGTGTTAATAGTCCTAATATAAGATTATTTTAAAGATATTAAAGATTATTCTAAATAATAAAAGCATGCCAAACCTACCTATGCTAGGGAGACTCTTAAAATAGGCACTTAGAGCAATTTCAATGGGAGTTACCATCTGGGGTGCCATCCCCATAATAGAAAATTTTCACTCCAATGAGAGTGGCATATGGAGTTGCAAAATGGCAACAATCCTCCTACGATGTCATTTTTATAACTCTTGGAGAGAGAAAAATAGATGTTGCATTTGTTAACAGTAAAAAATTCAACGGCTATATTTTACATTCTATATATACATATATTTACTTGAAACATGGGAGGCGAAATAGAGTTAGAGAGAACTAGAGGCAGCGATCAACCAGCAAGGCAGCGAGCGACGAAGGGCCGAAGCAAGCGAGGGGGAGGCCTAGGCCGAGGCTGCGAGCGACGTAGTGAGAAGAAAGCGAGAGCGAGCAACGCCGAGTGAGAAGAAGGCAAGGCAGAGGCTACGACCTGCGAGGGCGAGGGAAAGGCGGCTACCGGTGAGGGCGAGCCGCGAGGGGGGCGAGCCGCGAGGGGGGCGAGCTATGAAGGGCAGGAGGCAAGAGAGGCGTAGAGAAGAAAGGTTCTGGAGGTGGAGGTGGAGGTATGTATGTATTATATATATAATTATTTTTATTTTAGTTAATCAATTAATAATTATATATATAAATATTTTTATTTTAGTTAATTGTTAGAATTTAAATTGATATTTTTATGTTAGAATTATATATTTTGGTTTTAATTTAAAACAAGTATTTTAGCTAATTGTTAGAATTTATTTTAATTTATTATTTTATGCTTATTCTTTAAATTGATTATATTTTTTAATCTTTTTTAGATAGATTCACAATTTGACAGTTCTTTCAATGATTTGCTTATGAGTAACATCGATTTATATGATGATATTATGCGGTCCAATCCCGTAATAT
This sequence comes from Diospyros kaki, assembly GCA_036245055.1. NCBI lineage: Eukaryota > Viridiplantae > Streptophyta > Magnoliopsida > Ericales > Ebenaceae > Diospyros > Diospyros kaki. The sequence continues at coordinate 33,848,580 of BSEG01000008.1, forward strand.
TTGCGCCAATACAAGATGAAATGGTTCCAAGAGTAAGAAAATCGTAGAGGACAAAGAACTTCTCTCAAGAAGAAGATAAACTAATTGTGTCTGCGTGGCTTAACACGAGTAAAGATGCAATTACTGAGAATGAACAACAAGGTGGTGCTTTCTGGCATAGAATATTAAAATACATAGAACTTCATGAAGGCAATCAAGAAGAGCGTTCGCAAGCTTCTGTTAAAAGCCATTGGACTGTTATAAATGCCAAATGTGCTAAATTTGTTGGTTTTTATAGTTAAATTGAAAGACTGCGACAAAGTGGACATACCGAGCAAAATAAGTTATTGATTGAGATTTTTTAGATAGACACTACTATGATTTAATATTTGAACTATTGACTGAATGATTTCATATGTTTTTCAGGTTGATGAAGCAAAAGAAATGTTTGCTAAGATCATTGGAAGACTATTTCAATACGAGCATTGTTAGAATATATTGAAAATGGACTAATAATCTCATCAGTAACAAGAGAGCAAAAACCCATTTAACTGATAGTTCTGTTGAATCAAATCATGTTGAATCTTGTTATTTAACTCCACATTTAGGGGATGACATTGAACCATCGTCCACTCCCAACCTCAATAGACCATTGGGTAGAAAAGTTTGGAAGAAACAACTTAAAAACAAAGAGAAGCAAATCGGGGCTGAAGATGTACTAGATCATCACCACTGGAATCAAAGAATGGAAGTTGAACGGCAAAAAACAGAGCGGCATGAGAAAATGTTTGCTCAACAGGAGATAGCATTGAAGCAACATCGTAAACAGTTAGAAATTGAAGAAATGCAATTAGAAGTTGAAAAAAAGAAAGTAGAAGTTGAAGAAAACAAAAATGAATGGAAAACTGAAATGAAGATCATGGAAACTGACACTACTGGTATGGACTCAATTTCTGCAACATATTGGAACAATCTGAAGATTGAGATTATGAAAAAGCGGGGTTTTACTTTTTAGTCATTATTTATTATGTTGTTATTATTCATGAAAAACTATGTATTAAGTTTGATTGTTGTAAAAGTACTTGTGAAATTGAAATGTAACTTGAAATTAAAATTGAGAAAATTATTATTCGCCATAGCATTCTCACGAATGCTCGATAAGATCTGATTGTAGTTGAGAATGAGTTGCACTGTCCCTAATATGACAATAGGTTTGCATGAAGTCTTCCAATTCTGGTGTATACGCATGCGACACTTTTACCGGCGGATTTGTATCACTTCCATCAAAGTCATTGTTACCAATATCTCCTTCATCCTCAATGACCATGTTATGCATTATTATGCACACTTTCATAATATTTTCAAGTGTTTTTTCATCCCAAAAGCGTATTGGTCCACGCACGATTGCAAAACAGGCTTGAAGCACCCCAAATGCCTGTTCTACATCTTTTTTTGTCAACTCTTGTGCTTTAGCAAAAAATTTTTTCTTCAAACCTTGTGGGCAGGGAATTCGAAAGCAAATTAAAATAACTCATTTTTGTTCTCCAATTTATAGACTACAAGGGGACTTGCAAATTTTAATTTCAAATTCAAACGTTGGTGAATTTCAAATGCAAGCTTAGCACTTGTGACATAAAGCACTTGTTAGGCTGTCACAAGTGCTTCTATCACAATGTGACATAAAGGTTCGTGTGAGTCTGTGACGTGAGTTGTGACATAAAGCACATGGAATCACAAGTCTTGTGTTCAAATGTGCTTGTGAGTTGTGACATAAAACACATGTCACAGACTCACAAGTCTTGTGCAAATTTGAATTTTAAATTCAAATTTTGGTGAATTTCAAATGGCAAGCTTAGCATGTGACATAAAGACATACAGGTACTTGTGATATAAAACACTTGTCACAACTCAGAAGTGCTTGTCACACATGACACATAAGTATAGTCCACAGAGCCTAATCGACCGGATCCATAAGGGCCTTTTGGGCCTGACCCATAAGGTCTCAATGGACCGGCCCAGTAGACCTAACCAACTGGGCACATAAAGGCCTCATGGGCCTGACCCATAGGGTCCCAACGGGCTGGGCCTAGTGGGCCACAGACCAAAATTCTTTAGCCCAGCCCGTTTAAATAGTGACGGGCTGGGCGGCCTGGCCCTTTTGACATCTCTACGTCAGCACCATGGAGAAGACAAAATATAAAAGGGAAAAATCGAATGAACATAATAATGATGGGCGGCATTTTTCATTCGATTTTGTCATCGTGACGGGCGACCACGTTTATCACTGCCAGTGGAGGTCCGTTCGAGTCGCCAGATCGATGAATGCTAATAACAACCATAATAGTTGTCGAATCGACAAACACGACTGCCCATCACGTCTGAGAAGGCAGCAACAACGTACTCGAACCCCAGGGTTTGGGAGCCATCAACACACCCGAGGGTTCGGGAGCTTTAAACGCGCTCAAACCCTAGGGTTCGGGTGTGAAGATGGGAGCCACGTTCATTACAACCACTGAAGGTCTGTTTGAGTCGTTGGATTGGTGATCTTGGTGTATTTATGTTTTCAAATGTATTTTATGTGATCTTGGTGTATTTATTTTCTGAAGTAGAAGAGAGAATTTGGTGGCATCAGTTAGAGATGTCAAAAGGGTCGGGCAGCCTGTCACTATTCAAACGGGCAAGGCCGGGCCGGGCTAAAGAATTTAGTCCCACGGCTAGGCCCATAAGGTCCCAATGGGCGTCAGGCCCATGAGGCCCTAATGGGCCCAGTCAGTTAGGCCCACTGGGTCGGCCCGTTAGGACCTTATGGGCCCAGCCAATTGGGCCCTATGGACCATGCTTATGTGTCATGTGTGACAAACACTTTTGAGTTGTGACAAGTGCTTTATGTCACAATACTTGTGACATGTGTTGTCTTTATGTCACAACTCACAAGCACCTTTATGTCTTTATGTCACATGCTAAGCTTGTCATTTGAAATTTACTGACGTTTGAATTTAAAATTGAAATTTGCACAAGACATGTGAGTTTGTGACATGTGTTTTATCTCACAACTCACAAGCACATTTATATCACATTGTGACGAAAGCACTTGTGACAGCCACGAACACTTGTGGTTTGAATTTGAAATTCAAATTTGCACAAGACTTGTGAGTTTGTAACATGTACTTTATGTCACAACTCACAAGCACCTTTATGTCACATTGTGACAGAAGCACTTGTGACAGCCTGACAAGTGCTTTATGTCACAAGTGCTAAGCTTACATTTGAAATTTACCAACGTTTGAATTTGAAATTCAAATTTGCAAGTCTCCTAATTGTCTATAAATAGAAGAGCAAATATGAGTTATTTTCATTTACTTTTGAATTCCATGCAATTCAATTATTCGATTGTTCTTGAGTTTGACTTCTTAATTCTTACTTATTTTTGCCTTTCTATTTTATAAGTTTTATCCATTCATAAGTTAGATATTATTTTTATTTTTAAATAATTTATATTTTTTTATTTTTAACAATCAATAATAATGTCTTTCCTTCGTCGCTCAAAATCTACTCGTTTTTTCTCGTGGGACTCCTTCTGGTTCTATGGATCCACCAAAGTCTAGCACATCTGTAACAGCCCGCTCCAACCGAGGTGCGTTAATATATGCGGAATAAACCATCATGAATTTCGGGGAAATATTTTTTTCTATAACTATGTTATAAAAGCGTCTGCTCGTGAATAGTGCACTAGGTAAGTTCCCAGGAAAGAGAGGTGGGTCACATGGGACACGCTTAAGTACCAAATCTTTCCTTAGCCAGAACTTTCCTAGACATGCGCTTCCACTACATAACACTTAAATCCATAACTTCCCCGACAATTCCAATTACCTTCTCAGCATATCAAACTTAAAAACATCAAGTTAAGATAGGTAATATCATCAATAAACAAATGCGGAAGCTAGATCGAAACCTGATGTAATACATAATCTGATATCATTTTATACATAATATCCAAAATTGTACCATTGTCTAACATGACATCATCATAATGGAAAGCATATAATCCAAAATACATGCTACAATCCACCTACAAGTTGCCACCAATCCTCGGCAATTCCTTTCTTTTTTGCACTGCTACCTTCACCTGGAACGTTGAATATTCCAGGGACAAAAGTCCAAACATTAGATGCTGAATCATCTAAGTGAGAATTCAAAAACATTTTCATGAATGTATGCAATATATGAAACAACATAAAATCATGACAAATCCCAACCCAAGAGAATCCCATACAGCACTTAACCCTAACCGAGGAAAATGCAATCTCTCTAAAGGCAACACAACAACATCGACACATTGGCATAACACAGTCCTGACTTAAGAGGGAGCAACGTTAATGCATACCCGGGAATCACCCCGTCACCATTACGTCCCCACTCAGAAGCTTACGGAGCACACGTCAACACAAATCATGGCCAAATGATGATCAACACCAATCCTGGGAATCCACGTCCACATCAGAAACAATACTACCACGTAAGGGCCTCATGGGGTCCTACCTACTCGCAACCCCGCCATACTACGGGTTCGGGGTGGTGTCCACTCTCAGCCCCGCCATTCGTCGATTCACGAGGGTAGTGACCGCACTCAACCCAAGTCGACAAACTGGGTATTTTTCCTTGGCACACTTCCCTAGTGTTGTCACTTCAAGTGCCACATCATAAGTTGACATCCCATCCCATATGTATAACCCGTTACCCTAGTGCAACTTCTCTCGCCACCAAGTCCGGCATAAAAATCGAGACGGTCATCCCAGCACACAGCTCGAAATACCCCTGTTTGACAAACACACTTGGGGACTCACAGCTACACTATCCAGATAACATCCCAGGTTGACATCCCATAAAAACACGCCAATGCCACAAAACATAACTCAATGCATAAACAACATTTCATGTACATAATTTATCCCACAAAATTCAATGCACATGCTTAAAATATTTTGGGACAAATCCCTATGAAACCAACCATCACAGGTTAAAACCATTCACATGCAGCAAAACATTTGCATGGATCAAATCAAGTTTATAAGAGAAGAACCACTTTGAATAAACAAGTTTGGGGTTTAGAACTCTCACAAGTCAAAACCAACTTTTATGCAAGAAGAAAACTCACCTTTGACAAAATTCAGGATACCTTGAAAAACGCGCATCGTCTCGGTTTGCGTGCCCGATCTCGATTTTTGTGTCAATCTCAAAATTTGCACCAATTACATCACTTTAATCCTCAAGGCACCCTAATCAACATATAATAATCAGAAACCTATTTTTCTCATAATTTTCATATTTTTTCTATTTCTTCCATTTTTTGCCTCTAAAAATCCAAATAAATCCCTCCAAAGCTATTTCCTCCAATCTTTCTTCACAACAAATCATAATAACCTATGAACTTCAAGATAAAAATACTGGACTTATCCGGATGGTGCGTTTTCACGTAAAACAAGGTACTTTGATTCTAGAAACGAGACCTAGATAACTCAAAATTCAAATCTTTTTGTACAGGAGCTAGAACTTGAATTTATAGGAATTTAGAAATTTATTTCATATTTTTCTGACCTTGGACGCGCCCTCACGCTCCTCTCGAAGTTGGCTTACGCGCCTCCACTCTCGGCGTGTGTACTGCATGTGCCTTTTCTTCTTCCTCCAGCAGTTCGCCAGACAGCCGCGCCTCGCCTGGTTTAATGGCCATAACTTCTTCATCCGACCTCCGATTGACCCCCCGTTTATTCCTACACCTTCCTATCTTCGCCCTCTACAAGATGGTACCAAAAAATCCCACAAACCGAGCTATTTTTAGACTGCTCAACACGATTTTCCGGCGAAGCTCGTTTTTCCGACGAAGCTTCGGATCTCCCTCAACTCTCAAGAAAAATGGCTCAAATTTGGTAGAAACGCCCCTTATCCGCTGCTCTCAATTTGTTCACGAATTCACGGATTGAAGAATTTAATTTTCTTCCTCTTCTCGGTCATCTCTATTTATAGGCAACCATGAGCTTCCAAACGCTCCAAGCTTGCTAAGCCGACTCCTCTGAGGCTTCTACCGCCCCTGGATCAACCTAAACTCGTCAAAATCCGACCACAAAACAACCTTTTGTTGCTTCCAAAATCCGACCGAAAACTTGGTCAGAAATCCATCAAATCCGACCACCTTAAGCACTATTGTCGACCCAAACCCGACCCAAAGCAATCCCCGACCCATTTGGCTCTATTCCCAACTGTCGGTAGGCGCTGGTCGGCGACCAGATTGGTCTCTCGGCCATGGCATCTTCCTTCCTCCTTCCATTTTGAAAAATTGCAGTTTTGCCCACCTAACTTTGTCTCTTATGCCTTGGCCCATTTTCACAAAGCTCTTGAACTTTCTAATATTGCCAATACATCTCTCAAGTCATAAAAACATTCTTTCCTTCTCGGAAGATTCCAAAAACTCGCCATCTCGACCTCCCTTCGGCCAATTCGGTAAACTGCACTTTGGCCCGAAACTTTGTTTTAGCCCCAAACCCATTAGTTTCTTCTTGAAACCACTGAAGGGTTGCTCTATATATCAAATATGAATACCCTTGGGGTTCCGTTGTCTTTTCGGAGGCCCCCAATAACAATTCGGTTTTACAGCCTATCTCGAAGCTGTATTTTTAGCTGTACCGAAAACTATTCCCGACCCAAATTCTTTCGATGCCATAAATCATATCTCAATTTACTCGACACTGCCATATAATTTTCTTTAGGCATCTCAGCTCCAGGGTACTCCCGGCATTCGATTCAGTCTGATTCTCGGGCTATTCTGATACCTATTTTCCTCAAAATCCGATTTTTCTAATAAAATACTATTTCTTAAATAACCCAACGTTCTCGGGTATTACAACATCTAATCCCATAATCCGTCCACCTCGTCGTCCTCAGCCCCAACCCCTAGTGGATTTTATTCTTGATTTGTATAACACAAATTATACAAATCAGAATGAAACAATACTTCCACCTAACTCACTAGAAAAGGATGACAACATCAACTTTGATGAGCCTGCTGATTTTTCACCCTCACCAACACCCAAAGAGAACGAAGAAAATGATGCAGGCCCGTCAAATTTGGGAATTGTTAGTAAAAGACAGCGGACAAGCATTATTTAGAACTATTATAAAATAGTTCAGGTTAAAGGCGAGGGTGAAAAAGCCCAATGTAAGGTATGTAAAAAATGTAGTGTGTGGCGATGGAACATGTCATCTAAAAAGACACGCGACAAAGCATGAAGAGGCAATGGTCTATAGTGAAAAAGGTAGTACACAAAGTCAATTAAATCTTTCAGGTAATATTCATCGCTATAATCTAGAACTAGACAAAGAGTGTTTAGCTAAAATGATAATTAAATCATAATGCACTTTTTTGTTTGCCCAAGATTCTGCTTTTAAGTGGTATTGTAAAATTGTACACAATTCATAGTCTTGAGGTTTATCTAGAAACACTATTAGAAATGAAGCAATGAGATTATTTTTAATATATAAAGATAAGCTAACAAATGTATTTAATCAACTTACTAGTAAAATCTCACTTACATCTGACATATGGTATGACGGACTAACAAATAATCATTATTTATGTGTAACAGCCCATTGGATAGATGACATGTGGGCTATTAAAAAAAGAATAATTACTTTTAAAGAATTTGTAGAAGAACACAGTAAAAACTACGTTACTCAAGTGATTTCACAGTTCGTATTAGATTAGAATATTTCAGTGTTCTAAAAATTACCCTAGGCGGCCGCTGCGAATATGGCCTAGGCACTAGGCGGCCCTTCTAGGCGCCAGCCCGATTAATCGGGCAGCGGCGGTGCCCAGACAGCACCTAGTTGCCTGCAACGCCTAATTTTTGTGTTCAAATTTTACCTTTCGTCAATTATGAAACCTCTTTTACTCCTCTCAGTCGTCGCCCTTTCATACTCCTCACAACCTAAGGCCGTCGTTGCCTCAACGCCGCTGGTACCTCCTCGTTGCCTCGAGCTCCATCGTGACCTCCTCATCGCCTCTACGCCGTCAAGCTCAATCCTTGTTGTCGCGTCCTTGCTGCGTCAACGCCGTCGCTGCCGTTGTCAAACTCCATCTCTGCTTCTGCTTCCGACCCCCTCTCTTTCTCTCTCTTGCGCACGCGCGCGTTGTTGGGTCTCTCTCTCTCTCGCTGTTGGGTGTTAATATTAGGGTTTATTATGTTATTTAATTTTTATATGTTAGATATATATATTTTTCTATTTCTATTTATATGTTATATATATTAGATATATATATTTAATTGAAAATAACATCAAGTTACATCATAAAATTGAAAAAAATAAAAAAAAATCAACAGTTTTTCTAAGCCTGCCTAGGCACCCTAGGCACTAGGCCCTAGCTTGGCACCCGACTAGCGCCTAGCGCGTTTTAGAACACTGCAATATTCTGAAAAAATTATTTGCTATTTCTTTTGATAATACTAGTAATAATAATGTCGTAGTGGAACGATTAAAACTTTTTGTATTCTTAATTTTAGGGGAAAAATTGTTTCACAATAGATGTACATGTCACATTTTAAATCTATGTATTCAATATGGTCTTCGTGTAGATTCAGACTCATTAGAAAAAGTAAAAAGTTGTTTAAAATTCGTACGCACTAATACGTCTAGACTTATGAGAATGGAAACAATTAATTCATGTTTATCAACTGCCTTATAAAAAATTTTCAAAAGACATTGAAACTAGATGGAACTCAACATTTTTGTTATTACAAATGATAACACCATATAGAGAACTTTTAACAATGTTTTGGAATAAGAAATACCCTCATCTCATCACATAACTGAACTCGATTGGAATTTGTTAGATATACTTATTTTTATATTAGAACAATTTTATCATGCTTCAGTTATATTTTCTGATTGTAAATATCCAACAACTCACCTTTTTTTAAGAGAAATATATAGTATAGTAAATTGTTTCAATGAATATAGAGAAGTTACATGCCATTTCTTGACCCAATGGAAGCAAAATTTAAGAAATATTGAACGCAAATTCCACCACTTTACTTAATAGCTAGTACGTTTGATTCCAACAAAAGTGGAATGTTGTAGATGATTTTTTAGATTTTTATGGCGATGCTTTGAACATTAATACAGATGATACAAAATATGAAATTAAACAATTAGTATATGAAATGTATAATTTGTATGAATTTTATTTTAAATCTAGACAACAAGTTGAAAACTCATCAAAACAAACAAAATCCAAAGGAAATTTAAAATTTGAATTTTCAAAATTTTGGAGAAGTAAACAATAAAAAAAACCTACAAGTAGTGCATTTAATGAATTAGACTTTTATTTAAATAGAGATATGCAATTTTCTGATGATAAAATAAATAATTTTGATGTTTTGGCCTGGTAGCGTCTAAACCAACACACATATCCCGTTTTGGCTGCAATGGCCCATGATGTGCTAACTCCTCTGGTGTTTATAGTACCATCAGAGTTTACTTTCTCTACAGGTAACAAGGTGTTAAATCCAAAAAGATCAAAATTATCACCAAAAATATTGGAAATGTGTGTTTGCTTTAAAGATTGGCTTGATGTGGAGTTTGAACAACAATGGATCGAGTTAGTAGATGAATCGAGTGAAGATGATGTTGATGACTAGCTGAAGCCACTTTACCTTTATAATTTTGTACTATTTTCTTTTATTTAATCGAAAAGATGTAAAAATTTAATTTAACTATTGTATTCCCTCACCAATCAGTATTGACAATCGCCATTTGAGTTATTTGTCTACATTTATCTTAAAAGATATGCAGCTGGTGTTGTTTCATTCCTTACTTATCATCGATATATACTATTATTCTCTAGACTCTTGGGGTATTACATTTCCTATCTCTAAAAAGAGACTAAGATTATTAAGGATGGTTGCTAGCTCATGTAAAAAAATTAAAATAATTATTTTATTGAACTTCTTCAAGTGATGGCTTGAAGAGAGAGGAGTAGGCCATTTGTTTACCGAATGGTTCGAACCTCTATAAATTGCAGTGTCCCTTGTTCATTTATTTTTTTTTAACTATGTTATTCTTCATTAATTATTAATATTGGATGTTAAAAAATTTATATTTCACAATATATATAAATAATAACCATCAATATATTTAAAATTTTCAAGCTAAATTTTTTATATACTTAAATTATAAATAAACATTCTCTTTTTTATATGTGCGTTATTTTTCATATCAATTCACAAGAAAATTTACAAGGCATATAGAATTTTGAAATATAAAATGAGGAAATAATATTTAAAATTTAAGATAGAAAATTGTTTAAAAAAGAAAAAAAATAAAAAATTAATTTTTATATATGCATTATTTCGATATTTATATATGCATTATTTTTTCAAACAAATTATTTAAAAAAAAAAGAAAAAAAGAGTCGGGCTCGGTGGGCCCGACTTACCAAGGCCTATGGGCCAAGCCCACCGAGCCCGACTTGCTAGGCCTTGTGGGCTAAGGGCTCAGCCCAGCCCTCTAGCCCATGGGTTGGCTTGGCCTGGCCCCTTTATAGGGGGCCATGGGTCGGGCCCTACCCACGACAAAAAGGGTTAGACCGAGCCCGGCCCTTTTAGTAAATGGGCCAACCCGAGCTGGGTCGGGCCGACCCTTTTGACATCTCTATGCTGATCCTCTTTTGTTATATTTGCCATGGCCACCAAGGGTTCGAGAGTTCTATGCGTAATCGAAAAGGAAGAACGCCTACCTCTCTAAAGCATGTCTTCGTCGCAAAGCATCGGCGAGCGATTTGATTAGGTTGTTCAGGCTTGAGGGAAAAAGTTGTGAGATGGTTGTGTGCCAATGATATTTTAGAAAAACAAATAACTATAAAAAGTAATTGAAAGTGATTGCGAAAAGCAAATGTAAAATGTTGCTGTAGAAAATAAAAGAAGTTACTGCATATAAAATTTCCTGCGAGCCAATCACTTGGAGTAGATAAGGGGCAGTGGCCTCCTTGTTGCCCTCAACTTCATCCAAAATTACCAGTGGTGTTGGTAATGCACGGTTAACTTTTGGATTATGATATGAAAAAATTATATTAAATGCTCTAGATATTTGAATAATTTATATCAAATCACTAATCATACACACTTGTTCCTTTTATACTGCCCAGTGGGTAACTCTGTAGGAAAATTGTTTTTTCTTTGTTTCTGGTCGAACATTAATGGATATTGCTATTTGCGCAGATTTTTCATTATTATGCTGAGTCTTTGGCAACCATACTAAGGTGATTTATCACTATCTTTCACGTGAACATGATTACGATTTTAGGGCATTATTACTTATTACTAATTTAATTTTTTGTTTGGGTTATCTTTCAACAGCAAGGGGAGGAGGAGATAGCTAATGACATCCATAACAGTCTATAAGAATTTTGAAGGGAACATATCTTTATGTTTTTGGGCAATCCAAAATTGTGCATATCTTTATGATATTTCATCTTCACCTAAGGTGAAACATAATAAACTTTCTCAAACAACTCATGTGATGGGTTTGTCTTGCTAATTTTTCTTTTCTTTTTTTTCCTTTAAATTTTATTTTTTTTTATTTTCTTATTCTGTTTTGAACGTAACTCACTTTAGCAATCTTAGATTACACCAATCCTAATTGACCACAAATAATTGTGTTTAGCATGTCGCATGTGAATTGTTTAAAATAACATGCCCTTTTTTTTATATAAATAATGATAAGGTATGGAAGGTATATTATATAAAAAAAATTCGTGTTCTATAATATATCTTTTTTTATTTTATAAGATATATTTTATGTTATATAAAATACTTGTGCATTTGATATCATATAATGAAAAATTTATGGTACTTACAAAATAGAAAGGAAAAATGTAAATTTTACGAAATTAAAAATTAAAAAATATAAAGTGGAAAGACTAGAGAAGTTTGCAAAGAATTCCAAATCAATAATCTTACTCTTTCTTCTATTGAAAAACACACACAAATATGTCGATCATTGTCGATTGAAAACCATCAAAAATTTTAATTGACAAGCCTCTTTCTCATTGATTAGTATCTCTTCGTCATATTTTGAAATAAAATATATGTAAGTATATGTTATACCCAATGAACTGATCCAAGTAAAAGGCCAAGTATTGGACTTGGGCTAGAAACCTAAACTTATTCGAACTGGGCCTTAACCAAGAAAGGCCTAGTTGAATGGGCTAAACCCAGGCAAGCCAAGGCAAAGCACGACCAAATAGGTTAAGTCATGAGGGCACACTTGAATGAGCTAGAGAGCAGGCCAAATGACTTTGCATATGGGAGTATGTGTGAATGAGTGTGTGCCTATGGGAGTGTGTGAATGACTAACATGCAGATGACTTGTGCCCAAGACTAATGGGTGAATGACTGATGCCCTAGACCTGTAACAACCCGTCTCCTAGAGCCCTAGCTAGCATAGGAAATTTGTGAGAGGATTATTAATAAAATGACTTAAAGGCAACTTGAACCAAAACACCATTAACATACCACATAAGCTCTTATTTCAAACACCACAACGATATAAGTAAGCATATACATTCCATCAAGACAAAAGATACATCTTCTGAATATAATGCATCAAGCCACTGACACAAAACATACATATACCCTCAAGGCATAAGAGCCTAGGTAGCTTTGGCAATTCAACCCAAAAATTTTTTAGACCTTTTGATGAGAATCATGGATGGCCAACTAATAATGACGCAATTGGATCAATCAATCCAGTTAACCGTGTCGGAATTGGATGAATAATAGTTCCTTTATGACTAAGATTCTTGTTTAACAAGTTATTTACTTATTTCCTATGTAATTTAGGATTGGGTTAGTTTTATTATTCCAACTTGTAGTTGAATTGAGTTACTTTTGTAATTTCTACTTCTATTTGGACTAGGCTAACTAAAACCCATTAGATTTAGGATTTAGTTTATGATTAGGTTTAGGATTTTTATTAGTTTTCAAATAGAATTAGGATTTAATTATTTTTACCTATTTAAAGGTTTTTCCATTGTAAACAAATGGGAGAAGACGATTATGAATTGAATTTGAAAGATTTCTCTTTTTCTATCTTGTTTTTCAATGAACAAAACTTCGAATTTATCAAATGATTAATTTCTTTGTAGCGTTCAAGACTTGAACTTATCAAAGATCTAGGTAGTCTTCGTGGCATTCAACAACACAATTCTTGATTCTTATTTTCGCATATCAATGGGTCTAGATTTTAATATAGTCTAGGTTCTTGTTCATAAATCAACGGGTCGATAATTCTTTTCCTTATATCTGATTTTGGCTTTTCTACCGTTCGTTTCAATCTTTTGTGGGTTCTTTTAGCTTCATTCCATCATGGGTTCGCATCAATTGCTATCAGAGCTACCAGATTGCGAATAACCTTTCTTTAGGTGAGCTTTATACACATCTATTGGAACAAAATCAACCCTTGTTAGACTTGCCTTTAGCCTTATCTTCGCCTCTACCTAGAATGATGAAAAGCAAGAGTGAATCACAAAACTCAACAAGTATATAGAAATAATGGGAAATGGTTACAGCTAGACTTTCCTCGAACATCATGCATATCATGTCGTATATTGAAACACACGCCAATCCCATGTACATAGATGGCACACAACCCATGCCATGTTATATGTCACATCACAACCTATGCCATATGATTATATATCATGATACCAAGCCATAACACAAATGCATGGATGCACACATATGGTCCTTGGAGCTCACGAAAAATGTACACACTAGTGCTCAAGACCCTATATACAAACCTTCCAGCAGCCAAGGATAGGCTACCAAATCAATAACATGAGCCCAAAACTCTTGTATCACATCCACCGTCATATCCACCACCGTCATCATCACATGCCAAAGCACTCAAAATCACATTACGTCGAGCCCCCGACTCGTATATCAAAATCTCATATCACATATCAACGGAAGTTGCACTAACTTTCCATCATTACCCACAACCTCTCCATGTAATGTAACACATAAGGAATGCAATGGCTTTTGCAACATTAACGTGATGGCAAAGCCCCTATAAGTCAAGCATCAAGCCATGCCACGCCCACGTAAGAATTCACACAAGCGAATGCTCTAAATGCATATGCTTGCCTATCATACACAAGTCAATACTCAACAGGCCAATTGTGTCATACCAATGCTCACACTCCCAACACATACAAGCATGACCACCAATGAATGCAACCCATGTCCCAACATCATCATGCGAAATAATATAGTAACATAATGCAATGTAATGCAGCCACAAGCAGAGTTACACAACCAACCCAATAGTGACCATCTGAAACCTATCCCATTACGGTACAACATCATTCCACAAAGAAATGTACGAAGAACAAGCCTTACTTGGTTAGTGAATACAAAATGCATCAATAATGCTCAGGAAAAACTCTTCTAATCTCTCAAGGAGTTACATCTAGAAGCGTTATCATTTAGTCCATCAATGGCACTCATCATACTCCAACCATGTCCCAAAATAAATTATTTATCTTTCAAAAATCGGAGTAAGGCGGACCACTCGAAATAGAATAATTCTATATTCTAGGTAAAGATTGGCAGGGCTGCTACGACCTCAAAACATAACCAAATGATCCAAAAAATATGTCAAAACAAATCTTATGAAGTCTAGATTATGGCACAAAAAGTGGATTTCAATTTGGATAACACCACAGGAAATTATGTTCCAAAAACTAGAGCGTTGTTGGATTGAACAGAAATTCTTGATTTCAAATGGGTATTTCACAGGGCATTTACAGGTTCGATACTTGTCTAAATAATCCAAATTCTATATCAAAACGAATTTTATCAATCTAGTTTACAATGTAAAAAACGGATCTCAAATCGAATATAACCATAGAAAATTATACCCAAAAGACTACAACATGTGCAGACTAAAATGAAAAGTTGACTCTAACTTTGAAGGTCGACTCTTGGAAGAAAAAATCAACTTCTACATCATCTTAGCTGACCCAGTCGAGAGTTTGATATACATAGTCGACTTTCACTTAAAATAGTCGACTCTTGAGACCCAAATCAACCAAAGCTTACATTCCTCAAATCCTAACCAAAAAATATGTTATTCCTTTGAAAAGATGAGGTGAATCAAGACCTCATTTGGACCATAGACCCAATTTACCAAAATTCCAAGAAAAATCACACGAAGTACAAACAACTAGGTTGAAACACACGTACAACACAACAAGGTTGGGTTTCAAGCATTAATACCCAAAAAATAGATGATCCAAGGACACTAAGCTAATGAAAATGATCAAGATTTGCGTGTAAAGAGTAAAGGAAAGGAGATTTTGCATATTAAAACATGAAGGGAGAAAGAGCATACACTTAAAAGAAATGGAGGGAAAAGAACTTGCACATAAATGGAGAAGATAAAAGAACTTGCCTCTAATAGTTTTAGTAGCTCAACCGAAACACCAAGCTGCAAAAGTTGATATCTTTTACTCCCAAAAACTTCAAGATCAAGATGAGAGAAGAAGGAAATGGAAGAGAAGAAGAAGAAAGGTAGAAGAACAAAAAAAGAAGAAGAAGAAGAAGAAGAATGGTGGAAGAAGCAAAGGACTATGGAGGAGTAGAAGAGAGTGGTGTCGGTTTCCATTACCCACTTTTCTTGTTTCCTAAAATGCCCCTCACTGACACACACAAGAAAAATATCGGTGCCTTTTTTAGTCTTTTGCCACATATTCAATTTTTTTATTTCTCTTTTCTTTATTCTTCCTTTCCAATTCCCTCATTTACCCTTCATCTTTTCTTATTCCTAACTCATTCATTAAACCCTCATTAGTCATTTCATCCTCTCATTTTCATTTAATTAAAATACATTACTTTGTGCACATGGGCTCAAGCCCACATCAATAGCCCAACTCATTTTTGGCCCAATGGATTTATTTTCAACTTTACCTCAACCCATTTCATTCAACTTTTCAACCCATACTTTTATTGGGCCTTCCATCCCTTGACCCAAACCCATGCGTTGGTATATTCAACACCTTAGAAACCTTAACTTTCCACTCTAATTTACACACACATGCTTTGAATATTTAACCCACACTAATATCATAAATTTCGCCTTAAGAATTACGCCTAAAATAAATCCCAATCATTTTGGCTTTTCAACGTAATACTCTTTTCCATTAAATTTTTAACTCATTGGCCAAATAAATTATTTCCAACATTCAATTTAATTAAAGCCAAAATATAATACCCATAATGAAATATTAATGATTGCCTTAGACCCACTAACAGGTCATTACAAGACCAATAGGTGAATAACCTATGCCCATACTCAGGAGCCTCTCTCTAAGTCATGTGAGAGATCTTCTATAGAGCCAAGGGACCCGATCCAAGATGTCTCCAAGATACCTCTGAGATGCCCATCTAAAAACGTAGGTAGAAGGCCACTTGTCAGTGTTCTCCTTCTTTATAAATAAGGGGATTGCTTCTTATTTCATGTACAGTCACTTTGGCACTCGAATTCTCTCATTGTGCTCAAGCATTCCATACTCTCGAAGACTGATTTGGACATCAAAAGGTACACGTGGAAACACTCACTTGCGCCTTTAACTAATTTCTTTCTCAACAAATCATTCGTCATGAGAGGAGTCATTCGTCATTCGAGGACCCATTTGTCATCCTGAGAGTCATTTGGTTCAAGAGACCCATTCGTACCTCTCAAGACACGCATCTCACTCCCAAGATTGTTTAGAATGCTAAGTACTACTTGATAACTAGGAAGCTCTTCGGACCTATTGGGCCTCATCCATCCCATTCTCACGTTACAAATTTTATTATTGTAGTTTAACAACAATAATATATATATAATAATTAGGAAAATAATAATAATAATAACATTAGAAAAATAAAAGCAACCCGACAAAAAAGGGAAAAGGGGGAGAATCCTATTGGACCTTATATAAAAAAAAAGGAAGACCCAACGGATCTTCCCTGACCAAAACCCTAGCCACTAGTCCAGCTTCCTTCTGTCTTTAGTATCCCGTTGTCTGGTAAATTCTACCATCGTCGCTGACCAAGATCACCATCTCCGAGTACCTTAGCCATTACCAACTTGCCTGTTTTCTAGCATTGTTGGTAAGGTTTCTAGCAATTTTTTTAGTTTTTCGATCAATATATATTTACCCACATAAAAGAGGGGATTTTTTGAAAATTAAAATTTAGATATACAAAGATCCAAATGTTAGATCTTTTTTATTTTTGGGTATGTGGGTCACAAAGCCAAAGCGATTTTGATGGTCCATTCCAATCGCCTAAATCTACCATGGACAGTGACTGGCGGTGTTGTACCAAAAACGAGATTTTTCTTATCAAAAATTAATTTCTAGATCTAGTAAAATCTAGCAGTTGGATTAATTTGATTTTTGGATATGTGAACCATCGTAGCCTAGAGGATTCGATGACCAGGTTCGATCGTCGGAATCACCGGCCAATGGTGATTGGCGGCAACAATATAGCTAAAAATTAATTTCCAGATCTAATCAAATTGGATGGCCGATTGCTTTAATTTTTGGATATGTTAATCATCATGACCGGGGGAATCCGTTTATTAGTTCTAATCATTGACGTAATTGGATGTCACCTTCAACCGACAATCGACCGCCGACAGTGACTTCACCAAATATTTCTGCCAAAGGGTTATTTGGCTATGCTAATAAAGTTTTCGGGTTTTAAGATATTTGAGGAAACAATGTGACAACACATATACTTTTTTATATGACAGAAATATTGTTTGACATAGCATGATAGAAGTACTTGCCTGTGGACTCGTAAATACTAATCTAAGCCCATTGCTTGTTAGAATCTGGTAAAGCTGGTATCACTATTAAAACTAAAAACCAGCATAATTAAGTGCAATTGTCTTATGTATGCCTAGTAGAGCTTTGTGCCTACTGTTATCAAGAGTATAATTATATGCTTTTACTGAGCGCCCTAATTTAGATTGACTATATTGAGGCCTTCTTCATTGATCTTTATGTTAGATTTGATATGCTATGGTACACACCAAGAGAATGGGTGAATTGGTATATAAAAATTCATTTTCCTTAAAAATTCTTTTGATAAAAATGAGATTGTCGTCTGTGAAGACCATGGGTTCGTTAAACCTCAAAATCTTGAAATGGCACGATGAGGTATTAACCGTATAAGGACAATCTTGTCTTAACAATGGAGAACATAAGATTAAAAAATATGAAATCTTTTCAATGAAAGGTTAAATATATGAATCAAGTGAGAAATATAGAGATGCTTGAAAAGATAAATAAACAAAGAACACAAGCACAAGAGAACACAAAGATTTATAGTGGTTCGGCTTAACACAAGCCTAATCCATTACCTTAACTCCTCATTAAGGATTTTGCAAATAATCCACTAAAACCTCCTACTTAACCAAGTAGACCTTCTAGTCCAAGACTAGGAAATTACAAACCTCTTTCTTATACAAGCAAGCCCTCTAGCACCTAGCTAGGTATTACAACCCCTTGCTTCAAAGAACAAGTCCTAACACAAGAAGGTAGGAAATACAAAAAAGATACAAAAGAGAGTTTCTAAGAATATACACTCTTAGTTACAATTTCTCTCAATAAAGATACAAAGTTTGAATCAAATGAAACAAATTTAGTACAAAGCATTTTGAGAGAAAAGTTGAAACACAAATGTAAATCGAGAAGTATGAAATAATCTTTAAGCTCACTTCACTTCATTCACATCCATTAGCGTCTTCTTGATCATCCTTGAGTTGTATTTATAGGCATCCCAAAAGATCTAAGAGAAAACTAACTGTTTATGACCGTTGGGATTTGAAAAACTAGTCGTTATGGCTTTTTGCGAAAAGAGTTAGTCGACAGATAAAAATGGTCAGTTAACAAAATCAGGTAAAATAACAAGTTTGGTCGACAGACAAAATAGGTTGGTCGACCAAGTCATAAAAACAACAAAACACTTAGTTGACCAAGACAAAAAATAGGCATGGCACTTAGCCGACCAAGGCTATCATTCTGTCGACAGATTTAAAGAGTTAGTCAACCAAGTCATAGTATAAGCACTGTTAGTCGACCAAGACATAAACAAGCATACTGTTGGTCGACGGAGCCTATAGCTTAGTCTACCAAGTCAATATATCTATTATGTTCGTCGATAGAGTGAAGGCATGATGATACAAAACATTACAACATATTTACATTTCTTTAGTTCAAGTATATGTCCTCATTTTCTTTAATTTATATTTTACCTTCAATTTACTTTAATACATAAATGCAAATAAGAAAGTAGGCCCCATTTTGATTCAATAAAAATATCTAAAAAATCATAATTTATAACCATAAGAAAATAGAATTTTAATTTTAGTACAAACTCGAGATTTAACAAATTTACCACTTTCAAAATACATACCTTCTATTTATTGAAAAATTCATTAAAAATTATTTTTACAACAGTGAATATTTTCTATCAAAATACCGGGAGATAGTTTTTTAAAATGAAAACATTTTCTCATATGTCTCCTTATAATGTGCTAATATTTTAAACTTAGAGAAATAACACATATGTTTTTCAACTAATATGATACACAAAATACTATAATACACATATGTTTATCTAATGATTTAAAATCAATTTGTAAAAATCATTTAGCAGATTCTTTTAAATCTTAATACTTGTTTTTGCTAATCTCCAATTAATATAGAAAATCATAGATCATTTTAATTTTCATATTCTTGACAAATCATAATCTCCAACAAATCATATACTTGACAAATGACTTGGGAAAATAAATTGATTTTATTTTTCATCATCAAAACTAAATATAAGAGTAAAATATCACTTTATTATTTCCACATATATATATATATGCGTACATACTTGTATATGTGTGTACATATATGTATATGCATATTTGTTCTCTACATATTTCAATATTGTCAAATAATCAATTCAATTTCTTTTTGTTTTTTAAAGAAAACGAAGTTCCAACCTTTGACTAGAATGTGGAATCCATTAGAATAAGGAATGTCATACACCTTGAGTCATCATTATAGGTTAGGCAAAGTAACAACTTAGCAATAACTCCTGACGGGTCAAGAATGTGTGAAGTCAATAATACCCTTTGAACTCTCGATCAACTTATTAACTTTGAGGGTTAACCCAGTTAGTTCTAAGAAAGGTCTTCTATTGGGCTTTGACCTGCGTCGTCACGAGATCGAATTTTGCCAAGCCAATCATTCCTGGGACTTTCGAGGGTATATTGAGTCAACTGTAGTTGAATTCTGTTAAAAATGAATCATATGCACAAAAAAAAAAGAAAAAAAATGGATATTCCCAATCAATAAAAGCCCCATACCTTCATCCCATCCAATGTTATTAGGCACTCGCCTAGGCCCAAGACACACCTTGGGCTCCTGGAATGCTTCCAGGCAAGCGCACACCTTCAAGGCGCGTCTGGACCTTTTTAACTGCTTTTTAAGGGTTTTATTTTACTGTTTATTATTTTATTTAATTTTTTACTATTTAGGATTTATATTTATTGTTTCAACTATAAATTTGATAATGATGTTTTGCCTTTGATATAGTTTTGATGATGAAAAATATTTATATTTTGATAATAAAATTATTAATAATTATTATCTTGATGCACCAAATTAAATAAACTCATATTATTTCTCCAAAGTTTTTAATATTGGTTCTCAAGTTTCAAAGATGTTTGGTCAAAGTATTTTTTAATATATATGTGTTATTTATGATTTTGGAGATTGGAAAAGTAAAATATTAAATTTTAATTAAATCTCAAAATATTAAAAAATGAAGTTAAAGGCAAATTTGTAGCATCTATGGCCATGATTTGTCGACTAAGCGTTAGGATCTGTCAAGTAACAAAATCAATATATTGGTTCTGTCGACAGAAGACTTCAATCTGTCGACTAAGTCTTATATTGTTTTGTGATTCTGTCGACTAACTTATTTATTTTGTCGACTAAGTCTTGTAATTGGCTTGAATCTGTCGACTAACCATTTTCTTCTGTCAACAGTTTGTGTCTCTGACAGCTTCCAACGGCTAGTTTGTCTTCTCCAACAGCTATATTTTTGAATGAGCTTGAAATGCATTATAAATAGAATATAGATGGATGACTCGAGGTATGCAAGAGAGTTCATTACAAGCATACGAGTGTTTATTCTTCAAAAGCTTCATTATTTTATTCATTTTTCTCTCAAAGGCTTTACATTCATTTTGTATCACTTGTTTTACAAGCCTTGTGATTTTTGAGAGATATACTAATTTAAGAGTTTCATCTCTTAGAATCTATTTTTTGTATTACTTCTTCTATTTCTTAGCTTGTAAGCTAGAGGGTCTACTGTGTATAAGTAGGAGATTTGTAATTTCCTAATCTTGAAGACTAGAGGGCCTATTTGGATCAAGTAAGAGATTTTAGTGAATTGATTTAAAATCCTTAGTGGAAGTTAAGATAGTGGATTAAGTTTGGTTTAAATTAAACCACTATAAGTCCTTTGTGCCTTTTATCTTTCTTGTTTTATATATTCTTTAAGCTTTGCATTTGTTATTTTATATGATTTATGTTTTAAATCACTAAAACATCATTTGGAACAAAAAGATTCAAGTTCTATCATCAAGTTTTAAATCACCCAATTTACCCCTCCTCTTGGGTGCGTGCTATAGTATTTAAAACCCAACATATAATAAGTAAAAAGTCTACTACTTCAAATACTCCAATTGAATTTGAACTTGATGAAGATGGAGAGGGAGATGATGCTTTTAATGATGGAAATATGGAAATGTTTGATCTTGATAATGAGGATGATTTTTAAATTATTTAAAATGTATAATTAGTTAATCTTAATTAAGATTTAAGACCTATAAATTGTTTAAGATTTAACTTAAGTTAACTAAAGACTTTTAAATTACATCTGACATTTTTTATTGTTCTTTTCGTTAATATATGTTAAATTTTTTAATTTTCTTAATAACATGCTTGTGAATATGTTATTAAGAGTTAGGAGTTATTTTATACTTTATTCTTCAATTAGGATATATATTTTTTATTTTTCTTTTAGTTAGCATGCTCCTAGTTCCATCTTCGCCTTGCGCCTTAGTGTGTCTTGGGTGTTTAAAATAATACTGATCCGATCATATCTAGCAAATATTATTATTATTATTATTATTATTATTATAGAGATTATTAATTTATATTGTATGTATATATAGATGTGGTGTAGTTGCAGGGAAAATGAGATGGTCACTAGAATCCATAGAACAATGAAAGTCATCAAAACCCATAGAATACCAATTGTCGTCAGAACTTGAGGTCCCCTATCATAGCCCATCGCCAAATCACACCATCAAAACCCTTGATCAAATCGATTTCCTCATCCAAATCGGTGAGCGTCGAATGCCCAATTCTTCAGAGATCAAACATTGAAACCTAGAGAATAAAAATCAACACCCAATAATATATATATGTGTGTATATATATATAAGAGCAATATGAGGACGTTGGATCAAAGCAAATGTCGTTGGTCGCTAAGCACCGTTGCGAATTGGAGGAGGGCGCCACAATCATAGAAACAATTGGTGAATTGGGTGGTTTTTATCACAGTAATCCAAGATCTAAAGAGAATAGAAAAAGGGGAACAATTAATGGGATCGACAGAACTTACCAGAGATTTGTCAAAAATCACTAAGAACGAAGTTCTAGAATCACAGAGGAGAGAGAGGTTGGCGGTCCTTTTGGGGTAGAATGAGAGAACCCTAGGTCCTTTCATTGCATAGTGTTGCCCTAATCCAAATGGGCTATGATTTCCCCTCTCCTAAAAATTGAACATAGAGAAGGACACCCATGAAATCCAATACATGATCAAACCAAAACTCAAATTGTTGAAACAAACGCAAAAATTTCACATTGGAAAGGAATTTAAATCGCCATGTCAACATATAAGTATGTCTATACCAATTGAGAAAAGAAATTGAAGTCCCCTTATGCATTTGAAACCCTAATTACTGCTCACCTAGGTCTCTTAAAATAACATATCCATCCATAAGTGCATAAAAAAATATACAGAGAGATATACTAACCAGAGAAAGAAAGTCGTCAGTCTAATTCTCTATTAGTCTTTGATTAGTAGTGATCAGTGTATTAATTTTTTTAAGAGAAGAAAGAGTAATAGTTCTGAATGCTTCTCAGGTCTTTTCACTTTATATCTTTTAATTTTTAATTTCATAAATTTATATTTTTCCTTTTTTATTTTTTGAGTATCATAAATTTCTATTATATAATATCAAAACAAAAGTATTTTATACAATATAAAGATATTTTGTAAATAAAAAGAATATATCCACAATATATATTTTATATTAAAATATTATATTATATAATACATATTTCTTGTTGTATAAAAACCATTCACGTTATATAAAATGTCGATGCCTTTTAATACTACAAAATTTTCCATTATCTATGCATTTGTATTTTGTTGCTTATTGATGTATGGAATTCCTTATTCCTAATTAATTCCACACTCTAGTCAGAGGTTTGAACCTCGTTTTTCTTAAAAACAAAAAATTCTCCAAATTAAACTAGAAAATTAAATAAAAAGAAATTGAATTGATTATTTGACAATATTCAAATATGTAAAGAACGAATATACCTATATATATGTAGAAGAAGCCCCTAGTATAGTCAACCAAAACTGGGGCACTCACTAAAAAACATATAATGATACTTTTGATAATGGTCACTGGGAAGGGTTGTTAGGCATGCATTAAGACAATTGCACTTAATTGAGTTGGTTCTTAATTTTGATTGTAACACCAGCTTTAACAAATTATAGAATCTAATACACAACCTAATAAGCAATAGGCTTAGATCATTGTCTATAAGTCTACGGGCAAGTACTTCTATCAAGTCTACGAGCAAGTGCTTATGTAATATCACAAATTTTTTAAAGGACACAAGAGTAATTTTAACTTGAGTTATAGGTGAAATTATCAAAAGATTAGAAGTTTAAGTATAATTTCTTACGGTTATCAGTATCGAATCAACTGTAGGGAATGCCGCAGAGTGTAATTGTCTAAGGAAAATGATATGATCTTAATGAGTGTTCCAAGATAAGATTTATGGTATTAAAAGAAATCAGAATCGAGACAATTTTTGGTACAATTTCGATTCAGGCTAAAAAATTGAATCATCGTAGGGTACTCCTGGAAAGTCAATGAAACCCTAAATGGGCTCTAATTTTTCGTAACAATCAACTCTGGAGTGGTTTCAGGAAGAAACAAAGACCCCGTGAAGGCGCAGAGACAAAATCATTCTTATCAAGTAAGCCAAGAGTTATTAATTTTGGATTTTCAGTATCGTAATATAAATTAATTTCTTATTTGAGGGTGTAATTGCAATTAGAGAATTTTTCAATTGAAATAAAAATGAAATTGGAGATTTAAATGTGTAATTTCCCTATCATTATAGTGTAATATATAATTATATATATATATATGTATGGGCACGATAGTGTGCGCGTGGAAGGCCATGCCTCTGCAATTTGATAGCCATACCCTATAAGATCATGGCTATTAATGGAGTGATTCTCACGCCAAGAAAGATGGGCAAGGTAGGCTTGAGGTGGTGGCTTCGGCTATATAAAGGGAAGAGAAGGGAGCAAGCAATGGTGAGAGAGGAAGCAGAGAGTGGTAGAGAGAGCGTGAGAGTGGCCACAAGCTGGAAGGAGATTGGGAGAGAGCTTTGCAGCGATGAACACGAAGGTGGCTGAGGTGATGGCGCCACGAGGAGGCAAGGGCAGCAGTGCACGCAGGGGCGACCGAGAGTCGTAGTAGGCGCAAGGGTGGCAAGGCGAAGTACCGACGGTCGAAGCAGTGATTGATGGTGGCGTGGTGGCTGCCGACAGGCATGTGGAGAAGGGCCGACGAAGCTAGGCCTGGTGCAGGCAACATGCGCAGGAGGCAGGGACGAAGAAGAAGGAAGGAATGAGAAGAAGAAAATAAAGAAAAAGAAAAAGGAAGAAAAATAGGGAAAAATAAGAACAGGTTCCAAAAAATTTCAGAAAATTTTAAAAATTAATTTGGGGCTTGAGGAGCATGTTCGAGGCCAAAAAATTATTCAAGCACGAATTTTAAGGTCAGGACAAGCATACCGAGAAAGCCTGAGAGGCTAAATTAAGGTGAGTAAAATTTCTTAAAAAATTCTAAAAAATTATGAAAGTTATTTTATGAATTGTTATAGAGAAACATTTGAGAAAATATTTGCAGAATAGTTAGCTTGGATTTATCGAGGATAAAATAGGAAGAAATAAAGGAAAATTATGAGAAAATTAGAAAAAAAAATAGAATATTGATATATTTGAATAAATATGATGGTTAAGGAATGTTGAGGTTCCTAATTGAGTTCATTAGAAGCCTGGCACAGGAGTCAAGATATTTTGAGATACGTTCGAGCTAAGTGGTTCTACCCTAAACCCAATTTTGTATAAATGATTTTATCATATTGTCATGCCTTATTGTGAATATGTCATATAGATTGCATTTACATGATATAATGAAATGTTCATATGTACACGATAATATTATTGATCATGCATTCGCATAAGGGTTTGAGAGTACAAGCCGGGACCATTGCTCTTCCAAGAGTGCACCCATGCACCTCGGCATGTTGCAAGAAATCGTAAAAATAAAGAATAACATGAAGGTATGGTCGGCTCAAACCGAAATGAAATAAAAAAGACATTTTGCACCCATGCACAAAATATGTTTATTGTTCCTTTACTTAGATGATTCATCATCTAACTTGGGCTTTGCCCCTGGAATATTCAAACGTTTTAGATGGAGATTGTAGCAGAAACAATGATGAATGAGGCATGAAATGGCACTTAGCAATGTGCATGATGAATTGAATGTATATTATGCAGCCCATGTATTTAAGTTCTGCTACTTTGAATACTGAACGTTTTGAGGAATAATAATGTATAACCTTATTTATGGTTATTGTTAAAGTTAAGGTTCGATTCTAATTTCCGCATTTGATGTTTATGATAATTTTCTTTTGAGATAGATGTACGAAAATTTTGGGATGGATATATGGAATGATATGGTTTAGCATTAATTTTGAAGCAAAAAATTTATTATCCCAGAATTGTCCTAAGTTATAATACGCCCGAGAAAGTGGGGTGTTATAGTTGGTATCAGAGCGAAATTTTATTTGACGACTTAGGGATTGTTGATGGTTTAGAGATTGTTAATTTAGAACAAATCTCGAGGAAAGAAATGATAGGAATTGGGTGACTCATCTGTCGATTTGAGGTCATTAGTCAAAATCATTACGATGAATGATAAGGTAACTGATAGTTATCAAGAATGGTTGAATCATGGATGGTTCGTAGAATGAAGTCCCTACTTAGAAACTCAAGTATTGTCAATTGAAGTTTTAGAGGTTATTGATGTGAGGATATTGACCTTGTTAAGAGTATAGCTGGTTGAAATGACTTAGCTATTAAAGTTAGGGTTCGATGATATGGTTCAAATGCAAGGTTGATTCGGTAACTATGATTATGATCCATGACATTAGGAGACTATTGATTTGAAGTCAAGTCAGTAGTGAAAATCTTTACGCTAAATGAATGAGTAACTGGTAGTTATCAAAATGATCAAGTCATAGACGATTAGTCTGATGTGACATAACTTTGTTGTTAAGATTAGGTTCAGAAATGGATGATATGAATTATTGAGATTCGAGTGTAAGGATAAATTAGCGATTCTATAAATAAAATGTGTAGATCGAGAACCCTAGGGGTTTCGGTCAAAGCAAAAAGATATGATGACTTACTTACATATTTCTATTCTAAAAATAGGAAAATAGCATTGGCTAAAATGATGGGTCCAAGTTCCAATGGTCTAGGGTCTTGATGAGTGAGGCTGTAAGTTTAGGGAATCAAACCAAAATAAGATGAATCGTATTGTGGAGACACAAGTAATGTATTGAATGTGGACTGTGTGTCCTATTTAAAAAATTGTATCTGGGTTCATTGTCATCTTGTGAGTTCAGATGAGCATTGTGAGGCTCGAGAGGTAGATTAACTTCAGTGTCTAGTGTGGCATGCTAGTGGGATCATGAGATGGGTCATTTTTAGTATATGCCTCGAGGATAAAGTTGGGTTGCATGGAATGAGCTATCCAACATGTAAAGTGGACATGGTAGATTTGATGAATGCTCATGAGCCGTATAGGTACTACCTGTTCGGTGATGTGATCACTGGTAACGAGGGCTTAGGGTATGGTTCTTGCAGAAGGAGTTAAACAGGTGACAGCGGTAGTGAATGACAATTCCTGAAGGACTATGACAAGACCGTGCAGTTTCACTCGGGGCATGCCCGTGTGGGGGTCAATGCTTGATGTAGGAGTAAGCCCACTATGTAACTAGGATTAGGGTGACAGCTTGTGTGCTGGCTAACAGTGAGTGTAATGCCTAGGAGAAACTAATTTAATGGTCGCAAGCCAATAGTCAGATGGATCTGAAAAATGAAATACGAGAGGTAATGGAATCTGAGTGACTGAGATTTCGGGTAGTAGAGCATGGCCAGTCTAAAGCCTTGACGATGAATTGTGAGATGGTAATCTCAATTCAAAGTAGAGTTTGTGTAATTAAACCACAAGAGTTGCTCGTAGGTCATATCGACCATAAAGGTAATGATGAGAAACTTAGTCAACAGAGCTTGTGACTACGGTTCAGTGTGCCAAGTGAGCTTGAGGATTTGGAAGTCTGTGAGAAGGATCACGTGAATAAGTTATGCCTTGTGCATTCGCATGGGGACCTGAATCATTAGTGAGATTCAAAGTATACTTAGGTAAAGCATCCTTGGAGGGTCTAAGGTTCGATTGTTCACAAAAAATGGTTGGAACCAGGTAATGTGATCTGATTTGGGATCTTCAGAGATAGATCGGTTTGGGATTTTCGAGAAATTTCCTTAAAGGAATGATGTTTAAAGGCCATTGAGAATCTAAGAATTCGTGTTAAAAACTTCAGATTTTTTCAGGAAGGAATCCAACAAGGAATGGAATATCATAGGTGACGTAAGTACTTACCTGCTCTAGTTGGTGGTATGATTATGGATTATCGCCTTTGTGATTATGTAAATCTTTGACATGCTTGAAAGAAGCAGGTAATGGCAAATGTGCTAGGATGACAGGTGGCAGTAAGAAAAGTTGTGTTTTTAATATATCAAAATCTATCAGAGATCCAAGATTTTCGATTTTTGGAGAATAGGACTCTTGTAGGGCTAGACAGTTAGTCTAGGTAGCCCTGGTGGGTAAATTGTGAGATGTATAACTAGACAATCGTTAAAATGATGTCAGTGAGTAATGATTATAAGGAGATTGTAGAGATGTCGTACAGGCGCAAGCAGGTAGTGAAAAGTCATAAGAAAATTGGGAAATGATAGGATGTATTCTTAAGAAAATTATTGGGAGTATTTCTTAATAATGAGTATGAATTTGCCATTGATAGCTTAAGATTATTGGATGCTTAATTACGTGTGACTTGACTGAGGGTATTAAATTATTAGGCTTTAAAAGAGATGATAATTAAGAATCAGTATCTCTTACCTTGAATCGACGAATTATTAACCAGCTGTAAGAGGATGAGATATTTTCTAAGATTGATGCACGATCGAGAGTAAAGGAATGAGACATTTCTGGAACGGCATTTAAGTCATGGTTTGATGTTGTCTTATGGTTTGACCAATGCACCAGCTACGTTAAAGTCGCATTAGTGATTGTGTTTATTAATGATATATTAGTATACTCCTCAAATAAGGAGATGCATGAAAAACATTTGAGGATAATGTCGGGGAACATGAAATCAAAATTGATTGTCATAGGTACCATGAACTTAGGGAGTTCAGATAAAGACAAGATTTTTGCTATGGGTTCAATGTCGTGCCATGATATATGGATCTAAGATCAAGATAGTAGGTCTTGTAAGGTATGATAAATTATAATGAAAGAAATGAAATGGTTTCAAAATATGACTATAATCAATTAGTGTAAGGTGATTCCTTAAATGTCTCTGGGGGACTAAGCATTTGATTATGCCAACAATAGATATTACTTAGAAGAGTTAAGCATTATATAAAGTGTTGATTCAAGGATCAAAGGATGTACGAATTAATTTGATAACATAGAATGATATATTTAAGGATCATTTCAAAAATGTGATGAATTTGAATTTGATGAATTGTGGCAAATTGAAAAAATATGGGACCTGCAATTAATGTGATTAGTCAGATGTGAAAATTGGATTGTGGGTTGGGTTGTCAACCAAGAAAGTCATATATATATATATATAAATTCTTATCATGAAAAAGAAGTGATAGAAGAGAGAACCATTGTAACTCTGAGACATGGGACGAGGAGCTCTAGCATAACGACGGCACCATAGGTGCATAACCTATAACAACGGACCTGAGGCTAAGGACCAAGGCAGAGGACTGGTGGTTGACTCGCGACGAATGATAACTGGAGCAACCACAGTGGAAGGACTGTAAGATGGCTCGCAACAGGGGGTGCAATACCCAAATAGTCGGAGCAACACGGTGTACTGTAGGAGATGCTCAGGTGTCGAAGTTTGGGTAGCACTGTGGATGTTATGTTAAGGTTAGAATCCAATCTTCCAAGAAACCAGAGCGACGTGGTAAAGATAATCCATCATGTGTGGTATGCCAAAAAGGGCTACAATGGTTAAAGGGAAAAAGTACAAGGAAAACTACCTAGTGGTAGTAATGATAGTATAGGCGAAAGCTTTACCTAGTGATGATAAGATATGTGATGATGCATATTGTGATGTTCATGAAATAGTTTGATGACGTAAAAATATTTTTTTGAAGATCAATTCGATTAAAGTCAAGATGTACCAAGATGTACCAAGATCAAGGACTTTTGTGCTAAGATTGAAAAAATATCAAAGCATGATAAATGACATCGTGGGAAATTGACATTAGAGAAGTGACATGTATAAGGATATAGATTGGATAACTTAGTGAAAAGAAAATTGGAAATTGATGATGTGGATATGAGAGTCATGGGTTCATTATGATGATATGCGTATCGGCTTGGACCGAAGCTCGAGTTGAGACTCGTAGCCCAAGGATCAGATTATGTGGTTATGGGCTTTGAAAGAGAAATTCGAAAGGCATGCATGATTGATAAGTGTACTTGTCCGGATTGATGAGCATGGTCAATCCAAGAGTTCTGATTTTGATGCACGATGGCATTCTCAAGTTTCGGATAGGATATACGTGCCAGAGATCTTGTGACTAAGAGATGATTATAGACGGTATAATTTTTCTTGGGATATGTGATCGCCCGTAAAGAGCTACAACAGGTTTATTTGAAATAAGGTAATGAGATATGTTCTTCCCTAGTTATTTGATCAGTCAAGTGCTAATTTCGATGATGGAATTTTGAGATTTAGAATATATGAAAAATTTCGAGCACAAAATTTTTGTAAGGAGGGGAGAATGTAATATGCCAAATTTTTTAAGGGCTCGAGAGTAATTTTAACTTGGGTTATAGGTGAAATTATCAAAAGATTAAGGGGTTAAGTATAATTTCTTACGGTTATCAGTTCCGAATTGAGTATAAGGAATGCCTCGGAGTATAATTGTCTAAGGAAAATAATATGATCTTGATGAGTGTATCAAGATAGGATTTATGGTATTAAAAGAAATCATAATCGAGACAGTTTTCGGTGCACCTTCGATTAAGGATGAAAAACTGAATCATCGTAATGGACTCTCGGGAAGTTAACAGAACCCTAAAAAGGTTCTAGTTTTTCGTAACGATCAACCCTGAAGTGGTTTCGGGATTAAACAAAGACCCCATGAAGGCGTAAAGAAAAAATCGTCCTTATCGAGTAAGCCAAGAATTATTAATTTTAGATTTTCAGTATCGTAATGCAAATTAATTTGTTGTTTGAGGGTGTAATTGCAATTAGAGAATTTTTCAATTGAAATAGAGATGAAATTTGAGATTTAAATTTGTAATTTCCCTATCATTATAGTGTAATATATAATTATATATATATGTATGGGCGTGGCAGTGTGCGCGTGGGAGGCCATGCATCTGCAATTTGATAGCCATACCCTGCAAGATCATGGCTACCAGTGGAGTGATTCTCATGCCAAGGGAGATGGGTAAGGCAGACTTGAGGCGGTGGCTTCGGCTATATAAAGGGAAGAGAGAAGAGAAGGAAGCAAACAATGGTGAGAGATGAAGCAGAGAGTGGCAGAGAGAGCAAGAGAGTGGCTGCAAGATGGAAGAAGATTGGGAGAGAGAGCTTGGCAGCGGTGCACACGAAGGTGGCTAAGGTGATGGCGGACGGTGGTTGGTAGCCAGAGGGGGTCGACAACACGGCGAATCGGGTAGCGGCCATGGCAGCCCTGAGGAGGCAAGGCAGCAGTGCAAGCAAGGGTGGCTGAGAGCCGTGGCGGGCGCGAGGGCGGCAAGGCGAAGCAACGATGGTCAAAGCAGCGACCAGTGGTGGCATGGTGGCGGCGGCGGGCGCGCGGAGAAGGGCCGACGAAGCTGGGCCTACCGCAGGTAGCATGCGCAGGAGGTAGGGAAGAAGAAGAATGAAGGAATGAGAAGAAGAAAATAAGAAAATAAGAAAAGAAAAAAAAGAAAAAAATAAAAAGAAAACGGAGAAAAATGAAGAAAAATAGGGAAAAATTAGGGAAAAGGTTTCGAAAAATCCTAAAAAATTCTAAAAATTAATTTGGGGCTTGAGAAGTATGCTCGAGGCCAAAAAATTATCCAAACAAGTATTTTAAGGTCAGGACACGTATATTGAGGAAGTCTGAGAGGCTAAGTTAAGGTAAGTAAAATTTCCTAAAAAATTCTAGAAAATTAGGAAAGTTATTCTATGAATTGTTATAGAGAAATATTTGAGAAAATATTTGCGAAATATTTAGTTTGGATTTATCGAGGAAAAAATAGGAAGAAATAAAGGAAAATTATGAAAAAAATAGAAAAAATAGAATATTGATATATTTGAGTAAATATGATGGGCAGGGAATGTTGAGGTTCTGAATTGAATTCATTAGAACCTAGCATGAGAATCAAGATATTTTGAGATACGTTCGAGGTAAGTGGATCTACCCTAAACCCAATTTTGTGTAAATGATTTTATCATGTTGCCATGCCTTGTTGTGAATATGTCATGTAGATTGCATTTACATGCTATGATGAAATGTGTGTGTATATATATATATATACAATGATATTATTGATCATGCATTCGCATAAGGGTTTGAGAGTATGGGCCGAGACCGTTGTTCTTCCAATGGTGCACCCATACACCTCGACATGTTGTAGAAAGCCATAAAAATGGGGAGTAAGATTAAGGTACAGTCGGCTCAAATCGAAATGACAAGGAAAAAGACATTTTGCATCCATGCACGAAATATGTTTATTGTTCCCTTACTTAGATTATTCATTATCTAACTTGGTCTTTGCCCTTGAAATATTCAAACGTTCCAGATGGAGATTGTAGCAGAAACGAGGATGAATAGGTATGAAATAACACTTAGCAATGTGCATGATGAATTGAATGTATATTATGTAGCCCATGTATTTAAGTTCTACTACTTTGAATTCTAAACGTTTTGAGGAATGATGATGTATAACCTTATTTATGGTTAATGTTAAAGCTAAGGTTCAATTATGGCTTTCTCATTTGATGTTTATGATAATTCTCTTTTGATATAGATGTATGAAAATTTTGGGATGGATATAAGGAATAATATGGTTTAGCATTAGTTTTGAAACAAAAAATTTATTATCTCATAATTGTCTTAAGTTATAACACGTTCAAGAAAGTGGGGTGTTACAACTTTTATTATTCTGTGTAAAATCATATTTTTGTCATATGTAAAAGTACATGAGCTATTGTGAATGTTTTATTTTATAACTGCTCCTTGATGACCAAAAGAAAGATTTTTATTCATGAAATTGTTTTAAATCCACTAGGAAAGAAAATAGTAAAAGTTTGTTATTGAGAATGTTCAATATCTATGCATAATTTGTCCAAATTGTGTTATTGGTTAAAGGGTTTTGGATGCCTGAATGAAGCAAATGTGCCTCTTTGGCTTTTAGTTAAGTTTGTGTTTCTGAGAGAGGATTCACATAAACATGTCATTCTCATATACTTGTCTTCTGCAACTTTATTATTTGTTTGAATGGCCAACAGAGTTCAAATTCCAACAAGAAACTCTGCACTTATTGATATGATTGCTGATGAGGTAAGAATCTCAAGCTCATTATGACTGCTTTAATGGTGGAACCACCCAGTATAGAAGATGACATAGCAAAGACTTGGTATTCTAAGTATATTTTAGAGGCTTATTTAGGATTAAAAGGCTAGTGTTTAGATATATTATCAGGTGTGATGCCAAGAAAGCTGAAAGGATGAATATCAGGGGGTTGAAAATAGGTCTGGACGCATGGTTATGAAAATAATTTTTTGAAACCGAAGATTAGGGAAGATATGAAGAAAATAGTACCTAGGCATCACACCTAGAAGAATTGATCGAGTCTGAAGCATAACGGAAAGGTATACGCAAGAATGAAATTAGCTTAAGCTAATATTGTTAAGATATGATATATTTTGATATAAACTACATTTCTTATTAAAGCAAAATGGTGACAATCAATCTATGGAGATTATGGGTGGCTGATTAATTGGCCATTTTTCAGCTATCTAAATTAGTTTGTTTCCTAATTACTAAGTTTCCTCATTCTATAAATTCTATAAAGTCAATGTGTTTCATTTTGCATAGAATAGATCTTTTCGTTTAGTTGTAAATTCCCTAATTAGTATAGATGTATCTTCTCAGTTTAGGTTTCCTAATTAGCTGTAGATTTCCTAGGTCAAGATTGTACTCTGTATATTTATATTAATCAAAATGATAAAGAAATCAAGTTCTTCTCAAATATTTCTACATGGTATCAGAGTCATCTGTAACCTTAATTCTCCACACCCGTAAACCACAACATGGTTGGAAAAACTAACCTATCTTCGGAGATAATCCCTGGTACATCCACCAACACAAGAGCCGTAGATAATAACATATTTACCATCATTGACCATAATTTGGATGGGCAAAACTATCTACAATGGTCCCAACCCGTAATGATGTTCATATGCGAAAAGGGGAAGGATGACTATCTCACAAGAGTTACAAACTAACCAGAGGAAGCAGATCCCAAGTTCCGGATGTGAAAATTCGAGAACAACATGGTAATGTCATAGCTTATTAACTCTATGACTAATGAGATAGGTGAAAATTTTTATCATATGATATTGCTCATGATATATGGGAAGATGCTAAGGAGACTTATTCACATGTTGAAAATACATCTAAGTTATTTAAAATTGAGAGCATACTTGATGATCTAAGGCAGGGAGAATCTAGTGTTACCCAATATTTTAATTCCATAAACAGGTATTAGTTGCAACTGGATAAGTATGAGAATATCCAGTGGACCTGTACAGAAGATGCAGCCTTATACAAACAAATTGTTGAGAAAAAAAGATATTGTACAAGTTCTTTATAAGTTTAAACAAAAACCTAGATGGAGTGTGAGGTAGAATCCTAGGTACTAAGCCTTTACCAAGCATCTAGAAGGATTTTTCATAAGTCCGTAAAGAGGAGAGAAAGATGAAAATAATGTTGAAACCCCTTTCGTCAAATCTGGAAACTTTAGCCCTAACTACTCGGGGAAATCAACAACAAAGCAAGTAGAAAAAATGACACCTTGGCGTGATCACTATCATAAAATCAGTCACAAAAGGGACACTTGTTGGGAGATTCACGGCAAACTAGCTGACTGGAGGTCTGCTCATGAGAGAAAAAGTTAAGGCTATATAGCATCCATGGAGGAACCTAATATATAGGGGTGTGCAAAAATTCGAATAAATCGATTTAACCGAATCGAACCGATTGAGAACTGATAATACTAAGGAGTATTTTAATTCTATCCTTGGTTATCTTTCAAGTCAGGGGATCATTCATCAAAGTTCGTGGATACCCCCCAACAAAACAGGGTTCCTAAACATAAAAGCCAACATCTCTGAACGTTGCCAAATCTCTTTTGTTCTCCTCAAATGTCCCTAAATAGTTTTGGGGTGAAACCATTCTTACAACAACCTATCTCATTAATTGAATGTCTTCTCGAGTCCTTAATCGTCAAACTCCCAGTCAGATTCTTCTCTAATCATTCCTTCACTCGGGTTATTTCAAACATTCCTCCTTAGAAGAAGATCAATTGCTAATCTTTGTCTTATAGCAGAACAAACTTTTGAGATAAGTAACTCCTCCTCATTCAGTTTTAATTCTAAATTAGATTGTAATAATGAAGATGAGAATGAGAGAACCGTGGATCTTAAAAATATTTGTAAAAAACTTTTAGCTGATTTAGAAAAAGCTCAAGAGAAAATTACAATATTAAAAGCAGAGAAAACTTCTTTTAAAAACTATTCAAAAAGTTTGGAATCAAAAAATGATGTTCTTATTAAACAAAAGTGTAACAACTCAGATTTTTGAAAAAATAATATAGTAAATAATATATGTATTTAAGGTGATCCATGGCCTTGAGTAATTAATGAAAAAATATTAAATTTATTGTCTTTGTGAATGAAAGGAATAATTGAGAATTGGTGGAATATATTGGGTTTAAATGTAAGTTGAAAAATGGGCATTTATTTAATATAAAGTTAAATGTGGTGCTAAGTTGAAGCAAGGAAGGGGTGTAGCCGGGTGGTTGAGTGTGCGAGTATTTTGTGTTTTTAAATTAAATAGGAATGAAATGGTTAAATGACCAAAATGGGTTTAATGATGGTATTAGGAATGAGAAGAGGTAAAGGGCAAATGTGAGATTTAACGGTCGTGGATGTGAGCCTTCATTCCAATTTAGGTTTAGATGGATTTCAAATCTCACTTCAATATAATTTTGAATTTCAAATCTCATTTCAATTTAGTTTTGAATGAGATTTCAAGTCTATAGCTATATATATATTCTTCCTTCTATTTTCTCCTTGACTTCTTTTCTTTTATGTGGATTGGAGCTACAAGTTGGGGTAGATTTTTTAGTATTTGGACAAGTTCTTCCATTTGATTGCTTTTCATAAAGGCAAGTTCTCTTTCTTTCTTATTTTATTTTGGAGGTAAATATCTAACCGTATTTGTAAGTCATTTCCTTCATGCAAGTTATTCTTCTCTCATTCTCCCCCTAAACATTTGGACTTTGAGGTATTGGAAGTGTGGGTCTAAAAATCAGATTTTCTAAAGGCTTGGCTTTGGTTGATGCCTATGTCAAAATGATTGTAAATTTTCCTAGCCTCTTGTTTAATTTTGCTAGTCTCTTTTGAGTTTCAAAATGCAGTTCATTTCACCCTATAAAATTTTGAAAATGATGTGTTCCTTGTTAGGATGTACCTGGTGTATGTGTTTGTGCTTAATTTCCATGTTTTGAGTGGCTACGCATTCATCAGCATGGCATTGAACCCATTTGTGTGCATTTGGAAGGAGTTAGAAGACACTACATGAGCATGTCTTACTTATATATATGTAGTTAATATGTATGGTATGGGGGCTTATTGGCATTCCTTTTTCCTTGTGCATGGTATAAGGGTGGTTAGAGGCTTTGGCTAGGAGCGAAATGTCCTCAAGGGTGTATGTACTCATAAGCATCACCCTAGGAGTGAGCATTCTGGCCCCAATAACCTTATAGTTTGTGTTGTGGTTATGACCTTGGGTGGGAGTTGAATGTCCTCAAGAGTTGTGTGACGTGAGAACCCGACCCTAGGAGTGAGCTTTCTGGCCCTAAGCGTCAATGGTGGTTGTGGGTGTAGGATGAGATGTCATGGTACTGCTTGTGTTATATACGAACTCATGGGTTATATACTCTTGTTCTGAATTGAGCCGCTAATGATGAGTTAGTGATATTTCTTTGTTCTAGGATCATGCCTTCTTTACTCGTTATTATACTTACTGAGCCTTGCGGCTCATTCCTTTACTTGCATCATTCTAGCTAAAGGCAAAGATAGGGTTAAGAGCGAGTCTAGCAGAGGTTGATCTCGTGTCTATAGATGTGTACAGAGCTCACCAGAAGAAGGGTCCTAGGGTGTTTTGGTGTTGTACTACTAGAGTTAGCTGGACTCTTGCGCCACGTTGATGTATTATGTTTGTGGTTATGACTACTTGTATCATATTCAAAGGATGTAGCTTTAGACCTGGTTACTTGTAAATGCTAGATGGTTTTTTTTTTATGATGGTTTGAGTTTATGTGGCTTTTATATCATACTACTAACAACTTTATCACGGATCCTCCATACTAGTGGGGGCTCCGGGAGGCGGGTCATTACAAAAATAAAGATCAACAATTCCAAAATGCAATTCTAATTGAACAAAATAAAAATCTTAAAACTGATCTAAAAGATTCTAAATTAGTTTTATCAAAATTCTCAGTAGGTAGCAAAATCCTAGATAACATTTTGGAATCTCAAAAAGGATACTATGATAGAACTGATTTAGGTTATGTTAATAGAACTCATAAGAAATCTGAAAATTTCTTAAGCCCAAATCTAAGCTAAATCTTGAGTCTAAATATAAATTCTGTAAGTTCTATGGTCATAGGAAATTGTTTTGTTCTAAGAAAATGAACTTTGCCTTTCGAGTCAAAAAGGTATGGGTGTCTAAGAATGAGCTTAAGCCAGCTCCAAAAATGGTTTGGCTAGTTAAGAATAAATCTTTGGTAGAAAAATAGATTAGAACATTTCAAGGACTCAAATAACTAGGTAATTTCTCTTAGATAGATTGTATATGCAGTCTATAGGACTTAAAACATTTCAGTTGTGGAGGAAAAAATATACCTCTCTAGGTAATGTATCCTTATATCATAACTCTTTTAATTCAAATGTTCTTGTTAATAAAGTTTTTTGCGTTGTTTATCTATTTATTGCTAAACTGAAATGCTTGTTTATAATAATGTGATTGATTCTTAAATGACTATGTCTTCTTAATTGATGTTTGTTAATATAATGTGTGTTGCTAGAAATTTTGATAGATTATTCTATGTATTGAGGATGTGACTTTATGATGAAAATAATTGTGTCGTGATTAAGGAATTTTTATACCTAAGTGTATTCATTATTGAGATGATCGCGCTTGCGCAGTCTCCGGTACTTGTGCTTTCAATTATGTTAGATGAGTTAAATTACAGATGGGGTATTTGACCATTGCGTAGGGCGAGGATCGACATCGCAATTCACTGGATTGACACCGACATATTGTTCATCCGATCGCTTGACCTATACTCTAGGCGTTAAGTGTATGAATTCATTTTGATGATTAAGTAAAAAATCTTGATGCTTTGATGATGTGTTTGGGATCTTGATTAAAATTCTTCAGTGTGAAATGATTAGTTTGTCTGATCGAATTAGAAAATTCACTGTTTTTGAATAGCTTTGTGAATGATTGTGTTTGATGTGCTGCACAACTCCATGTTAAAATATGTCTTTAGCTTATATGCTTGATCATAAAGATGCATTAAGGATTCCACACTAGGGATACACTTGGAAGGACGGTAACTTTTTGGTTTTTGTTTTTAAATATTGGTTAAAGGTCCAATCATTGATTAATTACATATATATATATATATTAATCACTCACTCGAAGATAACAAACTGAGACACCCAATTAAATTATATATTATTAAATATAAATTAAATGACGCCAATTATAAATGAGAGAAAATCCTATCTAAGAATTCCAAAACATTTATTTGCCTTTGCCCTCGAAGCAAGACTTCACCGGCAGCCACCCCAAAGCAGAGATTGTTGTAATAATAAGGAAATTAAGGGAGACAATGCCAATGCCATCAATTAATAAAATTATTTTAAAATTTAAAATAATACACATTATTTAAAAATAAAATATATTTATTGAAATTTAATCCTCAACCGTGCCATTATTCAAAAATTAATGAGTCTCTACAAAAGAATGAAGTCATTCCAAATTTTAATTATATTATTATAAATTACAAATAATCAATAATCTTTTGAGCGACATGATAATTGGATATTTAAAAGAGATGATAATAGGTTGAGATTTTTCAAAATTAATAAGGCTTTACCCTAATTTAATTAACAAACAAATTGCAATAAAAATTGGATCACGAGCTTATGATCTGTAACTTAACGATAATAACGGGAGGATTAATCAGTAGTATTTGTTGTGATATAAACTTCGTATGATTATTCTGAGTATTATTTAAGGAAATTTTTTTTGAATTAATTAGAAAAATAGTTTGACCACTTGTTCAAGGTCGTCATTTTCCTAAAATTAGTAATTCGCTCCACCAAATGACGTAATTTCACTATTTTTGCTACTCTGTTTATTTGTGCAATTTAGGTAAAATGTATATAATTTTATGTGATCCAATCAGTGGTTACATAATTTGGATCTCTAAATTCTTCCAAACCAAATTGAAGAGGCCCCTTAATTGAAAGCGATAATTTACATAGAGAAATCTAAAATTCAGCGTAATATTCACTTTTTAATAAACAACCTAGTTACTAGTTATGCCCTTTTAGCATGGCTACTTACCCAAGCTCTAAAACCTTATGGAGGAATAAAATTAACACATAAAGAAAGGTGAGTGTTGGAAAAGATGCAAATTCGGTGGAGTGGAAGGTAAAGTTTTAAAACCCTTTCATAAACCCAAAAACAATCTTAGAAGATCCATCTACTAAGCAAAAATGGCAAGGGTAGTAAAAATGCAAGAGCTGGTGAAAGATATTAGAGAGGACAGTTACACTGATTCTGAACTGAATGGCCAAACACTGCACAAAATGACTAAAAGTCGGTTTTCACAATCACAACAATGACGTAGTAGTAGCATAGCATGTGGTTTGAATCTACAAGCAAGAACCTCAGTGCTAAAACAAATCTGGCGCCATGTCTAAATAGGAAAGTAAATATGTGGACAGGGATGAAATTTGTAGCTTCTATGGAAAAATATAAACTCTTTCCTTCCAAATTTGTGTTGGAAAAACACAGTTCTGAATGACACTACTAGAGATACATTGAGCAAGCCGATTATTAGTATGGAGACAACATTCATTTTTTGGAAATGAAAACATAGCACTAAAAAAAGTGAAAATGAAAACATAAAACGGAAAACTACAGTAGAATCAAACGAAGCCTGTACTTTGACCACGTTTCTCTACTTTCTTTAGACAACCAATAGTTGCAACTGCTGGTCACTCAATCATCCAACCAACAATGCATGGATGTTATTTTCCTGGTTCATCTTCATTCCATCAATCAAACCAAAAGCTTAGCAGATTCTTACACCCCTTAAACTGACTCGCTCATCGCCCCTTGACCAAAAGAATTGAAGTGTTTGTTCTCCCTGTTGAGGAATTAGACATTATTATTTCTTGTTATCATCAGCTTTCAAACCAATCATTTTCAAAGCATTTCAAACGCAGCCAGCAAATTGATTTGAGAGCTCCCGCAAGGTGATTTTATACAACACCGCAGGTACCGTACAGAAATCAAACACCTCAAAAATAGAATAATTGAGAATTATAGGTTTATGCAACACATGGGATCGAGATACAGGTTTTCCATGACATCAGTTTTAACAGGTAGATAAGGGCTGGGGGACTAACTCAACTTGGAAAGAAAGCGACTTGTTCCAGTCCTATTAGAAATAAGTTCCAAGGGACGGTGTATTTTAAGATGGTCCGATCGATTTGTGTTGGAAGTTTCCTTGTCCGTGACAGGAGCTTGTCATAGGAGGATTTGGTTACCATACTATATATGTTTAGGGTTCTCATCCAAGGAGATTAAGTTCAAGATCATAGAGTAATCCAACATCCAGAATACAGGAACATTCTTCACCTCTCTTTCTAGTCTTGTAGGTTTGTCTTTTAATAATCTTCTTCCACATCCATAACTACTATGCCTATTACATCTCTTTCTAGTATTTCATGTAACCACAATTTGACAACTCCTGCTGAGTACAGGTACATGAATTTGTAGAACCAATAAGAACACTACTTCACCTCAACAATCTCAACAGCAAATGAGTCTAGATGAGGTTGAAAGCTCACACAGGCCCTCCCGATCTAAAAAGAAGTGTGATCTGGCTCAACACCATCAGTGTCCCATTGTTCCTACTACTCTAGACAAACTCTTTAATTTGGTCTTCGTGTTGCTGGCCTTGCTCCCTACCACTACTATGCAGTACATCAATCAACCCCTTCCATTGATCATTCATGTTCAAACTATTCAACAGAAAAACATTCATACCTCAAATGCTAAAAAGCATAGCTGTTCCCATGACTGCTCATGCTCCTAATCTGTCTTCTGAGTCTCACTCAATCCCTATCTAGGAGTCTGGGACTGCTCATGCTTTTAATCTGGTTCCTAACTCTTCTATAGATTTACTAGTCTGCAACATAAAGTGAAAGCATTGCTTGACCATTAAAAAGTCAGAATGTTGAAATATGCAAACAAAAAAATGAAACATGCAGTGCCTTTCAGGTACACCACACAAAAGTTCATATAGTTTATATCCTGACATGCTTGAAGGTTTGACCAGTAAGTTTTCTTCGGTCTACCTCTCTTTTTTTTGCTACAAACTTCCTATTTCATCCACTCACTTCACAGTGGTGTCTATGAGTTTTTTTCTCATATGTCAAACCTGTCTTAATTAGGGATAACAATGGGGGATGTGCCAACCTGACCTGACAGACCCAAAAAAAACCCATTTGAGGCCATTAATTTGGTGAAATGGGTAAAATGGATCCATCTCATGAAATTTCTCATGAAATTTCTCCATGTGAAGATGGTGTTCAAACTTCATTTCATCATTACTCCGCCAGGGGATATTATCCACTGCCGGTCCTAAGTCCGGATAAAGGAGGAGGGTTGCGTTAGGTAGCCGACAGCCAGCGTAAAACCTAGTCGGATCCAAATATGAATTCTAGACAAACTATCTGTTGGGATGTAACCCACATAGAAGTCTAGAATTCATGTAGCCAACCCCACATAGTGGGATAACGGCTGGATATGTTGTTGTTGTTGTTGGGTAAAATGGATCCATGAAATAGCGGGTAGGACACTAAAACCCAGTAAAAATCCACTGGAGCCCACTTCCTTTAAGTGGCAAAATTTTCCTTTTATTCATCCACTTTACAGAACAATTAGTCAAAAAAAGATATAGAGGCAGACCCAAGAAAACTTTGGGAGACATTAAAGTTTGATATGAAGTATATGAGCCTAAATGAAGGTATAACAAAAGACAGAAATACATGGAAGTCTAGAATTCATATAGCCGACCCCACATAGTGGGATAAAGGCTGGATATGTTGTTGTATTCATCCACTTTACAGTATTGTCACAGGAAATAAAATAAAGGCATTCTTGTGTTAGGGTTTCAAAATCCTCCTCCGACAGCACCTGAAGATATCTCCATCACAGATTGGAACCTCTTCTAACTTGCAATGAAACTCAATAGCAACAACGGCAGAGAGGCATCATTTGGGAGCATGTTGTCCATTGGCACCTCTTCTGTGATGTCCCAACCCCACTCCCGGGTGCTACCGTAACTCAAGGTTACACCAAAGGTCTTTACCGAAAGTTGACTATGCCCTCACAACAAGGGAATGAAATAATGTGGGCGCCCTACGTGGGGTCCAGGCTTCGCTGCCTTTGGCCATCGAGAGCTTGAGGTCTAAGATTCATAGACAACAAAAGGACACTCAAGTCTCGCATTTGACTAGGTCTTATAGGTGAAGTTAATGAGCTGCAATTTAAATGTGTTTATTAGCCATCACGCAAGACTTCCATTATCATAAAACAGTCCCAACTAACAAATACAAAATTAACACAAACATTGGCTAACACCGTCTATTTAACACACAGCAGAATATCACAATTATTACAAATCCACTCAACCCACACTCCACACATTGTCACCCCCTTTAACTAGCTGGTTGTAGACACATACTTGCCTCCCCTTACTGGACCTCGAGCCATCTGTGTGGTTAGTGAAGATGAAGGGGTGACTCTCAAGACTCAGTAAAGGTAATATGCAAAGCAATAAATTAATAAACATAACAAACATAGATAATGTAAAGTGAATCATGCATGCAAGCCCGTCCACTCCACCCTCCAGGATCTTGGTGGCCCTCAGTGGTTCCTTCTAAGACCCCATCTCGAGACTCACAAAGTCAAAAATTCAGAGTCTCATGCATAGGCATTCCCTCAACATCTTATGTAAGTGATGACAAAAATAATTTACACAAAGCATATTAACTCTTACCGAATTTACGTTTACGGTATTTCTAGTGGCACCTCTTTAATTCACCTAAATGCTTGATGTTGCATCTCAGTTTCCCTCTAATTAAAATTATAAAATGGCACAATTAAGCGCGTGAAAAACAAATACCGACATTAAAATAATTCTAACAATT
The DNA here is from genome assembly GCA_036245055.1 of Diospyros kaki. Taxonomy (NCBI): domain Eukaryota; kingdom Viridiplantae; phylum Streptophyta; class Magnoliopsida; order Ericales; family Ebenaceae; genus Diospyros; species Diospyros kaki. The sequence continues at coordinate 33,892,243 of BSEG01000008.1, forward strand.
TCTACTAAATTAATTTGAATTTATTTTACTTACGTTTTTCCCCGCGCATACAATCTGACAGAGTATCTGTAAGTTGCTCTTCATTACGGCAAAATTTCAATAGAGGAAGCCTTAAATAGGGGAAGAAACAGCCAAGGCGTGAGGTAAAAGCTTGGGGGCCAAGGCTTCACCAGGAGCTACCACGTGGCAATGAAAGACAAAAACAGGTGGCTGGCAGCCACACTTGGCCGCGCAGCCGCATGCATGGCGTGTGCGTGGCTTCCTCCCAAAACAACACCGTTTCAGCATCCTCCTTGGATGAAAAATGCTGATTTCTTTTCCTCTCAGCGCCGGACTCGATCCCGTGCCCATGACCTGTACCCCTCACGCGTGTGCCACACCCATTTATATTTGAGGTATTTCGAGCACCGATTCCCAAAATTGCACTTACACCTGGCTGCTACTTTCCAAAATTTCATTTCTACCCCCCAAATCTTCCAGTTATTCACAAATACACCCTCTTGCATAATTTCAATTACCTTAATATTTTTCATAAATTTCTCCTAAACCATAAATATTCAATAAATAATTTATCATAACCCAAAAATTCATTATTTTCCAATTAACCACAATTTCCCAACCAACCATAAATAAATTACCATAAATCGAACATTCCCCATTAAATTTCCTTAAGGCCAATAAATCCCCAATAAACCATAATAATTCATTTCCCACATTCCCAATTACTTATTATTTCTCAAGGTACTGGGATGTCACAGTCTCCCCTCCTTACAAAAATTTCGTTCACGGAATTTTGAACATCTCACCATGACATACAAGTTGTGACATTAATCGTGGCCTTCAAATAAGTAAGGGTATCTCTTTCGCATTTCCTCTACAATTTCCCAAGTCGCTTCTCATTTCAAGTGCCGACTCCACTGCACTTTTACCATAGGGAGGGTTCTATGTCCTAACTGACGATCTTCGCGTCCTAACACTCGTACAAGTTGTACCTCAAAGGACATATCAAGTTGGAGGTTGACTTCCTCAATATGCACCTCTATGTCAGGATTATATATATGTTTCCATAACTAGGAGACATGAAATACGTCATGCAGTCCAGTTAATGTCTCTGGTAATTCCAAACGATAGGTAACCGGTCCAACTCGATCTTCGATTCAATATGAGCCCAAATATCAAGGTCCCAACTTTCCTCTTCGCTGATGCCTAAACGCCAAACGCATTGGGGTAGCTCGAAGGTACGCCAAGTCTCTCATAGTAAATTCCAAAAGTCGAGTCCAACGATCCGCATACTGTTTATGTCGATCTTGGGCTACTTTCATATTCCTACGAACTACCTTTATCTGCTGCATCGCTTTTTCCACAAGATCTGTTCAAGTAAACTATTTCTCCCCTACTTCAAGCCAACATATCAGAGATCGACCCCATCTCTCAAATAATGCTTCATAGGGTGCCAGCCCTATGCTTGCCTGGTAACTATTATTATAGGCGAACTCGGTCAAACTCAAATACTTGTCCCAACTACCCCCAAAATCTCGTACACAAGTCCTGAGCATATCTTCCAAAATTTGATTAACACGCTCAGTTTGATCGCCTATTTGGGGGTAATAGGTTGTGCTGAAATTCAGCTAAGTTCCTAATTCCTCTTGCATAGTTTTTCAGAAATTTGACATGAATCGACTATCTCTATTTGACACAATACTCACAGGAACCCCATGTAGTCAAACAATTTCCTAAACGTAGAGTCGGGCAAGTTGTTCAGCGCCCATAGTACTCCTTACAGGTAAAAAATGTGTTGACTTTGTTAATAGATTCACAACCACCCAAATAGCATTAGCCTTCTTTGGAGTTTGGGGTAAACACATAATAAAGTCTATCGTTACATGCTCCCATTTCCACTTGGGAATTTCTAAGGGTTGCAAACTCCCCAAAGGTTTTTGATGCTCGGCTTTTATCCGCTAATAGGTATCACGTTTTCTTACGAACTCCACCACGTCTCTCTTCATTCTAGGCCACCAATACACTTCCCGCAGATCACGATACATCTTGGTGGCTCCGAGGTGTACCGTATATGGTGTTTAATGTGCCTCGTTCAAAATTTCCTGTTGTAGCTTCCCAAAGGCCGGCACATACACTCATCCATTCATTCGGAGTATTCTATTACGATAATCAAATCCCAGTAGCTTGGGTTGTCTATTCTCACCTATCCACCGTTCCAAATTCCCTTCCCGAACTATAGCTTGTTTAATTTCATCCCAAAGACTTACTTGCAACCGTATCTACGCTACAATCGTTGTCTTATCATACGGTTCTGCCTTAAGGATCAATTCTGCAAATTCCTCAATTAGATCTTGTAGACGAACAACCTGACAAACTCCCAATATAAAACTTTTCTGACTTAGAGCATCTACCACAACATTTGCTCGCTTAGGTCAATATTGAATGATACAATTGTAATCCATTAGAAGTTCCATCCATCGACGCTAACAAAGATTCAAATCACGTTGGGAGAAGATATACTTTAAACTCCGTTTGTGACGCCCGTAACTTAGTAACAAGAATCAAGACTTTCTTTAACTTATATATAATTCCAAAACATGCTTTATAATATTAATATAAAAAAAACAAGAGTTCAACACTAGAGAACTTTGTTTCAACAGAAAGAAAGAAAAAGATTAAATAGGCTTATCTATTAGACATCTATAGAAAATAAAACTGAAACTTAAATTCTTGAAATCACCACACGCCACGTCCATGCTCCAATCTCCTCATTTATATTTACCTAAGGAGGGAAACATAAAGGGTGAGATTATACAAATCTCAGTAAATACAAAAGAACTATAAACGTATTTTAAAACATTGCATAACATGAACTTGCAACATGAAGATGAGGAGACACGATAAGGTCTACCAACTTATCGGGGTAAGAACCTATGTGTGTAGCACTATTAAACTTCGGTCCCGTAATTTGCTTGAAAACATGAAACTTACTTGAAAAACATGACATGAGGGACCACATAAACATGATTTCCATGAGTTAAACATGTAGATACTTCATATTGTACTTACCTTCAAACTTGGTTGGAAGAAAAATAGATCTTAATGCTTTTCTCTTAACAAAACCCTCACACCTTGTTGTCTAGGTTGTAGCAAGGAAGAAAGTTAGAGAAGTAAATGGAAGGAATAAGAATATTTATAGCCATGGATTTGAAATCAAAAACTAAACTAAACTGGAATACTTCAATTCAAATTCACCCATGACCTATCTATAAGCTTTTCTAGCCAATCACGTGTCGCCACCTTAGGGAGTCATCATGAAACCTTTTCTTTTATCTTCAAGTGGCCAATCAAATCTTATCCAAATCAAATTTTATCCGGTCAAATCTTATCCAAATCAAATCTTATCCAATTAAATCTTATCCAATCAAATCTTATCTCTCAAGTCATCATGAGGCTTCATCCTTGTCTCTAAAATCATCATGAGACTTTAAATCTTATCTCCAAGTGGCCAATGAATGCTTGCCACATGTCTCAAACTAGAAATCCAAGCAAAGACTTGGACTTCAAAACGATCCAAATGTGGAATGAAATGTGATTTAAACTTCAAAATGATCCGAAGTTAAAGTGGATTGTTATTTAAAATCCGTAATCATGACTCCAAAATGGTTTAGTTGGCTTAATTCATTACCCTAATGACCGAGTCGCGAAATTCTAAGAACTATACATTGGCCCGAACTTTCTGGGTAATTGCACTTAGACCCCTTGCAACATGTCCCCAGGCTAATTTTTAATTGTATTTTAGCAACCAAGAGAAAGGATAAATTACGCTAATACCCCGACGATTTTGGTAAATTACACTTTTACCCGTACTCTAATATTTACAATTTTTCTCTTAGCCTCCAAGTTTGAGACATATGGCAAGCATTCATTGGTCACTTGCAGATAGGATTTAAAGTCTCATGATGACTTTAAAGATAAGATTTGATTTGGATAAAATTTAATTAGATAAGATTTGATTTGGATAAGATTTGATCGGATAAAATTTGATTTGAATAAGATTTAATTGGCCACTTAAAGATAAGGATAAGGCTTCATGATGAACCCCTGAGATGGTGACATGTGATTCACCAGAAAAGCTTATAGATAGACCATGAGTGTATTTGAACTGAAGTATTCTAATTTAGTTTAACTTTTGATTTCAAATCCATGGCTATAAATACTCTTATTCCTTCCATTTACTCCAACTTTCTTCCTTATTACAATCTAGACAACAAGGTGTGAGGGTTTTGTTAAGAGAAAAGCATTAAAATTTATTTTTCTTCCAACCAAGTTTGAAGGTAAGTACAATATGAAGTATCTACATGTTTAACTCATGAAAATCATGTTTATGTGGTCCCTCATGTCATGTTTTTCAAACAAGTTTCATGTTTTCAAGCAAGTTACGGGACCAGAGTTTAATAACGCTATGCATGTAGATTCTTACCCCGACAAGTTGGTAGATCCTATCATGTCTCTTCATGTTCATGTTGCGAGTTCATGTTATGCCATGTTTTAGAACACGTTTGTAGTTCTTTTGTACTTATTGAGATTTGCGTAATCTCACCCCTTATGTTTTCCCCCTCAAGTGAATATAAATGAGGAGATTGAAGCATGGACGTAGCATGTGATGATTTCAAGAATTTAAGCTTCAGTTTTATTTTCTATGGATGTTTAATAGATAAACCTATTTAAGTTTTTCCTTTCTTTCTATTGAAACAAAGTTCTCTAATGTTAAAACTCTTTTTTTTTTAATATTAATATTATAAAGCATGTTTTGGAATTATATATAAGTTAAAGAAAGTCCTGATTCTCATTACTAAGTTAGAGGTGTCACATAGTGGTATCAGAGTAAGGTTTACCTTCCTGTACTCTTTTTTAAAAAAAAAAAAAAATAGGAAGATTTGCAGGGTGAATATTTTCTTTTAAGGCAAATTGAAATTCACGACGTCCCGTTCAAGTTTCTAATCTCCAGGTAAGTCCTAAGAGTTATTATGCTTATTCTCTTAAGCTATATTTATGCACATATGTTGTTATACATATGCACATATAATGACACTCATGTTAGAATAGTATTTGAATGGTAATGATTCTTGTTGGCATTTAATTAGTATGTGTTTTTCAGTTAGTTAAAGTGCTTCAAAGTTAATTGTTCATAATTATAGTGGAAATACTTAGTTATGAAGAGCCTATTAGGATAAAATCAATTAGGAATTAAGTTAATCAAGAAATGATGGATTTACAAATCGAAATTGGCACAGTCTCCATTCCAAAGGACCCTATATTTAGAAATTAATTATTTTGTTTATATTTTATAAGGTTATGGAAACTCATGCTAGAAATACCAATAATAGAGGCAAACAAGCATAGAGCGAGGCAAACGAAATCAACAATCCCAACGACCAATTCGTACAATTCATTGACGCCATTCGCAACATGGTGCCACCTGCCACACCCCCAGTTGCACTTCTCCAAGCAAATCTAGGAAACAATGCGACCCTTGTTGAGTAGTTCTAGAAGCTTCAACCCCTAACTTTCAAGGGTGGGCTAGACCCTCTAAGTTGAGGATTGGATAGCCGTGATTGAGCGAATCTTCAATCTCATTGATTGCCTAGATTCTAGGAAAGTGACATGCGTCGCATTCATGTTACAACAAGGAGCAAGGCACTGGTGGGATTTGACTATCAGATCCAGACCTCAGGGACATGTGTGGACTTGAGATCAATTTAAGGAACTTTTCCTCAAAAAATACTATCCAGCTAATGTCCGCAACCAAAAAGAGGCAAAGTTCCTTGTTTTGAAACAAGGCAACATGATGCTGACTGAATATGAAAGAAAGTTTGTTGAGCTATCACATTTTGTCCCTGGAAATGAGCAAGACGTTTTGAACAGGGCTTAAGGGATAATCTCAGACAAGCAGTTGTAACTTTTGAGCTACGTAGATATCATGAGGTGCTAGCCAAAGCCCAACTAGCCAACTTTAAAGAAGGCTCTGGCAACAATAATAGGCCACCACAGTTTAGACCGCCAGAAAAGTGTAAGTGGGAGGATAAAGGTAAAAGGAAGCAGATTATTCGAAGAAAAGTAAAGGAGGTCCAACACTAGGAAATTACCAACTAAACCCAGTGTTTGGCAAATGTCAGAAGCACCATGCTGGATTATGTCTCATGAGAATCGGCGCATGTTATAGTTGTGGGGAAATGGATCATGTGGCCAGATTTTGTCCCAAGGGTCAGCTAAAGAAACAATAGCCAATATTCTAAAAGGCACTAGGCGCTAGTCAGGCGCCAGTGCGGAGCCTAGGAAAACTGCTATTTTTTTTTGTTTTTTAAATATTGTGATGTAATTTGATGGTATTTTCAATTAAATCAAAGTCAAAAAGCATTAATAATGCAACATAAACCAATAATACAACAATAATGGAATGACAAGTGAAATATAGAATTAAGCATGAGAAAACAAATTGTTGTAATTAATAAACAGCCTTTTAATTTAGTCATACAATCAATACTATAAGCAAGCAGCTAAGTGGATTTCTTGGAAATATTATAGAATATATAAAATTAATAATAAAAACTAAATATAAATCTATAATTATATATAAATAGAAAAAAAAAATAAAATAAAATAAAAAACAGAAACCAGAAACCAAAACGTAGCAAACGCCCCAATAACCAAAGAGAGAGGTTACAACAGGGATGGAGCTTGCTGTGGCAGAGATGGAGCTCGACGGCAAGGACGAAGGCAGCGACGATGATGCTGAGGCGACGATGACAAGGAGGACGCAACGAATAAGAGGCGGTGATGATGAAGCTTGGCGGCGAGGATGGAGCTGGACGCAGCGACGACAGTGAGCTACTAGCGGGCCAATGAAGCTTGGTGGCGTTCAGGCGACAGTGTTCAAGCGGCAGCAGCGTTGAGGTGAGAAGAGAGTGAGAGGGGGAGATGCTGAGAGGTTCGATTTAATGATTTAGCAAAAAAAGCTCTAAAAATGGCTAATAATTAAAGCTAACGAATTGGGTGCCTAGGCGCGCGGGCCAACTAGGCGCTGCCTAGGCCCCCAAGCCGGCCGATTCTCAAGCCGATGCCTAGGAGGCCCAACTAGGGCAATTTCAAGGCGGCCAACAGCTGCCTAGGCCGATTTTTAGAACACTGGCAACAACAACAACCATATCAACAGAAGCTAAGAAATCCCCCTAAAGGTCAAGCTGGGGTGTATGCACTCACGAGAGAGGAGGATCAGAACCGCAACATGCTGGCAGGAAACATTCTTATCTCTAGAATACCTGCTTATACTTTGATTGATTCTAGTTCCACGCATTCTTTTATATCCCCTAAGTTTGTGAGTAAACTCAATGCACATAAGGAACATGCAAGTACTCCTTTAGAAGTAACTATTCCCTCAGGAGGTGTATTAAGTACAACTTATGTAGTAAAAACAACTAAGGTGGAGATCGATAGAAAGTTTTTAGAAACGACCTTATATGTCCTACATATTCAAGAATTCAATGTGATTTTGGGAATGGATTGCCTCACCAATCAACACGCGACCATTTTGTGTTTCGAAAGGGAACTAGTTTGTAAGTGTCCTAAAGGAGTAGAACTTCACCTTTTAGTAGCCGAGACAAAACTCTTTCCTCGTGTCATTTCAGTAGTAAAGACTAAAAAACTCTTGCGATCAAAAGGTTATATTGGATTCTTAATGTCAGTAGTGGCTAAGGGAGGAAAAGAATTAACAATGAATGATGTTAAGATAGTGAAGGAATTTCCAGAAGTTTTCCCGGACGATTTAGATGAAATGCCACCAGAACAAGAAGTAGAGTTCACTATCGACCTAGTTCCTAGTTCTGCACTAATTTCTAAAGCTCCTTATAGGATGTCACCAAAGGAGTTACATGAGTTGAAAACTCAATTAGAGGAACTATTGAGAAAATGGTTCATTCGACCTAGTGTATCCCTATGGGGAGCACCGGTACTGTTTGTCAAGAAGAAAGACGAAACAATGAGGATGTGCATCGATTATCAGGAATTAAACAGAATCACTATTAAGGACAACTATCCTCTTCCTAAGATCGATAACTTGTTTGATCAGTTACAAAGTGCACGAGTATTTTCAAAGATTGATCTAAGATCAGGATATCACCGGTTGAGGGTCAAATCTAGTGACATCTCGAAGACAGCTTTCAGAACTTGGTGTGGTCACTATGAGTTTTTAGTCATGCCCTTTGGCTTAACTAATGCGCCTAGAGTTTTTATGGACCTAATGAATTGAGTTTTCTATGAGTACTTGGATCAGTTTGTCATTGTCTTTATTGATGATATTTTAGTGTACTCACGAAGTGAAGAAGAGCAGGAAAAACATTTAAGGGTGGTTTTAGGGATCTTAAAGAAAAAGAAGCTATTTGCGAAGTTCAAAAACTACGAATTTTGGTTGGAGCGAGTGGTATTCCTTGGGCATGTAATAACAACTCAAGGAATAGAAGTGGAACTCAGCAAAGTAGAAGCAGTGCTAAATTGGTCAAAATCAACTAATGTAAGTGAGGTTCACAGCTTTTTAGGTTTAGCTGGATATTACAAAAGGTTCATCGAAGGGTTCTCCAAACTGGTAGGGCCTTTGACGCAGCTGACTCACAAAGGTACTAAGTTTGAATGGACAAAGAAATGTGAGGCTAGTTTCAAAGAATTAAAGAAGAGGCTGGTCAATGCACCAGTATTAACTATCCCTGAAGGATTAAAAGGTTTTGTTATCTATAGTGATGCGTCCAAACAAGGAATTGGGTGTGTATTGATGCAAAGGTGAGGTAGTTGCTTACGCATTAAGGCAATTAAAGCCTTATGAGCAAAACTACCCTACACATGACCTAGAACTTGCAGCAATAGTACATGCATTAAAGATCTGAAGGCACTATTTGTATGGGGGTAAATCTTCACACAAAAGGAGTTGAATATGAGACAAACAAGATGGTTGGAATTGGTAAAGAATTATGGCTGTGAAATCCACTACCACTCGGGCAAAACAAATGTTGTGGCTGACGCCTTGAGTAGAAAGAAAATGGGTCAAGTAGCAGCTTTGACAACACAAAAACTCTTGTTGAAAGAATTTGAGAGGTTAAGCCTCAAGACGGTTGCTACACCATCTAGTTCTAATGCTCGTATGGCAGCACTCTTCGTCCGATCGACCCTCTGAGATCGGATTAAAAGTGATCAGAAGGGAACCCAATCTTTTGAGTATATCAAAGCTGAGATTGACACAGATAAGCGAAAGGACTTCATAATAGCCGACGATAACACGCTCTACTACCAATGGCGTCTGTGTGTGCCAAATTTTGAGGAACTAAAGCAAGAAATTTTGGAAGAAGTCCACTCCACTCCTTATTTTGTACACCCTGGAAGTACGAAGATGTATCGTTACTTAAAGGCAGTGTTTTGGTGGAGGAATATGAAGAAGAACATAGCTAAATTTGCCGAGAAGTGTTTGATATGTCAACAGGTGAAAGTCAAACATCAGCGACCGTCAGGGTTGTTGCAATAGTTGGAGGTTCCAAGGTGGAAATGGGAACATGTGACAATGGATTTTGTTGTAGGTTTTCCAAAATCATCAATGGGACACGAGGCTATTTGGGTGATCGTGGATTGACTTACCAAATCAGTTCATTTCTTACTTGTTCAGATGACATCTAAAATTGATCAGTTTGCACAACTATATGTTAAGGAAATAGTAAGGCTACACAGTCTTCCAATTTCCATTGCATCGAAAAGGGACTCAAGGTTCACATCAAACTTTTGGAAGAGCTTACACAAGAGTCATGAGAACCAAACTAAATTTTAATACAGCTTTTCATCCTCAGACAGATGGACAATCTGAAAGGACAATACAAACTTTAGAGGATATGCTTCGTATTTGTGCCTTAGAGTTTGGTAGACACTGGGAGAAACATCTACCATTAATTGAATTCGCATACAACAACAGTCACCATGCATTTATTGGCATGGCACCCTATGAGGCGTTGTATGGAAGGAAGTGCAGATCACCTATTCATTGAAATGAAATTGGCGAGCGGAAGATTTTGGGTCCAGAAATTGTGGAACAAACTGTACAAACCATTGAAAATATCAAGGATAGTATGAAGCAAGCTCAAGATAGATAGAAAAGCTATGCTAATAAAAGGAGAAAAGATTTGGAGTTTGCCATCAATGATAAGGTATTCCTAAAAGTTATACCCATAAAAAAAGTCTTATGATTCGGGAAGAAAGGAAAGCTTAGACCTCAATTTATAGGCCCGTTTGAGATCCTAAAGCGGGTTGAGAACGTTGCTTATCAGCTAGCCTTACCACCGGAACTTTCAGCAATACATGATGTTTTTCACATATTGATGCTCAAAAAGCATGTCCCTGACCCAGCCCACGTAATAAAACATCAACCATTGGATATCCAACAGGACCTAACATATGAAGAGGCACCAACATGTATTATAACTCAAAAAGTATAGAAACTTCGCAATAGAGAGATATCGTTGGTCAAAGTATTATGGCAACATCATTCAGTCAAAAAATCAACTTGGGAGCGCGAGGATGAGATGCGATCCAAATATCCCCAGCTGTTTGATGACGAGAAGGTAGGTAAATTTTGGAGGACGAAAATTCTTTAATAGATTGTAACATATGAGATTTTTAGACTTAAATATAATGTAATACTCAAGAATTTTAGATTTAGATACTTGAGGAAATAAGATATTTTAAAAGATTAAGAAAGTCTTGAGATAAAAGCTCAATTTTGGGCCAGGGACAAAATCGTAAATATAAGAGTACGGATAAAAGTGTAATTTACCAAAACCTTCGGGATATTAGCATAATTTATCCTTTTTTCGGGGGGCTAAAATGCAATTAAAAATTGGCCCGGAGACCAAGTTGCAAGGGGTTTAAATGCAATAATCCAGAAAGTTTGAGCGAAGGTGTAGTTCTTGGAACTTTGCGACTGGGTCATTAGGGTAATGAACTAAGCCAATTAAACAATTTGAGAGTCATGATTACAGATCTCAAATAACAATTCACTTTAACTTTGGATCATTTTGAAGTTCAAATCACATTTCATTCCACCTTTGGATCATTTTGAAGTCCAAGTCTTTGTTTTTGCTTAGACTCCCAAGTTTACTTAGCTTCCAAGTTTGGGACATGTGACAAGCATTCATTAGCCACTTGAAGATAAGATTTAAAGCCTCATGATGACTTTAGAGATAAGGATAAAACCTCTTAGAGATAAGAATAAAGCCTCATAATGAGTTTAGAGATAGGGATGAAACTTCATAATGATTTTATGGATAAGATTTGATTTGGGTAAGATTTGACCGAATAAGATTTGATTTGGATAAGATTTGATTGGCCACTTGAAGATAAGGATAAGGCTTCATGATGACCCCCTGAGATGGTGACACGTTATTGGCTAAAAAAGCTTATAGATAGACCATGGATGGATTTGAACTGAAATATTCCAATTTAGTTTAGCTTTTGAATTCAAATCCATGGCTATAAATATTCTTATTCCTTCCATTTACTCCTCCAACTTTCTTCCTTGCTACAACCTAGACAATAAGGTGTGAGGGTTTTGTTAAGAGAAAAGCATTAAAATCTATTTTTCTTCCAACCAAGTTTGAAGGTAAGTACAATATGAAGTATCTACATGTTTAACTCATGGAAATTAAGTTTATATGGTCTCTCATGTCATATTTTTCAAGTAAGTTTCATGCTTTCAAGCAAGTTACGGGACCGAAGTTTAATAGCGCTATGCACGTAGGTTCTTACCCTAATAAGTTGGTAGATCCTATCGTGTCCCCTCATGTTCATATTGAAAGTTCATGTTATGCCATGTTTTAAAATACATTTATAGTTCTTTTGTACTTACTGAGATTTGCGTAATCTCACCCCTTATATTTTTCCCCTCAAGTGAATATAAATGAAGAGATTAGAGCATGGACGTGGCTTATGGTGATTTCAAGAATTTAAGTTTCAGTTTTATTTTCTATGGATGTCTAATAAATAAGCCTATTTAAGTTTTTCCTTTCTTTCTGTTGAAACAAAGTTCTCCAGTGTTAAAACTCTTGTTTTTTTTATATTAATATTATAAAGCATGTTTTGGAATTATAAATAAGTTAAAGGACCCGTTACTAGGTTAGGGGTGTCACATAGCCTCTCAAATTCTTTCAACAAGAGTTTTTGTGTTGTCAAAGCTACTACTTGACCCATTTTCTTTCTACTCAAGGCGTCAGCCACAACATTTGTTTTGCCCGGATGGTAGTGGATTTTACAGCCATAATCCTTTACCAATTCCAACCATCTACATTGCCTCATATTCAACTCCTTTTGTGTGAAGATGTACAATGAGACTCTTAAGGTCAGTATAGATATCACATTTACCCCCATACAAATAGTGCATCCAGATCTTTAATGCATGTACTATTGCTGCAAGTTGTAGGTCATGTGTAGGGTAGTTTAGCTCATAAGGCTTCAATTGCCTTGATGCCTAAGCAACTACTTTACCTCTCTACATCAATACACATCCAATTTCTTGTTTGGACGCATCACTGTAAATAACAAAACATTTCGATCCTTCAAGGATAGTTAATACTGATGCATTGACCAGCCTCTTCTTTAATTTTAATTCTTCGAAACTAACCTTACATTTCTTCGTCCATTCAAACTTGATACCTTTGCGAGTCAGTTGTGTCAAAGGCCCTGCCAGTTTGGAGAACCCTTCGATGAACCTCCTGTAATATCCAACTAAACCTAAAAAGCTGCAAACCTCACTTACATTAGTTGGTTTTGACCAATCTAGCATTGCTTCTACTTTGCTGGGGTCCACTTCTATTCCTTGAATTGTTACTACATGCCCAATGAATACCACCTGCTCCAACCAAAATTCGCACTTCTTGAACTTTGCAAATAGCTTCTTTTCTTTCAAGATCCCTAAAACCACTCTTAAATGTTTTCCGTGTTCTTCTTCACTTCATGAGTACACTAAGATATCATTAATAAAGACAATGACAAACTGATCCAAGTGCTCATAGAAAACTCGATTCATTAGGTCCATAAAAACTCCAGGCGCATTAGTTAAGCCAAAAGGCATGACTAAAAACTCAGTGACCATACTGAGTTCTGAAAGTTGTCTTCAAGATGTCACTAGATCTGACTCTCAACTGGTGATATCCTAACCCTAGATCAATCTTTGAAAATACTCGTGCACCCCGTAACTGATCAAACAAGTTCTCGATCCTGGGAAGAGGATACTTGTTCTTAATAGTGATTCTGTTCAATTCCCGATAATCGATGCACATCCTCATTGCTCCATCTTTCTTTTTGACATACAGTACCGGTGCTGCCCATAAGGATACACTAGGTCGAATGAACCCTTTCCTCAATAGTTCCTCTAACTGAATTTTCAACTTGTGTAACTCCTTTGATGCCATCCTATAAGAAGCTTTAGAAATTGGTGCAGAACCGAGAACTAGGTCAATACTGAACTCTACTTCCTATTATGGTGGCATTTCATCTAAATCGTCCAAGAAAACTTCTAGAAATTCCTTCACTATCTTAACATCGTTCACTGTTAATTCTTTTCCTCTCTTAGCCACTACTGACATTAAGAATCCAATACAACCTTCTGATCACAAGAGTTTTTTAGCCTTTAACGCTGAAATGACACGGGGAAGGAGTTTTGTCTCGGCTACTGAAAGGTGAAGTTCTACTCCTTCAGGACACTCACGAACTACTTCCCTTTCGAAACACAAAATGGTCGCATGGTGATTGGTGAGGTAATCCATTCCCAAAATCACATTGAATTCTTGAATATGTAGGACATATAAGGTCGTCTCTAAAAACTTTCTATCGATCTCCACCTTAACTATATTTACTGCATAAGTCGTACTTAATACACCTCCTGAGGGAATAGCTACTTCTGAAGGAGTACTTGCATGTTCTTTATGTGCATTGAGTTTACTCACGAACTTAGGGGATATAAAAGAATGCGTGGAACCAGAATCAATCAAAGTATAAGCAGGTATTCTGGAGATAAGAATGTTACCTGCCAACACGTTGCGATCCTGATCCTCCTCCTCTCCTGTGAGTGCATACACTCTAGCTTGACCCTTAGGGGGATTTCCTGGCTTCTGTTGATATGGCTGCTACTGTTGTTTGTTTAGCTAACCATTGGGACAAAATTTGGCCACATGACCCATTTCCCCACAACTATAGCATGCATCGGTTCCCATGAGACACAATCCAACATGGCGCTTCTGATATTTGCCACACACTGGGTTCAGTTGGTAATGATCGAACGGAAAGTGCTGCCATACGAGCATTAGAACTAGATGGCATGGCAACCATCTCGAGACTTAACTTCTCAAATTCTTTCAACAAGAGTTTTTGTATTGTCAAAGCTACTACTTAGCCCATTTTCTTTCTACTCAAGGCGTCAACCACCACATTTGTTATGTGGCACCCATAACTTAGTAACGAGAATAAAGAGTTCCTTTAACTTATATATAATTCTAAAACATGTTTTATGATATTAATATAAAAAAAAAAAAGAGTTTTAACACTAGAGAACTTTGTTTCAACAGAAAGAAAGGAAAAGCTTAAATAGGCTTATCTATTAGACATCTATAGAAATAAAACTGAAATTTAAATTCTTGAAATCACCACACGCTACATCCATGCTCCAATCTCCTCATTTCTATTCACTTAAGAGGGAAACATAAGGGATGAGCTTACGCAAATCTCAGTAAGTACAAAAGAACTACAAACGTGTTTTAAAACATTACATAACATGAACTTGCAACAAGAACATGAGGAGACACAATAAGATCTACCGACTTGTCGGGGTAAGAACCTACGTGCATAGCGCTATTAAACTCCGATCCCAAAACTTACTTGAAAAACATGACATGGGAGACCACATAAACATGATTTTCATGAGTTAAACATGTAGATACTTTATATTGTACTTACCTTCAAACTTAGTTGGAAGAAAAATAAATATTAATGTTTTTCTCTTAACAAAACCCTCACACCTTGTTGTCTAGGTTATAGTAAGGAAGAAAGTTGGAGGAGTAAATAGAAGGAATAAGAGTACTTATAGCCATGGATTTGAAATCAAAAGCTAAACTAAATTGGAATACTTCAGTTCAAATCCACCCATAGCCTATCTATAAGCTTTTTTTGCCAATCACGTGTCACCACCTCAGGGGGTTATCATAAAGTCTTATCTTTATTTTCAAGTGGTAAATCAAATCTTATCCAAATCAAATCTTATCCGGTCAAATCTTACCAAATCAAATCTTATCCAATTAAATGTTACCCAAATCAAATCTTATCCAATCAAATTTTATCCATAAAGTCATCATGAGACTTTATCCTTATCTGTAAAGTCATCGTGAGACTTTAAATCCTATCTCCAAGTGGTCAATGAATGCTTGCCACATGTCTCAAACTTAGAGGCTAAGTAAACTTGGGAGGCAAAGTAAAAGCAAAGGCTTGAACTTCAAAACGATCCAAAGGTGGAATGAAATGTGATTTGAACTTCAAAATTATCCAAAGCTAAAATGGATTGTTATTTGAGATCCGTAATCATGACTCCCAAATGGTTTAATTGACTTAGTTCATTACCCTAATGACCCAGTCGTGAAGTTGCAAGAACTACACATTGGCCCGAACTTTCCGAGTAATTGCACTTAGACCCCTTGTAACTTGGTCCCAGGCCAATTTTTAATTACATTTTAACCCCCAAAAAAAGGATAAATTACGCTAATATCCCGAAAGTTTTGATAAATTACACTTTTACCCGTACTCCAATATTTACAATTTTGCCCCTGGCCTAAAACTGAGCTTTTATCTCAAAACTTTCATAATTCTTTGAAATATCTTATTTCCTCAAGTATCAAAATCTAAAATTCTTGAGTATTACATCATATTTGAGTATAAAATTCTTGAGTATTACATCATATTTGAGTCTAAAAATCTCGAGTGTTACACTGTTGATCCATATATATAACAAATTTCTCTCCATATAGATAGTGTCGCCACAATTTCAGGGCATGTACCACAACTGCTAATTCCAAATCATGCACTGGGTAATTCTTTTCATGAGGGCGTAGTTGTCAAGACCCGTATGCAATTACCGTCTCGTGTTGCATCAGCACGTATCTTAATCCTATTCTTAAGGCATCTGTGTATACCTAGTATCCTCCGAAACCTTGAGGTATCCCCAGAATCGGTCGGGTTGTCAGTCTGAGCTTAAGTTCCTAAAAGCTCTTTTCACAACACTCATCCCAAACAAACTTGACTCCTTTCCAGGTTAATTGAGTCAGTAGAGCGGCAATGCTTGAAAATTTCTTGATGAACTTGCGATAATATCCTGCTAATGCAAGAAAACTTCTTACTTCAGGAACAATAGTGGGTTGCGACCATTCTTTTACTATGTTTACCTTTGCAGGGCCCATTGATATGCCTTGCCTAGAGATTATATGCCCTAAAAAGGCAACTTCCTTCAACCAAAAGTCACACTTACTAAATTTCACAAACAGTTATGGTCACTTAGTGTGGACAGGGTAATTCTCAAATAATCCTAATGTGCTTCCTCGCTCAGAGAGTATATCAACATATCATCAATAAATACAATGATAAATTTGTCTAAGTACGGTCCAAACGTCCAGTTGATCAAATCCATAAATGCCACTAGCACATTGTTCAAACCAAACAGCATCACCAGATACTCATAGTGACCGTACCATGACTAGAACGCCGTTACAGGAACATCCTCATCTTTTATCTTCAATTGGTAATACCCTAACCGTAAGTTAATCTTAGAGAATATTTGGACCCCTTGCAATTGGTCAAACAAATCATCTATCATGGGTAATGGATACTTGTTCTTAATGGTCACCTTGTTTATAGCACAATAATCAATACATATCCTTAAACTTCTATCATTTTTGCACACAAATAACACTGGGGCACCCCAAGGCAACACACTAGGGCAAATAAAACCTTTGTCCAGCAAGTCTTGTAACTGTATTTTGAGCTCCTGCAGCTCAACTTGGGCCATTCTATAGGGCGGAATAGATATAGGATTTGATTGAGCTTCAGGGATCAAATCAATGGTAAACTCGATTTCTCTATCTAGAGGCAAACCCGGTAAATCCTCTGGAAACACATCCGGGTATTCTTTTACAACTTTCACAGCCTCCACCTTCTTCTATGGCTTATCACCAACCACCACTTGCACCGCATATCCTAGAGCTCCCCTATTTAAACATTTCCTAGCTCCCAAAGCAAATATAATCTTTAAAGGTCGCCCTACTTGAGCTCCCACAAACTTCACAGCCTGACCGTCAGGCCCTATCAACTTAGCCATCCGCTTCCCACAGTCTAACTAAGCTTGATACTGGAACAAGAAGTCCATGCCCAATATGATATCAAAGTTCCAAATTTCCAATAAATTCAAATCTACCGGGAATATAGTTTCTTCTATCGTAATCGGGCACTTTGGCACTACCTGGCGTGAATAAGACCAGGTCCCCATCGGAGTTTGTATGCTCATAGGCACACACAACTCTTCAGTACTTAGATTCGCACAACCTACTGTATATGATATAAAAGAGTGCATAGCTCCTGAGTCTACCAATGCATGCATACAGGTATCTTGGACAAGAAGCATACCTTCAATTACTCGCAAGTCCGCCACCGCGTCAGCCTTTGTCAAGTTAAAACACTCTTCCAGCCGCCACTAGTACCTTCTCTCTGGTTGGCTTTCACCTGCTCAGCCCTCCCATGTTGTGGGCATCAGGAAGCAATATGCCCTAGCGAGTTGCAATTAAAACACACCGTTAGTCTCCTTTGGCTTTCCTCGATCGCGAAGTAGATTTGGCCGCAATCATTTCCGTTCTCCTTGGGCAATTTCTTATAAGATGTCCCACCTCACCACAGTAATGGCAACCCTTCACGGCTCTGGCAGCATTACACGAAAGATTCCACTGGTGAGGTTGGTGACAATAGGGGCATGCTTTCAACTCCTCCTTGAATTTATTTGCCTCTGGACAGCTGAACCGATATCCCGGCTTTGACATAATCTTCTTTTGACCCTCACTTGCAATTCCTTTAGCTCGGGTGATTTCCCCGTAATTCATCAGCTTCTTCTTAATGTTCACAAATATGGCCACCGCCTCTCGGAACGAACTAGCCTCCACATAGCTCATTCCCCTACACACCTCGGGTCGCAATCCCTAAATGAACCGTTCTATCTTATCGGCCTTTGTCAGCATGTATGTTGGAATGTACTTTATCAGCTTTATAAATTCATCCTCATACTGGGACACAATTAGGTGAATCGTCTGCTTTAGTTTCATAAAATCATGTTTCCTTTGTAGTTGCCAGTCGTGTGGGTAGTACTTCTCGTTAAAGGCTTCCTTAAATTGCTCCCAGCTGATCGGTGGTACTTGTTCCCCCACGGTCATCAACTAAGCGTTCTGCTCCCGTAGCATTTCAACTATCGACTGCCATCATACTCTGGCCTGCTCAGCCAATACAAAGGTGGCACACCTCACCCAATGATCTCTGGGGTAATCCACATATTCCAGTAATTGTTGGACGTTCTTCATCCAATACTTAGCTACACTCGGGTCAGCCTCAAGTTGTCCCTTAAACACCAAGGGTCGCAAATCCATAAATGCCTTCAGCCAACTGGCCGCTTTAATATCCACTTATCGGTCACTGGCTGGCTCTCTTCCTACATGACGACTCTGAACCTCCTAAAAGTGTCCTAGTACTTCTGTCAAGGGCCTTCCGAAAACACTTCCCGTCTGAGAAGTGCCCAATGCACGGGGCTGCTTGACGCGTTACTGGTGCCATCTGCACACCACAACTACCATTTTTTACTAATCGCGTTTTACCGAAGTATAACAACACAAATCTACTAAACTTAAAAGCAACCATAGTTTATTTCACACAACTTTAAAATTTACATTTTGGTAGCCCACTACTAGTTATGCTGATACATCACACTAGTTAGATTAGCCCCCTATGCCACAACACCACCCCGTCAACTGCACCAATTTACACACACAATTTGGTGGCATTCCTACTATCTACCATCTCCGAAGTCCACTTAACGCTTCACACTAGGCAGCACTCGCTTCATCCCCCACAACTAGCGATGTGGCTTCATCGGCCAAGAAGGTCTGGTCTCCATTACTTCCTTTCTTAGAGCGGGCTCTCCCCAGTGTCCCTTCCACAGGCTCTGAACCCCACATAACAGCCTCAGGCGATAATGCAGTGGAGAACACCTCGATTCCCATTGCGTTGTATGGTGGTATACTTGGGTCCCACTCATTGACTTGACATTCAATTTCCCAAATAAACTTGCCATAGTTGAATAGGAGATCCGCATCCCACACCCATCTGTCGATAGGCTGTCCATATAATAGGGGTATATAACGTATAATATATAGGCAGCAATTTCTGAAAAGAAAAGGAGCAATAGTGAGAGTTTTTAGCAACCGCCTTTTCTTTTTCTATTTCAACAGCTCTGTTCATTGTCTTCTTCTTCTTCCTTCTGTTCAGCCCAACCGTAAATCAACTATGAGACTTACCTTTCTTACCCCATAGCTCCAATTAAGCAAGACGTGAAAGATGAAGAAACGTTTAAGGTAAGTTCTTATTCCTCTTTTCCTTTTGGATGCAAATTCCTACCACCTCCTTTCCATGAAGCAGATTTGTTCCTTTCATCTATGGGATTTTGTGGTTGAAACTCCTATTTTCGGGTAAATTGACCTAGCCTACTCTTCTACGTGTAACTTTGTTGTCGTCCTTGAACACTTAATGAATTTCATCTAAAAGCCTAAATGGGGTTCGATTCACCCTATATTTCTAAAGGAATGATGCCTCTTTAATATTAGGTTCAACTTAATACAAGGGTTGTAATACATATATTTAGGAATTTACTGCTACGGTAGATCGTAAATGGGGGGGCTATATGTTGGGAACGTGCATCCATGAGCATGTTAATGTGTATCTCATATGGCCATGCATGAATTTATATATGCTTTGAACTGCTTAAGTGTTGCATGGTGATTAAAGTGCACGACGAACAATATCCGCAGGGTATACCCATAAGCTCGGTAGGTGAAAGCTTGATGCGAGAGAGCTTTGGGTCGAAAGCTCAATAGATGCAAGTTTGATGCGAGGAAGGACTTTGATCCACATTACGATTAATGGCTCAATTGCAGGTATTCAATCGCGGGTCAGGTATGTATTTTACTGCCTTGGGTGCCAATGTGTCTTATGTAGGCCCCAAAGATCAAATGTGTGCATCTATGCATATGTATATATAGGTGTGACATTGTGAAGCATAGCATGGGTGTATTTTATGTACATGGGTAATTCCATTACCTGCCTCAATTCCTATTATTTCCCGTCTATTTCAAATTATACTTGCTGAGCCTTGTGACTCATATTTACTTTTACATATTATCTTCATTCAGCACCATCTCATGAAATTTCTCCATGTGAAGATGGTGTTCAAACTTCATTTCATCATTACTCCGCCAGGGGATATTATCCACTGCCGGTCCCAAGCCCGGATAAAGGAGGAGGGTTGCGTTAGGTAGCCGACAGCCAGCGTAAAACCTAGTCGGATCCAAATATGAATTCTAGACAAACTATCTGTTGGGATGTAACCCACATAGAAGTCTAGAATTCATATAGCCAACCCCACAGAGTGGGATAACGGCTGGATATGTTGTTGTATCATTCTAGGTTGGGGGAAAGTGAAGGTCTAGGGCGAGCCCAATGGTGCTTGATCCTCATTGGGTAGACTTGTGTACAAAGCAGTCCTGACTGAAAAGATCCTTGGAAGCTGTTGCTTTTAGGTGCGGAGGAGAAGTTGTCATGTTTTGTGTGACTGATCCTAGCCGCACCTTTCATGTATTATGGGTGGTTGGGTCCTAATGTTATTACTAAAAGAATTTGTGTAGTTTGCTTACGTTGTGTTAAAGTCAAGAGAGTTTGGGAATGTATTTATTAGAGTTTGTATCTTCTCTATCCTTTCTGGGACTTCCTCTCGGATTCCTAGGATAGTGAGATCTCCGAGAGTGGTTGCACATAGTTAGGTATCAGAGCGAGATCATGATGAGTCTCTGTACACATAGAAATATCAGGTAGAGTTAGGGTTGCGTCCCATAGTTAGACGTGAGTTTTAATCAGGAATCGTATTCTAAGAATTTAAGTCGTAACCATGAGTGGTATATGTTCCCTAATATAGGCATGTGTTGGAAATGTGTTTTCAGAATAAGCAAGTAGCAGGATGTGTGTTTCTCGAATTTGGGTTGTTGGATTGGGGGGAGGGGGGGGGATTTTTTTAGTTATTGAACTGACTCAGGGCTTTGTATGCAAATCGTAAGACACCCCGCATGGATCCCGAGGGATCAAGTATCGATATGTCAAACCCAAATTTCGTGACCTCCTAGTGGACTTACTTTGGTACCATTGGGAGCAGGAATTGTTCTATATGATGGGGGGAAGCCAGCACGAGAATGAAGGTATAATAAGTTTCTTGTGCCAAGTGAATCAGGTATTTCGATCTACCATCCACAAGGATCTGCGAGGCCTCCTTGAGAAACAAGTATTATTTGTGAGAAAATATATGAACAGGTGTGAAGGTAGCTCATAGAGGTCATGATGGACAATATGAATCTCCAGTTCTATTATACGAATTTTATCTGTACTGTGAAGCAGCAAGCCAGGATATGGGAGCCGTGCGTGCAACCCTATGACCTGACAGGGATTGGAGCATTCCCTTCAGCACTTCCATCTAAGGTCATGCTCTGGGGATTAGCTCACCCAAAAGGAGAGTCGGTTAGGTCTAGCTCAAGTGTGGAGGATAATATGGACCTCTCCTATCTGGCAGACAAGACCGCGTCTCGTGCTAAGGGGGATGAGAATAGCACAACATAGCACAGACATGTGTGTACTCATACAGAGACGAGTGGATTGTACAAGACTTTGGTACCTTGGGTGACAGTATGGTATCAGAGCAACCTCTGGGGGCACTGCAGTGGATTGGGCAACCCGACACATTGGCGTGTGCTAGAAGGGATCTTGGGCATGAGGTCCGGGCTAGGCAGCAACCTTTTGAAGGTGGTTGCCTAGGCTGTGACACTAATACCTTGTTTAGCTTCATATTTGAGGTAGAAAATATATTTTACAAATTCATTAGCATACTTTATGGCTCAAAAGCTATATATTTCAACTTTCACCTTTGTAGTCATTATTTCTTAAATCCATAAAATTAAAGCTTATCACGTAAGCATGCAACTTCTCTTTTCAAATCTAAACAACATATTTTCATCTCCATGGGATCAACTTGCAGGAGCAGAGGCAAAAGAAAGTTGCTAGGATAAATGAACAAGAAGTGATGCAAGGGAGGAAACCGAGTGAAAGATGCCAGAAGTAAGCTTGATTCTAGCCTGAGAGAAGCACTAGCACCACCTCTTGTGGCAATGCCAGTACAGCATGAAGTAGAGATAGCGTTTCTCATGGAAGTGGGGTCAAGACAACAAGTAAAGGAGGATATTCGGGCATTGATACAATAGGAATTACCATCAAGATCTATTGTGCAGTAGCTCATTGGGTCTCTCCCTCTCTCTCTCTCTCTCTCTCTTTCTCTCTCTCTCTGATCACATTTATCATCTTTACCTAAAACTTTTTTCAATCAGGATTTACAGAAGGGATATAAACAATTCGCATCAGACAAATAGGATAATTATTTGGGACCTGTTTATGAAAATGCGAATCTACTGTTTCAACAACCTTTGATACAACATTGACCATATATATATGTATGTTTATGCATATTACTGGGACTGAGGTAACCTGATTCATTGACAACATAGGCTCTCAAAGCTCAGGTTTGACTTTCACATCTCCATTGGGTAAGATGCTCTGTGCTTGTGCAAGCCGCTTCAGTTCCTGCATTAGGTGTTAGGACCTTAAAGCTTGTAACAGAACGCTTGAAAGGAATAACAAGACCAAGAAAATGACAAACATGACCCGAGAAAATATCCCTCAGTTGCAGGAAAAGTTTTATATATGCAAGTGAGCTGAAATTATAGTAAACTGCAGCACTAATAAGACAATTTGAGGCTGCAGTTAAGATAATTCTGGAGTATTTAAACATAAACTGGCTACCTGGTATTCTTCTTCCTACAAAATTTATTTTAAGTTTCAAATTGTTAGTTTGCCATCTCATAGACTGAAAAATATTTGCAACATGCTTTCTGTCAATATCTCACATGCAACCAGTTCTTTACCAAAAATTAAACAATTGTGAGTTCTTCATATTCCTTGAAATGAGCTCAGCTATAATTACAAATAAATGGATGCGGAAAGAACGCATGACATATCTTACAAACATAAAAGTTATCCATTAAGAGTAACTTACAGCTGCAGAAGCAGCTCTTATCTCCCTGTAGGACTCTACTTCATCTGGAAATGCCTGTTCAAGTTCCTCGAGAAGATTCCTCCGTAGACCCTATAACAGCATAAATAGGATTGTCAGAGTCTAGTCAAGGCTAAAAGCATGTGTGAAAAATTAACAGTCTTCTTAATTAGGTCGCATAAAAATACATAAATTAAAAATATTTCAGGTAAACCTGTCACTGATGTCAAAATTTAAGCCATAACATTTAAATTTAGTAAAAACTAACGAGAGGAAAACTATAGGCATAAAACATAGTACTTGAGACTACTTTTTCTGGCACAAATCATTGAAAGATTTCTTATGCAGAAGCCAGATGGAAAGAGTGGTAGAGGAAGATAAAACTTCATGTTCTATAAAAATATACGATGTGTTTAACTGAAAAAGAAAAAGGTATGGTCTATGTATATTAAATGGGATCAAGGACTTGATACCTGTGAAATAATTGATCAAGAGGCCAGTGACTTTCCTAGAAGACTAACAAGAGTAGTTCAGAATGACCTCATATCCTTTTGGATTCAGTTTTAACAAAGTTACAGGTACGTTCAAGAATCTTTTGCAGTTTACGTTCAAAAGCATCCATTTGTTTTAGAGAAATAAACCGGTGAGTCTAACAAACGTTTAATCAAACAGTGACCACTTATACGGTTATACCCAACAAACTAAAACTCACAAACAGTTGAGCTTAGACAAATCATTTTTTAATACAACAATAATGCCATCAAGAGAATTGGTGTTGCAAGCAGAGTAGGAGAGAAAAAGCTTACCTTGAAGGTATCGGTTTTGCCTTTGGTGATCTGGTTTTTGGCAATACAGTCATTCAATACATCCTTAGTGTATTCATCGGGATTTTTCCCATCATCAATTAAACTACACACCTCACAGTTATCCATCATGAGCAATCAGAAGTACTAAAACTAAAAATAAATAACTAAATCGAGTAACAAAGAATAATTCTTGAAAAAAAAAACGAAAACCTACTTGAGGACCTGCATCGGCACCTGGATGTTGCATTTCTCCGCCAATTTAGTCATGTTGTCCAGCTCCGACACAAGTGAATTTCTGAAAACAAGAAATAACAGCCTCAAATACAGATCGAACGAATTGGACAAAAGAAAGGATCAGAATTGGGGATAAAGCTAGGGTTTACAAGCGCTGGAGGAGGGGAAGTTGGGAGGCGACATTGAAGGAAGAGACGGTGAGGTAGAGCTGGTGGATTAATCCAAGTGTTTTCTGTATGGAGTTGATCACTTGGTTCAGGTTTTGCTTCGGATCGTCTTCGGCCGCGGTGCCGATTTCGGTGACGGTGGAGGTATCGCTGTTTTGAGGAATAACTATCCCGTTACCGCCACTCCCGCCGCCACCAGCTGCCGCTGCCGCCGCCGCCGCCGCCGCTGCAACCGCAGCCGTGTTCTGCAGAGGATTCATTAGATTGTTATCCCGCCGATTGATGGAATCGCTGTTCTCTCACAACCATGGGCGGATGTAGGGGGGGGCTGGCACGGGCTTCAGCCCGTGCCAGTCCCAGCTAAACAGAAATAATATATATATTATATATGTATATATATAAAAATTCATAAGCCTTATTGCTCTTATATATGTATAGCCCAGTCTTGGAGCTCCCCCTACATCCGCCCCTGCTCACAACACCCGCCACTCTGCGGTGAAATAGAATATATTGTTCGAAACTTGGCATAACGAGACCGGCCCGCCGTGGACCCAATTTATAGTCGTGTCGTTGCCCAGCCGACAGGACCCGTATTTATTACTGTAGTAAAAAGTTAGTGTAAATCACACCAAAATCACTCAATTTTGGTGTCTTTTCTATTTTAATTACATAATTTTAATTTTTTACTTTGTGATCATTGTAATTTAAAATATTTTACAATGTGATCAGATTAAAATTTTTTAACGATCCCCTCACTGGAATAGATGATGTGGCGCTACTATGACGCTAATATGATAAAAAGTCAAAGTTACATATTAATTGTGCAATAATTATCAATTAGAACCTAACACGTGTCACAACCCAAACCCTCATAAAACCCTTTTTCCTTCTCCTCTCTTCTTTTCGCATTGTTCTCGTTTGTGTTTGTACCCTCTTTCTAATCACCATTGTAGTCGCTGCCAGTCACCTCTAATGCAGTTGCCCCCGCTTTTATTGTCGTCCGATGCTTCTACCTCCATCGTCATCAACATTCCTAATCATCGTTCGCCTCTATTGTAGCCACTGTCGATGTCTCCATCATTGTTCACTTGCACATCCACTCCCACCTCCATCGCCATTTGTTACCACCGCCGCCATCAACACCTCCATTAGCATTCACCTCCAACTGCTTCACCACCCGTTGCTTCGTCGTCGCCTTCGCACTCCGATCATCTGTTGTTTCGACACCATAGATGATTCATCGCTGGGCATTAATGCACTGTATTTTTTTTTTTTAATTAAGAGTAACTTTTCACTAATTATTTTTTTTATTTCTTTTTATTTTTGGCTTAAAAATGTACACACAATATTTAAAAGTAAAAGAGTATTGAGAGAAAATAATATATGGGTTATATGTTTAGAGATTTATTCTGTTGCTTGCATTGAATTTGTCCGACACGAGCATACAATGGGTGTGTGAAACTTGAGCATGTAAGGATGTGTAGGGAATGGGGGTGGGACTCATACCCCTTCTAATTTTGGTCATATCAGACAAATATTATGTTGTCCAAATCAGATAATATAATAATTTTTTAAATATTTATTTTTTTTCTATTCTTTTTTTTTTTTTAGCTTTTGTCTTTTCCTGTGAACTGTTGGACAATATGGGATATGTGTATATATATATATATATGGACGAGAATTCGCACATCTTTATTAACATATTATTGGATTATAAACTTAGATTTGGATTTTATATATACCCCAAATTGGGCATTTTATATTTGATTGAGTTTATCATCCTCACATTTTTTATTTTTTGCCAACATTAACTATAAAGAATTTTACTACAGGCCAAAAAACTTTAACCTGATACAATTTGGTGTTATCCAAAGGCATGCATGCAATTGCATGCCTGCTAGCATTTTACCGTGTAATTGTTTTATACTGATCTTCGGTTAACATTATTGTACTGTGTATTTATTATTTGTAACTGAATAAACATGAAGAGTTACATATTCCAATATTTAGCTAAAGTATGTGTATTGTTATCTAGCTGTTTGTCTTGCTCATTGATATTGTACATATTAGACTAAATAAAAACATTGTGCGAATCCCAACTTGTAATCAGATTGAGATTGAGAAGGAAGAAATTTTGTATAGAAAATTGGAATGGCTGAAACCAACCTTACCATGTTTATTTGGGTTCTTATGTATTCCCCGATGTTTGATTCTAAATTTTGATTTTGCATATTCTACATATATACTGTTTGTGTTCGTATATATACACACATGTGGCCGGTTAAAGGTGCCATGAATTTGAAATTATAAGTTTATGCCGACTTTTATAGTACAAAAAATGCTAAAAATTGCCCTCAAGATGTTGGTTGATTTCATAAATTATTTTGAAGGAAAATACTTTGATAGGAGATCAGGTGTATGGATTGACTCATACATTCAGAAGCTCAGGTAGTTGTTTTGTACTAGACATTATTAATTTCGTCAAATATGTAAATCGTCTTATATACATTAACAAATCAAACTTGCTTTACATAACACTTTTAATTTACTAAATAAAAACTTAAAAAGTCTTCTAACAATATAACTCAAGATAGAGTCTTATATAAAAAAAAGACACTATTTTTTCTCAGTACTTTTGTTTATATTTTTTATATATTTTTAAGCCAAAAACATAAAGAAATAATTTGTAACAAGTTACTCTTAATTTTTTGAACAAAATATTAAAAAAAAAAAGTACAATACATTAATGCCGGCGATGAAGCGTGAGCGGTGGTGAAACAACAGGTGACTAGAGACGGAGGCAATGGCAAAACAACATACGGCGAAGCAATAGGAGGCGAATGCCTACGACGACGTTGATTGCGTTGGTGATGTGCAGGTGAATGGCGATAGAGACGTCAGCATCAGCGCAAGCAAACGACAATGGAGGCTTTGGCGCTAGCTAGAATAATAGCAAATAAAAGCTTTGATGGCGGCGGCGACAAACAGCAATTGAGGCTTTGACGGTGGTTGCAACAGAGGCGAACAATGACTAGAAGTGTTGATGCCGGCAGAAACAGCAATAGTGGACGGCGATAGAAGTAGAGGCGACTGTGTCAGAGGCGATCGGTGATAACTGCAATGGCAATTAGAATGAGGGTATATGCGCCAACGAGAACAATGAGAGAAGGGGAGGAGAAAGGGTTTTATGAGAGTTTGGGTTGTGACACGTGGTAGGTTTTGATTGGTTGTTATTGCATAATCAGCATGTAACTTTAACTCTTTGTCATATCAGCGTCACATCATCTACTCTAGCGAGAGATTTGCTGAAAAAATTTACATGTGATCACATTACAAAATATTTTAAACTTTAGTGATCACAAAGTAAAAAATTAAAGTTGAGCGACCAAATTAGAAAAAATACCAAAATTGAGTGATGTTTGATGTGATTTATTCTAAAAAGTTATCTCTATTTAACTCAAGAATATAGGATGGTGCAGGATTAGGGGTAAGCCACTTGCAATCGGAGATAACATAACCCATTAATTTGGCATCACTCCATGCAATCCTTTGTAAAATTGATAATTAATTGTAAGTAAAATTATTATAAATAAAATAAACACAAATAATTATGAAATTTACAATTTAAATTCCAAAATTGAAAAAATATGAACTTTTAAAATGGTTGGAAGTTTATTAAATTTTTGCAAACAAATAAAAAGATGTTTGAAATATTTTTATTTATATTTCTTAACAAGTTTTATATTTTAAAATAATAACAAAATATTTTTTAATTTACATAATGTGACCCATTTGGCCCAATAATTTAGCCCACTAGAACCATCCGCAACTCGACACATGGCACGATCCTTTTGCCCTATAACTTGGACCCGCCTAACTTGACCCTAAGAACCTAATAGCTAAGTTCATTTTTTTTCTAATATGAGATAAGTCACTCTGATCTATTTTAAAAAAATGATTGAACTTGATTTGATTCACCAAAACAGGGGCCAAATGAGTGGTGGGCTAGGGTGGTCTAACCCACCCATTTGACACCTCCACATAATGGTTTAATATTTGTCATAAAATTGAAATAATCACCCTAACATTTGTTTTAATTGCATAAATTACACTTTATATTTTAAAAGTTACAACAACTTCCCTCATACCTAAAATTAGGATAAAATAACTCATTTACCTTTCTTTCTCTCCCTCCTCTTTGTTTTTTACACAAAATATATTTCTAAATTGAAAAACTATTTTTTAACTATAGAAAAAATGTTTTAATTACAAAAATATTTCTTAAAAAATAAATTAAAAATATAATATCTCTGTAAAATATACATCTCCTAACGTAGGAGAGTTGTCACTTGGCAAGCTCCCATGTTGACACATGCCAATTTCTTCTTTTACCTCTTCAACAAGAATGTACTTTCTTAAATAAAAATAATTTTGATTAATAAGTGCACAACCAGAGGGAAATATCCGTGCATGACAAGAAGCTGGTCCCTCACAACCTATTCTCCTTCTCTAGCTCAAGCCTCTACTTCTCGTCCTCAAAATCCTCCAACTCTACTTCTGCTCCTGGTATGACAAAGATGTCCTTAAATGATTTTTTGATCGAATCAATCACTACCATACTCTCCAACCAAGAAACATTAATAGACTGGGTGGATAAAGTAGAAAAAGAGTTGGCTGACGTAAAAATGAGCTCTACATGGACTTAGAAGATTCAAGTCAATCTCCCAAATGTCTACTAGGACGGTTATAGAAAAAGAAGAAGATAGAGAAGAAGCAGAAAGAGAAGCAAATTAGAAGAGCTAACAACTAGCATAAAGTAGAATAAGACTAATAAAATCTTTAGTACAGTGTAAATTTGATAGGACACAAACTACTTAATGTTTGGGATTGATAGAAAAGTTAGCTTAAGAGGGGGTGAATTAAGTTTTTTCATCCTTTTATAAATAAAAACTTGACTGAAAGAGAAATGAAAAAGTAATGCTTGTAATTAAAAATAAAGATGACAGTACATGCGATGTAAAGTGGTTCAGCTTCAACTGTTTAATCCACTATCTTGATTCACGATCAATGATTTTTTAACCACACCCATTGGTGTTTTCTATTACCTTAGTAGTTTTAGTAGGCTTACTACAAACCTTTACACTTTGACTTTTTATGAAGGGCTTAGCCACAACCATAACATTTTCTCAAAACAAGGTTTAACCTTTACATATTGACTTTTCAAATAAGTTAAACTAGAACCACTACCTTTTGAAGGATAAAACGTAACCTTTAACAAGTTCACAATAGATTGTGAAAAACAGTTCAAGAGAATGATGAATGAAATAGTAAGCATAGAAGCTCTTCTCTTGAATGAGAGAGTTACAAGATTTAAAATGAGACTCACTTTCTAATATTTTCTCACATAAATATATTAGAATGAATAGCTTATGAGAAGCAGGATTATAGAATAAGGAGGGCTCGTGAAGCTTGATTGAAGTAGTATAACATGTGTGTAGTTTAGGTGTAACCTTCTTCAAACAACTTCTTCTCCTATTTATAGATTTTCTGTACTTAATATTAACTGACTTGGCAAATTTCAAAATGAATGATCTATTTTGTTTCACAACTGTCATTTTTTGTTTCTAATAACATTAAACAACATTTATTAGTTTATAGAAGAAAGTTCATGTTGTCTGAATAGCATTTAATGATTTGAAAAGTAGAAACTCCCCCCGGACCAAATCTTAGCCCAGGAAACTTGGATAATCTTTCCATTTAAGTCGAGATCCTTGTGTTAGTAACAGATCCTATCAACTCCGAGCAACTCGCATGCTAATTCTCATCAGCTCGTAATCTTCATTGAATCCAAGATTCTCAAATATGATCCCTATTACTCCCGTGTATCTCGGCCCTCTATCATTTGACGACGGTTGGCTACACTCAAGATACTTTCATCTCTATATAAACCAGCTTGATTATAGGTCAAGGTATATTCTTTACAAGACTTACCCGTACTTCGTTATCTTGAATCTTTATTGACTTGAGCGTCGAAATATTTGCAGGCACTAGACAACCTCGCTAGACCGCAATATTTCGCCGCCATTGTAGCCAATCTTACCAACCCCGTTAAGCTCAAAGGAACAATTTCTAACATGTAAAAAATTCAACCCGTTCAAACATTACTTGACCTTTTAAAAATTTCCCTAAATCGGGCGATTCTTATTGCCTTTAAGCGAACTAAACGGGCAGTGAGCTTAATTTGTTGCCTATTCGTGGATGGTTAAACGCTGATAATTTAGTTAAGCTACACGAGAAGGGAAAAAGGTTCATTTTAAGTTGTGGCAGAGACAATAATCCAAAACCAACAAAACCTAATTTCAAGCTCTGCAATGCTATTATTAACATGTACATGCAGCTAATTCAAACCATAATTAATAAGCACAATAGATCCATCAAATGCCAGGCTGCATCCAACAACAACTACAAGCGTTCTGATAAATACATCCATAGTTGGGTCACGATAACTGTATTGTAACATAAAAGCTGGTTTTAGTTTTTGGGGGGTTTTATATATTAAGTGCCTTAAAGCCAATGCTTCAAGCCTTTGGGAACAAACTGGAGTCCTGCATTCTGGCGAGGGCCTTCTCAAACTGGCTCCATCTCTGCTCCAGAGTCCCACTGTACCCAATTGACATCCTGATCAGGCCCGGTGAAATGCCGGCAAGCGCCTTCTCCTCGGCGTTCATTTCACTGCTGGTGCTGCTGCCGGAGCACGACATCAGGGTCTCGTGGTAGCCCAGGCTAACCGCCAAAAACCCGAACTGGGCGAAGTTCTGCAGGTGGTTCATGAGCCGGTTGGCCCGCTCCTCGGTCTCCATGTCCAGGCAGAGCAGGCCGCCATAGCCGTAGTCTTTGTTGGCCACGGACTTCAAGACGGCGTGGTCGGGGTGGGTGTCGAGGCCCGGGTAGATGACCTTGAGGCCCATCTTGTTCATCCGGGTGGCGAAGGTCAAGGCCCGGTGGCAATGCTCCTTCATCCGGAGGCCCAGGTGGGGAATTCTCTCCGACAGTTCAAAGGCCACCTTGGGGTTCATTGTTGGGCCAAGCAGCATCAGCGCCCCTTGGTGCAGGTCCATCATCGAGTTCACAAGGCTTGCTGGCCCACAAACAGCACCTGCCGGCCAATCAAAATCACTCTTTATCGTATCAATGCATGTTCTGTTATCTACACCCAATGTAGCAAACTAAAACTCTAGAAAAAAATGGACCAGAGTGCGTGACAGATAAATTCTATTACTTCCACGTGACGGAATCACGAGATGCATCCACGCATTCGCCACGTGACAACAATGAGTTACCTTTTGGCAGCATATATCCTTAAAAGGTGTCCCGACCCAATGTTGTCTTGTAATTCAAATAGTAAGTTTCTTTTAGTGATTTTATTCTATTTCGCGTAGTTTCACTTCGTGTTGCCAAGGGTTACTTTTATAAATAAGTCTTATTTTCAATTTATAAAAAATAAGGTTACGTTGTTTTAATTTTTTATTTTTTATTTTTTAATTTTAAATTTTAAATTTATTTTTAATTTTCTATTTTGATAATCTATTTAAATTAAAAATACATTTTTTTTTCATTTTAAAAAATTATTTCTCAAAATAAAAAATTAGAAAACGTGATCTCTTTGAAATTTTAAAAATAATTTTTTAATTATATTTTATTTAATAAATTTAATTATTCAGTAAATTATAAATATTTAATGTTAATATATTATTAAAATATATATATATTTTAAAGTTAATAAATTTTATAATATTTTTTCTATTACAATAATAAAATATGAATAAATAAATAAATAAATATGTTTTGAGTTTAGAGTTTGTTTTGAATGAAAACAATCAAAACAACTTTTTGTTGTTTTGAGTTTTCTTTACAAATTCTTTTTTGTTTTCAAAAATGTATTTTGAAAAATAACAAAGAGAACAAGTTTTCATTATTTTAAAAAATTAAAAACTAAAAATGAGTTAAAAACAATAAAAAGGACGCAATATAAGAGTTTCAGACTTAAGATTTTATATATTAAAACAGTAAAATAAATAACATATGATTTATGTGATTTCCTTTCCTTGTCTTATTTTGAGTTGAAAAATTTATCTCTATTAGTGAATTGATATTTTTTTAATAATATGAAATTACTAAAATAAAATTTTAAAATTATAAAAATAATTTTTAATAATTCAAAAATACTAAAAAGATGTTCCTACAAAGTTTTTGTATACTCCCTCATCTTTCAGTCAGACAACTGTTACCTTTCACAATATGGCAACTATTATGTTACTCGACGATGTTGTGCAGTGTCATTCGCAATATATACTATTTTGTACTTAAGTCTAAATCACACACTTTTATTATTCTACAAATAAATAAAATACATTAAAATATTATATTACTTAATATTTATCAAATATAGTAAAAGTATTACTGAGAGAGAGAGAGACTTTTCGGGTTTTTTTTATCAAAAGAAAAATTAATTAATTAATTTAGTTTTTCCCAAAAAGGAGGGGCTAATACGTTTGGACAGGCGTG
Source organism: Diospyros kaki (assembly GCA_036245055.1). NCBI lineage: Eukaryota > Viridiplantae > Streptophyta > Magnoliopsida > Ericales > Ebenaceae > Diospyros > Diospyros kaki. The sequence goes on from BSEG01000008.1 coordinate 33,925,533, forward strand.
CATGCTAATACGAGGACACGTGCACGGTTAAAAGAGCGGAGGAACGAAAGCGTACCAGCAATGATGTCGGCCCCGCCGCTGATGAACTTGGAGATGCTGTGAACGACCACGTCTGCGCCCAGCCTCGCCGGCGACATCACCATCGGCGAAAACGTGTTGTCCACCACCACTGTCGCCCCCTTCTCATGCGCGACCCGGCAGAGCTCAGGCACGTTCGCCACCGCCAGAGTTGGATTTGACATCGCCTCAAAATACAGCACCTTGGTCTTCCCCTCCACGATCGCCGCCTCCACCATATCCAGATCCTTCAGGTCCACGAACGACGTCGTTATGTTGCACGCGCGAGGGAAGAAATGGCTGAGCAAGGCGTGCGTGCCGCCGTAGAGCGTCCGCGATGCCACGATGTGGCCGCCGCTGCTGCAGAGTTGGAGCAGGACGGCGGAGATGGCGGACATGCCGCTGGAGGTGCAGTATGCGGCCTCGGTGCCCTCCAGAGCGGCCATCTGGCGGCCGAGGTTAAGCACCGTCGGGTTGAAGTGGCGGCTGTAGATGAAGAAATCACGGTCGGGGCCCAATTCGCCGGTGAACATCCGGCGCATGGTCTCCGACTCCATGACGGTGAATGTGGCGGAGGCCTCGATCGACATGTTCACGCCGCCGTGCTCGCCAAACTCGTGGCGGGAATTGGCCAGCGCCGCCTGGGGATCCTCCCACGACGGCGGTATCGTCGCCAAGACCTTCTTGGCGGCGACGTAATCTTCCCTTTCGAAATCGTCCGAACCTCCTCGCTTCTTCGCCGACAAAACATTCACATCGCGAACGCCCGTTTCAGCCATTAAAAGATTCTAGGGAGAGAAAAAAATGGAGAGATTTATAGAGAGAGAGAGAGAGAGAGAGAGAGAGAGTGGATGGGAGGAAGCCTTATCGGCGGCGATAATAGAGGTTTAGGAGCGAGAGGTGGAGAGGGGCTGCTTGTGTTATATAGAATTTTGAATCTTCAGACCCATCAATTGAAAGAGACAAGAGATGATATTCGGCCAAATTACAAAATTTAAGGACTCGTTTGGAAATATTTTAATCCTAAAAAGATAGTTTAATAATTTAATCTAATCAGAATGATGAATCTACATTGCATATAATACGAAATCTATGTGGCAATCATTGATCAATGCAAATGGTAATTTTTTTTTAATATTTTGCGATATATTATTTTTGTATTTAAATTCTAGATAAGAATAAGCATTTAAATTGATAAATTATATATATTTTAAATCAATCAACGCTACTATTATGACCTATCTCCTTTTCTTTTCTTTTCTAAGGCCAGAATTTTTGTTTGAATAAATTATAAATATTTCAAGAATCAAGCTACTTGTACTATTTGGACTAAAAAATATTATATATATGTTAAAATGATAAAAATATATTTTTCATCTTTACAAATTTACTTCCCCCACCTAGTTATCCATGACGGACTACTCTCTCGTCTCTTCTCCCTTTCTATAGCTGCTTCCAACAATTGTTTGACGTCACCATTCGCTCATCACCTCATGCTTTAGCCGTTACTAAGAAATACAAATAATATTTTTCATATTTTAAAACTTATCTAATGAATTTCCTTGCTTGGTTTACATAAATGGAATTCATACAATGAATCTGGACACCATTTTCGGGCTTCTCAAGGGCAGCCTCCAATGGCAACTAGTCAAAATACTATTTCTACCAACTTTTTTTAAAAAATAAAAATTAAAAAGTAATAAAAATAATTTTATAATTATATTTATCCTTATTTTTATTTTAAGATAAATTGACCGTAAATCTCTTAAATTTTAGACTTCGATTCATATATTTGTAAATTAAAATGAAAAAATAAAAAAATATTATTTATAAAAAAATTGTTATTTGTAATTTTGAGATTTCTTTAGGTTGATCACTTCATTTTATTATTTTGGATGTGTAATTCAATTTAGAGGTTTGTTCATTGTTCTCCATCTTCACATGAAACCCCTCGGTCTCCCATTTTACTTTACTTAATCCTTCATTTTCTCATACTGTCTTGTCAAAAGCTCTTTACAATGAAATGGCTTGAATAAAGAAACTCAAAATTTCAAATGGTTGCGACTAACTGCCATTAGAGGTTGGCATCTCCCACACGAGCTCACATGGGTTCCAACCATGCTTGGTGCATTTCACACACTAGGGGTGGTTACTGATACTTTAAATCTTAAAGCTATGTTCTCTTTGCGTTTTTAATTTTTACTTTTAAGTTTTAAATTCATTTTCAGTTTTTTTTTGATAATATGTTTTTAAAAAATTAAAAATATATTCTTTTTGTCATTTTAAAAACCTATTTCTTAAAACAAAAAATTTAAAAAATGTGTTTAGTTTAGAATTTTGAAAAAAAATATTTTATAATATTTTATTCAATGAATTTGATTATTAAATGATAAAATTAACTCTTTTTAATAAAAATTTACTATTAAAATAAAATAATAAATTTAATTAAAAAATTATTGACATTTGAGTGATAATTTATATTAAATATTATTATATATAATATGTGTAATATACTTAATAATATACTATATGTTATCCTATATTTTTAATTATAATATAGATATACTACATTTTTTAAAGTTTAAATAAATATATAATTTTATTTTTAAAATTTAAGATTAAATTTTTTTCCCTTTTCTTTTTTAGAGTCAAACATGGAAAATGAATTGTGTTTTTCATGTTTTGGACTTAGAGATTATTTTGGTTGAAAATAACCAAAATAATTTTTTATTATTTTAGGTTTTCTTTATAATTTTTTTTTATTTTCAAAAATACATTTTTAAAAATAACAAAATAAACATAATTTTATTATTTTAAAAAATTAAAAATTAAAAATAATCAAAAAATAACAAAAAGAACACAATCTAAAATTTCAATTTAGGGTTTTTGTCTTATTTAGTTTTTGAGTCTCAACCTATCTCCCACCAATGATTGTATTTGAAATCGCAACATTGTTAAGCTAGACAATTGAATCCGATGTCCTTGAGATTCAATATTAAACCCCAATGATCTTGGAGTTGAATTGTGGGGATTCATAGTGGTAGACCACAATTTTTTTTTTTTTTACTTTCTTATAATTTGGAAAGGGGAAAAAAGAGATAGAAAGATCGAGAAAATAATAAAATTATTTTACCTTTTATAATTACATAAAAAATTATTATAACTTTTCAAAATAAGTGAAAGGTTCCTCGAACTTAGACTAAACATATGAGGCATTAACGTAATTTAATTTTATAAATATGATAAAAAAAATTGAGTATTTGTTTACTGATGATCATAAATTATGAGAAGACATTATTTTGTATAATAATTTGATTTGTGTGACACTTATCAAAAAATATTTGATCGATATCACATTATATAGCAAGAATTTTTTGGGATTATTACCCTTGGGTGGTCCCTTGCCACTCGTGCCCTCGATTTTAAGGGAAGAGGTAAATTATAGGTAGAGTTTTTGTCTTATTGCGCGAGATAAGGAGTCGAATTCATAAACTATTGGTGCGAATCTTAATTTATTACGATTCGACCATTTATAAAGAGTACAAATAGATTTCCTATTGAAAGGAAATATTACTAATCTTTCATGATATTTTTAATTTTAAAAAAATATTATTATATCTTATAAATAGATGAAAGCATACTATTTTGGATGGTGATTTTGAGTTTAATTTTTAAATTAAAATTTATTTTTATTTTACTATTTTATCTCGACTTGCATAAAAATGATTTGACATTATGGTCTCAACAACCGTAGAGTTGACTCAGAAGAGAATCTGCAAGTCCTACAAAAGACTTGCAAAAATTAGGCAATACAAAGTCATTGTATATATTAGAAATATTACTTAAAAAAATTGTGGATTCCATCTTAATTGTCCCTTTAGCATGCGATATAGGTGGAGTATCTGTTTATAGGATTACATTTTTGCCTAGTCAACATGTGAACTCTAGGTGTCCCTAATTAAGTTGCAATTCAATTTCACAATTATAAATCAGGTGCGTCTTTTAAATGATAATGGGAGGTATGACCCAACCGGAATTTGTACCCCAAATAATCTTGCCACATGGTAGTCATCCAACCAATGTCCTAAAATACATATATACAATTTATAAATCAATTAATTTGAATAAATACTTAACAAAATCCACCTTGAATCAAGATTGATTAATTTTGAATTTGATTAGGGATCACTGCTTAGTCTCCCAACTAGGTAGGGATCACATTGAGCAAGGATAATGCTTGCTCAAACTTGGACACAAGAATAGACTTGGTTAGCATGTCTACTAGATTCATTGTAATGGAATTTGTCTCTACTATAACTTATTCCTTTGATATGATATCTCTTACGACATGTAACTAGGTATCTATGTGCGTAGTCCTTTCATGAAAAATACTATTCTTACTCAAATGTATCGCACTTTGAGAGTCACATAATAGACTCTTGGAGTAGACTTTACCATTCCTAATTCTTGAGTAATCTCTTATAACCACACAACTTTTTTTAATGGCTTCAGTTAAGGCCACATATTTTGCCTCAGTGGAGGAGAGAGTTAAAATGTGCCGGAGATTTGACTTCTAGTTCACTAAATTTCCTTCAAGGGTAAAAGTATAACCTGATATAGATCTCTTTTTATCAAGATCGATAACATAATTAGAGTCACAATATCCTGGTATGTTGCTTCCACCTTTTTTATTTGTTCTATACACTAGCTTTATATTCATTGAGCCTTTTAGATATCTTAGAAGCCACTTAATAGCACTCCAATGTTCTTTGGAAGATTTACTCATGAAACTGCTAATTAAGCTTACTCCATAAGCTATATTTGGCCGAGTTCCAATCATTACATACATTAAGCTACCTACAACATTAGAATATGTGACATTTCTCATACATACCTCTTCTTTTTTTGACATATCCCCTTTAATAGCATGGAGCTTAAAAAGAGATGGAATATGGGTAGAAATAGGTTTGAGTCTTTGTCTTATTGCGCAAGATAAGGAGTCGAATCCATGACCTACTAGTGCGCATTCTAATTTATCGCGGTTCAACCACTTGTAAAGAGTACAAATGGACTTGCTATTGAAAGAAAATATTACTAATATTTCATGATATTTTTAATTTTAAAAAAATATTATTATATCTTATAAATAGATGAAAGCATACTATTTTGGATGGTGATTTTGAGTTTAATTTTTAAATTAAAATTTATTCTTATTTTACTATTTTATCTCGACTTGCATAAAAATGATTTGACATTATGTTCTCAACAACCGTAGAGTTGACTTAGAAGAGAATCTGCAAGTCCTACAAAAGACTTGCAAAAATTAGGCAATACAAAGTCATTGTATATATTAGAAATATTACTTAAAAAAATTGTGGATTCCATCTTAATTGTCGCTTTAACATGCATATGGGTGGAGTATCTGTTTATAGTATTACTTTTTTGCCTACTCGACATGTGAACTCTAGGTGTCCCTAATTAAGTTGCAATTAAACTTCACAATTATAAATCACGTGCGTATTTTAAATGATAATGGAAGGTATGCCCCAACCTTCTAGGTGTCCCTAATTTAAGTTGTAATTAATTTTCACAATTATGAATCACGTGCGTATTTTAAATAATAATGGAAGGTACGACTCAATAGGAATTTGTATTTTGGGATTGATTTTTTTGGGGATTGCACTTGTTAAAAAAGTGAGCCAAGATTAGGTCTCTTAGTATGAACTTTGATGATTAAGTTAGTAAATAAAGTCAAAAAAATAAAAATAAAAATAAAAATAAAAATAAAAATTTATAATTAGATGGTTTTACCTGTGGAGATTCGACTAAAAGATATGAGATATTATTTGGGATTAATTTCAAGATGATTGGGGTTCAAGATCTCGTTCGAAATTCTCAGAGTTAGGCTCTTGTCAGATAGTGAAATTTTTAATTTGAATTTAAATGAGAATAAACCTGTTAAATTTGACTCGAGTACTTTTAGATTGTAATATGAAAGTTGTTTTCCAGTTATTCCTTCAGACTTGGATCTGGAAATTGAAGGAAGTGCTCCATATATCATCACATTATTAGCCTAATTTTAAGATAAGTGGTGATGTTAAATTGCATTCTTTTGAGGGGCATATTAGTTGTTTTATTAAGCTACATCATTAAGTATATAATTATAATAGCTCACGTGGATCTTTTTGAGTATACTGGGAAGAATAATTTTTTATGACTTCATTTAGTTTTTGGGTAGTTTGATGACTTTTCATTTTTTTTTATTAATAATGACTATTTTACTCATTTGTTTAGAGGGTAATTTTTAGATTAAAAAATTATGAGTTCTTTCCTTTATTTTGAAAATTTTAAAAGTTTAATTAGTCAATACCTCTATTGCTAAACAAATAGGATGAAATTTTACTTTAGGATTTTTGTCTTATTTAGTTTTGAGTCCAAACCTATGTCACACCAATGATTGTATTTGAAATAGCAACATGGTTAAGGTACACAATTGAGCCCCAATGTCATGGAGATTCTGTAATGACTCATTTATTTATGAATTAATTTAAATTTTTATATAAAAAATTAAATAAAAAAATTAAAATTAATATATTTTTTGTCGAAAGAATTTTGTCAATTATTCAGAAATATTGAGGTTTAATTGTAATTTTAAAAACTGGTGGTTGACCCACCTTAAATATAAGTTATGTGCTATTTTAATCAAGAGAGCATGTAGGAGAGATGGTGCGAGAACATGAAGGGCTGGGGGAGGTCGTGGGATCAAATTCGCGGCTGAGCAAGGAAAAAATGTTGGGTTTTTAAACCCAATCAGGCGCCAAAACGACGTCGTTTTAGGGTGTCAGATGGCGCCCTTGCGCGGCTGCTAGCCATTACCACTGCCACCTGTTGCACTCGCCATGCCGCTTGTCCCAAAGCCGCTGCCATATTGCTACTATAGTGTTTCTTCTCCAAGTGCAATGACCTATATATATGGGGTGGATATTTGAGTAAAATGGGAAGAAATTAGGGAAAATTTTGGTGGCGTGGAGACTTGAGTTGTGACATCAGCAACCCTGGTACGTTGCAAGGATTGAGGAAAAATATTTAAGGCAAGTTCTTTTCCAATTTTTGCAAGTTCTTATCATTTTCTTGCAATTTTCTTCACGTTCCCTCTATTTTGCAAGCTCTTAGCACTCTATTGCCTTTACTTCTATGATGCTTTGATTTATTGAGTTTGGGTTAAGTAAACCCTCGATTATGGAAGAATCAGCTTGGATGTGGCCTATGAGGTTATTCTGATAGTTTTTTATGGTTGTCATTTATACTTGCTGAGTATCAAATAGGGTTTTATATCACCCTATCTTTCTTTGGGAATGATGCTTTATTGGGGACATGCAAGGGTTTGATGTTGCTTTGCATGGGTTTTGTTCTCTTATGTATGTTGCCTAGAGTAATCGTATGTCTATTATATATGATAAGTCATTATGATATGCGTAGTTGTGATGATGCATAGAGCATGTGCATGAAAAGGATTTTGAAATGTCTAAATGTTTCATGATGCGCGTGGCAGACGAGATCCGTAGAGAAAGCTTTGACTCAGAAAAGGACTTCGGTCCCATGGTTATGATATGGACTTCAGTCCATGGTTCTAGATTTCGGTCCCATGATTATGGTTTTAAAAGATTGCATATGAACGTGAATGCATGTTTCATCTTCTTATCATGTAGAGTGACGTGAAGAGGTGTGGCATGAGTGCTATAAATGTTATTCATAATCCTTATTGTTTTCCGTTACTTATGATTCTCATGCTCACTTTCTTTTAGTCATACTTTATAGGTCTTGTGGCTCATATTTGTTTGCATCATTTTAGGAAAGGGTAAGGCCAAAGAGATGGGCGAGTCAAGTGAAGTTGGAGGCGTGGGGTAGAAGTGTGTATAAAACCGTCTCAATCGGAAGGTCCTTGGGGTGTTTTTAAGATGTGTAATACTTAGTTCCATTTTGTTTATATTCTAAGTTGTACCCCTTAGGGGATATTGTGGGCATGTTGACCATAATATGTATATGTACATGTCTATGAGTAATGATGTATGAGTATGGCTTCCCTTGTTAATAGCAAAGAATATGTGTGACGCTTCTAATTAGGTTTTGTGTATATGCCATATTTTCTAACGGACTTTTCTTGAATTCCTTGAATGTGGGGTCTCCGGTGATGGGGGTGCTATAATTATTAGAGCTTGTTTAAACGAGAAATTGAGAGAAACTAGGAGCCTTGCAGATTGAATATTAAACCCGAATGACCTTGGGGGTGGATTGTGGGGATTCATAGTAGTAGACCACAATCATTTTTTTTTACTTTCTTATATGTAGGACCTGTAGGCTTCAAACAATACACAACAACAAAGAAGAACAAAGCACAACAAGAACAATGCCAGAACTGAAGAAGAAACACCAATGCACACACACAAAGAGGACAACAATACTTACATGTTCGGACCCGAAATTGGATCCTACTCACGGCAAGGGTTTAAATCCCTAGTCAATCCAGTAAGAATGAAGAACAAGAGGGATTACAAACCAATTACAGAGAAATAAACCGGAACATACTTACAAAAGTAAGAAGATAAGAAAACAAAGCACACATGCTCCAAATATCCTGAGCAAACCTAGCACTCTCAATCTTCTTTAATCTCTCACACATAACCAAGCGATTTCCCATAGGATGCATGAATCAATTTAGGGTTTCTGGTTCTTAGCCTCTATCTTATTGTGTATCTCATGAAGAATGATGATCCTCTTTCCTTTTTTCTATATATATGAGGGCTAAAGCATGTGACCGACTTAAGAAATCAATGACCAGAAATAAAAAACCCCAAATAATCTTGCCACATGGTAGTCATATAGCCAATGTCCTAAAATACATATATACAATTTACAAATCAATTAATTTGAACCAACACTTAACAAAATCCACCTTGATTTAAGATTGGTTGATTTTGAATTTAACTAGGGATCACTGCTTAGTCTCCCAACTACGTAGGGAGCACATTGAGCAAGGACAATGCTTGCTCAAACTTGGACATAGGGATAGACTTGGTCAGCATATCTGTTGGATTCACTTTAGTGGAATTTTTCCCCACTTTAACCTATTCCTTTGATATGATATCTCTCACGAAATGTAATCGAGCATCTATGTGTTTAGTCCATTCATGAAAAACACTATTTTTACTTAAATGTATCGCACTTTGAGAGTCACATAATAGACTCTTGGTATAGACTTTACCATTTTCAATTCTTAAGTAATCCCTTGTAACCACATAGCTTCCTTAATGGCTTTAGTTAAGGTCACATAGTCTGCCTCAGTAGAGGAGAGAGTTACAATGTGTTGGAGATTTGACTTCCAGTTCACTAGATTTCCTCTAAGGGTAAAAGCATAACTTGATATAGATCTCTTTTTATCAAGATCAACAACATAATCAGTCACAATATCCTAGTATGTTGCTTCCACCTTCTTTATTTGTTCTATACACTACCTTAATTTTCACCGAGCCTTTTAGATATCTTTGCAACCATTTAATAGCACTCCAATGTTCTTTGGAAGGTTTACTTATGAATCTGCTAGCTAAGCTTACTCCATAAGCTATATTTGGCTGAGTTCCAATTATGACATACATTATGCTACCTACAACATTAGAATATGTGACATTTCTCATATATGCCTCTTCTTCTTTTGACATATCCCCCATAATAGCACGAAGCTTAAAATGAGATGGAATAGGGGTAGAAATGGGTTTGCTATTATTCATTTCAAATAGACCAACTATCTTCTTCACATATCCGGTTTGAGATAGAGTCAGAGTGCGTTCTTTTCTATTTTTGTCAATATCTATACCTAGAATTCTTTTGGCTACCCAAAATTTTTCATTTCAAATTCCAAAGTCAGAATTGTGAGCAGAAGATCTACAAAACAAGAGGTTAGTGCAATATAATCAAAAAATAGAATCAAATGAAAATACACAAAGTATTAATGAAAAACTTCCTGAAAGTCACAATGAACACATTCAAGGCTTAGATTTGGGCTTAAGAATCACCACTTAGGTAACACCGAGAATAGAGCCACCAAGCCCCAACAAAACCTAACCCCAAATTGCCTAAATCACTTATCTCTCTTGGTAAAAAATGAAACCCTCTTGCCAACAGAATGCTCTACATGAAGTAGAGTCCACAAAGGAACAAGAATCATGAAGATAGAGCAAGAAGCAAGAAAGAATCAATTGTCAAAGCTTACCTCCCAAGAATCTACCATACTGAATATATAGAGAAGAAAATCGTGAGGCATGGTCCAAAAATGGTAAGGAGATTGCCGCACAAACCAACAATGAAGCAAATAAACAAGGAGATGTCGCATAAAGCGATAAGGAAAGTCGGTGAATAGGAGGAGACATCGACACCGACTAGAGGAGGGAGGGAAAGAGAGACTTGAGTTTCCAAAAGAGACAAACCAAGTATTTATAAGAGGCAACTAGGGCATCACAACAGATGGGCTTACACAAAGCAAATGGGCCACACAACAAATGAGCTAACATAAGTAATGGGATAGGTCTCTCCATCTCTTGAGCAAATGGGATAGAACCTATTTCTCCTCCAAAGAGATGATAAATGAGCTTATGGACCGACTTTTAATTGTGCTACCAATAAGTGGTGATATTTGAGTTATACTTCAATCACGGGCTGAGGTCTATGAAGATCATATTAGCCTGAAACATCATCACTTTGGGTCTTATTTGAAAACACAACCTAACAAGAGCCTTTGTCAACTTTTCAATTTTTCCTTTATCTTTACAAGGAATAAACATGTCATCTACATAAATCAGTAGATATATAAACTGATTTCCTCTTAACTGCTTGTAGTATACACAATGGTCATAATTGGATTTATTATATCTTTCCCTTAACATAAACTCATCAAATCTCTTATACCATTGTCTAGGAGATTGTTTCATTCCATATAATGACATTTACAGTTGACATACCAAACTCTCGGTTCCCTTTTTCACTAAACCCATAGGCTGCTTCATGTAAATCATTTTCTCCAAATTTCCATGCAAAAAGGCTATTTTTACAGAGAGAGAGAGAGGAGAGGGGAGGGGGGATGGGAGGAAGCCTTATCGGTGATGGCGATAATAGAGGCTTAGGAGTGAGAGGTGTAGAGGTGGAGAGGGGCTGCTTGTTTATATAGAATTTTGAATCTTCGACCCATCAATAGATAGAGATAAGAGATGATATTCGACTAAATTACAAAATTTAAGGACTCGTTTGGAAATATTATTTATGAATCCAAATGGTAACTTGTTTTTAATTTTTTGCGATATATTATTTTTGCATTTAAATTCTAGATAAGAATAAGCATTTAAATTGATAAATTATAAATATTTTAAATCAATCAACACTACTATTATCATCTATTTTCTTTTCTAAGGCCAGAATTTTTGTTTGAATAAATTATAAATATTTTATAACTTGTCTAATGAATTACCTTGCTTGGTTTATATAAATGGAATTCATACAATGAATCTGGACACCATTTTCGGGCTTCTCAAGGGCAGCCTCCAATGGCAACTAGTCAAAAATACTATTTTTACCAACTTTTTCTAAAAACTAAAAAATAAGTAATGAAAAATAATTTTATAATTATATTTATCCTCATTTTCATTTTAGGATAAATTGACCATAAATCTCTTAAATTTCAGATTTTTGATTCAGATATTTTTAAATTAGGATAAAATTAAAAAAATATTATTTGTTTAAAAAATTGTTATTTGTAATTTTGGAATTTCTCTACATTGATCACTTGATCTTATTATTTTGGATGTGTATCTCGATTTAGAGGTTTGTTCATTGTTCTCCATCTTCACATGAAACCCTTCGGTCTCCCTTTTGCTTTACTTAATCCTTCATTTTCTCATTATGCCTTGTCGAAAGCCCTCTGCATCAAAATGGCTCAAAATTTCAAATGGTTGTGACTAACCGCCATTAGAGATTGACATCTCCCACACGAGCTCACATGCATTGCAACCATGCTCGGTGCATTTTACACACTTGAGGTGGTTATTGATACTCTAAATCCTAAAATTTTACTTTAGAATTTTTGTCCTATTTAGTTTTGAGTCTCAACTTATCTCACACCAATGATTGTATTTGAAATCACAACATTGTTAAGCTACACAATTGAGCCCCAATGTCATTGTGATTCAATATTAAACCCCAATGACCTTGGGGGTGGATTGTGGGGATTCATAATAGTAGACCACAATGATCATTTTTTTTTTATTTTCTTATAATTTGACAAGGAGAGAAAAGAGATAGAAATAGTGAAAATTAGTAAAATTATTTTACCTTTTATAATTACATAAAAAATTATTATAGTTTTCCAAAATAAGTGAAAGGTTCCTCGAACTTAGACTAAACATAGGAGGAGTTAGTGTAATTTAATCTTATAAATATAATAAAAAAATTGAGTACTTGTTTATTGCTCATCATAAATTATGAGAAGATGTTATTTTGTATAATAATTTGATTTGTGTGACACTTATCAAAAAATATTTGATCCGTATCACACTATATAACAAGTTTTTAAAAATATTATTATATCCTATAAATAGATGAAAGCATAGGATTTTGGATCGTAATTTTGAGTCTAATTTTTAAATTAAAATTTATTTTTTATTTTACTATTTTATCTCAACTTGCTTAAAAATGATTTGACTTGATGGTCTCAACAACCTTAGAGTTGACTCAGAATAGGATCTGCAAGTTCTGAAAAAGACTTGCAAAAATTAGGAAACACAAAGTCATTGTATATATTAGAAATATTACTTCAAAAAATTGTGGGTTCCAATCTTAATTGTCCCTTTAACATGCGATATGGGTGGAGTATTTGTTTATAGTATTACTTTTTTCCCTAGTCAACATGTGAACTCTAGGTGTCCCCAATTAAGTTGCAATTAAATTTCACAATTATAATTCACGTGCGTATTTTAAATGATGATTGGAGGTATGATCCAACTGGGATTTGTATTTTGGGATTGATTTTTTGGAGATTGCACTAGTCGAAAAGTGAGCCAAGGTTAGGTCTCTTAGTATAAAGTCTAGTAATTAAATCAGTAAACAAAGTCAGAAAAAAAAATGTGAATTTTGTAATTAGATGATTTTACTTGTGAAGAGATGACATATTCGGGATTGGTATCGAGGTGGTTGGAGTTTAAGATCTTCTTCAAAATTCTCAGGGTTAACTTCTTATCAGATGGTGAAATCTCTAGTTTGAATTCGAATGAAAATAAAGTTATTAGATTTGACTCGAATCCTTCTAAAGTATGATATGGAAGTTGGATTCGAATTACTTCTTTAAACCTAAATCTCGGAATTGAAGAAGTGTCATGTGTCATCACATTATTAGCCTAATTTTAAGATAGGTGGTGATATTAAATTACATTCTTTTGAGGGACAAATTAGTAATTTTATTAAGCTACATCATTAAGTATATATAATTATAATAGCTCACGTGGATCTTTTTGAGTATACGGGGAAGAATAATTTTTTATGACTTCATTTATTTTTTGGGTAGTTTGATGACTTTTCATTTTTTTTATTAATAATGACTATTTTACTCATTCGTTTAGAGGGTAATTTTTAGATTAAAAAATTATGAGATATCTCCTTTATTTTGAAAATTTTAAAAGTTTAATTAGTCAATACCTCTTTTGCTATACAAATAGGATGACATTTTTTTAACATGTTAACAATGGCCTCTCATGTCAAGCTTCCTCCCCCATTCTTTTCTACTTATGACAATGGAGACAAACAAGTGTCCTTTTTGTGTTTTAATTTTTAGTTTTGAATTTTAAATTTATTTTTAGATTTATATTTTTAGTGTTTGTTTTGAGATTACTAAAATACGTTCTTTTTGTCATTTTAAAAAATTATTTTTTAAAATAAAAAATTAGAAAACACATTTACTTTGAAATTTTGAGAAAATTTATTTTATAATATTTTATTTAATAAATTTGATTCAATAAATTGTAAACATTTATTAATAAATTATAAATTTGATTCAAAGTATTTAAAATATAATATAAGAGATAACTGATAATCTAACCGTATATAATACATTAAAATTGTAAAGTGCTTTCTAAACCAATGTTCAATTTGACTTTAACTATTAATTTCATGATAAATTTATTTTTTTATTAAAAATTAAAATCTGATATTAATTTTAAGATTTAGATTACCCACAACATAGATATTAAAAAAAATTATAAATAATAAAATAACAAAATATTAGTTTGTCATAGACATAATTCAAAATCTTGGAAATATCATTGAAAAGAAAAATCAATACAAAACAACTATATTACATATTCAGTTTAATATTAAAAAAAAAACAAAACAAAAAAAACTTCCATACATATTCTGATTTTCCTTATTCTTATTATACAAGATTTTTACAACAAACCATAAAATTAAACCCTAATTTCAAAATTAAAACCCCAAATCTTAATTCCAAAATTGAAATCCATAAACAAACAATATGGATTTATTCTCTCACGTGGGTAATGGAGCATATCACTTGGCAGTTATGGATGGGCTTATTCTCTCACGAGCTTGGAACACGGAGCATCTCAGACCATATTTTCGATAAGTAACATCCTTTCTTTGCATGATATTTGATTGATGTTCTTTTTATGCTAACGCTACTCCATTAAGGAATTGAACTTATGATTATTGCTATCAAATCTTATCATTCTCGCTTTTCGTTAAATATAAGAGACAGGAAGTAATCCTAATTCGGGGTCAAAATTAAGGCTATGATTTGCAAGCTAGGGCCCATTCAACTTAGCCTACGTGCCATGGTTTATGGCTTATTTAAGCATTCATCTTAGCCATTGCCCTAGGCCGTGGTCGACGAACTAGAGCCCATTCATCTTGACCGCAGAGTCATGGTTTGGCGCTTATTAAGCCACTATCTCAACTAAAAACTTATAAGTCATGGTTCACTAGCTAGGGTCATTTCATTTTGACAGAAGTCATGGACTGCGACCTACCTGGGTGTTCATCTTGACCTCACTAAGCCCTTAAAAGTCATGGTATGTTAGCTGTGATCGAATTGTGATCTATCTGGACATATAATATGTTAGTTGAGGTTTGCCCACATTTGCGTGAGTATTCGCAGTTTGAAACCTACTGGACATACGGCTCAAACTTATAAAATCTTAACACTTTATCTGAGATTGTTCAATTTTGAGATTTATCAGTTGCGAGCTAAAGGTGTCCCTGAGTTAATTAAATTTAAACTCATGCATGATCTTTGTATTCGACTTTTTGCTTGCAGCAAATGATAAATAAACAAAAGTTCATTTAATCAGAAGGGTGTATCACTTTCAAAATTAAAGTACAAGGAAAAGTAAGGAAAAGAAAAAGTCATAGCAGCCTAAGGAATGCGAACTCGGAGCAGCCGCATCTTGAGGAGTTGGGTTGCTGGAATCTTCAGTAGGAAGGTTGTCCTCGGTCTGATCAAGCGCGGGCAAGGTCTCGGCGACTTCCTTATTTGCAGTATCAACAACATATTTCTTCACTGCCTCCACCGCTTCCATACCAAAGCAGGAAAAGTTAAACTCTGGATGTGTTCTCCATAAAGTGAAAAGAAACACACTACAAATGTCGGACTTGACCTCTCCGCGTTCTTTGGCGACTTGGACTTCGACGTCAACCTTCATTGGGTTGACCTCCCACTTTGCCACTTTAGCCTCCCCAAATGCAGTGTCATCTTGCTGACGAGCCTATTCCATGTCACCTCGCATTGTGGCCAGCTTCGTTTCAGCCTTTTTGAGCTTCAAAGTGGCTTGGAAAAAAGTTGAATAAAAAACCCTCTTCTCGTGATCCAACTCGTCTTCAGCCTCCCTCTAGGCTTTTTCGACCTCCCTCACTCGGTCTTCCAAGCCCTTAACCTTGCGCCGAGTTTCTGGGACTCGGTGGTCAAGAAGGCCAAACTATCCTCTAGCGTCTTTTTTCCTTCCTAAGCACCTCGATGACGACCTCGAGCTGCTTTTTTTCCTTGTGGCTCGGGCTCTCTCTTCTTTTTACTTAAAGACACCCAGTTGCCTATAAAGCTTGAAAGGTCAGTATATAAGAAAGAGACAAACAGGATTTGCAAGGTCAAGTTAAAATCCTTATGAAAAGACTGTGACGAGAAATGTACTTGGAAAGCACATTGCCTGACACATCTTCCTTATCCAGAGCCTTAGTGGAGTTACCAAGGACCCCACCCAAGCTGTTGAGGAGGAGGCCGAAGTGTGTTCCCTCGGCAGCGACCTCAAACATGTTCGACTCGACAAAAATGGTTGCCTTCTTCCTTTTGTTTGCCTAGGCTTGTTGAGCAGCCTGCGAGGTGGGAGATGCTTTTCTTTTGCTCCCAACAGTAGGGGCCTCCTTGCAAACCACAGACTTCCCATGACTTGTTGCAACTACGACTGAGTCGTGCTGTGAAGAGGCATCAGTAGGAGCAGGGTCTGACGAAGTCGTGACAGTTGTTGCAGGGTTGGGACCAAGTAGAGCAACAAGGTTGCGACTATTGCCAGCCATCTTGGATCGAGGTTCCATCCTTTGGATTTTAGCAAGAGAAGAGGATAAGCGGACGACCTCGGGTAAGCTCGAGATCGCGGACCTACCGGGCCTTTCGAGCTAAAGCTTCATTGTCTCTGATGACGTTGGTAAGGCCCCAACCGTGACTTCTCAGTGAGCTTTACTCTCCCTGACCAGATTCCCGTTGGAGTTAGCCATGTCAAAGGCCAACCTTACCTCATTCTGGCCCCAAACTCTTATGTCCTCCTTCCTGATGTCTTTGAGACCAAGAGGAGGAGTGAGCGCGATGCAAAGAATCGGTAATCTCGGAGTCTTCCTCATCTGTTTTTGCTTCTGAAGCAGTTTGAAGTCATTGTGCCTCAGAAATAGTTAGCTCGAGCTTTTTGCCAGCGACATATACAAAATTAAAAAAAAAAAAAGATTCATAAATAAGGAATGATAACAAATAAATCGTTGTTACAAGTATGCTGAAGGACTACTTACTCTGTACAAGGATAAAGTTGAGATTATTAAGATCGTGGAGCGAGGAGTAGGAAATGTAAAACCATTAGGACATGTAACCCTTTATGTTGAACCTGCCCTTACCCTTCCCTTGAGGTAAGAGCTTCTTATAGTCAGAAGAATGAGCTGCCATGTAATAGAGCCCGTCCTTGATACCTTTGAAAGAATAAAGGTACGGGTTGGAAGAGGAAGTTTGTTATTTTTGAAGAGTATGGCTAGAGAGTTTATCTGGGCATAAGAGTTGAGAGTCAGTTTGAACGGTGCGAGCTTCAGGTCATTTAGAATGGTTATGAGATAGGGCTGGAGTGGAAATCTAAGTCTGAACTCTAAGTGTTTGGAGGCTGACAGCCACGAACCTTGCGGGAAGAAAGAAAGCATGGTCACCGGGAGAAGGTACCATTACACGTGTGCCGCAAGGAAGACAGTACTCTGAAGCACACGACCTCAACTCGTTGATCGTTAGTTTGAAGGGTAACGTTTGAAGACCTCATGAGTTGCTTGTTCCTTGGCAGCTAGCTGGGCGACTAGAGGGTTGGTGCGAAGAGGTACTCTCTCAGCGACCTTAGAGTCAGACGAAACCACGTCCTGCACAATCAATGCTAGTATCCCTCTATTGTGCTCTAAAGAGATAGAGGTGTCATCATCTTCTACCCTATGGTTGCGGTGCTTTTGAACTGATGTGGACATTTACGATAAAAAGAAAAAAAGAAAAAAAGAGAGTCAGGTTGCTAAAAACAGACCGGTCCTCACGAATCAAAGTTCCTAAGGATACTTCCTACCTATCAGATCACGCGCTTCACAACAGGGTATGACCTAAAATAGAGGGGACTAAGTCTATAAGCCTATTAAACCTCCTAAAACTGATGAAAGCTAGCCCTACAAGACACACAACCATCACCAGGAGGCGAGGCATGAAAATGGAATCGACAGAAAGAATGAAAGCAGTAATAAAGTAAACTAAAGAACTAAGAGAAACTTACTATTCTTGATCGATTGTTGCAAAAGTTTAGGAGAAGAACCAGCAGGAAAGCGACAGTGAAAGGCGAAAAAGCTTCAGAACAGTTAGCAATGGAGTCTTGGAGTCGGAAGGAAGAAGAAGGTTGCAGAAGCAAGGAACATTTTAAAATGACTCAGTAATGGGGGAAAAGAACTCCCTCATGCTTTTATAGTTTGAGATATTCCAACGTTGTATGGAGAGACTAACAAACTATCCTAGATCCAATGGTAATGTGCAGAAGCATGGGGCCCACGACATAATGATTAAGCGGTTATGGGGAACGTCCGCATTAAATGCCCCTTAGACAAGACGTACGGTGTGAAACGACACAATTTGAAATGATTGGGTAGAAGTCTAGAAGGTGGATTGACAGCTTGCATAGCCCAATCTGATTTGCATACACTAGTTTGCGTTCTAAAGATCGCACCGCAAACTGGGGGATAGTGTTACGGGCATTTTTTGGATCGCTTTGGGCTATTGTTTGGACTACTTTGGGCTAGGAATAATCCAGTGGCTAGGCCCAACCTCTTGAAGCCCACTGGACCTAAGGCCGAAGACATCTCAGTGAGGTCACATAATTGCTAAAGCACGAGCTCCGACCACGAGAGTAAGTGAGCTCCGACTGCGAGAGTAAGCGAGCTCCTAGCAATGCCTCCATCTCGCTGGCCGACCCAATCAGCTCGCAAAATAAACCAAAAGGTAGGATAATCGGAGATGCTGTCCACCTGTCTTATCTGTAGCAAGCTGGGTCCCTGATAGTGCAAAACCTTTTCCCTAACTTTGTGGGGTTGATAAGGACATATTGTCCCTATAATAATTACCCTTCTATAATTGGAAGTCATCCAAAAAATTGTAACCCTCCCTACACACACTATAAATAAGGGGTCACAAACCATTGTAAGAGAGGGAGGATGGAATACATATTGTTACTCTACTAAAATGATCAGAGAGCAGTCGTGGACTAGGCATCATTCTGGCTGAACCATGTAAAAATTCTATTGCGCACTGTTTATTATTGATGATGTTTGTTTCTTTGCTTCGTATTTGTGATTAATCTATCAGTACGAGCCGACGAATCACGGTCGACTAATTCTGAACGTCGACTGTTACAAATGTTATTAAGTGGGTAAGAAAAAACACTAAATAAAACAGGTCAATGTATGGCTTTATTTACTTATTTTATCAATTAATGCAAGATAAGCGAAGTCAAGACTTTATAGTAGAAGACAGATGGTTTGGAGGGTTCAATGCATGGCAATTAATTTGGTGTCAATTTTAAATTGATTAACCTCATAATCAAGTTTAGCCACATGATTTAGTCAAACTACCAACATTATGCCCAGTGTGATCTTCCCTCTAATAATGAGATGACCAAATTAATGTTTGGTTGCTATAAGAGACTAGAATATGCATGTGCATAAATTTGTAAAATTGCCATGTCATGCTTTCAAAATATGTTTTCTACTAAGTCAGCTTATATATATATATATATGTTAATTACTAGCCCAATTGGTAGAGCAATATAGGACGGACTTAAGAATATTTGTGGGTCTAAGCAAAAGTTATTTTGGTGGCCCTTTAATAATATAAAGAATATTAAAAATTATTTAAAATTTGCTTTCTTTACTTTTTGAGATGCAAAATTACTAATTAAATTCTTATACTCAATTTAGAAGGTAAATATTTTTTAAATGACAATATAGACAATAGGAAAACTATAGGCACCTCTAACTAGGGACGCATAACAAGATGACATAAATGCCAAAACCAATTAAAACATTACACATCCTCCTTGACAATGGAAGTTGCACTCATACATTCTTACTCATAGACAAACATAATAGTGTTCACATGCTCACATAAATAAAAGTAACTTAATATTACACACTACATCAGGGTCCATAAACCCACCATATCCCCTCAGGAGTACAACCTAAAACATAACCAAGCATAACTTAATATTACACACCACCAAACATCCTCTAAGGACCTTTGATTGAGATGGCTCTGTACACACTACTACTCTATGGATCCTGATTCACTTGGCTCGTCCTCTACTTTAGCCGTACCGTTACCTGGAATGATGCAAGCAAACATGAGCCACAAGCCCCAGTAAGTATAACTGGAAGAAAGCGAGCATAAGAGTCATGGGTATCAAGAAGCAAAAATGACATGAATGCCATTTAAAGTACTTTCACATGATAAAATGATGATATATGCATCTATGCTCATATGCAGTACTTTTTATAACTATAAACATGGGACCGAAGTCCGAAACCTTGGGACCGAAATCCATAACTTAAACTTGGGACCGAAGTCCATAACATAAACTTGGGACCGAAGTCCAACTTTGAGCTCAACACTTTCTCTGTGGATATATCTTGCGAACTCGTCCGCTACATGCATCATGAGGCCTTTACATATTTTTAAAAACCATTTTGGTGCTTCATGCATTATCATAACATGCATATTCATAATAACTTCTCATATATAACTGACATGCAATTAATGAAGCAATATGCACAGTAGGACAACATTCATGCAAGACAACATCAAACTCTTGCATGTCCAAAATAAAACATTATTCCCAAGGAAAGATAGGGTGATACAAAACCTTATTTGAGATTCAATAGGTATAAATGTAAATTATGGAATAATTTACTAGAAAAAGAGAAATAACTTATAAAATAAGAAAATAACATGCAAGATAGGGATAAGAACTTGCTCATTAATAGAAAGACTATTATCTTGCCTCTTAAGTGGGACAAAGAGGAAGAAGAACTTACCTTAATAGGAATAAGAACTTGCAAATTAAAAACATGGACTTGAGAAAAGGGAGAAACTGAACTTGCAAGATAGGAATAAAAACTTGCAAAAACTAGGAAGAGAACTTGCCTTAGATATTTTTCTTTAACCTTTACTACGAATCAAAGTTGCTTACGTCACAACCCAAACTTACACGGACAGAATTTCCCTTAATTTCTCCCAAAATTCTCCCAAACTTTCCTCAAACCTTCCCCCCAAAATCTCTCCATTCACTCAAAGAGCCAAGGGGTAGGGGAGGTGGTAGGGCATATGGGAGAAAAATTCCATTTTTTTTTTGGAACAAATATGGATACTGGACACGTGGCTGCAGGAGACAGCCACGTGGGTGCGCAGCAGGGCCTTGTCTGGCGCACTTGGCTGCTCCTGACCGCGTTCATGCGGGCCGCGTCCGTGGGCGCCTAGCCACGCGGTTGCCAGCATGTGGCCCACGTGGCACCCGCGCCTCGGCCTAGGCTGCTCGAATTTTTTTTTTCAAAACACCATAAAATAATTATTTTCTCTGAAATTTTCAAATATTCAATAATATCCTCAAATAATTATTTTTAATCCCAAAAACATACCAAATTTAATATTTTCCATTAATCTCCATAAAACCTCACATTACTCGATAAATTACCCTAAAACCCATAAATTAATTATTTTACTTAAATCCTCAAATCACTTCAAATGCTAAAATTAAAAATTTCCAATTATCTCAAATTTTGAGATGTTACAAAAACATCTAGAAACGTAAAAGTTGAATAAGCAAAAAATATGAAAAGTCCATAGGTAGGTCATGTAAATTAAAAAGCTATTGATTTACTTTTTTTTTTCTTTAATGCCCAGATCAATGTAGATTTTCTAGATAAAATTTTCGTCGTCCAAAAAATTGTTTTATCAAATTATTCCCCTAAAATAATGCAACTTCTTGCTTTTTACCACAATGAAAGCACATTGGAGAACTTAATTTCTTAGCTAGGTGGTATGTTAATATGTTCCTCAAGCCCAACATATCAATATACTCTTTTACCACATCAACCAAATGATGGAAAATTTATACAAATCTCCTCAACCATCATATAAAAATGTAACTAAGAGAGTTTGAACCCAAAATTCAAATTGAGGATAACAAATAATGGATTTAAATTTGAAAGGACAAAATGATGAGTATTAGATGTTCCATTTGGTTGTGAAATCACTTCATAAATTATAAAAAAAAACTTTAAAAATTGTTGAAACCTCACCAAAACTTCAATTTTTGTAACAAATATAAACTGTTATGCTCTTTCATGTAAGCCTAGAAAAATCATAGTGGTTGTAGCCTTAACAAGGACACCTCTCAATATGTCAAGGGCATGCAACACTCGGTATTGGACTTGGTATGGTGATGCAATAATATTAGAAGGCAAAAAAAGAAGCCATGATTCCATGTTAGATAATTTGTCGATACTTAGCTTCAAATCACCTTTATAATGATGGTTAAGTTAGCATTTGTAACGGCCTGGGTCTTGATTATTTTGTCATTATTTTCATGTGTATTATATTATGTCATTAATTGAGTAATGTGTTAAAAATATTTTATGTGATGAAAAAGGAAGTCAAAAGTATGAAGGGAAAATTATGTGCATGTAAGACAAGTAAAATAAAGTTAAAAAAATCAAAAGAATTGAGAAGTGTTGTTTTGAACAGGCAAAGTATGGTGTGTGCGTGTGTGTGGGTTGAAAATTCAAAGAATGGGGTTGTCAAGATGGTGAAAAAGTCAAAATTGAGAAAATAAAATTAGGCTATGAGCTGCCGTGCACATATATATATATATATTACATATGTACTTATATTATATTAATTGTAATTACATAAATGGAGATGGATATTATATTAATTGTAATTATATAAATGGAGATGGATATATATACATATATGTGTGAATGTATAAAGTGGGGGTAAAATGAAAAAAAAAAGAAAAGAAAAGAAAAGAAAAGAAGGGGAGACACAACAGGTTACTAACTGTTGTTAAGAGAGTTGTCGATCGGTCGTGAACAGTCGTTCGTTTTCCTTCAATCTGTTGACCTTTTTCTGTTAGGTCTGTCTTCTTAAGCCGCCTGCTATATAAAACAATAAGCAATTATTTGTGTATGTTGAAGAGTCAAATTAAATAAAATTGATGTATATTGGAAAGTAAAAATGAATGAAGTATAATGTGGTGGAGTAGTCACAGCAATGAAAAATTAGGAGGGTTGAAAAGTCAAGTGAAAGGAGAGTGGAAAAGTCAAAATTAGCAATGGATTGGGTTTGAATTGGAAGAGGCTGTCATGTGTGTATACATATATTGACATATTTTATATGTTGATTGATAGGATTAAATGGAAATATATATTTATATATGTATGTATGTGCATAAGTGAGGGCATGATGGGAAAAGAGAAAAGGGGAGAGCATATTGGCAGAAAAATAGGGACTAGTTGACTGAAATTGGGAGTGGGGGTTGTCGTGCTTCATCTTCTCTTCTCAATCATCATAGCAGTTTCTCTCCAACAAGAAGCAAAGGGAAAATCATCCAAGGCAAGTTCAACATTCTTTCCATCTTTCAAGGCCTATTCCTTTCATTTCCTAGTTTCTGTTCTTAAATTCTTATTTTTGGATTCACTAATCTTGTTGTATTCTTTGGCTTATAATTTCTTATGTTTATATCCAAATTGAGATCCATTTATTTTGCTGTAAACTAGACTTCTTAGTCTTTGTTTTGATATATTATTTTTCTTTTTTGGCTTTGTTTTGAGCCCGAAACAACCCTATTAATCTTTGTCAAAAATTTTGGAAATTTTACTATCATGAGTTCTGCCTTGCTTCAGTTTTTGTGGAATATTTTTTTGTGGTTATTTTTTATTTCAAATCCGTTTGTTGTTCTAGAAAATAGAGTTCTTGAACTTCAATTTTGACATATTGTTTGTGGTATGTGATGAAATATCTAGCCTGAAACATGTCCTTGAAAATCAGCTTGAAATTTGTTGGCATTTGAAACTTTTAAATTTTGGGCAATTTGTGCATGTTGTATTCTTTAGGGTATAACTTTTTTTAGTTATATCTGATTTAAAATTATCTTGTTGTTTTGTTAACTAGACTTCCTAAGCTTCGTTTTGATATATTACTTGCATTAATTAGCTTCATATTGAGTCCATAGCAGCCTCGTCAAGTTGTGCCTTGCTTCGGTTGTTATAGAATAACTTTTTGTGGTTATTTCCAATTGCGAATCCATTTTTTGTTCCAAAAACTAGAGTTTATGAGATTCAATTTTGATATATTGTTTATGGTATTTGACCAAGAATTGAGCTCGAATCAATTCTTTTTGGGTGTTTTCCTCATGAATCCATATCTTGGGTAAATGTTTTTGGGGAATAAATGTGCATGCATATGCATGAAAAAGAATTAATGTTGGGCCATATGGAAGCTTGTGATTGGAGAGCACTTTATGAGCATGTTTTATGTGTAATATGTTATGTATGATATTTGTGTGCCAAGCGGCTTTAGGTTGAGCTAATGGGCCTCAAGGTTCATATGCTGTATGGGATAGTCCTTGAGTTGAGCTAATGGGCTCCAAATACCTCGTGGCATATGATATGGTAAGATCTTGGGTTGAGCTAATAAGCCCCAAGGATTGTATGTTATTTATGGGCATAGGCCTTGGGTTGAGCTAAAGAGCCCCAAGAACCGTATGTGATTGATATGTACGTATATACGAGTTTATGTGATTTCAAATATTTGCATACGCTATTCATTGAGCATATGAGGATGGCGCATGGAACGGGTGCATTTCATGTGACTATGGTTGGGTATTTCTTGAGTCTATCTATTATTGTAATCCTTATTCACATGCCTTTTCATTTCATATTATACTTGCTAGGCCTTGTAGCTCATATTTGCTTCGTATCATTCCAGGTAAGGGGAAACCTTTGGATAAGGGCATGTCCATTGGAGTTTGACTCACGTGGGTTAGTTATGTGAATAGAGCAATCCAGACCAAAAGATCCATGGGAGTTTGTGTTGAGGCCAATAGAAATGCGCTTAATTTTGTATTTTATTTTGTGCCCTTTATTTTGAGATGTATGGGTAGTTAATCCCTAAGAAGAATGTTTAAGGAAATTGTATTGTAAGTATGTAATATGAATTTCCACTACCAATGAGTTGTATGTGAAGGGTTTTATTTGACTTTGTATATAAAAAAAAAAAATCAGGTTGTCACAACATTGCTTTTGGATGTGCCTTAGATCTTTCGCACCAAAAAAATAATAGAATTCCAAGAACTTAGAGAGAGAAAAAGAGCTTTAAAGCAAGAAACTTTGAGAACTCTACTATGAATGGGATGATTACAAATGAGGGTTTACAACATTTATAGACTCTACAAGATCTTTACATGGAAAGGGTATATCTAGGAATATTTTATACACACAAATGGAAACTAGAATAAGTAGGAGACTAATTTATACTACCTTAGAACCTCTTATAATCTTCTAGAAATGTGTAGATGACTCTATGTCTTCTGCCATGTAATCAAACATATAGCTTACCAACTTTCTAAGTGTATCCTATGTGGCATAGCCTCTAGTCTTATGTTAATTGGAAAAGTCTTTGATTTGGCAGCGCAAAGGACTCTTCCCCACCTAATCTAGTAACATCCCTATTGCCTATTGATACTGTTAAATTAATCCTCTGAATTACCAGAAGTCTTTATCTACCTCCCAATTATCATCATTTCTTTGGCAATCCATTTCACCAAATCATGTACTCCATGCAACATGATGCTCCACTCCTTTTCACCACATTGTTGTCTAAAATTTGTTCCACCTCTTTATTGCAAGATATCATCACCACAAGAGGGCTCCTTTATGACATGGTATGCTTTGGGCTTTCTCGATCCTCAAGGTAAGATCTTAATAAGCTAACACAGAATATGAGGCATTTCTAGAGTATTGTAAGTCGCCTTCATCCATTACAGTATTGACTCCGAATTAGATTGATGCTATGCGCCAAACAGCCTATAACTTGTTGACGAAAATGCAATCACAATAAGAGATAATACACGCCTAACAAAAGATGATACAATCTCAACAAGAGATGATACAATCCTTCTTCTAGCACTTGGGGATCAACCAGATGCCCCCAAGTCATCTTAACCAACTTCCACCCCTCTAGTGGTTCCAAGTCAGCTACTCGCTTCATTCGACCCAAGCAATTTATCTCATCATGACCCAGCAAACGACATGTATGATGATGAGTTTGATGATAACTATTGATGATTAAATATTTGTTGTGTAATTTGAATACTTGTGATAATATTTTATTTAATTGTTAACTTTGCGTTTTTATAGTAATTTATGTAATTATTAGTGTGATTGGAGTTTGGTATTGGTTTTGAATCAAACATTTTTTGGTCATTTTTGGGCCCTTTTGAAAAATCTAGGAATCAAAGACGAAAATGGAATTTGTATCTAAATTTCTGTAGGAGTTTAGAGACAAATTTATTTTTATCTCTAGAGGATTAGTGACGTAAATGTTCTGTCACTAAGATGAACTCAACGACGGAATTATTTATGTCACTACATACAACGACGAAAGTACAATTTGTCGCTATATATAGCGACAAAACGTTTTCCATCTCTAAAACCAAAATGCAACTAGTTTTGTGATTGATGTAGGCGATGAAGGTTTTTTCTTTTGCAAGGGATAAAATTCCTTCATTAATTAGGGATGGAACTAGAAATCTGTCACTAACATATTAACAATGCCTTCTAAAGTGACGAATGAGAATCCATTGCTAATTAATTAGCAATGGAATTATATAGATTTAGCAACAGATTTTTTTCGTTGCTAAAACCATTTTTTTGGTAGTGCATGTGTGCACACACACACACACACACATATATATATATATACATATATGTATGCATGGATTTTCTCTCAAACAATTACTGACACACATAAATTTATATGTATACTTTACTTCCTTTCACCTCATCTCAACATTTAGCTAAAAAAAAAATTCATGATAGATATCTCATTTCACATACTTTGGGGTGCTTACCTTAAATTTTGTGTCCCGATTGCTACTTCCAAGCCTTATTGAGGTCATTTATCACAAATTTGACACTCGTAAATTTTGAGTAGTTATTTTCTTTAATAATTGATTCCTCCAAAAATTTTAGAAAAATTTGGGTTGTTACACTCCACCCCCTTCAATGGAATTTCATCCTCAAAATTTGATTTTTGCTAACATCTCATAAGGTTACATTATTCATCCATTACGTTAAATAGATTAGGATAGTTTGTTCTTATCTTGTCCTCGTATTCCCAAGTTGCTTCTTCTTCCAAGTGATTCCTCCATAAAACCTTAACAAAAGGTATGACCTAGTTCTTTAGCACTTGATTGCATTGATCCAAGATCTTCACAAGTTTTTAAAAGGTCTAGTCTTCTCATAGTTCGATGGTTTTATTAGGGACTAGAATGGCAGAATCTGACTAGTGTCTTTGATAGGTAGCCCATAAAATTTCGCTATCAAAGTTCTAAGAATCATGGGCAGAATAGGGATTGAAAAGGCCACTGGGTGCATGTGCAAGCCACAAATTTGGTTAAGGGGTAGAATGAGAGAGCAATCATGGGGGGCATCTGCAGGTAAACAAATTTCGTTGAGGAGGAGTGGAGGAGCTAACAACCTATAAATAGGGAAGCAAATAGAATAGAGGGGGAAATATTTTTTTTGTGAATATTGTGGGAGAGTTTTAACCTCTTGAATGTCCATTTTTCTTTGATTTTGTTAATTCCTAGCGTTGTAATTCCTTTTCTTCTCAGTAATAAAATCTAGAGTATCATCATAAGCCCATCATTTAGTATCAAAGCAAAAAATCAATTTCCATGGTAAACCTCACTGAGGGAGTAGGAGAATTGGAGGGGCAGTTTGATGAATTGTATAGTGGGATGGACTCGCTGAAATCGGAGATGCAACGAATGCAGAGCTTGGTGAAGAATATGACGATCATGATGGGGAATTTTATCCTCATGAGATCAAAATGGGAGGAATAAGAAAGGGAGAGGAAGTGCAAGGGAACGCTAGAGCAACCCACACCAGAATGCACTTTGAATTATGTGATTTCCCATGGTGTTGAGAGTGACAACAGAGAAAAATGGGAAGCGGACGATGGAAATTGGAGGTGGAGAGTTCGTAATAGAAGATTAGAGATGTCGATCTTTAGTGGAGACAACTCGGATGAGTGTCTGTTTAGGGTATACAAGTATTTTGAAGTGAATCAGTTGATGGAGTCAGAGAAAATCGTAACGATAACGTTGTGTTTCGAAGGAGAAGCCCTAGCTTGGTACCAATGAGAGCGATGAAGAAGGGATTTCAAAGTTAGGAGAAGATGAAGATCCACCTATGTAACCAATTCCAGTCTTCACAGAAGGGATCAATAGAGGAGAGGCTCTTGGCCCTCAGACATGAAGCTTCATGCAGGAATACAACCCCTCCTCTTTGAGACTTTGGCAACTCTAGTGGGCGAAGTTTTAGAGGCTATACTAGAGGGCCTCTTTGTTAACGGGTTGAAGATGAAAATTAAGGTAGAAGTTAGGGTTTTATAATCGTTGGTTCTAACATAAATCATGGAGATAGCCTAGTAAATTGAAGACAAAATCACATACTCCAAGCCTAAGTTGGTACTAGACGAAGCAGAAGTAAAAACGTCCCTAATTTGACCCACTTGTCAACCTACATACCCTTCATTCCAAACATGAACCCTATCAGCAAGTTAGCCACTCCTTATAGATTGAGTCCTCCGGCCATTGTAGGAGTAATTGTTCCACCCTTTAAAAGGATAACTTCAAAGCCAAGAGAGAAAAAGGGTTGTGCTTTACATGTGATGAGAAGTATTCCATTGGGCACCGGTGCAAAAATAAAAAGCTACAAGTTATGTTGATTTATGGTGAAGTGAACAAAGAGGTGGGGAAAAAAGAAGAGGTCGAAAGAAGTCATGAATGGGAAGCTCTAGTGGCTAATGAAGAAGTGATTGAGCTATCAATGAATTCGATAGTAGGACTCACCCCAGCCCCAAACTATAAAGGTATAGGGGCGACTTGTTGGCTAAGAGGTAGTAGTTCTCATAGATAGAAGGGAAACCATAATTTCATGGTTGTTGAGTTGGTACAAAAATTGGGGATGTCGAGCTCAAAGACTACTGGCTACGGGGAGATTATGGGAATGGGGCTGGTTGTGTATGGTGCTAGAGTATGTAAAGGTGTGCTTCTTTCTCTTCAGAACCTATATGTAATTGAGGATTTTCTTCCCTTGGAGCTGGGAGCTTGGATGTCATCTTGGGGATGAAATGGTTAGCAATGTTGGGCAAGGTGCAATTCGATTGGAAGTCCTTAACTATGAAATTCCATGTAAGAGGGATGATGGTTACACTGTAAGGGGATCCGAGTTTAAGTAAAACTCTTATCACCCTAAAAGCAATGATGAAAGCATTCAAGGGTAGCGAAGAGGGTGTGCTTCTTGAAATTGGGAGTTTGTTGGCAGAATTTGGGGAGCTACTAGTTGCAATACCAGGAGGTATTTAGCAGGTGCTATCCGAATTTAGTGGCGTTTTTTATGAACCAGGCGAGCTACTTCCGAAAAGAGAACGAGACCATCAACTTGTAGCCGGGTTCAGCTCCAAAAATACTTGTTGCCAGAATTATCAAACCTAGTATGAGCCCTTTTTCTAACCATGTTTTGTTGGTCAAGAAAAAAGATAAGGGATGGAGATTTTGTGTAGACTATTGAGCCTTGAATAAGGTAACAGTACCTAACAAATTTCCCATCCTAGTGATCGATGAATTGTTAGATGAGCTTCATGGGGCCACTGTGTTTTCAAAGTTAGACTTGAAGGCTGGATACCACCAG
This sequence comes from Diospyros kaki, assembly GCA_036245055.1. Classification (NCBI taxonomy): domain Eukaryota; kingdom Viridiplantae; phylum Streptophyta; class Magnoliopsida; order Ericales; family Ebenaceae; genus Diospyros; species Diospyros kaki. The sequence goes on from BSEG01000008.1 coordinate 33,955,434, forward strand.
ATTTGAGTTAAGAAGGATGATGTGTTGAAGACTGCATTTCGTGTACCCACGAAGGGCACTACAAGTTCTTGGTCATGCTTTTCGAGCTGACCAATGCCCTAGCGACCTTCTAGTCCCTAATGAACAAGATCTTTAAAGGTCAATTGAGGCAATGAGTGTTGGTTTTTTTTTTCTTTTTTTTATGATATTTTGGTGTTTAGCGGTGACATGGAGAAACATGAGTAGCATTTGCGATGGGTTTTAAGAGTGTTGGCTAAAAATTGACTATATGCAAACAGAAAGAAATGCCAATTTGGACAGCAAGAGGTGGAGTATCTTGGCCATGTCATATCACATAAGGGGGTGGCTATCAACCAGTCCAAGGTTAAGGAAATGCTCAATTGGCTAAGTCCTATATTTATAAAGGAATTATGGGGAGGGGGGGTTTGGGGCTTAAATTGTATTATAGAAGATTTGTGCAAGATTATGGGAAGTTGGCTTGACCTCTTATAGAAAAACATTGTAAAAAGAGCTTTGGTTGGGATGAACCAGCCGAGAAGGCTTTCCAGAAATTAAAGGAGGCTATGGTATCTTTATCGGTGCTTGCATTACCTGATTTCACTAAGACCTTTGTGGTGGAAACAGATGCTTTCAAATCAAGTTTGGGGGCTGTATTAATGCAAGAGCATCGCCCCATTTCCTTTTATAGTCACACCTTCAACCCTAGTGGCCGCAACAAGTCTATGTATGTATGCGAGTTGATGGAAATAGCGTTCACTATCTAGAAATGGAGGCACTATTTGTTAGACCAAAAGTTTATAATACGCACAGATCAAAAGAGCTTAAAATTTTTTATGGAGCAGAGGTTGGTGAGTCCAGAACATTAGAAATGGTTGTTGAAGTTGATTGGCTACCAATTCAAAATCCAATATCAGCCAGGGTTGGAGAACAAGGCAATGGGTGCCCTTTTTAGGGCCAGCCACTCAGCTGCCCTTTTGGCTATGACAATTCCTAGAGTAATTCAACCACTTTTGCAGAGAGTTATTCCTCCTCCAAGGCATTAAGCTTTGCTGAAGTATAGCTTACCACCCCTAATCAGACGGGCGATTAGAGGTACTTAATTGAATGCTGGAAACGTACTTACAATATTTTACATCTATAAAATCGAATCCTTGGTTCAGTTAGTTGTTGTGGGCGAAGTTATGGTATAATACATCTTACCATACTATGTCCCACACCCCATTTTAGTTGGTTTATGGGCACGAACCCCTAGTGTTATTAAGATTTGAAAGGGTTTTTACCCTAGTATCAGCAGTGGAGTAGTAGCTAGTGGAAGGGATTAGGTGCTGGAAGAACTAAAGGCTTAATTGCTGCGGGCACAGGATTAGATGAAGAAGGGGGCTGATTTAAAGTGGAGGGATGTTTAGTTTGACATTGGTGACCTAATCTACTTGAAAATTCGACCTTATCGCAGTAGGTCGTTGGCTTTTCATCCTAATGAAAAGTTGGCACCATGGTTTTACAGTTCATTTGCTATTGAGAAGAAGATTAGATAAGTCATTTACAAGCTTGCCCTACCCATGACTTACAACATTCACCCAGTCTTCCATGTGTGCCAATTGCACAAGGCTAATGGGGCATTGCAAGCACTCACTAATATACCTAGCCAGCTCAGTGAGGAACTAGAGATGCTAGTAAAACCAAAGACAATACTTTGAGTAAGACTAGAGAATGGTAATAACCTACGAGGCTTGGATGTAATCATACAGTGGAAGGGGCTTCCACCATTGGAAGCCACTTGGGAACCCTACAACATGCTTCAGTAATAATTCCCTACTTTTCATCTTAACAATAATGTGAGTTCTGTGGGAGGGGGGAGGGGGGAGGGGAGGGAGTATTGATAGGCAGCCCATAAAATTTCGCTACCAAAGACATAAGAATCAAGGGCAGAATAACAATTGAAAAGGCCACTGGGTGCATGTGCAAGCCACAAATTCGATCAAGGGGGTAGAATGGGAAGAGCGATCATGGAGAACATGTGCAGGCGAACATATTCCATTTAGTAGGAGTGGGAGCTAACAACCTATAAATAGGGAAGCAAATAGAATAGAGGGTGGAATATTTTTTTGGTGAATATTGTGGGAGAGTTTGGACCTCTCGAATGTCGATTTTTCTTTGATTTTGTTAATTTCCAGTGTTATAATTCCTTTCTTTTCTCAGTAATACAAGCTAGACTATCATTAGAAGCCCATCAGTCTCCTTAATTGGGGCACATGAAAGAAGTCATGCAAGTTGAATAAGCTTTCTAGCAACACTAAAAGATACACAACTTGCCCAATTCATTTCAGAATCTCATAAGACCTAATGTATCTTAGACTCAACTTCCACTTATTCTTATCCCTTGCCACCATCCAAAAGGAAGAAACCTTTAAGTAAACCTTGTCACCTACCCAAAACTCAAAATCTCATCTTTTGTTATTAGCATAGGACCTCATTAATCTTGAGCTAGCTTCATCTGTGTCTGGATCAATTAGATCTTTTTGGTAGTCACCTACATAAGCTTGGGTCTCAATAACCTTTCCTTCCCAACCTCCATCTAATAGATGAGAGACCTACATTTTCTACCATATAGTGCCTCTTAAGGAGTCATCGTCTATGCTACGTCGACAACTATTGTTATAGGCAAAATCTACTAACAATAGGTTTTCTTCCCAACTACATGGAATGTTCATCACACACTCGCAACATGTCCTTAAAGGTTTTTGTTGTCCTTTTTGATTACCCATCTATCTATGGATGATAAGCAATACCGAACTTTAACTAAGTACCTAATAAATCTTACAAGTTCTCCCAAAATCTTGGAGTAAACCTTGGGTCTCCATTGGAGACTATGCTGACTAAAGCTCTATGTAGTCTCATAATCTCTTTCATGTACAACTGAACCATCTTACTAACTAGTTGTTTAACCCTTGTGGTAAAAAAGTGAGCAGACTTTGTTACTTAGTCACCCATAACCCAAATTACAACATTGCTTGTGAGGCTTCCAAACAATCCTATTACTAGGTCCATGGTTACATTCTCCCACTTCCATTCGGGTATCTCCAATGATTGTAACTTTATTGCTAGTGCTTAATCTTGATCCTTTAATAAGTGTCATATTTCTTTAAATGTTAAACCACATTTTTCTTCATTAGTAGCCTCCAATAGACTTCTTGAAGGTTGCGATACATTTTAGTAGCCCTAGGGTGCATTACATACCTCATTCAATAAACTTCATCAATTATAGTTTGAAATAAATCTCTTTGGCTTGGAACATACACCCTTCTTTTGAACCTAACTATTCCATATTTGAACTCAAAATTTGGTTTATTCACCTATGCAGGCTCATCAACCCATTAGTGTAACCTTGAATCCTCCCTAAGAGTATGCCTAATTTGATCTATTAGATCTAGTTGAATTGTTAGATAAGCAACATAGATGATCATTCTCCTAGTACTACTCCCACCATTATCATGTTAAATCTCTCAATTAACTAGAATTTATGGGCCATCAACTCGACCAACACTATAGAGTTTCTTCTACTCAAGGTATTTTCTACCACATTCACTAGCCCTAAGTGATACTAAATCATGTAATTGTAGTCCTTAAGAAACTCCATCGATCATCCTTCTCACACGTCTAGCTTTTTTTTTATGAGAATAAATACTTTAGACTTTTGTGATCCATGTAAATCTCAAATCTTTCACCATACAAGTATTGGCACCATAATTTCAAAGCATAAATCACTACAACTAGTTCCAGATTGTGGGTTTGGGGTAATTTTTCTCATGAACTCTTAGTTGACAAGACCCATGGCCAAATTATATAAACCCCTGGCTAGGGTGCACATGATTGGAAATATGAGTTTTCAATGTTGAAATGAGTTTCAGAGTGTCATCTCAATCACACCATGCTAGATCTTTGCATAGCTATCGAGTCTGTAAGTTTAATCAGTCCATCATTCTCACTTGATCAAGATGTTAGTCAATGGAGGGATTATAGTACACGAGAGTCGAAAGCCTAAATAGATTCTCTTAAAGTATGAGTTTATTACTGGTAGGATTGTCCTAACATAATGCTAGTTGTCACTCAAGACATTTTGGGGTATATCAAGGAGATGGAGAGATCCTCTTTGTAGATTAAAGAGGTTGATTAGCGTCAAAGTGTTTGACGCATCCTGATTGCTACTTAGTGGTGAACCTAGAAGGTCACATGCATATCCGAGTGTAGTGGTTGATTAGTGATGTAAAATTGTAATTAAATGTTAATTGTCATTAAGAGTTAATGATGACACCGTTAAGAGTTAACAGAATGGTTTAATTAATTTGAACAATTGTTAAGAGTTAACAAGCATGCCATTAAGAGTCAATGGGGGCCTCGGTTTTATTATGAGATATGAAAGGGCTATTAAGAGTTAATGGAGGGTCTAGACGCTATTTGCATAAAATTGGAATGAGGGAGCATAATCGATTGACCGACCTTGGAGGCAGTCGACTAGACTGTGGTCGAAATCGGTTAACTTGTCCTTGTTGATTGGTGCAAATTGGTCGACTGTTTTCTTACAGTGAGGATCCTGTTTAGCATGATCTTTTGTCATTTTCTATAACCATTTCAAGGGATGCAAGAAAGAGGAGGATGACAGGAAAGACGACATGCATCTAACACACCTCTCTCTCCCTCATCCTTGTCCCCCTTCTCTCTTTCCTAGTTATTTGTCCGATTTGGAGGTATTTGAGGGTTTAGGGTTTCATATTAAAGGGTATGAAAATGAAGAATGCTAAGTGGCTTGCTGCAATTGTTGCCTCAATTTCTCTCTTGGATGTTGTATTTCTCTTATTGTTCCGGAGCCCTTAGACATTTTTCTCCCTTGCTCCCATTGCTTCTTGTTTTCTTATTGCTACAGTAGTAATTCCAATACAATATTGTGACTATTTGGATTTGGAACCATTTATTCTTAAACCCATTACAGCTTTATCACCTACAAGTGGCTTGGCTAGCACATAGGTTCTCTTGTAGATTTCATCCTCTATTCAGAGCGTGAACTGACTTGGGCCCTCATATTTTTGAGGGTCAGATTGGTCATCCGAAATTCTGTTTGGAATGGTGAGACTATTTGGAGGTGCTATTTGGGAGCCATTCAGTGAGGATGAGTGCTGCCTCGGGTGGATATTCAACCTCTACATCGGCTACGAAACTCTCCAGTGAGGTATACTTCTCAATGCCCTATGGATGGTTTCGTTTTCGGTTGCATATGGTTGTTAGATACTAGATCTTACAAGGTGATCTTGTTTTATTTTCGCTATGATTATCATGAGTTTTCAAAAAAAATTGAAAATAAATAAAAACCCTTGCATAAACCACAAAATGTTGGCATTCCCCTTCACAAAGATGGTGGAGGCGTAAGCGATCAGCAACAGGGATGAGAAATTTGCACATAATTTGTAACGATCATAATTTTCACCTCATTTCTTTTTATTTACAACAGCGGAAGCAAGCTAATTAAAAATACACATTTCAGAGGCTCCTACATGCATGCCATAGCATCAACTAAACAAATCTAACAAAACACCTCATCTGCGCCCCTGTCCACACTCACTTCCAAGGATCTTTTACTTTGGAAGAGCCTCATACACATGGCTATCGACAAGGATCTGATACCACTAAACTTGACCTCGAACTTTCCCTTCCTTAACCTGAAGTGATGTTAAAAACAGCATGAGCCACGAGGCTCAGCAAGCTTATCTGAAACAAATAGGGCATCATAGGAATTTACATCTCGATCGAATCACAAGACTAGCATTGTCAAGGCCTCCTATATTTATTCTCACTTCATGACAGAAGTTATTACATGTATTCATTATACTTTATGTCACATGCCCATGCAAGGTTGCATATCATAATGTTACACATGCACATGCATATCTAATATCATAGCCTTTAATACTCATTAACCATACGTCACCCTATTTGCATGGCAGCACACGCACATCCTGCCCGAACGTTACCAGCACAATGATAGTAATGCCCTCGTTCAGAGGCTGAGGGGACGAATATTGATCATAAACTTCACTTGATAAATATATATAAAATATCATGCATGATCATATGCAACTCACACCCCCATGTATATGCAAGGGTCTTTACACAGTGGTTATGGAAATATTTATTCTGGTAGTTCAAGGCAAAAGCCCACATGTTCCACTTTATGAAAATCACATTATTGAACCTATATTGATACGTTCCCAACCTATTTACGGCATAAGGTATTAGCTTCAATATTTACAAGTTGACATATTGATATCTCATACGATTCCAGGGTCAAGATATGAACCCCTATACGACGTAAGTATTTGTACCACTTTACTTTCGGGATTAATATTTGATATTTAATATTTGATAATATTAAATATTAGATGGAGATTGGTCAGTTGATTTCCACAATTACATCGAGTCTCCCCAACTCTCTAAGAACCTAGCCCCAACTGGTTCGACATCATTCCCAAGGAAAGTAGGGGCGATACAAAGCCGCTATGGCGGTTGGAAATAAATATCATAAGGGGTCACATATTTAGTTTAAACCCACCATCCATAGATTTAACAACAACTCATATATTATGAAATGGTTACCACGCGTATTTGTATTATTAATGCGTGAAATTGAATCAGGATAAGAGTAGGAATAAATTATGAAAAATAATGGAGACTTGCGCAGGAATTAAAGAACATAAAGAGAGGGTTAGAAGTTTGTCTTCAAATGACCAATTTTTGTCTTCTTTTCCTTCCCGATACGAAGTAAAACGTTTAATAGAAATTAATGGCATTGGCTTTAAAATAACTAAATCTAACCATGTAAAGTCTATACTTTAAACCTACAATATTTCTAATAATTTTATCTACTAATTTAACTAACTAATTAATTAACTAATCACTAAATGAATTATTAATACTAATTTTTTTAATAAAATTTACCTTAGTGCCAAAATTCCTTCTCCTCAAGCTCCACTTCCTCTAAAATCCTCTTTGCTTCCTTTTGATCTCAATTTTACAATCGTAGACATCTATTTATAGGCAAATTTGTCTTGGCCATCAAGATTTAGTCTATGGTTTTCTCCAATTTACCACGAATTTCAGCCCCTGGTTTCCTTCCTAATCATGACATTTATGTGCAACCCATTGTTTTATGCTATTTGCTCGCCAAGCAAACATACACATACATATAATATTATATTATGGCCAAACTTCCCTTTTTCGCACAACACACACATGCACATATAATATATTATATTATGTAATATAATATACTTAGAAATTATTTATTTAATTTCTAGATTTCTTTATCATTTCGTTGGGGTATTTTCTCTAGTTACAATTACACCCACAAACGTTTAATTAATTCTAATTAAGATACTTAAAATTCAAAATTAATAATCTAAGATTACTCGATAAGGTCGATTTTGTCCTTGTGCTCTCACAGAACCCTTGTCACTGTCATATCATTTTTCTTAAACATCTAGACTCCAGGGCACTCCCTACAGTTGATTTAGTACTGAAAACTGTAAGGAAATTATATAACCTCAATTTAATAATTTTATAAATATTTCAAAATAAGATAATTAATTATCTATTTCTCCAAAGCAAAATAACTTATTATTTTCTTCTAAATTCTCAAACATTCATTAATTACCTCAAATAATTATTATTTGTCTCTAAAATTCTGGAATGTTACATAATTAGTCTCATGAGCCTTAAAACACGAATTAAGGAGGGTCTACTATACCATGTTAGAAAATAAAAAAAGGTAAGATACAATGTTAGAAGAAATAGGGAAAAACAAAAGAATAAAAGACCACATTGAATTATTGGATCCTAAACTAATTAATATACGAGTTTTTATATACTGCACAAGATACTGTTAAGGAGAATATTACTTCTAATCATGGAAAATAAAGGAAGTAGAGAATAGAAAACACAATCAACGTTTTGTTTGTTACTGATAGCTAGCATGTATGTTAGTTGTTAAGATACCAAGGTATTGAATCCAAAATCATCTTAATCTAATCAAATCTAATCCATATCTTATAACACTTTCAAAAGAAGGTAGAGTTTACGGAGGTGGCATTAATTGCATGGAATAGTGAAGGTGGGGTTTTGTGGGCATTTATACTCTGTAAGAAATGTTCCACAACTTTGCCAACAAAAGTTTAGATTCTATTCTCTTTATTATTTTCAAATTGTTTTTAGTTTTTAATTTTTTTTAAATAGTAAAAACATACTTATTTTTATATTTTTAAAAGTATATATTTTTTAAAAAATATATAAAAGAATTCAAAATAACAAAAAATCGTTCATGAACATTCTCAAAATTTTCAAAATGCGAAAAATACTACAAATAAAAAGAACACATTTTCAGCAATGTCAAGACAGACACTCAAAATACAAAACTAAAACTGAATTCAAAAGTTAAAATTAAAAATTAAAACACGAAGAGAACAATCCGTTAATATTGAAAGAAATTGCTGTTTTAAGACAATTCCCTGGTTTGCTTTGAATATGATTCGTGTAAAAACAAGGAAATTCTCAAGGGATGTCAATATGATGCATGATGTATACAAGACCTTTTAAGTTTTTCATGAAAGAGAATCACCAATGGAGGAGCTGTTTCTCTGTGTGTGTTCTTAATCACCATGACTGGTTTTAATTATTTAATGTTTTCATGACCACAATTTTTTTTTTAATCATCTTTAAAGTTTAATGCAAAATTTAAAAGAAATTCATCAAATTTTAATATTTTATTATTTTTAAACATTTTAATTTGTAATTCATTTATTGAGCTCCTCTTTATGTTTAAAAAGTTTACCCCATTTCATGCCTAATCTTCTCCATCACTAGAAGACACAATGTGCTTGTACGAGTTCAACAATATGTTTATTAGACCGAATTTCATAAATGAATCGTGTATTTCTTTAACACTCCTTAAAGAAGAAAAGACTTGATAACTAATGGTCAAGATCGATGTCTAGCCCTTCCACTATCTCCATCGTCCCAATCCCCATACAAATTTAAATAATTCTTCAACTATTAAGATCTTAAATACATCAAAATTTATATTTTAAACTTTTAAATATAATTTACATCTATCAACCGTCATGTATTTAGAATATAAATAGACATTGGCAAGTTAACTTTAGATTTCGATGCGACATTAACACAATAACGTAATATTATTATTATATTAAATTTTATTATCTTATTAATTAATATATTAAAGTAGAATAGTTTGCTAAAGCATTTTGGCAAGTGACAATTAATGGTGAACTATTTTTCCTCTAAAGCTTATATCAAATGAAAGATAGTGACAATATTAATATCCTGGATGCTTTGGTTTGAAAAAAAATATTTAATATTTAATATATTTAATGATTTGTTGTTTCAATACTAAATGAAACATACAAAACTTTCTTCATAATATATGATGCATCATAAATTGAAACAAAACCTTTCAAAGTTCTATAATTTTTGTCAAGTTCCAATAGAGTTAATTAATATATGAAATATAGTGGTAAAATACATTTCAATATATAATATATTTAATAATTTATTATTCTAATGTAATAGCTTTTGTGTGTAAATAAGAAGTTCGTGTCAAAATTTTTCATTTTCCATAACACCTTACTATTTTAATTGTAAATAACACATATCCTTCTTTCTCAAATAATGTTAATGGCCATTCATATTTGCAAGAAAAATCCATATTTGCTCTAATTCTTGAAGTTGTTAAATCAGTAAATGAATACACGGTTTCCCTTAATCCAACTGAGGGAAAGACATTTAAGTTTTGATGCAACTTACAGTTTAGATTTCAATATTAATTTATTAGAAGATCTTCATACTCCATAATTTTTAAATGGTATCAAATGCTCTCGAATGCCAAATCATGAGTTGAAATTGAAAGTGGGTATTCCTGTTATGTTATTAAGAAATATATTGTTCATTCTATTGGATGCATTCATGAGTTGAAATTGAAAGTGGGTATTCCTGTTATGTTATTAAGAAATATATTGTTCATTCTATTGGATTGTGTAATAAGACTATATTAGTCATTAAAAGGTTTGGAAATCATGTTCTATTAGCTAAGGTTGTTTCGAGAAGTAATGCAAGGCATAAAATTTTCATTCCAAACATGACTTTAACTCCTTCCGAGTCAAAATTGCCTTTCAAGTTTCAATGAATACCCTTTGGTTGTATTATATGCTATGTCTATTAATAAAAGTCAAGGTCAATCTCTTTCACATGTCGGACTTTAACTGAAAAAAATTAATTTTTAGTGATGGATAATTTTATGTTACAGTTTTAAAGTTACAAATTGGAAAGGATTGAAAATATTAATTTGAAATAAAGATAGAGAACAAACCAATTCAACCACAAATGTGGTCTTCAAAGAAAATTTTCAAAATTTAAATTAAGTAGGTTGTTTTTGAAAATTTCAATAACAATCTCTAATAAATTATTATTTATATAATACTTTAATATTTAATTTAATTATAATTAATTAACTTTTATAAATAACTAGTGGTAAACTCGTCTGATACAAGGAAGATTTTAATTTAAAAATAAAATATTAAACTTATTATTTTAAATAATTCTAACATAATTGATAATTACAGTTTATTTTCTTTTAATATTTAGTCTTTTATCAAAATTTAAGTTTAATTAATTATTCGCTATTCAATATGTTAATAGAGAACACTCTTAATTTAATGTACTGCCATTCAATATGTTAAAGAATAATTAACACATTAAGGGGACGTTTGTTAATCAAGATGTAGGATGTAAAAGTCAAGATATGGGATGCATCCCAGACTTTTATCCTTTTCAACTTGTTTGTTAAGTTTATCTGATAATTTTTGAAAAAATTATTAATGACCCCTTATCTTGATCTTTTAAGATATTGTTATCTCCCCCCCTCAAAATAAGCATATCTTGATTTTTATAGATAAGAAAAAAAAAAGACATTTGTGTCCTCTAGTGCATTTTAAAAAAATTAACAAACAGTTTGATAAAAATCTTGGAATACTTTCCAGACTTATCTTGATCATTCCATATCTTGATCCGGAATGCATTTCAATCTTATCTTGATGTTTTTTATCTTGCTCATTTTAACAAATGCCCCCGGACTAGGTCACTTGGCAAAATACTTATAATTTTTTTATTTATAAATAAATATTATAAAATTTATAATATATCTGCTCTGTTATTTTCTATTTATTATATTATAAATATAAATTAAAACTCTTAAATATGAGTAAGAATAAGTTTTTCAATAATAACAAAACTTTAAAAATATGAATTTTGATTTCTTCCATAGTCTTAAAAATGTGATATTTTAAATATTAATTAGCATTAAAAAACCCAAGCATTTGACAACCTTAGATAATTTTTTATGAATTTGTTAAGATATCACATTTTTAAGACTATAATATAATTATTAAAGTAAAATTAATCATTACATTTGATTTAATGCAAGTTTTTGAGAAAAAAAATTCACCATTGATTGGCACTTGACAAAATACTTTGCGTGACTATCTTGTTTTAATATTATATATATATATATATATAGAATAAAGATATAAAGATAAGATTTTGAATAAATGGATAATTTTCTATGAGTTAATTAATAGTTCAAATTGTCTATTAATATTTGTTAGAAAACCTATGCAAATTTAATACAAATTTTAGAGACAAAAAATAGTTTGATAGATTTTTGGAGGGAAAAAAAATTACAAACTATTTTACTTTAATATAATATATTATATATAATATATTATTATATTATATAAAAATAAAATTTTATTTAATGAATAATTTTCTTTGATTTAATTAATACTTTAACTGTCTATTCATATTCTTCATAAATAATGTTTATTTTTGATTGATTGACGGATTAATTAAATATTTAATATTCATATAATAATGTATTGGAAAACTCATGATTAACATTGAAAAACTCATGTATTTAAAAATCATTATTAATTTTACAATAAATAGTACTTATTATTTCAAAACAATTGAAAATTTTAAATTATTAATGCAAATTATTAATTCAATAAATACTAAATGAAAATTATTAATACAAGTTTTGGAGGTAAATTTTTTTTTCCAGACTATCCTAATTATATATATATATATTTTACTTTAATATAATATATTGTATATTATATAAAGATAAGATTTTATTTAATAGATAATTTTCAGTGACTTAATTAATAATACTTTAAGTGTCTATTCATATTCCTCATAAATAGTATTTATTTTTAATTAATTGACAAATTAATTAAATATTTAATATTCAGATAATAATATATTGAAACACCCATGATTAACATTAAAAAACTAAAGTATTTAAAGTCCATTATTAATTTTACAGTAATTAGTACTTATTATTTCAAAGTAATTGGAAAATTTAAATTATTAATGTAAATTACTAAATGCAAATTATTAATATAATTTTTTGAGAAATCATCTGTTGTGAATATTAAATATTGTCATTATATTTCTCAAAAAATTATATCTATCTTGGAGTGATAATCATATTTATTGTGATTATTGTGATAATCATAAATTTTTATTTGTGATTATATGATTATCACAATAAAATTATATGATAATCACAATAATCATATGATTATATAATTATCATATGATTATAATTACTTATTATATGATTATAATCATCTATTGTGATTAATCACATGAGTTTAACACTAAGTACTTTCTAAAGTTTTGATGGCGACCCTTTGTCATCCTAGTTGAATTTTCAAAGGAGTCAACAAAAGCAAATATATGTATAGATATTTATATACACACGTTTCTCCAAATTTGATGAAACTTAAAGTCCCTCACAAGTTGGGAGGGAAATTAATGTGAATGTGGCCCTTTCATTTCAGATAAGGCTGGACCAACTAATTAACTTACCTGTCAACTTCAAGTGTGCTCTTTCTCACCTTATCTTAATAATAATTTCAAGTTCCTATATAATGTCCCTTCAACTTCAATTGTGCTTTTTGTTACCCTCACACGCACGTCATTGTTGATGCATTTAAGCTGATGACTGGAATGAATGAGCGATGCCTCCCTCTTCCAACAATTTTTCTTTATTTTTTCCCTTAATTTTATTGATTATGATCCGTGTGAATTCCACATCTCAACCAAACTAATATGATTTGATTGGTTTGTTTTTTTGTTTGTTCTTGTTAAACTTCAATCCATTCTTATTTTATTTTTTTGAATTTGATTAACATTATATTGAGACTCAGTTAAAATCGAGTTTATGAATCTGATGAAATCCGATTGAAATGAAATTTATTTTCTTTCCTAAAATTGTTTTTCTTTCTAACTTTTTTTCCAACAAGTCTGTGTGTTTATTTACGTGATTGCTTTGTTTAAAATATATATATATATATATATATCTTAAAAGTAAGTTTTACAAATCTTAATATTTTTACATGTTGTAGGGTTGAAGCCTTTGTAATCAATCAACCCCTCATGTTTAATTGACTTGGTTAATTTGATTTTAGTTTATATTTACGTTAATTTTGAGTTTAAATTTTTTAAAAAAATCACGAGTGATTGAAGATTAGGTTTTCTATATTGTAGATAGCTAAGTTAAGCCATTGAGTTTTACCTGTTTATTTTTATTTATTTTGTATTAAAATAAAAACTATATCTTGTGTTTAATATTGTCATTCTTTAAAATTTTGAAACTAAAAACAATATTAATAAAAATATGGTGTGTTTTATTAGCAAGTTAAATATATTTTATATTGACAAATATATCCATCTATAATTGAAAAAGACTAATTAGTTGTCATGATTTAAAAGTAAATGGTCGAATATAAACAAAATATTAGTCATTTTTTATTTTTATTTCATGCTAGCAATCATCATTGATATCCAATGCTCGGACGTGATATGCATAATAGGATAAATGTCCTTAACATTTAAAATATAATATTTATTTAAATCGATCACAAATGTCACCGTCATTATATTTTTCAAATCCAAGAGAATTTGGTTAATAGCCTCCCAAAGTTGATTTGTAAAACAATGACATGGATTTGGACTTTCCTCCAGAAAATACTTATTGGGCCATGTGTATAATTAAATTTATATATTAAAAAAATAAAACTTAGCCATATGACTCATTAATTTAAATTATTTCTCAAAATGTTATTAATTTTTTAGATTATGAATGACCTGATCAAATCTTAATCATTTGTTATCGGAATATCATTTTCAATATAATAACAAAGAAAGAAGGCTCGTGTTGAATGCTTTGCTTAATATGCTTTTATTGCAACCCTTTGAAGTTAAAATTTGACCTAAATGGTTCATTGAAGCATACTTCTTCTTCTCCTTTTACTTGTTTTGTTCTTGCTTTTACTTGGGTGAATAAAACATTGACAAGAGATTTGTTATATTTAAAGAGAGCGTTTCACATAAATTTTTGTACTAAAAGAGAGCGTTCGATTTGGTTTAACTTGAACAGAGTAAGATGATCATAAAGTCAAATCAGGCTTAAATGGTTAATATTTAAAACTCCATTTAAATCGATTGAATGTGATTATATATATAAATAAATTTTAACTTATTAATTAAATTTATTTATGATCGTATATTTTGTAAACTCATTATGGATTATGCAGAATTATGCAGCTTGGAGTGCAGGACCAATGGGGGAATACAATCACTGTTGAGTTGGACGGTGAGTCACAATTAGAGGTGTCAAATGGGCCGGGCCAAAGCCCGGCCCGTCACTGTTCATGAGGGGCCGGGCCGGGCCCAAGAATTTGGGCCCACGGCCCGGCCCGTCTAAGGGCCCAGCCTGGCCCGGCCCGTGGCCCAATGGGCCGGGCCCATGAGGCCCTTATGGGCCCAGGCCTATAAATTATTTTTATTTTTATGTTGTATAGAAATAAATTATTTTTATTTAACTAACTAAATGATCTTACAAATCTAAGATAAAATACAGATATCTAACTTAAAAATATTAATTTCTATAGCCAAAAATTATATAGAAATAAATGGCTTCTTATTCATGATCAAATTCTTATTCTTTCTATAAAACTTTATTGAAAGCTTAGCTAATTTAGATTGAATAATAAATTTTTATAATGAATATTTTTTTATTAAGAGGACAAATTGATGACAAATTATATTTATTCAAATATTATAATAGATAGTATTTTGCTTTCTCATCAAAAAGAGAAAATAGTAAAATACTATATTTTTAAATAAAAATATTTTTTAAAAAATGGGGTCGGGCCCACCGGGCCCGGCCCACTAGGCCCTGTGGGCTAAGGCCCGGCCCGGCCCTCTAGCCCACGGGCCGGCCCGGCCCGGCCTGGCCCCCCTATAGGGGGGCTGTGGGCCGGGCCGAGCCCTATCTAAGCCAAAGGGGGCCGGGCCCGGCCCGGCCCTTTTAATAAAAGGGTCGGCCCGGCCCGTTTAAAAAGCCCGCGGGCCGGTCCGGGCCGGGCCGGGCCGGCCCTTTTGACACCTCTAGTCACAATGATCCTCTGATAAGACCTAAAGGAACAAACACAGAATTGCTTCAAACTGTGGGCTGATTTAATGAGATCTTGTTGCTCAATTTAGGTAGATATTTCTGTCAAACGTCATTCATGTTAGTGAGATATTTTCCCTATTGATGAGGAATCAAACTTTGTCTTATGGTTTGATTTGATTTTGATTTTTGTCAAAATCATAACTAAATCAAATTTAAATTACTAAAACTAAAATCAAACTATTATTCTATTAATTTTAAAAATTAAAAATCATAACCAAACTATTCGATTTCAATTTTAAGTATAGTTTTTTTAGTTTGAATCACACCAACAAATAAAGACAAACTCTTGTAAACAGTATTCATAAAAATTTTTGATAACTCCACAACAAACAAAGACAAACTCTAATAAAGTTATCTTCTTCTTACATAAAGTTACAAATTAATTTCAAACTTCTTGGATATAATTATTTGATTGATAAAAATAAAATAATTTAAGATTAGGTTTTATTTTTATTTGTTAATTACTTTATAAATGTTAAATATTTTATATATTTGTAATGCATTACTTAAAATACTTGTAAAAAAAATGCATTAGTCAATATATATATTATGTGTATATATAATATATTAAATAAATAAATATCTATTATATATATGTATATTCGATTCGGTTTGGTTCGATTACCCACACATTCAATTCGGTTTCGATTCGAGTTTTGGTTTGGATTTAATAAAAACTATAACCAAACCATACCCATTGAAACAGTATTTGGTTTTTCCCCAAACCAAACCATTACCCAGTCAAACAATATTTAACCGCGTTGACCGATTTAGTTTCGATTAGGTTCCCTACAGTTTCGGTTGCAATTTCCAACCCTAGTCTTATCCACACCCTCCTCCTCTATATATATATATATATGTATGTATGTATGTACATATCCTTATATAGATAACATCCACATGGATAAAGTTTTGTAACAAGTAGATGCATCAAATTATAAATTATGCAATGTATGAGTTTGCTATGAAAATCTTCTTATTCTTTCTCCACCCCATTCTTTACCAACTTTATATTAATTTCCTTGGTGGACTTCTACATTTGGCTCGATGTTATTTAGCACAAATGTGCTTTTCACCCTATTTGACTTGATATCATTATTTTTATTTTTTATGTAACATTACCATTTTAATCATGTTTTATGTATTTTACTATCAAAGACAACCATTTCGACTTTATCACGAACAAATTCATCACAAAGTTGGTTTAACCTGAGCAATAGGTTGTTAGTAGGTGCTGAAGAAAGGTGAAGCATCAACTATACGCTGCTGTTTTGAAGATTAAGGGGATGGAGGGCCATTTGGCAACCACTCATAGGTTGCTCCAAAACGCGATCATTTTGGAGCCCATGAGCTGGAGGGCCAAAACGATAACCTCCCCTATCGTTTCTTTAATTAGCACAATTGCCTTGTCGTTTTGCTTGTTGCTCTGAGAGCCGTTGATTTGATTCTATCCCAGTCGTTGCTTTGCCTATTTAATCTTCCTTCCTTCTCGAGATTCGATCATCATAGGCTCCGATTATACCTTTTAGGGTTTCATTCTTTCTTCACTTTCAATATTCTTTGTACAAGTTTCGTTTTCTCTCTCTAGTTATTAGGGTTTTCCTCTAATCTCTATTTGTTGTGGTTATAGGGTATTTTTGTTAGAAAGCCATTGAGTGTACAATGAGTGAGTGAGACATGTATATGGATGTTATAACCAATTTTTCGATTAGTATAGTGAGCTCTCCTCACTGGAGCTCAATGTGAATGTAATTCTCTTTAACGGGTGAACCACGGTAAAATCCTTATCTGTTCTTTATGTATTCTTTATTGCCTTTATTTCTATTATGTTTATGCTTACGTTTATTGAATTTTCTTTTCAGTCTTTTGTCTTTGACACTAAGGTTTGAGGTGGTCGAGTCTTATGCTCTACCCATGTAATACCCTGAGAGCCCAGAGAAGTTAGTATATATCGAGAATAGTGTAAGAAAAGAAACAATACCAGTTGGATACCTTTTGGGCTGAATGTAGGCAAGGAACTCCCAAGTTAAGCGTGCTTGACCTGGGGTAATCCAGGGATGGGTGACCCCCCTGGGAAGTTCATGTAGGCCCATCAGGGTAAGTTGTTCTGGTTCTTCCTATCGCTCAATGCTGGATGTTACATCCCAGACCTTCTCCCTTTAGGGGCTGCCATCCTAGAAGCCTGTCAGAAGCCGCTTCTTGTACAGGCCCTCGAGCCCCGGCGCCACTCCCCGCCCTCATCGGACCGCCTTCACCAAGGGTCGACTCTAATACCACTTGTAACATCCCGTATCGAGCGATAGAAAGGACCGAAACAACTTACCCTGATGAGCCTACATGAACTTCCCAGGGGGGTCACCCATCCTTGGATTACCCCAGGTCAAGCATGCTTAACTTGGGAGTTCCTTACCTACATTCAACCCAAAAGGTATCCAGCTGGTGTTGTTTCCTTTCTTACACTATCCTCGATATATACTAACTTCTCTGGGCTCTCGGGGCATTACAACCCAACAGTGATATCAAAGTTGTTTTTTTGGGATTCATGTTTTAGGGTTATATTTAATCGAAGTCTATGTTGTTCAAATCTAAGGGTTTTTGTACTGCTCAAGTCGGTCTGATACTCTAGGGTAGACTTTGAGTCTCTGTCAGTTGGGTGTTTTACTGTGTGAATCTCTTTTAGTGTCTAGAGTTTTAGGGTACCTCATGTACGGCGAAGATGACAGCAACCCAATTTGAAATCAGAACATTCGATGTGAAAGGCGATTTTGGAAGTTGGAAAAAGAAAATGAGAGTTCTGCTCTCTCATCACAAATTGCTTATTACACTGGAGCCCGATGATAGGAAATGAACAGTAGATTAGTTAGCAAGAACTGGTGAGATAAGAGAAGAAGCCTATAACCTTATAGTTCTGCACCTTGGTGACAATGTCATTCATAAGGTTGATGGTATGAATACTCCAATTGATCTCTAGAATAAGCTTGATTCCTTGTACTCTATTATGACTGCTCTAAATTTGGTTTACCTTAAGGGCATGATATTTAATTTTAAAATAAATGCATCTAAGTCTATGGATAAAAATATTGATGAGTTCACTACACTTACTTTAGTATTAAGAGGTATTGATCAAGTTCTAGGTGATACCAGTGAGGCTATGATATTGTTAAAGTTTTTGTCTGATGATTACAATGTTGTTAAGCATGCTTTACAATATACTAGTAATTGTGCCTAGTTTAGAGCTTGTTATTTCTAGAATTAAGGCTAGAAAATTAGAGTTAAAATACCTCTAAGAAACCTAGTAATAATCTGTTTGTCAAAGGAAAACTTGATAAAAGGAATAATGTTGTAAATAGTGATCAAATTTTTTTTTTTTTTTGGGGGGGGGAGGTTCTAGATTTAAGGGTAAAAATAAAGACGAGAAGAGTACACAAAAAACTAAGTAGAAATGCTATCACTGTGGAAACGAGGGTCACACAAAGAAATATTATTATAATTTTATAAAGAAACAGAAACAAAGGGGGAATGTGATTGTAGCTACTAGTAGCTCTAATTCTTTAGCTGAAGTGCTTACTGTTTCTACTTCCTCTATTGTTAATGAATTGATAATGGACTCTAGGTGTTCATTTCTCATGTGTCCAAATATTGAATAGTTTCAAAATTTAGTAATAGAGAAACATGAACAGTATATATGGGAAACAATCACTCTTGCAATGTTCAAGGCATAGGTGACATATATTTGAAAATCCATGATAATAAAGTTAGAATATTTATTGATGTAAGATATGTGCTAGGGTTAAAAAGAAATTTAATCTCTCTTGGTACCTTAGGTGAATTAGTTTTTCTTATAAAGTTAAAAATGGTTTTATACATGTTTTTAAAAATGATGACCTGATTCTTACTGGTACTAACAAGCATGGCTTATATGTCTTAAATAGCTGTTGTCAATTCCCTGTTAATATTTCTTCTGCATGCATGGTTAAATCTAATAAGACAGATCTCTAGCACCTGAGACTTGGTCATATGAGGCAAAAATGAGTACAAGCACAGTCCAACAAAGGTTACCTTGATCTAGTGTTTGTAAACTCCCTTAATTTCTATGAACCTTGTACTCTAGGCAAGCAACACAGGATGAACTTCCACAAAAGAACTTACCTGGAGAAGACATGCCTGCAATACTTGCATGCAGATTTCTGGGGTCCCTCACAAATGCTTACTCTTGGTGGTAACAAGTATTTTTTATCCATTGTTAATGATTTTACAAGAAAAGTTTGGGTGTTTCTACTTAGAACTAAGGATCAGACCTTAGAGAAATTTAAAACTTGGAAAGCATTAGTAAAAAACCAAACAGGCAAGAAGATTAAAATCTTAAGAACTGACAATGAATTAGAGTTTTGCAATAGGGAGTTTGATGAGTTTTGCAACTCACACGGTATACTTAGGCATAAAAAAATAAGGAACACACCCCAACAAGATGGGGTGGCTAAGAGAATGAACAAAACATTATTAGAAAAGGTCAGGTGCCTACTGTTTACAGCCGGCATGCCTAAATCTTTTTAGAGAGAAGCCCTTTCTACTACAGCTCACCTAGTTAACCGAAGCCCTTCTACAATCTTAAACCTTAAGTGTCCTGAAGAGAAGTGGACAGGTAGGAAAATGAACCTAAATTATCTCAAAGTATTTGGGTGTGAAACTTATGGCCATCAATTTGTGGAAAAATTAGACCCAAGGTCCATAAAATGTGTGTTTGTTGGTTATCAAGATGGGGCTAAAGGGTATAGGTGTGGAATAGAAATTCAGGTGGAGTTAAAATAATTATAAGCCGAGATGTCATATTCAATGAATCTATTTTCCCATGTAAACTAGAAAACTAAGAAGTGTACCCCAAACTTAGTACCCCAGATGACTTTATTATAACAAGTGATACCTAAATTGAGGTGGAGTAACCGGCAGGGGCTGATAACTTGCCAGTTGCTTCTACCTCTCATGTTCCTAACCTAGAAGTTGATCTAACTTCTGACCACTAAAGTGATCATGAGGAGCTAATTGATATCCCCGAGGCTGAGGTAAAGCAACATGACTTTTCTCAACAAGACTTAAAGGACTACTAGTTGGCTTGAGACAGAAGCAGGACCGTAAGAGCTCTTACTAGATATTTTTTTTTCAGACTTAGTTTATTGTGCCTTAGTTGCAAGTATGGAGATGAGGAGCAGTGAGCGATCCTATTATGAGGAGGTTGTTAGCTCTCATGACTACACTAAATGACAGCAAGCAATGGATGAAGAAATGGCTTCTCTGATGACCAATAATACTTGGAACCTAGTTCCAAAGCCTGAGAAGCAAAAGCTGATAAAATGTAAGTGGTTATACAAGCTCAAAGACGATATGTCTCCCTCTAACCCTATAAGATACAAAGCTAGATTAGTGGATAAGGGTTTTATACAAAGGGAAGGTGAAGATTACATTGAAATCTTTTCACCTGTTGTCAAATTTAAAACCATTCGTATGATACTTACTATAATTGTACATTTTGACTTAGAATTAGAACAACTAGATGTCAAAACTACTTTCTTACATGGTGATCTTGATGAGCTTATATATATGGATCTACCAGTTGGTTATATTGATAATCTTCATCTTGAATATGTTTGTTTATTTAAAAATCTTTGTATAGATTAAAACAATCCCCAAGACAATGGTATAAAAAATTTGATAATTTTGCCACTGAGATTTTTTTTATTAGAAGTAAATATGATAACCATTTTTACTTCATACTATCTAATATTCTCGTTTATTTGCTTCTGTATGTAGATGACTTCTTACTGGTTAGTAAGTCCAAATCTAAAATATATGAATTAAAATTATTGTTAAATACTAATTTTGACATGAAAAACTTAGAACTTGCTAAGAAAATTCTAGGAATGGTGATTGAGAGAGATAGAAGTAAATTTTGTCTAACGATACATTAGCATTATTATTTGTTGAAAACTGTACAAAAATTTGGCATGTCAGATTGTAAATCTGTAAATGCTCCCTTAATTGGTCATTTTATTTTTTCGAAGTTACAGTTTCTTACATCTGTCTGAAATGCTTAAGATGGAAAACATCTCGCATGTTAATATAATTGGAACTATCATGCACTCAATGATTAGTACCAGGCTTGATCTTGCATTTTCAATTTATTTACTTAGTAGATTCATGTCTAATCTTGGGAAAACTCATTGAGATGCTTTAAAATATTTGTAAAGATATATTAATGGTTCCATTAATATTCATTTGAATTATAAGAAAAGATGTTATGCACTTGATCTTGTGGGTTTTGTAGACTCTAATTTTGTAGGGGATAGAGATTTAAGGAAATCCACTATTGCCTTTTTTTTTTACCTTAAGAGGTAATTGCATCAATTGAAAGTCACAGTTATAGCCTCTGGTTGTACTGTCTTCTATTAAGGTAGAATATGTGGAGGTAACAAATGTTTTTAAATAAGTCATTTGGCTTCAAGGTCTCTTAAAGGAAATTCATCTGCTACAAGGTAAAGTTGTGGTGTTTTCAGATAGCTAGAGTGCTTTCCATTTGTGCAAGAACCCAGTGTATCATGAAAGAACCAAGCATGTGAATGTTAGATACCACTATGTAAGAGATCAAGTGGCAAATGGTATTGTGAAAATTCATAAAGTTCCTGCTGAAGACAATCCAACTGATATGGGAACAAAAGTAGTGACTACAACTAAGTTTAAACATTGTTTATGTTAGACTGGGAGGTGCTATTGCACACACCAAGAGGGGGTGAATTGGTTATTTTAATTTTTTTTTTATAAAAAGGAGATGTAGTCTATGAAAACCACGGCTTTGTTAAACCTCATGATCTTGAAATGGCACGATAAGGTATCAACTGTATAAAGACAATCTCGTTTTGACAATGGAGAACACAAGATTGAAAAATATGAAATCTTTTTCAGTGAGAGGCTAAGGCAAGCTCTATTTCTTTTCCTTTTGTTTAATAGGAAATTTCTCTTCTTTTTTGTTCTATAAGCAAGTTTTTTAATCCTTCTTTTCATTAAAGAAGCAAGATTTTATGTTGGACTGGTCTCTATGAGGAGTTTTTCCTCATATGAGACAAGCCTCTTTTGTGATGGTGGATGTGAATCTTGTATCTCCTTCATGTTTTTGCCTTTAGCAATATTTTCCTTGAGATTTGATGGAAGAAAACCCCTGTTTTGAGGAAAAGGGTTCATATTTGTCATCTATGCGAAAGCTTTGTAAATATCCCTCATTTCTTGTTGGTTTATATTAAGTTTCTTCTGGGCCTCAAATAGGATGTTGTATCACCCAATATTTCTTGTGGAATGATGCCTAACCGTGTGGGATAGGTTCCTAAAGGGTATGAAAGCATTTCATATGAATTTAAAGGTGTGAGTTATAGGGATTGTCAATCAGTTGGGCAAAACTGTCGACAATTTAGGTGTCTTGTGGGAAAGAACTGTCGATTGGCTCAGGGAAGCTGTTGCCTGATTTCCCTATAGTCATAAACTATCAACTGATGGCTGACAATTGTCAATCGATTCTGTTAAAAATGGTTCTCCAACATTGGGCTTTGGGATCACATTTCAGGTGGATCATTTGTTGTGTGCTTGGGCATGGGCATCCTAGGGTGATTAGGAGCATTAACATTACATTGGGTGTGATTTCTTATGTGGGCAAAGCATGGCCTAATGCTTAGTTTTATAAGGGCCTTGTATCATGTTTATGCTTACACAACCATGCATTTTCTATGTGTTGCATTACATAGTTACTAATGTGCGCGGTGGATTTATCCATAGGGTACCCTCGAGCTTGGCTTGCTATGATGATGGTGTACGAGCGTTGGTTGGAGATGTTGTTATACGAACATTGGCTCGAGATTGTGTTGAGAGTTTTGGCTCATGGTGGATGTGGTGTTGATGGAAGTGGTATGGGATGGATGTGGTATAAGAGTTATGGCTCATGTAATATATATGTGAGCCAGTTCATGGTTACAGTCAAGTTTGTATGCCAAACCCTGGGTGCTAGTGCATATCCTATGTTGGCTTCTCAGTTCATTATATGTGTGCATTGATGTGTTTACGATTGGTGGGTCGAGTTGTGATTCGTGGCTTGTGTGGGGTGTTTGGGGAATGCTATATTCAATCTGTTTTCCCTTTGTTTCATTATATGCTTGCTGAGTCTTGCAACTCACTTTTGCTTTACATCATTCCAGGTAAGGATGAAGAATATGTTGAGAGTGGGTCTAGTTGTGTCTGATTCTTCATGGGTAAATAGTGTGTGCAGAGATCCCCTGATCAAAAGATGCTTGGGGTGATTTTGTGTCTAAGGAGGGCATTGTCATATTTTATTAAATTATTTTGTTTTGTATCTATGGGCGAATGGGCCCAAATGTTATGTAAAAGAATTGGGGATATATTATGTCATGCTTCCGTTGTATAAAATGAATTAATGGGGAATTTTCGATCTTTACACAAGCACACATAGCAAACCTCACACACAACCTCAAAACTTATAACAAGAAAAAAAAGAGCTCTCCATACTCCTTCAAGAAGCAAATAACAGCCATCTATAGCTGCAAAAATGTTTTGATCACAGTTTTCAATAGATCCAAGAGAAAGAATATACTTTAAAAGAATTTAGAATTAAAATTGGGCAAATAAAAAAGAATGAAGAAAAACCAACCATGGACCTTGCCAACAAAGATCGTTTCCTACAAGAGCTTTGTTTTTCGTCTTCTAAAAAAGATGCAAAAATAAACAAAGTATCATATTATTACCCTTCGAGGCATGTTTTCTTTGAATTGGCTTATAATTCTCCCCCTGTTTATCTTCATTACTTTTCTATTCTCCTTGGCCTTTTTTAGCTAGAATTGGCACTAAATGAATTCAATTACTATTACCAAAGAGAAAAAGAATACCTTCAACAAAAATTAAATTCCTTGAAATCAAAATTTTGCCAAACTATTCCAGATTTCCATCAAGACAAAAAAAAAAAAAACAAAACTCAAAGAGCTTTTGAGTTCAATTTATAGAACTGGAGCCAAAGAAGAAAAGTGTAACTAAAGAGCTCAAACTTTTGAAAGCATTTCTAACCACTGAAACAAAGGTAAACATCAAACTACTTAATGACCACATTTCTCTACTTAGGGGGTATTTGTTAAAATGAACAAGATAAGAACTATCAAGATAAGGTTGGAATGTATTCTGGATTAAGATATAAAATGATCAAGATAAGACTGAAAGGCATTTCAAGATTTCTATCAGAGTGTTATTAAATTTTTTGGAATCCACTAATAATTGTATTTTTCTTTTTATGTGTTTGTTAATGCATATGATAAGTACCAAGAGAAGAGTTTTTTTACTAAAATATCCCTATTATTAAATTTATAATTAAAATACTATTTTATGATTAATATGAATTTTTAAAAAAATAAAAATAATATTTTATTTTCTAAATTCATGTTCAAAAATAAATTTAAAAGAGTTGAAAAGTATAAATAATTATTATTAGAATTACTATAATTCCACCTAGATAATTAAAAATGGCCAAAACATATTTTCATAATAGATAATAAAATATAAAATTAAATAAAATAATTTAAAAATTTGTCAAAGGAATTATATTAGTTAATAAAATATATATATATAGAGAGAGAAATTTAAATTTTAAAAATCAATGAAATGAATAATCTCATTTAAATTTTAAAAATTGTCAAAACATACAACCATTTAAAAATCTATTAAATAATATTAATTATAAGACTTAAATAAATAAATTTTTTAATAAATTTAAATCTTTAAAATGTATTAAATGGCATTAACTATCCTATTAGGGGCATATAAGTAATTGAGTTTTATCTTGAAAGAGTCAGATAAATTTATCCGATGGGGGAGGTCGGATAAATTTATCTTGAAATTGGGAGATAAGAGGTCACGTGAGGCTTTTTCAAAAATGGTCAGATAAACTTAACAAACACGTTGGAAATACCAAACATTCAGAATACTTCTCATATCTAACTTTTTCTCTGTCTTATCTTGATTAAGAAACACCCCTTAATGAGTAGTTATAAGTCATGTCTTACAAAGTAATGAATTCTTGTATTGCCTCAAATAGAGATTAAGGAAAAAATTGAGGACCTCTATGCAAAGCTAACTTTGGAAAATGAAAAAACTATGCACAATTATTAAAAGGTAACTACCTTACAAAAGACTAATAAAGAAGTTATGAAAATTCATGAACTTGAAAAATTAACTTAAGAGGGGAGGTGAATTAAGCTTTCACCCTTCAAAAAATATCTCAAACAGCTAATTCAAAAGATAAAAAGAAATTGAAAGAATCTAGCACGCCAAAATTTTAGAGTGGTTCAACTATCTGTACGCTTCACTATCTTGGTTCCTTACCAAGGATTTAGTCAACTAAACTTAATTGGATAGCTTTTACAATAGGCTCAGTTACAAACATTTTACAATAGATGGCTTTTAAATGGAATCAGCGACAACTAATACCTTTTACAAAGATCAGGCTCAACCTTTACAATTTTCACAAGATAGTCTAAATAAAAGATACAAGAGAAGGTATAATGTGATACTAGATTACATTCACTTCTCTTGGGTTTACAAAGAGATAAAAGGATAAGAATGGTAACCAGAGTCTCTTTTCTCTTTTGATAGATATAAAGCAATGAAGCATACTTGAAATCTTTTTAAATTCTAGAGTTCTCTTTAGTGCATCAAAAAATGTATTAGTCGTTTGCTTCTTCAGACTCTAGCTCCTTATATAGTATTCTCTCTTTAATGCATTTGTTGGAATATATTTGAATAAAGAATGTCTTTTGTGTAACTTTCAAATTTTGTCTCTAAACAATCTCACAAAATAGTTAGAACAAAATTTTTAATGTATAAATTATCTAAAAAAACATCCATCAACATTTAATAATTTGATAGTACTCTAAAAGGTAGAAACTATGCATATTAAACGCTTTGTAACAACTTTAAATTCAAAAATTGCTAAATTTTACTCGATTACAAAACATAACTTACTCAACTAAGTTTTATAAATACTCGAGTACACATAATTTGTATTAACTATTATTCGAATTTACTCGATTACAAAGTGATTGTAGTCGATTAAAATTTTCATTGAAATGATGAATTTAATCAATTATGATCTATCTTTTACTCAATTACACATTCGAATACTCGATGAAAAACTTAGCAAGTTACTGGGCGAATTCTTTTGTTCACCCTTAATTGATGTATAATGATCTCCAAAGCAATTCCTGGCATATTAGAGGGTCCCACGCAAAAATGTTTGAATATTCTATTCAACAATTGAATGACAGCTTCTTTTACAATACCTTCTAAAAGGTTCATCATCAGGATATATCTCCACAAGTTTCAGTTTCTCAAGGGGAGTGGGGACATTTGAGAACCCCTCCATAATTTCCATGATCGTGGACACATCCTTTTACTTGGTCCCATCGATATAACATCTCCTTGCCACTAACATTGTTGGTATCCTATTATCTGTGGGAAATCTTATCTTCAAATGCAGGGTAGAAACTACCACCCTTATGTTATTTAAGAAAGGCTTTCCAATTATTGCATTATATAGGAACTGGGTGGGTGCTGAGACTACCACAAAATCCGCCATACAGTCCACAGCCTTGGGTATGTACCAAAAGTAATAGGAAGAGAAATCATCCCTTCAGGGATTATAGTTTTGACTATTAAAACCCACTAAGGGATTTATCATCTCTAGCATTTTCTTATCAATCCTCATTTGATTTGATTGAAAGCATGAGAGTAAATAACACTGGCAGAGTTTCCTGTATCAATTAATGACCTTTTAGCATTGTAATTGGTAATTATAACTCTACCAACCACAACATTAACATGCAAAAATCTAATGTCCTTTCGGATGTCAAGGCGACTGAGATGAGCGATTCATTTTTTTGAGAAAAGAAATATAATGCCCTCCAAATCATGATCACAGAATAAACTTCCTTTGAAGAGAGATAAGTGTACATAAAGCATTTGTGGGTACCCTTAAAATAGTGTCTAGCAATTTGACGTGGGTGACTTTGCTGCTTCTGGCCTTTTCACTAGAAAGTTCTAGGAAATTCATTTTCTTGAAAGTTCTGTGGAGAAATTTGGTCATGACTTGGCCTTTTAAGAGGCATTTGTGGGTACCGAGATTGTGCTTCTCATTACCAAGTCTTTTCGAGCTACAGCCTCTTTTCATAAGCAAATCCTTTTTTTTTAAAAAAAATTTGTCTAGGTTCCGAAGTATCGTGCTCAAATTTCTTATAGAATTCGTAATAAAGCTTCTGATTAGTAGGCAGGAAAAATGTACCTATATTTGAAGAAAACTTGCCTCCCACTGTTGCTAGCATATTCTTTTGAAAGAGTAATACTATTTAGAATGAGGACCTCATGATTAGCCATCAATTATAAGTCCCTTAATCAAATTTTAAAATGGATCAGATATCCCATTCCAAATAAATCAAATTTATTAAAAAGACTTCATCCCGCAAAAATCTTCTCTAAATTTAATATGAAATCAGGTTTTTGGCAAATCGAGATAGTAGAAAAGGATAGTATAAGACAACATTCATAGTTTCTTTGAAAATATTATGGATTTTCAGTTTATTTGAAATATTTTTATTAAAAAATGAGAAAGTACAAATGTGCAACTTTTTAATAAAAATGTGTCAACTAGACTGGAGATCGATCTCCAATCTAGATAAATAATATTACTCATTTTAAAAAAATATTTGTGGCTATTTTGATAAGATTTGGACCTTTGAAATTCCCCAAATTCTCCTCGGAAGAGATCCCTTCGTTTAATTTTTCTTTCTTTTCCATTTTCTCCATACTCTTCTTTTCTTTCTTTTCTAATATACGTTCTTCCAGGTTGATGAAAATTTGTTCACGAGAGTAAAATTCAGCTTAACTTTTTGATACTATTTGCAAAAGATTTGTAGAAAACTTGATATCCCACACTCCTTCCATAAGGGCAGCTATAGCAACCTTTTCATCCAATTGATCTACCTTTGAAATGGCCTCCTAAATTTGGGTAACGAACTGCTGCAAAGTTTCACCTGTCTCCTGTTTAATGGTAGTGAGCTGGTGCAAGACTCATTGGTAACAATTGAATCTAGTGATAATTTGTTTGCCGGCGGCTCCTAGATCTTCAAGGCTCCAGCGAGTTAAACTAGTCCTTTGTTGCTTTCCCCTCAGAGTTTGAGGGAAACCTGGACATAACAAAGCTTTGGAGGGCATTCTTCAATCCATCGCGACCCACTATCTTGTAATATGAGCTACGAGATCATCGATTCCATCATCATATTATTATTCTAGCTACAAAAAATTAAAACGACATGGCAATTGAGCTTTCGAGATCTCACCCGTGAAATGGATGATGGATCAGATAACAAATAAACTAAACTGGAACTTCCTTCATCTTGCAAAACTTAGACTGCATTCTCTTTGTGTTTTTAATTTTTAATTTTGAGTCTTAAATTTATTTTTAATTTTGTATTTTGATAGCTTATTTTCAAAAAATTGAAAATGTGTTCTTTTTGACATTTTAAAAACTATTTCTTAAAACAAAAAATATGAAAACGGGTTTACTTTAGAATTTTGAGAAAAAATATTTTATGATATTTTATTCAATAAATTTGATTATTAAAAGATAAAATTAACTCTTTTTAATAAAATTTTACTATTAAAATAAAATAATAAATTTAATTAAAAAATTGCTAACATCTGTGATAATTTATATTAAATATTATTATACATAATATGTATAATATACATAATAATATACTATATGTTATCCTATATTTTTAATTATAATATAGATATACTATATTTTTTAAATTTTAAATAAATATATAATTTTATTTTAAAAATTTAAGAATAATTTTTTTTTCCTTTTTCTTTTTTAGAGGCAAAACATGAAAAATGGATCATATTTTCTATATTTTGGATTTAGAGATTATTTTGATTGAAAACAACCAAAATAATATTTTTTATTATTTTAAATTTTTTTCTTATTTTCAAAAATATATTTTTAAAAATGATAAAATAAACGTATTCTCATTATTTTAAAAAATTAAAAAACCATTAATGGTCTAAAAATATCAAAGAGAACATAACTTTATTTTCCATCATTTTTATAAGATGCTGCCACTTATTGCCTTTTGTTTAACGACATCGTTCTTGACCATGTGAACATTTCTTTCCGTGATTGTCATATCCTTTATTATGCTGATCATTTTGATCTTGATAATTGGATTTTGTTTAACTTTCATCTTCTTTCTTGCATTTCGTCAATATTTGTGGTAGGAAAAACTCAGTTCACACTGCTCAACTCAATCATTGAAGCTTATTAAAACAATCAACTACTTGACTCTAAGTAAGGGGCTCATTCTTCCTAGTAATGCAATTGATTGATTACCATTTACATCAAGACTAAAAAATGCCCCATGATAAGCCCCCAAGGGCTATCTCAAGTGGTTGCCGGCGGAGCTGTTCGGAGTTTGCTCCCTCACATTTGAGTGCTTCTTCAGGTTCGAATCTCACAGTCCTCGGGTCTTGATTTATCTTCTTCATCATACTCTGAAATCAATTGGTGAAGCCACTCGCGATGAAGCGTTATTAAAAAAAAAAAAATTATCCCATGATAAGGGCCAATCGATGCTTTTAGAGAATTTACATTAACGATTGATCTTAATTCTTCTCTCTTATTTTTTTTTTATTTAAATCACTTTGCAAACACAAGTACTTAGAGGAATTTGCAAATTCTAGAATTGCCCTCAAATACTTTTTAAGTAAGAGTAAAGAGAGTTTTTTTTTTTTTTTATGTTTTTTAATATATCTATGAAAGGTGGAATAGAATAGAATATCCTATTATTGGTGAAATCATCCTCATATAAGCATTTATGCAAGTGGGGGGCACTTCCTTTTAATATTCTACCCATCATTCTTTGTTACATTAGATAACCCATAGCTAATGTGACGAGTGCTTTTCTCTCGCCTTCTTAGGGGGTATTTTCGTCCAAGCGTACACTTACACACCTGGGATAAATTAATCTCTGGAAAGATAACAGAATTCATTTATCCTATACTTCAGAATTAAATACAATCCAAAAATTAATTAATCTCAAATTATTAAATTAGAAACAAAACTACATAAATATTCCCACGTCGAATTAGCTCAATCTCACAAACCAAACAGCTCATTATATGACACTTAACAGTTAACATACAATAAAGAGGATACATTTATAAAAGTGATTCAAGGCTTTTGGCACAAAGCTTGAAAGTGATTCGAGCCAGTTGCCTCTCTCTCTCTCTCTCTCTCTCTCTCTCTCTCTCTCTCTCTTAAAAGTAATTTAAGGCTTTTGGCACAAAGCTTGAAAGTGATTCGAGCCATTTGCCTCTCTCTCTTTCGAGCCATTTGCCCCTCTCACTCTCTCGCTGTGGCTTTCAAGCTTTGTAATGCATACAAAATTCATTTTCCCGGCCATCCATCCCCACCACGCTCCGTACACCCCGGACCACCTGTTTTGTTTGTTTCTTCAGTAGTGGGTTGGCCCCGTCGCAATTGTAGTCCAAATATGCAGGGCCCACCACTATTGACAGTCACCTCAAGACCTTCCAAATCAGGTTAGGTCCGTAGCAGAGCAACAGATTTGTGGGCCATCCGTGGATTCTGTTGAATTGGGCCTGGGGCTCCTTATATATAACCCACAACATCACTATCCAATGACCAATCTAGTGAAAGAATACTCTAGAATTCACCTTGAAGCGTAGAAAGAAACAACCACTAGAACCGTGCAAAAGTCTAGGAAGGATTAGAGAATTTTGAAAAGTTGACAGCCTCCAGGGCTTGCAGCTTTCATCTTATTTGTCATGCATCAAACTAAGGTGCAGTGGATATTAGTTGAGATGAGAAAGCAAAAGGACCGACAGGTCACATCTCCATTAAGCCAGTTCGAATCATATTTTGAAACTTCGGATGCTCCAAGACAATTAAAGCTGGAAAATGACATTGAAAGCTGAAATACTATGTACGTTTTTTAAGAATTATTATAATCTAATATTTGAGTTATATACCCCATTCTCTTTAAAGAAAAGTAAGCGATATGCCTACATCCAAACGGATATTTTTTATAAATCCTTATCCTCATCGTCGTCGTCGTCTACTAATATTTCAGAGACTAAAAGCATGTTTAGTACACAACGCTCTTCGTTTTGTAGGGATTAAGGAAAGACAGTAATTATTCAGGAGGCATTTTTTATAAAATGATTATTTCACATCATTATCTATATCGAATATTCCATGCAGGATTATGACAAGGCTGTTAATCAAATCACGATCAGCTGTACATGATTAATGGTTGTCGTAATCAGATGCACTCACTGGTATTCTCTGTACCGAAGTACAGTAACTCACAGAAGCCTGCCTTTATTTGTAATATAAAGAATGTGCTCATCCATACACAAGTTTGATGGCGTAGAGAGTAACTAAAGATTTTAAGGATGCAATATCCAATTAGATATAACAATAGCTTATTGCATTTAATTCCAAACAGATACAACAATACAAATAGAAGAATCGGGTAGTCGTTATACCTCTAGGCAGTGCAAGCCCTCTTCATTTTGCTTTGCACCCGTGTGAATGGTCTGAGATTTTCTGCTTTGTAGATGTTCCAGGAAATCCATCACCACGGAATCGGTCCACGGGGCTCCTCGGGGAGATTGGGGACCTGCAACCCACCCCAAATGGCCGCCTTTCGGCGTGACAATCAACAAACAATTTGGATTTTCCTGAAACAACAGCAAATCGTAGAGTATTAGGCACGAATTGAACCGAGCATGATGCTAATTTAGGAGCAAAACATATGCCCAACTCTGGTTCTATCCGTGTATTCTTTTTTTTTTTTTTTTATATACGTGGAAATGGAAGGATCCCCGCCTTCTCAGTCGCCTTTGGCCGCAGCGTCTCACCCACCTTATAAACCATGGTCTGCCTGCCTAGCGGCCACACTAAATGGACAAGGTCAATCGCCATCCAAAGACAATTGACACCTTTGCGTAGAGCAGAATTGAACCCATGATCTTTCGGTAACTAAGTTTCCCTACATGCACGGTTCACCAATTAAGCTATCCCAAAGGGTTACTTTAGATGAAAGATTCATCCAGTGGTAAAAGCTTGTGGGCTGCCCTGTTGGGCCAAACAGGCCCTAAGCCCAAAAAAGATCTTGTCTAGAGGTAACCTCATACAGCCAGGGCACGTCAGACAGCCAGCCATAGGTACTAGGGATCGATGTATTACTCTACTATTAGATATAAAATCGTCATTTTGGTCAAAACCAAGAAGAGGAAACTTGAAAGAAACTGAATCTATTTCCTTCTTGGGGTTTCTCTGTTCTGTAAGGAAAGAATGATGATATAGACAACAATAGCATCCATTATTCTACTCAAAATGAGACGAGTACAACAGAAAATATCTGCTCACGTTTAAAAATTGATCCTTTCTCTCTGATAGAACCAAATCAGCAATCAGGAAAACATAAATTTATACAGGAAATCATTAATCCCCCATCTAATCTTTGGTAGCATAGGAACCAAGAACAAAATTAGAAATAGAAAGTCACAGTAGAAACTGACATTACAATTGCAAAGACAATTTATGTCATCCAACTATAAGATGCGTACACGCACTGTAACAAGGTAGCATTTGATTTTAAGTGAGAATAATGCATGTAACATAGTGGTTTGGGGGAGAGAGAATTTTGCATACCACGATATCTTTGCGAGGAATTCCCCTAGATGGAGCAATTGGATCATTTTCAGCCTGCAAAGCAGTGAATGCATCACATCAATGAGCAAGTAATGTATTTCATATCTTTTAAGGCAGCTTGGCGACTGGCATCATTTGAAATTGGACTAGAAATAATTTGAGAGTCGTGTCACTAGTCTTCTAAACTCATAAAAATGCGCCAAATGCAGACCATATGCATTCTTCCTTTATCTAATGTGGTTGCAAGTATTTTACAAAAGTGTATATCAAAGAAAGCAGTTAAAGCTCAATGAGATTACTACAACAATTGCAGGATATGGTTAAATTACCTATATGAGCCTGATCTTCTACGCACAGTAATTATATAGACGTAAATTTTCCTAATAAGGACTGCACAATGCTCAAGCTACTTCTCAAACATTAAGAAAAACAAAAATCTCTAATTCCCTCGATTGAATGGATTAATACCAGATTCCCACACATCCAAACAGAGGGCCAAAAGGTTAAATTTCGCAGCAATTTGCTTTGGATGTACACATTCTATGATTTGAAGTTCAGAGGTTTCCTGTGCATGAAACGAGAAAATGGAAAAGAAATATTGCCTGTATGCAAAGTAAAGGCGTGTACACGTGTTTAATGGAATCTGAACTGCTTGAATTAGAGTAGTACTCATCCACCGACTTGAAACCAAATGAAACTGCAAAAGTGTTAACATGGAAATCTTTAAGCGGCAGGATGATGCTTGCAGCAATGGTTTTTTAAATATTCTGAAAAAATATACCTCGAGTTAGCCCCTCATCAAACTCCCTCACTGATTTGGCATTGGCAACCATGTGGATATTATATTCACCTCCCATGTCCTCAAATAGAAGAGAATGCCTAGAAAAAACATGAAAACCCAGTAAAACAAGCTGCAATTAGAGATTTGAACATATTAAGAAAGTAAATGACAATCTACTTATCACGTACCTCTTGAAAATTTTACAGAGAGCATTAGCAAGAGCTTTGTCATAAACATTATTAAAGCCCTTACGGAAGTCCTCATCTGCAATGACTAAATTGAAAGGATTACACAAGGACACAGCACCAGAAAGGGGGCAATTTTGGGATTCCTGCAAGAAAATTTAGGATGTCATGAATATGAATGCAAGAAATGAAATAAAGAGACAAATAAAAAAAGTAAAAGCCAGCTGTAAAGTATAGCTCCTAGGAGTAGGAATCAGCTCAACAGAATATCTAGCATCAATAGAACTGGGTGTACTTACAAAAATAAATTAATGCAACCAAAAGCTCAAAACAGTAACTGCATCACCAAGAGGCCTGGTGTTTCCAGAACAAAATCTAAAATAAATTCATGTTCTTAACTTAATATTTTAATTTTTCAGCAGTTTATAAACTTTGTTTCCAAAAGTTATTGCAGATTAAACCAGTCATATGCGTTAGTAAGAGAAAATTCTTGCCAACTCCAAAAACTGTCTCACTTTTCACTACAATGTCACTGTGAGATTTATTTCCTTCTATGTATATAGGAATGTATAGAATGTGTGTATAGTCAATTAGTAATTAGCTGATAATTAGTCTCCATGATTTAGGCTGTAACTATCTCCATGATTAGCTGCATTATTCATGACTCATTTATTGTAATTAGCCTATATGAGAGACTAATCTCTCACGTTCTCTCCCAATCACTCACATGGCATCAGAGCCTACATTGAGAAAATCCTAAAGTCACCCACTATGTCTCTATTTCCAATGGCACTCAAACCCTATTCTTTCTCTCTACCTGCAACTTAAACCCTATTCTCTCTCTACCCGCAATTGGCCGAGCCTATTGGCACTTTTTTTTTGTGCTTTTTCCAAAAAAACCAACCACACCATCATCCCCAGAAACTTCTGATTGGCCTACCCCCAATGTTGCGCCACCATCGGTGAAGACACGTGCCCCCATGCGCCACTGCACGTAGTTTGCTTCCACCTCTACACGCCGGCGCGTGTAGGTGCATCCGTTGTCATCTTGCCTCCGACCACTCTAGATCGAACCTCCGACACCCCCTAAGACTGTATCCTTTGTCAAAACCCTTGCCATGTCTAACCTCAGTGACACCATCTCTGTCTCTAGTGCTCCAATTTCAACATCAAATGCCTTTGCTGCCTCTCAAACCTTTGTTGTCTCCAATCTTGGGACACCCAACATCACTACTATCAAGTTGATAGGATCTGCCAACTATCTCTCATGGGCAGCCTCTGTCAAAATATTATTCAAAGGACAATACCAAGCCGATCATTTTACCACAAGGGCTAAAAGTGTGCCAGTAGCCAACTAGGCTAGATAGGAACAAGTTGATGCCCAATTATGTAGTATTCTATGGCAATCCATTGATCCATCAATCTTGCAGCTCTTTCGCCCCTTTGAAACTTGTGTTGACGTATGGAAAGAAGTTGAAGAATTCTATACTAATGATATACAACGCTTATATACCGTGGTCTTCAATATCAAGAATCTCAAAAAAAGACATCCATGGAATCTTATCTAGGCCATGTTCGAGCACTCATGCAAGAATTTGATGCTCTTCTCCCTCTTACTAAGACCCGTACTGAATAGATTGCACAAAGAGAGAAGTTTTTTATGGTTATTGCTCTCTCTGAACTGATACTAGAATTTGATGCCACCAGACATCAAATCCTAACCAACTCCACTAATTCTACCATAAAGGATTCGTTCAAAAAGTTGTTATACATGATAGGTGCACAATGTGTCATTTCCATCTCCTGTTGTTCCTCCATCCGAATCTTCAGCTCTTGTATCTCAGGCCTCCAACTTAGGAGGAAACAGGGGACGTAATAATAGTCATCCAGGACCATAGTGCACCTTTTGCAAGAAAATGGGTCATCTTGAGGAAAAATGCTGGAAGATCAATGGTTGCCTAGCTGCTCCGCCTACATCATCTACCAGTGTAGCTAATGTGTTTTAGAGTGATCCTAGTCCTACCCCATCTCCACCAGGTTCACAACTGATCCTTATGTTTGCAGCCGAGTATGATGTTTTCCTAAAATTCCAAGCCGCACGGCAATCTCACCCTAGTAACCCCGTTACTTGCATTGCTAAAGGTCCATCTCTTGGTCCTCGAATTATAGATTATGGCACCACTGACCATATGTGTGGTAATAAACTTCTTTTCTCCTCATTTACCTATTCTGATACTTTGCCCACATGTTCTTGAGAATGACATTTCTTGAGATTCGCATATAGCTTTTGCTCCCTTAAGATGTCAAAGACTTAACGAAGATGGGCCACATGTTCTCTTTGATTTTGGCTATACACCAAAATATTGTCAAAATAAACAACAAATTGGCCAATTAAAAGTCAAAATACCTAGTTCATAAGTCACATAAAAGTGCTTGGGGAATTGGAAAGACTGAAAGGCATCGCCATCCATTCACACAACCCATCTCTCATCTTGAAAGTATTCTTCCCTTCATCCCCTGGTCGCACTCAAATTTGATGGTATCCACTTCGCAAATCGATCTTTGAAATGATCGATGCACCGTGTAATTAATCTAGAAGATCATCAAGAAGAGGAATAGGAAGACGGTATTTGATAGTGATCTTGTTGACGACACGATTGTCAATGCACATATGCCATGATCCATCCTTCTTTGGTAGTAGAAGTGCTGGTACCGCACAAGGATTCATGCTTTCTTTCACTAATCCTTTAGCTATAAGTTCAGTGACTTGTCATTGCAACTCTTCATTCTCCTTGGGACTAATTCTGTATGCAATGTTGAATTTCTTGCACCAAAGGAATCTCTTCTAGAACATCTTCGTTAAGGACTTAACCACTTTTGGAAGTTCTGACCTTTCTCATTTTCTTCTAACACAACCAAGCACATGCAACTTTAGCTTTTTCAAATGCTCTTACAAACATTGATTTTGATATAACATCGCATGTCTAATCAACTAAACTTGATGAAGAATTCTTCTTAAAGGGCATCAATACTATCTTTGCACCATCTTTCTCGAATGAGTAAGTATTCTTGTATCCATCATGAATGGCTAAACAATCATATTGTCAAGGCTGACCCAATAAGATATGACAAGTGTCCATAGGAAAAACATCACACCACACCTTATCATGATACTTTTTGTCAATAGAAAATTCTACTAGGCATCGCTTCGTGACCTTCACATCATTACCTTTTTGTAGCCCAGTAAGCTTGTAAGGATTTGGATGCTCTTTAATAGAAAGTTTAAGCATATCAACCATTGTTGTTGGTGAAAATTGAAGGACCCTTTGGTAAATACCAAATTTAATGCATAAGAAATTGAAGAGACTTGGGTAGGGAAGACAGGAAGAAATTGGAGCCAAGGGAGGGGGAAAAGGGGAATGTGTGTCAAAACCACCCGTCATCAATATTCAACACCAAAACCGCCATAGTATTCGCCATGGTGAAGACTAAAATTAAAACATTAGTCTACTACCAGAACTCTATGAACCCATGGGCTAAAACCTATTAAAATTTAAATCATAAATAGCCAGAATTAAATAATACCCACAATTCCAAATAGTGTTCTAAAATGCGGCCGCCTAGGCCCCGTTGAGGCGTTAGGCAGCCCCTGGCCGCCACGAATACAGGGAAATCAATCTCCTAGGTGCCAAGCCCCATTAATTGGACCCAATCAGTGCCTAGCCGCCTGGGTCGTCAAACTTTTTTGTGGGCATTGTTTTGGCCTTTTGGCCAAAACAACGCAATCCCCACAAAAATGGCCCCTTTTCCCTAGTTCACGTGATACTTCAACCTTCTCCTCAAAAAAATCCCTAATTCTCCTCGCTTCTCCCCCCTCGCCGCTGCCGCTACAAACTACATCCGTCGTCTCTTTCCCTCGTTGCCACGCTACCCCTAAATCGTTCTCTTCTCCCTTCATCGCAGTGCAAGTCTCCTCCAAGCCATTGTCGTTCTCCTCTCTGAATTAGCCTACCGTGGTTCTCTTCTCTGAACCCAAACCAACCCATCTTTGATGTCGTCTCTTCGTCGCCGTTCTGTTTGCACTTTGCAGGTATATATATATATATATAGAGAGAGAGAGAGAGAGAGAGAGGAAGATTTATATATATATATATAGATATCTGTATGTGCATTTGGGATAATATGAATTTTAATTTAAAAAACAACAGTTTTTCTAGGCTTTGCCTAGGTGTTAGACCCCAGTCTGGCGCTCGACTAGTGCCTAGCGCGTTTTAGAACACTGAATGAAAATGATAACATAAGACCAAATAATAAAAATAACTTTAATGGTCAATCACCCAACCAAGCCAGCAACAGTATAACTGTGTAATGGTGGCATGAACCTAGTTTTTGAACCACATACCATATAGGATTTTTTGTTTGACTCGTTTAACTAGGCATACATCCAACAAAGGTCAAATAGCTTTCTATCAAACTATGTACAAAACACTTGTTTTATAGAAAATTAACTTAAACACCGTATTTAATTAAATAAATACAAAATATTTATTTTCTCTAAACAGAAAAATAGTTCTCCTCTATCCTTATGCATGAGAATCAGATAATTTCAGCATCTGACACCAATATAGTATATAGTAAACCATAGGGCACAAATTGATTAGTGTTATTCCATACTAAGCCCAAAAAAAAAAAAATGACTAGAGTTAGAATAAGCTGAGTGCAATGTTAATTTTGTATCATAACGCCTCAAATTCAAACCAGAAAGAGATAGGCTTGAGTTGGTAGGCTCCAACAACAAAGTTAGATAGATAAGGTGTGCATGCCACAATTTGATAACCGAGTCGACTAAGAGTGATTGACTAGTTATTTGGAGTTGTAAGGATTGGAAAAATTTGCAATTTTCCTTTTTTTTTTTGTATGCAAAAGCTGTAATGAGTGGAGTTTCTCATTATTGTGGGATCGAGGACTTAGGTATGTTAAAGTTGAACCACATTAAATATTTGTGTCCTATTTCTCTTGATTTCGTGCGTGTGATCCAATTCTAACAAATTTGATGAAATTTTTTCTTTATGGTTTTACTAAAAACTTTACAGTTATTGGTACTTGGTGAGATCTAATTCATTCACTGAAATAGTCATAAGTATTTCATAATAGAGCTTAAGTCAAAAAGATCAACAGTCAGTCTCTAATGTCATCCCATAACTACTTACCCGCCTACCAAGGCAATGAATCAATCATAGCACTAAAAATATTGAGAAATGATAAATGAAAGTAAGCTTTGGGAGGCTACTGAAATATACCAATTGCTTTCAGAGGCTTGACTAACTTGAAGATGCACAACAAGCTCAGAATTTGGAGAAAAAATAAAACAAAAATGGCTGGTTGTGGACTTCAAGTAAGAAAGCAACATAATTTCAAAGATTCTGGACATCTTCTAAATGTTGTTCCTTCTAATTATGCTACAGTTAGAGGCTTTGTGCATGTGACAATTTCCACAATATACTCCAAAGATGATCAATTCGACTAGTTTAACTGACAGTATATGAATTGTAAAGGAATTCAGAAAAGGAAACAGAAGAAACAAATAGTCCAAGTATAACAGAAAGATAGTGAATATATATATATATATATGAGAGAGAGAGAGAGAGAGAGATTACAGAATTTAGTTATCCTACCTCACCCAAGTATCTAACAAGAATGTTTGCACCAAGAGACCAACCAACAGCATATAAATTGGCATCTGGGTACCTAGTGGCAACATGTGCCACTACTTCACGCAGGTCTTCTATAAATGAAGCGGAATAGAACTGCATACCAGCCAATGTCATCAAATAAAACACAACATTAGCAAAAATGAATTGCTAAAATTCAAATTGCATAATAGTTATTTATACACACAAATGAAATCCATGAGAACCACTAGGAGCAAGGTATAGGGCGTCTTCGTGCTATATAAAGTACTCAAAATGAGCTTTCCTTCCAAGACAATAATTTTAGGCTAAATGTAAGATATTGAGGTGGGTCACCCACGGTCCAACTCAATCAGATGACCTAGGGTTGAAATCTACGTTATGAGAGTTAAATCAGATGACTATCACAATATCTTGGTTGGTCTATGACAAGGAGACTCCACATAGAAATAATAATCATAGGCACAAAATTAATGTGGAATCTTTATTTTTCTCTCTTACATATTATAAGTATTGAAATTATGCCTGAGTTGAAGATAGCAATATGGTTCTTGTAATCATATTCCACCATGAACTTGATGCAATTCATGCTATGGCTATCACAACATCCTAGTTCGTCTATGACAAAAAGACTTGTGAAATATAAAAGGAGACTCCACATAGAAATAATGATCATAGACACAAAATTAATTTGGAATCTTTATTTTTCTCTCTTAAATATTATAAGTATTGAAATTATGCCTGAGTTGCAGATAGCAATATGGTTCTTGTAATCATACTCCACCATGAACTTGATGTGATTCATATTATATGGAAAAACACACATAAAGCCTTCTCATATACTTTGGGTAAAAATATCATGGGCATGATTTAAGTTCTCCAGTTTACATGATTTCCTAACATTGGTACCAAAGCATTAGGATGGTTTTTGGAGAAAATGCATGCTTAAAACACTGTTTTTTCACAGAAAACTTAATATGGTCCCCAATGGTATTTCCACCATTTGAAGTCCATTTGGCCTGAAATTCATGTAGTAACCCTTATAAGCACAATCTTTTTTCAAAATTTTCATATTGATTGGCCTTACCATGCAATGCAAACTGCATGCCAATGAGATGTGAACAATATAAATGACCATGTAAAAAGACTTTCGGATCTTTATGAAGTGCCTGTGCCAATTAGATCCCCACTATGTCAAAAGCACTAGGTTGTTGTAGACATTTTGCAATGAGTCTGACTGCAAAATGTCACAATATCATCTACGTATACAATCAGGATAGCCTTTTTTCCACTTGCTAACTGCTTTGTGAACAATGTGTGATCAGCTTGTCCCTAAATATATCCAAAGCCCTTTAAAGCAGTGATGAATCTAATAAACCATGCTCTAGGAGATTGTTTTAATCCATAGAGTGATTTCTTGAGCTTGCATACTTTGTTGTTTCCTTCTTCAAATTCAGGAGGCATCCTCATAAATACTTCTTCCTCCAAATTTCCATTTAAAACGCATTCTTGATATCCATTTGATAAAGTTCCTAGTCCAAGTTGACTGGAAGAGATAAAAGAACCTTGATAGAATTCATCTTGGCCACTAGTCCGAAAGTTTCTTCATAATCGATCCCATATGTTTGAGCATATACTTAAGCCACTAATCTTGCTTTGTATCTTTTAATCTCCCCATCAGGCTTGAATTTTATTGAAAATATACATTTGCAGCCCACAATTTTCTTTCCTTAGGGAGATTCAACTACTTCCCAATTTTTATTTTCCAACAGTGCTCTCATTTCTTCATCTACAATAGCTTTCCACTTAGGATCTTGTAGGGATTTCTGAATATCCTTTGGAATCTCCACACTATCTACACTTGCAACAAATGCCATGTATCAATTAGACAATTAGTGTAGGATAAGTGATTTGATATAGGGTATTGAGTGCATGACTGTACTCCTTTCTTGAGAACAATTGGGAGGTTTTAGTCATCGCTTATCATACCTTCGTTTGTGGGTTCTAAACTTGGCCTCGGTTCAAACAATTGTACAGCTTGGGAATCTTTTGGTCTCCTTGAATAAACCAAGGTTGGTTTAATGATACTAGGTTCTCCCTCTCTAGTCAATACCTGTTCATGTGTTGAAACTTCTGAACTTGGGCTTTGAGAAGGAGAATTCAAGTAGGGAGAGTGAGATGGAAGTGATATGGGAAGGGTGATGGAAGTATCCCAATGGTTATCTTCACTCATTTTCTCCCCCTAAAGAGAACTATGGAAAAAAAGGTTTGGTCCTCAAAAAAGGTAACATCAGATGAAATATAAAATTTGTTTAAGGAAGGATATCCCACAAGCACTTGTACCCTTTTGTGGTTGGAGAATATCCCACAAACACACATTTAATGGCTCTTGAATCAAATTTTCCCTTCTGAGGCTGCTGATTATGGACATATACAACGCAACCGAAAAGTCTTGGAGATAGAGAGTTGAGTAAC
This sequence comes from Diospyros kaki, assembly GCA_036245055.1. Taxonomy (NCBI): domain Eukaryota; kingdom Viridiplantae; phylum Streptophyta; class Magnoliopsida; order Ericales; family Ebenaceae; genus Diospyros; species Diospyros kaki. The sequence continues at coordinate 33,998,041 of BSEG01000008.1, forward strand.
CGAACTTGAGGGAATGTCTCAAGTAAGTAGCTGAGAGGAGTATGAAGGTTAAGGATTTTTAAGGTTGATCAGTTGATGAGATAGGTTTCTCTTATAACAGCTTCCCCCCAAAACGAGTTAGGAACATGGCTAGCAAACATAAGGGATCGGGCTACTTCTAACAGGTGTCTATTTTTCTATTCTACCACTCTATTTTGTTGGGGTGTGTAGGTGCAAGAACTTTGATGAAATATACCTTGATCAATAAGGTATTGTTTTAGGTCATTTGTAAAGTATTCCCTCCCATTGTTAGTTCACAAAATTTGAATGTTGGCTTGAAAGACACTGGCAACATGTTTGTGAAACTATTTGATGATGGAGTTTGCCTCAAATTTATCTTTCATAAGGTACACCCAACATGCACGAGTGTGATTATTAATAAAAGTAATGAACCACTTAGAACCTATCAGAGAGGTAGAACGAGAAAGACCCCAAATGTCACTATGTATAAGATGAAAAGGTTTTAACATTTGATATGAATGAGAAGGATAATTGTTATTGGTTTGTTTAGCATAAATACAGTGTTCACACTGAAATAGAGAAGGATTGTTATTGCTAAACAATTTTGGATACAATGATTTGAGATAAACAAAACTAGAATGGCCAAGGCGTTTATGCCAAAGCATTATTTCTAAATGTAAAGATATTGACAAGAAAATATTTTCAGGTAATTGAATATTAGAGGTAGAACCAGCATTGTTGAGAATATAGAGACCATTTTTCTCCTTAGCACAACCAATCGTCCGTCCCGAAGATAGGTCTTGAAACACACAAAGCAAAGGGAAAAAAGTTACTACACATTTCTAGTCCCTTGAAAGCTTGCTAACAAAAACAAGATTGCAGTTTAATTTTGGAACATGAAAAACCAAGTTTAATCTTAGTCCCAACACATCAATAGAACCACGACTCGATACTTTTGATACCGAGCCATCTACCACTACAATTTTAATATCATCATCACACTCTTTCTTGAGTTATATGGTTATAGTCTAGGGTTAATCCTATGTTAGAGCCCATGGCCCATTGTATTTGTATATATATATAGGTGTATAGTCTATGAATTGAATTAAGTGGTATATTCATATTAAAAGCTAGGTTTTCTTCCTATGTTTCACATGGTATCGAGCCAAAATAAAAACCCTAGCGCCCACCATACAAACCCTAGCCGCCGCTGTCACTGCTTCCGCCCACATCACCGACGACCACTGTCGGTCGCGTCACCATCGACCGCCTCAGCTTGCTATGCCACTGCCGTTGCCACCCATTACGCTTCTGTCATGCATGCGCTACTGGTCAGCAGCGGATCTTCACCGTCCGGCCACCGATCACGCACACCACCACAACCGTTGCGTTCGCCGGCCTCCGATCTGTTGACCCCCAGAGGACCGTCGCCGTTGCCGTTGCCATGTGCCGCCTCTCTCGCACTGTTCACAGAGATGTTTTTGCTTCGATCTCTCTCACCAGTGCTCTGATCACAATGTCGTCTTCACCATTGGACTTGCCTCCTTCAGTCCATCCCAGCCCTGGTGGTTTTGTCGCCATCTGCTGCCATCCGCCGCCACCGGTCACTGGCATCCTCCCTCTGCCGTCTCTCCAGCGTGCTTGTTCTCTGTGCTGGATCATCCAGCCTTTATTTTTTGGTTATTTAACCCTTTTGTTTCAAATCTGTTGATCTTGTAGGGCTCCTCTTGATCCAACATGGCTGGTACTAGTAAATCTGGCTCCTTCTCTGGTATTTTGTCTCCCTCTCCAGCCATTGTTACTGAGAAGTTGATGGGCAGTTCCAATTATATCTCTTGGTCCAAGGCAGTTGAATTATGGTGTATGGGTCAAGGTTTACAGGATCATCTAACTACTAAGGCTGAGAATGTGACCACAAATAAACCTGAGTGGCAGAGAGTTGATACTTTGTTGTGCAGTCTCCTATGGCAGTCAATTGATCCCTCTCTTCATCCAATCTATACTAACTATACCACATGTTGTGAATTGTGGGCTCAGGCCAAGGCATTATACACTAATGACGTTCAACGCCTGTATTCAGTGGTGTCTAATCTGCTCAGTTTACGACAACAGGGTTTGACTCTTCCTGATTTTCTTGGTTGGATGGCCTCTATTAAAACTGAATTTAACTCCTTATTACCTGCTGGTAAGACTACTGCAGAGGATCTAGCTCAGCGGGATAAGTTCTTCATGGTGTGTACTCTTGTTGCCATTGGTCCTGAGCTTGCTCCTGTTTGTGATCAGATTCTTGCTAGTCCTACTGCACCTACTATGGATGAAGTGTATTCTCGTCTTCTTCGAGTTTCATCTATTCTTACAGTACCTCCCTCTTCTACAGGTGATCATTCAGTCATGGCTTCACAAGTTCAGGGTAGTGGCGAACAAGGAGGAGATCGTGGTAATCGGGGCAAACGCCCCAAGTGTAACTACTGTCACAAGGGGGGGCATACTAAGGAACAGTGTTATAAGTTGCATGGCCGCCCTCCTCGTGTTAATGTTGCTCATGCTGATGGTTCTCAATCTGAGTCCTTTCATGGTCATCCACCGCAATCTGTCCTTCTTACTAGGGTTGACTATGATGAGTATCTCAAGTATAAAACGTCCCAGCAAACCTCATCCACAGTTGCTTCTATTGCCTACACTAGTGATTCCACTGCCTGTCTCGATCAGTCATCCTCTTTGGGACCATGGGTCCTGGACTCAGGTGCTTCTAACCATATCTCTGGTAATCCCCATTTGTTCTCTCATTTTACTAATTCTATTTCTTTACCTTCCGTAACATTAGCCAATGGGTCCAAAGCGATTGCTAAAGCTCTTGGCACTGCCAAACCCTTACCTTCTCTGCCTTTAGATTCCGTCATTTATCTTCCTCATTGTCCCTTTAATCTTGTCTCTGTTAGTAAACTTGCGCGTACCTTAAATTGTTCTATCACCTTTGATGATCATTCTGTTACTATCCAGGATCGCAGTACGGGACAGATGATTGGTGTCGGATGTGAGTCGCAGGGTCTCTATCATCTCAGCCTTCCTGCATCACCTGTTGCTTGCTCGATGACTGAGTCTCCTACTCTTCTCCACAATCGTTTGGGACATCCTAGCTTAGCTAAGTTTTAGAAGATGGTCCTGATTTATCTAGTTTGTCGTCTTTTCATTGTGAGTCTTGTCAACTTGGAAAACAGTCTCGCACTTCTTTTTCAAAGCGTGTCAATAATCGGGCTGCGTCCTCGTTTGCTTTAGTTCATTCCGATGTCTGGGGTCCTAGTCGTGTCGTGTCTGTTTTGGGTTTTCAATATTTTGTAACGTTTATCGACGATTATTCTCGTTGCACATGGTTATATTTAATGAAAAATCGTTCTGAGTTATTCTCAATTTTTGAATCCTTTTGTGCTGAAATCAAAACGCAATTTCATACCTCTGTCCAAGTATTGCACGGTGACAATGCCCTTGAGCATTTTTCTATTCCCTTTACTACCTTTATGTCTTCTCAAGGGATCTTGCATCAGTCGTCTTGTGCATATACACCACAGCAAAATGGGGTTGCTGAGCGTAAAAACAGACATTTGATTGAAAATGTTCGCACTCTTCTTCTACATCATCATGTCCCCTTTCGCTTTTGGGCTGAAGCTGTCCTTGCTGCTTGCTATCTCATTAACAGGATGCCCTCATCAGTTCTTCAGCACCAGATTCCTCACTCTCTCTTGTTTCCTGATCAACCATTATATATTCTTCCTCCCCATGTCTTTGGTTGCACCTACTTTGTCCATAACCTGTCTCCCAGTCAAGATAAAATGTCTGCTCGGTCCATCAAGTGCATTTTTCTTGGTTACTCTCGCCTTCAGAAGGGTTATCGGTGTTATTCTCCTGACACCCGTCGCTATTTTCTTTCGGCGAATGTTACCTTCTTTGAGACGTCTCATTTCTACTCTTTGCCTCATTCCACGTGTCAACCCATTTCTGAGGCAATCCCTCTTCCCACGAGTCCTCCTGCTCCTATTCTCCCTATTCCTTCTTCTACCCCATTGCAGGTTTATCATCGGCGTCATCAGCCTCAACCTCCTCCCGGTGGAGATGTTGTTCCTGCACCTTCTCCCGTATCTCCTACTACTTCAGCGACTCCTGGTGCCTCACATCCTGCTCCAATCTCTCCACCTGCCGCAGTCTTGCCTTCTAAGTATCTGCTTCCTATTGCCCTTCGGAAAGGTACCCGTTCTTCTCGCAATCCTCACCCCATTTACAATTTTCTTAGCTATCACCGTCTCTCATCTCCTTTTTGTGCTTTTGTGTCTTCCTTATCCTCTGTTTCAGTACCTAAGACTGTTAGTGAGGCACTTTCTGATCCGGGGTGGCGACAAGTAATGGTGGATGAGATGACTTCTTTGCATTCCAATGGTACTTGGGATTTGGTTCCTTTACCCCCAGGGAAATCTCTTGTCAGCTGTCGGTGGATCTATACTGTTAAGGTGGGTCCTGATGGGCAGGCTGATAGCCTCAAGGCCCGTTTGGTTGCCAAAGGGTATACTTAGATTTATGGCCTTGACTATGGTGACACTTTTTCCCCTGTTGCTAAGATGTCCTTTGTGCGTTTGTTTCTCTCTAAAGCAGCTATGCGCCACTGGCCGTTGTATCAACTGGACATTAAGAATGCCTTCTTACATGGTGAGCTTCAGGAGGAGATTTATATGGAGCAACCTCCTGAATTTGTTTCAGGGGGAGTCTGGGCAGGTTTGTAAACTCCGTCGCTCACTATATGGGTTGAAGTAGTCTCCCCGAGCTTGGTTTGGTCGTTTCAGTGCTGTCATTCAAGACTTTGGTATGACTCGTAATGAGTATAATCATTCGATTTTTTATAAACACACATCACAGGGGAGGTGTATAAACTTGGTTGTCTATGTGGATGATATTGTTATTACAGGTGATAATCAGGATGGTATTATTCAGTTGAAGAAACATCTTTTCCATCATTTTCAGACTAAGGACTTGGGGTTACTTAAATACTTTCTTGGCATAGAAGTGGCTCAGTCCAATTCTGGTATTGTTATCTCTCAACGAAAGTATGCGTTAGACATTTTGGAAGAAACTGGGATGCTTGATTGTAAACCTATAGATTCTCCTATGGACTCTAATATAAAGCTCTTACTAGGACAGGGGGAGCCTCTTGCTGATCCTGGAAGATATCGCAGACTAGTCAGAAAACTTAATTATCTCACTATCACTCGCCCAGGTATTTCTTTTTCAGTCAGTGTTGTCAGTCAGTTTTTACAGTCTCCTTGCGATAACCATTGGGATATGGTAGTCCGGATTCTCAGGTATATTAAGGGAGCTCCAGGTAGAGGGCTATTGTATGAGGCCAGAGGTTATACTCAAGTAGTCAGATATTCTGATGCTGATTGAGCAGGTTCTCCTTCTGATAGACGATCTACGTCAGGATATTGTGTTCTGATTGGAGGAAACCTAGTATATTGGAAAAGTAAGAAACAGGAGGTTGTTGCTAGGTCGAGTGCAGAAGCAGAATATCATGCTATGGCCTTGGCAACATGTGAATTTATCTAGTTAAAACAATTGCTTCAGGAGCTCAAATTTGGGGAGATATCACAGATGAGATTAATTTGCAACAATCAAGCTGCATTACATATTGCTTCCAATCCAGTCTTTCATGAGAGGACCAAACATATCAAGATAGATTGTCACTTCATCCGAGAGAAGATCTTATCTGGCTGTATTACCACAAATTTTGTCAATTCCAATGACCAGTTAGCAGATGTCTTCACTAAGTCTCTCAGGGGTCCTCGAATTGAATATATTTGTAGCAAGCTTGGTGCATATGATATATATGCTCCACCTTGAGGGGGAGTGTTTAGTTATATGGTTATAGTCAAGGGTTAATCCTATGTTAGAGCCCATGGCCCATGGCCCATTGTATTTGTATATATATATAGGTGTATAGTCTATGAATTGAATTAAGTGGTATATTCATATTAAAAGCTAGGTTTTCTTCCTATGTTTCACACTCTTCATAGGTTAAAAAATTAGTTAGGTTTCCAGTCATATGATCTGATGTTCCAATATCAATAATCCACCCTCCATCTATATAGATATCTATAAAACATGAAATACTAGTGTTACCTTTATGAGCAACAATGGCCATGGATGAAGAAGATGCAGCTTCTATTTCCTTAAGTAGATTCTGATTGCTCAATAAGGTATGTAAAAATAGACTCAAGTTACCAGATTTTTCTTTGTCATTGAATGTTTCAGTGGCAAGGGCTCAATTAGGGATTTGTCTCCCTCTGGTTGTGTGGTTTCTAATCAGCTGATTTTTCAAGTAGTTTACAGCACGTCTACTTTGTATGGTTAAGCTTGTTACAGTGACTGCACCATGGTTGCTCCTTGCCAGTCGTCTGATTTTTCTGGTGTGGAGCATGTGTTTTGTTCTGATGAGTAGTTAAGGCAGATAAGGAAGTGTCTGACTCAGTGGTGGATGAACCGGTAAGCATTACCCTTCTCCTACTCTCTTCTCTTCTTATTTCTGCAAAAACTTCACAAATACTAGAAAGGGGCTTAGTATTTAGTAACTTGCCACGTACCTGATCCAGATCTTTGTTTAATCCCAATAGGAAATCAAAGATCTACTCCTCAAGCATTTGAGTGAATTTACACCATCTTCTTAATAGTTTCAATCCATATCGTAAAATAAATCCATCTCATGCCATCATTCAATCAATGAATTGTAGTATTCACTGACTGTTTTATAGCCTTGTCATGTGTCTCACATTTTTTACTGCACTTCAAAACATTGCGATGTATTTTCCAAATCTAAGTATATCTCTTACACAACCTCCCATATTTCTTTGGTTGTCTTGTAAAACAGGTAGGTTCTCCCAATCTTAGGTTCTATGGAATTGATCAGCCATGCTATCACAATGGAATTTTCTATATCTCAAGCACCATAAGTTGGGGTTTCTGAATCTGACATTGGAATTGCACCAATGACATACCCCGCTTTTCCTTTACCTTTAAGAACAAGGAAGACGAACTAGAACCATTCTCTAAAATTGGTTCCATTTAATTTGTGTTGAGTAATCTAGGAGGAATGGTTTTCGAGAGATGATGGTTGGACAAGGTTTTGAATAGAAGAGGGTGTACATTCTAGGGAGGAGGACGATGAGGAATTGGTAAAAGGATTGGTCCCAGCCATTGATGGCTCTGATACCATGAACAAAGTTAAAACAAGCTTAGTGATGGAAAGTTGTACTCGAGTAGGAAGAAAGAATACTTGATTAAACATAAATGCTTTCTCATAATTTTATTGATCTCAAGTGTGGCATATATATACACGAAGACCTCAAAAATATCTCCTAAACTACATGAATACATTTGAATAAAGATAATAAAATTTGAACTTAAATATGAAATTATCTTCCACAAACTGTTTAATCCCCCTTTTTCTTGAACCTTATCATCTTATCTTGTAACCTCTTCTTACCTCTTAATTTGAAAGACTCTCAACCTTACCTTATAATCTTATCTTCTATCACTTTAATTTGAAACACTCCCAACAGCTTTATCACCTGTCTCTCAGATAAAGATAATCAAGATTTTTTAATCTTTCCAACAGTATTGATTAGAGGTTATTTGACCACTCCTAGATGGGATTTGGGATTGGTTCAAGAATTAATTATGGTAGTGGTAATTAAGAGAAAATGTTTCGAATATGCCAGGGAATGACATAATGAAAGCCCGATTGGTCTAGGGTGACATAATTTGAGGTTAGAAGTAACCCCGAGACAATCAAAGATCACTAAATGATTCCAAGAGTAGGGATTGAATCTTTACCATAAGTGAGATGGTAAAAATAGGAACCAAATGAGATTGAAATTGTCAAAAATAGGAACCAAATGAGGTAAACATGCTAGAGCATGGTAACTAACATTAATTAAAATCTAACACTAGTTGCAAGGCATTTGGCTAATGCCAAGAGGTAGGACGGATAAGAGGATAAGAAATTACCACACAAAAATTAGGAAAAATTAGCCTAGAGTCAATTTAATAAATGAAAGATAAATCTCTATTTACCAAATTGCCGTTGTGGAAAACTAAGGGGAAAAAGGGCAATTCACCAAAATCTAGAGTGAGGGTGACATATTTCTAATCCTTCAGGGTGATAAGAACAAGTTCCCTAAACTTTGGGGTAAAATAAAATTTTCGAGAAGTTTAGGGGCAAAAAGCGTAAATTTATAAGAGATCATTGAACTTGATTTTTTTTCTCTCAACCTTATGGGTTTTGGCGTAAACCGGATTCATGTTGCCCAAAAATAATTTTCTAAAATTCCCAAAAATCCCTAACACTCAACTATTCATAACATACCTAGCTCATCTTTGGCTCGCTTACCAAATGGGCTAGAGGAAGATGAGCCTCACTCAAGGTTTTAGGTCCCTCTCCGCTACGATGTCTTCAGTTAACTTGGAACCGCTTCCTTGAGCAGAACGAAGGAAAAGGTAAAGCCTAGTACTGGCCTAGGGCAATCTCCTTAGAGATTATAGCTTTTCCCTTCATGATCAAATCGCGAGGTGTGGATGATCGAGTTAACATTCACCCATGGCAAGACCAGGACATCACATAAATATTCTACCAGAGAATTGAATATCCATGGAATTACACTTCTCCATGCATGCTGGTTTGGTGAAGAATCAATTGGCTTGGATAATGATCCATCCACAATACAATATTTATTCTTGGCTTGAAGAGCATTAGTCATGTCTCTTGTCCAAGTTGGATAATTTTCCTATGTAAGCAAACATGAAACTAAAACAATTCCAAGGTTATCAAAGGGGTTGAGATAAAATTGTGATGTTGGATCAGGTAAGATTTGGTCGTTGTCAATTTTGACTCCACTAGATGCACACTTAGCCAAGGATGTAGAATCAACCATGCCTTGGAGAGTAAAAAAAAATACAGGTAGTTGAAGAAAGCAAGAGAACAAAAGAAGAATTTGGATCTCAAACAACTACTGCTCTAATATGATGTAAAATGATGATTTTGTATTGAATCCTTGTTTACAATATGATGCTCTTTATATACAAAGATGGCCATAGATTAAGCCAAAAGTTGGCCAAAAGTCAAACTCTACAAAACTGTCTAATTACCTAACTTAAGTCCTAATTAAAGGGGAGACATCTGATTGAAGATGCAAAAGGTAAGTTACATATTTACAATCCTATAATTTCTCTAATAGAAAAAATAAATAATAGTAAGACCATTAAGAATTTCTTATAATTCATAAACCAAATTGGTCATGCAGAAATTACAAATCAATTGTTGTCAACTCTGTATGGATAGATGAAGGCGCTTAACAATCTCCACATCTCTTTTAAGAGAGGCATCTCTTGGTTGTTCCCTATTGTTAAACATATGTTCTCTATATGAGCTCCTGCCTTTCATGTTGATTATTGGTTGACAAAGAACTTCTGTGATTTGTGGTGGTTTATTTATATCTTATGGACACATTACTTCTCATATAGTTGGAAGTTAAACCTTCGAGGGAAGAAATCATGCGTAATATGCTCCTCCCCACCTTTGCGATGTATCTACTTTAAAAAGCTATTTGATGGAAGCAAAACTGAATTTAAGTCCCATGGTATGGGTTTTATTCAATATATCACCAGTGGATATGAGGTAATCCGAGTTTTTAAAGCTCAAAGGGATTTGGAATTGTATGCAAGGTTGTTTCCTCTTGTAGCTCAGCTAAAAATGTGGAAGAAATTTCTGGACCTCCTGGGAAGATGAGAACAACAGGCCTATATACAAATTTGATTACATTAGATATAGATGATCTACTCTCTCATTTGTGTGGAAGCATGCCCCCTCCCAAAAAAAAAAAAAGATTTGAGTGAAAAATCCATGATTACTCTTATAGATGGCATTAAGCATATCACAGTACTTGGGTATGTCAACCAACCCTAGCCAATGATTAGTGGATTGACATAATGCATGTTGAAGTAGAGAATATAAAGATATAACTTGTCTAGAGCTTAGTTCATTATTCACAAGATTACAAGACTACTTGGGTACTATAAGCCCTGTGCATAAGTAAATAACTCACGAAGACTAGCCCTGCCTATTGTGTGAAAGGGATGAATCCTTGAGAAATGCGTAACCTATGATGAAAACTTGTTTTAGTAGTCAGATAAATATGTGCCTCCATTAACCTAACCTTAACTATTATCCTGCATTAGAATTTGAAACTTCATGGTTAGGATATTAGGACTGCACTTATCATTTGAGAATTAAATGTTCACATCCATGGGGTTATATGTTATTTGCTTTATAACAATAGATCACGCATGCACACGGAGTGGAAGAATCTATCGCTCCACATTCCTAATAGCATAATGATGATCTACAAACACAAAGAGGCATGTTTTACTTAGTCCAAGGAAACTGTCCTCATTATATTTTTGGTAGGGATGACAATTTGTAAGCTGGAAACGATTAGGAGCTATATGTTCCCATCATACAGTTGGCAATTCTCAACTTAGATATGATGAAATTGGGCAATGTAAGCTGCTATTCAAAACCCATTGTCTTGGAGGCAGAATTATAAACACATTAACACTCCTATCATGAAAGGCAAGAGTTCAGGCCTTGAAAAGAACCTGAAGCCTCTTAAAGTATAAGAATAAAATGGCTCATCTTACCAGTTCTGAAGAGACTACTTAGTTGCATACTTGGTTTTAGTTCTATTAATCCAGTAAAGTCTGCAGCCTAGAGTAATAGTGTAGCAGTAAAGGAGGAGATGAATGCTCTCAAAAAGAATGGGACTTGGGAGATTGTGGAGCTACCAAGAGACAAGACAACTGTAGGTTGTAAATGGGTCTTCACTATAAAATGTAAGGCAGATTGAAGCATAGAGAGGTATGAGGCAAGACTTGTTGCCAAGGGGTTCACCCAAACATATGGCATCGACTATCAAGAGACCTTTGCTCCTATGGAAAAAATAAACTCTATTCGAGTCCTCCTCTCTCTCGCGGTGAATTTTGATTGGTCTCTACACCAACTTGAAGTAAAGAATGCCTTCCTAAATGGCGATTTGGAGGAAGAAGGGTATATGGATCTCCCACATGGATTTAAGAAGAGCCTCAGTACCAACAAGGTATGCAGTTTAAAAAAATCATTGTATGGTCTAAAATAGTCTCCAAGAGCGTCGTTTGAAAGGTTTGCAAAGGCGGTAAAAAGTTATGGTTATACTCAGAGCCAAGTGGACTACACAATGTTCTTCAAACACTCTAATGACAGTAAAAGGGCTATTTTGAACAAATATCGTAGAACTCAACTTTTCTCCCTTAATCTTCCATTAGCTAGTGTTAAACTTATATATAGAAAATTCCTACAAAATCTCCTAGATATTCTCCTAATTTACAACAGTGATAGTCTTTATCTAATGTACAACACAAACTTAAATTAAATAAGAATATTATCTTGAATAAAATCTGCATTATCTCGGGTCTTCTCCTTCTTGAACAAGAAGTCTTTTCCAACACTCCCCCTCAAGCTGGTGAATAGATGTCTATCATTCCCAACTTGTCTCTTCTTACTTCAGATCCTTATTTCAGCATTGCCTTGGTCAAGATATCTGCCTCTTGATCTTTGGTAGGAACATAAGTTAGTCTTATATCTCCTACTTCTATTTCTTCCCTGACAAAATGCCTGTCAATTCTCACATGCTTCATCCGGCCATGCTGTATTGGATTATTCACTATACTTATAGTTGATTTACTATCGCTATAATGTATTTTTGGTGCTGTGATTAGCATGTCCATATCCTTCATCAACCTTTCTAACCAAATTATCTCACAAATGCACTGTGCAATGGCTCAATACTCGGCCTCAACACTGCTATGTGAAACAACCTGTTGCTTTTTGCTTCTCCATGTGACTAGGTTTCCCCATAATTTTGTGCAATACTCTAATGTGGATTTGTTGTCTTCAACAGATCCTGCCCAATCTGCATCTGAATAACTCCTTATTCCTCTTCCACCACTTTTCTTAAACAACAATCATTTCCCAGGTGTGCCTTTAAGATATCATAGGATATGATAAGCAGCTTCTAAATGTCTTTTGGTTGGAGAATGCATGAATTAACTGAGATAAGTAGATTAATTTTCCCACTAGACGTTGAAATCTGCCCAATATCAACTCGCTACAACAACAACATATCCAGCCTTTATCCCACTATGTGGGGTCGGCTACATGAATTCTAGACTTCCATGTATTTCTGTCTTTTGTCATATCCTCATTGAGGTCCATACACTTCATATCAAACTTTAATGTCTCCCTCAAAGTCTTCTTAGGTCTGCCTCTACCTCTTTTTTTAATTAATTGTTCCATTTCATCAACTCTCCTCACAGGAGCGTCTCTTGGTCTCCTTCTTACATGACCAAACCATCTTAGTCTAGTCTCTCTCATCTTCTCCTCTATTGGCACTACTCCTATCTTATTACGAATAACTTCATTTCTAATTTTATCTTTTCTTGTATGGCCACACATCCATCTTAACATCCTCATCTCCGCTACGCTCGTCTTTTGCTCATGTTGGTATTTGACTGCCCAACATTCTGAGCCGTACAACAAAACTGGTCTTATAGCTCTCCTATAGAATTTTTCTTTCAATTTTAATGGGATTTTATTATCACATAACACCCCTGATGCATTTTTCCATTTTAGCCAACCTGCCTTAATTCTATGTGTGACATCCTCGTGAATTTCTCCGTCTTTTTGAATCATTGATCCCAAATATCTAAAATGGTCTTTTCTTTGTAAGATTTGGTCTTTCAATTTTATTATAACATCCTCCACTCTTGTATTCTTACTAAATTTACATTCCATATATTCTGTTTTCTTTCTGCTTAATTTAAATCCCTTAGATTCTAAATTGTTTCTCCATAACTCAAGTTTAGTGTTCACTCCTTCTTTCGTTTCATCCACCAACACTATGTCGTCTGCAAATAGCATACATCATGGCACCTCTGTCTGAATATTTTTAGTGAGTTCATCCATTACTAAAGCAAATAAGTATGGACTTAGTGCAGAACCTTAATGCAATCCTATTGTAATTTTAAACGGTTCAATATCCCCTCCGCAAGTTCTGACCCTTGTCTCTGCACCATGATACATGTCCTTAAGTGCTTGTATATAGGCTATTCGGACTCCTTTCTTCTCTAAAATCCTCCATAATACTTCTCTAGGGACCCTATCATAGGCCTTTTCTAGATCTATAAACACCATATGTAGGTCCTTCTGATGATCCCGATACCTTTCCATTAGGCGCCTCAGTAGGTATATAGCTTCCATTGTTGACCTACCAGGTATGAAACCAAACTGATTTTTTGAGAACTCTGTTTCTTTTCTGAGCCTCTGCTCTATTACTCTCTCCCAGAGTTTCATGGTATGGCTCATTAACTTAATTCCTCTGTAATTTTCACAGTTTTGAACATTTCCTTTGTTCTTATATATAGGGACCAAAGTACTCATCCTCTACTCATCTGGCATCTTTTTTGATTTAAGAATCGCGTTAAATAATTTCGTTAGCCAGGAGATGCCCTCTTCTCCCATGCATTTCCATGCTTCTATTGGTATATTATCCGGTCCCACCGCCTTATGATTTTTCATCTTTTTTAATGCTTGCCTTATTTCATTTGGACTTATGCGTCGATAAAATGTATAGCTCACGTTCCCTTCGGAGTTACTAAGATGTCCCAACCTAACTCTTGTGTCGCCATTATCATTGAATAATTTTGTGAAATACTCCTTCCATCTCTCCTTAATCGCTCCCTCATTCACTAATACATTTTGATTTTCATCTTTTATGCATTTCACTTGATTTAAATCCCTTGTTTTTCTTTCTCTTGCTTTAGCTAATTTATATATATCCCTTTCTCCATCTTTTGTATCAAGTCGTTTATATAGATTCTCGTATGCTTTTGACCTTGCTTCACTAATAGCTTTTTTTGCTGCATTTTTTGATTCTTTATAATTTTTTTGATTTTCTTCATTGTTGCACTGATATACAGCCTTATAGCAATTTTTCTTATTTTTAATTTTCGATTGTACTTCTTCATTCCACCACCAAGACTCCTTCAGGTTAGGGGCTCTACCATTTGTCTCTCCAAGCACTACCTTTGCTGTGTTTCTCAGGGCATTAACCATTTCTCTCCACATTTGGTTTGTCTGTCCTTCTCCATTCCATTCTCTTCTACCCCTTAATTTTTATTTGAAGATTAGTTGTTTCTCCCCTTTTAAATCCCACCACCTGATTCTTGAATTTTGTTTTATGTGATTTTTTCTCTTCAAATTTCTTACTTGGACGTCAAGTAATAGAAGTCTATGTTGAGTAGTCAAATACTCTCCCGATATCACCTTACAATCCCTACAACATACCCGATCCTCTTGTCGCATGAGAAAGTAATCTATTTGGGTGCTTGATGTGACATTTTTATATGTGATTAAGTGTTCGTCTCGTTTTTTAAACCTAGTATTGGTTATGATGAGCCCATATGCCATTGCAAAATCTAGAATAGACTTACCATCATTATTAATTTCTCCAAATCCATACCCTCCATGCACCTCTCTATAGCTGTTTCCGTCTCTACCCACGTGACCATTTAAATCCCCTCCTATAATCACTTTCTCTCCTCTTGGTATCATTTGTATGAGTCCCTCTAGATCTTCCCAGAATTTTGCTTTTATCTCCTCACCTAACCCCGCTTGTGGTGCATATGTACTAAAGATATTCATAGTCATTCTTCCTAGAATAACCTTCACCATAATAATCCTATCCCCTATTCTCTTTACATCCACTACCTCATCTACTAAACTTTTATCCATAATGATCCCCACTCCATTTTTTGCTCGATCATTTCCTGTGTACCATATTTTATATCCATTTTCTGACAAAGTTTTTGTTTTTTTCCCTACCCATCTCGTCTCTTGAAGGCACATAATATTAATCTTTCTCCTAATCATCACATCTACCACTTCCATAGCTTTGCCTGTTAATGTTCCTATGTTCCATGACCCAATCCTTAATCTATGATTTTGTTTTTGGCTTTGACTTTGAATTTGATTCTGTTTTTGATTTTGATTTTGTTTTTGGTTTTGGTTTTGATTTTGATTTTGATTTTGTTTTTGATTTTGATTTTGGACTAACTTCTTTACCCACATCCGTCCAAGCAAATGCAGGAACCCTTGCTCATTTGTCACTACACCCGGGCGCCGATGCAGCGGCCCTAGCTCACTTGACACTACACGCGGGCAGTGTAGCGCGTCGCTATGAAGGGTTACGCCCACGCCCAAACGTTTTTTCATAATTTGTCTAGAGTTCATGTTTTGGATCCGACTGAGTTTTACGTTGGCTGTCGGCTACCTAACACAACCCTCTTCCTTTATCAGGGGTTGGGATCGGCAATGGATAACATCCCCAGGCGGAGTTCCAATATCAACTCGCTCCTCTTCATTTTTTTCATCTTTATTCTTCCAATTTGGTTTTAAATGAGTGCTAGCCGGCTTGCACCCGAGTTTACTAGTTTCCCTCAAAAGATCAAGAGTGTATTTTCTTTGTGAGATGAAAATACCCTCACTGCTTCTTGCTACTTCCAATCCCAAGAAATATTTTAAATCTCCCAAATCCTTAACTTCAAATGCCTCTCTTGGTTGATGCTTCAATAGTTCAATCTCTCGATGGTTATCTTCGGTGATAATTATATCATCCACATAGACTATAAGAATGGTCTTCTTTCCCATAGAATCTGTCTTTATAAATAATGTGTGGTCATCTTGTTCTTGTCTGTATCCAAGTTACTGTAAAGTTTCACTGAATCTCTTGAACCATGCCCCTGGTGATTGCTTGAGGCCATATAGTGATTTCTTTAGCTTGCAAACTTTCCCTCTTGTATCTTCTCTTTCAAAACCTGGGAGAATCCTCATATAAATTTCTTCTTCTAACTCACCATTCAAGAAGGCATTTTTAATGTCTAATTGGTGAAGTTTCCAATCCAAGTTGACTGCCAATGATAGTATCACCCGAATGGAATTAAGTTTGGCCACCAGTGCAAAAGTTTCCTCATAGTCAAGGCCTTGAGTTTGAGTAAAGCCTTGAGCTACAAGCCTAGACTTGTATCTCTCAATTTTTCCATCTAATTTATACTTAACAGTAAAGACCCATTTTCTCCCAACGATGTTTTTTCCATTGGGTAATTTCACTATCTCCCATGTGCCATTCTTTTCTAGAGCATGCATTTCCTCCATTACAGCTTTCCTCCATTTTTCCTCCTGTAAAGCATGATAAATATCCTTAGGAATACTCACATTATCAATGCTGATAGTAAAGGACCTGAATTGTGGAGACAATTTGGAGTGTCCTAGGAAATTGGTGATAGGATGCTCAATACAAGATCTGGTCCCTTTCCTCAAAGCAATAGGAACATCAAGATCTGATTTCTGCCTCTTGTTTGTCTCCTGCTCACTGTTAATACCTTCAGTATTCCTCTCCGTAATTTCAAGACTTCTCCAAGGTTCAGATAGGTTAGCAGGTTGAGAATCAAGAGTTCTTCTTGAGTAAACCTTTAGAGGTGGTTTACTTTGGGGCTGATCATCCTCCTGATTTTTGGTTTCTTTATTTTCTCCCCCTTGACAGGTTTGAGGTGAAGGAATAGGATCTGGACAAGGTTCAAATGTGGTTTGAGAGAATTCTTTGTCATGAATAGGTGTAAGGACAATAGGAGACAAATCTGGAATAGGTATCAATGGGTCCCAATTAGGTGTTGTTTCAGTGAAATTCTACTGGGAATTGTCATGGAAGAATGACTTATTCTCAAGGAATGAAACATCACAAGAAACAATAAATTTTCGGGTACTAGGGTTGTAGCATTTATACCCTTTTTGGTTAGGTGAGTACCCCACAAATACACACTTGGTAGACTTGGGATCCAACTTGGACAGTGTTGGCACATTGCTGTGAACAAAAACAATGCAGCCAAACACTCGAGGAGTAAGGGAGTTTAGGACTCTATTATGATGAGGAAAAGTTTCAAGAAGTACATCTAAGGGAGTCCTAAACTTTAAGAGTCTTTGAGGGAAGCCTATTAATGAGATATGCAGTTGTTAATACTGTTTCTCCCCAATAGGAATTTGGAACCGAATGAGTAAACATAGGGGCTCTTACTGTCTCAAGAAGATGGCGATTCTTTCTTTCGGCTATCCAATTTTGTTGAGGGGTATATGGGCATGAGCTTTGGTGAATGATACCATGCTCGCTTAGGTATTTGTTGAAATCATAAGAGAAATATTCTCTTCCATTATCGATTCTCAATATATGAATTTGGGTTTGAAAATGAGATGAAAATTCTGAAATACAAGCCAAGCTTCTGATTTGTCTTTCATTAGGAAAACCCAACATATTCATGTATGGTCATCGATAAAAGTGATAAACCATCGAGTGTTAGTGAGATTTGAGGTTCTAGATGGCCCCCAAATATCACTATGAACAAGATGAAAAGGTTTTGAAGGATTATAAGCATGATTAGGATGAGAAGTTCTGGTTTGTTTTGCAAGAATACAATGTTCACAAATGAAATCTTGAATCTTATTGCTAGAAAACAAAGGATACAAACATCTAAGATAATCCAAACTTGGATGTCCCAAACGTTGATGCCATAACAATAAGTCTGAATTAGAAACCATAGATAAGGAAGATGAAATAAATTACCTAAAAACAAAAGAATAATTTGCTCTTAATGTTTGATAAAGTCCCCCTCTCATCTCAGCACTGTTAATCTTCCTCCCCGAGGTTAGGTCCTGAAAAATACAACAATTTTTGAAAAAAGTCACCATGCAATCTTTATCTTGAGTTAACTTAAAAACTGATAGTAAGTTGCATTGGAGATCTGGCACATAAAATACCGATTTAAGGGATAATTCTCCAAGATTTACAATTCATTTTCCCTTTACACAGGATATGGTACCATTAGCCATAACAACATTAATTAGTTTATCACAAGTTTCATAATTAGAAAGCAATTTTAGATCACCTGTCATATGATCAGAAGCACTTGTATCTATGATCCAGCAGTTTATGGGGCATTTTTTAGACATTAGAGAGTATATTTCAGTACTTTTTCCTGCCAGAGACATTGTTGGATTAGGATTCTCCGGGATTTCAGTTTGAGCCACCTTGGTTTTGTTTAGCAAGGTTTAGCAAGCTTTGTAGAACCTCCATCTAAGTAGCAATTAGACTGAAATTTGCTGCACTCCCTTTTTCATCTTTCATCGTATAGGCTGATTGTGCTTCTTTTCTTTGACTTCTTGGTTTCCATCCAGCTAGCTTTCCATGGATTTTCCAACATGTATCCTTAGTATGGTATGGTCGATTGCAGTATTCACACCATTGTTTTTCTTTGGGGTTCTGTCCTTTAGTTGCAGCATATGGCTTTCCTCGAAAACTACTTAGGGCTGAGGATGAAGAATATACCTCATTGTTTGACTGCCCTAAGCCCGAGAACATCACCTTCTTTCGGCTCTCTTCCCTTCTAACCTCTGCAAATACTTCTCTCATTGTTGGGAAAGGTTTTGTTCCCAACAATCTGCCTCTAACCTCATCTAGATCTAAGTTTAGACCATATAGGAAGTCAAACACTCTCTCCTTCTCTACCATCTTCTCATATTTTGTACTATTAGCAGCACACTCCCACCCATTTAATCTCATGAAATAAATCACTTTCTTGCCATAACTTGCTTAAGGTATTAAAATACTCGGTGACTGAGTTTGTATCTTGCTTGGTTGTTCGTATGAGTGATCTAACCTGGAATGATTGAGCTGTATTCTCCAAATCATAGTAGACTTCTTGGACTGCTTAACAAATCTCACAAGCCGTCTTGTAGAAAAGGCAAGTCCTTCCTATCTTTGGCTCCATTGAGTTCACTAACCAAGCCATAACCGTGGCATTCTCAACTTCCCATATGCCATATGTTGCTGCCTTTGAATTCGGTTTAGGCATAACACTGGTTAGGTAGCCTTCTTTACCTTTCTCTTTAACAACTAACAGCACAGATTGTGACCATTCCCTATAATTGGCCCCATTTAACTTGTGTTGTGTGATCTGGAGGGATTGGCTATTGCTACTAGCATAATGGATCCATGATGGTTGATCGAAGAGGTTGCAGAAGAGGTCTCACTGGATGAGACCTTTCCTGCCATTCTTCCGACTTAAGACTCCTTCAAGGAGTTGAAGACATGAATGAAAAAAAGTCCACAAACCGTGGCTCTGATACCATGAACAAATACCGTAGGAGAACTCAACTTTTCTCCCTTAATCTTCCATTAACTAGTGTTAAACTTATATACAGAAAATTCTTACAAAATCTCCTATAAAATCTCCTAGATATTCTCCTAATTTACAGCAATGATAGTCTTTATCTAATGTACAACACAAACTTAAATTAAATAAGAATATTATCTTGAATAAAATCTGCATTATCTCGGGTCTTCTCGTTCTTGAACAAGGAGTCTTTTCCAACATTTTAATTGTCTCTTTGGATGATATAATAATGACTGGTGATGACAGGGGAGAGATTGAAGAACTTATGAGAAAACCATCACATGAGTTTGAGACCACGGACTTGGGACCCCTAAAGTATTTCCTTGGGATGAAATTTGCAAGATCTAAGGAGAGAATCTTTGTCAACCAACGTAAGTATGTCCTGGATTTACTCAATCAAACAAGAATGCTCAAGTGCAAAATAGTTGAAACTCCCATCAAACCTAATTTGAAGCTACAACCTGTCGAGGCCAAAGATGTGGTAGAAAGGGAGAAATATCAAAGGTTTGTGGGCAAACTCATCTATTTGTCCCACACTCGACCTAATACAGCATTTGTAGTAAGTGTAGTAAGCCAATTTATGCACTCACCAAGTTCACAGCATTTTGAAGCTACCTACAGAATTCTAAGGTACCTAAAAAGAACTCCTGGAAAAGGTTTGCTCTTTGTTGAGAAAAGGAACCGGTATTCCTTATTATTTTATTGATGTCAATGATAAAATTTATACACAAGAGGTTCCTAAGAATTCTCCTAAAAATTCTCCTATATTTTAGGACTAGATTACATTCCTACTATCTAGGACTAGATTACATTAATTTAAATACAACAAGAAGATAAAAACACAAAGATAAATATAAAGGTAAAACTGAAACAATCTAAACAAATCTAAACAATCAAACAATCTATCACTTAGGATTATCTTGGTGTTGATCTCGGCTGGTTGTTAGCTTCGGTTATCTCGAATATTTCAACACTCCCCCTCAAGCTGGTGAGTGGATGTCTTCCATTCCCAGCTTGCTTACTAGTTCCTCAAATTTCCTAATAGGCAATCCTTTAGTGAGAAGATCTGCCACCTGTTGATTAGTTGAAACATAGGAGATTTGTAGCAGCCTGGATTCTAGTTTTTCTTTAATGAAATGCTTGTCAACCTCAATGTGCTTGATTCGGTCGTGTTGTACTGGATTATGAGCAATATTGATTGCTGACTAGTTGTCGGATAGCAGCTCAAGCGGATATGGTATTTGAATCTTTAAATCTTCTAGGATAATCTTCAGCCACAAGAGTTCACACACACCAAGAGACATAGCTCTAAATTCTACCTCAGCACTTGACCGTGCTACTACTCTTTGTTTCTTACTCCTCCAAGACACCAAATTTCCTCCTAGGAACATGCAGTACCCAGTTGTAGAACGTCTATCAACCAAAGAACCTCCATAATCTGCATCCGTGTACCCTTGAATTTTTAGACCAGCTCCCGGTGTAAAAAGAACGCCTTTGCCTGGTGTAGCTTTCAAATAATGAAGAATTTTCCTTACTGCGTTCATGTGTTCCTCATTGGGGTTGTGCATGAATTGACTTACTAGGCTTACTCCAAATGCTATGTCCGGCCTAGTATGTGAGAGATATATCAGTCTTCCTACCAACCTTTGGAACTGCCCCTTATCTATTACTTCTCCAGAGTAATTTTCTTGTAACTTGATGTTTGGATCTACTGGAATCTGAGCTCCCTTTCCTCCTAGCAATCCAATCTCAGTCAATAAGTCAAGAGTGTATTTACACTGAGATAGGTAGATTCCTTTTTGAGAATAGGCCACCTCAATGCCTAAGAAATACTTTAGCCTTCCAAGATCTTTAATCTCAAATTCCTTAGCTAGATTTTTCTTTAGGCCTTCTTGCTTAGCTTCATCATTTCCTGTCACAACAATATCATCAACATAAACTAATAGAGCAGTTACCTTATCTTTCGTGTGTTTGAGGAAGAGGGTGTGGTCCCCTCACCTTTGCCGATATCTCATTTTATGCATTGTTGTAGAAAAACGCCCAAACCATGCTCATGGAGACTGTTTAAGTCCATATAATGCTTTCTTCAATCTACACACTTGCCCTTCTTTGTTATGAGAAAATCCAAGGGGTAATTCCATAAATACTTCTTCCTCTAAATCCCCATGCAAGAATGCATTTTTAACATCTAGTTGTTGTAGTTTCCACCCCAAATTTGCTGCTAATGATATGAGGACTCGTACTGTTGTCATTTTTGCTACTGGGGCAAAAGTCTCAAGATAATCAATCCCATAGGATTGTGTATAACCCTTGGCCACTAGCCTTGCCTTGTATCTCTCAAGAGTACCATCAGCTTTGTATTTCAAATTAAAGACCCATTTGCAGCCCACTGGTTTAATTCCCTTGGGTTGAGTCACCTCCTCCCAAGTTTGATTCTTTTGCAAGGCCCTCATCTCTTCTAACATGGCTTCTTTCCAATTTGGATCCTTTAGTGCCTCTTCCACTGATTTTGGAATAACACTAGCATCTAGGGTTGTTAGGAAGCTTCTATAGGTAGGAGAAAGGCGATGGTAGGATAAAAAGTTTGCAACGGGATGTTTGGTGCATGTTCGGACCCCTTTTCGGAGGGCAATAGGTAGGTCTAGATCAGGGAATTCTGAGTCTGTTTGACTAATGTTTTGTTCGTCAGATATGCGCTCTTCCAATCTTGGATTAGGGGCTACAACTGGTGTGGGCTGAAGATCATCATTAGGTTGTCTTCTCTTGTACACATAGGGTGAGCCTTTGCATCTGTTGGTAGTCAGCTGCTGGTTTGATTCAGTGTTATTTGATGGAAAAGTCTTAGGGAAATGATGGACAGAATCATTGGTGGAAGTAGGGGGTTCTGGAAGGAAATCTGGAAAGAAATTATCCATATTTTCTGTTTGAATATGCTCCCCCTTAGGCTGAGAATCAAAAAAGGATTGAGACTCAATGAAGGTGACATCCTTAGAAACATAGACTTTTCGGGAGATAGGATCATAACACTTGTATCCTTTTTGGGTTAGAGAATACCCTATGAAGACACATCTTTTTGCTCTAGGATCAAACTTATCTCTATGGACCTTAGGTATGTGAACAAAACATACACATCCAAAAACTTTGAGAGGCAATGGAGAATGCAGTTTCAGGTCTGGGAAGAATTTGGTTAGACTTTGGAAAGGGCTTTGATTGTCAAGAATCTTGGATGGGACTCTATTAATGACATAAGTAGCTGTCAAGACTGCCTCCCCCCATAGATATTTAGGAATATTATGATAATGAAGAAGGGCTCGAGTGACATTCAAAAGATGCCTCATCTTCCTCTCGACCACTCCATTTTGTTGTGGAGTGTCGATGCATGAAGATTCATGGACAATTCCTTCGTTTTGGAAGAAGAGATGTAAATGAGCATTGAAATAATCCCTTGCATTATCTGTCCTAAATTTTTTAATTTTAGTTCCAAATTGTGTGTGAATCATTTTGTAAAAGTAAGGGAGAACAGTCCCAATGCTAGCTTTATCTTTTAAAAGGAAAACCCAACACATCCTAGTACAATCGTCTATGAATGAGATGAACCACTTGGCCCCTGACTGATTTAAAATTCTTGAAGGACCCCAAACATCTGAATGAATCAAAGCAAAAAGGTCTAGATGATAGTTTATTGCTAATTGAATAAGAAGTTCTATGATGTTTGGCCATAACACACACATCACGCTGAAAATTACTAGGATTAAGAGTTTTAAACAAAGTAGGAAACATTTCCTTCACTAAACTAAAAGGAGGATGACCTAGTCGAAGATGATGAAGCCAAATGGTAGCTCGGTCAGAGGCTGTTTTCTGGGTTGAGTAGGCTGCCTGCAGCTGATCTTTAGGCTTAGTGCTCCCCCCTTGCAAGATATACAACCCATGTTGCTCTTTAGCCACACCAATCGTCCTCCCCGTGTCCATGTCCTGAAATTTACACACATATGGAGAGAAAACAGCATTGCAATTGAGGTCTTGAGTGAGTTGTTTTATGGAAATAAGGCTAAGAGTTAAATCTGGTACATAAAGGACTGGATTGATTGACAAATTTGGACCAAAGATAAATTTTCCTTTTCCTTTAATGGGAATTGTGGTTCCATTGGCAATAGTGATCTGTTTGGATGATGTAAAAGGCTCATAAGTATCAAAAAATTGGAAATTGGGTGTCATATGGTTAGTAGCTCCTGAATCCAAGATCCAAGTGTTATTCCTACCAGTTTTGGAGGCTAAAGAAGGAGTAAAACAGATTTGTTTACCTTGTTGAGCCATAGAGCAGGATCCCCCTCCATCTTGAATGGTTTTTAGAAATTCCTTCAGCTTATGAACTTCTTCTTTATTGAGCTGATTGAAGTCCATACCAGTTCCAACACTCGGCCTTTCTTCTTTTTCTGCTTCTCCCTCTTGTTCTTTGTTTGAAAGATAGCTTTGAGGGTAGTTTTGTGGAGGACCTTGAGTCCTTATATTCTTGAATCCACCAAGTTTATTGAGGACTGCTTCCTTTCCATGCAACTTGAAGCAAGTCTCCTTAGTATGCCTCGGCTTATTACAAAAGGTGCACCACTGCCCTTCTCGTCCGGATTTATTTCGATTTGTTGACTGCTTCCATGATCTGTTGTTGGAGAGGAGTGCTGATCCTTCCATATTGGATCCACCAAGCATGGCTCCTCTCCTATTTTCTTCACTTCTAACAATTGCAAACACCTCATTTAGGCTAGGTAATTTATCCTTACCAAGAATTTGAACCCTTACCTGATCGAACTCGAGATTTAAGCCGACTAGAAACTCTACTATCTGGTCTCTTTCAAGAATTTGATTGAGAATAGTAGTATCCGCTTGGCACACCATCTTTATAGCTCGGTATTGATCAAGCTCTAACCATAGGCCTAGCATCAGATTATAATACTCTGTGATTGTTAGTTAGCCTTGCTTTGAACCATTGATCTTTGTTTTGACATCAAAGATCACAGATGCATCCTTGGCCTTTGAGTAAGTCTGATAAACGGTCTCCCAAACTGCTCGGGCAGTACTAAGGAACATAAAGTTCCTGCTGATATCTGGTTGTATGGTGCTCCATAGCCACGACATGATGCGGGAGTCTTCCACATCCCATGCGCTGAAGCCTGGATCAGTTTCTGGTGGAGGATTCCCAGTTAGGTGGGTACTCTTTCCTCGGCCTTTAAGAAGGGTTTTGATTAGCTGCGACCATTGAAGAAAATTCCTACCATCTAGCCGATAGGATTGGTGAATACTTGGTAGTTCGCCAGTAAGAGGAGGAGGTTGATCTACCGCAGTGTTTTCTCCAGTGATGATAGTGGGTGAAGACGATGGATTTGCTGATGTTTCTGACATGGATTTGCTGATGTTGAAGGAAGAACAGAAGGATGAAAGGTGTGTGGAACGACAGAAAAGAAAGGTGTAGATGGTTGGAACCCAAGGAAAAACTGGGTGCTATTAGGGCACAATGCAATGAAGGCACTGAAAAAAACAGGATCGTGCAATGAAGGCACTGATTTCTTAGAAGAACAGGCTTGGATTGGCAAGCTCTAATACCATGTTGAGAAAAGGAACCGGTATTCCTTATTATTTTATTGATGTCAGTGATAAAATTTATACACAAGAGGTTCCTAAGAATTCTCCTAAGAATTCTCCTATATTTTAGGACTAGATTACATTCCTACTATCTAGGACTAGATTACATTAATTTAAATACAACAAGAAGAAAAAAACACAAAGATAAATATAAAGGTAAAACTGAAACAATCTAAACAAATCTAAACAATCAAACAATCTATCACTTAGGATTATCTTGGTCTTGATCTCGGCTGGTTGTTAGCTTCGGTTATCTCGAATATTTCAACACTCTTCAAAAAACATGGACATCTTCACACAGAGGCTTATACAAACGCAGACTGGGCAGGCAATGTTACTGATAGAAAATATACATCGAGCTACTGCACTTTTGTGGGAGGTAATCTTATCACTTGGAAGAGCAAGAAACAAAACATTGTGGGCAGAAGTAGTGTTGAAGCTAAATTTCGTTTAGTTGCCCATGGGATTTGTGAGGTCGTGTGGATAAAGAGACTACTCAAGGACTTAAGGGTCTCCACTCCCTTACTGACTAAGGTTTACTGTGATTATAAAGTTGCGATTTTCATTGCCCATAATCCAGTACTCCATGACAAGACTGAGCATGTAGAGATGGATAAGCACTTTATTAAGAAGAAAATTGATAATGAGGTAATTTGTATGTCCTACATTCTAACAGTTGATCAAGTTGCTGATGTTCTTACAAAGGAGTTACACAAAAATAAGTTCAAAAAATTAGTGAGCAAGCTTGCCATGGAAGATATCTTCAAGCCATCTTGAGGGGGAGTGTAGAAATATTTTATAGATAGAGTATATGTTAGGCATATTCTTCTTTCCCTTTTATCCTCTTCTTTCATTTTGTTCTCTTCCTCTATAAAACCAAAGGGGAATCCGTGTATCAATTTGAGATAGAAAATAGAGAAAATCATTTTATCCATCTCCCTTTGCTTGTAGTTGCACATTAGAAATACGAACACATGGAGCAAATATGGTAGAAGAAAGAAAGAACACGATACAAGATCTAAATGGTAGCCAATTATGCAAACCACAAAGGTGCAATAGCCCGATGTAGATCTTCATATGTGTTCACTTAACAACGCAATTGAAAGTGGTTTCTTATGTCTTCTAAGTTCCAATGCACATCTACCCACAAGCATTTAATTCCCAACCATTTCGTAACAATCATGGGCATTTCCCATCTACTAATTATGCGCAATGGATGCTCATTTTACCAACAATATGCACTCAATGCTCAACTATTTTCCACAACTACATAACTAATATGAACCATTCTTCAACACAGTTTTTGAGCCAATGGAACCTTGGAGTATACCACAGTGTGCTCAGTCTAACATGTGTTACATCTCATGGCTAGTCAACAGAAAATACTCCTGGTCATGCTGATTTATCATAGTTTAAAAGAAAGTATACTATCTTGAAGAGGATGGCAGTTCTCTACCATTCAGGTTTTGCATTTAGCTGTTTCCAGATGTGCTAATTTAAGAGGCAACTTAAGGATAATCTGATCCCAAGTCCTACAGTCTACGCAAAGATAGGATGCATGATGTGTAAGGGTGTGTGTGGCATGTATTATTGCAATCTTTAGGCACTCCAGGAAATTGTTTGCGTGCATCTTGTTCAAATTTGCCAAAAGTGGCTAAGGCAATGAGCCTAACAGTTTACAAAGTCTGTCATGTGACAGAAATGAGGTTTCAGACCACATAAAACTGAGATTTTGAGTTAGAAAGTCAGAACATTACAGTTGAACAAAGGCTTATGGATCAAATCCAATGGTTCATGTTAGAAATTATACAAGATATCTTGGATTTGATATTTGATATGCTTGATTAATCCCGTTTTCCATAGTTGTGTGATACATCTTCTAGAAGATTATGTTTCTTGTTTTAGTTGTATCCTAAATTGTATATATTTCCAAATGTAAGATTAGGAAACTGCCTAATCTAGATTTGGAAGCTGCCCATTGCGATATCTTTTATATATTTTCATTTGAACCCCTCAAGGGGAATAAGATTGAATATCTTTTTAGCCATTTTTGACATAGTATCAGAGCCTTAGGACATCGATCACCGGTCTTTGTGACTTCCGATTGTCATGGCCTTCATCAATATTCAATCTTCTTACATAGATGTCAAAATCCCACAACACCATGACAGATTCAGCTGATTCCAGTAACATAACAGAGGTCCTGTTTGCTGGAAGTAATGGTGTAATCTTAGAAGGAGAGCTACAAAATATTCGAGCGGCCTACAAGTTGAATGGAAAGAATTATTTAAAGTGGTCTCGGTTGATCCGGACGTTTTTGAAGGGTAAAGGAAAGCTAAGTAACCTACTTGAAACCAGGCCAAAGGAGAGTGATCCTATGTACGTGGCCTGGAATGAAGAGGATTCTTTAGTCATGTCCTGCCTTTGAAATTCCATGATGCCAAAGATTAGTGACACAATCATGTTCCTATAGACTACCAAAGAGATTTGGGATGTTGTGAAGCTCACCTATTCCAAAGTGCATGATGCTGCTCAGATCTATGAGATCAAGACCAAAGTAGCAGCCACCAAATAAGGCTCTCAATCTATCACTGAGTATCCAAATCTATTGCAAACCCTATGGCAGGAGTTAGACCACTACCAATGCATTCAAATGAAGTGTAGTGAAGACGTGGCTATACAAAAGACGTTTGTTCAAAAAGAACTTATGACTTTCATGCAAGCCTAAACATGGAGTTTGATGCAGTGAGAGTGCAAATCCTTGGCAAGGAAGATCTGCCTTCTCTAAATGAGGTATGTAGAGGAAGGACGAAGAGGAGTAATGCTTGATGGTTCTCCTACAAATAGTTCTACCCTTGTAACCTTGAAAGATTCTTATCAGGGTAAGGGATCTAGAGAGGAAAAGAAAGTGGCAGATTCATACAGGATGACAAACAAAGACTCATTGGGGTGCTTCTACTGCAAGAAGCCCCAACACACCATAGAGAAGTGCTGGAAACTCCATGACAAGCCACCCAAGGGAGGACAACCAAAGGGCCAAGGACAAGTTTTTGTGGCCAATGGTCATCAGCAAACTGACCAGAAAGTTCCAAATCAGATAAATGTAATGGAACTTAACAAGGAAGAGATTAAAATGCTCAGGAGTTTGTTGGGGTCAATAGAAAAGAAACCTGAGACAGGTACCTACTCTCTAGCCCTCACAGGTATCTCTTCTTCTCTTACTTTTCATGCTTCAAATAAATCTCATCCTAATACCTGGATTTTCAACTCTAGAGCCACAAACCACATGAAATGTTCCTCACAATTCATTTCTTATACATCATGTTCAAGTTCTAGGAAAATAACAATGGCTAATGGATCATCAACCACTGTGGCTGGTCAAGGGGGTGTTCTTATAAACAACCATCTCACCCTCAAGAATATTCTTCATGTCCCTAAACTCTTTACTAACCTTGTATCTATTCAAAAACTCACCTCAGATGCTAATTGTTGTGTCATTTTCTATCCAACTTTCTATGAATTTCAGGAACAAGACACAAAGAAGATGATTGGGCGTACTAGGGAAAGGGTTGGACTCTACTACCTTGAAAAACCAAACGAGCAGACTAATAAGAGGAGAATATCCCCTGTATCATTCCTTGCTCAGTCCAATAAGATAAGTTGTGGCTTTAACACTTCCATCTTGGTCATCCCTCTTTCATAGTCCTTAAAGTGTTGTTTCCTTCCTTATTTAAAGGTCTAGGTGTTAGGGAATTCCACTATGATGTGTGTGAATTTGCAAAACACAAGAGTATCATTTTCTCTTTCTAATAAAAGAAGTAGTATTCCATTTACACTAATTCACAGTGATATATGGGGTCCTTCTACTATTCCTACCATCTTAGGGGCACATTGGTTCATTTCTTTTGTTGATGATTGCACTTGGGTAGTCAGGTTGTATTTACTAAAAACTAAATCTGAAGTGGGTATTGTTTTTTCCATATTTTACAACATGATTAAAGCACAATTTGGGGTTGAAATAAAAAGGTTCAGGTCTGATAATGCTAAAGATTACTTCAATTAGTCCTTGTCTATTTTCTTTCAATAGAGAGGCATCATCCTCGAATCTTCTTGCATTCAAACACCTTGACAAAATGGAGTGGCTGAGAGAAAGAATAGCCATATCTTGGTTGTTACTAGGGCTTTTCTCTTCCACAATAACGTTCCCAAACAATATTGGGGAGAGGCAACCTTAACAACCACATTCCTTATTAACAGGCTACCCTCTAGAAGTCTTCATTTCCAGAATCCAATTCAACTTCTCACCAAGACCTTCCCTGAACTTCATGCCTCTAGCTATCTATCACCCAAAGTGTTCAGTTGTCTTGCTTTTTTTCATGTCCATACTCCTAATAGAGGCAAACTTAATCCACGTGCCCTCAAGTGTGTGTTTATCAGATATTCCTCCACTCAAAAAGGTTATAAGCGCTATCATCCTCTTACCAAAAAGTGTTTTATTTCAGCTAATGTTACCTTTCTTGAGGATAAACCTTACTTTGCTCAGACTTATCCTCAGGTAGAAACTATAGTACCACAAGATAGGGATAGGGATTTGTTCCTCCCTGATCTACCCTCTTCCTCTCTCCCTTCTATCACCTTAAAGGACTCCTCAAGTATGATACAAGGGAAGCCTCAAAGTATGGTTGGTGGCTAAAGGATATACATAGATTTATGGGGTAGATTATCTGGATACTTTTGCTCCAGTTGCAAAACTAAATATAGTGAGGATGTTGTTGTCCTTAGCTGCTAATTTATGTTGGCCACTGTAACAATTTCCATGTAAAAAATGTTTTCTTGCATGGTGACCTAGATGAGGAGATTAACATGGAGTTGCCACCGGGGTTTGGGCCAAAGACTAAGGAAAGGGTGGTGTGCAGATTAAAGAAGGCTTTGTATGGACTAAAATAGTCACCAAAAGCCTGGTTTGGCCGCTTTACATAAGTTATGCTTGGTATGGGATACAAACAAAGTTAAGGAGATCATACTTTGTTTGTGCATCAATCAGCTATAGAGGGAGTGACAACATTATTGGTATATGTGAATGACATTACTGTCACTGGTGATGATATAAAGGGCATGGAAACATTGAGAGAATGTCTGGTCAAAGAGTTTGAAATCAAAGAGCTATGCAGATTATAGTACTTCTTAGGAATAGAAGTGGTTCATTCTAAGGAGGGGATTTTTATCTCACAATAGAAATACATACTTGATTTACTAACCGAAACAAGAATATTAGGAAGCAAGGCTATTGACACCCCAATTGAGCCTAATCACCGGTTAGAAGAGGTCCTTGAAGATGAGGTGGTAGACAAAGGATCTTATCAAAGATTAATATCTTATCAAAGATTAGTAGGGAGACTCATTTACCTAGCACACACTTGGCTGAACATTGCTTATGCAGTGAGAGTGGTTAATTAATTTATGCACAATCCAAAGGAGATTCACCTAAAAGCAGTATATAGGATCTTGCACTACTTAAAGGGGACCCCCAAAAAAGGTATCCTATTCAAAAAGGGAGATACCATGTCTCTTGAAGCATATGCGGATGTTAATTATGCAGGGTCCATGGTGGATAGAAGGTCTACATCTGAATATTGCACATTTATAGGGGCTCAATCAAGTGCTGAAGCAAAATTTAGATCATGGCCTAGGGATCTGTGAATTATTATGCCTTAAGATACTATTGGATGATCTCAAGATCAATTAGGCAGCCTCTATGGGACTCTACTGTGACAATAGATCAGCTATAAGCATTGCACACAATCCAGTTTAACATGACCGAATAAAGCATATTGAAGTGGACAAACATTTTATTAAAGAGAAATTGGGCAGTGGACTAATTTGCACCCCATTTGTATTTTCAAGTGATCAATTGGCAGATGTTTTGACAAAAGGTCTACCATAAGCTTTGTGTCAAAGACTACTAAGCAAGATTGGAATGCATAACATTCACTCACAATCTTGAGGGAGAGTATTAGAAATTACACGAGATATCTTGGATTTGATATTTGATATGCTTGATTAATCTTGTTTTCCATAGTTATGTGATACATCTTCTAGAAGATTATGTTTTTCGTTTTAATTGTATCCTAAATTGTATATATTTCCAAATCTAGATTACGAAACTGCCTAATCTAGATTTCGAAGCTGGCTATTGTGATAGACTATCTTGTATATATTTTCATTGGAACCCTTCAAGGGGAATAAGATTGAATATCTTTTCAGCCATTTTTGACAGTTAATTGGTTAGAAATTGAGAAGTTGAAGCAGAACAGTGGCCAGAAATGTTTGTTGCAGTGGTCAACATTTTAATGAAATGTTGACTGATTTTACACTTAATTTGACCACTAATTTGGAACATTTAAATAAGAACGAGTCAAAGGAACCAAGTTAGACTTGGATTAATGAGGATTAGTGATCAACTGAGAGAGAAGTCAACTATGGGCATTGGTTGAAGACTCCATGGGGCTGAAATGAGAGAAAACACTCACTTGGAATGATGTTCTAAGCACTAAATGTCAGGTAAATTTTACAACTCAAAAAAAGACAGAATACACCTAACACAAGCTGAGGAAGAGTTTCTCAGACCTCATGTCACAAGTTGATCCAAGGGTCCATGCCAAGTCCCACACTAGTACATGCCAGGTAAGGCATGGGAATGGCAACTGACGGGAAGGGGATGAGGCACCACAGTCAACCCCATAGTTGACTGTAAGATATCCACAACTAATGATAAAGAAAGTTGTTGAGCAGCTCCAAGGTCTCAGTCAGTCTCACAATTGACTACCCCTCTCAGCAGATGACTCCCTAACATGTAGCCCTTCACAGGCAACTCACTAGTCAACTGTTTATTCAGCTGTAGCTTATTCCTCTTGTTCAGTCCACAGTAGTGTCACGGCTTATGGCTCGGATAGGCTACTGGTTTAGTGCTAAGTAATGATAGAATTAGTAGCTGGGAAGGAAGAAGGAAGTAACAAGGGGGAAACAGACGG
The DNA here is from genome assembly GCA_036245055.1 of Diospyros kaki. Lineage (NCBI taxonomy): Eukaryota > Viridiplantae > Streptophyta > Magnoliopsida > Ericales > Ebenaceae > Diospyros > Diospyros kaki. The sequence continues at coordinate 34,030,113 of BSEG01000008.1, forward strand.
ATTCAGAAGGGAAGAAAGCGATCTGAAATTGATTGATGATTTTCGTTAATGGACCCAAAAGGTCTAGGAAGGATATATAGGCCTCTGCATGCAGCGATTCAGAGGATTCCTTCCCTAAACGGTTATAACAACCTATTTTGTCCTATTCAAGCCCTTTATACATGGGCAGCTTTTGGAATATTCTTCCTAACAAACTAATACAGCTGGAAATTAAAACAAACAGTAAAATCTAAAGAAAGCAATAATAGAAATGCAATGAAAGAAAATTGGGAAGAGTATGGCCGAGTGTGACAATTCCCTCCCCCTTAAATCATTTCTTGTCCTCAAGAAATGCTCAATAGGCTGGCAGCCGTGGGAAACTGCTGAAGAAGACTTGGTAGATACTCCCACGTGTTGCTTTCGTGTTCTCCATGTTGCCACTTTACTAACCCTGGATGAGGGGTGCTCCCTGTCGGTAGATGACCCTTTTGTCGATAATGGCCTCAGGCGTCTTTGGAACTTCCTTCTCCTTTGGATTGGTGGGCAGTGCAGTATCCACCGACGCGGCCCCGACTGATTTCTTCAATAAGGAAACGTGGAAAACCGGGTGAATGTGGGTTCCTTGCGGAAGTTGCAGTCAGTAAGCCACCTTCCCAACCCGAGCCAAGATGGGGTAGGGACCAAAGTATTTGGGGCTCAATTTGGACACCGGTCCCTGGGTAAGGGCCTTCAGGTGAGGATACTTCAAACGTAGATACACTCTCTCTCCTACTTTGAACTCTCTTTCACTTCTTTTCTTGTTCGCATACTGCTTCATCTTATTTTGGGCTGCAGCGAGTTCTTGCTTCAGCTGCTGCAAAACCATCCTTCTTTGCTGCATGTATTCTTCCACAGCAGTTGCGGTCACCTGTCCTTGTAACGCAGGTAGGATTGGAGGTTTGTAACCATAGTTGGCCTCGAAAGGAGACATTTTCAAGGCCGTTTGGTAATTAGAGTTATACCACCATTGGGCCAATGCTAACCACCGATGCCAGCTCTTGGGTTGTTGGATGCATATACACCGCAAGTAGGTTTCCAAGCTTTGATTGACCCTCTTCGTCTGGCCGTTCGATTGCGGGTGATATGCTGTCAACATGTTAAGTTTGGCTCCCATGGACTTCGTCAGTCCTTGCCATAACTCACTTGTGAAGATCTTATCCCTATCCGAAATGATAGTACTTGGAACTCCATGCAGTGCCGCTACCCTGTCCAGAAAAGATCTTGCTACCTCCTGCGCTGTAAAAGGGTGGGATAACCCTATGAAATGGGCGAATTTGGTCAGCCTATCTACGACCACTAGTACACTATCCTTCCCTTCAGATTTAGGTAATCCTTCTACAAAATCCATGGAGACACTAGTCCAAGCTTGGTCCGGAATAGGCAGGGGTTGAAGGAGACCAGGATAGGGTACATTTTCATGTTTGCATTTCCTGCAAGTGTCACAGGCCAGGACAAATTTCTTGGCATCCGTCTTTAACTTGGGCCATTGGAACAGCTGCTTTACTCTAAGGTAAGAAATTTTGAACTCCTGAATGTCCCCCCAGAGGTGATTCATGCAAGGATTGCATGACCTTCTGCTTGAGACTGCCCTTATTGCCAATAACAATCCTGCCATTAAACCTGATCAACCCTTCCTATAAAGTGTAGCCTTCAGCATCAGTAACTCCCATTGCTAGCTTCTCCAGTCTTCCCTTCACCTGTTCGTCGACTTCATAGCTGTCGATCACCTCTTGGTACCATGTTGGAACTATGGTAGTAATTGCACTCAGGCTTACTTCTTCTTGGCACCGGGAAAGGGCATCAGCAACTACATTCTCCTTGCCCTTTCTATACTGAATTATGTAATCCAGCCCCATCAGTTTTGCCATTCCTTTTCTCTGCAGCTGTGTTTGCAATTTTTACTGCAACAAATGCTTTAAGCTCTCATGATCGGTCCTGATTATAAACTTCCCATTCTCCAAGTAATGCCGCCATTTTTCCACTGCCATAAGCACCGCCAAGAATTCCTTTTCATAGATGCTTAATCCCGCATTCCTTGGGCTTAATGCTTGGCTTAGAAATGCCAAGGGCCTTCCTCCTTGTGACAACACAGCCCCAATACCCCCTCCGCAGGCATCTATCTCTAACATGAAAGGTTTAGAAAAATCGGGTAGACCCAAAGTAGGTACCCTGCTAGGTACCCTGCTCATCTCCATCTTCAGCTTCTCGAAGGCTTCCTCAGCCTCTTTTCCCCAGCTGAATGAGCCCTTCTTTAGCAGGTTGGTCAGAGGTTTGCTCACTACTCCATACCCTCTCACAAACCGACGGTAGTAATCGGTAAGGCCAAGAAATCCCCTTAGAGCTCTTACCGTTTTGGGACGTGGCCAAGCCAGCATGGCTTCCACCTTGTTGGGATCAATCTTAACTCCTTCTTTTGATATCAAGTGGCCCAAATACTCAACCTGATCCTGCCCAAAGGAACACTTCGACCTTTTGATGAAGAGCTGGTTAGACCTAAGGACTTCTAGGGTGGTTTTGAGGTGTTGTAAGTGCTGGTTAAGGTTCGGGCTATAGACAAGGATATCATCGAAAAAGACTAATATGAATTTTCTTAAATAGGGTTCGAAGATTTGGTTCATTAAGGCTTGAAAGGTGGCTGGGGCATTGGTGAGCCCAAATGGCATCACCAAGAACTCAAAATGTCCATTATGGGTTCTAAAGGTTGTTTTATGGACATCATCAGGTTTCATTCTTATTTGGTGGTATCCCGAGCGAAGATCCAGCTTTGAAAAAATTTTTGCATTGTGTAGCTCATCCATTAAGTCTTCTATCAAGGGTATAGGGTACTTGTCCTTGATAGTTGAGGTATTTAATTGCCGGTAATCCACACAAAAATGCCAAGATCCATCCTTCTTTTTAACAAGGAGGACTGGTGATGCGAAAGGGCTTTGGCTGGGTCTTATGAAGGATTGTTTTAACATTTCCTTCACCATTTTCTCAATTTATGTCTTCTAGATGGGAGAATAACGGTATGATCTGATGTTTATAGGTTCGGTATTGGGCTTTAGGTGGATGGAATGGTCCAAGGCTCGGGCTGGGGGTAGAGTCTTTGGTTCAGAAAATAAGTCCTTAAAGTCTAATAGCAATTCATCAATGGGGGTCTGGAAGTGTACCTGGTCAAGTTCACATTGTTGGCTGTTGACAGTCAAGCATAACTCCCCATACAGCTTCTGCTCGCCCCATTCTTCCACTGTTGTAATGGAGAACAGTTGAGCCAGTTGGTTCCACTTACTCCTGAACACCCGGTGAAGCCGCTTCCCTGTTATCATTCGGCAGGTCCCAAACTCTCTTCCTCCCGTGAGAGTCATTCTTCTTCCTCCTTTGTCAAAGGATACCTCCATCCTATTGAAATCAAAGCTTATGGGGCTCACTTCTTTCATCCAGTCGACCCCTAGAACCACATCGCAGCCTCCTAATTGTAGCAGCCTCAGGTCCGCTTCAAACTTCTCTCCTTGCATCTCCCAGTTAAACCCCTGGCATACCGATTCACTGATCACTCTGTTCCCATTGGCCACCATCACACTGAGAGGTTGAGTTTCCTTAGAGGAACACCTCAATCTTTTTGCCGATCCTTTGTCCAGGAAGCTATGCGTGCTTCCACTGTCAATTAAAATCAAAAGGCTGTCATTCTTCACCTTCCCTTCCACCTTAATGATCTTGTTATTGGTCACCCCCTTCAACTCATGGAGTGAAATCTCACCTGTGTCTTCTTCATCGTCCTCCTCTCCTTCATCTTCTTCTACTTCTGGATTCTCCTTCGGTTCCCCTTCTAATAACAACAGCTGCCGCCTACATTGGTGTCCAGGATAGTATTTATCCCCACACCAGAAGAACAACCCCGGCTGCCTTCTCAGGTCATTATACCTTCCTCCAGAACTAGGCCCTCCTACATTTCTAACACCTTGGCCGCCTCTACCCCAATCTCAATTATGTCCCTTATCTCCTGAGTGGGCTAAGTTTCCCGTGACCGCCCGGTGTTGTTGTCTCTGCTTCCTCATTACAGCTTCGACCAACATTTCTTGCAGCCAAGCGCTTTCTGCCGCTTGCTCAACCGTTCTAGGCCGAATCATTTTAACCATAGGCCTCAAATCATCGCTGAGCCCACTCAAGAAACTGGAGACGAAGTAGGCTTCTGAGAGGTGAGGGTCGTTGTTGATCATCAGTGATCTCAGCTCTTCAAACCTCCTCAGGTAGGCATTCACTTCTCCCACCTGCTTTAACTTGTTGAATTCTTCAATAACGTCCGACATACTCTTTTCTCCAAACCTCTCGCATAACCTTCCTGTGAACTCCACCCAGGTTGGGTTGTTCCTGATCCTTATCCACCCTTAATACCACGCATCTACCAGGTCATCAAAGTAGGCCGAAGCCAAGGTTACCCGCATTTCCTCAAGTACATTGTACCAATCGAACATGCGCTCACATTTTCTCACCCACCACCGGGGGTTATTCCCATCAAACACTGGGATCTCCAACCTGGGTGTCGGGAACCCCGGCTGCTGTGGGCGGTTCTGTCCTTCATGTCCTCCTTCCATCACATTCCTCATATCCCCCTCCAGTTCCACCCCAGCTCTCTCATCACCTGCTACTCTGTCTCTCCTGGCATCAGGTATCAATGGCTCTGTTCTATCTCTAGGAGGAAACTCAGGGGCCAATCTCACAGCATTTTGGCGGGTGAACATAACCATAAACTGTTGGAGTTGAGCTCCCAGCTCTGCTCTCATTTGCGCATTATCCTCCCGCATCTGAGACAGAGCCCCGTCGAGCCTTCTCTCCAGGTTACCTACTGAATTCTCCATTCAACGATCCAGTGTTAAAATCGCCTCATGATTTCGCTCCGATCCCCGCTCTAACTGGTCTATGTGACCCTGGAAGTCTGTCACCGTCGAGCCGAGCTGTTGCAGCTGCGCCTCGAAGTTCTTCATGCGGGTACCGTCTGCCATGGGGAGTGCTCCACTAAACCAACCAAGACCGAGGCTCTGATACCAAATGTCATGGCTTATGGCTCGGATAGGCTACTAGTTTAGTGCTAAGTAATGATAGAATTAGTAGCTGGGAAGGAAGAAGGAAGTAACAAGGGGGAAACAGACGGATTCAGAAGGGAAGAAAGCGATCTGAAATTGATTGATGATTTTCGTTAATGGACCCAAAAGGTCTAGGAAGGATATATAGGCCTCTGCATGCAGCGATTCAGAGGATTCCTTCCCTAAACGGTTATAACAACCTATTTTGTCCTATTCAAGCCCTTTACACATGGGCAGCTTTTGGAATATTCTTCCTAACAAACTAATACAGCTGGAAATTAAAACAAACAGTAAAATCTAAAGAAAGCAATAATAGAAATGCAATGAAGGAAAATTGGGAAGAGTATGGCCGAGTGTGACAAGTAGCTTCTCTGCAACTCATTCTCTACCTTAGACTAATTTACTCCCATAGCACAAATCATCCAGGTCTGCCAAAATGTGAGTTACATACATGCACTATTTTAACTATCATCGTACATTAAGCTTCTAAGTTATATAGAAAGATCGTTATCAAAGAGATAAGTAAGATGGTGACTTCAAAATGAGATTTATACATGATTTCAAAATGCATTTTACGGTACTCTTTATCTTCCTTGAAGGCTCCTCACTTCTCCCATGGCCCCTTCACATGCTCTAAAATGTTTGACATGTATACATGCCAGAGTACATGTATACTCAATAAGAACAGGCATGCAACATATGGTAATGCAAAGGCAACATGTCATGGTGTTGATTTAGGAAACCTAATTTTCCCCAAGTGCAGCTCCTTTGTTGAAGTCGCATACCTCCACCCTTGGCCTTCCATAGCCCCTGACTCAAGGTACCCTCCACAAGACAACCACATTCATGCCAACATGAGTTTCAAAAAGACCTTGAACCCTTTGCATATAAAATATGCCAGCATATCATAGCTCATGCATAATTTCACATGCATACAAGGATCGTGTTGTAACGAAATGGCATGTTGTCATGTTAACAACATTTTTCATGCCCCACACACAACTAATAAGACCACCATAACATGTTCGTCAAGTATTTCATATGCTTCTTTCCTCAGCTCCTTCCCCTTCACTTCTTCAGGAGAGTTTTCCCAACCCTTCCTTCTTCCCTCGCACAGTTTCCTCTCATAAATTTCAACGGGTTCTAAGTTGTCAGGTAAGAAACATCTAATGGTGTTGCCATTAGTTGCATGATGCATGAAAAATGTTGTTAACATGACAAGAATACATATTTCTAGGATGGGGGAAAGCAACATGCAAGAGGGCCTATTTATAGTGCTCTATAAGCAAGTGAAACTGTTGAAGTAGCCAGGTGAGTAGTTGCTCCTTGTGTTGCCACCTAGCAGCTGCTTGACTCATCATCCTTGTTTGCGCCATTTCGCAGCTGCTTCAGCTGAGTTGGCACTTCTACACTCTTCTAGAAGCCTCCCACTCATTCTAGCATTGTTTGCGGTTCTCCATATGAGGTTAAGAAAGGTAGATCATGCTTAATCTGCCTTAATCCCAAAGATCCAGTTATTTCAGGTCATCCTCTTATTTCATTTAATTCCTCAATCCCTCTCCAAATCCCAAAATTTACAAAATTGGAACTTTTATAACCTCCTTAGTGTGGCCAACATAATCAAAATGGTGCAAATCCCCCTCCATTTGACCCCTCAAATTAGTCCTCATAGTTGGTATTATCTTCATCGTTCTTCAAAAAATCTGTCAGGTGTACAGTGGATACTAATAGTCAATTGTCTGTTGGCTGTGGCATTTTCTACCGTAAGTTGATCTATATCTCGAACAATGCCTCCTTTAGATCATTCCTACCTTCAGCCGACCCCTTCAGTCGACTGTTTGTTGACTCTCGGCTACTTCTCTTGCCTACTTTCTCCTTGTTTCCTCAAATCAAAATACAGGGTGTTACAAATAAACAAAAACATCCAAGAATATTTCTTTTTCGTTTTTTTGAATTTTTCAAGGTCTCTAAGCCCCTCAAACACCTGGAAAGGTAGGCCAATGACAAACAACAGATTTTATTCACTTTGATATCAGGAAAATGAGATGGTAAACCTTGTGGTTCAGGCCTCAAACAATTTTTAAAGTTCTTGAAATTTGGCATATTATATTATATAATTTTAAGTAACATGTTTCCCATTTTTCTGTATTTTTGTTGTCTCATTGAAAGGACAAAACTGCCCTTGGAAGTGGCTGCTGGACACTTCTAGTTTCAGCAAAGAACTTACCCTAGCAGCATTTTGACCCCTATTTATCCATCTCCAGATTTTAGAATTCCCTGGATTTAGCACATGTCTTCTACATACTTTTAGGAGTCAAAATCATATTTTTCCTCACATTCCAAAAGGACTAGAAGCCCCTGGAAATTGACAGCTAGAAACAGCCACTTCAACAAACCAGATTTTCTGGTTTAGGGCCACAATTTGCTATTTGTCAGCGTTTAAATGATTTTTGTTTGCTCTAAATTGCACACACTTACCCCAGGGTCTTTGAGACATGTTTTGTACCTTTTTTGTCATTCTTCAAAAATCACTCGGGCCCTAGAAAAGACTCATTTTGTTAGTTGGACCTTTTGGTACAACCCCCCACCCACATTGGCCCTCGAAGCATTTTTGTTTGGCAAAAAACTTTGCCACAACTTCAAATAACTCATTTGAAGACCAATCTAAAGAAAAAAAAAAAACTCATTTGAAGTAAATTTGTTATTTTTGAGTATTATACAAAAATTCTATGGCCTACTCAGCCATGTCTGCTTTTTCATTAAGAAGTTATGAATGAAGGCCAACTCTCAGTTTCTTATAGTTTGATCATCCAATTTTTCTTAAACTTGAAACGATGCCAGCAACTTTCAATAGCCATAAGTGTTCCTGTTTTGCAGAATTATCAGTACAAATTTCAAAGATCTTATACCCCAAAACCTCTATTCACAAGTTTAAGTAATTAAAAACACTATTCAACTCCATTTTCCTCGTTTTACCCTTTATTATGAGGAAGAAAATGTTCTTTTTTTCCATATATTCAGAAGTATAAGAGGTCAATGTACATACAACTCTAAGATCAATCTAGAACCTAAAATCAAGCTAATCTACACAAGTTTAGGATCAATCTAGATCCTATTATCAAGCTACAATCAAGCTCTACAGTTAAGTAAATATATTCACTTACTATATATACAACACTCCGGCTCAATTAATCATGCCCAGCTTGTTACAAATATAATCAATCCTAGACCATTCAAAGCTTTTGTGAAGATATCACCTAACTGCTCTCTAGTTTTGACATGACTGGAGGAGATCAACTTTTGTTAATTTTTCCCAGATGAAATGACAATCAAATTCTATGTGTCTAGTCTTCCCATGGAAAACCAGATTTGAAGCAATATGAAAAGCAGCTTCATTGTGACACCGCAACTTACACAGTGAACTAACAAGGCCAATCTCATTCATCAATTGATATATCAGCATAAGCTCACAAGTGGATTGTCCCATGGCTCTATACTCAGATTTTGCACTAGATTGAGATACTACATTTTGTTCATTACTCTTCCATGACACCAAGTTACCTCCAACAAAAACACAATACCTCTTAGTAGATCTCCTATCAATTTTAGAACCTACCCAATCTGCATCTGACAAACATTCAACACGAGAATGTTCATCATTGCTATATAATATACCATGCCCTAGAGCTCCCTTAAGATAACACAGAATTTTCTCTAAAGCTACACAATGAGTCCTTATGGAGAATACATAAACTGGCTCAAAACACTAACAGGATTGCAATGTTAGGATGAGTCACTGTAAGAAAATTCAACTTTCCAACCAATCTCCAGTATATCTCAGGATCTGCAAACAACTATCCATCTTCTATTGTAAGTTGCAGGTTGGTAGTCATCAATTCACTACAAGGTTTAGCACCCAACTTCGCAATTTCAATCAAAAGATCAAGGATATACTTTATTTGGGATAGAAAGATACCTTTCTTATACCTTGTAACTCAATGCCTCAAGAAATACTTTAGCACACCCATATCTTTTGTGTAGAAATTTGTTTGAAGATAAGATTTAAAAACTGAGATGCCTACACTGTTACTTCCATTAATAAAAAAAAAAAAGTCATCAACGTACAAAATGAACAAGATAAGACCAGCTCCAGAGTGTTGATAAAACAGAGCAGTCACTATTACTCTTCTTCATACCAAATGTTTCGACTACCTCACTAAATCACCCAAACCAAGCACAAAGACTCTGTTTTAACCCATATAAAGACTTTTGAAGTCTACAAACTTTAACATACTCCTCCTGAGCAACAAACCCAAGTGGTTGCTCCATATACCCTTCCTCTTGCAAAGCACCAAGAAGAAAGGTGTTAAGTGTTTTTGACATCTAACTATTGAAAAGGCCAATCATTAGTAGCAACAAGAAGGATAAATAATCAGGCAGATGCAAGTTCAGCCAAGGGAGAGATACTCTTTGAATAATCAATTCCATATGTCCAAGCATATCCTTTTGCAACAAAACGGGCTTTAAGATGAGCCACATATCCATTAGGGTTAACTTTGGCATTGAACACACATTTATAACCAATAGCGTGCTTAGTCGCTAGTAGGTGCTCTAGGTCCCAAGTAACATTTTCATCTAAAGCTAACATCTATTCTTCCATAGCATCTTGTAAACCAGGATGAGATAAAGCCTCAAGTAGGATTTTAGGGATAGAAACGGAATCCAAAGAATCAATGAAGCAATGCAAAGTAGGAGATAAATGTTCATAAGAGGCAAATGAAGCCGTAGGGTGAAAACATTGTCATTTACCTTTAGAAAGAGCAATGGGAAGGACAAGACTAGATCAAGAGTAAGAGAATAGCACCTATACCGTTTTTGAAAACAAGAATACCCCAAAAAGACACACTTGAAGGACTTAGGGCCCAATTTGGACACTCGAGAGAAAACATCATGAACAAATCACGTACAACCAAAAATACGTGGTTTGACCAAGAATAAGGGATGAGAAGGAATAAAACAAAGTAAGGGGTATCACCAACAAGAACAGATGAGGGCATATGAGTAATTAAGAAACAAGCTGTTGAAGCAGCATGCTTAGGGACCATCATTTGAATAGGAGGGCTCAAGCAACCTCTAGCAAGTGCCCATTTTTCCATTCTGCAACACCATTTTGAGGCGGTGTGTCAAAACATGAAGACTAATGAAGAATCCCATTATGTGGCATGTAGGAATTAAAAGGCTCAGAAAAGTACTCTAATGCATACTAAAACATTAAATTGTGTTTTGATCTCAGCACAAAAGGCACAGAATATAGAGCAAAACTCTGACCAGCTCTTCATTAAACCTTTAACCCTAAACCAAGTAACAAGAGAATAGTCATCGACAAAGGTGGCAAAATACAGACAACCACATTTAGAGGTCACTGGACAAGGACCCCAAGCATCAAAATGTACTAACTTGAAGGGGGACACAACCCGTTATTAACCCTAGGCAAATAAGACACAATAATGTTCGGCAAACTAACATGACTCACAATCTAGTTGAGATAGATTCTAAAAATGAGGAAACAACTTTTCTTCAAAAGTAGACAAGGAGGGATGTCCCAACCAATAGTGAAGTTCAAGAGGTGTCAAAACACTAGAACACACAATAGGTTTTGTCACTATCACCGCAGTAGTTTCAAGGAAATAAAGACCCCCAATTTTTAGGGTAACACTGATGCACCATCTTTCTCCTTTCTGCTTTTCCTTCTTCCTCTCAGTTTTTAGGGTAAATTCTAGAATCAAATACTCTTATCTCTCTCTCCTTTGGATTTTTAAGTGTTTTTTTCTGTTAAACTTATTTAATTTCCAATTGACTAAGATACCCAACACTTAATCTCCCAAATCATGTTTTATGGTTAATTTCTCAATTTCCCGTGTATCTATATTAAAAGTTCTATAAAAATACCCTTTCATAGATTTTTGAAAATTTGGTTAACACATTAACCCCCCAAAAAAAAGGGAAAGAAAAAGAAAACTATTAAAAATCTAAGACAAACCAAATTTATCGTAATCTGTAAATAAAAAAAAAAAGAAAAAACTAAGATAGAGCTTAAAGACTAGAACTAAAAATAAAAACACTAAAAGCTATGTCAAGGAGCTGCCTAAAAGTTCAATGATAGAAGACGATCGCTTTTGAGTTAACATATGAGGAGAAATTACAAGGTCTATCTCCACAGATTGAAGACAACTATGTTGAGATTGCCTTGAATTCACATTAAGAAAACCAAACCCCAAGGTATGATAGAGAGAGGATTTGTACCAAAGCTTATTATTTAGACTTATTTTGTTCTTTCTATGAGTAGAATCACATATCTAATTATTAGATGGGGTTGGGTACATTAATTAGAGTGCAAGTGAGATTGTGAGTTTGGATGTATTGAGGTCATGGGGTTGAATGCGAGTTTTTCTCTTTTGTAAACTCGTTGTTCACAAAGTGAATTCTTTACCTCCTTCGATTATGGACTTTGGTAATTTTCCAAACCACATTAAATCTATATGTCTGAAGTTAATGGGGGTTTGGCTAAGCGATCAGTGAAGCTTAAACGCTATATAGTTTATTTAGTTACACATTTGTTAAAAATTAAAGAGTTTAAACACTACCGACCTTAAACGCTATTTTAAGACTGTTTTAGAAAAGCTCCCCCCATCTTTTCTCAAAACACTATTATCAGCTTTTTTCGTTGACCAAGTGTTTTACAATTTTGCCCTCCAAGAACTCTAATATTTCTAACTCTCTCTGCCCTTACAAACTTTCTCACCTCCATTATTGCCTCCCTCCCATCTCCTTCTCCTCACTACCTACATCTCCTACATCTCCTCCATCTCGGTCGCCGCCTCTAGCCCCATCACTGTCGCCTCCTTTGTCACCTCCATCATCGCCTCTAGCTTCCACCGCGGCATCGTCGCCTCTAGCCCATCGCAATTGTTGTCGTCTCCATCCCTTGCCCTTCTCTTTGTATATATATATTAATGTCTCAACATATATATTCAACATTTTTATGAATTAAACCTAAATTTAAACATAAAGCATTGTATTAATATATTTTTAAATAATTATATATAATTTATCAACATGTAATTGTAAACATTTTATCAATTGAACCTCAATTTATACTTTATTTTTATTAAAAAATAGTATTTTTATGAATTTTATTTATATTATTCAACAACATGTTCATTTTAGTCTTTTTGTTAAATTCTAATAACTTATCAAGTTTTTCAAATCAAACACATAACTATATAAATGGCATCTTAAAGCACATTTATTTAAATACGTTATCAACTTAAACACTAGACAGTTTTAAAGTATTACACAACTTTTAAGTATAAAGGCTTAAAAACCATCTTAAAAAAAGGTAAGCCAAATAGCCTCTAAATTTCCACAAACAAAGTTAACAACTAAGCACCTGAGAAGTAGTGACAGGGCTATCTCCGCAACCACGGCTATTGAAAACAACCACCCTCCATCCATTGTTTCTGGCCCTTACAAGCATATGCCTCACATATGTATCCTCGCTGCCTCCCGTAAGCCCTGGCTGCAATTGCTTGATCTCAGTACTATACTAGCATTTGCATTTGCATTGCCCCAGTTTAAACGTCAAATTCCGATCTTCTAGAAAGTTGCGATTGTGCATAAGACTGACCAGTAAAATGAGGACTGACCAGTAAAATGAGGAGAGGAGAGTCTGGCGGGAGTCGCCGATCGTCGCCGGAGACCCAATCAAGAGCGACGGCGCCGCAGTCTTTCGTCCGGAGACACTCCCGCCGGAGCCGGACGTCGGGAAGGGAGCGGAAAAACGCGGCGAAGATAGTCTCGACGTGGCAGTTCCAGGCAACGATAGGATATGGACGGTAGGGACGGTCGAGGGACCTCAACGCCGGTAGGAAGGAGTCCTTGGCGCCGCCGAGGACTTCAAGGGAAGGGTGGGGCCGGAGCATTGCAGCGGAGAGAAGTCGGAAATGGCGGAAGGAGGCGGAAGGAGTGGCCGCGGAGCCCAAGAAGGCTCCCGCCATTTGGAAGGGGACTTTTTGTACAGTGCGATGGTGTCCAGACGACACGAGTGGCCTACATGCGAAAGACACAGTCACACAGATTTAAGGTATTTTTAAAATTTTTGGAGTGTGTAGTTTCTAAATTTTTTATTTAATTTTTTATTACATGATTGAATTATTAATTAAAATAAAAAAAATATTTTTTAATTTCTATAACTTGATAGTAAGAACTGAAAAATATTTGTAAACTTTTTGAAAACAAATGTTATTAATTTTTGAAATACAAAATATCAATATATGTCTAATTATAAAATTAAAAATTATTTTCTGAAACTAGTAAACCCTTAAGGTTTATTGAATAAGCTTATTGAAAACGATTATCACACCATCATGCCCCGACAACACCATCTTTTACCTGGATACTTGAATGCCTATGTTCAACTTATATTAGGTTCTCTCGCTGTGTTCATCTTTAGATAATTTGAGAGTATAATTTACTCGAGATTTGAATTCTTTATGATAAGCAGATATTATAAAATCAAACTATAAGTTAACCAGATGATTAACCTCCAACATGGCTCTATTGACTTGAAACTTTGTCTTACGTGGACTTTTCTTATTTTTCTAGAGATTATCAAGACTCCCCCATTTTCAAAGTTTAGACGTTTAACATTTTTGAACTTAGGAAGTCCATGTTATGCCAATTGTGCCCATTTATTTTGCGGTTGCATGTATTGTATTTTGGACATGTTCTCCATTGCCAACACGAGTCATGGCTCTTTCTGATTTCTCGTGTGAACATTGTGTGCCTAGGCAATGTCCTGTAATCATTACTACTTTTTAGATTTTCCATCTTTTTTGGTAATGATTTCTTCTTGGAAGCCATATGATTTTCTTCCTCTTTGTGTCTATATATACTTCCTTCTCCATTGTGTCGAGGATTTCTCCACCTTCTCTTCCCTTACTTATGCCTATTGTGCTCTTAATCCTTTACAACCTTCTTTCTCCTTACTCATTTTTATCCATCTTCATCCTTTTATTGCTTCCTTTGCTAGAGAATAGCTCTAGGATTTGGTCACTTCAATGTTGTTGGGATCAAACTTTAAGTGGGTGTCAAGGGCAGTGAGAAAAAAAGACCTTATCTAGTTAAAGAAACCCAATGTTGCTCATGTTATTCTCATGGGACCTAGGGCTTAAAGGACATTAATGATTGGAAGAAGTGATTTGTGTCCAAGCATCACTAAATCCTACCATCAAGATTTGAGCAATTTCGAATGATAGACTATATGGTGTAGAACTTGGGAGACATATGGTAGTAAGTGATATAATCGTATAGCAACGGCACCAATATCCAATAGGGGGTGAATTAAATTATTTAAAAATTTGATTGAACTTTGAAATTCTTTTTGATTGAAAATGAGATTTTAATACAAGTGAGAATTTGTTTTGCACAATAAATAATCTGAGAACAAAAACAATAAAGGAACACAAGCGATTTATCGTGATTCGACTTAAACTAAGTCTAATCCACTCTTTTAATTCCTCACTAATAATTTTTGAACCAATTCACTATAATTACCCTATCACTCCGGATAGACCATCTAGCAACAAGTTATGTATTACAACCTCTTACTTAAACAAACAAACCCTCTAGCAACAAGCTAAGCAATGTAAGAGATTTTACAGGAAATAAATTTTAAGAGATGAATCTCTTAGATATACTAATATCTCAAAAGGAATGAAAGGCTTGAAAATAAGTTTTACAAATAAAATGCAAAGTCTTGGAGAGAAAAATGAGTGGAACAATGAAGTACAGAATGAATGAGCACTTAAGAGCTTGTAATATGATTATGTAGTTGTCTTGAATCATCCATCTGTCTTCCATTTATAATGCTTGACGAGATATTTCAAAAATGTAGTCGTTGGTAATGGGAGGAGCATCTTTGATGAGGGGTCAAACTAGCCGTTGGAGATTTCTACAAAAGAAACAATCAACAGATTCAAGGATTAGTCGACATGTTAACTTAAATTCCAAAATCAATCGACGGTTTATAACCAAATGGTCAACAGTTGGAAGCCAAATTGCAAACCATCAAGAACAAGTATTATGCCAGTCAACAGCCCAAAAGTGATCGGTCGACAGATGCAAGGCAAATTCTAAACCATCAAGAATAAGCATTATGTCGGTCAATAGCCCTAAGGCAAATGATCGATAGCCAAAACCATAAAATCCATAACGATCGACAGTCACATATAGTCTGTCGACAGTTTGGTCTAAAATGCCTAAACGGTCGACAGGCTACTAGAACCAATTGATAGATGGTCTTTTGTCTTTGAAAAATTTTGTTCCATTTAACCAACGGTTCAAAACTAACTTTTGAAAATCATTTAGAGGATTTGTTTAAATATTTTTGCAAATCTACACATATGTATATATATATATATCTAAAAATCATGGTTCATTTGATTTGATACAATTTTAACAATGTAATTGAAATTGAAATTTGTTTAAACCTATGAAGTTTAACTTAGAGTATGACACCATTCATTTGTCATCATCAAAACCAAACACAAGAATAAAATATTATTCTCTCCCATTTTGATGATTACAAAATCCATTTCTAATTGAAAATTAATTTCAATTTATATCTCCCCCTTTTTGTCATATATCAAAAAGCTTGGTTCTTGAAAAAAAAAAAAAAGCTTAATACTCCCCCTTAAACCAACTAGAAAAAGAGTTGAGTTTTAGAGATACTTACATCAAGCTTTCTTTTGCACAAGCTCCCCTTAAGATGACACAAGCAATATCATTAAGGAATCAATAAGTTTTCTAATAAACACACAATTCAAACATTCAAATAAAGAGACATAGGTGTTAAATATTCAACATAAGAGTAAAATATATTGTACAATAAAGATAAACCATATATCCAAGTTCTAGTTTTCCAACCAAATGTAGAAACCATACATCCACGTTTCACAAATACATATAACCAAGCATAAGGAAGAAATACGAAAACCAACATGTGTGATACATAAAACTATTTAAGAATCTAGAGAGGAAGGTGATAATGATGAAGGAACTGGGGGATGAGACGCTAACAATCCTGGTGGTGGACGAGAAAGAATCACCTCGAGTAGCTTGTCATGCCAACGATGAAAATCTCGTATCTCCTCTCGAACTTCCTTCTTAAAGCTCGAGAATTTAGACTTGAGCTCAGCAAGCCCATGAAGCAAATCCTCAGAATAATGAGATGACTCATGAGGAAGAGAAGACGGTGAAGGAGGAATGGAGGAAAAATGTCCATCTGTGGGTTGATCTATAGTAGGCTCATCGGTGGTAGAAGTAGAGGTGGTCTTCCTCTTCTTGCTATTTTCTCCTCTGACCCACGTGCCATCCTCTTGAGCTTTAAAGCCTATTCTAATGGTTGTATTTCCATTTATATGTTAAGCGGGGTTGAGCTATACTTTTCTTGCTCCACCCAAACCCCCAACCTCTTTATCCAATAACTCACTTAACGCCATGTCGTATGGTAAAGATCTCTTGTTTGCACTAAATGATTCAATCATATGGTTTACTATGAGTAGACATAGATTATGTCTTTTTTTTGACATGATACACTGCATTAACCACAAATCTTGTCTTGTAACTTGGAAAAAGTTGTCATGTCAAGGAATCAACATTTGGCAACAGATCAAATGCAACAACCTAGTGTTTAGTTTCATTTTTGCAGTATTTGTTATGTGTATGGAAATGGAGGTATCTTCAAATACTTCTTGACATGCTGCAACATAATCTTGTGTCCATGATGTATAGTTTTCCCTCATTGGGGTATCCCAAACTGATTATGAATCATACTTACATTTACTTCAAAATAGGTTTGTCCAATGTTAGTCATAAACCTTTGATCCGACTTCCTTCCATTGAACAAGTTACTAGCATTTGAATAGAAAGCCTTAACTACATCCTCGAGCATATCCTTATGAATACTCATAAAATTTCACCAATTAAAATCCTTGAATGTATCTATATAGGGAAATCCAATAGACAGTAAATAATCCAAATCTAGATACTGATTGTGTAGAACTTCTCGACGAAGCTATGAAGGTACCTTTCATTTTGGCGAGTATTGGCAAAGAGTTGTGGTCGAGGTTGAGTTGGAGGAGGATGACTCACGTTTAGGGATGGAAATTGCAACCGAAACCGTGGGGAATCGAACTGAAACCGAACTGCCCAACGTGGTTAAAAACCATTTGACTGGGTAATTGTTTGGTTTGGGGAAAAACTGAACACTGTTTCAACGGGTATGGTTTGGTTATGGTTTTCACTAAAACCAAACCAAAACCCGAACCGAATGGTGGGTAACCGAACCAAACCAAACCAAATTGAACCGAATATATATATATATATATATATTATATACAACCCAGCCCACCCGAGCTTAGCCCACCCCACCCCAATTGCCTTGCTTGCAAACCCTTCTCCCCTTCTCTTCTCCTTCCTCTCTTGACCTCACTCTCGCTTTCACTCACCCTCGTTGCCTCATTTCTCTTACTCGTTTGCGCATGCTCCCCAATCACCTCGCTCTCTGCATCTCTCTTGCTCTCGTTTGCCCTCGCTGGATCTCTCTTGCTTTCGCTAGGGCTCGGCCCCTGTTGCTTTCGCTCACCCTCGATCTCTCTCACCTTCGCTGCCTCTCGCTCTCTGCCTCATCTCTCTTGCTCATTCGCTAGTGCTCGCCCTCGCTCTCTGCCTTTCTCTTGCTCGTCCGCTTGCTCGACCAGTCGGCCTCGCCCGCCCTTGCTTGGTATGTTTATCTTCTTTTAGTTATTTGATTCTCTCGATTAACAACTAAAAAATTACTAGGAGAATCATAATCATAGAATTTCATTTCGTTATTATGTAACTCTTTTTTTTCCAAATGACAAACTTTGAGTTCAATCCCTCAATTTGTAGGGAATACCCATACTCTTCTGGTAATGAAACCCAAATTATTTACTACAGTAGAGCTTTGTATGAGATTATGCTAGGAATTTGGGACGATTCATTAAATCGCCAACTGCCCTTTATTCATACTTTCTCATATTACTAAAAAAGTGTGCTTCGTGCATGTGCATTTGATTAGAACCAAAAGATAAACAATCCCTTTGCAATCAGAATTTTTCTTGGGCCAAATATATTTTTATATGCATTTTTGTAGGGCCACATTAGCAAGAAGTTGCCTAATGGAATATATGTCTAGGACACCTGCAAATTCTTGGGCACATGCAAACATTAAGATGTGCACATGGAATGGATGTTCTAGGCCATATTTAGGTAGAAGTCTTGGGCACCTTTGTTGCTACCTCTGTTTCAAGTTTTTTTACTTGGTATGGTTTATTTTCTTTTAGTTCTTTGATTCTCTCGATTGATAGCTAAATTTAAGTAAGTTTTTACAGAATATGGCATGCTCGCAAAGTGGCAGCACAAAGTTTGTTGTCAAATGAAGTGAAAAAAAGTGAATTTATTTCATTTACTAGTTATTTTTTATTGTTAAGACTTTAAAATTTTTATATTAATTTACTTTTTATATTTATATTTTTGTTAGATGGAGTTGGCTCATTCATTTTAGATGGATATGCATCAATTT
The DNA here is from genome assembly GCA_036245055.1 of Diospyros kaki. Classification (NCBI taxonomy): domain Eukaryota; kingdom Viridiplantae; phylum Streptophyta; class Magnoliopsida; order Ericales; family Ebenaceae; genus Diospyros; species Diospyros kaki. Next base: position 34,048,860 of record BSEG01000008.1, read on the forward strand.
ACGAAGAAGATATTAATGTTGTTGATGAATGTATTAACTTTTGTAGTTAATTTTTTTTAGCTTAAATTACAATTTAATTATGAAAATATTAATTTATTGATCTTAACAATTGTAGATTCAGAGATGTGATTTTCTATTCAAGAAGTTTGAAGTTAATTTGTAACTTTATGCAAGAATAAGTTAATTTTATTAGAGTTTGTCTTTGTTTATTGTGGAGTTATACAATTTTTTTATCAATACTATTTGCAAGAGTTTGTCTTTTTTTGTTGATATGGATTAAACTAAAAAAACCATAGTTAAACCGAAACCGAACCGAAACCGAATGGTTTGGTTATGGTTTTTAATTTTTAAAACCAATAGGTTAATGGTTTGGTTTTGGTTTTAGTATTTTAAGTTTGGTTTGATTATGGTTTTAGCAAAAACTGAAACCAAATCGAACCATTGCCAATCCTACTCACGTTTGCGCGTTCCTTGCCCTTGTTTGGATTCTTTGTTCTAATCATGGAGAGGTATGAAGGATGAATAAAAGGATCAATTTGAGGTAAAATTTGTCGATTTGAAATAGAGCAAACAAGGAAAGGAAATCGACCGAGAGAGAGAGATAGAGAGAGAAGAATTAGGGCATGAAGTGAATTCAATGATCGCTAAATCTATTTAAAGATTGATAGAAACGGTTGACAGTTCTCTAAGAACGGTAGACAAATCAAGCATAAATGGTATAAATGATCGACAGTATGATGGTAACTGGTCGATAGTTTACCCAAGTATCACATGTTGATTTAAGCCTTGTTTGAGCGATTGACAAATCTTTGGCAATTTGTTAACAATTTCAAACATTTTGCACAATCAGTCAATAGGACCAATCATTTTGTTTAGAAAGATTATAAATTCCTAACTAGGTATGAGTATATACATAATTATGTTGTAAAATGCTTAAATGTTTCATAGTGATTAGTGCACACAACTGGCCAAGTTCACGAAGTATACTCATGAAGTGCTTGGTGGAAAACTAGTGCGTGGGAGGCAATCGGTCCTTAAGTGGATAATGTGAGTTCATTACTCATTGTTATATAGTCGAGTTAAGCATGATATGGGTTATGACTGGAGTTGTAATTAATTAATACATTCATGAGTTGAAGTTGTGAGTTGAACATAATCATGCATGAATTTATATATATGTGTTGAGGAGGCCAGGAGTACATGGCAACAAATTAGAATTAAATCATGTAGGAGCATAGCGTAAAGATAAATTTGAAGTTATGTATGGTATATGTATTACATACGCCTTGGGTAGAGGTAGATTTTGAATAGGCCTCAATGGCCATATGATGCCAGTATGTTAAGGCTTTGGGTTGAGCTATTGAATGGGCCCCAAGGATTGTATGTTGTGTGTCTGCATAAGTCTTGGATTGAGCTATGGAATGGGCCCCAAGGAGCAAAAGATGCGTGCATGCTAAGGTTTAGGGTTAAGCTATTGAATGGGCTCCAAGGACCGTAAGATGTATGCATGCTAAGCCCTTGGGTTGAGCTAAGTTTGGAATGGGCCTCAAGTGTCGTATGTGTGCACCTACGTGTGGGTCACTTCTCTTTTATATTCACAATGTGAGTATTGGTATATGGGCACACATGCATCTCTACGTTTTATATGATGTGGTTATGTGAGCATGTATGCATGTTTATATTTTATATGATATATTGAAGCATAAAATGGGTTTAAGAAATGTTCCAAGTTTCCTATTCTACCTTATTCTTATTGCTTTATGGTTATGGTCCTTACTGCTTCACAATTGTTTCATATTATACTTATTGGACCTTGTGGCTTATATTTGTTTTGTATCATTCCAGGTAAGGGGGATGCTTGATGGAGGGTGAGTCAGTGTAGCTAGATCCTTAATGGATAGTGATGTGTACAGGGCAATCTTGACTAAAAGGTTCTTGAGGGTTTGTTTTGAGGGAAAAAGAAAATAGTTTAACTTTTGTATTTAAATTTTTGTTGCCCTTTATGTTGAGATGTATATGGTTAGGCCCTACAATGAAAGTTTATGAATGGTGATGTAAATGTTTATATTGACTTCAGCTATTTAATGAAAATATGTGATTGGTTTCACTTGAGTTTGTTTCAAAAAAATGAGAGGAAAATTTGGGAACCTTACATCTTTCATCGCTCAAGTAAGCTTTTTTGAAAAATTGAGTATCTCAAAAGCTATATAAAATTGAGCATCTTTTTTACTCAAGTAAAGCCTAATTCTCAATAGACTAAAGTATTTTTTTTTAATAAAGTAAATATTTATGTTAGTTGAGTAAAGATAGATTGGTCTCTGGCTAAATCTCTACACCTAAATGCAATCGTGTAACTAATGTCAGTACTCGAGTAATCTTATCCTTGTAATCGAGTGAGTAATGCAAAGTCTTTGTGACTTCTATGTTAGTCGAGTAATGGCTTGGTCACACTTAAGTGAGCCCTCTAAGTAATCGATTACTTGAAAAGTTTGATCGAGTAAGACTGTCTTAGTTGAGTAAGCTCATATATTAGTTGAGTAACTTGTGTTAGACTTTGAAAAATATAGTTGTTGGACGCATTAAATGCTCCTCAGTTTTAACTTTTCAGTTCATTTAATGTATTTCAGACAACATAGGCGTCTTTGTATAAATTAATATATGTTGTTAAATGCTTATAGAGATAAAAAGTGACAGTTGTGAGACAATTGAAACATTCTAATTGTATTCTGCCATGTCAGCTAACATTCAATGTAAGAAATCTATAAATAAGAGATGAAGCTATATGAAGAAGGTTAGAAGAATTACACACGTACACATAAATGATTTTCTAGAGCTTTAAGCGATCTTCTTTCAAATACTTCCTACTTCTCATGAGCTTATGCATACTGTCTTTTGTGAGATTCTCAAAAAGAGTGTTTTTACATTCATATCTCCGTAACTCTCTTTTGCTCAAGAGAATACTTGTAATCATTGTTTTATATTTTTCTATTGAGAAATTCTTTCACATTATTTATGAAACTTGTAATAGGTGATGCCTAATCTTTTGAAAGACAATGTATTGGTTTTGGTTGAGCCAAGTATAAAAAGCTAAGTGTGATAGGTTATGTTTGATCATTGAAAGATAATGGTTGTGGCTAAACTTATTCATAAAAAGCCAACTGTAAAGATTTGTAGTTGAACTTGTAAAAACTACAAGATAATAGAATACACTTTGAGTGTGTTTACAAAATCTTTGGTTGTGAACCAAGATAGTGGACTAAGCAATTGAGGCTGAACCACTTTATATCTTGTGTTCTGCACTTATTATTTTCTTTACAACGTTCTTATTTCAATTCATTTTATTTAAGTTCAAATTTTGAAAGGGTGAAAAGGGCTTAATTCACCTTCCTCTTAAGCTAACATTTGTATCAATAAGAGATGCTCACCGAGAGTTAACACCTTCATCTCCAATTTGAGGGGTTTTCTCTTCTATTATCCTCGATATTTCGAGTAAGAGACTTATCATCTCTTTTCTTTGATTTTTTGTTGTCTATATGGGCTCTTATATGGAGCATTGTTCTTTGGCATTAATGCATCGTTGATAACAAACATATAGCTTGTTTGATGTTTTTGGGGGATTCTTTAGTAAGCAGAAGCCTAAAGTTGTATCCTTTAGCTCATTAGTTGAGGTTACAATACATATATAACATACCATCTACTTTGTTGACCTTGAAGGCAACAATTTGAAATTTCTCCATGTATTGCTTTAGTTTCTCCTTTGGCTTATGTTTGACTTGAAAAAACACCAAACTAGTTTTTGAGGGTCGCTAATTTTCTTGGTTTTTTTCAAAAAAATTGGCACTCTAACTAAGAAAACACCTTAATATATACTCTCTTCAGCGAGGGTATCTTACCAATCTCATGTCCTTTTATACAAAGTTCAAGCAAAGCCTCAGTAGAGCATGATATTAAAGGCTCCCTTGCCTTTTATGTCAAGACACACTTGTTCACCAAGGTCCTCTATTCTTGAAAACTTATTGATACAAGGATATTCAAAACAATTAGACATAGGTTGACTAAATACCTAGTAAGACAAAGGGATCATGGCTAACCAAACAACTTGGCATCCTCTTATTTCCTGTAGATTATTTGAGGTTGTAGATAACATCATGAACTTCTTACTCATTTAGGCTTCAACTTTGGGACCGTGACTAACTTTTTTAGTGGCAATGATCTTGGGCTCTTTTGTGCTCGTCACTTTGGTTTGGGAATGACTTAATTATTTGAATTTCACGATCTCAGTTGCTCCTTTGCTAATCTTTTTGGTCACGTGGTGGGGATTGACAGGGTGGCATGTTGCCATGGATGATTATTTTTTCTTCTTTGTTATTGTCTTGGTCTCTATCAGTATAATTCTTAGGTTACCATCCCTACGGATGCTTTAATTAGTCTAGGGCTAATATTGTTCTTAGTGTTGCTTCCTTCTCCTTGATCATTGACAAGGATTTGGACTTGGCTTCTCAGCTCATTTAACTGTATGAGAAAAGCTAGGGGATTCCTAGTTCCAAGATGATCATATGGTTGTCTTTCTTCACGTTGAGCTTCTTCTAGATTAGATGTATTATCGACTATAATGGGATGATCAATTGGGACTTCTGCCATCTCATTGAGTCAAGGTAAAACCTTCAATCCCATAGATGGCACCAAATTGATTACATAGGAATCAGTCATCAATTGAATTTGTAACATGCCTCATGAGATTCAGGTCATGTCTTGAGCTGACCTAACCTTGAGATTCCTACACATATGAAACAAGCGTAATTGCCACAGGGCTCAACTGGAAAGATATCACTATAATACTTAAGTTAGCAAAGAATTGTGGAGATAGCTTATAGGTTTGAAAGAGTAGTGTAGAATTTTGTACTCTTAGCTTACCCTTTGAGGTTTTTTTTATACTTTTTAGGTTGAGTTTCATGATAAGAATTATAATAAGAATTAGTTGGTCCCGTCCATGTCATGAAAAATTAATCGGTTTCTCTTGAATTTTCAAATCTGGGAGTGATTTGGATATTAAAATTGTTGAATAAGTGTGGAATCTCGTTTTAGGCTTATAAATATTAGAATATGAGATGTCAAAATGACTTTTAGAATATGAGATGTCAAAATAACTTGGAACGCATATTCTGTGTTCTCCATTTTAGGCTTGGATTTATCTGTTTTCTAGATTATAAGAATTGCCTCTATATGAAGGCTTAATAAATTACTGTTTCAAAACCTTTTTCTGCTTGAACTATTCTTTTATGAATATTATCTCTATCTTGGTTCAGAAGGTACCCTACCCATCTTCTACTTGGATTAAATTCTCTCGCTTAGCTCGCCTAAGTAATTTGAGAGTACAAATTCATTTGAGATTCAGATTTTTTTGTGATAAGCTGACATTCAAGGTCAAACTGTAAGTTGACCAAACATTTGACCTCCAATGTGACTGCTAATTAGCTGACACTTTCTACTACGTGAATTTTCTTATTTTTCTGGACATCGTAACTATATATGTTGATATAGTCTAGAAAATTAGCTAAATATGCAAAAGGTACATATATAGATGTAGATGATCCATATGGGTAGGATTAATTAAAAGAAAACCATAAGTAGGATGAAGAACAATCTTTGAAGCTTAATTATAAGTAGCTGAACAACAGAAACAAACTGCAAATTAAGACCCCTCTCATTCTTTTTCTCTTAATTATAAGGCCAATTTTGAAAGATACTTCAAGGGGACACCCGGATCTCTTCCTTCTCTCTCTCTCTTGTTTCATTCATCAGCCATCTCCAAGTACTTGTGCTTTTCCTCCTGGGTCATGAAAGCGGTGATCGGAAACGACTTCCCGATCCCCATCGGCGTCTTGAAGTGAATCTTGCCGGCGGTCAGCTCCTCGATGCTCATCTCCACGATGGGCACCCACAGCATCAGCTGCTTGCTCTTCACGCCGGTCATCTTCTTCATCCTCCTCTTCTCCACATAGCCAGTCACCTCCAGGGCATAGCTCACCTTCGAGTTCGTCCCCTCGAAGAAGTGCTCGTAAGGAGCCTTCTGCTTCATCCACACGAACCCAGTCTCGCGAACTCGGCCGCACTCTTCCAGGTCTTTGAGCGGCAGAACGCCCGTCGGAAACTCCAGTTCCCGAAGGAGCTCCAGCGAGTGCCGGTGGCATTCTTCGGCTCCGTGCACGATCTCCGCTCCGGCGCGTTCGTCTCCCCTGGACTTGTTGCTCGCCATTTCTCTTTGCAGGATTGTGTGGTTTAATTTGCTTATATATACATATATATATATGCACAGAGAGAGAGAGAGAGAGAGAGGTGGTTGTTGAGTCGAAGTTGAGCTGAAAGGCCTTGTTGGTCAATGGTTTGTTCACCCAACTGCTTGTTCATGGCGGTGCTCATTTATTTTGTGATTGCTGTTGAAAAAAATAAAAAAGTTAAAAAAATGAGTAGATTTAGATTTAGATTTGGATTTAGATTTTAAACAAGTAACCAAATAAATATTATCCTTTTACGTATGTGGGACCCACTTGTACAGTCACCCTACCTATGTAGTTTCTTATGGGAAACAAACAAAGGCCGTAGATGGGTTCATATTGGATTTGGATGGAAGAAAAGAATGGTCGCTTTGCTTTACTTGCATGCATAAACAAACTGGAGAGGGACTCTTTTTCCATAATTCATTTCTTATCTTAATTAACAACATCAATCATGTGGTACAATATAATATTGGCCCTTCTAAACATATATAATAGTTGCTTTGCTTTGCTGTTATTAAGAGGTAGGTGGAGGGTTGGAATAGACTTTAATTGCAATGGAAACCTAAACTACGGGGGGCATTATGGAGGGTGGTTTGGCACTCCTAAAGCCAGGCTTTTTCTTTAGGAAATTTTGACCATAAGGAAAACTTCAAGCGTTATTTTTAAGATTTAGGGTACTATTTTTTATGTTTGAAAAAAATACAAAAAGTATTCATAAAGTTCAATGTAATATTGTAATCTCTTCATAAATATTAAAAAATTAATGACTAAACACTTTTATATTTAAATACTTTTCCTTTATCTTTTATTTGTATCTATCTCTTTTCTCTAATCTCTCATCTGCTTCTCTTTCTATCTGTAAATGATTGGTGAGATAACTGTTGACAACTTAAAGAGCTAAGTCTCTATGTCTTTCTCTCTTATTATTTTTCTTCCTCTTGGGTTTCAACAAAACCCAATCTAAGTTCAAACCAAATTGGGTTATTCATCTTATTTTCTTCATTATTATCTTCTTCTTTTTGGGTTTCGTTGAAACTTTTCTTCTTCCTAGATTCTTTTGTTTTCTATGTTTTAGGTTTGACGACACTCATATTTGGTTTTATCAAAGCTGCTTTCTTTTTCTTCTTCTCTTTCTATGATCTAAATATGATAGCACCCAAATTTAAATTCTATCAAACTTTTTTTTTTTTTACTTCTTCTTTTCTCTTGCTCTATTCACCACACACTAGTGATGAACCCCGCATGTGATGAACTCATCTAGGTTCACCACATATACTAGTGATGAACCTAGTAGGTTTCGTCTACTTGATTAATTTTTTTAGTTTTAATTTATTTTTTTTAATAAGAGATGAGAAAAAAAGAGAATAAAAGATAAATTGATTATTTTACCCTTTTATTTATTTAATATTAAGGGTTGTTATTGCTATTTTTAAAATGTTAGGATTTTTTTTTTTTTTTGAAATTTTACCAAACCTAAGAGGTGTTCTTTGCCACTTACTCTTATATTATTTATCATTTTAAGATTAAAATTAATAATTTTAATGAAAATTCATAATTAATGATAATTAATAAAAAAATACAAAATAAGGAAAATTGAGAGATCCTTATCAAGAAATTGAATGAAAACCTAACTTGAGGGGCGCCAAACACTTTAATGGAGCATTATTTAATGGAGGATTATATATATGACTATATACCATTAATAAATGGTAATACCATTACACGTGGTGTGCACACGAGAATGGTAAATTTTAATTAACTCATCCTATATATTAAGACCATTGCAAATTGAAAAGTCTAACACGAGGGGTAGCATTTGTAATTTGGGAATTTGGAAACTTTTTAGTAATTATATTTTTAGCCAAAAGTTTTCTTAAATTTCCCTTTTACCCTCTTAACATATAAACTTGAAAAATAAAGTTAAGACAATTAATAATCAAAGTTTTAACATGGAAGATGGCGTAAATTGAACCTGAATTTAAGGTATAGTTACCTTACATAAAATTCATTATTTTCCAATAACTTGAATGAGTACTAAAATTTAAGATATAAATTTTACAACATAAGAAAGAAATTTAACTTAAAAAGCTATAACAAATTTATAACTATTTAAAGGTCTCATGGTACATAGTTGCCAAAAATTTGTCGCTAAATCCCGAATTTCTTATAGTGTATGCGCCTTTTATTACTATAGTTTAACTAGTTGACATGTTTGAATATGTCAATATAATATATGAACAACTAATTGAGAGTTAAAACAAATTTGTATGCAAGTACAAAAAATAATATGCCATGCTTTTCATGTTATTAATGTTATCATGTGACATAGGGATTCCACCACACAAGTTTCATTACATAAACAATTTGTTAAGGATTCCACTAGACGATCTAAGCCATGCATGCAATTTTTTTAGGGATCCACTACATAGGTTATGCGACACAAGTTATTCATAATGAACCCCACGATACCACACAAGTAATAAATGAATCCATAGTTAATCATTAATTAGTATATGGTCACCATGCGCAGATTTGTTATCAAATGCAATTATTCATAAATAATGGTTGAAATTGCAACATATATGGAAAATATGATATGAAATCATCACATAAAGATGATGCATGCCCCAATATGCTTAACGTGATATAAGAAATGTGTTGTTGCCAATTTACAACAATAAATTTATTCGATGAGAAACGTCGTCGTTTGGTCATTGAGTCTGCAAGGAAGAAAACAGTTAGAAGGTGTGGGAAGTTTCCTGTACAAACACTCCGATACTTAAGTCAAACACTGTAGATGCTAAAAGCCTGAGAGCAGTATTTACACCAGTATTAGAGATGTACATTTTCTAGAATAAGTGTCTACCTAAACCTCTTTCTTTAAATATCCATTTAGGACTACACTTTTGACATCCATTTGATATAGCTTAAATCCTTTATTACAAGCATAGGCTAGAAACAACCTTACAGCCTCAAGTCTAGCTATGGGTGCATATGTCTCATTAAAGTTTATACCTTCTTATTGACTATAAGCTTGAGCTACGAGTTTAGCCTTGTTTTTTATTATGGTGCCCTGTTCATCCATTTTATTTCTAAACACCCATTTTGTTCTTATAGCTTGCTTACTTTTAGGTTTTGGAACTAAGGTCCATACTTTGTTTCTTTCAAATTGATTTAGTTCTTTTTGCATAACCATAATCCAACTTTGATCATCTATTGCTTCATTTATATTTTTGGGCTCTAAGTTTGATAGGAATGCTACATATTCATATTGGTTTCTAAGATGTGATCTAGTCTTAACACCTTGATTTATATCTCTTAAGATTCTTGATTCATCAACATATGACTTTTCTCTATGACAAGATAGATCTTTTAAAGTTTGTTTTTCTACTTCTTTTTGAATATTTTACTCATTTCTTTAATGGACTGATTTAAGATTTCCCATTCATTTTCATCATCATTTGACTAAGTTTGAGATAAATTTTCATTGTTCTCATTAAAATTTACATGGATTGATTCTTTCACTAAAGTTCGTTTGTTATAGACTCTATAAGCTTTACTAAATGTGGAATATCCTGATAATATTGCTTCATCACTTTTTGGATCAAATTTTGCTAGATTAGCTTTTCCATTGTTTAGCACAAAACATTTACAGCCAAAAGCCCTAAAATATGCAATATTTGGTTTTCTTCCTTTATATAATTCATAAGGAGTTTTCTTTAATATAGGCCTAATGGATACCCTATATTCACAATGTGATAGGCAATGTTTATTGCTTTTTCCCAAAAATACCTAGGTAAGACATTTTCACACAACATAGTCCTAGCCATCTTAACTAAGGATCTATCTTTCTTTCCATAACTCCATTTTGCTGAGGAGTTCTTGGGGTTGAAAAATTGTGTGATATATTATGCTCATCACAGAAAGACTTGAAAGAAATATTCTCAAATTCTTTTCCATGATCACTCCAAATGTTTGAGATTTTTAGATCTTTTTCATTTTGGAACTTTTTACAAAGTTTTATGAACTCATTAAAGGTATCATCTGTTGTTAAACTAACCTTACCTGTAAGATGCAAATACAAAAAATGGCAAGCGATAGATTGTTTGAATGGCAAGAATAATACAAGATCAAAGAAAGAAAAAATGGAAAGAACGCACTTGAACAATCACAACAGAACACAGCGATGTACTTGTTTGGATTCGAAAGAATCCTACTCATGGAAAGAGGGTTTCCCCTAGTCAGTCCACTAGAAAGGTCGGATCAAAGATATATACAATACACCATAAAACCCTCATAGCCACTCGAACATCATAAACCAAAAGGGACAAAATCACAATAGGGTACAATGATCATTCAAAAACCTGAGCACCCCAACACTCTTACATTACAATCTCTCATAGAAAACCCAATGATTTACACTTATAGTGATTCGAGATCGGAGACGACTTACATTTTGTCCGTTCTGTTCTTTGTGGAGAGAGATTTTAGATCGCGCATAAGGAGAGGTTATGTGAAACCCTAATATGTTATGATTATATATGGGAATATAATGCAAGGTGGTGATAATTGTTATGCCAATGTGTAATTAAGTGAAACTTAAGTTGAAAGGCCGAACTGCTATTTCTAAAACTTAGCAGTTGTTATTGCCAAAAATACAACAATTAAAATTTATGATGTGGGGTCAACTCGAGCTTGCTATCGGGTGAAGTTAGGTTGCCGTAAGAGAAATTTCCTCAAGGGAGTTCACCCCAAGGATGCTCGTCGCAAGGATTTTGCCACAAGCTCCTTTGCCACAAAGATCTTTCTTTGCCACAAGGTTTTCGCCATAAGGCTTCGCCACAAGCTCTTTCACCACAAGGTCTTCGCCACAAGCTTATTCGCCACAAGCTCCTTTCTAACAAGGCTTCACCACAAGGTTTGGTCTTTGCCACAAGGTCTTATCGCAAGGCTTTAACTTCGCCACAAGGTCTCACCGTAAGGTTTTGCCTTTGTCACTAGGTCTCACCGTAAGATTTTCATTTGCCGCTAAGTCTCACCGCAAGGATTTGCCTTTGCCGCTAAGTCTCACCACAAGGATTTGCCTTTGCCGCAAGGTCTTGAGACAAGGATTTGCCTCGGCTGCTAGGTCTTGTCGCAAGGATTTGCCTTGGCCACAAGGTCCTGCCGCAAGGTTTTACTTTCGCCACAAGGTCTCATTGTAAGGATTTGGCCTTGCTGCTAAGTCTTGCCACAAGGTTTTAACCCTATTGATACTTAGAAATGGGTTAGAAGGCTCGCGGGAATCCTCGCCCGTGATGACCCTCCGATGCCTAAGTCAGTACCAGATCTAGAAAACTATTCATGAAAATAGTGAAAAATTTAATCAAAGTGTCCAAGATTTTACCAAAATCAAAAGTCCCTTTCAATGTCTTGTAGCTGGGTATTTATAAGGCATGATTCTCAACAATCGATGGCTGGTGCTGACACATGGCGATTTCTGAGTGGGGCTTAAGTTTCATCAAGAAGGGGGTGCTTGCCGCAAGGTGGGCCAGCCTATGCCGCGAGGCTGCTCGATGTAAGGTTAGGCCTCGCAGCCTAGCTAGACCCTGCTGCAAGTTGAGCCTCGCGGCCAGTCCCGGCCATGAGGCTTGCCCTCATGATAGGCTGCTGAGAACTCCTCGGCAAGGCTGTCGCGAGGCTAGCCCTCGCCGCTAGCACCTTGTCGCGAGGCTGGTTCTTGCGGCTATCTTTCAACCGTGAGCCTTCATATTTTCATTAAAAAAAATTCATTTTTTTTCTCCGATTTTTCATGGCACAACAATTACCCCCCACACTTTTGTTTTATCTTTAGACAAAATCAAAGAGTAAAATATCAACCAAGGAGTGGGGTTTAGCGCCAAACTCAATCAAAGGAATCCAAGTGAGCCTACGAGCATATGTGTCAGAATATTTGAAGACCTTATGTCGGTCGGGGTCATAGGCACCAAATTATCCCTAAGCAACTAGGCCCTCAAGGATAGGTTCCGTTGCGGGATTCCTTCCGGGCATTCGAGTTTATCGAGAGGCCTAGGCGTCAGATCAGCCTAGGAGTCGGGTCTAGTTCGGGAGCATAGCACCAGACTCAATCAAGGGATCCTGGTGAACCTATGAGCATAGGTTTCGGTGCATCCGGTGATCCCGGGATGGATCATAGCGCACTGGCTATTGTGTCCTCCACATCTGTCTTTTGGGTTTTGTTTACCTCAGGAAATCTGAGTTTTGCCAGCGGTCTAGCACGGAATTCCTATCAAACATCTGAATTTGCCGGGAGACCTAGGTGCCAGATCAACCAAGGAGTTGGGTCTAGCCAAAAAGACATAGCACTGAACTCAACTGAGGGATCTGGGTGAGTCTGCGAGCATAGGCATCAGATGTTCTGGTGATCACGGTCCAGCTTGTGATCATTAACACCAAATTGCAACTGGGTGACTTAACTCCAATAAGCGGAATCATGGCATAACCGTCATATGGTCATTCCATCTCTTTTCACACCTTATTTGGGTCAGTCTACCTTAGGGGATCTGGGTTTGGCCAGTGGTCCGGCGCGGGATTCCTACCAAACATCCGAGTTTGCTGGGAGATCTAGGTGCCAGATCAATCAAGGAATTTGGTCTAGCCAAAAAGGCATAGCACCGAGCTCAAACGAGGGATCTGGGTGAGTCTGCGGGTATACGCATTAGATGTTCTGGTGATCTCGGGCCAGCTCCTGGTCGTTGGCGCTAGATTGCCACTAGACGACTTGACCTTTGGGAGTAGGCTCATGTTAGAGCTGTCATGTGATTATTTCACCTCTTTTCCGTCTTCCTAGGGCCAGTCTACCTCAAGAAATCTGGGTTTGGCCAATGGTCCGACCCGGGATTCCTACTAGACATCCGAGTTTATTAGGAGACCTAGGTGTCAGATCAACCAAGGAGTTGGGTTTAGCCAAAAAGCCATAGCACCAAACTCAAACAAGGGATCTGGGTGAGTCTGCGGGCATAGGCATCGATGTTCTGGTGATCCTGAGCCAACTTGTGGTCATCGGTACCAGATTGCCACTAGGCGACTTGACCTTTGGGAGCGGGCTGTGCTGAAGCCGCCGTACTTGCATCACGTTCTATGACACATACAAATAATCTGGGGCCCATGGAAATTTTACGTGGTTCGACTTATAGTTTTGCCTACTTCACGGGAATACATGGGGTATATTCTTTTATTTATTTGGGGATATTATTACAATGGAAAATTAAAGACAATTCTAGCCCTCAGTTGGATCGAGTAACGCTTTTGGTGACAAGCTCGGCTCTGCATCTCGCGCTTCGTCCCTTTCCTTGGAGTTAACGATTGGTGAAGCTGGGAAGTACCTCTTGAGGTGCATGGTGTTCCAAGATTTTCCTATTGCCTCGCCTTATAGCGTCTCTAGTATGCATATGTTGGGGCCCAACATCTTCTGAATTTTGTAGGGTTTTTTGCAATTCAGGCTGGGTTTCCCTTCCTCTTCTATTACCTTCCTCTGCGTCCAAAATTTCCATTTGGACAATAAACTGTTCTACTCGGTCAAATAATTCAGTCATAGAATTCGGCTAGAAGAAGGCTAGGGATCTTCTAAGTGAGGTGTATATAATTCCGTTAGGCAGGGCTGACGCCGCCAATCCGATTAGGAGATCCCTTACTTCTTGCGTCGCGACTCTGAATCGCCTGAGATATTGCTTTAGGGATTCATTAGGCTTCTTCTGCAAGCTCATCAGATATATAACACTCTTCTTCTTCAGGAGATAGACGGAGAATGCATCCAGGAATTCTTCCTTCAACTGTTCGAATGATCGTATATGTCCTGCTGGTAATTCAGTGAACCACTGTTGAGCCTGTCCTGCCAGGGAGAGCGGGAAAGCCCTGCACCTAGTGACGTCATTCCATCCATGTAACACGGCTACTGTGATAAAGTGTTGTAGGTGTTTCTCTGGGTCCTCCCTTCCTGAGTATATCGAAAGCTGCAGTAGTTCGAACCCTGGTTGCACTGGTTGCCTTTGGAGTTCCTCAGACAGAGGAAACCCCTTCGGGGGCATTTCCTTTGGCACCATCATTACCTATTTTTGCTCTAACACCTCTTCTATGAGGTGTTTGATGTCAAATGCCTTGAGTGTTTCCTTTGCTTCACTTTTGCAAAGAGGTGGGACATAAGGAGCTCTTGAGTAGGTGTTTTTTGTTGTCTCTTTATACATGGGAGCTTTCCTTGGCCTCCTCTCATGTTTCTTTCTTGAGTCTGTCATTTCGGGGACTTGGTTATTCGGCCTTAGAGTTCCAGTTCTTATCCCCTGTCATGTGGTCCTTGGAGGGTTGTCTTGGGGTCTCCAGTGTTCTCCCATCGTACTAGTTTGTCCAACTTGAGGAATATGAATGTCCTGCATATGGGACTTGTTTCCCTTGCCCTGTCGCATGTTTTCTCAATCCAACTACGTGTACTTCTCCCTGTTCTGAAAGCTCCATGCCCCCTAGTTTGGCAGTCTGGTCACCTTCGAGCATAAGAAAGTTCCTTGAACACACTTCGTTGTCTGGGTGATCTTCTCAAAATTCTGGTACCGTAGGGTGCACTTGACTGGGGCTTCTTGTGGCTCCCCTCCTAGTACGAGCGCTCATTCGAGTGTGGTTAGGTAGGTTTTCCCAACCAGTTGATCTTGTACCTCTCGACATCTTGTGTTAAGATTGGGTTTTTGTTGCGTTTCCCACAGACGGTGCCAAATTATTGTAAAAAATACAGTAATTAAAATTTATGATGTGGGGTCCACTTGAGCTTGGTGTCAAGTGAAGTTAGGTTGCAGTAAGAGAAGCTGCCTCAAGGGAGTTCATCGCAAGGATGCCCACCGTAAGGATTTCGTCGCAATCTCATTTTCCACAAAGATCTTCCTTTGCTACAAGGTTTTTCCACAAGCTCTTTCGCTACAAGCTCCTTCACCACAAGGTTTTGCCACAAGCTCTCTCACTACAAGCTCTTTCGTCACAAGGTCTTCGCCACAAGATCTTTTCCATAAGCTCATTCGCAATAAGGCTTTGCCACAAGGTCTCGCCGTAAGGTTTTTCTTCGTCGCTAGATCTCACCGCAAGATTTTGCCTTAGCCGCTAGGTCTCGCCTCAAGGATTTGCCTTTTCCGCTAGGTCTTGCAGCAAGGATTTGCCTTAGCCGCTAGGTCTCACCGTAAGGATTTACCTTCGCCACTAGGTCTTGCTGCAAGGTTTTGCTTTCGCCACAAGGTCTCGCCACAAGGATTTGGCCTAGCCGCTAGGTCTTTCCACAAGATTTTAGCCCTGTTGATACTCAGAAATGGGTTAGAAGGCTCGTGGGAATCCTCCCCCACGACGACCCTCCGATGCCTAAGTCAGTACCGGATCCAGAAAACTATTCACAAAAACAGTGAAAAATGCAATCAAAGTGTCCAAGATTTTTTCAAAATCGAAAGTCCTTTTCAGTGTCCTGTAGCTAAGGTATTTATAGGGCATGATTCTTAAGGATGGTTGGAGCTAACACGTGGCGATTGCTGAGTGGCGCTTAAGTTTCATCGAGAGGGGGGGCGCTTTCCACGAGGCTGCAGTGAGGTTGGGCCTCGTGGCCAGGCCAGACCTTATCGCGAGGCAGCTTGTGGCAAGGCTGCCACGAGCTGGGCCTCTTGGCCAGCCTCTACCTCGCTGCAGGCTGCCGCGAGGCTGGCCCCTGTAGCCAGCACCTTGTCGCGAGGCTAGTTCTCTTAGTTATCTTCCTATCGTGAGCCTTCATATTTTCATTATTTTTTTTATTTTTTTCTTCGATTTTTCATGGCATAACAACGGTTAATAGCTTAAATATTTTGAAGTCACAAATTAACAAAATTCCACCTTAACTAAAAAATTTGGAACCTTTGGATCTAACCGGTGCCTTGCATTACCACTTACAGCTAGGTTGGAAGTACATTAAGCATAAATAAAGCTTGCTCAAACTTAGCCACTAGTATTAGCTTAGTCAGCATATCAACTAGGTTAATATCAGTTGAGATTTTCTCAACTCTAACTTGTTCCCTAGCTATGACATCTCTAACAAAATGCAAATGAACATCTATATGTTTAGTTATTTCATGGAATGCACTATTCTTAGATAAGTGAATCGCACTTTGCGAACCACAATATACTTTTGGAACTAAACTAGCCATACCCAATTCTTAAGTAATTCCCTACCTTCTGATCGCTTCTTTAATAGCTTCAGTCAGAGCAGTATACTCTGATTCAGTCGTGGACAATGCCACAATATGCTGGAGGTTCAACTTCCAACTTACTAGGTTTCCACCTTAAGTAAAAGCATATCTAGTTAATGATCTCCTTTTATTGAGGTCTACTGCAAAATCTAAATCATAGTAACCTTTTATGCAACTTGACTCTCTAGGATTTGAACTATATACTAAACCTTTGTTCACTGATCTTTGGAGATACCTAAGAATCCATTTGACAACCCTCAAATTCTCCTTAAATGGTTTATTCATGAACCTACTAAGCAAACTCACACGATATGCAATGTTTGGCCTGGTTTCTATCATGGCATACATAAGGCTACCTACAACATTAGAGTAGGGAACCTTCTTCATGTATTTTAACTCATCTTTAGGTAAATCTCCCTTTACAACATTTAGCTTAAAATGAGGGGAAATAGGGGTTGTAACAGGCTTACAATCTAACATATCAAATAACCCTACAACCGTTCTAACATACCCAGATTAAGATAGGGTTAAAGATCCCCTCTTTCTATCTCTATAGATATCAATCCCTAGGATTTTCTTGGCTGCACCTAGATGTTTCATTTTAAATTTTGACTGTAAGGCTCTAGTTAGCTTATTGATTTCTTCTTTGTGTTCACATGATATAAGCATATCATCTACACAGATCAGCAAGTATATATACATATTTTCTTGAAGATGTTTGAAGTACACACAATGGTTGAATTTACATCTATTGTAACTATTCTTAAGCATGAATTCATCAAATCTTTTATACCATTGTCTATGGGATTGTTTAAGGCCATATAATGACCTTTGTAACAAGTAGACTTTATGCTCATTTCCTCTTTCAACAAATCCCATGGGTTGCTCCATATAAATTCTCTCTTCAAGATTGCCATGGAGAAAGCTGTCTTGACATTTAATTGTTCTAAGTCAAGGTCATAGAGGGCTACCATGGCCAACACAAGTCTTATAGATGTAGGTTTCACAACTAGGGAAAACACCTCATGGTAGCCCATACCCTTTATTTGAGAATAACCCTTAGCAACAACTCTTGCTTTAAATCTAGCAGGTTCTACACCTAGGATACCAGCCTTTCTCTTATAAATCTATTTGCGACCAATAAACTTTTGATCAATAGGTCTTTTAACTAGAATCCATATCCTATTTTATGGAGTGATTCCATCTCCTCATTTATTGCCTTAATCCATTGCACACTGTCTTTATTGCTACAAGCTTCATCAAAGCTAAATGGTGCATCTAATTCAATGGAGTCTCCTATGTTTAAAGCATAAGCAATAACATCGACATAGGCATAACCTAGGTGGAGGTCTGATGTCTCTCCTTACTCTGTCTCGGGATAGAACATTGTAAAACCCCAAATTTTTTCCATAACACAATCGCTGACATACATCACACAAATTCTCAAAAACACTAATTATCACATTCTCAGCCTAACAAACCCAATAATCGAATAGCTAAGACAGGTGTTAAAATTTCAAATCTGGAAGCTAGATCGAACCTGATATGGTTCACAACCATAATGCTTTATTTATTATAAATAAAATCGTTCAAGACATCTACAAAATGTATTACATGGACATCATCTCTCTCAAGTGATAACTGAACGTCTTAAACATATCCAAAACATACATAGATTCGCACATAAACATAGATATACTAAACATGCTACAAGCAGCAAATTAAGCTTATTCTTCAGCTACCTCATTTCCTTTAGAGTCATTTGTCGAATCTGGAACGTTTGAATATTCTAGGGACATAGTCCAATTAGAAGATGAATCTTCTAGTGAGAAACTCCAAAACAGTTTATATCAATGCATGAACAAGTATAAAACGTATGAGAAAAATAACGAGGACCACTCCGAAGTGCCTTGTGAACATGTCAGCCTCCTCCAATGAGAGCTTTCTCAATGGTTCATGCATAGCATCTCTCGTGAGGTCCCTAACCTTGTCACCTCGGCCCGATCTCATAGAACTCATGCAAACACCACACCCGTTGTTCCTTAGACCCACAGACTTCCCCACGAGAGGTTTCTCGATGGCGCACGCATAGCGCCTCTCTGGGGATATCCGACTTTTTCCCTTGGTCAACAACAAATAGGTGCAATAGTATGGCCACACGAATTTTATAAATGCAATAGTTAAAAAGCCAACAACATATATTTTCAAAAAAATACAATTCATATATGCAACATGATTTCACGTAAGAGAACAATAAGAGTTTACGTATTGGAATTTCACAAAACATGTTTCATGCAATAGAAGTTTCTCATAAGAGAACAAAAAATAGGATTTGGAGTATAGGAGTCTCACATTGAAGATTTATCTCTTGGAAGATACAATTTCACAGCAAACGACCTTAGTTTCTGCAGAAAACACACGTTTCAGTAAACTTAAACTTAAATATTTTTACATAAGATTGAAGGGCATTAAATTAGGGACAAAACTGGAAAATTTGAAGAAAAAGGGGCCCCTCACGCACCCTAGGAAGGTGGCCCACACGCCTTCACGCATAGCCACTTTCCAGCTCGTGTATCTCACGCGCTGCCCACCAGTTTCGAACAGTTCGCCTTGGTTTGGTTTTTCAGCCATAACTTCCTTATTTTAACTCCGATTCGACCCCCCTGTTTGAACCTACGTGACCCTCTCTTCCCCTTCTACAGGATTATATAAAAAAAAAAGGACTTACCTTACTTTTTTTCTGACTGATTTTGGAAAATTTCAGCGAAGACCCGTAACTTCGGCAAGGCTCGTTCTCCCCCGCTTCTCTTCCGATTTCCTCCCGCCTTCTTGCAGAATTTCCTCTCCTTTTTCAAGAGCAAGCTCCTCAACTTCAACCCTCAAACTCCCTTGAATGATGTTGAGAACAACCCATGGTCTCTATTTATAGATTTTTTTAACCAATCACATGGTGCCACTTGTCTCAAGCTAAGCCATGAACTCCAAAGACTCAAAGCTATAACTGAATAGGTTTTCAAATCTAAAGCTAGAATGGATTTTATTTTTGAAATCCAAGCTAATACCTCAAACTTCTTTCAAATGACATTTTGGCCCGTATTTCAAGTTTTCCAACTTTGATATTTTACCACATGAACTCCTAATTTCATTCTTATTTCGTTTAGATAATTCTCTAATTACAATTACACCCTCAAATATCAAATTAGTTCTTATCGAGATACTTAAAATCCAAAATTAATAATTCAAAATTACTTGATAAGTACGATTTCATCCCAGCGCTCTCACAGGACCTTTGTTTCATCCCAAAACTATTTTAGGGTTGTTTTATTTTGAAAATTAGAGCCTCCTCAGGGTTCCGTCGATTTCTCGAAAGCCTCTTACCATCATTCGATCTTTTAACCTACTACTTAGCTGAACCGAAAATCGTCTCTGATTTGATTTCTTTCAGTGTCATAAATTTCGTCTCGAGATGCTCGTCAAAGATATACCTTTGTTCTTAGGTATCTAAGCTCCTGGGCACCCCCTACAGCTGATTCGGTCACTTGTTGCCATTTCAAGCATATTTTTCAATATTTTAAACTCGTCTAAATTACGTGGCAACTTCACGAAAATATGGGGTATTACGGACATAATCCCTTGTTCTGCTCATCAAATGGGATTTGAGAGTCTGAAGTGGAAGGTATATTAGAAACAAAATTGGTATCAATAACATTAGTTCGAAAAACATGGTCAACCTTAGCCTCATTAGGCTCAGGTGAATCAGAATTAACATTACTAGGATAATTTGGTAAGTTTTAATCTTCTTCCCAATTTCCATCTTGAGAAGGATTGGGATTGTTTGTTTCCACCTTAAATTGAAAATTATCATTTTTCTTAGGTATGGATGATTCCATCATATTAGGAACATTGAATTCTAATTCAATGAAGACCACATCTCTACTAATGATTACCTTCTTTTCCTCAAGTAACCAAAGCTTATATCCTTTAACACCTTTTGGGTATCCTAGAAATAAAGCTTTCTTAGCTCTTGAGTCTAATTTTCCTTCTCTTTTGTGGACATACCTTGTATAACCAAAAGGCTTTAGATGATCTATCTTAGATGGTTTTCTTGTCCATAAGTTCTCTGGAGTTTTAAATTTGATAGATGAGGCAGGAGATCTATTTATGAGGTAACAAGTAGTTGCCACTGCTTCAGCTGAAAATCTTTTAGACAATCCAGACTCTTTTAACATGCACCTAACTTTATCTAGGATAATCTTATTCATTCTCTCAACAACACCATTTTGTTGAGGAGTCTTACTACAGGTCCTATGTCTTGCTATCCCTATCTGCTTGCAATAGTTTGAAAACTCATTACTGCTGAATTCTAAGCTGTTATCAGTTCTTAGAACTTTAATTCTCTTTCTTGTTTGATATTCAACTAAGGTTTTCCATTCCTGAAATTTTTCAAAAGCTTTACTTTTATGTTTAAGGAAATAAACCCAACCCTTTCTAGAAAAATTCTCAACAAAGGAAAGGAAATATTGGGCATTAAATAGAGAGTAGGGAACTTGGGGAGAAGCCCACAAATCAAAATAGACGTATTCTAAGATGTCCTTGGACTTCTAGGTTGAAGTAGAAAATTGCAGTATTCCAAGGCTTGAAGACTTACTTAAAAAGAATTTCTGTTGCTAAGGTTAGAGATAGGGGAACCTCTTTACTTGTATCTAGGAGTCAGTAATGTTGCAGTTAGTGCGATACTCTTAATGAAAGTTGAACAGGTAAATTGACCTATGTATTATGTCAGTAAAATCCTTTAGGGCTTTAAAGTTCGCTATCCCTATGCTAAAAAGGTAGCCCTAATGCTTGTAATAGTGGCCAAGAAGTTGAGACCATATTTTCAATCTAATATTATCATTTTGCTCATGAACCAGCCCTCATACCAAGTCCTTCAGCCACCAGAGTGCTCTAGGAGGTTGACGAAATGGGCCATCGAGCTAGGTGAGTATGACATCTATTTTGAGCCTCAAAAGGCCATAAAAGGGTAGGAATTGGCAAACTTCATCATAAAGTGCATCAACGCTACTGATCTCATGACATAACCTAATCCCAAACATATGCTATTTGTCGATGGAGCTTTTAATACTTAAGGGGGTGGAGCTAACATCATCTTGATATCCCCTGAAGGCTAAGCATTCGAGTATTCCCTAAGGTTCACCTTTTCAAGCTCAAAAAACACTACGGAGTACGAAGCCCTCATTGTTGTTCTCCAACATCGCTAAAAAATTTGAGGTCTAGAAAATTGTGGCTTATAGTGACTCCCAGCTTATAATTCAACAGTTTTAAAGAATGTACAAAACTCAAAACCCTATATTGATGCAGTACCTTCAAAGGGTGAGATGTCTGGCTCACACCTTTAAGGATTTTCAACTCGTGTAAATCAATCACATGCTTAACCAGCAAGTCGATGCTCTGTCAAAATTGGCCTCGTCAACAGACATTGCAAGGTGACTCATCCGCATGGAAGCCCTCCATATGCCAAGAATAGAAGAGGATAAGACAGATGTCGCCACAAATCTCATATAATAGATAAATGATTGGAGAAGTCCAATCTTTAAGTACTTGATCATAGGGGAATTTCCCATCTCACATTCTACGGCTAGGCTGTTAAAAATTCAAGCCGCTCACTTCACCATCATCAGTAACTTATTTTACAAATGCGCCTATTCCATGCCACTCTTGAAATGCTTAGGTCCGCAAGAGGCGTAGTGAGCATTAATCGAAGTACACAAAGGTGACTGTAGAGAGGACATCAAGCCAAGAGCTTCAGCAGCCAAAGTCCTGAGGGCAGGTTTCTTCTAGCCTATATTACAACAAGACGCTACCACTAGAGTATGGTCTTGGGACAAGTGCCAACAACACACCTCATTATTCATTGCTCCTCTAATTGAGATATGGAAAATCCACCAGTCGATCCTTTTTGCTCAATAAGGATTAGACATACTTAGACCCTTCCCAATTGCCTAAGCTAAGCACAAGTTCTTGCTCGTGGCCACTGACTACTTCCCTAAATGGATCAAAGTCGAGCCTCTAGCCACTATCATTGAAAAGAAAGTAGAGAACATGGTCTATAAAGACATAATTTATCACTTTGGTATCCCCCAGATCCTTAACATTGACCATGGTACACAGTTTGATTTCAAAGCCTTTCATGCCTTTTGTTAACAATGGGGAATCTGCCTTCGCATGGGCTTGGTAGCCTATGCCCAAGCCAACAGTCAAGTTGAAGCCAACAATGCAACCATCATTCATGTCTTGAAGACTCAACTTGAAAAAGAAAAGGGGCTTGGGTGGAAGAACTCCCTACAATCCTTTGGTCTTATCGGACTACCAGTCGCGTTTCAACAAAAAAAAAAAAAAAACCATTTAACTTAGTGTATGGTTTTGAAGCTCTCATCTTGGTGGAAGTGGATATTCAATCCTCGTAAGTGATGGCCTTTAACGAACAAACCAATTTGGAGTAGTTATGCAATAACCTAGACTTGATTAATGAACTAAGAGATAGGGCCTCCATTTGACTAGCAACTTACCACAAAAGAGTAGCAAGCTACTACAACGTCAGATCTAAGACAGGCTTTTAGAATATAAGGACCTAGTTCTCAAAAGTCTTCCATCACTAATACACTCTGGGAAAAAGAAAAGTTACGAGTGAATTGGGAGGGCCCCTATCGCATCTAGAAGATGTTGGGCCTAAACACTGTTGTGCTCCAAACATTGCAAAGAGAGACGTTTAGTAAGACATGAAACACAATGCATCTTAAACGATACTTTTTGTCCTCTCCTTAATTATAATGACATGTATACCTATCTTTTACATTTTTGGGTTACTTGTTTCTATTTTGCCTTGCATATGGTAAATATTAAGAAAAAATGAGCAGAAAGCCCCGAAAGGTCATTCCCATCCTTCAAAACATCCCCGTATCACACCGAAAATGGAAGGTCTGGTATTGCTTCCTCTTTTGGATTACTCTCGTTTAGTCTTATCCTAGAGGGACCTTTTTGCATTCCTTATCTCGAGAGGCTCCCACCATGCTTTGTTATACCTCACAACGGGTTTGTATACGAGCCCCTGGTGCACTCTCTAAACTAGTAATCCAAGTTTGTGGCGACTGCACTGATTCCCATAAGAATGGTTAAACCTAAGTCCAAGACCTACCTAGGGAACCAAACCACAGGCCATGATCCCTCCCAGCAAAGATGATAATCCTAACTACTTTACAACTCAAAATGTGGCACGCAATTGCCAAAACTCCTATTTGACTTGAAAAAAATGCACTAAATATAGTGCACCACAATGGAGAGCCAAACATGTGAAATGACCCCTTTGCTTAGCTTAAAGCTTACTTAGCCTGACCTTGGCTATACACCCTCCCACTACTCTGCAAGGCTCCCACTAGGCTTTGCTCTACCCATAATGGTTCATGTGCGAGCCCCCGATGCACCCTCCAAACAAATAAGCCAGTCTATGGCGGCTACACCAATCCCAAAAGGTAGGTAGTCTAGGCCTTACAACGGACAAGGGACTAAACGCATAGGCTGTTGTAATACCCAAAAAAGAGAAAAACAAAATCTTGTGCTTGGGCATAAGAGTAATTTTTCAAAATTATGGGGCAATAATGAAATTCTTCAAAGTTGTGAGAATATGTGTAAATTTTGGAAATTTGAGGACTTGAGGGCGAAAGGCCAAAGTGTTAGAGAATGAAAGAATGAGGACTGAAACACAAAATGCAATGTGAACACTGGAACAAAGTCGACGGTGGCACTGTGGCCGCCGACCATCGACGCTAAATCGCCATTTCAGGCAAAGGTTGGGGCCATCATGGCCTAGGGGACCCAAGGTAAGGAACAACCAAATTGGGAAGAAAGTTGGTCGGAAATGCTATAAATAGGAGTTTTTGGCCGAGGATTTCATTAAAAACTCCAGTCGAGTAATTCAAGTGTTGGGGGGGAAATTTGAGGGTTTTGTCAGGAGGCTTTTGATCTCCAAAGTGAGGGCTGAATTTCTGGAGAATTTGTGGGAGTTTGATGGTGTTTTGAAGATGTTTTGATGCCCCACTGAAAAATCGTGGGTCGCCGAGCCAAGGAGTAATCCGCCGATTTAAGAACATTTTGGCCGGATTTTTGAGCTAAGGGTTAGTCTATCGTGATCAGAAGGAAGAATAGGGAAAGAGAAGGAAAAAATAAAGAAAACAGAGACGAACTAGTCGCTGGTGGCGAGGAGAAGGCCGGAAAAGAGGACCGACAAATTGAGCTTGTGAAGCGCATGCATGAGGCGAGTGGACGCAGGCATGTGGGGGCGCGTGAGGTAAGGAAAAATAGAAAAAAAATAGGGAAAATGGGAAAAATTTTGGAATAATTCAAGAAAATTAGGAAATTATTTTTTATCAATTTTCCCTGAAATATTGGTCAAAAAAATACCTAGGCACGTGTCTCGAGGGCTAGGGCATGCATATCGAGAAGGCTTTAGAAGCTAGAATCAAGGTAAGTGGTTTCTGAGAAAATTATACATGAAATAATTTGTCTAATTAAGCATTGAATTTATGAGGATTTGCCAAATTATGTGTGATTTATGAGTATCTTGTCATACCTGTGCATATTATGTTGTCTCGATAAACGTGTTTATGCATTGGGCATGAAATTATTAGCACATCAATAATTGTGTCGTCAATGATGGGATGGGATGTTGCCCTAGTAGTTTGACCTGCATTTCCCCAAGTGTGGTTGTCGAAATGACCATAAGGGTATCTTGTGCCATGTGTGCGTGCCAAGATGACTTCCTAGGGTTCTATACTGGGGTTAGAATGCTAACAGAGACTGTTCTAGGGTGTCGGTTCGTACATGTCTTTACATCATTCATTCATTAAGAAAGAATATTTTTAAACCCTTACTTAGAATATTCATCTTCTAATACGGACATTGTCCCTGAAATATTCAACGTTCTAGATAAGGCGAGCAGCGAAAAAGGAAACAAAGTTACTAAGTCATATTTTTTGATTTTGTACCAATGTTAGGCCAAGATGTGGGAGTTCTAGCCATATTGTAGCATGATATATTATTTCCATGTTAATGTATCTGTCAGACTATGTAATTTATGATTACTGGAAGACAATATGATACGATTTGGGTTTATTGAAAATTTTATTATCTATCAAGTTACAATTCCTGCTTTCATGAGTATAGAATTTACCCTTCCTTATTTTATTGTTTGGAATGCTAAATGTATGCATATATGTATGGGGAATTTGATCTTGGATTATAGAGGTTCTTGAAAAAAAAAATCCCAAATTAACGACACGAAATTAAGGATGCGGGTCGTTACTGTTGTGACTCTAAGTGGCTAGCTTTGTGTTCCTTAAAACACTTAATCAATTTATAGCCCCAAGCACTGTTGCACTTCTATCAGCTTGTGGTTCACAACATTACAATAAAAGGCCCTGGTAAAACCATCGATATTAGATTAAAGGTGCACATTATAAGTGATTATCTATTCTCTATGATCTTATGTCCTAGAGAGACTAGTCCTTTCTTGGACAAGAAGGCTAAAATTTTATTGCAAAATTGTGATGGTAGGTAGTCACAAACGTACCTCATGGAAAAATCACAACAAACTTCGCATATATTGAAGATAAAATGCTCAGATGCCAGGTATACCTACCCTGTACTATTTTTATGCACTATTTTTATTCATTACATTTGCATACATAAAAACACTCACTCACACAATTGCATAGAAAAAACAATGAGAAATTGAAAATATAAGTGAAAGTAATGGCATATCTTAAGCTGTTGGGGCTACAGCTAGTCTATAACCTGTCCTTTCTCTGAGGTTCCCAAAACCTCAATATTCTTGGCCTTTAGAACCTTAAAAGCCTCACGTTTAGGATCCCCTTCCAGTATGAAGAGGCTCCACAGTTCTAATAGATTGGATAGATAATCTGCCAGCATAGAATTCAAATACTCATTTGGGTCTTGCGAATCCAAATTGTATCATCTCCAATATAGTACATCCATCTTAGTAACCTTCTTGGTATAAAGCAGTTTCAGGAATGATGATGCGAAACGCCAACTATTGGAGTATCAATGCAAGGGTTTAACTGGGTTTTCAAAACTTTTTCGAAAAACCAATAAAATGGAGTGGAAACATAAACCAAAAACTCCCTTGCAAGACTTGTTTCAATGTCCATATGCTATCTGAAAACTAAACCATGCCATAGGGGGTTTAGTAGGTATACCTTTCAACACTTGAAGGCCGATGTAGAGGTTTAGTCCTTCCGTTGGCAGCAACTCCTTACTTCAAAATCAGCTCTCAAACTTGTTTCGGTTAGACCGGACTGCCCCCCAAAAATATGAAGGGCCTATCGAGTCCATGCTCTAGAGAGATTGTGAATCCCACTACTCTCTCTTTGTGCTAGACAGAAATAGAATGGGTTCGAAATGAAGAAACCCAAGAATCAAAACAGTCTCACTATTTTTGCTTAGGTTTCTACTATAGCAATGGAGAGATAAGGAGCTATGGAAGTTAGGGTTTTTGGATGGGGAGAAGAACAACAAGCAATGGCCAAGAGAACGAGCCTGCTCACACACCAAAATCGCACCGAAATCTGTTCCTCATATATCATATATACCTCCCAAAATCGGAAACCCTACGCCACACATAAAAAGGGAAAAATCGACAAGCGAATCAAAAGGGGATAAGGGAGAGAGAAGAAGAAGCCGTGCCAAGGATGCACGTTATCCTTCCTCATCCTCCCATCGTCTATCACCACCACGTGTCTCCTTTCCGTTGCAGAAGATGACAAAGAATTATGCGATCTACCAAAGAAATCGACAGGTAACTACCGACAATTCATCTTGCAACGGTCAACAGTTCGCAAGGAATTGTCGACAGATTTGGCCTTTTTTTTAGAAATTACATCTAGGCCTACCATTATCTCTTAATGACACTTTTATTATCTCATAATGACACTAAGGCCCCCGTTAACTCTTAACGGCATACATGTCAACTCTTGCCTATTGCTCCTTATTAATTAATCATTTAAATCCAATTCGTCAACTTTTAACGATAACGTTATTAACTCTTAATGACGGTTTTAACCTTAATCACTTAGTCAACCATCACACCTGGATGTGTGTGTGACCTTCTAGGTTCACTACTAAGTAGCAATCAGGAAACATCAATCACCTTGACGTTGACCAAACACCTTTGGTCTATAACGAGGATCTCTCCATCTCCTCGATGTACCCCGAAAGACTTTGAGTGACAACTAGCATTATGTCAGGACGATCCTACCAGTAATGAAGTCTTACTTCATAATAGAACCTATTTGGGTTTTCGATTCTCGTGCACTATAATCCCTCCATCAGTTATTACCCTGATCGAGTAAGAGTCATGGACTGATCAAACCCACTAACTCGATGACTATGACAAAATCAATGTGGTGAGATTGAGACGACACATCGGAACTGTTTCTGACATTGAAACACTTTCCAATCAAGTGTACCATGGCCAGGGGTTTCTACAATCAAGACCACCACTAATCGCATAGGATGTTCACCTCACGTTGGAGGTCAATGGATCCCATTAGCAATCACTTGCCTCTATATGCCACTACACAGGGACCACATAGTGCATCTCCCGCCCGATAACCAGATGATTCTTAACAACGACAAATCCCTAGTACTGACACACAAGACAACTGTGTTACCTTTAGTCAAATGACCAGTAACACAATCGAAACTTATGATAGACCATAGATCCTTTGAGCCATGTGATCTATCACGTGTGTCATATTTAGTAAGTGTTCCACTAACACCTACCCACATGTATACTATATCCATCTCATGAATTATGGCATGCGACTCACCATCCTTTATCATTAGTATCTCATACTAATCAAAGGTATTATCTAAGAACTGGGAATAAGTATTAAGACATCCTTATTACAAAGGTCAATTGTCACATATTCTTAACACTTAAGAATAAGACATTCAATAGAAAATCTAAGAAATCATTCATATTAATGATTGGAGAGTTATGAATGAATATATGACCTTAAATATGAAAACATATTTTATTACATATTACAAGAATTACATCATTACTCCCATAAATATAAATATCAGATGTCATCTAAATCTAGCATTAGGGCACCAACACTGACAAACGATTCCCTGGGGCTTTTCAACTTTAGTAGGCTGTGAGCCATGTAAAAACCATATTTCACAAAGCAAGCGGAATGCGCCTCTTTCCTCTTATAGCAACCCTTGGATAAACGGTACTCCTTCACAACCTCGACCCTAATAGTGGCCACATCAGTTCTTGTGAGGTGAAATTCAGCTTCTTGTGCCTTGTTATGAAAATATTGACATTGGGTAAAGGCCTGCTTTAACTCCCTATTTTTTTGATCTAGTTCCTCAATTGAAAAGGTGTTGGAAGTCTGAATTACTTCCATAGCCTTTTATTGCTCTTCCTTGGTAAGCTTTATTCCTGCAAGCTCATTCTCCAAAGATAGATTCTTTATTCTCAAGCTCTCAATTTCTACCCTTGGGTTACAAGCTTCGTTTAGAGTAACCTCATATTGATTGGCACACCACTGAAGATAATTGTACTTGCTCCTCAAGTGTAAGATTTCTTTGGTTCTCTAGTGATTCTCTTTATTAGCTTATGCTAGCCATGCTCGGTTACTCATGTTAGCAATAATCATCAACTAGATACCCTACGAAAACAAGAATCAGATATTAGGATATCGTAATGTGTGAAGAAGAAAAAACGAATTGCAATAGGCATTACCAATCACTAATTAGCCTCTTGGCCCAATCCATGTCTCCCAACGTTCACCGAAAAAATCTCTATTCATCTCGAGGTAAGACCATCGCAAAAATAAGCCTTGCCCCAACTACTAGATCCTCTATCTTGTTGGTATGCAATAACCCATGATAAGCCTTAAAATCCGCCCATCTGACTTAGCGATTACCAGACAACGACACCACCTTTTATTTACGAATTACACGTATGGTGATGTGGGTAAAATTAAAAAGTTTTACATGCATTAGATATATATCTAGCGAAAGTTATTAACACACACCATACACAGTTTGGATATTTAAGCTACACGTTATAACATCACATGAAATACAATAAATGAATACTTAAAGTCTAATGTCAGGCTGGGGTATAGAAATAATTTTTGTACTGAGACCGATTCCACCTCACATTGTGGTGGGTCTAGGTTATCCACACCTAGCGTACTGTCCAGTACAGTTTCGATCACATCTTCTCGTGCTAGTCCAAGGATTATGTATCACTAGCACTTGTGTCCAAAAGATTCTGCAACCCAATTTACTAACTCTTAGCAAATCGAATACCCGAGACACGTTGGGTGATTAGTGTCAGTACCAGATGCAACGCTATATGGTGTATGAGTTTCTAGGTTCACTGTCTGCTAATAATCAAATAGCACCAAAAAATTTTAGCGCCGGCTAACACCTTGACCCATCATAAGAATCTCTCCATATCCCGATGATGATCCAAGAGGTCCTGGATAATGCCTGGCAATAGTCCAAGATAATGAATTATAACTTCAGGTGAGCCTATTACAGTTAACGATTACCATATACTATAATTCTTCTGTTACCTAACGTTTTGACTAAGCGAGATGTTATAATCGTATAACAATTGCACTACAACCCAAGAAAGGGTGAATTGGGTGTTTTAGAAATTTAAAAACTTTATAAGAGGTTTTGAAAACAAAATATAAAAACAATGAAGCACAACCAAAAATAAAATGCAAGAGGAACACAAGTGATATACAGTGGTTCAGCTAAACCAAGCCTAATCCACTACTTTAGTCCCTTACTAAAGATTTTCAAATCAATCCACTAAACCACTACCAAACTCAATAGGCCTTCTAGCATAGACCGCTAGAAAATACAAACCTCCTACTTATACACAAGTAAACCATCTAGCTTAAATCACTAGGAATTACAGCCTCCTACCAATACCTGGTAGGCCCTTTAGTTCACAAGCTAGAAAATACAAGAAATGTATAGAAAAGATAATCTAAGAGATGAATCTCTTAGTTACAAGATCTCTCATTAATAAACACAAGGCTTGAACAAAATGATACAAATGATAATCAAAGCCTTTTGAGAGAAAAATGAAAGCACAAGTATAATGGAGAAGTAAAAATACAATTGTTAGCTCAAATGAATTTATTCTTTCTTCTTGTTTTTTTTTTTAAGAGCATCCTTGAATGGTATTTATAGGTATCCCAAGAGCTTCAAAAGAAACTAGCCATTTTTATAGTCGTTACGGTTTTAAACGACCAGATTATTGTTCACAACAGTCTGATTACTATTCATAACAGTCGGATAACTGTTCACAACAGTTTTCAATTACTGTTCACTATTCACTGTAACAAATGGTAAAAAATCTTTTTGTTTTTATAAAGATGTTTCCCACTCATTTTGTCTCTTGATGCATATTCAGCTGTAAAGGTTGTATGTTTCGAAACATGGTATGTATGTTTCGAAACATTTGTATAAAAATGTGTTATTTCGAAACCTAAAATATATGTTTCGAAACCTACTTTATTATCTGGTCTCTAACGGTTATAATTAGCCAAAAAGCTATCTCTTTGATATATATATATATATATATCAGTTTTTGAAAACAAAAAGCCACTCTCTTACAAGCATACACAAGTTTACACATCTACAAGAGATTTTTGCCACAAGCACAAGCAAACGAAGCCCTTTTAACAAGCTCTCAAAGAAGATCATTTCAATCATTCCTTGGTGTGCATTGTGGTATGAAAAGGAAAAGCAAATTGAATCCACATCTCTCATCCTTTCAAGCTCTCCTCACTCCATACCAATAGGTTTGTAATAACTATTTGGTAAGGTGTTTATTTAACATTCAAATTGTTGGGTTGTAAAACATAAGTGTTATTTATCTTGTTGTAAGGTTTGACTTGAGCCCGTAAAAACTCATTGTGTAAGGTTTTAGGGTGAATCGTGGTAAAACCCTTGGTGTCGTTGATCGCTAATGAAAGTGATTATGGGTTGCAAATTCTTCAAGTGGGTAAGCTTGAAGATAGTGGAGTAGGCGAGTGCCGAACCACTATAAATCTCGTGTGTACTTGATTTTTCATTCTTACTTGTTGTTATCCTTGTTCATGCTTTCAAAAGAATCATTTTTGAAAAAACTAAAAGAGTTTCAATATTTGCAATCAGAGAGTAAGGTTTCAAAACATACTATAGTAGGTTTCGAAACATACCTGATAGTAAGCTTGATTTCAAAATATACTCATCTATATTTCTAAACATACTTAACAGAAAAGTTAGTTTCGAAACATACTCCCTCAGGTTTCGAAACATAGTGTCCTGCAAGCAAAAGTTTTTAAGTTATTGAAAATTTACCCAAATCCCAATTCAACCCCTTCTTGGGATATATTTGCTATTATATAGAACTAACATTAATCATATTTTAATGTTGTTCCCCATTTTACAACCTCCTTACCAGACCTAGGTGTTGTATAATACCTGTGGTAAAGCAGCGATGCCTGTTCGTACTCTCAAATATATGCGATGCATGATTAATAATATCATCGTGAACATATGCATATTTCATCATCATGACATGTGAATGCAACTACATGGTGTATACATATCAAAGCATGTCAATATGTCAAATGGATGGTGGAGCGTACTTGCATATATGAATCACATTGTTTTAAAAAATAGGCTAAGTTTGGATAGAACCACTTATCTCGACGTATCTTAGAATATCTTGATTCTCGTGCCAGCTTTCTAATGTAGTTAATTCAGAATCTCAATGTACCTTAACCATCATATTTATTTAAGAATATCACTATTCTATTTTTCATAATTTTTCTCTTATTTTCTTCCTATTTTCCCCCAATAATTCCAAAAGAAATACCTCCTCAAATATTTTCTCAATTTTTTCATCACCATAATTCATAAAATAATATTATAAAAATATTAAAAAAAATTCCAAACTTACCCTGGGCTTCACGCGCCCTCATGCGCTAGGCGCATGTGCTGCGCGTGGGATCCACGCGTGCATCTCATGCGCATCATCTTCTCCGTCCTTTCTCTCACCGCCGACCATTGTAAATCTTCCTTGATATTTGATTTCTCTTGCACCAAAGTGAAGTACTCCTCAAGTTGGTTCGAACGACACCTTTTGTAATACCCGAGATTTTTAAATTCAAATATTTGAGGAAATATGACATTTCAAATGATTATGGAAGTCCTGAGATAAAGTTCAACTTCTGAGCCAGGGGCAACATCGTAATTATTGAAGTTCGGGTAAAAGTATAATTGACTAAAAGACTTGGAAATTGGTGCAAAGACCTGAATGTTATGGATTTCAAAATTTATTCCAATATAACTTTGGATTTCAAACAACATTCCAATTTGGCTTTGGATTCCAAATAGAATTCCAATATAGTTTTGGGACATGTGGCATGATAGGATTTGCACAAGTGGCAGGATAGGATTTGTATAAGTGGTAATGTAATAATTACGTTGCTAGGTAGTGGGACACTTGGAGTAACGGGATTGGCTGAAAAATCTATAAATAGGCCCAAGGTTCCATTCCCAATCCATTTCAAGTAGAGTTGAGGCAAAACCATGAGGGTTTGAGGGATTTTTAGGTGAGGAATAAGATCTTGAGAGTGTGGGGAGAATTCTGCACAAAGAAAGAGCGAAATCAGTGGAAAAACGAGGGAGAACAGACCTCGTCAAAATTTTTAGGCCTTCATCGAAATTCATGATGAATAGTTAAGAAAACAACAAGATAAGTCTAGTTTAATTTGTATTCCTATAGAGGGGAAAGAGAGGTAGCTGTAGGTTTCAAACGGGGGTCGAATAGGAGCTAAAACGAGAGAGATATGGCCAAAAAACCAAGTTACAGTTCGTCGTTGCCGAATGAGAGAATGAGGGCGCGTGGACTCTGTTCTGCCATGCGTGAGGGCGCGTGACATTCTTGTATGTTTTTTATTTCATCTTGGACATTCTTGGCTTCATTTATGAGTGGTTCTTGTGCATGTGAATTGCTCTTGCATGTGCTTTGCTTCTTCTTGATCACTCTAGGTTTCATTTGTGGGTGGTTTGTTGCCTACATCTCTTATTTCCTTTGTTTTGGGCATATCCATTCTACTTTGCTTGCATCAGGTTTGAACATGATGACTTTTGTGCGTAGCTTATGGCTTGCATATCATGTTCCTTCTGCTTTATCATATATCATGTCATTTTGGTGGTTGTGGCTAGTTAATGGCTTGTCATGTGTGAACTACCACAGTAGCTTGTGTAAGGGGGTTGACCACGTGAGCCTGTGTAAGGGGGCTGAGGGGTTCAGACATGGCAAGTAAGGGGGTTGCCTCATGCTTGTGTAAGAAGGCCGAAAAGTTCAGACTGGGCAACATTCTAGCATGGTTACCATTGAGAAGATTTCGTGGAATAACTGCATATTGCTCTTGTATGCATTGTTTCATTTCTTATCCCACTCATTTAGATGTAACTATTTAACTCGAGTGTTTCATACTCCTAGGATATTCAACGTCCCAAATACCCCGAAGGCAAATAAGAGGAAAGGAAAAGGGGTAGCCGAAGTTTATTTTGATTTCTATTGTTCTTGTACTACGATTCCTTATATAAAGAAGTGTTACCGTAACCTTTGGAATTTTCGGTCATTTCTATTAATGATGCACTATAAATGTTGTATAAGGAATTACCATAATGATAAGGGATTATTTGTTAGATTTCTGGGGATATATGTACCATTGTACTTGAAAAGTGGGGCATTACACCTTTTATTACTTGAAAGGACCACCAAAAGGCCCTTGATCGGCTGTTTAAACATCCGGCTCCGGTGAAGCTCAACTTTCTGGCCAATCCTCAAAACTCACTCAAAATCGCACTAAAATGCTTCAAACTCTCCAGAAATGATCATCTGCTTTTGGAGAAAAAAAACCCCTTATCCACCTTCCTCAACGTTTCCTCAAATACTCTGATTTCTTGATGAAATTCTTAGCCAAATCCTCCTCTATTTATAGACAAAATTCACCACAAAAACAGTCACATCCGGTTGTTTTTTCCGACCTTACGCCCCTTCTGATACTTCATCATGTCTTGAGGCCTATCCCTGACCCCTCTGAGACCTTCGGCGGCTTTCCAGGTGTGCATAGTGCCACAACCGACTTGTTGCAGTGTTCACACTGCAGGTTCCAAAAATTACACTTTTAACCCTCTAATTATATCTTTTACATTTTGGCCCTTGCCTTAAGTCCTTTGATTTTGGAATAATTCCACTTGGGTTCTCGGGTCTTATATTCCTCATTTTGCACCATAAATTTGGAAAAAAAAAATTGTTTTGTCCATTTCCCAATTAAAATCATAAATTGCATTTAGGCCTAAATTATACTTAGGCTTATTTCTGTAAACTTTTCCATTTAAAATTGCTTAAGGGTTGTTCTACTCATAAAATCATAGCCCTTTTAAGGTCCTGTTGATTTCTCGAATGTCCCTTTTGACCTTTTGATTTTTCAGGGGACAATTTGGCTTATACGAAAACTATTCCTAATCTGATCATTTTCAGTATAGTTTGTCTTGTCTTGAGACACTCATCAATCTCATATCCTTATTCTCAGATATCGAAGTTCCAGAGCACTCGCTACCATTGATTTAGCTATTAAATTCTCAAACCAATTTCTGGTTCCTCGAACTTACTTAAGAATTATTTGGCAATCTTATCATTTCTAACACTATGCAATATGGGGCATTACACTTCCCAAAACTTTTGAAATGTTTCGAAACTAATGAATTATTAACACACACCATACATATTTTGAAAAAATTGAAAATCATTTTGACACTATAACTTCCCCTTAATTTGAGAAACTAATATGATTGCCAAAGAAATTTTCAAGCAAAAATCATAAACATATGATTCAAGAACACCAAAACTATGGAGAGTTGAGAGATATACCACCAAGATGGAATTCAACAATCTGTGTTACTCTTGGATGGCACAAATGAGCATCATTTGGGAGGATTTTCTTCTTCACTTCTTCCTTTCATTCATGCTTGATTCATCCTTTAATGATTTGACTTTTGAGATTTATTAGGATGTCAAGCAACCTGCAAAAATAACTATCCACAAGTCTTTGGTGCCCAAACCACTTTGGGTTCACCATTATTAACATAGAATGTTCCCTTTGGAACCCATACTTGTTTAATTTTTTTGGGATAGTTTCTTACAAAACCTTGATTTATAAAATGATACCAATAACTAGGATATGAAGCAAAGGATTTTTGTTTCCTTTTTATGAAAATAGTTTTTTTTTTTATACTTTTGGACATTCCTATAAAAATGAGACTTTTTTGATATCAAAACATGTTTAGATCCTTGGGGTTTAGTATGAGAAATACTGGATACTTTAGTTCTCTTAGAAATTCATTTCAAATTAGGACCACTAGATGATTTCCTTTTAAAGGGACAACAAAATGCATTGTGGCCTATTTTGCAACAATAAGAGCATTTAATATTACGAGAGGTGTGTGAAGATGAGCTTTTGACATTAGCTCTTTGACTGTAAGAATTTTGAGCACCTTTGTCATGATTACATGAATTTGAAATCTTTCCATTTAAAATAGGTTTCTCATTCAAAGCACTATTAGGAGATTTCAATTGAGATTCTTTTAAATTATTTTCATTTGAAAATTCTTTATTGGATGCAAGTAAGTATTCATTCTTTAATGTTAAGACTTTGAACTCGTTTGACAATAAATTAAATTGTTTTTGAAGAGTTTTATTTTTCAAACATACTTTTTCAAACTTGACATATAATTCATTAAAGGCATTTAGTAACTTTTCTTTTGAAAAATCATTCTCAATATCATCATTATCATCAAAATCATAAATAGAAATATAGGTTACCATATTTGATGCTGAGCTTTCTTCACTAGAGGTATGAGAGCTTTATTTCTCATCTCTTTGTTGATAATTCAATGGATTTTCAACTTGTAAATTTTCATAAACATGCTCACAACATTTGTAAGATAAATTGAATTAAGATTATTCAATATATCTTTAGTATTGGAGCACTTATAAACTTTAACATAAATATTATCACTTAAGGCATATTGTAAAATATGCATAGCTCTAATATTTAAAGATAAGTTCTTTTTGTCATGATCATCTCATTCCAACTTTAGTTTTGAAACAAAACAATTTTTCACAATATTCCACAAATAACAATAAATGGATGTCATGAAAACACAAATTCTTTTTCTCTAAAAATCATAACATGAGCCATCAAAATAAGGTGTCATATCAATAAGATAACCTTCCTTATACATGAAAACCTTCATAAATGCTATGGATCTTTGCTTAGGTTGTTAGAGCTTAAAACAAGGAGTTAGGCTCTGATACCAATTGTTATAATCGTATAATAATGGCACTACAACCCAAGAGGAGGTGAATTGGGTGTTTGAGAAATTTAAAAACTTTATAAGAGGTTTTGAAAACAAAATATAAAAACAATGAAGTACAACCAAAATAAAATGCAAGGAGGACGCAAGCGATATATAGTGGTTTAACTAAACCAAGCCTAATCCACTACCTTAGTTTCTCACTAAAGATTTTCAAATCAATCAACTAAACCTCCTACCAAACTTGATAGGCTCTCTAGTATAATCTGCTAGAAAATACAAACCTCCTACTTATATACAAGTAGGCCCTCTAGTTAAACCGCTAGGAATTACAACCTTATACCAATACTTATAGGCCATCTAGCTCACAAACTAGGAAATACAAGAAATGTATAGAAAAGATAATCTAAGAGATGAATCTCTTAGTTACAAGATCTCTCAATAATAAATACAAGACTTAAACAAAATGATACAAATGATAATCAAAATTTTTTGAGAGAAAAATGAAAGCACAAGTATAATAGAGAAGTAAAAATACAAATGTTAGCTCAAATGAATTTATTCTTGCTTATTGTTTTTTTTTGCATCCTTGAATGGTATTTATAGGCATCCCAAGAGTTTCAATAGAAACTAGCCATTTTTATAGTTATTGTTCAAAATGGTTGAATTACTGTTCACAACGATCAGATCATTGTTCACAACGGTTTAATTACTGTTCACTATTCACTGTAGCAAACGGTAAAAAATCTTTTAAATAAATTTTTGCACATTTTAACCAAATAAAACATAATATTCCAAATGCCATAAAAATGTATTACAAGATTTTTGGCATTAGATTGCATGATGAAATTGATTTTCATTTTGGTACTTAATAGAACATATAAAAGTAATTTGATGCTCCAAATTAATAACCATTAATAAAATAATTTTATCACCAAAATATAATTATTTTTCATTATCAAAATCATATCAAATGCAAAACATCATGAGAGCCATGGAGTGATAGACTCACAAACTCAGTAACTATGTGTCTAATCTTATTAGTATGACTAGATGACACCTTAGAAAACACTTTTCTTGACAATCTATCTGCCCTGGCCAGAGACTGTTCTGTCATACTAATAGTAGATCACATAAAATGTTCACCTCATCAATAACAACGAGGGTGACGAATCTTATTCCCAACACTTGTCTTTATACATTAGCAATACAAAACCACATAGATGAACATTCCTATCATGGAATTGGATGGTTCGGTGCATTAGCAAATTCCACACACCAATATACAAAACAACCATGCTGGTTCAAGTCTAAGGATTAATTACACTATCACAACTTAGACTACTTGACCATTATCTACATTATCATGTGGCCAATCATCAGTGTCACATTTAGTGTATTGTTTCCCAACAACCACCCACAGGTTTACTAGCGATATCCCCATGTCGACATATGGCATGTGACACACCATCCTCTCATTAGTATCTCATACTAAACAAGGTAGTAAACATTGTACTAGTCCATACTTAATTAATTAGAGTCCCCATTCGATTAATTTAAGGACTATGAATCATTAAAGAAGTCCTGTCACTAGAAAATCCTATCACATAGTCTCAACATCTTGAGAATAAGATTTTTAAACAGGAGATCTAGGGACTCATTCATATAGCAGTAGTGGCCCACTCTCGGATAGTCTTACTAGCATAAGATATTCGAGATGAGGTCATCATAAGGATGATATAGAACAATAACATACAACACCATATTACTATCATTAGATAAATTCAACGGAAGCCAATATAAAGGTTTACAACATCTTGGCACCATGGCCTAAACATAAGGAAATACAAAGGCACTAACGAAATTTATAACATAAAATTTCCTTACAACATGCCCTATCACAAACACTAACATGGACCGTCTAGTCTAAGAGGTCTATGTACACCTCTAACCCTGGGCTTTAGCCCCATTGGACTCACCCTTAACCACTACTTTACCTTTACCTAGAATGACAAGAGAGTAAACAAGGTGAGCCATAAGACTCAGCAAGTATATATATAAAGCATGGAGATATAGAATCAAAGGCATGGATAACCAAGATAGAGTAAACGACTATATGAAAAGATATCAGTATAATACAACTCACAAGTTTTCCATTTACATCAATTTCCCATGCTGTAACTATTATGCATACCATATAATCATTTCCATGCTCATGCACATGCATCAATAGTAAGGAATTTTTCACATAATTCCTAAGGCTACCACAACCAATATATCTATACATGAATATAGGTACATTATGAAAATACATCAACAAACACTAACAATTTGAGCCTCGCCTACCGGGTTATGGCCACATCGACCCACATCAAGCGCTCATAGGATATCCTTTTCTCACCCGCGGACATACCCGCTGCGCAAAACAATAGGTGTGCAAAGATAATAATCATATTATACATCACACATGAAATCCCATGATCATGCTAACCATGTATGTATCATGACAATTTCCCAACATGATTATCATGCATACTTGCTTGATTCAAGTGCATACTATCTCACGAATTTCATATTTAAGCAAGGATTATCGAGTTGTTATGGGTTCAAAATGTAACCAATTAATTCCAAGAGCATGCCAAGACAAAGATTATAAGGTTGAGATTATGGCACAAAAATCGGATTTCAATTTGGATAACACCAAAAAAAGTTATGCCCTTAAAATCGGAGCATTTTCGAATTATAAATAGAAAAATCATATTCAAGTTAGTATTTCACAGGCCTATAATAGGATTAATTCTTGTCCAAATAATCCAAATTATGCATCAAATCGAATCTTATCGAGTTTAGTTTACAATGCAATAAACGGATCTTGAATAAGATATTTCTAC
This sequence comes from Diospyros kaki, assembly GCA_036245055.1. NCBI lineage: Eukaryota > Viridiplantae > Streptophyta > Magnoliopsida > Ericales > Ebenaceae > Diospyros > Diospyros kaki. Next base: position 34,088,742 of record BSEG01000008.1, read on the forward strand.
TAAAAGTTATACCCAAAACAATAAAGCATGCACAAATTGTCAAAAATAAGTGTGAGCGAAAAAGGGTAAAAAATGGTCAATCGGTGGAGAAGAAACGATCGAACGGTAGAGACTTTTTCACAGAAACAGTCGATCGTTCAAGGCCTAACTGTCAACCTTTCGAAGCCGAGACTCGTACTCCACACAAAATAAACTAAATCGTCGACCACCAAATACCGAGACACAAAGAAACGAATAAAAAACCAAAAATGCTTGCAAGATAACACCAAATTCTTGCAACAATCGTAGCCAAATCAAATAAATATCATCCATTTGAAAATTATAGGGTGAACCAATACCCTATTGAAGATTTCAACAAGTTTTAACATAAATCAAGAAAAATCCATAAGATGAGAAGATCAAGGATAAGAGACCCACAATACAAAAAAAATAAATCTCAACAACAAATCTCAAAGGCGAGAACCTTGCATATCAAGAAGAGATGCAACGAGAACTTGTCTTTCTTTTGATGGAGATAAACCAATAAGAACTTGTCTTCCAACTTGAGAATTCACCCTTGAAGCTTCAAATGAAAAAAATGAAAATGGAGGAGAAGAAGAAGAAGAAGAAAACCAAGAAAAAGGAGACAAAGAAGACTTCTCGAAAGTGGAAGGAAGAGAGAGAATAAAGGGAAACAAAAGAGAGGGAAAAGGGGAAAGAGAAAGCCACGTGTCTCTCACCAAAAGACCCTTTTGCCCTTCACTTGTACACACAAACACAATTATTATCATGCCCATTTTGGATATTTGTCATTTCTCATTTTTTTTTATCAAATCCATTTATACAATTTCCCATTTACCCTTACATTTTTCTCACTCAACATAAAGATCTCAAGCCCTTTCTTAACATTTCACAATTAAATTACATTTTCCTTTAATTTATCTCATCACATAGCAAATGGGCTCGAGTCTAACTTATTAATTCAACTCTTACTAATTAGGCACAACTCACATAAGCCCAAAGACTTTATTTTCTAATTTGGTCCAACACTTAAGGCCTAACCCAATTCACTTGAATTTAACTAAATTTACAACTCGTGTAGTTTAGGTCAAATCTATTATAAATGGATTTTATTTAATTTTTAGCTATCCCAAGTCTTTGGGCTTTTCACATTAGCCCAACCCTATACATTAAACTCAACTCATTCTATTAAATTTCTAGCCTCTAGATTTCTCTATAATCCAAGATATATAAAAATATATCTATTCACCAAAATAAAATAAAATCATTAACCATGACATAAACCTAATAACGGGTCATTACAATAGCAAACTAAAAAGTTTATGCATTTTATTAAGATGTACAAAGATACAATAAATGCATTTATTACAAGCCCATTAGACGTCATCCAAATTTATCATTAGGAACACACATCACTAACACATATGTGCATGACAAAAGCTCAAAAAAAAGTAGCAAAAGAATAGACACCTCAAAAAATAGAATTATTCTTCCCCCACGTGGCAATAGATGGGGAAAATCCAATCGCAGATGATTGCTTCTTGCTAGTGACGTTCCTCTGGCGTCGCCGCGTCAAGCTTGGGTGTAGACTCCTCCCTGATGGCTGTTGGTGTCTCTTGACAGTCAATGGTGAAGGGCATGAAAGCTGGCACATCAATACCCAATGGTAGGTTTGAATCAACCTTGTCCTACATGCTCGTCACCAGAGGGACCTCAAGTGGTTTGGGAAGGCCTATCCTTATCACCCTTGAGCACCAAGACTATGGGCACTTTTAGTATACATCGTGGGTTCACTATTAGCCACACGATTCAAAATTATTCATCTTTTTTAAAGACTCGGCAAAAAGGGTAATGTTGTTCTTTGCCTTTTGAAGACCCATAAACTCTTCTCGGCCCTTTACCACTCTAAACCAAAAAAAACAACTACACAACTCCAAATTGGTTCCACACTTCACTTATTACAAAGAACAAAAAAACCAACCAACGTGGCCCAACCATTAAGGTCCAACTAAGTGGGTGTTAACCTGCACTCCCTTAAAAATGACATCCTGAATGGATGAAGTAGGAGCCTCAAACCCATTTTTAGGTTATCTTTGTGGATAACCACATATCGTTCACTAATTTGAGAGGTTCAATATTCTTTTTTCAAGCCTTCTGGGTTTTTAAGAGTTGGGTATCTTAAAATTCCCCTTAATCATCTTTCCATCTTTAACATTAAGAGTAGAAAAGAAACATTCTAGCTTTCCTTTAAGAGAATGGGTAGTTTTGGTCCTTGCCATGACTTCTCTGGGGCTAGTGGTTTTTCCTCCCATATTTAGAGGTTCTTTTAGACCTTTGAGTCCGTCACGGTTTAATTTTTGGAAGTACCCAATTACTCTTTTAGGAAAACATGCAAGTTCATACACACAGACACATCATTCGTTACTTTCTTTGGGTACATTACTGCATTGTTGTATGTTATTTCTTATTTCATTATCATGACCTCATCTAACTTAACTATTGGAAAGCTCGTGTGAGAAAAATCCCTAATTACCTTCTGATTATTTTCGATATTGTAGGATCTCTACTACCTACGCTCATATTACAATCATTCCTAGTAAGGCATCATTGTCTTTACCTATCTTCCAGCACTACACTTGCTTTCCCAAACAACAGATTGAGCCTTTCTCCTAGCCTTTTGTCACACCAATGTCCTTATAAGGTAGGTTTCATTTCTTACCAAGTTTTTTTGACTGCTCGTTGGTTTTTCTACAATAAATAAATTTTAATTGTTATATCCTAGCAACATTATCTCAAGGTTATACCTTCCTTAAAATTATTATACTAAACATGTGTAATAATTATTTAGTCTCATCCTTATTTTGTCTAGGGGTGAGCAATCGGTTATAACCGAACCGAATCGACCAAAAAATATGAACCGAATCGAACCGAACCATATGCAATAACTGAACCGAACCGAACCGACTAACCCAACAAACCGAACTAACCGAAACCGAACTAATCGAAACCTAAACCATACTAACTGAACCGAAAATCGAACCGGAGCCTAAGAGCTTAAGATGACTGCAAGAGACTGGCCTTGCTGTTGCTGCCGGCCACCTAGCCGGTCGGCGGTTCCGATGATCGGAACCGATCATCGGATTCCCCCAACCACAGTGACCAACGTACCAAAAAATTAAAACCATCTAATGGTTGGATCTTAGTATATCTACATTTCAAACTTTCAATGTAAAAGAGAAGTAGCCGAAAACTTACTGAAGATGACGCGTGGTAAGTAGATCCAGCCTTTAGTAGATCCGATCTTCGTCTTTTTCTTCGCCATCGGCGACAGCCGCAACAGGCAGCGACGGATGATGGAGGGAGAGAGAAGAGATGAAGACGAAGAGCCCGGCCAGTGCCTGATCTACGAAGCATCAAATCGCCTTCGTCTTCGCCATCGCCATCGAAGAGCTTTTGCCATCGCCTTCGTCTTCGCCATCACCAGATCTGTGAAGACTCGAACTCAAAGAGAAGAGAAGAAATCGACGACGAAGGTGTTTGGGTCTGACAACGATGACGAGCTGAGGGTTAGCCGTCAATGACCTAGGGCTAGGGTTGATGCTTCAACGACGAGTGAAGGGGGGCTGGCTAGGTGTTGGGTGGGGGAGAAATCGACGACGAAGGTGTTCAGCGTCTCCGACGGCGAGGGTGAGGTGGTTGTCTACGGGTGAGGTAATCTCTCTCAGCTCGGGTGGGCTATCGGTGGTATCGGGTACGAGTGATGCGCAAGAATGCCAAGGAAGAAGAAAGGGATTGGCAGAAATGGATGGGGTAGCAGCGTGAACGGGTCGGTTTTCTTGGAGCCTAAAATGTTGCTCGGGTAGGTTCGATTTTTGGGTATTTTTACCCAAATGACGGAACCGAACCAAATACCCGACTTATTTGCCAAACAATAACCGAACCCGAATCGCCCACCACTAATAACCGAACCGAACCTACCGAACTAGTCGATTCGATTCGATTTAATTGGTTAAACCGATGTTTTGCTCAGCCCTAATTTTGTCTACTTTGTCCAGTATTAACTGATACAAATACCAAATGTCGTACATGAAGGAACAAATGTAACAATTCATAAATTGGGGGGTGGGATATGTGACAGTCGGTATTAGTTGAGGGCGTCCGGTTAATTTACCATGAGATACTGAATAAAAAAGATACAGACTCGCTCCGGGAAGAGAAGCAGTCGAAATGGGTTTCGGCTGCTGATGGTGGCGGGGATATTGCGAGTGGCGAAGACGAAGGGAAGGGCTTGAGAGGGATTTCACCGTTCTGAGTGGTGTCGTCGGCGGGCGCTCTCTCCTTGATGATAATTTTCTCCGACGGTGATGGTCGGAGAGGATCAATTATCTTCGTCCAAGGAAGCGGCAGGGGAGGCGGTCCCTTTGCCGCCGGCGGCGGCAGTGGAGGCTTTTGGGTTGCGGATTCCCCTTTCAATGTCGGAATAGACCTCGCGGTCTCCATCGTGGCTGCCATTCTCGTCCAATTCCGTGGGTGGATCGGAACAGATTGATCATTTCAATCGAAAGTAAAAAAAAAAAAGGCGTCATCCATGCCAATATCAGCTCTGAAACCGTAGGTATATATCAGTCATCTATACGCATAAATAGAATAATAGAGGTTGACGGAACAGAGACCCTTGATGGGAGCCTTCCGGCGGAGCCGCACTTTCTTGCCGTTGTCTTCGCCTGCGTCAAATTCCTCTTCACCAAAGTCCTCGACGTCGTCATCGATTCCTTCGCGATCGGGACAATTAGTCGTTACTTCCTCGTCTTCACCAGTGTCCACCGATCGGTAAGTTTCTTTTTATTTTCTTATTCTTCTTTTTTTTTTTCTTTTTCATCTTCTGCTCTCGTTGTCTTTGATACAAATTTTAGATCTCGATGTCAAATTGGTCAGTGGTTACTGTCCTTTTCAATCTCATTCAAACAGTTACCGTATCGAATACATAAACTCCATGGCTTTTCCTAGTTTACGTTCTGTATTTGTTTAATGTGGTTTATATATTTAGAAGCACAAAATATAATCAATGAGATTGATAATGATCTGGATGATGTTAATTGTTGTTCTTGGAATTTCTGGTATGCTTGCTTTCTCTCTATACACACACTCACATTGCTAGATGGGAAGATTATCTTGGAAATCAGTTGTGGATTAGCTCTCAAATTGGGTGTGCGATTTTCTTTTTCCCCTCCAGGGTGTATGGGAGTGGGACAGAATGTTGACCTGGAAGGATAGAGTGGCCTGGGGAGGATATACTGTAGCTAAGATTCAGTTTCTCTTTTGAGACTGATACTGATTTCTTTGACACAGGATAGATTGGATGTGTTTTCCAAAAAATGACATCCATTTATAAATTAACACCTTAATGTGGTCCTCTGACCAGTCATCACATTGTCCGGTGCAAAATGACTGGATAATACAATCATGAACCAAAGTTGTAATGCCATACAAAAATGCTAGCTAAAGATGGCTCTTTGTTCATGGAATTAGTAATATACTGAAAACTCCCCAGTGAACTACCGATTTGAAATTCTTTGATGAACTCCCCTCAAATTTTTGGCGTCCTTGTCTAGACGTATATCTCATATCTCTATGTGACCTGAGTCAATCTCCAACGCTTTCCTAACTTGTGCCTGATTGGTAGTAGGTTGGCCTTGATGTTACTTGTAACACCACCCGATGCCTTATTCAAAAGCACTAGTTGAAGTTGGCTCTTCTATTCATGGGACCAAGTAACATACCCAAGATCTCTCTATTAAACTACTGATGTGCGATTCAATCATGACAAGAACTGTGTTTTAATCCATCTCTTCTTGATTACATTTGATGTAACTAAAATACATACGCTTTCCTTTCCTCAATGGCCTAGTGCATTATTATGTTTATTCAGGGGACTAGTGGAGATGGAGTCTACCTTTCACATGTGAATCCCTAGATTGACTTGTTAATATAATTTATTTCCTGCAATCACAGGATGCTTTTGTTGGGAGCACTTGAATACTTCATCATTGCTTAAAAAACAGAGGACCATCTATTGTTACATGAACATTATAATCTTCAATATTGTACAGAATGAAGTTTCCTTTATTGCTTGCACTGCTGTTACTCTTCTGGTGTTTGTGGAAAATTATATATCTTGTATTATATGTAGGGCTGGCCTTAGATCACCTTGGTCCCAGAGGAGGAGGAAACGTTCCCTCCTTCCCAAACAATGGAGAAGTATGTTTAATTCAGAGGGACAGCTCCTTAATGGTGGAGTCAACTTTTTGAAGAAAGTTCGGAGTGGAGTATGTGATCAATTTTAATCCACCTTCATAATGATACACATTCCTATTTAATTAGCATAAAGTTATTTCTATTTGCTCTACTGTTATTGTAATTTTTGCCCCTCATATCTTTGCTGCAGGGTGTTGATCCTAGTATTAGGGCAGAAGTCTGGCCATTCCTTCTTGGAGTGTAAGCATTTTGCACGATTTTATTTCATTTATGTTTCTACACTTCTCCAATGCTTCTATGTTGAGGTTGAGTGAAAACTTGCCAATCCATTCTTCAGTCATAAGTTGTTGCAACATCTTGGTCTGTTTGATTATGGACATGGTGGGTGGCCCGAGTGGATTGTGACATGAGAGAGTTGTTAAGTCCTGGAAGCTCAAAAAGTATTCATTACCCCGAGCAGTCTAACATGAGTTACAGTTTGGGTCAAGTTATGATAATAGATCTTCCATGTTTCTAATTTGTCTTGGTGAGTTTGGGAAGTGAAGATTTTGGATTTATGAATACTGCTTTTGGAAGAGTATGCTTTAGAAGTCTAAATATTATCATGTTATCATTTGAATACAAGAGAGAAAATTTTAGAATTTTAAAGACCTCTGAATCTCTTTCTGGAATGTGGCATGGAATTCGAGCATTAGTTGGTATTAGCCTCACTTCCCAATTCTTCTTCTGCCTGTGTTTTTTTCTTTGATTTTCTGTACTTCTTTCTTCCTTCCACCATTAAGCTGTTACTGCCCTAAGCTACAAGACCAGATCATGGGTACACTTTTTAGGACCTTGAATTGCCCTTCAAATCTCCTATTCTTTGTATCAAGACCAGATAAGCAAGCCCTCACTGTTTTATACACCTTGCAAGCCCTAGAATATTCGTTATATTCCTATAATTTTCTGTAAAATCTGGTTGTAGTTAGTTATGCTATGTGGACATTCCAATTTGAGAAGTATATGCATTGTATTGGTGTTATGATGTGATATATGTGTGTAGTAGGATTAGTATCCACTCACAAAAATGATCTCTATGATTCAATGCATAAAAGTCTCATTTCATGTTTAGAACTTTACGATTTTCAAAACACTGTTTTGCATTAATAGTTGAAGATCATTTAGAAAATGTGACAATTAATAGTTTTCTTTTGTACTTGTGATAGAATACTAGTGATTTTATTTTATCTTATTTTGTTTTAATTTATCATAGTTTGTTTAGATTTTTGAGTTATATGTGGTTTAGGTGTGAGATTGTTATCTTTTATTTTATTTTATTGAGATGATTATCGTTAGGATAGAATTTCATAATTATGTGATAGTCAGGATTGAGATTTTGCCTATAAATAAGCGTGTTGAGTATTGGACCAAACACTTTACACACAATTCTCACCCTCTCTCTAAAAGAATAGAAAATAGAAAGGGCAAAAGATTTATCCTGGTTTAGGCTTTGAATAACTCAAAACCCTACATCCAAATTGTAGGCGATACCAAGAAATCCACTATGGAATAGAAAGATACACACTCACATAGCCTTCTTACACATGCTTCCCTCATAGAGATTACAAAGTCTAAGAACCTAGGCTTTTCTCTCTATTGTGTACGTGAAATGAAGAAGACCCCTATAGAAACACAACGACCCTTTATTTATAAAGGATAGAGGTGGCAATTACAAGACACTTCAAAGAAATAGAAAAATAAATCGGTACTAATCGTTACATGGTTAATTATCGTTACAATGATTGAAAAATAAAATATAAACTTTCAATTTCTTTCATGCTTTTTGCTCTGAATTTAAGACTTAACTAGTGCAAACTTCAACAATTTCTCCACCATTTGCATAAGTGTCAGGTCCTGAGGGATTGACTTAAGAATTTAGAGAATGGGAGGGAGAAACAGAAAGAATTAAGTGGGAGAGTAAGGAAGAACAGAGGGGAATTCCAATAGAATAGTGATATTACTCTCGATAGCATTGACGGAAGAGAGAGAATCCATATATAGCTGGGATTCTCTCTCACATGCTGTAACAGATTATAGCTATAGGGAATGTACAAGCTTAATAGCAGCAACAAACTATGTACTACTCCCTCAGCAGCTAACTAACTCTTGCCTACCTTCTTTATTATCTCGTCCCTCAATTACATTTTATTACAAAACCACCCTTATCCCCCACGGTACATGACAATTACCCTGCCCATCAAAACATTTCTTGTCCACAAGAAATATGAAGGAGGCTGGCCACACGCGGGAACTGGTTCAGAATATCTGGCAAATACTCCCATGTGTTATCTTCGAAGTGGTGATCAGTCCATTTGATGAGAACCTGAGTAATTGGCGCACCTTGTCTGTAAATTACTCTTTTATCCAGTATAGCTATAGGTTCCCGGAGAGGAGCTTCAGCGTGGGGAAGATTTGGTAGGATAGAACTTGCTAGCTGTGCCTCTACTGCTTTCTTGAGAAGTGAAACATGAAAAACTGGGTGTATATTAGATCCTTCTGGTAATTTCAAATGGTAAGCTACTGATCCTATTCTTGCAATCACTGGAAAAGGTCCATAGAACTTTGGATGCAATTTAGAGCTGGGATTGGGAAGTAGTGACCTTAGGTGTCCCGGTTTCAGCTTGAGATACACGACGTCACCCACCTGGAATTCTCTTTCACTCCTTCTCTTGTCAGCAAATTGTTTCATCCGATTTTGAGAAGTAGCCAACTCCTCCTTAATCCCCTGCAAGGCTTGTTGCCTTTGCTGTAAGTATATATCGAGGGAGGCCACTGTTGAGTTATCTGCCAATGCTGGTAGGAGTGGGGGTTTGTAACCATAAAGGGCTTCAAAAGGGGACCGCTTGATGGCTGAATGGTGGCTTGAATTATACCACCATTGAGCCATTGGAAGCCACTTGTGCCATGTCTTGGGTTGAAGGAAACAAACACACCTGAGATACATTTCTAAACACTGATTAACCCTTTCGGTTTGCCCATCTGATTCTGGGTGGTATGCACTAGACATCTTCAGTTTTACTCCCAGCAACCCCATCAATTCCTTCCATAGTCGACTAGTAAAGATTTTATCTCTATCAGAAACTATGGCTTTGGGTGTTCCATGTAGTTTCACTACTTGGTCTAGGAATATTTTGGCCACCTCCTGGGCAGTATATGGATGAATCAATCCCATAAAGTGCCCATATTTGGTAAAACGATCCACAACTACCATGATGCAGTCTCGACCTTCTGATTTGGGTAGCCCTTCTATAAAATCCATTGAAATATCTGTCATGACCCCAAGGAATCCCAATGATATATTAGTAATACATGTCTTGTGTTTTTCCTTATTAGTTGCATTAGTTGCATTTTATGTTGTTGTAGTTAGCATCTTCAATTGTAAGCCTGTAAATAGGCTTGAGTAGTTAGAGGAAGTAGCTAATGAATGATTTGAATCTCAATTCCCTCTCTCAATATTCTCCCACAGCTTCCTCTCTCTCTCCCTCAATTCTGTTCGGTACTTATTTTCCCTCATTTTCTGCTCTTCCTTCCTCTTAATTCTTATCCAAATTCCTTCCTAAACCCTAGCTAAACCCTAGGGTCATGCCAATATCTTCCCATGGGCCTTCAGGAATATTTAGAGGTTGGAGTAACCCAGGTGTCGCCACATTTTCTGGTTTGCACCGCCTACAAGTGTCACACCTAATCACAAACTCCATAACATCCTTCTTGAGTCCTGGCCACCGGAAGAGTTGCTTAACTCGATGATAGGTGTTTACAATACCCGAGTGTCCCCCTAAGGGAGAGGCGTGCAGTGCCTCTATAATTCTCCTTTTTAGAGCTTCCTCTTCCCCAATCACCAGCTTCCCTTGGTGTCTAATCATCCCATTACTCAAAGTGTAGCCCGGTCTAGATGAGGGATCCACGGCCAACTGCTGTAAGAGTTCTCGGGTCTTATCACTTAAGAGATAACTAGCAGCGATTTCTTGGCACCATTCTGGAACAATGGTTGAAATGGCTGCTGTACTTCCCTCTTCAAGACATCTGGATAGAGCATCGACTGCAAGATTTTCTTTACCCTTCCTATATTGGATCACATAGTTCAAACCCATTAGTTTAGTCATACCTTTGCGTTGTAGTTGAGTATGCAGCTTTTGTTGTAACAAGAATTTTAGGCTCTCATGGTCAGTCTTGATTACAAAACTTCCTCCCTCGAGATAATGGCACCATCTTTCCACCGCCATCAGCACTGCCAAAAGTTATTTCTCATATATGCTCAATCCGAGATGTCTTGGAGTAAGGGCTTGACTGAGGAAGGCTATGGGCCTGCCGTCCTGAACCAAGATTGCTCCAATCCCATTGCTGCTAGCGTCAGTTTCTAAGATGAACTGTTTGTTAAAATCAGGTAATCCTAGAGTGGGTACTTCACCCATAGCCTGCTTAAGTTTGCAGAAAGCCTCCTCAGCCGTAGCATCCCACCTGAATCCATCTTTCTTCAGTAGGTTAGTGAGAGGCCGACTGATTATGCCATACCCTTTAATGAACCAGCGATAGTATCCGGTTAGCCTTAGGAATCCTCTCAACCCCTTCACATTTTGCGGCCGAGGCCAGGTCACCATGGCCGTAACCTTACTTGGATCTGTGCTTACCCCTGAACTGGAAATAATATGCCCAAGATACTGAACCTGTTGCTTAGCAAAAGTACACTTTGACTCCTTATCATATAGTTTATTGATTCTAAGGACTTCAAAAGTGGTTTTCAGGTGACTTAGGTGCTGTGCAAAGGTGGGACTGTAAATTAAAATGTCATCAAAGAATACTAGGATGAATTTGCGCAAATATGGTTCGAAAATTTTGTTCATTAACGCCTGAAAAGTTGCGGGGGTGTTAGTTAGGCCAAAGGGCATTACAAGAAATTCATAATGCCCTTGATGAGTGGTAATAGTTGTCTTAGGAATGTCTGCAGGCCACATCCTAATTTGATGGTAGCCTGATCAGAGATCTAACTTGGTAAAAACAGAAGCATTGGTTAGTTCATCAAGAAGATCTTTCCACAATTGGGATGGGAAACTTGTTCTTGATGGTCATAGCATTAAGTTGACGGTAGTCAACACAAAACCTCAATGACCCATCTTTTTTCTTAACAAGCAATAAAGGTGATGCAAATGGGCTATGGTTGGTTTGGATAATGGATTTTTTTAGCGTATCTGTTATGAGTTTTTCTATCTCAGTCTTTTGTCTGGGTGGGTATCGATATGCTCTTAGGTTCACTGGCTCTGCATTTGGCTTAAGATTAATGGCATGGTCATAGGGTCGCTCGGGAGGTAGGGAACTTGGTTCGGAAAAAAGGTCCTTATAATCAATTAACAATATGTTAAGGGAGTCAAGTTCATGTACCTACCATGGGCTATGAGTGGTGCTGCTCCATGTGCGTACCCGTTGGAGTTCTGCTCCTTGCTCCCCGAGGGTAACACCCATGGTATGGATAGAAAATAGTTGAGCCACCTGTGATAACTTGCTCTTGAGTATCCTTTGTAACCTCTTACCCGAGATAATTTTACATACTCCCACCTCTGGTTTGCCCGTTAGAACCTTCTTTGTAACACCCCGTCTCGCCAGGCGTGTCACTATAAGGAAAAACCCGAGGTTCTTTTTTTTTTTTTTTTTTTTCAAGTCTGCTACCCGCGGCGCCTGTGAGCACAATCTTCACATGCAGATGAAACACACGCTGCAAAACTATAGCCGGCACCCGCGGTGAACTCTAGAGCAATTTTTACATGCAGATATAAACCCCGAGAGTTCCAGACTTACTCGTTTAGTTAAAAACAACATAATCTCAACAGAACGAGACAATATAAGTACAGCAGAATACTTAATTAATCAAAATGACGTGGCCTACCACGTGTTACACAAGTTGTTTCCTATACTAGAGGTTTACAACACCGTCGTACAAACGTTCATACATATAGCAAAATAGATTACTATGCTACCAAATGATACAATGTCTATCACATAAACACCATTGGCTCTCTGGCCTCGTCCTTGACTTCGCAGCTGTCCCTAACTGGAACGTTGAATGTTCCAGGGGCATAACCCAGGTTAGATGAATAAACATCTAAGTGAAGGCATGAAACAGTTTATGTAATGCATGAATGACATATGAGCATGGCATACTAAACGACAACATGTATGACACGTTATACTTGAGAATTTCCCTGACAAACTTAGTCCCCGGGTGCCCTACCGTGTCACTCGGTTACTAGTCCCGGATGCCCTACCGTGTCACCCGATCACCAATACCAGCCCCGGATGCCCTACCGTGTCACCTGGTTGCCAGGACTAACCGTGTCCCATTCTCAAGAAGACCCCGACCGCCCCATATGAACCCAATGATGTAATGAAACTAGACTTTAAATGACATAAAATTCACACGCCATGCACTAACATTTTAAAGTAAATCAGATTATGCGATGTAGCGAATGCTGACACCATGACCATAAGAGTAAAACTTGTAAAATAAGCTAAGTCTAGGAGGGTATAATAGCTCACTAGAACTCACCAAATGCATTTTAAAACACTTTAAAGACAAGGTAGAGCTAGAATCGCACCACTCACCTCAATTCGGAAAAGTCTGGATTTTGCCTCGAAAAACGTGCCACACCTCGAAAACTGTGTAAATCCTCTTCCAATGACCCAACTGACTCCTATTTCACCATTTAATACCTTTGGAATCAAAATTCTATTTTTTCCATAATTTTCTCTATTTTTATTTAATTTTTAAACATCTATACCTTCGGAAATTCATTAAAAATACCAAACATCATTTTTTTCAAAATTTTCTTCCATGATAATTCCTAAAATAATTCAACCTAAATTCTGGAATTAAAAACAAAGCAAAAACACACCTCACGCGCCCTCACGCGCCACCCCGAAGTCCTGCGAGTGGGATTCACGCGCCGCCGCACAGGTCGTCTTCTCCGGCCTTCTTCTCCGACTCCGGCGACTCCCTTTTGCTAAACCAACTATGGGGGCTTGTAGATCTCTTCAAGGCGACCTCAATGGTGCCCTTGATTGTCGGAAAAAGTGGCCGGAGGTAGGCTTAAAGGCGAGTTGCAGGTCGCGGCGTCGGAAACCTCGGTTTTCCGGCCAACTTCGAAAACCCCTCTATTTCTATACCAAACAATCTCAAATTCTCCAGAAATGGTCCTTAGAACACCAAGAACAAAAGCCCCTTATCCCTCAAGCTTGATTCAAGCAAAAACACGAGAATTTGTGATCGATTTTGTTTTCGAACCCTCGGCCGAATACCCCCTTTTATAGTCGATTTCCACTCGATTCTTTACCCTATCTTGCTCGTCCTCATCCCTTTAGCCCAAATCTATCCTCTAAATCAATCGAAAAACAACAAATCAAGCTCTAGATCCCTCGAAAGATTCGGCCAAATTGGAAAAAACTTCCGCCATCATTTCCGGTCACGTCGCCGCCGTGCTCGGCCAATGGCCACCCCCTGGAGCTTCATCATCACCTGGCGAGCAAGCTAGCACCCTTAGGCGAGCTTCCCGACGCCTCCAGAGGCGGCTGCCGGCGGCCATGTGCGGCCGGTCGGTTTCACATGTGCAATTTTCAAAAATTGCATTTTTGCCCCTATTTTCTTAATTTGACATTTTGGTCCTTTCCTTTGAGTCCCTGATCTTTCTAAATATACCACAATGTCCCTCAAGTTCTTTATTTTCCATTTCCCTTTGAAATTTCTGAAAAACTCGTTGATTCGACCTCCCACTGATATTTTGCAAAAACTGCACTTTTGTCCGAACTCTCCTAATTGCGTGCTTTTGACTTCGAATCTTTAAAAATCCCTAATTTCTATCAACTATCGTCCAATTGTGCCATTTCTCCTTAATTGGTTCATCTTAACCCTAGTCATTCGTCTTTCGTTTAAGTTTCGAATATTGCACTTAGGCCCGAAATTTTGCTAAATATCATTTTGACCCATATCTTCAAAAATTCTCGTATTATTTAATACCGGGTATTACATTCTTGCTGCCATCTTTCTCAAAAGTCACTTCCATTTTGTTGAAATCGAAACTGATTGGACTGACTCCCTTCATCCATCCACTCCCAGCACTACATCACAGCCTCCCAGCTTAAGCAACCTCAAATCAGTTGAAAAATTTTCTCCATTCATCTCCCAACGGAAATCCCTACAGGCTGACTGACTCAACACCTTGCTGCCGTTCGCAATTGTGACTGATAATGGCAGGGAAGGACTGACTTCACACTCCAATTTTCTTGCCACAACTTCATCCAAGAAGCTCTGAGTACTCCCACTATCAATGAGAACCATAATCGGATTGCTATTGACCTTTCCTTCTACCTTGATAACCTTACTATGGTTAACCCCTTTCAAAGCATGCAATGAAATCTCTCCTTGGTCCTCCCTCTCATTTTTCGAGAGTTCCTCTCCTTCCTCCTTGTCCTTGTCTTCCCCTTCCAACAACAGTAGTTGCCTCTTGCACTTGTGGCCCACGAAATATCTGTCTCCACATTTGTAGCATAGGCCAGCTACTCGCCTCTGCTCCATCAGACTTCCTCCTTGGGCAGAAGCAGGGTTAGTGGCCGGTAGAGCCAATACACCTCTTCCTTGGACCCCTCCTTCTCTGGGTGGCAACCTATTTCCAGCTTGCCAACCTCCCGTGATCACCCCTTTCGCCGAATTCCTTTGTTTCTTGGTCATGGCATCAACGATCATCTCCTGTAACCTTGCACTCTCGGCAGCCTGCTTCACCGAGTGCGGTTGCATCATCTTCACCATAGGTCTGACCTCATCCCCTAGGCCACTGATGAAGCTCGAGACATAATACTCCTCGAAAAGTTGGGGATTATGTATCATCATCAGCGATCTAAGCTCCTCGAATTTTTGCTGATATACCCGTATCGTCCCTTCTTGTTTGAGTTTGTTAAACTCTTCGATGATGTCCCGCATGCACTTATCTCCGAACCTTACGCACAAATCTTCTACAAACACACTCCAAGGGCTCCCTTCCTTGACCGCGAGCCACCCTTGATACCAAGCATCTCTCGTATCATTCAGGTAAGCAGCAGCCATGGTGACTTTTTGCTATTCTGGAATTTGATATAAGGAGAATACTCGTTCGCATCTTCTCGACCACCACCTCGGGTTCTCTCCTTCAAATAAAGGAATCTCAAGCTTCAATGTGGGATAGTTCGGATGGTGTCGATTAGTCGTCACTCCCGGCCTCCTTTCTCTTACATTTTCTCCCATTGTGTCCGTATCGAACTCAAACTCTGACGCTCCTCCTGGTCAAGGTTCTATCCCTACTCCTGGAAAAATGGGCTCCATTCGGTCTCTCGGAGGAAACTCAGGAGAGAGCCTCAATGGCTGTTGTTGAGTGAACATTCACACGATCATTTGCATTTGTTCCATCATTTGCTCCCGAAAGAGAGTGTTCTGCTCGTGACTCTCCATCCTCCAACGTTCCATTGCCTGGTCGATTCTGGAATTGACTCCCGCTCCGATCGATAGTTCCAGTGATGCCACTTGGTTCTGCACCTCCGCTATTGCTGTCGTCGACTGTTGTAGCTGCATTTCCATCTGCTTCATTCTTGTCCCGTCTGCCATGGTGGTTGCTCGACGCCCAAGAAGGATGCTCTGATACCAGAATGTCAGGTCCCGAGGGATTGACTTAAGAATTTAGAGAATGGGAGGGAGAAACAGAAAGAATTAAGTGGGAGAGTAAGGAAGAACAGAGGGGAATTCCAATAGAATAGTGATATTACTCTCGATAGCATTGACGGAAGAGAGAGAATCCATATATAGCTGGGATTCTCTCTCACATGCTGTAACAGATTACAGCTATAGGGAATGTACAAGCTTGAATAGCAGCAACAAACTATGTACTACTCCCTCAGCAGCTAACTAACTCTTGCCTACCTTCTTTCTTATCTCGTCCCTCAATTACATTTTATTACAAAACCACCCTTATCCCCCACGGTACATGACAATAAGTTGAGTCTTCAATCTTTAGATTCTTTTGTGGATTCTACATCTACCTTCTCCCTTACCTTCCTTCTTTCTTACCCTAAGCTTGATTGCTTAGGCTTCCTGAAGCTATCTGGAGTAGCTTCAAATAGTGCTTCAACTTGGTTGTTGGAATGGCCTTGGTGAACATATTTGCTGCATTGTCTTCACCTACTACCTTTACCAACTTAAGATCCTTCCTATCTAGCACCTTCTGAATGAAATGATGCCACACATCAATGTGCTTTGTGCGTTCATGATGGGCTTGGTTCTTAGATAGTTAAATGGCTCTCTGGCTGTCACACATAATGGTAGTGTCTATCTCCCTTCCAAGTAGTTCTCCTAGTAGTCCTTTTATCCACAATGCTTCCTTAATTGCCTCTGAAATGACAATGTATTCGGCCTTAGTGGTTGACAAGGCTATTACATGTTGGTAGACTTGCTTTCCAACTTACTGTAGCATCCCAAACCTTGAAGACATAACTAGTTGTGGACCTTCTTCTATCTAGATCTGCTGCATGATAGGCATCTAAACATCCTAGGATACTTGCCTCACTTTCCACCTTGGCTCTGCCATAAACTAACACCGTGACCAATGATCCTTTCAATTATTTAAAATACCCATTTAACTGCACTCCAATGAGGTTTTCCAGGGTTTGCCATAAACTGCTAATCACACTCATTGCATGTGCTAGGTCTAGTCTTGTACATACCATACTGTACATCAGGCTTCCTATCGCACTCGAATAAGGGATTTCTCTCATTTCTTCCTAGTCTTCCTTGTCAGTAGGAGATTGGTTTGTCGACAGCTTGAAGTGCTGGGCAAATGGAATACTTACAGCCTTTGCCTCAATTATCCCAAACTTTTGAATTAATTTTCTTAAGTATGTTTTATGTTAGGTTACACGGAAACGGAAACGGGAAACGTTTCTGATATGAAACGGAAATGTGAAAACAGACATTATTCTAAAAAATAGACATAAATAGGGTCCGAAATGGGAACATGAAATGTTTTGGAAATGGGAAAACTGCTTCGAGCTGTTTCCGTGCAACCTTGGTTTTCTGTGATAGGCATTAGGGTTCTCTTCTGCTTGTTTCTGGTCATTTCTATTCCCAAAATTTTTCTTGCCTCTCCTAGATCCTTCATCTTAAATGTTGACTTTAAATCCAGCTTTAGCTGCTGAATTTCTTTCCTTAATTGGCTAGCAATCAACATATCGTCGACATACAATAGGAGATATATTGATATGTTGTTGGATATATGCTTAAAATATACACATCAGTCATATGAGCTCCTAGTAAACCCATGTTCCATCATAAAGGTGTCAAACCTTTTATACCATTGACGTGGGGATTGTTTGAGTCTATACAAGGATTTCTTTAATAAGTAGACTTGTTCTATCCTCCCTTTTGATTCGAACCCTTTTGGATGCTCCATGAGGATCCTTTCATCTAATTCCCAATGTAAAAATGTTGTTGTAACATCCATTTGCTCCATAACCAAATTTAATTGTGCTGTCCTTTAAGGAGACTACTTCCTCATAGATTAGGGGTTCATCTCCAATAGCGTCTGATGCACTTGGTAAGTGCATAGGATACAAGATCTGAGTAACTATATGTCAGCACTTCCGGGGCTGACAAGGTTGGGGGCTGGAATTCAAGGGAATTCCAGCGAGTCGAACGAGAGTGGTAGGGAGAGAATGTGAGGGAGAGAGAAGGACTAACAGAATAGAGAGAGAAAATGGGAAAAGATTCTCATTAATTAGTGAGGAGCACTGCTCCATTACATGCAGCTTTATAGGCTGTTAGGGAAATCTTCTAGAAGGCATGCCGAGACTAAACCTACTCGCTGCCAAGGCTCATCTAACAGAATTACAAAATAGGATGGACCCTTCTACCCCTCTACTATGCTAGCTACGTGACAAGTTCCCCCTCCTTAAAACATTTCTTGTCCTCAAGAAATTACATGAGCCCAGTCACTCGAGGAAACTGCTTGAGTAACTCGGGAAGGTATTCCCAAGTTGTGTCGTCTGGTGGCCGGTTGCTCCACTAAACCTGCACTTGAATCAAGGGTAAGGATCCTTGATATATGACCCTCTTGTCAATAATGGCCATAGGTTCAGATTCCTCTACGTTCTCCTCCTCCACGTTGGGTGGTACAGCACTAACTGCTTCATGTGACCCTACAGATTTCTTGAGTAATGATACGTGGAAAACCGGATGGATGCCTACTCCATCTGGCAGTTGTAATCGATATGCTGAGCTTCCCACTTTAGCTGTTATGCGAAAAGGGCCGAAGTATTTAGGTCCTAGCTTAGAAGATCGCTTGCCGGTGAACAACGGTTGCTGAAATCGCCTGACCTTTAAGTAGACAGAATCTCCTTCTTCAAAATTCCTTTTAGTTCTCTTTCGGTCTGCCATTTGCTTCATTCGATTTTGCGTCACTATCAGCTCTTGTTTAATAATCTGGAGGGCTTCTTGTCTCTGTTTTAAGTATTTATCCACATCCCTTTCTACTTCGGAGTAATGCATTACTGCTGGAATGAGTGGTGGTTTGTACCCAAAGAGTGCTTCAAAAGGTGATCGCTTGAGTGAACTGTGGAAGTTCGAGTTGTAGCACCATTGAGCCAAGGGTAACCATTGATTCCAGCTTTTTGGTCTAGTGAAACACACACACCGTAGGTAAGCTTCCAAGCACTGATTTACTCTTTCCGTTTGTCCATCCGTCTCCGGGTGGTAGGCGGTAGACATGTGTAGGCCAACTCCCAGTTGTTTGAACAACTCCTTCCAAAAATTGCTTGTAAATATCTTGTCCCTATCGGAGGTGATGGACAAAGGCAGGCCGTGTACCTTTACCACCGAGTCTAGCAGTATCCGGGCCACTTCAGGGGCTGTAAAGGGATGAGCTAGGCTAAGGAAATAGCCAAATTTCGTCAGTCTATCCACCACTACGAGTATAGTGCTCTTCCCTTCGGATCGGGGTAATCCCTCTACAAAGTCCATGGAAATTCCTTGCCAGGCCTGGCCTGGTATCTCTAAAGGTTGAAGTAGACCTGGGTAGGGCACTTGTTCGTGTTTGCATTGTTGACAAACTGGGCATGCTAGAACATAGGCTGCCACTTCTTTTTTCATCCTCGGCCAATAGAACAATTGCCTTACCTTGTTGTAGGTTACATTGAGGCCAGAGTGTCCCCCCATGGGAGATGCATGCAGAGCTTGTAGGATGCGGGTCCTTAAGTCAGGGTCCTCCCCAATCACCACCCGTCCACGATACCTCAATAGCCCTGCCTTCAACGTGTACCCTCTCTGTTCACCCCTATCTATGGCGAGACTGGTCATGAGTTCTTGAGCCCAGGGTGTCCCTTCATAGCTGCGTGACACCTCTTTGATCCAATTGGGAACAAGTACAGAGACTGCCTGGCATTCCCCCTTGTCTTCTCTTCTGGACAGTGCATCAGCCACTGTGTTCTCTTTGCCCTTGCGATATTGGATGCTGTAATCCAGCCCTAACAATTTTGTGACCCCTTTCCTTTGTAACTGTGTGTGTAATTGCTGTTCTCCTAAAAATTTGAGGCTCTCATGGTCGGTTTTGATAATAAAGGAATTTCCCTCCAAATAACACCTCCATTTGTCCACTGCCATTAGCACCGCTAGTAATTCCTTGTCATAGATACTTAGTCCCAAGTGTTTGGGTGCTAGAGCTTGGTTGAGGAATGCTATCAGCCTACCGTCTTGTGCCAGCACTGCTCCCACGCCCGTGTCACATGCATCTGTTTCCAGCGTGAATGGCTTGGAAAAATTTGGTAGAGCTAGAATAGGAGCTTGTGTTATAGCCTCCTTCAAAGAAGTGAAGGCGGCTGTTGCCTCCTCTCCCCAGACAAACCCATTCTTCTTTAGCAATTCCATTAATGGTTTGCTAATGATGCCATATCTCTTGATGAACTTTCTATAATAGCTCGTTAGCCCCAAAAAACCCCGCAGCTCCTTCACAGTCTTAGGAGTAGGCCATTCCACCATGGCAGTAATTTTCTTGGGATCAGTCAGCACGCCCTCTCCAGTGATGATATGCCCAAGGTATTCCACCTTTCCTTCTGCAAAGATACATTTAGACTTCTTGACAAACAATTGATTAGATTTGAGGACTTGGAATGTGGTTTTGAGGTGGATTAAATGTTGTTCCATGGTTGGGTTGTAGACTAAAATATCATCGAAGAATACAAGGATAAATTTTCTGAGATATGGGCAGAAAATGTGATTCATGAGGGTTTGGAATGTTGCGGGAGCATTGGTTAGGCCGAATGGCATTACTAGGAACTCATAGAGCCCTTGGTGGGTACAAAATGCGGTTTTGGGGATGTCCAAAGTGTTCATTCGGATCTGGTGATAACCAGATCTGAGGTCTAGCTTCGAAAATATTGTAGCTCCTGATAGTTCATCAAGTAAGTCGTCTATAATTGGGATGGGAAACTTGTTTTTGATAGTATAGGAGTTTAGTTGTCTATAGTCAACGCAAAACCTCCAACTATCATCTTTTTTCTTAACCAGGAGCACAGGTGAAGCAAATGGGCTTTGGCTTGGCCTAATGATCTGTTTGGATAGCATTTCTTTTACCAAACGTTCAATTTCAGCCTTCTGAAATGGGGAATAACGGTAGGAGTGGACATTGACAGGCTCGGTGTTTGGCTTAAGGTGGATGGTATGTTCTAGGATTCGGTTCGGAGGTAAAGAGGTGGGTTCCAAGAATAATTCCTCAAATTCAACCAATAGAATGTGTAGAGAGTCAGTAAATGGTACCTCGCTCGAGGCGCTGGCTGATGCCTGTAACGTGAACCCGAGATTGCCCATTGTGTCCTCCGTTGGCCCTCCCTCGTACACCTCAATGGCATAGATTGAATGAAGCTGTGCAATGATTCCTTCATCCTGCTCCATGAGCTTCTGCAGATGGCTGCCTGAGATTGCTTTGCACTCTCCTCCATCCTCGCTCCCCGTTAACGTTATCCTTTGTCCTCCTTTATCGAAAGTCACCTCCAATGTGTTAAAGTCGAATACGAGCGGGCTGACTGTCTTCATCCAGTCTACTCCCAAAACTACTTGACATCCTCCTAGTTGCAAAATCCTGAGTTCTGCCGAAAACTCATGGCCTTGCATCTTCCATGTAAATCCTGGGCCCTTGTATCGGCTGATCATCTTGTGACCATTAGCAACCGTAACACAGAGGGGGGGGGGTGGGCTGGAGGACGCATAGTAATTCCTTGGCTATGTTTTCGTTCAGGAAACTATGCGAACTCCCACTATCTATTAATACCAGCAGCTTACTCTTCCCCGCATTACCCCTGATTTTGATCGTTTTTTCAGAAGGATAGCCTTCCAAAGCGTGCAATGAAATCTGTCCTCCTTCCTCCTCTTCTTCCATTTGCTTTCCGGTATCTTCTTCTTCAGCCATGTCTTCTTCCCCTCCTTCCTCGTCCCCTTCCATCTGCATGAGTGCTCTCTTGCACTGATGGTCGACTGTGTATTTTTCCCCACATTTAAAACACAAGCCCATTTGTCTCTTCTGATCCCAAGTAAGGGACCGTAGGGGACTAGCTGCGATCGGGGCCTTTGGAGGATAGCTTCCCTTGTGCAGCTGGGGATTGCCAACCTTCTGACTCCCCCCTGCCGACCCTTGCCACCCCACTCTAGACCCTTTCTGTAAGAGTCTATGCTTTCTAGCGAAGGCCTCCAGAGATAACTAATGCAGACGGGCCTTTTCGGCCGCTTGTCTAACTGTCGTGGGTTGTTGCATTTTAACCATGGGTCGCAGCTCATCATGCAATCCACTAAGGAAGCTAGACACAAAATACTGCTTGTCTAGCATGGGGTGGGCGTGTCCCAACCTCGATTTCAGCTCCTCAAAGCGGGCCTGGTACTCCTCCACTGTCCCATCTTGTCTCAGTTTATTAAACTGCTCCACCACATCCGTCAAGCTGCTTTCACCAAATCTGGCACAGAATTCCTCGACAAACTCTGGCCATCTCCATTCCTGACGTCTAGCACTCCAGCTTTGAAACCAGGAATCTGCTGCATCGTTCAAGTATGCCGCCGCCATGTTGACTTTGTTTTCTTCCATCACCCGATAGTGATAGAAAAAGCGTTCGCACCTCCTTATCCACCAACGAGGCTTCACTCCTTCATACATGGGTATCTCCATCCTTGGGGTGGGTACGTTTTTGGCAGCCCCAAAACCCCCTCTCAGGGTTGCTTCCCTTGCAAGCTCCATCCTCTCGTCTCTATCTTGACGGCCCCGTGCGCTTTGAAAGATGGGAGCCGCAGCTGTTCTAGGTGGAAAATCCGCTGGTAAAGTCGCATTGGGTTGTCGCGAAAAAATGGCCAGTGCAGCGTTCAACTGCTGGCTTAGTCCCGTAAACTCCGCTCGAAGATGAGCAAAATCATCCCTCAGATTTCGCTCCATCTCGATAACATCTGACCTTATCCTACTTATGTCTTCGTGGGTATTTCTGATACCCGCTTCTATTGTTTCCAACCTTTCCTCCACCAACTCTTGGCCATGGCGCACTCCTTCGTCTATAGCGTCTAAGCGAGCTTCCAGCTGTTTCATGCGGGTACCTTCCGCCATGGTTGTTGGTTGCAGCTCGTCAATCCGGAATCGTCTGCTCTGATACCAATTGTCAGCACTTCTGGGGCTGACAAGGTTGGGGGCTGGAATTCAAGGGAATTCTAGCAAGTCGGAACGAGAGTGGTAGGGAGAGAATGTGAGGGAGAGAGAAGGACTAACATAATAGAGAGAGAAAATGGGAAAAGATTCTCATTAATCAGTGAGGAGCACTGCTCCATTACATGCAGCTTTATAGGCTGTTAGGGAAATCTTCTAGAAGGCATGCCGAGACTAAACCTGCTCACTGCCAAGGCTCATCCAACAGAATTACAAAATAGGATGGACCCTTCTACCCCTCTACTATGCTAGCTACGTGACACTATAATGTTTAGGAGGTTTACTTTGCCTTTTCTGCTTATCCCTTGCAACATTATACCTTCGCAAGTCAGGCTCACTCTGAACATCTAATTCATCCATACTTTCTTCTTGAGGGTCAAATTCCTAGTCTGCCACTGACTCCTCACTATCTTCTTGATGATCCAAATTATAACTTTGAGAGTTGTCAGTATTTGTGCTTGGAATTTTGTTCTGCCACTTAATATCTACCATTTATGTTGTAGAAGATTGCTCCTCATTATCCTTTTCCTCCTGACCTTTAGCTATGGAATTTTCATAAAAAATGACATCTCGGGTAATGAGGATCTTTTGGCTTTTAGGTTCCAAATTCCATAGCTTATACCCCTTTACCCAAGCTAGGTATCTAATGAAAATACATTTCTTTACTCGGGGTTCCAACTTTCCTTGTTTCACATGGGCATATGCAATACATCCAAATACCCTCAAGTGTTCTACACTAGGTTTATGCCATGTCCACTTCTCATAAGGGGTTTTAAATCCAATAGCTCCTGATGGTTATCTATTGATCACATATGCAGCAGTGTTCACAGCCTTTCCCCAAAATGCCTTAGATAGATTGGCATGAAATAGCATACACTTCACTCTCTCTGGAAGTGTCCTATTCATTCTCTCTGCAAGGCCATTTTGTCTAGGATTACCAGGGGCAGTTAGATGTTAACTATCCCATTATCCTTAATTCGTGAACTCCCTATTGCAGAATTCAAGGCCATTATCGGTCCTGATTGTCTTAATTTTTCTCCCCTTTTGATTTTCTATCATGGTCTTCCATGTCTTGAAAGCTTCAAAAGTCTGTTCTTTGGACTTCAAGACATTAACCCAGACCATCCTTGAATAATCATCTATTATGGATAGAAAGTATCTAGCTCCACCATAGGTAAGAGTCTGGGTAGGTCCTCATTGATCACTGTGTATATAGTCTAGGGGTGCCTTCATGGAGTGGATGGCATGTTTGCTGAATTTTACCTTAGTGGCCTTCCCGTAAATGCATGACTCATACTTATCTAGTCCTGCCACCTGATCCTTTTTCAAGATCCCTTGATTTGATAATTCCTTTAGACTGAGTTCACTTATATGGGACATCCTAAGACGCCAAAGTCTTGCCTGTGTGACTGCCTTTTCTCCAACCACTGTTTCTTCTCCATTTAAGGTAGCAACTCTCAGAACATATATGCCATTTTGCTGTAAGGCCTTCATACACACTAAGGATCCTCTAGTTACCTTTAGAGTTTCTCCCTCTCCCTTAAAGCAATGGCCATTCCTAGCCAATTCTCAAAGAGAAATCAAATCTCTCTTTAACTTAGGGACATGTCTCACAACTTTGAGAGTTCTATAAGAGTTATCATGCATCTTTAGTCTAACATCTCCTATACCAAGAACCTTGCACTCATGGTCATTTCCCAAAAGAACTTTGCCCCCATTAGTATCCTGATAGTTCACAAACCAATGGTTATTAGGTGTCATATGAAAAGAGCATCCCGAGTTCATTATCCATATCTCTTTCTCGGTTTTTTGTGACACAACTAAGGCATCCGAATTGTCATACTTGAATTCACATACCAAGGCTCCACCATTAGAAATATTTTTTATCTTGTAAGTCCTTTTTCCTCTTAGGACAGTTTCTTTTAATGTGCCCATCTTCATGACAGTAATAACACTTAACTAGATTCCTCCCATTTCTTGACTTAGACCTAGATTTTCCCCTTACTTTAGGGTCTCTTTTGAAGTTCCTAGATCTAGTAGTCAACACATCTCTAGTGGAGGACTTTTCATCTAGTTCAAATCTTAAGTCTTTAGAATTTAGGACTCCAATTACATCTTTTAAAGACAACTTGTCCCTACCATGATGCAAGATATCAACAAATGCTCATATGATTGTGGCAAAGAGTGCAATAAAACCAAAGCTTTATCTTCATCATCATACTTAACATTGATATTCTCTAAGTATAGACAAAACTTATTAAATTCGTCAATATGATCTTGCAATTCCTGATTATCTTTCATCTTAAAAGTAAAAAATCTTACTTTTAGAAATAACCGACTTGACAGTGTCTTTGTCAAGTAGAGGATGTCCAATTTCTTCCATATCTGCAATGTTGTAGTCATCTTGGAGACCTCTTGAAGGACCTTGTCGCCTAAACTTAGGATAAGGGTGTTGTACGCCTTTTCTTCTATATCCGCCTTCTGTTCTGCTGAGAGGATCTTCATCCCTTCTCCAACCTTTTCCTTTGACTCCTCCTTTAGCAATTCCTTTAATCCAAGATTTCCAAGAAGCGCCTGCATCTTAATTTTCCACAATGCAAAATCATTATTGCCATTGAACTTCTCAATATCATACCTTGAGGACGATGTCGATAAAGCCATTTCTTGATTGCGGTTTCTGTCTCTACTCCTTTGAATGAATCTTGATTGTGCACCTATGAATCTGGCTCTGATACCAAGTTGTTGAGTATTGAACCAAACACTTTACACACAATTCTCACACTCTCTCTTGAAAAGAATAGAAAATACAAGGGGCAAAAGATTTATCCTATTTCAGGCTTTGAATAACTCAAAGCCCTACATCCAGATTGTAGGTGATACCAAGAAATCCACTATGGAACAAAAAGATACACACTCACATAGCCTTCTTACACAGGCTTCCCTTATAGAGATTACAAAGTCTAAGAACCTAAGCTTTTCTCTCTATTGTGTACGTGAAATGAAGAAGACCCCTGTTGAGTTATATGGATTATAGTCTAGGGTTTATCTTATGATAGAGCTCATGGCCCATGGCCCATTGCATTTGTATATATATATATATATATAGGTGTATAGTCTATGGATTTAATTAAAGTGGTTTTATACACATTAAAAGCTAGGTTTATTTCCTAAGCTTTACATGGTATCAGAGCCAAAATACAAACCCTAGTTTTTAATACAAACCCTAGCAGCCACCATACAAACCCTAGCCGCTGCAGCTGCCGCCGCCGCCGCCCACATCACCGACGAACACCGTCGGTCGCGTCGCCACCGACCGCCGCAGCCTGCCGTGCCACCGCCGTCGCCGACCGCTGCGTTTCTCTCGCGCGCGCTACTAGTCAGCTGCGGGTCTTCACCGTCCGGCCACCGATCACGTACACCACCACCGCCGTTGTGTTTGCCGGCCTCCGATCTGTTGACCCTCGGAAGATCATCGCCGTTGCCGCCGCCACGCGCCGCCTGTCTCGCACTGTTCACAGAGACGTTTTTGCTCCGATCTCTTTCACCAGTGCTCTGATCGCAACGCCGTCTTCACCATTGGACTCGCCTCCTTCAGTCCATCCCAGCCCAAGTGGTTTCGTCGCCATCCGCTGCCATCCGCCGCCGCCGGTCACCAGCATCCGCCATCTGCCGTCGCTCCAGCGCACCTGTTCTTTGTGCTGAATCATCCAGCATTTATTTTTGGTTTATTTAACCCTTTGGTTTCAGATCTATTGATCTTGTAGGGCTCCCTTTTATCCAACATGGCTGGTACTAGTAAATCTGGTTCCTTTTATTCTCCTGACACTCGCCGCTATTTTCTTTCGGCAGATGTTACCTTCTTTGAGTCGTCTCCTTTTTACTCTTCTCCTCATTCCGAGTGTCAACCCATTTCTGAGGCCATCCCTCTTCCCGCGAGTCCTCCTGCTCCTATTCTCCCTGTTCCTTCATCTACCCCATTGCAGGTTTATCATCGGCGTCATCAGCCTCGGTCTCCTCCCGGTGGAGATGTTGCTCCTGCGCCTTCTCCCGCATCTCCTACTACTTCAACGACTCCTGCTGCCTCACATCCTGCTCCAGTCTCTCCACCTGCCGCGGTCTTGCCTTCTGAGGATCTGCTTCCTATTGCCCTTCGAAAAGGTACTCGTTCTTCTCGCAATCCTCATCCCATTTATAATTTTCTTAGCTATCACCGTCTCTCGTCTCCTTTTTGTGCTTTTGTGTCTTCCTTATCCTCTGTTTCAGTACCTAGGACTGTTAGTGAGGCACTTTCTAATCCGGGGTGGCGATAAGCAATGGTGGATGAGATGACTGCTTTGCATTCCAATGGTACTTGGGATTTGGTTCCTTTACCCCCGGGGAAATCTCTTGTCGGCTGTCGGTGGATCTATACTATCAAGGTGGGTCCTGATGGGTAGGTTGATCGCCTCAAGGCTCGTTTGGTTGTCAAAGGATATACTCAGGTTTATGGCCTTGACTATGGTGACACTTTTTCCCCTGTTGCTAAGATGTCCTCTGTGCGTTTGTTTCTCTCTATAGCAGCTATGCGCCACTGGCCGTTGTATCAACTGGACATTAAGAATGCCTTCTTACATGGTGAGCTTCAGGAGCAGATTTATATGGAGCACCCTCCTGGGTTTGTTGCTCAGGGGGAGTCTGAGCAGGTTTGTAAACTTCGTCGCTCATTATATGGGTTGAAGCAGTCTCCTCGAGCTTGGTTTGGTCGTTTCAGTGCTGTCATTCAAGACTTTGGTATGACTCGTAGTGAGTCTGATCATTCGATTTTTTATAAACACACATCACAGGGGAGGTGTATATATTTGGTTGTCTATGTGGATGATATTGTTATTACTGGTGATGATGAGGATGGTATTATTCAGTTGAAGAAACATCTTTTCCATAATTTTCAGACTAAGGACTTGGGGTTACTTAAATACTTTCTTGGCATAGAAGTTGCTCAGTCCAATTCTGGTATTGTTATCTCTCAACGGAAGTATGTGTTAGACATTCTAGAAGAAACTGAGATGCTTGATTGTAAACCTATAGATTCTCCTATGGACCCTAATGTAAAGCTCTTACCAGGACAGGGGGAGCCTCTTGCCGATCCTGGAAGATACCGCAGGCTAGTCGGAAAACTTAATTATCTCACTATTACTCGCCCAGATATTTCTTTCTCAGTCAGTGTTGTCAGTCAGTTTTTACAGTCTCCTTGTGATAGCCACTAGGATGCGGTAGTTCGGATTCTCAGGTATATTAAGGGAGCTCCAGGTAGAGGACTATTGTATGAGGACAGAGGTCATACTCGAGTAGTCGGATATTCTGATGCTGATTGGGCAGGTTCTCCTTCTGACAGACGGTCTACTTCAGGATATTGTGTTCTGGTTGGAGGAAACCTAGTATCTTGGAAAAGTAAGAAGCAGGAGGTTGTTGCTAGGTCGAGTGTCGAAGCAGAATATCGTGCTATGGCCTTGGCAACGTGTGAATTTATCTGGTTAAAACAATTACTTCAGGAGCTCAAGTTTGGGGAGATATGACAGATGACATTAATTTGCGACAATCAAGCTACATTACATATTGCTTCCAATCCAGTCTTTCATGAGAGGACCAAACATATCGAGATAGATTGTCACTTCATTCGAGAGAAGATTTTATCTGGTTGTATTACTACAGATTTTGTCAATTCCAATGACCAGTTAGCAGATGTCTTCACTAAGTCTCTCAGGGGTCCTCGAATTGAGTATATTTGTAGCAAGTTTGGCGCATATGATATATATGCTCCAGCTTGAGGGGGAGTGTTGAGTTATATGGATTATAGTCTAGGATTTATCCTATGATAGAGTCCATGGCCCATGGCCCATTGTATTTGTATATATATATATAGGTGTATAGTTTATGGATTTAATTAAAGTGGTTTTATACACATTAAAAGCTAGGTTTATTTCCTAAGCTTTACAACCCCCATAGAGGATAGAGGTGGCAATTACAAGACACTTCAAAGAAACGGAAAAATAAGTCGGTACTAACTGTTACACAATTAGTTATTGTTACAATAATTTAAAAATAAAACATAAACTTCTGATTTCTTTCATGCCTTTTGCTCTGAATTTATGACTTCATTGGTGCAAACTTCAACAAAGCGCAAGATGCATTTTGAAATCAACACCTTTAATTATTTGAATACATTTGATATTTGTCTCTCTTGAGTGCGCTCTCTCTCCTCTCCTTATCCTTGCTTCTTGTTCTTCTCAACTTCCTCTTCTCTTCTTTCCCTATTTTCTTCTCCAATCTTTCTTTATTTTCTGCATATCCTCCATCAATTTGGCTATGAGAATTAGATGAGTTTAATTGGTGAGACAACTATCTGCACATAATAGTGGTGCCTGAATAGAAGTATATAGGCTCTATATAACATCTTGTGACTTCATGCTATAATAACAATGCTACCATTTTGTTGGAGAGTGTTCTCCACGTTTTGCTGTTGTTGCAATGTTTTCTTTTGAAGAAATTATAGAAAAATCCCCTTTGTAATTGAGGGGCATGACAAATGGGCATGGCCATTTGCAACTTATTCATATCTATTAACAATCATAGGCGGTGTAGCTTGTGATATTCAATTGTTGGGGAAAGCATTTAAGTCACCTTTGAATATGTTCACCTGCAGAAGGGAAAAAGAATTTTTATATTTTTAATTAAAGGCTGATGGAGATCAAGAGTTCTAATTATTTAGAACTTTATACCACCTCCACAAGCCCCACAAGGTGGGGATTTTAGAATTTTATAATTATAATTATTGTAGAATTTTAGTTATTTAGGAACTTCAAAGAGTTAGGAATGTTTATTTTTTATTTTTTATTTCTGAGTTCTTTTTTTGTTTGCTGGAATATTTCTTACTTTAATTACATGGAATAAGTTAGATTCAAGTTTCATATGGCAAAGGCCAAAGCTCAATTGCTACCTTGATCATAACATAGTAGGGAAACCTGGAGTACTCCATCTTATCTTACCTTTTAAAAGTATGCTGAGGTGCTAACTGACTTAGTCAAGGAGCTCCTTGAGCTTGGTGCAGGGGTTATACTGTGGTCTTTTGGTTGATTACAACCCCAGCTAGGTATTGGTGTTTCCTGCCTTGGTAGCTAAGCTTGGAGGACATGAAAATGATGATTACTCTAACCTTATAGAGAAAAAAAAATTGAGGATGATACATCTATCTTGGTCCATTTGAAGTAGAGTTGTTACCCTCTTTAAGTAATTTTATGCACATTGTTTTATTTAAAATGTGTATAAAATGCTTATACACCAATATTTTCAATATATACGTATAAAGAGGTAAAGGCGAACTCATAAATCATAATGAGAAATTACTACCACTATAATAACAACTAAGGGTCTGTTGGGATGGGGGCGCCCTATCTTTTTCATTTGGGATTTGAAATTCCAAATCCATTATTTGAGATACATTATTGTTGAAAGCATTTGGATTTGGATCCCAATGCACCCCTGGATATGAAATGCAAGTATTTCAAGTTACAAATTTCAAATGACATTTGACATCTCTCTATCCAAACGCAACTTAATATTATTTCAACCATTATAATAATAACTAATATTTTTGTAACAAAGGACTAGAAGTGTAAAACATCTACATGAATAATGTTGTTGCCAAGACACTGCAATAGATTTATATCAGATCCTTGAATCTGACAGGGAATTCTCAACCAAATTGGCAAGAATTGGGAAGGGAATTAGGGGGAAGTGAAGGGAAAAGTAGGGAGAGAAAGCAGAACAACGAATGATAGAGGGAAGGATAGAGAGGAGAGATAATTTGGGGGTGGGAAATTGGAAATATCTCAATTGTATTCTTCGATGCCCTTGAATTGACTAGATCAGTTGTTATATACTGATCCTAGCCACCAAGAATGGTGCCAAAAGGTCGCCAAATTCAAATGGGTACAACTGCCCAAGCTACTATCTAGGTACAATCAATCACAGCCATAACTACAAGTACAAAGTATAACCCCCCATAATAGTAGGTACATGAAGAAGAAAAGATAATTTTTCATTCTGTTGATGTTTTGCCCGAGTTAATGTGCTGGAAGTCTAGAAGAAATCAGAGGAGAAAATGAGGATGATCGGAAGGCAGTTAGGTTGCAGGGTTTATTTGTAATTAACTGTAATCGGTGAGGGTATTTTAGACTTTGTATTACTTGGTTATTTCCCCTAGGAAGGTTCACCCATTTAGTTTATAAATAGAAGGGCAGAGGGACCTGTGATCATCATCAATCATTTGTTATTCCATTCTCTTATCTCAAGTGCAGTGAGAAAAGAGAGAGAGCTGTGATTAAGTGTAGTTCTTGGAGTCTTTTCATGTGAGTATTGTATTCGAGAGGAAAGAGAAAGAGACTGAGGGATTCTTGTACTGATTTTTGAAAGTTCTTAGTGGATTGTTCTCTTCGTTGGAGTGCTGGATGTAGTGCCATTTCTATGGCATGAACCAGAGTAAATCGGGTGTGCTGCATTGTGGTTTGCATTTTTGTTCTCTTTTAAATTCTGTCAATTATTTACTTTCTGTTATTGTGAATGTGTTGTGATCGGTTTGGTGAGAATATTGAGTGATTATTGGGCCATATTAGTGTTCGGTTTCAACACATTCATCATTGCTGTTCATCAAGGATACATTTACACAGAAAAAGAAATCCCGAACTGATTCTAATCTTTTACAAATCTCCAATCAATCTCCTACAAATGATCTATCAATCTCCTACAAAACATCTATCAACAGAAAAGGAAACTTAACTGTACATTCCTAACATATCATTGCTGTATATTCCTAATATATCATTGCCTAAATGGTGAAAATTAAGACTAAAATGACCGTAAATCTACAGTAGATGACAATTCTCCCCCCCCCCCCACCCAAAATTTCTTGTCCTCAAGAAATAAAATGACCTCCTATAGGAGTAGATTTCCAGCCTTCCAATTTTCACCCTTGTCCATTTCTTCTCTTCCACAGATTGCATGGGGGAATCTTGAAAATTTGCTTTAAATTCTTTCCAGAAATCAGTTTGCAGGTTCCCATCTCCAAGCTGCCAGTGAGAATTACCTTCTTTCTTCTCGAAGGTAACCTCTAATTTGTTGAAGTTAAATATTGTTGGACTGAATGTTTGCATCCAATTCACTCCTAACATAATGTCACATCTATCTAACTTTAATAGCGCAATTTAGTGATATATTCTTCCCCTTGCATTTCCTAGCTGAAGTTAACACACTTGGATTTACTATACACCTTGCTTCCATTTGCCACAATGAGTGACAAAGGAAACGTTTTCTGCAACTCACAGCCCAAGTCCTTGGTAGTTTTCTCATTGAGGAAATTATGTGTACTGACATTGTCAATTAATATCCTTAACTTTTTATCCCTTACTTGACCCTCTCCCTTGATGATTTTGTTTGAGGGACGCCCTTTTAAGGCATGTAATGAAATTCCTCCTCCTCCCTCATCAGTGGCTTCCATTTCCTCTGTTACCTCTTCATTTCTGCCTTCCAAAAGTAACAGCTGCCTGTTATAGCGATGTCCAGGAGAATATTTTTTCCCCACATTTGAAGCAAAGTCCCATCTGCCTCCTTTGTTCTGTAATATCAGCCTTTGCCATATTTGGTTGAGAGGATGAGGATGGGTCTTGTGGAGGTTTTTGTAAGAGTCTTCTCTTATTTGTTCCATTGAAATTTCTACTAACCAAGGACACTCGTGCTTCCCCCAACTTAATTCCATTATACGGGACTATGTTCCTTCTCATTGAGGCTTCTACTGAAAGTTCTTGCAGCCTCACACTCTTTGCTGCCTGTTTGATGGGTCTCTGCTGCAACATTTTCATTTTTGGCCTTAATTCTTCGCTCAAGCCACTGATGATGCTTGAGACGAAGTAGGCTTCAATTTAATGTGGGTTGAGGTTCAACATTAGGGATTTCAACTCCTTAAATTTTAGTTGATAGGCTTGGAATCTTCTCGCCTTAATTTGTTAAATTCTTTGACAACATCCATCATACTTAGGTCCTTAAACCTTTCACACAGATTTTCCCCAAACTCTATCCATTGGTAGCCATCTCTAACTCTGATCCAGTCCTGGAACCAGGCATCCCCTGCATCATTGAGCTAAGCAGAGGCCAATGTGACCTTCTGCGGCTCCAGAACATTGTACAAGGTAAACATTCTCTCAAACCTTCTTACCCACCATCTTGGGTTTTGGCCTTCGAACATCGGAATGTCCAGCTTCAGCATAGGAAAACACGGCTGATTTTGTGTAGACGGTGTTCCCTATTGCCTTTCGACAACTCTCTCCTTTAAATTCTCTCCAAACACAGTAGGTTCCACCTCCAATTCCACGGAGCCAGTTGTCCTAGGATCTGGTCCGAACCCTGGAAGGATTGGATCAGTCTGTTCCCTACGAGGAAATTCAGGAGATAACCTTACCAGATTCTGCCTTGTGAACATCACCATGAATTGTTGCATCTAATCACACATCTGATTATTCTGTTTGTGCATCTAATCACGTGTTTGATTGTTCTATTCGTGCATCTGATCACGCATCTCCTCGCGCAACCAATCCATTGTGCTGTCCAATTTTTGTTTGAGCTTCTGATCCATGGAGATAAACGCCTCATGGTTCCTGTTTGTCCCAATCTCCCATGAATCAACCTTGGTTTGCAGATCAGAGATCATCGAATGGAATTATTGGAGTTGGGATTCAAAATTCTTCATCCGGGTGTCGTTTTCCATCGAAGGTTTGAATCACTGGTCGAGGATGTGGTTGCAGGTGGAATCGACGGCCGAGGAAAGGCCCTGATAGTGATCACAGGTGGAATTGGCGGTTAGAAATCGTCTGGACTGCTCTGCCTCTTCCGCTGCTTGATAATTGCTGTTGAATCGGATGCACTGAGTTGCTGCTAGGAATTGCCTCTGAAAGCGATTCTAGTCTTTGCCTTCAGCAACTTGAACTCACCTCCGATATTGCTTTAGGAGTCGTTGGAATTCGCAGCTGGAGTTGCTTGCTCTGCTTTGGCATTCGAAAGAGTTGGATCAAAATTATCGCTGAAAATTTGCAGGAGTCACAGCCGAGGACCTTTGGCTCTTATACCAATTGTCAGATCCTTGAATCTAACAGGGACTTCTCAACCAAATTAGTGAGAATTGGGAAGGGAATTAGGGGGAAATGTAGGGAGAGAAAACAAAACAAAGAATGATAGAGGGAGGGGTCGAGAGAAGAGAGAGAATTTGGAGGTGGGAAATCAGAAATATCTTCATTGTATTCTTCGATGCCCTTGAATTGGCTAGATCAGTTGTTATATATTGATTCTAGCCACCGAGAATGGCACCAAAAGGCCACCAAATTCAAATGGTACAACTGCCCAAGCTACTATCTAGGTACTATCAATTACAGCCATAACTACCCCCCCCTCAGGGGCGTTGGGTGTCTCCCGCGCAAGCCCTTCAATGCCCAGGTCTCAATCAAAAAATAAAGAGGTATTGTTGTTGAAGGTGGTTTGCCTTGGGAGGGAGCAAGTAGGTCATTGGGTGATCCATTTCAAGTGGTGTATAATCTCCTGACCAATCAGTATAACTTGCACATGTGTGTAAAAGATGAAGTAACATGGAAATTTTATTTCCTCATGAAACCAAACAAAGTTGCTACTTTATATCAGAAGCTTGCAGATAGCTGTGCCAACCACCGAGATAGTTGCCATATATGTCTATAATATTTTTTCAATTTTTATGCTTTCTAGCTTTTTCTTTTGCTTGTTGATCTGTATATGCTGTAATCATGTGCTGTGCTACCCAGGTGTTGGGGGCTCAATCTTTTTTCATGAATTGATTTGAGTGTTTGCTATCTGCAGCTATGATATGAAGAGCACCAAGGAGGAGAGAGATTCCACTGAAACCCAAAAGAGGTATTTTTTTTCTTTTTCACATTTTTCCTGTTTTTTTCCCAAGCACATCTGAGTCCATAAGGGAAAAACTGGGGAAAAAAAATTATCTTCCTCTTTCTTTCACACACAAAATCCCCTTTCCCTAGTTCAGATTTCAAATCTCTACCTCCATTCACTAATCAAATATTGTTTTTTTTTTTGTTTTCTTTTTTGGCTAATCAAATCTTTGCCTCCATTTATTTTACAGAAAAGACTATAGTAACCTTCGGAGACAATGCCGACGATTATTAAAGCAAAATAACAAGAGTTTCAAGTCGAAGGGAACTTCTGGAGACTGCAGCAGTGAGTATAGTGGAGATTTTAGCCAACTTCTGGATTCTCATTGTTTTGAGGAAGGAATTAGTCTGACAGGTTCTTTTGTTGAGGATCCATATCACCCCGTGGGCGATCCATCCCTGATAACTATGGGCTCACTGTTAGAAGAAGATGATGCAAGGGGAAGCATTTATGAAATTGCCTCTGAAACTGACGATGAATTATCTGATACCGACTCTTGTGAAGAAAATGAGAATGTACAACTTTGGCTTGCGCCCGAAGGAGCTGAAGAGGATACTGATGAACATGCTCACATGAGGTCAGCTTTCTCCCAATTACAAGAAGGGAGCAAATTCTACAATGCGGAAGATTTTTCCACATGGCAGCGCATCATCCGTCTTGATGCCATGCGGACAGATGATGAATGGATTATGTACTCACCATCTCAGGCTGCATTAACCCGGATGAAGGCACGACGATTAGCTGAGAGTGTGGGTTTGAAGGACTATGATCACCTGGAAACTTGCAGGATTGCGCATGCAGCTCGCCTGGTTGCCATACTTGAAGCCTATGCGTTGTATGATTCCGAGACGGGTTACTGCCAAGGGATGAGTGATCTACTCTCTCCAATAATTTCTGTGATACAGGAGGACTACAAGGCCTTCTGGTGCTTTGTGGGGTTTATGAGGAAAGCTCGGCATAATTTTCGCCTTGACGAGGCAGGTATTCGGAGGCAGCTGAGCATCGTGTCGAAAATCATCAAGTACAAGGATTCTCATCTGTACAGTCACCTGGAGAAGCTGGAAGCAGAGGACTGCTTTTTTGTGTACAGGATGGTGGTGGTGCTTTTCAGGAGGGAGTTGAACTTTGAGCAGACGCTTGGGCTGTGGGAGGTGATGTGGGCAGACCAGGCTGCAATCCGGGTGGGGATTGCCAAGTCTGCTTGGGGGAGGGGGAGGACGAGGCTGAGAGCTCCTCCCACCGATGATCTGCTGCTCTATGCAATTGCAGCGTGTGTGCTTCAGAGGAGGAAGTTGATCATAGACAAGTATAGCAGCATGGACGAGATCATGAGGGAGTGTCACAGCATGGCTGGTCATCTGGATGTCCGCAAGCTTTTACGCGACGCCCATGACTTGGTCGTAACCCTCCACGACAAGATTTAGGAACACAAAGAGGTAGGCAAAATAAGAAGGTTTGTTTTCTTTTCTTTTTTTTTTAAAAAAATAACACGCCCCAATGATGATGATGATGATGATCTCCCGTCATTTTTTTCTTTGCTGCTGCGGGGTCGCATTTCCATCCTCCTCCTCCTCCGCCTCTTCCTCTTGAGAATACCCACCTACCCACTTGTAAACAAACTACTAACTTGCTTTTTTAAGTTAAATCACACTGATGGTGATGCTCGTCTTCAACATTCCAGATCAAACATTTTTAATAATATTAAACATAATATTTTTAAAAGATCAAACATTTTAATCTTTCTATTAATATAACATCAGGGTTGTTTACTGTTTAATACCCTTCCATTTCTGTTGTTACTCTAATAAATGTATTTTATTGCTAATGTTCCATGTTATTCAAACTAACAATCCCCCTCTGCCAACGAGGCATTAATTCAATGGGAAAATTGAGACATTAAAATCCCTTTTAAGTTACTAATTCAATTCTTGCTCCGTGTAGTTTTTCTTATAGTTTTTTTTTTCATTTGTTGTCGGATGTATTAATTTATTGTTGTGCTTTATATTTCAATGTTTTAGTCTTGGAATGTACATTATACTCAAAAGAAATATTAAGAATCAACCCAAGGAATAAATGCACTGAAACGTTGCTCCACCATGATCTAGAGGCTTTTGTTACACACCGACTTTTTAGGGGTTAATTTCATGCGGGCGACACCCAGTATTGACTCGTTGATTGGGCGATGTGGTGTTTGCATGACCAAGATTATTCCATTGTATTTTACTCTTGATATTAAAGTTTTGATGATGAAAATATTTCAAGTATGTTTTTCTCATATTTCTCAAGTTCTTACCTCTCAATTAAAAATCAATTTTAAAGTGATGAACTAAGGAATTCAAAGGATGTATTAAGGAGATTGAAAAAATAAAGTGAAACACATCTCAAATCAAATCTATTGGAAGAAATTGGAAAGATTTTTCTTAAGGCAAAAACCAACCATTTGTTGATTACATTAACATTTTTTTTTTCATTTGTCGACTAATTTCAAATCATCTGTCAACTAACAAAATGATAATTTTTGATCTGTCGACTAACTCATCGAATTTATCGACTAATAGAATGAAAGTTTTAAATATTTTGAAAATTTGCCTTAATCTGTCGACTAACCCATATGTATCTGTTGACTAACAGTATGCATGATTTAGATTTAACATGCCAGTATGCATGATTTAGATTTAACATGCATTAGTCAACTAACTCATATGCATCAGTTGACTAACATAATGTTTGCAAAATTTTCAGTTAAATTTGTCAATTGTTTGAAAGGTATCTCTCGACTAAACCTTAAATTTTACTTACATATGTTGACAGTTTCTTTCTTTGATAGGTTTAATAGCTAGTTTCTTCTCCATTCTGATTTATCTCATCCATTACCAACAAGAAGATTTTTCAAATGGGCTTTCAAGCTCTATAAATAGCGATTAAATGGTTGAATTGCACACACAAGAGACAACATTACAAGCTTCAAGTGCTCATTCATTTGTGTGTCTCATTAGTAAATTTATGTCTCTCCAAAAGGCTTTGTTTTTATCTTTGTAATTTTAACTTTAAGTCTTGTTTTGTTATTGAGAGAATTTGTAACTAAGAGTGATAACTCGTAAATCATCTCCTATCTTGTATTACTTTGTAAAATTCCTAACTTGTGTTAGAGGACTTGCTTATTGAAGCAAGGAGGTGAAATACCTAACTTGGTACTAGGGGGCTTACTTGTCTAAGTAATAGATTGTATTTTCCTAACTCGTTGTTAGAGGGCTTATTTGAAGTGATACGAAGGTTATAGTGAATTTTTTGAAAAATCCATAGTGAGGAGTTAAGGTAGTGGATTAAGTTTTGTTTAAATCAAATCACTATAAATTATTGTGTCTCTTTTTTTACTTGTGCTATTTGTTTCATTTATTATTTCAAGCATTTCTACAATCTTCACTCGCACTAAGATCTCATTCTTCAAAAAGAAATCAAATTTTTAAACAATTTTTTAAAAAACTCTCAATTCACCTCCCCTCTTAGATTTTAGTGCCATTGCTATTTACTTATAACATCCACCACATTCCATAATGCCTTAGAGTTAACCTTTTTTTTATTCTAGATAGTCTTTCTATCTTCTAGTCTTTTTGTCTTCTACTATGTTTTAGATTATTCTTTTAAATGTAGTAGTTGAAGTGATGCATTAATAATGGAAGGTCCTATAATGTAGATGGATAGTTATATTTACTTCCACCCCTTTCATTTTTGTACACACTTCATTTTCTGTTAAAGAAAAGCATCTCCATAACTTCTTTCTCTAGAATCTCTTTTTCTATCTAAAGGAGCTAGCTTATGAGGTTTAAAGGCTTGAAGGGGAAGGCTTAATTAGCACCAAGGGGACTTGGTTTAAAGCTAGATGTTGCACACCTACTCAGGGGAATAACCAGGGTGGGACAAGTTGTATTATAGTCATGTTCAGTTGCTTGTTTGCCATAATTTGCTACCCAACAAGAGGAAGCTATAGTGGAGTCTCATGTTGCTAATAGTTAGGCCATTGAAAAATCTGCCAACACCCATAAGAAGAAAGCTAGAATGAGCAATAAGCCCAAGAGGCTAGAGAAGTGGACAAACGGCTAGGAAAAGTAGACAAGTGTTAGTGATGTAAAATCTAATGTTAGATTTAGAGGACATCTAATATGTAATAAGGATACATGTATTATAATCTTGCAATTAATAAAATGTTCATTTCTTCATTCATTGCTCTCCAAATGTGTATGAATGAGTCTTTAGATTTTTTGATAGTCCTATTCTTAAGTTGTTAAGAATATGTGATTATGATTTATATCACAGGATTCCTTAAAGGTATTCTTAGTCCTTAAATTTATTATATGGGGATTATGATTAATCGATCGTGGACTATCACATGGGTAATCTTTGATTAATATGAAATACTAATGATAAAGGATGGTAAGTCACATATCATGCTGCATGAGATGCGACTAGCAAACATGTAGGAGGATGTTGGTTGAACATCTGCTAAATGTAACGCTTATGACAGATCACATAGTTGAGAGTATTAGTGATCTATTGCTAGTTTTCGACTATATATTTGATCTTCAGATCAGATGTAATAGAGTTGTCTTGTGCACTAGTGTCGGAGATTTGCCATTGAGGGAAACCATCTAGTGTAAAAGGTGAGAATACTTGTTGTGTGGTCTTTTGTGCAATGGTGTATCGAGAAAAATGCTCATCGATGGAATCCATGGACTTCTAGTGTGAGGTGAACATCTTATATGGTTGCAGTTGGTTGTGCTTGGACAACTCTTAGCTAGGGTACGTTTGATCGGAAAGAGTTATCGGTGTCGGAAGGAGTTCCAATGTTTCATTTTGATCACGTCATACTGGATCTTAGCATAGTTATTAAGTCCTATAAGTTTAATCAGTCCATGACTCTCACTTGATCGGGATGTTAGTTAGTGGAAGAATTAAAGTGCATAGTAATCGAAAGCTCTAATAGGTTTATTGAAGTATTAACTTCATTGCCATTAGGATCGTCCTGATATTATGCTAGAGGTCACTCAGGACCTTTCAGGGTGCTGTGAGGAAATTGAGAGTTTCTCACAGTAGATTGAAGTGTTTGGTTGACATTAAAAAGTTTGGCATGTCCTGATTACTACATGATAATGAACCTAGAAGGTCACACAAAAACTGGGTAATGAATTGGGTTAGTGATTCTTTGTTGTCATGTGTTCTTAGTCATCATTAAGAATTAATGATAATGATGGATATGTTGTTAAAGAGTTAACAGATGGATCAACAAACTATTAACAGTTAATAAAAGGAGATTGTTAAGAGTTAATGGGGCATGTCGTTAAAAGTTAACATGAGGTTTTGATTTCATTAAGAGTTAATTGTGGTTTTTGATGCAATTTGATGAAACTTTAAAAGAAATGACATAAATAGTCGATAGTGGTTCCTGAACAAGTCTATAGTTTTGGAAACTATTGATAGTTTTTCTGGAACGGTTGACAGTTTTTGTGAGTGGGATTGGATCCTACGTGTTTTTCTTCCGTTGTTTTAGTCGGCAGAGCATTAAATGCGTAAGATGCAATTATTAAGAGAGAGAAAGAGAAAGAAAATAAAAAATGGAAAAGGAAAATAAAAGATAAGAGAAGCAAGTGTATGAGATACGACATTCTTCTTTTTCTTCTCTTCGGTCACCCATGTTTTTGAGAAGAGGTACGCCTAAGCCATTGTTCATATTCTTCTTCATCTGTTCATCATCCTTTCTCTTTCCTTGCTTCTTTTTCTTGTTGGTCTTAAGGTCGTGAAACGACTGAGTTATTCCGAGGAAAACCTAGCTCTGGTTGGAGTCACATATGTTCTCGCTTGTCTAATACGTGAGTGAGACGAAGGGTTCCGGTGTAGCCTAGGTGTGGACCAACTTGGTCTCCTATACT
This sequence comes from Diospyros kaki, assembly GCA_036245055.1. Lineage (NCBI taxonomy): Eukaryota > Viridiplantae > Streptophyta > Magnoliopsida > Ericales > Ebenaceae > Diospyros > Diospyros kaki. The sequence goes on from BSEG01000008.1 coordinate 34,129,687, forward strand.
TGTGGGGGTTGGCTTGGTCAGCCACAGAAACAAGTATCGAAGTAGATCGGCTTGGCGGAAGCTATTGGTGACCAAAGGAGTTTGGGTTAGGTGCATCATAGGCTCAACTGGCAGCAATATCTCAACGAAATAAGGTAAAAGTTATGTATTTCGTTTTGATGCGTGTATATTTGCACATAGGTATCTATACCTAGTCTTGCAAGGGTTGGTTTGTATCCTTTTCACTACGTGTGTGTTTTTGAAAACCATAATGAGTCCCTTGCATGATACACTAAGCATTGGTGCATTCCTAACAATGGTACCAAAGCTTGGACTTGGTATATTTAGCCTATGTGGTGTATTTGTGTGATGTGTTGCATGTTTCGGACGAGGAATTGCTTGTTGTTTTTGTGAAATTTGTAGAAGTTGTTGATTGGTTTTGGAAACTATCGATCGTTTCTAGTGTGTACCCTATAAAATAGTCGATCGGTTTTTAAATGAGTCAACAGTTTTGGGAGACCCAGATAAGAACTCGACTTGTGCTAGAAACTATCGACCAGTCTTGACAAATACACTAAAAATAGTCAACCATTTTCTAAGGACAGTCGACCATTTGGTGGCAGTGGGAGAACAGTTGACAATTTTTGAGAAACAATCCACTGTTTTTCTCATTCTGCTCAAAAACCTTTGGCACTTATGAAAATTGTCGGTTAGTCGCTTGCGATGTGTTAAGTAATTTGTTTGTTTTGATTTGATGAGGAAATAAGTAAATTTATATTAAATAATGATGACCAAAACAGTGTTCATATAATCAAGAATGATATATATAGTCAGTGTTTTAAAACGCGCTAGGCGCTAGTTGGGCACCAAGCTGGGGCCTAGCGCCTAGGGTGGGCCTAGAAAAATTATTGTTATTTTTTATTTTTTTAAACTTTTTGATGTACTGTCATGTTACTTTCAAGTAAATCAAAGTAGAAAATCAACAATAATGCAACATAAACCAATAATGCAACAATAATGAAATGACAAGTGAAATAGTGGAATTAAGCATGAGAAAACAAACTCTTGTAGTTTAGTTCTGGGTTCAAGAAGGGAAAATCAACAATAATGCAACATAAACAATACTTGAAGAATCTAAGTAAGTATCTAGCCATCTAATTGGACTTCTTCTTCTCCATATTCTTCCAACATAAGATCTTTATTAGATTCAAAATCAAATTCATTGAGTTCTTGCTCATCTTCTTCTTCTGATTGAAAATCATCTTCATGAAGCTCTCTCATTCTAGAACTTCTTCGAGGTTGAAGCATCTCGTCTGCTCCGGATGCTTCACCAACCACTTCCCAAGTAAGCCTCGTACCAGGCTCAACTTCTTCATCATCTCCTCCTTCAACTATCCATCCTTGCGCATGACTAGCATCACTAGCAAGTAGCACATCAACATTCCTTTCTTTCTCTCTTTTTTGCTTGTTCGAGGCTCAACTTCTTCATCATCTCCTCCTTCAACTATCCATCCTTGCGCATGACTAGCATCACTAGCAAGTAGCACATCAACATTCATTTCTTTTTCTCTTTTTTGCTTGTTCATTAATTTGGCATTAAATTGGACATAGACTAGATTGTTCAATCGATTCACGTCCAATTTATTTCTTTTCTTCGTATGTATCTACATAAATAAATAAGAACAATATTAATATAAATGATAAGGATAATGAAATTAAAATATTAAAAACGTTTTAAAATATACATTATAGATTATACACTAACCCCTTCAAAAGTGCTCCAGTTTCTTTCATAATCGGACGAACTACTAGTTAACGAGAGGATCTTTCTCACCATTCGTTGTAAATTTGGAGTTTGATTTCCATATATGGTCCACCATGTAACTACAACATAGGTCAAACAAGTATAAAGTAAACAAATTTATACACTAATACTGTAATAGTAATACACAATAGAAACTAAGAAAATGACTTTAATCTTATACCTGGATTATAATTGTCATCATTTTTTGCACACCCTTGAGCTGCCCATGATTTTCCAAAAGCTCCTTCTTTACGAGTATACTTTGGCAACTTAACATTTACAACATGGCCTTGCAATTCACCATCATTTTCATAAAACATCTCCACAGAGTTAAAAAATCCATCCATCACTTCATGATCAAGCTATATATCCATATCCTTAAAGAAGTAGTAAGGATTTAAAAGGTAAGCAGCAAAATGTAGTGGACTATCTAGCCTATCTTTCACCCTTGCTTCAATAATTTCCATAATAGGCTAATAGTTCTTCTCAAGATTATTCAGGGCCTCCTATCTTTCTTTGCCTGCACAATCTCTCCATATAAAAAGTCCATAGAAGGCTTTCTATCTGCATCAACAATTCGAAGCACCTTCACCAAAGGTGCAAAAATCTTGAGGTATAAACTCACACCATTCCAAAAAAGAATACTCATCATAGTAGCATAAGCTGCTTTCCCTTTAACAATCTTGGACCATTTGCACTCTTCCCATTCGGAGCTAGTAAACGTTGTCCTTAATTGGGCTTTTTTCTCCATCAAACTTTGCAAAGTAAGGAAAGAAAAAGCGAATCTAGTGACTCCTGGTCTCACAATATCCCTCTTCTTCGTAAATGATCTCATTAAGGACAATGTCTTATGGTGTGGATAAATGAAGATTGTCAAATTCTTGGCCTGATCAATAACTTTCTTATATCTTGGCAATTTTTCCATACTTTCTAGCATCAAATTGATAGTGAGTAGCACATGATGTCCAAAATATATTTAGCCTCTTCAACTTCAATAATTTTGTTGCTCCCATATTGTTAGCAGCATTGTCAGTTACTACTTGAATGACATTTTGGGGCCCAACTTGCTCAATGCACTTGTCCACATATTCAAAAATTAGTTCACTAGCATGTGCTTCATCTGAAGACTCTGTGGAAGAAAGAAAAGCAGTACCTGCATTAGAATTAACATATAGATTCATGATACTCCTTTTTCTATCTGTCCAAGCATCTATCATAATGGAGCATCCATTTTGTGCCCATTCTTCTTCATGTTTTTTCAATAACTCTTTAGTTCTGTCAACTTCTCCCGTTAACAATGGTTCCCTCAACTGGTATTAACTGTGAGGTTTGAAGCCCGGCCCAAATTGACCAACCGCCTCAACAAACAATTTAAAGCTATCATTATCAATAGCATCGAAAGGAATGCCGGCTTCATACACCCATCTAGCACAATATTGACGAACAGACTGTGTTCTTTCTTTAAAGAGCGCTTCACTGATATTTTGTTGCCTTTGGGTCATTCCTACACTTGTTTCAGGGGTGATGGAGCTTGTAAACTTATCCAAAGGGCTAAGTGTAGGGGGTGTGTTTTTGCTCCCTAACTCTTGCAATTCATTTTCAGTATTCTCTTCCTCCCTTTTAGAAATATTAACAAAGGATCTCATCAAATCTTCCTCTTTGCTGTTATTCTTCTTCTTACTCTTTGCCTCGATAATAACATTCTTACATTTGGCTTTATCATCTGGAGAAGATTTTGGACAAGCAAAAACATTTTCGAAAATGTGGCCGATGTGTTCTTTAACTCTATAAACTCCTCCAGATATAACTTTACCACACAGCTTACATTTAACTTTGTCCATATTCTTTGGACCGACTAACATTCCATACTCACATCCGATATTATTTGACTTCCTTTTAAAAACTGAGATGACATCAAACGATGCTTCCGTACTTTTAGTCCCATCTGACATTTTTAATTTAATTGAAGAAGCCTGCAACATAAACAATTTAAGTCCCATTCGTATAATCTATAATCTATATCTATATATGCTATATAGCAATACATATAGTAATATTAAGTTATTAACAGCAATAGCATGCTGCTGCAGCATACATAGTATATATTATATATATATACTATATACTATATAGTATACAACAAATAATATATATTATATATATAGTTATATACTTAGTTATACTATATATTATATAGCAAATACTAATAGTATACAGCAAGAAGGCTACTGCAAATCGGGAAGAACAACAAGAGAGAGAAAGAGAGATATTGGTGGTCAGAGGCAACAGCGTCAGCGAGCGAGAGAGACGACTAGTTGAGGCCAAGGGAAATTGAAAAATCAAGGCCAAGAGAAACGATGGTCGGCGGTGGAGGAGGCGTCGGTGACGACAGAGGCTTTGGTGACGACGAGGCTGAGCTTTCGAAGACAGAGGCGGTCGCGATTGGGAGAGAGCAATCGGGGCAGACGAAGGAGAAATATAATCTGTTTTGTCTCCTCTTTAAAACCCTAAGAATTTAAAAGTAGGCGGCCCAGGAGATTAGGCGCCGCTTGGGAAGCCTAGGCGTTGCTGACGACTGATTAGGCGGACCGGTGCCTAGGAAGGCCGACTAGATGAAAATCGTGGTGGCCAGCGGCCACTTTGGCCGAGTTTTCGAACACTGTATATAGTAATCAAGTTTGATAAGGTTTATTCATAAATCAAGTCAATTAATAGGTTCTGTTAATCGAGTAATAAGCTTCATATAATCAAGTAAATGTGTGATTCAGTTTTTGTATTCGAGTAAAATCTAGTGTATACTCGAGTAATTCTTGTGTTAGAAAAGCCTTAAACTGAAATTCAATGTAAGAAGGTTTTTATCAGTGATCTAAAAATCGGCCTAGGCTGCTGCAATTATGGCCTAATCGGCCCCCTTAGGCGCCAGCCCGGCTAATCGGTACTGGGCGGCGCCTAGTCAACCAAGGCGAACATCTAGCTGCATGAACCGCCTGGGTTGATTATGGCCTAATCGGCCACATAATCCATTTTGTATGTTAGGTTTTTTGTTTCCCCTTACCCCTTCTCTCTCTCATTGCTTTCCCCTTCTCTCTCTCGCGCACATCACCGACCGTCTCTTGTGGAGTCTCCATTGCTGCTTGCCCTTTCTGTCTCAACCTCTCTCGTCGCACGTCGTCGCCGTCTCCTTTGGAGTCGTCATCGCCAGTTTCCATTTCTGTCTTATCCTCTCTCGCTGCATGCCACCGCTGTCTCTTGTGGACGGTGGACTCATCGCCACAGACGGTCGTTCCACTCTTTGGTTTTCGATTTTTTCTCTTGTCTTCCTCAGCCTCCGATAAGCAATAAGCAAGCAACAAGCATTGCTATTTGCTGCCTTAGGCGCTGACAGAAATGTTTATATATATATATATATATTTATATAAAAATATAAATATATATAAGTTTTATTTATTTTTTAATTTTGATTTATCTGAAAATAACATGAAATTACATTAAAAACTTGAAAAAAAAATAGCACTTCGCGTAGGCGTCCTAGGCGTTAGGCCCCAGTCTGACACCCAACTAGCGCCCAGCTCGTTTTAGAACACTGGTTTTTATAATCGAGTGTATTTTGTTTATAATCGAGTAAGCATTAGCTATTCAATAGGTAATCGATTACAAATATAGGTATATTCGAGTAAAGATTTAATACACTCGACTAAATAAGCATTTATATTCGAATAAATAATGAAAGTTTCTAGAGAGTCAAAATTAATTGAGTACTTAGTTTTTGTAATAGAGTAATTATATATATGTATTCAAGTGAATAGATTTTGTAATCGAGTATATATCTTTCAAAATCTTGTTAGTCTATAGATTATATTTATAATCTGAGTACTAGATTTATTAATCGAATAATGTTCTATTTGTACTCGAGTAGATACAATTTCTATTTGAGTAAATATCTATCTGAAATATGTTAAATCTCTAGATCATAAAATTAATTGAGTATGAAAATTTGTAATCGAGTAAAGATCTTTGTGTTCTTGAGTAAATAGAGCCTTATAATCAAGTATGTGTTGTAATTTTTTTTGTAAAAAATTTAATCGAGTAAAAGGTAATTTGTACTCGAGTAAGCAATAAAAATAGTCGATAACAAAACTTATATAATTGAGTAAAGATCAAACTTAGTCGATTAAACATAGATTTGTACTCAAGTAACTTCTGTCTGAATTTGAAATTTATAGCCGTTACAGTGCATTAAATACAACTTGTTTTTACTTTTTAGAACATTAAATGATCTTTAAACAAATTGTACACAAGTTTTGATATTCTAATTGAATTTTGAGATGTGGTAGAGACAAAATATGGTCGTTAAAACACAGAACATTTTATTTCTTGAAAGACAGCTCAACGAAAGTATTGAATAACAGAACACTATAAAAGGAGATTGAAGTCTAATGAAGAACAGAATGTTGTGAACTAAAAAGAAAGAAAGATTCTCAAGAATTCTAAGAGCTTTCAAACAAGAGTCTTGTTATTCTCATTTAGTCAAAAGAGAAGAGATTGAGCTTACACTATTATTTTTCTATCTCTTTGTTTTCCAAAGAGAAGAGTTTGGAATCTTGTATACCTTACACCTTCTCTTACTTTCCATTTTCACATTTCTACTGTGATATTGTAAAGGTTAAGCCTTGTCCTATTAAAAGGCATTGGATGTGGATGATCTTGTTGAAAAAGCCATTGTGTGTAAAGGTTTGTATCTAAGCTTGTTTCAAAAGCAACTCAAGTAAGTTGGTTTGATTAAATCTTTAGTGAGAAGTCAAGGTAGTAGAGTAGGCATGGTTGAATCATTATATATCCTTGTGTGCTGCATTTCTTTACTTATTTTTACTTGTTGCTTTAAGTTCTCAATTTTTTTAAGGGTGAAAAAGCTTAATTCACCCCTTTATTAAGCTAACAAAACTTTTCACGATGTTTGGTGGATATCCTAATGCAATGAGATTGTGTGACAGAACCAAAATATGTAACATGACATGTTATTGGTTCGAAAAGTGATATACATTACATAAATATCATTTTTTTTAATTTCGTTGCACCATTGTTTAATGTGATTGAATAGATGATCATGGACTAGATTCAATGTGATTGAATGTGTAGATGAATGGATCTTACAAGTATTTAATCCGATTAAATATGTAACTTATTCTTTCATTCGATGTATAAGAGACATAAGTCTCCATTTTCTTTTTTATTTAGTGGATTTAAATTGTAATGCACAATAATCTATGTAAATTGAAGAAGAAATATCAAGAGTTGATGCGATGGAGCATGGAGACATCAAGAGTTAATGACTCAAGAAGGAGAAAGATGGGAAAAGTAGCTCCATATGTGATATGTGGTTGTGTATGTACGTCTCTTACGCTTCCTTCATTAAATCCAGAGGTTCGGGTTTAATCAATAGTTAAAGTCCATGATCATCCAGTTATTTTATATGTATTTTTTTTTATTATGTATGAGATACAAAATTAAAATATCTACATATGCAAAGTGAGACCTGAAATAAAGATAAAAAATCTTCCCAAAATGTGCATACTTAATATTAGATTAAAGCAATAAATATGATTTATCGTGGCCCTCCATCATCGTAGGGAATCGTTCTCTCGATTGGGTGTGCTCTGCCTAGTATAACCTAGAAGGGTGCATCTCATAAGAGTTGATTTAGGTACTTATCTAAAGTATGTGATGTTGTCAGTGTTCCTATATGGATATGGCCAACAAACTATAATGTGAGGTTGTAGACCTTCAAATGGATTATTAGCTAAAGCAATAGGTTAAATCTAACTATGTCATCAGTTTAAGAAATTATAATGTGAGGACTTGGTGGCATAAGGGCCTGAGATCGAACCCCATATGAGATGTGGAAGGTAAGGAGTTGCCAACTCAAATATATGGGTATCCCAAGAAACTATAATGTGAGGAGTATTCATATATAAGAGAACTCGATCACCCATTATGAGCCCTTTTCTTGGAATTCACGTTTATCCACCGAAGAAGTGTGGAATTCAAAAAAATTAGTAGGAGATACCATTTGGTTTGAAACTAAAATTGGATAGTTATGCAAGATAAAATCAATTAACAGTATTTTACTTATTTTCTTTTGCAGCTTTATCTCTCATTCACCAATGGCAAACTTTTCAAACCCATTTTCGCAAATTTTAGACCAAAAAATTCTAACTAGACCAAACTTTAAGGATTAACTAAGAAACTTAAAAATTGTTTGAAGGATGGAGAAAATTGAATATGTTTTGGATAGGATAGTCCCATCTTCATTGCCCGATGGGTCAAGTATTGAGGAACATGTCGTGTGGGAAGAAATGGGTTAAGTATTGAGGAGCATGTCTTGTGGGAAGAAATGAGAGAACATGACATGCCAACTAGGAACTATATTCTAGCCTTCATGAGTAGCGAGCTCCAACGTTAGCATGAGTTCATGACTGATGCTGTGAGTATGATTATGAATCCTCACGAACTTTATAGGGAACATAGTAGAATAGCTAGATATGAGATATCGAAATAGCTAATCCAGGCACACATGGTAGAGGCTTCAAATGTAGGGGATTATGTTATCAAGATGATTAATTGGAACTTCTTGAATTTCAAATGTATCATAATCTCCAAATTGATTTGACCCTCCAATCATTGTTAGACTAATTTTCTCAATTTGTTGTTAATTTTTGCATAAATAAGATTCAATGTACGCTCCTTAAGTGTCACAAGACTACCTTTTCTAAAATTCGGCCCTCGAACTTGTGATGGCCCTAAGTTCTCTCCTTAGGTCAGCCAACAACCCTATGGGGTTAAGCATAATAAAAACAGAAGCAATGAACAAGGAAATACGGGAAAACTCCCAACTTTATATTTAGATTTGAGAATACAAAGACAATGGCTTGGTTTATGCTCTCTAAGCTACCAAAAATGCCCCTCTAGCCACATATATATAAGGTACAAAAATACAAGCAGTTATTACACATAACCGTCACCTCAAACTCAGTTGGGCTGCATGCATCTCGTGGGAAAAACATCTTTGTGGATTGCATGGCTAGCCAGGCCGCCACTTGGCCTAACTGCCTCAGCCGTGCGCACATTCATGAGCGCGCATTATGCGGATGTGCACTGCATATTGAGGGAGTGCGCAGGCCATACTTTCATGGATGCTGTAACCGTTCCCGCCTATTGCCTTTGACCCCGTCAAGGCTACGCGGATTGCCTCTGTGTTCCGCACATGTTGGCCTGCTCAACCCATCTCCATGTCCTGTATTTCTCGGTCTACGTGGCTTGCCTCGTGGCTTCCGCATTCCCTAGCCATCCACCTGCATAGGACTGCATCTAGCCGCATCTGTGCTCCACAACCATGCCCCACACTGCCTTGTCTTCAAGTGCCTCAGCTCTCATAACCCATTCTCCCGTATGCTTGCTGCCCCCTAGGCACGTTAGCCCCGTGCCATCCAACACTTGAGCCATCTACCACTAACATCCCGCCTTAAAACACCCTTCTCATGACAGCATGCTTCACTGGCGTTGATGGTACACTGATAAGCTTGCTGGAGACATCACAAACCACATCTACTAGAAGGTTCCAACGACCCCGTCGGAAGTGAAGATAAATATTGTTGTATGATGTCTTCAAATTGCCATAGAGTTATATATCCCTCTCCCAACTTTCTTCCCCCTCTGGAGCCCGTTTTCATCTTACCAAGTATTGAATACGGCTATTCTTCTTGCTTACCCCCAATGTGCGATGGTCTAAGATTGCCTCAATCTCACGATCATGCTACACTTGAATGGTTGGGGGAGCCCTTTTGTGTAACATCCCGTCCCTATCGAGGGGCGTGTCACTATGCTGGGGCCCATCGTATACATACATAATCCCTTTTGCTTATATATTTCTCATACATCAAATGCCGTATGTCAAAAGGAAACCCCCCAACAAATCATAAAATAATTACGGAAGCGATAATCGAAACCTGATATGGTACATACCTGAATTCATCTTATATTATATCATAAAGAATTCGTACCATATATTACATCATAACCTCAATACATAAATACATGGATACACGTCTCCCGAGATAACATCTAACACCCTAGGTGCAATCATATGAAACCTCGAATACATACATCATCATTTATCAATAAATAAAATACTAGAATCTCCTGCTGAATCCATCGGCCACGCCATCACGTGCCGTCATATCTCAACCTGCTCCTTGCCCTAACTGCAAGTCTCAACTGGAACGTTGAATGTTCCAGGGGCATAACCCATTAGAAGATGAAACTTCTAGTGAGGGTCCAAAAACATATATATGATGCATGATGCAATAACATGAATAAACAAATACCCATAATGTAACTTCCCAGGCATCCCCAGCCCGGCTAGGAATCCTAGGCAAATCCCGAACCTCTGCGGGATAGGCCTAACGTTATTCCCTCAACGCCCTAGGGGAATTACGGCTACACTCTGAGGGTATCATCCCATCCCCATCCACAAG